>OW121774.1:7512500-8762500 GCA_933228765.1 Miltochrista miniata | reverse complement strand
AGCTGCGGGCATCAGCTAGTTTTGAATAATAGAAAAAAAATGATTATTTATTTTCATTAAAATCGATAATGACAAATCGATTAATATTTAATAAAATAAAATCAATTTTTATTAAATCGATTCTTTTCCATTCATCTCACATCCCTATCAGTCACACAGCTCTACCTACTCTATGAATAACTTTTTAAATTTCTTTCCCTACTGATTGGGCAAATGACTTACGTCTATACAGCCAAAGGAAAAGCGATCATCATTATCCTAGCACTAGCTCCGGTGACATCTAACGCCATAGCTTCGGATCAAAGGTGATGTTGTAGGTAGATTATCATTCTGAAACTAGCCCCGCTTACACCTAAAGCCGGAATTGAAATTGAAAATCTCCGGATCAGAGCGTGATTGTAGATATATTTTTAGTAGTGTCTGACCGAAACTGGTTTTCCAGCCAAAACCGAAACCGAAACCGAACTTTCGGCCCAGGGTCAGTTTCGGCCGAAACCTTAACTCACATGTTCATATTGAAAAAAAAACCAGCCAAGTGCGAGTCAGAAATTGGGTACAAAAATTACGTTTGCTGTGTGTGAATGCCTTTTTCTGATTTTAGTAGGTATTTTTTGTCATAGCGGCAACAGACCAGGCACAGTATAACAGGGTAAGGTGGTGGTGGTGGACATCGCCAACGCTTTCAACATTTTGCCCTGCAGCTGCGTTTGGGAGGCTCTTATTTACCATAAAATGCCTCCATACCTCCGTCGAATTGTCGGGGCCTATCTTTCCGAGAGGGCCAAAACTTACCCGAGCTGGCTAGGACAGGGTCGGCGAGGTGTGTCGCTCGGTGTTCCACAGCGATCGGTCTTAGGACCACTTCTGTGGAAGATCGATTACGATTGGGTGCTGCGTATCGGTTACGATTGGGTGCTGCGTGGTCCGTTGCTCAGAGGTAACGTGTTACGCCGACGACACTTTCATTCGGCATCGAGCCTTCGGTGACGTATCTGGGGCTCGTACTCAATAGTCGGTGGAACTTCGTATTCCGAACACTTCCAAAGTTTGGTCCCAAAACTGAGGGCCTATCAGCCGCACTCTCGGGGTTGAGTCCCCTGATGTTGGGCAACAACCCCGAGAATGCTCCCTGCAGAAGACTGTACCTTGGGATCGTGCGGAGCATGGCCCTATACAGGGCCCCCGTATGGGCGGAGACCCTGATGGCAGGCAATGCGGCTAGATTGTTTAGCCCGCAAAAGGCGATGGCTGTCGGGGTAATAAGGGGATACTGCAAGATCTCACAATCTCAGTAGCGGCAGCATGTGTTTTAGCTGGGCCCCTCTATGGGTCCTGGAAGCGAGGGCATTGTTTAAATGGCGTAAGGAGGAGCTGGAGCGGGGCCATAGGCCTCTTCCTGTGAGCAGAACATGCTCGTGAAAGAGACGGCGGGGAGTAAGCGGGAGAGAACTCTCCCATGCGAGTTTCGCAGCCTGCGGCACGCCCCCCCCCCCCCCTCCAAGAAGCTGTATAAAACCTCAACAACTCCCCAAAGACGCGGCCGCTGTGGTAACTGTAGGTCTGTTGGGAGCCCTGGGGACATCCTTCCGAGGGCATACCCGGGGCTCCCAACCTTAATAAACTCCGGGTAGGATACGCTTGGTTTTTATTCGGTAGGACTCCGGCATAGCATCCCTGTACGATTTTCCTCACGTTGACAAAAATAGCGGCAACAGAAACACATCATCAGTTAAAATTTAAGATCTCTATCTGGCACGGTTCCAGCAATACAACCTCCTGACTAATAGACAGACGGACGGCTAGGCCTCATGTCTTGTAATACGATCCCGCTTTAACCCCTCCGTGCGGGAGGCCGACTCGCACTTGGCCAATTAAAGTACCCGTTATTCTCCCTGGAGAATAATGGGTAAGTTATGCTTCTTTCCGACATGGTGGAGATGCTGGGATGTATATGTTGGATCCAACATCATCTTCCGCGGCTATTAGGTGCTGTGAACAGCCATAGACATATAACATGTTATAATTCCACGTTCTCCACCATGTCGGAAAGAAGCATAACTAGATATATTTCTTTCTACATATAAGTAATGCTTGGTACTTGAAACTTAGACTCACGGTCAAGTTTATCCTGTTAGCGACACGAATCGTTCGTTGGTACCGCGTGTGCGAAGTCTGATAGCACGTCTACGAAGGCTGGTATTCTTTTTACATGTTATAACTTGTTTGTTAATGCTCCGTACCAATGATATAAAAACTATAGATACGTTACCAACACTGAAAAATAGCAACAAAAAAGTCAGGCAATTGCCTTAATTTTCATACATGCTACCATAGATAATTTCATAGAAATTCTTTTTTTGAATGTAAAAAAGATCTGCTGTTTTTGAAAGCCCTGATGTTCGTGCATAACGTGTCTAATAATAATACGTCGTTGCTCCGTACAGCATATTTAGTAGTCATGAGGTCAATCTGCGATTCACCGGGCCTGTGTGTCATCAAAAGTGTTCTGTGGTGTCATCATGCCGTCCACAGGGGGACGTGAATGCAGTCTACAGTGGGAAATGTTTATGGAATGGGAATGGATTTATTATATACTAGCTGATGCCCGCAGCCTCGCCCGCGATGGCGCTGTATGTGAAAAATGATTTTCCCGCTTTTCTGTAGAAAATTTTCCTGAATTTTCTTTGCTATAAACCTCACGGAGCCCGAGACCTATCCAACGAATGCAAAACCGTGGAAATCTGTTCGTGTGTTCTGGAGTTATAGCGTCAGGAAGGAAAACCCGACTTATTTTTATATAATAGATTATATCGCAACCAATAATCCGCGACCCATAAGGCTGGTACCGGCTCGCGGTGAGGTGTATGCAACGCTGATACATTTGATGTCCTTCGGTAAGGAGTCAATGTACCCAATTTATAGTGGACCTAAGTATGCATTCATGTGCATTATGACATGTGAAAAGGTACCGGCAATTCTCTTTGTGAGAATAACGTATATTTAATTTGTTTCAGATAAAGCAAGCAAGAACATCTCTGGACGTAAACAGCATTTTATGAATTTATCGGAATTAATATGAACCCAATAAAGAAACCACCCATTTAATCATTTTCTGTTTCGTTTTTCTTTCTTTTTTCGACATGAAAATTATCCATTTGACATTAGAAACGGAATCATATTCAAATTTAGATAGAAAACAAATAGACCGACGCGATATTACCATGGAGTCTGTACCTCCAGTAGCAATCTCCTTGGAGTATAACTTCAGAACTTCGCAAGATCATCAGATCTTCGCGACAACATCCATCGTGTGGTTGCGACTTCTCGCGGTCAGCGACCCTTTCGCCATTGCGGCCAGCAGCACCAGCATTGAACAATAAGTCGTTCAACACTTTCAAGATCTTTCAAACCATGTATGAACTACGCGAGTAACAATATCAAAACCAATCAACTTAAAGTTGATGAATTGGTACTTACTTTTAGTACTAACAGAGACGGTCTGATTTGACCGGCGCACAGTGATCAATTATTGAATTTTAGCTGGACGAAATTCATTATTCTCAACATGAAGGTAGTTCGAAAAAATAGTCGCTACGTGCCTAAGAGTATTGTGTACACTTCGTGCTACAATATTTTTTTGATATGTTTGTTTGTGTCATTAGATATTAATGCTTAAAGATGTCGACTCCGCAAATTGCATTGATAATTGCTGTTTACACAAGATTTATCTAGTAAAGTCAGTTATATTTTGTAGTGTAAGTTGTTTACTGTGGCATTGAAAAAAAATGCTGCATATTCTTAAAGGTATTTATGATTTGTTCTAAGTGTTAGTTTATGCATCATAGTTCTTATTGCTCAGAAAAAAAATTAATAATTCACATAGAAAATTTTACCCTATTTGTTGGGCTTCTGAGAAACATATCTTTAAAGAAACATAAAGAAACATTAAATATTAAGGTAATTTAGGAGTATTAAGCCCTCAGCTTTTATATTCAATGAGACTTTTTTGCTCATTTTTGCACTTCTTGAACAAAGTTTATGATTTTTTAGGGAACGGTACTACACTAAAAAATCAATATTTGTTCAATGTGCTTAAGTAACATCCTCCAATGAAACCTACGGCTAAGCAATCAAAAGACATGCTACTTATCTTCGTATTGAATACCATTGGAGTACCAAATTTTGACGTTACAGAAAGAAACAACTTGCGTAATACCATCCATAGCTTTTGTACTTCAGCCGCTTGAAGTTGGATAGCAACTAACCGGGACGTCACTAAGTTTGCGAAAAAGTACCAGAATTGGCTTAATAAATGCAGTATTATCTCCGGTACACAAACAAGTGAACCTTCTACATCACAGAATACACGTAAAGGGCGGCCAAAACATGTCTTTTCGAATGTTTGTGATAGAACAAAGCGACGAAGGTTAAATGATCCTATGCCACCCACAGTTCATAAGATTTTGCTCCATGGCAAGGATATCATTGATCATTTTTTATTGCCTATCGGCCAACACGGTGAAGATGCACAGGAATGTCGACATAAAGAGGTAAAATATTATAGGGAACATAATACCAGAAAATATCCCGAAAAGTTACAAAATGAAGACTTCTTTAAAATTTTACTAGTAAATCGGATCCCCAAATCTCAAGTCCTCACTCAGTAACGTTTAGAAAAAAAGGTGCTCTTTCCTGCGATGCAATAGCATTACCAGACGAACCTTGTATAGTTGACGCAGAAAATCAAGAATGAATATGTCTGTTTTTTATTTAATAATTTACTTTGTGTTTTAAAATACATAATAATGCATGATAAATAACAAATTCAGTCTAATAAATTAATTTTAAACTGAAAAAAATACATTTCTGGCTTTCAATATTTTCGTACACCTAAAAGTTGAAAATTGATCACTGTGCGGCGGACCATATCCGTCATCAGGGCCGTCTTAACCGGGGGTTCAAAGGCGCGGCCGCACCCGGGCGCCGAGCCCGAGGGGGCGCAGGCCGAGCTCTAAACATTTCGATATTTCCTTACCTTATTAAACTTTAACTCATAAGTACAATATTATCGCCATTCCCCCGTTTCGTAAACTAACGTCAAATAAACACCTACGTACATAAAAATATAGGCATCACCCATATTAAATTACCATTGTATTATTGTCACTTTTGCCTTTCGGCACGTGTCATACCGCTCACGATATGCAAGGTAAGATATAACACTAGCGGAGGTCACGGTTTCACCCACGTAGTTCCCGTTTCCGTGGGAATACGGGAATTAAAAAAATATAGCCTATGTTCACCGCAAAGAGTGTTGCTTCCCAACAGTGAAAGAATTTTTCAAATCCGTCCAGTAGTTCCGGAACCTATTCGATGCAAACGAACAAACAAACAGTCAAATCTTTCCTCTTTATAATATTAGGTAATATAGACCGGACGGCAATATCTCCATTCCAAAGACGTTTGATGCGCCCTTTGACATAGGCGCCTGGCGCCCGCACTTTAAGCGGAATGGCCTCTATTATTAGGTGTTTAGGGTGTAAATTGTACTGGGTGCTGCGTGGTCCGTTGCTCAGAGGGGTCGGCGTAACGTGTTACGCCGACGACACCCTCTTTACGGCGCGTGAAGCAACACACCGTGCCGCAGCACTTAAGGCCACGGCAGGGGTTGCTCAGGTCGTGGGTCGGATTCGGCGGCTGGGTCTCGAGGTCGCCCTTTACAAATCCGAGGCCCTGTGCTTCCACGGACCTCGGATGGGGCCACCTGTGGGATCCAGCCTACAGGTAGGGGGCGTCAGCATCGGCATCGAGCCCTCGATGAAGTATCTGGGGCTCGTACTCGATGGCCGGTGGAACTTCAGACATCACTTCCGAAGTTTGGTCCCAAAACTGAGGGGAGCATCGGCCGCACTCGCGCGGCTGATGCCCAACATCAGGGGACCCAACGCTCCCTAGCAATGAGGCTAGACTGCTGAGCCCGCAGAGAGTGATGGCCGTCAGGGTGATAAGAGGATACCGCACGATCTCCGGTGAGGCGGCATGTGTCCTAGCCGGGACTCCTCCATGGGACCTGGAAGCGAGAGCCCTTGCGTCACTGTTCAGATGGCGCAAGGAGGCACTGGAGCGGGGCCAAAGGACTGCGTCTCGAGAAATCGAGGCCCAGCGGACCCTGCCTCTCTCCTACCGGTTGACACAGATACTTGCCGAGCACGGTAGCTTCGGTAGGTATCTGTGGCGAAAACACCGGGAAACCACGGCCGAGTGTCAGCACTGCGAGGACCGCAGCGATGACACGGCGCTCCACACTCTGGTGGAGTGCACGGCATGGGCACAACAGCGCCAGGTCCTCGTAGTGGGTCTGGGCGAGGACACTCTCTCGCTCGAGGCCATGGTGCGAGCCATGCTCTCCAGCGGGAGTAAGTGGGACTGCGCCGCCTCTTTCTGCGAGCAGGTCATGCTCGCGAAGGAGGCGGCGGGCCGGGTGCGGGAGAGAACTCTCCCACCCGAGTTCCGCAGTCGGCGCCCTGGGCGCCGCCGACGTGTCTTCGCCGAGGATTATCGGCCTCCATGACCGGGGGTCTGAGGACGGTGAGAGGGCCGCTCACCGTCCTTACAGAAGCAGGCCCATGACGGCAGCGTGACGTGAGCAACTCACGCACGCCCCCCCCCCTTAGAAGCGGGGTCACACCCGAAACCCCCCATAGAAGCGGGATTGCACCCGAACCACCCCCTGGGCGAGGCCGCATTGGCAGCCGTAGGTCTGTTGGGAGTCACGGGACATCCTTCCTGAGGGCTTACCCGGGGCTCTCAACCTTAGGATGTTAGGCATGGCGTGAGGTTTTTTAGTCGGTAAGAGTCCGGCATAACATCCTATGAGGATTTTCGCTCACGTTAAACAAAAAAAAAAGGGTGTAAATTGTAATTTTTGCCACCTTAATGGTGGAATTTCCAAAAATCCATTCTTAGTGGATCCCTAGACCATACAAGGAACCTATTTGCCAAATTTGGACTTTCTAGTCCCAGCGCAGCGGTTTGGGATGTGCGTTGATTATCAGTCAGTCAGGACATTCACGTTTATGCTACTGCTCCACCTGCGTCTTAACGCGTAAATTAACACCATAATAGCACTTCAACGTAGATGTGGCTAAGGTTTTAACTTGGTAAATTACAAACGGTATTAGTAATGGCATTAAACGTTAAGAGATAGCTCGGGCGGTCGGTTTTTTTCGACACATCAAAGGGTTTTAGCAGGTAGTTTTGCGCGCTAAGCGATGTTTTGCTACATTAACGCCAGTTAACGCCATAATTTCGCGGGCATTCATCTAAAAAATTGGGGCTTACTCTATGATTGCTTTACACATTATGTATAAATATTATAAAATTTACAACCAAAGCATATTTTGACACCGATTTTTTAGATTAAAAATCTATTTCTGGCAAATACATTTATGGACTAGCTGACCCTCGCAACTTCGTTTACGTCACATAAGGTCTACGAAAGGAGAGGTGTTTCTTCATCAGACTGATCAAGCAGCGTGTAAAACTGCCCTGATTGCTTAATCAAAAAAGATCTTAAAGATTAAGTCCACTCTAAAACAATTCAGTCCACCCCTTCGGCGCGGACTGAATTATTTTACAATAGTCTTAATCATTAAGCTCTTTTATGATAAAGCCAACACGCCAGTTTAGATTTACCCTCACATTCAAAGCAACCCTTGAATTCTAGGTTTTGCGAAAGTTAAGATGTCTCTAATTCCTGAACTACAGAGCCCTCAACATTTAAACTTATGTGAAACAATCCTTAAAGCACTTCCTTTATGACAGTGAAAAAAATTTGGAATCTAATTACGCAATGAGAAGCTACAGCTAAAGCCAGTTTGACTTTCATTCTCTCTCCCAAAGGAACCGCTCAAAATATTGGGATCAAAAGTATCCTAAAACCTTCCTCGGATCATAAGCTCAGATAGTACGAAGTTTTATTCAAATCGCTTCAGTAGTTTCAGCGTGATACTTTTTCGGGATACAGACAGACAGAAAGACAGACAGACAGACAGACATGAAAAATTTTAATTGAATTTTTGGCTTCAGTATCGATCATAGAACGCCCTACAATTAAAATTTTCAAAATAACTTTCATTTTCAGACTCTCGACCCTCAACAGTTTTATTATATGTATAGATAGATGTATAGATAGATAGCTTTAATCTTTAAGCTCTTTTATGATTAAGCCAACACGCCAGTTTAGATTTACCCTCACATTCTAAGGAATCCCTGAATTGTAGGTTTTGTGAAAGTTGAGATGTCTCTAATCCTGAACTATAAAATCCTCAACATTGCAACTTGTGTAAAATAATCCTTAAAGTACTCCCTCTATACGCTGAAAAACTTTTTGGATTCGGACTACGCATTGAGAAGTTACAACTAAAAAACCATTTTGTCTTTCATTCCCTCTCCTGCAGGAACCGCGCAAAATTTCGGAATCAAAAGTATCCTAGAACCCAGGGCCGTCTTAAGGCTATATAGCGCCAGGGTGCGAAGCTCAGACTGCGCCCCCCCCCCCCCTCCCTCCGGTCAACCAAAAAACGCAATAAATTTTTGATGTTTCACTTCTTTTTCTCTAAGATCTGTAATCTATATATATAATGCTACTGCTCCACCTGCGTTGACATTAATGTTGATATCCAACTACTCGATAATTAAGGCATTAAGAATGCGCTTTGGCTACAACGGGTTTACTAATGTTTGCCATAATTTAATATGCCATAATTTCAAATGCCATACTGGTGTTTGCCATAATTTCATTAGAAATAACGCTTCAGTTGCCATAATCGTGAAATGACTTTCACTAATTCCATTGGTCGTAATCGATCAAGTGTCATAATAATTTAAATCTATACATATAATAAAACTGTAGAGGGTCGAGAGTCTGTACGTATAAGATATATTGAAAATTTTAATTGAAGGGCGTTCTCTAATTGACACTGAAGCCGAAAATGTAATTTACACTTTCATGTCTGTCTGTCTGTATCCCGAATAAGTATCACGCCGAGACTACTGAACCGATTTGAATAATACTTAGTATATTTTGAGCTTATAGTCCAAAGAAGGTTCTAGGATACTTTTGATTCCGAAATTTTGCGCGGTTCCTGCAGGAGAGGGAATGAAAGACAAAATGGTTTTTTAGTTGTAACTTCTCAATGCGTAGTCCGAATCCAAAAAGTTTTTCAGCGTATAGAGGGAGTACTTTAAGGATTATTTTACACAAGTTGCAATGTTGAGGATTTTATAGTTCAGGATTAGAGACATCTCAACTTTCACAAAACCTACAATTCAGGGATTCCTTAGAATGTGAGGGTAAATCTAAACTGGCGTGTTGGCTTAATCATAAAAGAGCTTAAAGATTAAAGCTATCTATCTATACATCTATCTATACATATAATAAAACTGTTGAGGGTCGAGAGTCTGAAAATGAAAGTTATTTTGAAAATTTTAATTGTAGGGCGTTCCATGATCGATACTGAAGCCAAAAATTCAATTAAAATTTTTCATGTCTGTCTGTCTGTCTGTCTTTCTGTCTGTCTGTATCCCGAAAAAGTATCACGCTGAAACTACTGAAGCGATTTGAATAAAACTTCGTACTATCTGAGCTTATGATCCGAGGAAGGTTTTAGGATACTTTTGATCCCAATATTTTGAGCGGTTCCTTTGGGAGAGAGAATGAAAGACAAAATGGCTTTAGCTGTAGCTTCTCATTGCGTAATTAGATTCCAAATTTTTTTTCACTGTCATAAAGGAAGTGCTTTAAGGATTGTTTCACATAAGTTTAAATGTTGAGGGCTCTGTAGTTCAGGAATTAGAGACATCTTAACTTTCGCAAAACCTAGAATTCAAGGGTTGCTTTGAATGTGAGGGTAAATCTAAACTGGCGTGTTGGCTTTATCATAAAAGAGCTTAATGATTAAGACTATTGTAAAATAATTCAGTCCGCGCCGAAGGGGTGGACTGAATTGTTTTAGAGTGGACTTAATCTTTAAGATCTTTTTTGATTAAGCAATCAGGGCAGTTTTACACGCTGCTTGATCAGTCTGATGAAGAAACACCTCTCCTTTCGTAGACCTTATGTGACGTAAACGAAGTTGCGAGGGTCAGCTAGTCCATAAATGTATTTGCCAGAAATAGATTTTTAATCTAAAAAATCGGTGTCAAAATATGCTTTGGTTGTAAATTTTATAATATTTATACATAATGTGTAAAGCAATCATAGAGTAAGCCCCAATTTTTTAAATGAATGCCCGCGAAATTATGGCGTTAACTGACGTTAATGTAGCAAAACATCGCTTAGCGCGCAAAACTACCTGCTAAAACCCTTTGATGTGTCGAAAAAAACCGACCGCCCGAGCTATCTCTTAACGTTTAATGCCATTACTAATACCGTTTGTAATTTACCAAGTTAAAACCTTAGCCACATCTACGTTGAAGTGCTATTATGGTGTTAATTTACGCGTTAAGACGCAGGTGGAGCAGTAGCATAAACGTGAATGTCCTGACTGACTGATAATCAACGCACATCCCAAACCGCTGCGCTGGGACTAGAAAGTCCAAATTTGGCAAATAGGTTCCTTGTATGGTCTAGGGATCCACTAAGAATGGATTTTTGGAAATTCCACCATTAAGGTGGCAAAAATTACAATTTACACCCTTTTTTTTTTGTTTAACGTGAGCGAAAATCCTCATAGGATGTTATGCCGGACTCTTACCGACTAAAAAACCTCACGCCACGCCTAACATCCTAAGGTTGAGAGCCCCGGGTAAGCCCTCAGGAAGGATGTCCCGTGACTCCCAACAGACCTACGGCTGCCAATGCGGCCTCGCCCAGGGGGTGGTTCGGGTGCAATCCCGCTTCTATGGGGGGTTTCGGGTGTGACCCCGCTTCTAAGGGGGGGGGGCGTGCGTGAGTTGCTCACGTCACGCTGCCGTCATGGGCCTGCTTCTGTAAGGACGGTGAGCGGCCCTCTCACCGTCCTCAGACCCCCGGTCATGGAGGCCGATAATCCTCGGCGAAGACACGTCGGCGGCGCCCAGGGCGCCGACTGCGGAACTCGGGTGGGAGAGTTCTCTCCCGCACCCGGCCCGCCGCCTCCTTCGCGAGCATGACCTGCTCGCAGAAAGAGGCGGCGCAGTCCCACTTACTCCCGCTGGAGAGCATGGCTCGCACCATGGCCTCGAGCGAGAGAGTGTCCTCGCCCAGACCCACTACGAGGACCTGGCGCTGTTGTGCCCATGCCGTGCACTCCACCAGAGTGTGGAGCGCCGTGTCATCGCTGCGGTCCTCGCAGTGCTGACACTCGGCCGTGGTTTCCCGGTGTTTTCGCCACAGATACCTACCGAAGCTACCGTGCTCGGCAAGTATCTGTGTCAACCGGTAGGAGTTCCGCTCCAGTGCCTCCTTGCGCCATCTGAACAGTGACGCAAGGGCTCTCGCTTCCAGGTCCCATGGAGGAGTCCCGGCTAGGACACATGCCGCCTCACCGGAGATCGTGCGGTATCCTCTTATCACCCTGACGGCCATCACTCTCTGCGGGCTCAGCAGTCTAGCCTCATTGCTGGCCGTCAGGGTCTCCGCCCATACGGGAGCCCCGTACAAGGCCATGCTTCGCACGATCCCCAGGTACAGTCTCCTGTAGGGAGCGTTGGGTCCCCTGATGTTGGGCATCAGCCGCGCGAGTGCGGCCGATGCTCCCCTCAGTTTTGGGACCAAACTTCGGAAGTGATGTCCGAAGTTCCACCGGCCATCGAGTACGAGCCCCAGATACTTCATCGAGGGCTCGATGCCGATGCTGACGCCCCCTACCTGTAGGCTGGATCCCGCAGGTGGCCCCATCCGAGGTCCGTGGAAGCACAGGGCCTCGGATTTGTGAAGGGCGACCTCGAGACCCAGCCGCCGAATCCAACCCACGACCTGAGCAACCCCTGCCGTGGCCTTAAGTGCTGCGGCACGGTGTGTTGCTCCCCGCGCCGTAAAGAGGGTGTCGTCGGCGTAACACGTTACGCCGACCCCTCTGAGCAACGGACCACGCAGCACCCAGTACAATTTACACCCTAAACACCTAATAATAGAGGCCATTCCGCTTAAAGTGCGGGCGCCAGGCGCCTATGTCAAAGGGAGCATCAAACGTCTTTGGAATGGAGATATTGCCGTCCGGTCTATATTACCTAATATTATAAAGAGGAAAGATTTGACTGTTTGTTTGTTCGTTTGCATCGAATAGGTTCCGGAACTACTGGACGGATTTGAAAAATTCTTTCACTGTTGGGAAGCAACACTCTTTGCGGTGAACATAGGCTATATTTTTTTAATTCCCGTATTCCCACGGAAACGGGAACTACGTGGGTGAAACCGTGACCTCCGCTAGTGTTATATCTTACCTTGCATATCGTGAGCGGTATGACACGTGCCGAAAGGCAAAAGTGACAATAATACAATGGTAATTTAATATGAGTGATGCCTATATTTTTATGTACGTAGGTGTTTATTTGACGTTAGTTTACGAAACGGGGGAATGGCGTTAATATTGTACTTATGAGTTAAAGTTTAATAAGGTAAGGAAATATCGAAATGTTTAGAGCTCGGCCTGCGCCCCCTCGGGCTCGGCGCCCGGGTATGGCCGCGCCTTTGAACCCCGGTTAAGACGGCCCTGCTAGAACCTTCCTTGGACTATAAGCTCAAAATATACTAAGTATTATTCAAATCGGTTCAGTAGTCTCGGCGTGATACTTATTCGGGATACAGACAGACAGACAGACAGACATGAAAGTGTAAATTACATTTTCGGCTTCAGTGTCAATTAGAGAACGCCCTACAATTAAAATTTTCAATATATCTTATACGTACAGACTCTCGACCCTCTACAGTTTTATTATATGTATAGATTTAAATTATTATGACACTTGATCGATTACGACCAATGGAATTAGTGAAAGTCATTTCACGATTATGGCAACTGAAGCGTTATTTCTAATGAAATTATGGCAAACACCAGTATGGCATTTGAAATTATAGCATATTAAATTATGGCAAACATTAGTAAACCCGTTGTAGCCAAAGCGCATTCTTAATGCCTTAATTATCGAGTAGTTGGATATCAACATTAATGTTAACGCAGGTGGAGCAGTAGCATTATATATATAGATTACAGATCTTAGAGAAAAAGAAGTGAAACATCAAAAATTTATTGCGTTTTTTGGTTGACCGGAGGGGGGGGGGGGGGCGCAGTCTGAGCTTCGCACCCTGGCGCTATATAGCCTTAAGACGGCCCTGTCCGTCATACTATATCAGATGGCGCTACCCACGACCGGACCGGACAGGGCGGACCGTCAGCTGCTGCACACACTTACATCAAGTGCACATGGTTGTCATCATGTCGGTGGACATCATTCTTTGGATTTTAGGCAACGCTAGTAAAAAAATAATAAAATGAAAACTGTATCACTGTATACTGTAGTCTGACTCGGCCGGATTTTAGAATTAAATGCCTACAGCCGCGCGGTACGTAAGCATGCGATAGGGCTGCCCACCTATAGCATGTTAATAATATGTGCCTACTTTGACTTTCTATTTAATATTGTGATTGTAAATATGTACATACATACATTCATATAGTCACGCCTTTATCCCCGAAGGTGTAGGCAGAGGCATAGTATACGCCCACATTTTACCTTATAGTTTTACGTACCGCGTAATAGATAGTGAGCCTAATGCAGTTGAAAATTTTCAATCCGCCACTAAGGCCTTCAGTTTGTATTAAGGATTGTCGTTTTACTGACCACCGGCTTTCATTTAGAGTAAATATGTACTTTTTTATTTAAACAAAAAAAAATCCTTTGTGAGTAATAATTTCTCAATAAAAATGCATGTACCTTTTCATTGCTAGATTATATTTAAAAACCATGTTTATGTGTGATTTATTAACAAATTGGTCTTATAAATGGGATATTTTTAAATGCACATCTATATAATTTTTCTGCACACTAGGTAACTCCACTAATTAACGGAATGCATACCAGAAATCTGAATGTTGTGCAAAAAAACCAATTGATTAACTAAACATGTACTACTTAAAAAACTAAAATGTTACACAAAACGAGATCACCTTTTTTTTATCGAATTTAAACCAAGAATGTGGTTCGTACATCGGATATAAGATTTGCTAAACAAAGCGGTAGGTGTATAGCGCGCGCGGCCTTGAGCGAGTGACGGGGAGTCTGGCCACGAGTGGTTCAAAATCCTTTTTTTGGGAAAAGAAATGTTTATTATGTTTCGGATCGCCGCGGGACGGTGTGGGTGGGACGGCTGGCGGCGCGGGGCGGCGCGGCGTTATCTACTAACGATTGAGTGAAACGGGTATAGAAATTTGAAAACGAGTAAGCGGCGTAGACAATAATTATAATCGGCTCATCACATGTTTCGTCAGTGATAGAATCACGGAATTCTAGTCTTTATAATCATTGTGTTAAATTTTTGATTTACAAAATTAAAACTATTTTTCGATTTGAAAGTACTAGTCAGTCTCTAGTACACTAGTACTTTTCGTACATTGTCAAGTTGTGTTAAATTTTGGAAGTTCAAATTTGTCCCTATGCGTGTAATAAAAATCAAAGGTAACAAAAATGCTGTCAATCAAAGTCATACGGTGCTAAGTGTACTGTAACATCAGTCATCCACAAAGAAATTAATACTCTTGAAACATACCTAAATCATTGCTCTCAATTAAATAACTACGAACTGACAACGGAACTAAATGTACCACCTACACGTAATAGAGTTCTGAACTAGCTTTTTTTTTGGATATTGTACTATATTGGATCGCACCGTTCACTGACTGAGCAAGCACAAGTCTAGTTTTAAACACAAACATACCTACTTCATGTAACTACCTAGTTCACTCGTGTCAATCACTTTGTTTAACTTTAGTCAACTAGTACCAATTAGTTCTTAAGTAAAATCAATTTATAGTCTTACCTTTCGGAGTCCCGGTAATCTAAAAAACGTTATCTCTGGGTGCGTTATTGACAAATTCATGCAACCAAAACAAGCACAATAGACTCTAGTTGTCATATTAAATAGTTTTAGTAAATAAAACACGCGCGGTTACTATTTAAAAAACGACACACCGTCCATTCGTCTACTCGGCACAATCGCGACTGCGGACGCTGCTTACGTGCTGAAAGGCCTGCCGAAAACGAGAATCGTAGGTATAGCTTGCGCTTCGTCCGTTTGTAGGGAGCTACAATACTGGTTAAACAACATATTTATACTGTGACTGTATTCAGAAGAACGCAATGAATTTAGTCACATGAAGGTTCCTAGGATTTAGGTTTTGTTTGTCTTGTTTACTTAAATCTGCGATCAGTCCTTGACTATGAGCCGATTTATTGTGAGTCATGTGTCCAGCAAAAGGTGCTTCACAGCAGTAGCATCCTTCTCAGCATCGGGAATCTAAGAATAGAATAGAATAGATTAGAATAGAATAGATAATTTATTTGCTAGAAACATGGTTACAGGGTTCTTATGTTATGTTACTAAGGTTAGGTACAGCATGTTTCACCGTAAACAAACGGTGTGCAAAAATTTAAATTATTACATTAAAAATAAAAATCTTTCTTAACACAGCACTTTACATATTAGAAATCGAAATAAAATAATAATAATAATAAACAATAAACAAACAATAAATGAAATATAGCAAAACGTCTCCAAATAATAAAATTAAATGCTCATATCAGTGAAATAGAAATTTGACAATGTCAATTTTTTTTTTATTAATAACAAAGGTAGAATAAATTTCAAATTTTTAATTTAATAACCATTCAGCTCCTTCCAATCTTTAGGCAATTTATTAAAAAGTTTAGGAGCCATACAAAATATGCTTTTGCGCATAAGTGGCGTCCTAGCCCTATGCAGTCGAAGTTTACTATTATCTCGTCTATTTCTTGTCACAGTTGACTCCAACCGTGGAAACAGGCTAGGATTACGCTTAACAAACATTACTGTTTCAAAAATGTATAAGCTGGGCAGTGTCAATATTTTGTTTTGTTGAAAATATGTTTTGCAGCTGTCAGTGGTTTTTAATCTGAACATGGATCTAATGCACCTTTTTTGTGCTTTAAATACCAAGTCAGTATCTGTAGAGTTGACCCAGAAAATGACTCCGTACCGGAGCAGTGGTTCTGCTACACCATGATATGCGGTGACTAGCACATTTCTATTCACAATATTTGTTAATTTAAATAGTGCATAGGCGGATCTACTAATTTTCTTACAAAGTATCTCTATGTGTGTTTTCCAGTTAATTTGTCTGTCAATAGTCAGGCCTAGAAACTTTGTTGTGCAAACATTTTCAATTATTTTATCTTGATATTCTATGTCAATAATATAAGGTGTCACTCGTTGACTGAAATGCATTACTTTGGTTTTGTCTAGATTAATTTTTAAATTATTAATATTTAACCAATTTATTATTGATGTCAATGAACGTTTTATGTCAATTTTGTATTCAATAAAGTCATTTTTGTCGCAAGATATTGTCAAGGTACTATCATCTGCAAATAATGTCATATGGTGGTTTGTCGTTTTAGGTAAGTCATCTATATAGAGCGTAAAGAGTAAGGGTCCAAGGACACTCCCCTGTGGGACGCCATAGAGTACGCTTCGCTCCTTTGATCTATGTATTTGTTCACGTTTAGTAGCAATGTTTATTCTATTTATTTGTGTATATTGTTTTCTTTTATCAAGATAAGATTTGATTAAATCTGACACATTGCCCCTCACACCATATGCTTCAAGCTTTTTTATTAAAATGTCATGTTTAACATAGTCAAATGCTTGTGTCATGTCACAAAAAATAGCACATACAGGTGTTCTTTTGTCAACATTAAACATTACGTCATGCAGGAAGTCATATATTGCCAAATTTATACTTTTATTCTTACGAAATCCTTTCTGTTCATTACACAAGAGCTTATGTGTCTCGAAATAGTTATTTATTTCTTTATATATAAATTTTTCAAATATTTTTGCAACTACTGATATTAATGATATTGGTCTATAGCATTCCAAGCATTCTCGATCACCCTTTTTGAACAAAGGCTTTACGATGGATATTTTCAGGGTGTCCGGAAAGACACCTTTATAAATGCATAAATTAAAAATATGGCTTAAATGACCACATATTTCAGAGGCTACTGCTTTTAGTATTTTGGTCGAGAGAGAGTCATGCCCCACACTGCCGGTATTTTTTAAACTCAAGATGATTTTTATTAAATCTTGAGGTAAACAAGGAGCCAAGAACATGGAATCTTTTTGAGTTACAATGAGTGAAGTACTTAGTCTTTTTTTCTGTATTACAAATAGGTTTGACTTTCTCGATGAAATAATTATTAAGTTTAAAGTCCTAGATGTCGTATCGCTCGAGGCCAAAACCACCAACGTGGTAGCTTATATTAGTTAGCTGATTAGCCAGTTCATTAGGGTGGTTTCTGAGCCGGTTTTTGTACCCTGGAGCTGATAGCCTAATTTCTTCCTTGACTGTGTTGACCTGTATTGCCTCGTGTATTTCATCAATCCTGACAAAGCACGGTGAGTTGGTTATTATATATAAGAGGCATTCCAAGGTATCTGTCGCTTTCACTCTGTGGGAGGTCATTATTTACCAGTTTGACCTCTCCACAATTTCCCTATCTTTAGGTAAATAGTAGTTAGTAGTAAAAGTAAAATAAGCGAATGTCCGTATTGGCGGCCCGAAAACGACTAATCATAACTATGATTAGTCGTTTTCAGGCCGCCAATGACCGGACCAACTGGTCCGGTTCATGGAGCAAAAATAAGAGGTCCGGCCCGACTGTCTACATGTCCTGATTTGGTACAGAGAGGACCAAATCTGACTTGAAAACAAGCGAAACACGACAGACTCAATTAATAATAATAATGTCCGCCAGACTACTGTACAGATAGTAGGGTATGGTGCCAGACCGAAAGAAATTCGTCGAACGGTCGTACAAAATCGGTGCGTCCGTTGTAGGTTTAATGCAAAATCTAGATGGCAAACTCGCCACGAAGTTTATTACCGTTCCCACTTCCTGCGGGAACTTATTTCCGGGATAAAAAGTATGTAACCTATATATTATGTTATTTTAGACTAATCTATCCGTCGATGTAATCCGTGTACTATCGGTGAAGACTTAAAAGCCAAAGCTTCAAATAAAAAGAATTAAATGACTGATGTTGACACTAGTTGTCTAATTGACATTACAGCTTGACATTGGCATGGTGGAACAGGGAAACAGATTTTCATTTTAGTTCTCGAGTAAATAAAATAAATAGTGTGTCGGTGGAAAACGTGTAACAAAAACAATGGCTGGAGTCTTATTCGAAGATATATTCAATGTTAAAGACATTGATCCCGAGGGAAAGAAATTCGACCGTGTTAGCCGTTTACATTGCGAATCTGAGTCATTCAAAATGGACCTGATATTAGACGTGAATTCCTGGATTTATCCCATGGAACTTGGTGATAAGTTTCGATTAGTTGTTGCTACGACTCTCCGTGAAAATGGTTACCCTGATGGAGGTGAATGGAACCCTCTAGAAACCGAAGGAAACAGAGCCGACAGCTTCGAGTATGTTATGTCGGGGAAAGTTTATAGGTTAGTTTTATGTTATGAACAACCCTGAAACTCTTTAGTAATGTGCTCTACTGTTACTCTGAAAACTCCGCATAAGTGCAGTGTGACCTTTTATTATCCAAACTCCTTATTCTTAGTTTATTATTACTCATTACTGCAAAATTTGCAATCAATCAATTAGTACAAAGTTACTTAACATGTATACAGTAGATGTTTTCCACTTCCATACTATGTACCGACCTGTCTCTGACTAGCATAGTGCAGGAAGTTTATTTCCCTTCCTAATATTTAAAGTGGTTGAGTTTGTACAGCATTGTATGCTGTACTAGCGAACGTCACGCGGTTTCATCCACATAGTTCCCATTCTCGTGGGAATACGGGAATAAAATATAGCCTATGTTCAGCGCAAATAGTGTAGCTTTCCAACAGTGAAAGAATTTTTTAAATCAGTCCAGTAGTTCCGGAGCCTATTCGTTACAAACAAATAAACAAAAAAACAAATCTTTCCTCTTTATACTATTGTATGCTGTATAATAGCTGATAATCATAGTCTTGTATCTAGTGCTGTCATTTGTAGCCAAGACCAACTTGATAACACATGTCCATGTACTAAGAGGCAGACCTACAAGTTGCGTTTTGGATATCTTTAGAAGTCTATTGTTGTCTCTAATTTATACTATTGATGGGTTTACCTTATTTATTTTTCAAATCTTTCGCTTACGAAATCTGTAAATACTTTTTATTGAGTAAAAAACAAATTCATACAATATTCTCTTGGAAGAACCTAAGCAGCTATGCTATGCTCACTACTTATCAAAGCCGCCCATAAGGCCTTCAAATTGGCTTAACGACTGACAATCGGGACCAACGGCTAACTATGCCTTCAAAATAATTACAAATTCAGTCAGTGTAAATTAAAATATCAAAATCTAGACTAAATCGAAATATAAAAGTTTTCAGTTGTCTATGTCCTATATCACAAGCTGATAACTGGGCTAGGTAGTGCTGTGTAAAAAATGTTTCTAAATTATTAATCCTACTATATTACTTAAACCTACTAATATTATAAATGTGAAAGTTTGTGAAGATGTTTGGATGTTGGTTACTGAATCACGCTGTAACGGCTGAAGTAATCGCACTGAAATTTGGAACTGGGGTAGATTATGGTCTGGAATAACCTTAGACCATATATCACGGGACTAGCCTTTGCGAACCACCGCATACAAAAATATTCTGCCAGTTTTCATACAAGTGAAGGGGGAAACACAAAGACATATAAAACTTCATTGCATTTAAAAATGTATATTAATCGACAAACGCGTAATGGCTGTTGTGTGTTAAGTTTTATTGTACAGTCAACTACAATGAAATGTACTAGTTTAATCATATAAAATGATGTACTGATGTACAGTGCTTTTTATAAAGCGAAAAGACCAAATGGTCATGTGCAATGGCAGAAAACAATGCTTAAGTAAGGCGCATCCTGTGGTTAGATGATCTAAGGGAATAACACATAGGCTACATTTCATCCCGCAAATAATTATCCTATAGTCAGTGGAAATGAAAACCAAGTTTCACGCAGACAAAGCCGCGCACATCAGCTAGTCTCTACTAATATTATAAATGTGAAAGTAACTCTGTCTATCTGTTACGATTTCACACCTAAACGGCTGGAGCGATTGAGATGAAATTTGGTATAGGGATAGTTCGAGGCCCTGGGAAGGACATAGGCTACTTTTTAACCGACTGCGCAAAAGAAGGGTTATGATTTTTCACGCGATAACCGACTTCTACGCGGTTGAAGCGGCGATGTAAAAGTATGTGAAGATCTTTGAATGTTTGTTACTCAATCACGCTCGAACTGCTGAACGGATTAAACTGAAAATTGGTACAAGGATAGATAATAACCTGGAATAACACATAGGCTTTTCATCCCGGGAATGTCTTCCCATGGGAAGCGGGAACGGGTAACGAGTTTCACGCAGGTGAAACCGCAAGAAATCATCTAGTTATTAATATTAACCTCTTTTCACAGGATAGAAGGCGATGAAGGAGCGATGGAGCCCGCATCTCGACTTGCAGCGTATGTTTCATTTGGAGGCCTGCTCATGCGTCTACAGGGCGATGCTAACAATCTACACGGCTTCGAAGTTGACCAGCATATGTATTTATTAATGAAGAAATTGGCGTTCTAGAATATTAAGTTAGGGTTAAGATTATTTTGTAAGAATAAAGGTTATTTTTAGAGAATTTTGTTTTGTTTCTTACTTCTTTTTGTTTTTTTTTTTGTTTAACGTAAGGGATGTTCATCATGGATGTTATGACTCCTACCGACTAAAAAACCTCGCGTAACGCCCAACAGCCTATGGTTGGGAGGCCCGGGGAAGCCACGGAAGGATGTTCCAGGATTTGTTTCTTACTTAGCTGTAAGCAGTAACATTAAAGTTAGAGGCCACCTCAAGTTAAAAAGAAAGTTGGGCACACAATACATGGTTGAACAAATAACTAGCTTAACATTAACTATTGTTAAGATTATTTTTTAAAAGCAATTAGTATGCTAACTGATCATAAAATTTTAAATAAAGAAAAAGAATTGGTTTCGAGCAGGATTCGAACCAGCGTCTTCTCGCAATCCGTGCATATTACTGTAGCATACTCTTTGCTTTTAGCCCCTTTATAAAATAGAGTGCAGAGGGGCTTATGTCGAGACTTCTGTAGTCTGTGACTCTGTCGCATTAAACTACGTCACTAGGTCACGTGGATCATCTGTTCATTCTATTCTATTCTATTTTTGGTTATGGCTTTCTGCCGGGGCCGATGCCGGCAACTCCGCCAAAATCAAACGTGTAATGGCTATTGCGTGTGCTTGTGGTTATGCTAATAACCAATTTCGCAGTGACCTGAGTTGAGCTTGACGCGCTGGGATCTTGTTGAGGTTAGTAGAAACACTGCAACAAATATTACCAGACTATTTCCACATGGACACACACAATTAAGTATACTTATATATTATTTACAAGTACCTACATAAATACATTGGGAATTTTCTATTAGTGAGTTAAAAATTATAGGATAGTGATATGAGGCAGTATAAAACTACAGTTTGACTGTATTACGGTTGACAAATGAGATTAAAATCGAATATAGTTTGCGGGAAGAATGTGTTAGTAGGGAGGCAAAGTTAATAGGAAGGGGAATCTTGAGTTTTGTTACTTGGGTATAAAAGTCGGGAGGGGAATTGCGTAAGGGACAATTAAAGAAGATATGGTCCAATGAACCCTCGTCCAGTCCACATTCACATATTGAAGAATCCCTTATATGTATTTTGTGTAGGAACACAGGTGAGCAACAATGTCCAATGAGTAGTCTGCAGACAACTGAAATTACCGGTTTGGGAGACTTTTTAAAATGGTAGAACCAGGGCTTCGGTGATATGTTGGGCTGTATAGAGTGGTAGAATTTGCCTTTCTCCTTGCTTGAATCTGACCAGTAGGCTTGCCACGTAGACTGTAGGGTTATCTGAGGGAGGCTCAGGAGGTCGTATCCCTGGCAGACAAAGTGTCTCAAATCTGCGGAGGGTGCTAATACAGCATCTTTGGCGAGGGAATCAGCGAATTCGTTGCCCCTGATACCGCAGTGGCTCGGAATCCAGACCAGTTGTATAGTTTTCTGGTTCTGATGGCTTAAGAGTAGGCTTTTTTTGATGTTCAAAATTAGGGAGCTGTGAAGTTTGGACTTATGGGGGTTTTGTTCCAGAGCTTGCAGACTACTCAAGGAGTCCGTGAAGATAGCTGCTTTGGAAATATTATGGGACTCTATGAATGAGCAGGCCTCGAGTATGGCTACACATTCGCCCGTGAACACCGAAGATTCTTTAGGACACCTGAACTGCATTGCTATCCGAGAATTTTGGAAGTATACTGCAGCGCCAGTATAGCCCTCTCTGGACAGCTTCGATGCGTCAGTAAAGAAGAACTGAAAATCTTTCCAATGTCTGTCTACCAGCGCATTGAAAGTGGGACCTGCTGCCACAGATTTCTTGTCAAGTCCTATGTTAAATATTATTTGAGGTTTGAAGCATAGCACCTCATAGCTATGAGTGAAGAGTGGGAGCCTATCAAATTTTGCAATAGGAGATTCTAAGTTTTGTAGCGACCTAAATGATTGTAGTATTAAGGGAACTTCTTTTTTTTTCCAGTATGTAGAATTCCTGTTACAGAGGAGGTTTAGGGATTCAAGGTTTTGCAAGAGTGGGTGGGCTTTTTGGGAACACAGACGGTTGACGAAGCGGTCCGCTAAGAACCTCCGTCTCAGCGCCAAAGGGGGTTCCGTACACAACACTTGTAATGCATTTATAGGGGATGACTTCATACATCCAGAGATCATCCGGAGGCATGAGGCTTGGATCTTATCTAGCCCGGCCAGTGCCCCTTTATTGCATGGGACCAGTAAGAATGACCCGTAGTCCATTACACTACGAATGAGAGCATTGTAGATCAGTCTCATGGTAAATGGGTGGGCACCCCACCAAACCCCCGCAAGGGCCTTTAACATGGGGGTGATTCGCTCGCACTTCTGTACTTGGTGGCAAAGATGGTGGCGGCCAGTCAGTTTCGAATCCAGGTATACTCCAAGGAACCTTACTTTGGAGGATACAGGGATACTATGCCCCTGGATATGCAGCTGGATACGGGGGATTGTTTTCCTACGAGAAAAAATGACCACTGTACTTTTGGGTGCAGACAGATTCAGTCCATGGTTAAGTAGCCACTCATTTAGTGAGTCCAGGGAGATGGAGAGTGAGTCAGCAGCATCTGTAATGGAGGGATTCGAGACATATAACGCCAAGTCGTCCGCGTATTGTAAAATATGACAATTGCTGTTGAGGCATGATCCAATGTCAGCTGTATACAGATTATACAGCATGGGACTTAAGACCGAGCCTTGGGGTAGACCTGTCCAAATTTTACGACGCTCGAATTCCTCGCCCTGGACTCTCAAAACCAGGGACCGGGACATGAGCATCTCGCATACGCACTGTATCAACCTCGCCGGTAGTCTCAACTCTTGCAATTTCTGCTTGAGAATAGGGAGGAGGACGCTGTCGTAGGCGGATGAAACGTCGAGGAAAGTTGCCACGACTGACTGGTTGTGTGAGAAGGCAATTCTGACATCAGTTATTAATGTACCCACACTGTCCATAGTGCTAAGGCCCTTTCTGAATCCAAACTGAGACCCTGGGAGCATGCCGCGGGATTCAACAATGAACTCTAGCCGGGTTTTTATTAGGTGTTCCAGGATCTTAGTGAGAACTGAAGAAAGGGCGATTGGCCTGTAGCCATTTGGATCGTCACTGGCTTTTCCGGGTTTCAGGACCGGGATAACTATCTGAGTCTTCCAGGGGTCCGGGATCCAGCCATTGATGAAGCAGTGGTTGATGATGTTCAAAAAGTAGCTCCTCGTCGTAGTGCCTGCATGGGTGAGGAATGAGTATGGGATTCCGTCTATCCCCGGAGCAGAATCCTTAACGTGCTTAAGCACCATATCCAGTTCTCTCATGGAGAATGGGAGGTCAAAGGGGTCCCGTGAGGAAGTCACGGGAATCTGATGGCACTCAGCCCTTGTGGGGACATACGAAGGGGCAATTTTGTTAAAAAATAATTCTGCTATCTCCCGGGTCATTGGAGAGCGTAAAGAAGGGGTGCAGCCCGCTCTGAATTTATTGATGTTTCTCCAGACAACAGAGGGAGGAGTTCTGGGAGCAAGCCCAGAGCAGAATGTGGCCCAGCCTGCACGCTTCTTGCGGCGTAACAACCTTCTAGTTTTGGCTTGTACCCGTTTGTAGTTAAGCAAGTTTTCCACACTCATAGCACGATCGTATTGTTTTTCGGCCACCTTCCTCTCTCTAATGGCACTGGTGCATTCGTGATCCCACCAGGGTGGGGATGGTATTTTGCCTCGGGCAGAGTTTTTAATGGGGAAGTTGGTTTCCGCACAGGAGGTGATAGCATTGGTAAAATTCTCTAGACATTCCTGCACATGGCAGTGACTGCTGTTTTCTGAATTTTGGGAATCTAAATTGGGTAGGGTGGGGATTTTACTATCTAATTGCGCTGCAAATGTGTCCCAATCAGGATTAGTTAAATTAAATTTAAGGAGAGGGGGGGAACTTTTTTCTAAATATGTCTTGTCTGTAAGGTATATCTGGATTGGGTAGTGGTCACTGCCATGTGTCAGGTTTGTAGTTACCCAGCAGGCAGAGGAGGCAATGTCAGTGGTGCAGAATGTGAGGTCCACACAGCTCGTATTTTGGCCAGGGAGGTTTCTTCGGGTAGGGCTACCATCATTAAGGATGCACAGATTGAGATCATCCAGGATCTCAACCAAACCTACTCCAAAGGCATCGCAGCGGTTTGAACCCCACCTGTAGTGATGGCCATTGAAGTCACCCATAACTAACATAGGTCCCTGAATGCTCTGGAAAGTATGTCTGAGGATAGAAAGGAAGTTCTGATGTGGGTGAGCAATATAAATAGAAATGATGGTAATGCCTTCAACCTTCGCAGCAACCATGTTCACACCCTGGTCCGGTGAGGACAAGGACATAGGGAGTAGGGGAACTCTACTATTGATGGCTAGGGCTGTTCCTCCATAGCCATCGGATCTATCTGCTCTGAGGATGTTGTAGTGTGGGATATTAAAACTTAGGTTTGAAGTTAACCATGTCTCTGCAATGGAGCATGCAATGGGATTGTATTTATTGATTAGGTATATGAGGTCGTGTTTTTTATGATACACGCTCCTCACATTCCATTGTAGATAGCTTAGGTGTCGAGCCATTTTTAATTAAGTTTAAAAGAGTGCTAAGTATATTGGCAACGTTGGACGGTGGGTTGTTTGAAGAAATTAAGGGGGATATAATTTGGATTAAGAGTTCTAAAATGGGGATAATGGTCTCAGATAGTTGTGGCTGGGGGTTGTTTATGGCACAGCCATTGGGTTGTGAAGATTGAGGAGAAGAAATGATATTTTGATGAGCAGTTTTATCATAAGAAGGAGGGAGAGGTGCATGTGTTCTTGGTTTTAAGAAGACGGTTTTGCGGTAGGATTGAGTGGTGGTATTTTTAAGAGCATTAGCATAGGAGTTTGTAGGGACTGGGGGTATAGCCTTACTAGCTTCTGCATATGAGACTACTTTCTCAGCCATAGTAGTCTTAATGGCTCTCTGTCTGGTATACTCCGGACACACTTTGCTATTTGCAAAATGGGTGCCAGAGCATAACACACAGAAGGCTTCCTCTTCGGTAATAAAACAACCAAGGGCAGCATGGTCATGTCCACACTTAAAGCACCTGGGATTAGATCTACACAATGATTCAACGTGGCCATATCTGCAACACTTACGGCACTGTATAGTCGGAAATATATATTGTTGAACTGGCAGTGAGGTATAACAGCAGTATATCCTCTGAGGAATGGTTTGACCATCGAAAGTGACCACACAGGTTTCTGTGGGCCTCCATTCTGTGGTACCATCTCGGGTCACTTTACGGTTAATTCGTCTTATTTTTAGTACTTGTCCACAGCCCTGTGGAACAGACATGTATGACTTTGCCTCATCTTCAGACATGTCTGTAGGGACACCTTGAACAACACCCATGCGGGTGGTCTGGTAGGAAGGAATACGGGCATCAAGTTTGTTGGGTATCAACATGGAATGGTTGAGGAAGGTGTTGGCGTCTTGGAAGGAGGTGAACTCCACCGAGACTCGGTTCCGACCAACTTTTTTAACGCCATCTTTAACAATGTTGTTGACATTGAACTTGGACAGTAATAAACCAAAGCTAACAGGGTGGATAGAGGCACCGGAGTTTGATTGGGATTCGATATGCGAAACGTGGACTATAAAGGGGCCCTGGTCCCCGGATGTATATTGGGAACGACCTACTTGGTTCCTCTGCTGCTTGGGAGGACGATTAGAGAGAGTTTCGTCATCAACTCGGCGTTTCCGAGAGGATTCCGAAACACTGCAAGTTATATCTGCAAATTGGGAAAGTTGATTTGTAGCAGGTATAGTCATAGAGGGGAATAAGGGGGGAGAGGAAAAGGTGGGAGTCTCAGGGGTTGTTGGATGGGGAGGGTCGGGAGGCTTTTCTTTATCCATAGTCAATTAAACACATAAAAACAACACAAAACAGAACAATACCTTAACCAGAACAACACACAAGCTTTTGGATGTTAGAAACAAGTCAAGATTTGTCACAATTCACACAGATACACTTAATTTTCCAAAACGATCAAGACACACGAGGTTACCAAACACACGCCGACTTGACAATCCAATGTACTCATCATCATCTGTTCAAAGTTTGAAATAAAACAAAAATGACAACGTCAATCGGATTGAACTTTCACAATGAACGTGATAGAGAGCGGCAGTCTGGTGAGAACGATCTCACGGCTTCTTGTACAAAAATAATCTAAATGTTCGGGCAGGTTTCATCATAAATCGAATGAATATACTTATACTTAGGTGCAATTCTATACATTCACACTGTGTACCCTCTACGGATCTGGGTTTTTTTTTTTTTTTTTTTTTTTTTTTTTTGTTTAACGTGAGGGAAAATCCTCATAGGATGTTATGCCGGACTCTTACCGACTAAAAAACCTCACGCCACGCCTAACAGCCTATGGTTGGGAGCCCCGGGTAAGCCCTCAGGAAGATGTCCCGTGACTCCCAACAGGCTGGGTACAGGTATAGAACTCAACACGGGCACACACACGCCATCTAGCAATGGAAGTGCAAAAAATATTATGTGCCGCTATCTAGTGAGCACTAGCTGAAACTAATTGGTCATGCCACATCAAACAAGCAAATAAAACCGTATTATTAAGATTTTATATTTATGCTCACAGCTTTTAAAAATATATTATCAGCTATTTCGCACAGCTTGAGCAAAAATGTGTGTTCGTGCATGTCCATTTTAGTTTAGCTACTCGTCACTAGATGGCGTTGTAACTTTTCACAATTACGAAATCTGTAAATACTTTTTATTAAGTGAAAAATAAATCCATACAGTATTCTCTTGGAAGAACATAAGCAGCTATGCTATGTTCACTACATATCAAAGCCGCGGCATAAGGCCTTCAACTTGACTTAACGACTGACAACCGGGACCAACGGCTAACTATGCCTTCCGAAGCACCGAAGAGCTTGCGAATAAATGTCACAAAGTGGTCACATGGTGGACACCCATCCAAGCACCGGTCATTGCAAGTTGTTAACAGCAGTGAGCGTTTACAGAACACTGTCATCGAGACCACGAGCACTTCAACCTGCGCCTGCCTCTTTCCACACGGCAATACCACCACGTGGGACAAATAATATTATAATAAGGTGAAATGTGGGCGTATACTATATCTCTGCCTACGCCTTCGGGGACAAAGGCGTGACTATATGTATGTATGTAAATTTACTGTTCATCATCATTATTTTGGTTTATAAATGAATGCCCTCAGGCGATGCGTCACAGCGGTGGTCTTGAGAAAGCGCCATCTAGTTATAATACGTATCATTAGTGACAAAATGGTGGCGTTTGGTTTTTTTATGCGGCTATTAGCAAAACATGAGAACTATCATTAATGTTTCATACCCTAGGGTGAAAACGGGGTCCTATTCACGAGACTTCGCCGTTCGTCTTTCTGTCTGTCCGTTAAGAGGCTGTATCTCTGGAAACGTGGTAGCTTGACATATGAAACTTTTACAGATGATGTAAGTATTTCTGTTGCTGCTACTATTACAACGAACACTTACCTAAATCAGAAATAAAAGAGGGGCTCCCATACAACAAACTTGTACGGTGCTGTCACCGTACAAGTGCAAATAATGCCATTTTCCATAAATTTGTCTCATAATTTCATACACTAATTTTGAAAATAATCTGGTGGGCCGTATGCTAGTACAGAGAAAATTACTGTATGAAATTATGAGACAAATTTGTAAGGCTTGAGGTTCCGTTGAGTTTTAGCGTGATGATAAGTAATTCTATACCCATCAGGAATAATCAAGTAGTCACCACAATTCGAGTCTGCCAATTTCAACACAGAAGCCCACGTGTTGCGTGTTTCGTGGGACTAAATACAAATGGTATATCTTGTCTCTGTCTACCCCAGTCTACCCCTTAAGGGAGTTTACTAATGTTTGCCATAATTTCATATGCCATACTGGTATTTGCCATAATTTCATTAGAAATAACGCTTCAGTTGCCATAATCGTGAAATGACATAAAATGACTTGCACTAATTCCATTGGTCATAATCGATCAAGTGTCATAATAATTTAAATCCATAAATGTATTTGCCATAATTTTCGTTTTCAATAATGCCATTTTCCATAACTTTTATTCACTATAATATAAATAAAGATAATTTATACGATACAGATCTTTTATTAACAATTAAACCTAAAACTAAACCTCATTTTTTCGTTTTCATTTGGCGTCTACTAACTAAGCTCGACGGAGCCCCGCCTCGCTGGGCTCCTACTTCTGGGTGGTTTAAAAAAACAATATTATGTATTATTTTCATAATTATATCAAATTTTGATTATGTTAAGAGTCGATTATGAGATGTGTTACTTTTGGAAACTAATTATTATGATATATGTTGTTATAGAAAGTCATTTTATGGCAAATAAAAGTTATCACTGTTGAGTTGTTAAGGCAAACGTTATTAGTATAAATGATAATAGTGCAAGTAAATATTATGATCGGGGATGATTATGGCAAACAATATTAGTACAAATGAATTTATTGAAAACGAGAGAAGACCCCATAAGGGATATGGTGCCTACGGCTACGTTCTATAATCGCACCTTGGACCAGCAGGCTTACTCTCAACACTCGATTCCGTGAAATTGAAATTGGAATCGAGCATTTGGTACTCTCGACCGTTACACGAGCGTGTAAGATATACTTATAAATAAGTAAGTTACTATAATTTTCATTTAACACGTGGTGAACCACTAGATTGATATTGTTATATTTTTATTTTAATAGTATTTTAATTTAATATTTATTTCTAAATTTATTGTAAAGTATTTAAGTATCGAAAAGATAGGGTTTCGACCACTTCTACAATATTACGTAATATCCTACCCCACCATTGCGAAGATATAAAAATGTCTGCTCTTACAGAGCAACGGCCATTATTGTTCGTCAAGTTGTCTTTTGAAGTAGGTACAGATATGGTTCAGTAGTTAATTAAAATTAATAGAATTAGTAAATATCTTTCTGTATAGTAGCAATACGTTATGATACGTATTACTTGGAATTTATATTGTTGGGCCAGTCAGTCGCTGAGCAGCCGTCTTAAGGGTACGTTCCTCATTAATAACTTATGTAATTTATCTGATCTGATATGATGTGTAATATATGTGTTGAAATTAGCAGAGGTCTACGTCCAGCAGTGCTGAACTGCCATAGACCGATTTGATTGATTGTATTCTAAGTTATTTTATACTGCCCATGGCTTGGTTTAAAAGATAATGTATATAGGTACTATCCTGCTGAACTATTTGTAAAGATATGACCCGTGTTGCTATTAATTGTAATGAATGACGTGTACCAACTATTGATGGAATTAGATTATAGTAGAAATAGATGTATAGCAATTAATGTGACTTTGAAAAGAGTGGCCGTGAGTTTTATTGCCAGGTTCTTTCTCATAGGCTCTACCTATTGCGAATCTGGCGGTAAATGTAGAATTGGAAATCTTGACGAGAATAAAGATATTTTTATCTCATATTCATTTCTTTTCATTTCATAACTTGTTAGCTAATACCCTCCTTACAGAATATGCCTCTGGCTATTCCTTCGGGGATAAAAGGCGTGACCGTATGTATTGATATACCTACCCTCTACGAGACGAATCTAACAAGCGCAAAACTGGATTGGATTCTGGCGGCAACTTTTGGCGATCGAGCATGATGTGGTTCGATACAGGCTTTCTTCCGCGATCGCTTAGATTGTGGAATGATGGCCTCGGTTTACCCAAACGTCTACAGTATGAAGTTCTTCAAAAGTCTTAGAAGGTTTTTGCAGAGTAGCTACGACAACGCGAGTGTAGCGCCTCTGGTGTTCAAACGTTCATGGCCAAGCCATGAAACTTTGTAAACTCAGAAGTTCTACTTTGTTCAAAGGCTATGGTGACTATTCCACCAGGTACCAGGTGGGCCGTAAGCTTGTCTGCCTGCCACCTTGGTACTCCGTGCTTAGTAAATGCTGTCTCCCACCTTAGTACTATGAAAAAAACCTGCCAAGTACGAGTCGGACTCGCATACAGAGGGTTCCGTACCAAAAAAAACTGCAAAAATATTACATTTGTTGTATGGGAGCCCCCCTTATTCCTTTAAAAAAGGCGTGACCACAGATAAATAATATGTAAATAGTTGTTACTAACGGTGTGACTACAGACGCTACAAAAATCCAAAATGCATAATAAAATGAGTCTATGGTTTGTTCTCAGTTTTACGGTACCTAGCCATAAAATATAAAAAAAAGACGTGTGGCACTCGGGGACTGCCGCGGTAAAGCTATTACATAGCATTTTTTACCAACTATGCTAGTATAATTATTTCTATATAAGAATACTAGCTGATGCCCGCAGCTTCGCCCGCGTAAAATTTGTTACCGCGGGAAGTTATTCCCGGGATAAAAGGCAGCCTATGTATTATTCCAGACTATAATGTATCTCTGTACCAAATTTCAGCCCGATCCGTTCAGCGGTTTGAGCGTGCAAGAGTAACAAACATCCACACTCACAAACTTTCGCATTTATAATATTAGTAAGAAGTAAGAAGTAAGATTTTAAGGCCTATGTTCAACAAAGTAAAGTACCAAGTACCTACTTGACTGTGGACATTTGGGCTTTTGGACTTTTGGCCTATTGGCCTTTTGGACTTTTGGCCTTTTGAACTTTTGTACTATTGGACTTTTGGACTTTTGGACTTTTGGACTTTTGGACTTTTGGACTTTTGGACTTTTGGACTTTTGGACTTTTGGACTTTTGGACTTTTGGACTTTTGGACTTTTGGACTTTTGGACTTTTGGACTTTTGGACTTTTGGACTTTTGGACTTTTGGACTTTTGGACTTTTGGACTTTTGGACTTTTGGACTTTTGGACTTTTGGACTTTTGGACTTTTGGACTTTTGGACTTTTGGACTTTTGGACTTTTGGACTTTTGGACTTTTGGACTTTTGGACTTTTGGACTTTTGGACTTTTGGACTTTTGGACTTTTGGACTATTGGACTTTTGGACTTTTGGACTTTTGGACTTTTGGACTTTTGGACTTTTGGACTTTTGGACTTTTGGACTTTTGGACTTTTGGACTTTTGGACTTTTGGACTTTTGGACTTTTGGACTTTTGGACTTTTTGACTTTTTGACTTTTTGACTTTTTGACTTTTAGACTTTTAGACTTTTGGACTTTTGGACTTTTGGACTTTTGGACTTTTGGACTTTTGGACTTTTGGACTTTTGGACTTTTGGACTTTTGGACTTTTGGACTTTTGGACTTTTGGACTTTTGGACTTTTTGACTTTTTGACTTTTTGACTTTTGGACTTTTGAAGACCCAAAAGTCCTCAAAGACCGAAAAGTCCCAAAAGTCCCAAAAGTCCCAAAAGTCCTTGAAGTCCCAAAAGTCCCAAAAGTCCAAAAGTCCAAAAGTCCAAAAGTCCAAAAGTCCAAAAGTCCAAAAGTCCAAAAGTCCATAAAACCAAATTCCAAAAGTCCAAAAGCCCAAAAGGCGAAATGTCTTTACTTTAGTGACCTTCCATGTCTCGCATCCGTATAGCAGTTAGCAGTACAGTTTTAACGTTTGCTTTGTTTTGAGTTTCACTCTTCGTGTCTATTTTTGCGACTGCCTACTGTGTAAAGGTTGTTTTGGCCTTGGCGAGACTCGAAATTATGTAGGGTACTCTTCTATCCCATCAGTTTCTGACACGACACTCCCGAGGTACGTGAATTATTGCCTCCTGCACGTTGTCCTGCAGACATGCATGACGGCGTGTGTGTGCCTCAGCAGGCACAGGACATCGGCATCATTTAAATCCTCCAGGATATCAGTATAGGCCCCATTCTATGCCGCGCCGATTGTTCTTTGCGTTATTCAGCATTATACCATCTATTTTCTATGGATGGTTGTTAACTATCCTGTTATCTTCATAACGATCCTCTAAGGTAGGTACAGTATGTATTTTCAAAAGAGTTTGTGAACTCTATTTTTAATTTCTTTTTCAGAATATTGATGACATTTGATTGATGTCATTTTATACACGTTACGTCTACTACATTGATACATGTAATAAAATTCTAACAAACATGTTGTATGTAAATGTTTATACTGAGGAATAGCTTTAACCATTAAGCTCTATTTTGATTAAGCAAACAGGGCAGATTCACACGCTACTTGATGAGTATGATTAATAAATACCTCTAATTTCATAGACCTTGTGTGACGTAAACAAAGTTGCGAGGGTCAGCTAGATACAAGATAAAACAATAGGTTTCTTCTTATCTACTTAAAAACTATTTTTACAAATTTTATGGTAATAATAGACATTCTTTGAAATATGCATGCGATTATTATTACAGGTCAGTGGCATGTATGGTATTGTTGTGACTTTTATGACACGTTTAAAGTACATAGGTATGGGATAGATGGCGCTCGCGGCTACGTCAGCGTGAAATTTTCTTCCCGCTTCCCATGGGAACGTACTCCCGGGTTTGGTTATCTTTATAGCAGTATTATATATAAATTAACAAAACAAAAAAATAATACTGCATTGGTGATAATAATAATAAAATGTATGTACCTATATAGAGTACTCACTTCTTTCACTATTTTCGTGACTTTCTTCATTAATAAATGCACTTTGTTTATTCATATTTAAAACACTTTTTACACAAATTATACGAGTACAGTTCACTGTTGTACATAGATGATGAATACCTATACACCTATAGTCGAATTTTTATTTAGACGAAGTAAATTGACAGCAACTAATGTAATTGACAGCATCGAAATTGTCATTTCACATTAAGAACTCTAAATTCAACCAGCACTCTTAATTCAACTTTGGTCGAGTGGTTAAGACGCGGATCGGTACGCAGAAGGCGCAAGATCGATTCTGGGTACAAGCATCAATTTTTGGATTATTTGACATAATATATAACGACTGCAGAGTTCATAATTGACGTGTAACCAAAAAAATTATGAAGTGCTAGACTAGATACACGAACGTGGCCGAAGGTAGCCGAGAGTGTGACTCGTTTTCGTGACACAATTTCTGGATTCGGTCTCCACGCAAGGCCCGCGATAGAAGCTATGCAATAGCTTAAAAATAATATAATATTAAAAGAAAACAATTGGCGCGCGGCTCGTTAGCGCGCCACGTGCGCCCTGTGTGACGTCATTCGTGCAATGACGTCACATGTCACCGCGAGGCTCCTTTGATAATGATTAGAACTAAATTGGGTGTGAATGAATTTATTTTATACCTATTTATTAAAACGAGTCAAGTGTGTGTCGGTAATGCAATCGGTAAACTACAAGTCCTGTAAGTAGGTAGGTCCGTGTAATTTAAACACCCAAGTATAAAAATTTGGCCCAGTGCGAGTCTTCCCTTTATTTCTGACACTATGTTTCTTAGCAAAAAATAATCCTTATGATGAAGCCTTTCGATCGGTATGATAAAGCTACAGGGTAATTATTTTTTCTCGTGTAGCGGGTTCGATTCTCGGCTCAACCATGTAATTATTTAAAAATCTATGAATGCAGTTAAAATTGTTTTTAAATTAAAATAATGTCTTCTTTCAGTAAATTGTTCCATCTACAATATTTAAGGTACTTTCCCTCCATGTCGCATAGCCGTGGGACGCCCTGTATAATTTCCAAAGCCATAACCCATTCGCTGTAAGTTTACGCTGACGGACGTAGAGCACAGTATAATAAATAAATAGTTTCTACGTAACAAGGCTGGTGTAGAATGTAGAAGCGTAGGGCAAAAATTAAATAAATAAATTAATTAATTAAATAAATATTCACGGACATTTCACACTGCAAAAAGTGTATGTAATGCCTTTATTTTTTAAAAAGACTTTAAAAAAGGAGGAGGTTACTCTATTCGACCGTATATTTTTTTTTTTTTGTTCGCAAAGAACTCCGTCGTTTAATTTTTTTTTTTTCGTTGGAAATAGATATGTAACACTCCCAAGGTGATAATGGCATCCTGTAGAAATCGAAGGGAGCTTTTGAAAATTGTAGGGACATCTAGGGCGTTTTTGTATTTTTTTTTAATGAGTGCTTTAAAGTAGTACAACTTAATGAAGGTCGGGAGTCAATCTGATGATGGAGACAAAAGACAGTAGAGAGAATTCCCCTAACAACACACATAGATAGATTTTCAGTCTACAAAACACTTTTATATGGTTTCATAAATCGTGGCTTCATAAATCATGGCTTCATTAATCATTATCCAATAGGTGTAAAACAAAAAACACATTCTTTACAACATACAGAGACAATAATTCATCTCTAGATAGGGAGGAACGGCGTTCCCCTGTACCCCGCTATGCAGGGGGCCTAAAATTGGTCCAATTTGCAGCCAAGTGACGCGCTAGGCGCTAACGACGACTGTGCGTTTAATTATTGCAACTCGTTAAATGTTATCATTAAAGAATTCTTGTCTATGGCTTAAGATGTCAATAGGTATGGGGGTTTTGCGCGGGAACTTGAGTAATGGCGGATCTTGTATTATATTATTTAAAAACCGGCTAAGTTCGAGTCAGACTCGTGCACAGAAGGTTCCGTTCCAAAAAAGTCTAAAAAGTCTAGTTTGTTATATCCCCCTTTTTCTGACTTTAGTATTTGTTGTTATAGCGGTAGCGGTAACAAAAATACTTAGGTACCTACATAATGTATGAAAGTTTCAGCTCTCTAGCTAACACCCTATCACGGTTCCACGCGAATTACTTGTTGTACCTTCAAAGTACAGCCAGTACAGCTATCTAACACACGCGCACACACACACGCACACTCACTCACGCACTCACGCACTCACTCACACAAACCTTGAGGCGTTCTATAAAATGATAGTCATTGTACTACCTGCAGAACTATATCTGTGGTTTCTAATAGTGCTAGTTTGTGGGAAACCTGGTGATCTGTAATTCAGGTTTATAGACCTGCCTCAGACCCCAGCGATCCACAACCCATTTGTATACGCAGTCATAATTTATCTAAAGGTTGGCCATCGCTATCCAGCGTGGCAATGCCGCCAGTGTAATGGCAGAGTTTAATTTATATAATTCTACTATGGTAATGGGCACTGGGCACCTTTGCACCGGATACGGTGAGGGGCGAGTTATTTAATTAGTATTAGTATTAGTTTTAATAAATATTATAAATGACAATATGTTAAATTATTAAAAATATTTATTTATCTAATGTATAAAAATAAACATTCATGTAATATTGGTTTGTGGTGAGAAATAAACAATTTATTTATTTATTATTTGTTTATTTATTCCAGATATACAGCCTTGTGACGGACAGACAAACGGATGGCGAAATCTCCTAGTTAGGGTCCCGTTCTTACCCTTCGTGTACGGAACCCTAAAACTACACCTACAGTATGGGGTTCTTAGAAGGTTTTTACAGGGTCGGCAGCGCGAGTGTGGCGCCTCTGGTGTTGCAAACGTTCATAGGCTGCGGTGACCACCGGTCCTTCTGGTGGGCCGTATGCTTGTCTGCCACCTTAGTGGAATAAAAATAAAATAAAAATAAAAACTAGTGGAAGTCCGAAGTTACGCGGTTACCCGTAGTGACCGCTCCAAAAGGAATACGCGGATAAAATGTAGACAAGTCCTTGACCTTATAACGTCAGCTATCTGCCAGTGAAAGTTCTGTTAAAATCAGTCCTGCCGTTTCACAGATAAAAAAGACAGTGATTAGTTTTAAAATCTGCTTTTCTATAGTAGTAGCTACATGCCTATGTACCTACTATAATTAGGTATAATATACCTAATTACAGTAAAATATGATTTTATTTCATTATGAATTTGTTTTATTTGGAACTACAAACTGACACTTCAATTTTGTACTATAGTCATACAATCGAGCGTAATAGTTTATTTTGTGGTATAAAATATGGTGTAAATCGTGTAAATACTTGGGCGCCGATTCTTGACCACGCGACGTGAATGCGTGGACGGAAATTTATGGGTGAAACGCCATCGCCATTTGTCACATGTTTTGCTAAATCCATGATATACGTAGCTACTTATATATTGCTTTGTAACAAAAAAAAATGCCAAAAAAATCTCGTGTACATGTAATTTCATGCTACTTTGAAAATTATGAATTTCCATACAAGTGTATCTCATTGGTGAAATTTACAAAAATCTTTTCTTATCCGTAGCTTACTTATACGGCTTTTTTTTTGTTTAACTTGAGGAAAAATCCTCATGGATGTTATGCCGAACTCCTACCGACTAAAAATCCTCACGTAACGCCCAGCAGCCTATGGTTGGGAACCCCGGGTAAGCCCTCGGAAGGATGTCCCAGGACTCCCAACAGACACACGGCCGCCACTGCGGCCTCGTCCAGGGGATGGTTCGGGTGCTATCCCGTGTCTTTGGGGGGTTTCGGGTGTGATCCCGCTTCTCAGGGGGGGAGTGAGTGAGTTCCTCACGTCACGCTGCCATCATGGGCCTGCTTCTGTAAGGACGCGGTGAGTCGCCCTCTATAATTATACGGCTAGCTTACCCTAAAAATTTCAAGTTTCTTAAGGGTTTCGGCTGTGCGTTAATAAATTAAAAAGATACCCCGAAATTTTATTACCTATTAAAGACTAGTTTATATTATCGTATTTATGCCTTGCGATGCTGTTGTTCCCTCCACATATTTAGATGTCTTATTAGGATTAAATAGGTATTGAAAAAGAACAATAATGCATAAGCGTTATTTATTTACAATATACGTTATACGTACCTATTACATAACTGTATATTATAAAACTAAAGTAAATCTACATAAGGCCCCCGTAGCATTGTGCTCAAAAGACTGGCAGCATTCCCCCTTTGAAAAGCAACGCCTAATCGTTGAAAGAGAAAACTGCTGGCCCTTGTGTCACTAATTCACTATTCGACTCGACTCGACTCGACCAAACTTTTTTTTAAATATTGAAATTTTAAATTTTTTTATGCGCATTGGGACTCCCATGGACCTAGCTTACTCTAGAGGAGACTAAGGTCCTGACACGGACTGGAATAAAACTAGAGACAATTAAAATTAGAAATTAGCCCGTTCGCTCTAACTTTGCCGCTGGCGTAGAGGCTGGTGCAGAAGCGTAGTATGGGAAGCGACCGGCAAACTTAGAGCAAACGGGTAGTATATAGATTTTTATTTTCTACCCAGAAAATAGTGTCGTAATATAAAATCGTCGTGTATGGATAGCAGGTACGGGCTTTACAATAAATCCCAAAAATGCATTCTAAAAAAAAGAGGGAAATTTAAAAAATCACCGGACACTATTATAATAGAACAAATTTACTGCACTCTGATTGGTTAGCTGCCGGCCAATCACAACGCGCAGCTCAAAGAGGCGGGAAGAAGCAAATGTCAAATGCAAACGAGTTTTTTTTTAAGAACCAGTTTACGTACGCTTGTTTTGTTTAGTCTGTGTGGAGTAATGGTATCGTCTGAGTTATGCTTATGACAAACGCACCTTTCGTATAAAATTTAAAAACCGGTAAAGTTGATGTTTATAGAACATTGATCTGATTTAATAGGAAAACGAACAGGTTTACTTTGTTTATGCTTTATGAATGAAATTTTTCAAAATTTGTTCTTTTTTTCAGCTTTGGTGGTGACAGGGATTAACTATAATGACGTAACCGCAAGTTTTTTTTTTCCACTGATCATTCAGCCTTCACGTAAGCTACATCATTCTTATATTTTAGCGGTGTTTTTTTTCACCACTGAGTTGTCAGACAAGCATAATTAAGGCCACACAGCCAATCCAGCAAACTTTTTAAGGAACACTATTTTGTAGAGTGTAGATGTTCAAAAGTGGTAAGTTTACCTATTGTCATGCTCTGTTCTGAATGGACAGAGGCACGTTATTGACATTTTTCAAGCCACACGGCAGCCTACTAAGTATTAGCTTACCGTGCCTTTCGAAGCATGGAAATGTTCGTAAATTTGAGTAAATGCCACCGATGGTCACCCATCTAAAGACTAACTGTAGCGTAAGATGCTTAACAGAATGAGTTAGCGAGGCTACGAGCACTTAAACGTTGCTTTATCTAGATACTTAATGCTCCTGGGAATTTCTTTTGAGGGTTTACTAGCAAACTGTGTGGTTTTAGTCGGTAAGAGACATTTTTAGCATCCATAAGTATGTAAAAAAGAAAAGAAATACTGAATGCGGATTATGACAATTAACTAGATGTGCTAGGGATCTTTGGGTTGGGAGAGAACGTTACCCAGCTGTTTATCACAATACCCGACATAACTTTATGCTTTATCTTTTGTGCCTCCCAAGTGCAAAACCAGTCAGACTATACCGATATATAATATATTAATCTGAAGAGGCAGAAAACACAAATATTTGTATCGATCCATTGAGTTATAATGTTAAATAGTAATAATAATAACTCAATATATCAATCCGGGAATCAAACTCGGAGCTTAGGGGCAGCAGGCGTATACACTATCGCGCGCCAAGATAGTAAAGAGGATAATTCAAGCATACAGCCTTTATGGAGAAAAGCTACTTGAATTACTCCTCTTTTGCATCGAGCAGTTGGTTAATAAAACAAAAAGCTTCTACTGTACTTCCATGGAAACTTTTCATATTGATGGTTATGAAAATGGCATTCGAAAGCCCATAGAAATACAACCAAAGTTTATAAAAAGCCAAAGCTAAGCATTTTGTAAAAAAAGTCATGTCATAACATTCGTTCGTTCGTTATCGCTCACCTCAGCCAGGATTAGACCCCCTCTCCCTTTATCCCTCAGGAAGAGGGAGCGGGACGCAGCGTGCTGTCAGTCAACCGGCGACAATCGCCCCGCGATAACGTTGTGACGTTAATAAATAAATAACATCAATTATAATTATGAATTAAACACGACTTTTCTCAAATAGTTTATAATGCCAATGACATAATACTTAGTGCGGTTTCAGTTTTTTTTATAGTGACATGACGTTTCGCAGTTTGAATTTGGAATTTAAAAACAGAACTTAAAATGGTGGTCTTGTGTTTGTAAATAAGTTTGGTGGTCTGTGATTATATTGAGTAATGTTGACTGGTTTTTATCTCTTATTGGATTCTTGTAAGGTAATTCTTATTTGAATATTTTTTTCTTAGATTAGTCTATAGATGTGCTCTTAAAAGTCTAATAAGACTTTCGAGTGGTCAATGCATGTCGCATACATTCAAATGGGGTGATTTAGACAGTTTTCTTTCTTCAAACTTTTGACTTTAAGACAGTGTTTCAGATGGTTTTAATAGCTAAAATTTTGTAATGAAACTACTTTTTGATCCGAAATTTGATACAGTTTTCAAATAAGGTATCACTTTCCAGGACGATTTCATGTATTAATTTATACATAATAAAATACGGAAAAGTGGCGATTTTACTAGTTTTACGGCGGCTAATTTAACTAGTTTTCGGCCAGTATTGGCCAGTATTTTACACATTGCAAGATGAGTTTTATTGACCCTGTAGTAGATTCTCTTTTTTGTATTGAAACCTGTTTTCCTCTCTGCGACCATGTCCAAAGGAAAGAAGAAGCCTAATAAGCAATTTATAGTTTTACTTGCATTGATGTCTCAGAATGTATAGTATAAATAGATAAATACAAGTAAAAATATAAATCAGGGCTGTAAATTCTTTTTATTTATATCGTAATATTTTCAAATCACAGGGATCTAACTTTCAGCCATTTTGTCAAAACCACTCTTTGCGTGTTCGACCGTTATTGATTTACTTAATTTAATAGGTACATTCACAAGGAAATTATAATTTCACAAGCTTCTTAAGGTCTTGTAAGTATTTATTTCAAAATTAAAACCAGGTGAGCATTTTTATTTTATTGACTAGAATTATGTTCTGCGGCCGAATAATAATACAAACATTCTTGTTTATCGGCCATATCCAGGTTCAATGGGCGGAAATATGGATTATTTAAGCACATTTTCAGTCATCAAATAAAGCACTTATAAAAATCAATTTTTACCATATTTTGTTAACAAACATGCGGCCGAAAACTAGAGTGAGCCTGAGAACTAGCGAAATTACCCTATTTATTTCTATTTTGTTTCTATAATCATAATTATTCAAGACTAGCTGTAGCCCGCGACTTCGTACGCTGCATTATCTTTAGATTGATTTAACTTTTTTATTTATGAACCGATTGACATGAAACAAACACTAATTGTTAAGTGGAGCAAACCGCAACTCAATAAAGAAAACCGTACCGCAATCGGTTGAGCGGTTGCTGAGATTAGCGTGTACAAACGTACAGACAAACAGACAAAAATTCTAAAAATCATTGTTTTGGGTTCAATTGCATCCATAAAGCCCCCCTATAAACTTTTTTCTTCTTTATCTTCAATGTACAGACAGCGACCTGTTACGATTTTATTTTATGTATTGATTGAACAAAATTTAAATAAAATTTATTTATTTCTTTGAAAACCTAACAGCTATTTAAGTTTCCGCTATTCTATACTAATATTATAAAGAGGAGAGATTTGACTGTTTGTTTGTTTGCATCGAATAGGCTCCGAAACTACTGAACCGATTTGAAAATTCTTATTCCCATATTTCCACGGGAATGGAAACTACACGGGTGAAACCGCGTGACGTCCGCTAGTACAAAAGAAAAATAAAAACCTATAGAAGACTAAGCAGCTTCTTTTACGTATATGTATGGCGGCTACTCCGGATTGCCTGAACGGCTGCCAAGTTTAGAGTTCTTCAAAAGTGGTATCAAAAGATTTTAAAGGGTCGGCAGCGCAAGTGTAACACATTTTGTGTTCAAAGCATTCAAAGAATTGTTGGACTTCCTCACACAACATCATCTAGCCTAATATAAGCTAATATAAGCTTGAGTTAGGGATCTAGCTAGACGACTGATAGACATACTTATTTATAAATATACATTCTTCTTAATTATTATACATAAAAAAACACCCAATCTCCGAAAAAATACATTTGTGGGTCACATAAATATTTAGACTAAAGCGACCCGGGAATCGAACCCTGAACCTCAGCGCGGCAGGTGGTTACACTACCGAATGCGCCACCGAGGCACTCAAATCTCTTTCTATAAGCTACCGTAACTACTACAATCAGGGGTAGGCCGTATGCTAGTCTGCCATCTTAGTCGTTCAAAAGTTATTTTTTATGTTTCCGTACCCAAAGGGTAAGTACGCGACCCTAATCATGAGACACGAGGCTGTATGTCACACATGATGTATTTCTTTTGCCGCTATTAACAAATACTAAAAAAGCCCCTCTTTTTAAATTAAGGGGGGCTCCCATACAATAAACTTAAGTTGGCCGGCCTTTATTTACCGCAGTTTAATATGTTCAGACAGTTTTTATGTCATAAGTAGGTACTTACGTAAATCTAGAAATTCGGAAGTTTTTTAATTATCGTGTGTGAATGTTTCTTACTCCTTCACGCTCTAATGGCTGACAGGATCTGACTGAAATTTGATACAGGTACTTATAGATTAAAGTCTGAAATAAGACATACACCGCTTAATACAATATAAAAATTAATAAAATAACACAATCATGATCTCTCTGCTTCGGTTTTCCCAAACGCCTACAATATTGGGTTCTTCAAAAGGCGTCCTAGAAGATTTTTACAGGGTCGGCAGTACGAGTGTAGCTCAAAAGTCCATAAGCTGCCGTGACCACCAGTACATCCGGTGGGCCGTATCCTTGTCTTACCTTAGTGATATTAAAAAAAATATGCAAGTTTTTCCCCGGAATAAGTTCCCATGGGGTACGGGAACTAGAACAGAATTCCACTCGAGCAGAGCCGCGGCCATTATCTAGTAGGTAGGTAGCTACAAAATCAAGATCTGCTTTATGCTTATGTTTAGGATCTAGACATCTCATCTAGACATCTGTTGGAAGTCCTGGGATATACTTCCGAGGGCTTACGCGGGGCTCCCAACCGTAGGCTGTTAGGCAGAATACGTGTGGTTTTAGTCGGTAGAAGTCCAGCATAGCATCCATGTAGGATTTTTCTCACGTGAAAAGGATTTAGACTTAGACGGCTGATAAATCTAGTTACATAATATTTCTAAATACATATGTAGGTACCTAACTATAATATAAAACATCCAAACCCCGAAGGTGACACTAGCGGACGTCACGCTGTTACATCCTATCAAAATAATATTAATTCAACTTATCTAGTATCCACAGTTCTAATCAAATATCTACGTTTTCGAAACAAAAATATTGTTAACCACAAATTTTTTTTCGTTAATTTGAACACACCTAATTTTTGGCATCGTACTGGTGAGACCATTGAAGCATTATGCTACTGGGTAATTTTAGGAGGTGTAGCTCTAATCCTTAAAGTAGAAGGTCTCATAGTGATATCAAATGACGTCCTAATGTTTTCTATTGGGATTCAGCGGGAAACTTTCAAACAAGCGTTGCATTTCGTTATAATAATTTTTCAAAACTAGTGTATTTTTAAGTGTTTGTGTGTAATTTATGGTGGATAACATAAAGGTTCGACAACGTGCAAAAGTATTGGAAAGTGATAAAGCGCAGTGAAACGCGAGTTTTAAGGTTTGTCGACGAATTCCACAGCAAGCCCTAGTAAGGTACCAGCACCGCCTTACTAGAGTAGAACTTAGTCCAAACTTGGACATACATGAATACGCTGCTGTTAAGAAGAATCTTAACATGAAAATGATTTATATTTTCACAAGTTAACTTTGGCATACTCTCAAGCCGAGAAAGTCCAAGAACAAGAAAAACAAAATGTTTTCTATTATTATAGAAAACTTCGTAGTGGCCGAAAATTAGAGTGGGTCGGAGAACTAGCGAAGTTGCCCTATTTCTTTCTGTGATCATAGTCGAGGTTAAATAGAATAAAAATTAAGACCTATAGCACCTTCTGTTACGTATACGAGTATACGGCTACCTCGGTTTCCCGAACGGCTACGAAGTATGGGGTTCTTTAAAAGGGATCTTAGAAGGTTTTTACAGGGTTGGCAGCTCAAGTGTTACACATTTTGTGTTACAAAGTATTTATATGTAACACTAGTGGACGACACGCGGTTTCACCCGCGTAGCTCCCGTTCCCGTGGTTATACGGGAATAAAATACAGCCTATGTTACTCAGGGTGAATGTAGCTTTCCAACAGTGAAAGAATTTTTGAAATCGGCACAGTAGTTTTGTGAGTTTATTCATTACAAACATACACACAAAAATACAAATTTTTCTTCGTTATAATATTATTGTAGATGCAGATAATAGGTAGGATCTAAAGTACATAATATTACCTAGTTGGAATTTAGGATAATATAATATCTTTTAATAGATGTGGAGCCATTGAGATGAGATAAGTACCTAAGCCTAAATCTAACTGTATCGCATTTATTGTAGTGCATCATAAACATAAAACATGAAAACAAAAAACCTTGCCTGTCTGAGCTTTATCCTACGCCACTTTGAAAAAAAAAACAGCTTTTTAAAATCAGAAATGATGACTGCACAAAACCGTAGCACCACTTGCAGCGAAGCCCTTAAAAAAACGAGCATCAATTAAATCGACAAACAGCGTAAAATGCAAACCAAACACAACCTTAGGACCCTTAAATCCTGAAGGGCGCATAGGCGAGATAGGGCACGTCTCCTAAACGCCCCCTGATTGGCCGGCTGCGTGCCACACCACCCTTATTTCAGCCAATGGGACGAGTTTCCCGCCACCCCTGACCAATAGCAGCGTTCTAGGGTAGTGAAAAAAAAAATCTGTTGTTCAAAACGCTTGACAGAGAATGTACAACAGTGTTTGAATTTGGAATGTGATTGATTCGTTGAGATTTTGAATGGTGTTTTTTAATGGTTCTTTATTAGCCGTTTCCGGTTGTAAAAGTGGTAATTTCGGTGACATCAAGTCATAAAAGAGTATTTTCTGCAATGAAAGCTTGTCTATGAAGTTTTTAAAATTTTTAGCAAATACAGTTTTTTCAATATTATACAATAACAATGTTTTTAAATGCAGGATTTTCTATATTCTCTAGCCTGTGTATTTTTCTACAAAAATCAAAGCTTTTTTAATTTGATCATCTAAAGAAATAATCTGTGGAATAACTACAGATTTTCTGATTTTCATTTTCAATCTCGCTAAATAGTCACGTTATTTCATCTCTATAAGTAGATACTTATTTAATTACTAGCTGTTCCCCGCGGCTTCGATCGCGTTGAAGTCGTTATATATTATCGTAAAATCATAACCCTCCTTTTGCACAGTCGGTTAAAAAGTAGCCTATGTCCTTCCCAGGGCCTCGAACTATCCCTATACCAAATGTCATCTCAATCGCTCCAGCCGTTTAGGCGTGAAAGCTAACAGACAGACAGACAGACGGATAGATAGACAGAGTTACTTTCGCATTTATAATATTAAGTAGGGATAAATAAAATGAAATAATTTCAGGTACTTACTCGTATTCATTATACCTACCTATCTATTTACTATTTCTAAGTACAGAATCGAAAATACGTTAGCATAACAGGTAATTTAAATGTGGAAAAAAATGTCGGTAGCGAGCAGGATACGAGCCTTTTTTTATATCACTAAGGCAGACAAACATACAGCCCACCAGGTGTACCTACCGGTGGTCACCGCTGCCCATGGACTGCAACACCGGAGGCGTTGTGCTGCGTCTTCTCGCATATACGTGCAGGAAATCACAGATTTTCCACACCCAAACACACACGAATTTGGTCGTATCAGATTTTTTTTATAACTACTGGAGTTGCTGACAAGCATACGGGCTCACCTAATCGATTGTCTAATTTGTCTACATGTTGACCTAGGCCTTCGATCAACAATGTACCTACTAGGCCTAAATGTTGTCAACACCAAAAAGTGTTAATCCAACCCCATTGTCGTGTTGAAATAACTTGAAATGTGTGAAAATTTTGAAGCCGCCTAAAGACCTTTAACTTGGCTTAATGACTATCATGTTGCTGGCACCCAGGACCAATAACGGCTTAACGTACCTTCCTAAGCACAGAAACGCCACAAACGTTCACCCATCTCAGGGTCGTAAGGATCAGATCATGCTCAAAACTGATTATCGTTTACAACTTTACAGAACATTGAGCAAACCCTTGAGAGTACTGCTCGTTCGCTCTAACTTTGCCGCTCGGCTCAATACTAAAGTCGAATTTTTAATTAGACGAAGTAAATTGACAGCAACTAATGTCACTTTTTCATACAATGTTGCGTATTTTCTATGACGAAGTGACATTAGCTACTGTCAATTTACTTCGTCTAATTAACAATTCGGGTAAACGCATCTACGCCAGCGGCAAAGTTAGAGCGAACGGGTAGTAGAAGATTTTTCATCATATTTGTGTTGTAGATTTTTAGCTCTATAATAAGTCCTGTGTAAGCTTTTTTAATGTACCAATATACGAACACATAAGTACTTCAAGTCCATTGCTCTCCATCAATAATTCGACACGACACAGGCACATAATAATATTAACGGACGCATTAACCGAACAAAGAACAAAGCTATTCGAATATCGAACGTTCACAAACGGACAAACGATTTGTGTGTTTTTTTTTATTTTATTTTCGTTCGACATTCGAAACTGTTTTGACGTTGGCCTTTTAAAAAAATAATATTATCGCTCTTTGGCGAGTGTTTAAAAAGTTTTTATTAGGTATTTGTAAATATTGAAGTTGTTTTGGGTATTTTATTCAGGAGTGGTAATGTAGGTAGCTATACTGAGCTATACTTACTAACGGAAATGTGTGACCTTTCCCCGGTAGGGGTAGGTAGAGTAGAGGTCCGCCGAAGACTATCGGCCTCCATGACCGGGTGCCTGAGGACGGTGAGTGGGCTGCTCACCGTCCTTACAGAAGCCGGCCCATGACGGCAGCGTGACGTGAGGGATACACGCACGCCTCCCCTAAGAAGCGGGATCACACCCGAAAACCCCCCAAAGACGCGGGATAGCACACGAACCACTCCCTAGGCGAGGCCAGAGTGGTAGCCGAGGTCTTCCCTATCCGAGGTCCTGGGACATCCTTCCGCCGAGGGCTTACCCGGGGCTCTCGACCGTAGGCTGTTGGGCGTTACGTGAGCTTTTATTAGTCGGTAGGAGTCCGGCATAGCATCTATGAAGGACTTACCCTCACGTTAGTAAAAAAAAGGGGTAGGTATAGGAATAACTTCTTATGTCCATACTTAGCTGAACTTCTAGCTTTTTCCAGATTGCCAAGTCCTTCTCAATTTGGATGAGGAGTTTGGCATTCTGGAAAATGCTATAAGTTCAGCTCTCTATATTCTTAGAAGTCTGCGCTATGATGACAATTTTGAGCATCTTAAAATGGTTTACCAATGCGTGGTAAACCATTTTCAGATGCTATGCGTCGAGTCTAACTTAGATATGGCATTCTTTTCTGGGGGGGAAGCTATGACTACAGCATACTTCATTTCAATTTCAACGCCTACTGCAGAACACATGCCTACCTACCCGAATGCAAGCATCTATCAAGGTGGTGGTATTTAAGACCATATACTCTGGAGACGTGTTTGGGCCCTGAAACGGACTGCAACAGACTGAGCCATAGCGGTACGGCTGCTAGTTGAGATTCAGACAGCCGAGAAGGGGGTGTTAAGATTGGATTTTTTTGTTAGATAAATATTTGTGGACATTCACACAAAAACATTATCTAGCCCAATTAAGCTAATATAAGCTTGTGCTATGGGATCTAGTAGTAGACTGATAGACATACATATACACTCGAGAGCAATGAATCCGGGTCACTTAAAGAATGTTAAAAATCTCGGAAACTAAAAATGATAGGTTAATGCAATAAATTGTATTTAATAGACAATGTAATACTCCTTAAATGAAAGTAAAAAAAATATGAGTCACCATACATTTTATTAACACAAAATTACATAAAGAAAAAACTGCCGATCTCTCCTTAAAACAAAAATAGGAAACATGAAATTTTTGAACTTTATTACGATTTTCTTGAATTTTAATACTTCGTATTGCCTCCTCGTGCTTCCATTACTGCGTTTACGCGGTTTGGCATGCTGTACACCAAGTTCCTTATACGATTTTGGGGAATATTCTCCCATTCCTCTGTGAGAGCAATTTTGAGCTCACGAAGCGTGATTGGGGGAGGGTTTCGTTGTTTTACGCATCTGCCTAGCTCGTCCCAAGCATGCTCGATCGGGTTGATATCCGGGCTGCGCGCTGGCCACTCCATACGAGTAATGTTCATCTCTTGAAGGTAGTCATTCACAATCCTACCTGTATGAGGTCGGGCATTGTCATGCATAAATATAGCATCCTCACCAACGTGATCATTGAAGATTTCTTCCACATATCTTACGCTAGTTAAAGAGCCGTTTTCTATGATCACCAGCTCTGTGCGACTTTCAGAAGAAATTCCGGCCCACACAAGTACAGACCCACCACCGTAGGCTACTTTTTCTTCGATGCATGCTTGCTTGAATCTTTCCCCTGGTCTTCGATACACTCTGTGTCTTCCATCGTGCTTGTAGAGCATAAATTTTGATTCGTCGAAGAACATAACTTTTGACCAATCTTCAATACTCCAATTTACGTGGCTCTGGGCATACCTTAGTCTCGAAATACGATGCCCACGCTCCAGTTTAGGGCCGTTTGCAGGTCTAAGGGGTTTTAAGTTAGATTCAGCAAGCCGACGTCTTACTGTCCATGCACTTGGGTTACTTCCTCCGAGGCGTCGAAACTGATTGGTGAGTTCAGTTCCTGTGAGAAAGCGATTTCGAAGCATGGTGTTCACCAAGTATCGGTCTTCTCGTGCTGTGGTACACCTGGTTCTGCCCGTTCCTGGTCTGCGTAGGTTAGAACCAGTTTCTTCGTAACGTCGGAGAACTCTTTGTACTGTTGACAGCGACACACCGACAGTCCTGGCTGTATCGCGCTGACTCCGGCCGGTTTCCAGCATTGTAAGTATTCTGGTGCATTCTTCAGGCGTAAGCGACATAATTTCAGCTTGATTAATGAATATAGAGCACTATCAACATGGTTTATGTACCCACATAAATGACAGATTACAAACAAAAGCAACACCAAATGCTGTAATTTCGTAGTTCCATCTTCGAAAGTGGCCCTTTTTCAAATTTGATTTTTTTATGATATAACTTTACAATAACTAAGAAGTTTTAATACCTTCATTTAAGGAGTATTACATTGTCTATTAAATACAATTTATTGCATTAACCTAGCATTTTTAGTTTCCGAGATTTTTAGGATTCTTTAAGTGACCCGGATTCATTGCTCTCGAGTGTATATTTGTAAATACATACATATTATACATAGAAAACACCCAAACTCCGAATCAACATTAGTGGATCACACAAATATTTGGACCGACCCAGGAATCGAACCCTGGACCTCCAGCGCCGCAGGCGGTATCTCTACCGACTACGCCACAGAGGCAGTCATGATTAGATGACCCTAATCAATCTTGAGAACCACTGGTGTAGGATGTAATTTCGAGTTTTCCTTCTATGCAATAGGTAGGTACTTTTGAGAGTTTTCTCTTAGTCGCCTTTTACAACATTCTCGGGAGGAGATGCTACTGATGCTACTCTCGCACAGTGGAGAATCTTCGCCAGAATTGAACGATTCTAAAGAGCCGCTGTCTAAGCACAAAATGATAAGGCACAGAAACCAGTCCTGGGACATCCTGCCGAGGGCTTAACCGGGGCTCCCGAACGTAGGCTGTTGGGCGTTACGTGAGGTTTTTTAGTCGGTAGGAGTCATAGCATCCATGATGATTTCCTTCTGTATATTATTATTTTGTAGTCCTTTTTTTTTTGTTTAACGTTAGGGAAAATCCTCATGGATGTTATGCCGGACTCCTACCGACTAAAAAACCTCACGTCACGCCCAACAGCCTGTGGTTGGGAGCCCCGGGGAAGCCCTCGGAAGGATGTCCCAGAAGATATTTTGTGGTCTAAGACTGTGACAGTGATTATCGACATGCCTGTTTTGACGAACGAAATGTGTGTGTATCTACTTAGATTTTTTTTTGTGTTTTCTAAGCTGTAGATTGTAGGTATATTACGTAATATGTGCTAATTACCTACTAACATTGACACAGAAAGACTGTTTCGTGTAATACCGTTGTGCTGGAGTCCAAAATGATGTGTAGTACGTTAGGTACAAAGTTCTTATGCTGTGGTTAAAGTGGGAAGTTCGACTTACTCACTAATGGCACAGTATAAAGAGACAGCAATAATGGCACAATATGATCTGTCGGCTGTGCTAATGGTCACTGCATGACACTGCGCCAAGGTAAAAAACAGTATACCTAATCGTTGTCTTATTCTACTTCCTACTACTTAATAAAATTTTAAATTATCAATGCGTAAGTAACTGTGTCTGTTCGTAACGCTTTTGCGCCAGAATCACTGTAGGTATCTATTTTGACGAAATTTGTCACAGGCATAGAATTCGTAAAATAGAGCTTAGGAAAGGACACTTTTTTTAACGTGAGGAAAATCGTACATGGATATCTGGCTATGCCGAACTCCTACCGACTAAAAACCACACGTATCCTGCCTAACAGCCTACGGTTGTAAGCCCTCGGAAGGATACCCCAGGAGAAAATGACACTTTTTATCCCGATAACAGGTTTCTTTGAGAAACAGGTAGGTACGCGAAATTCCATCACATTGGTGGAGTCGCCGACTTTAGCTGTGTGTTATAAGTTTGAAAGTTAGTGTTGATGTTTAAATGTTTGTTATTCAATCACGCTCTACTACCAATTTACCTGAAACTTGATTATATTTTATACCAGGAACTAGATATGTGCGAAAACGAATACTTAGGCTGCGTTGACACGGCGCACATTTTTCTCGTACACGATCTTCTCGTGCACGATGAAATCGTAGTGGCAGTAGACAATACTTATATGAAACTGTTCACATGGAGTCCATACGGGAAAATCGTGTGTGTTTTTCCCGTATACCGTGCAGAGTTGCCACTAGGATCGCCGTGTGTCGGCACGATTTACTCGAATAGGTACGCAAGTGGCGCATATGTACACATTGATCGTTCACACGACTGACCCATTCATGCGATTTTATCGTAACGTTAAAAACGCGTTGAATGGTCGCCGTGTGAACGATTGCACGGGAAAATCGTGTACGAGAAAAACGTGCGCCGTGTGACTGTGAACGTACCCTTACGGAAAAACTGCACCGTTCATGCATTATCCTAGTTATCTCAAAATATAAACTCCAACTTTCTTGAATCGTGGAATACTATTTCCATTTTGGTGTAGAATTGACTGTGGATGGAAGGCAGGGGATGGGGTCTTGTGATGCAAATAAGAGCAGAGGCCTAGTCCAATATCATATTTGGACGTGGTTCAACACCCTGAAATGATAAACCTTTGATCTTACTTCTTATCTATCTTACATACATACATATGGTCACGCCTTTATACCCGAAGGGGTAGGCAGAGGCATATTATATTGCCCACATTTCACCTTTTTTAGAATTAGTCCCACGTTATCTATCTTACTCATATTATAAATGCTAAAGTTTGTGAGGGTGGATGTCTGGATTTCAGAATGCCTGGGTGTTTGTTACTCTTTCATGTACTAAGGGCTGAACAGATCTGGCTGAAATTTACAGCCAAGTAATTCAAGTAATTTATAGTCTGGAATAACATAAGGGCTTAATTTTTTTACACCACTAAAGTGGCAGGAAGGCATACGACTCACCTGATGGAATGTTGGTCACCGCACCCTAAAAATATTTCATTTGTCATGTTTTATTAATTTATCCCTGGAATAAATTCCATGGGAAAGTTGTACTACGGACGCCATCTAGACTGCACTAGTATTATAAAGAAGAAAAATTGTAATTGTTTGTTTGTTTTGACGAATAGGCTCAGAAACTACTTAACTGATTAGAAAAAATATTTCACGGTTGGAAAGGTACACTATTCCCAGTTAATATAGGCTATATTTTATTCCGGTATTCCCACGGGAACGGGAGCTACGCGGGTGAAACCGCGTGGCGTCCACTAGTGTAAAATAATCACATTCTTCGATCGTAAACGGACTATTTCTGACGTTACAGCACTTTACCAGATTCAATATCTAACTGCTACTCAGTGCTCTTTTTGCTAACTCTATACTTTTATTGAGGTCACTAAATGCTTAGTTTGTGAGTCACCAGTTGTATGTTAATTCTAATAATCGTTATTTGTAGAATTTTGATACAATCATGGTTATATTCTCGAGGAGTAGGCAGAGATAAATTAAGTACAATAATAAAAAATTAGTAGGATTTTACAGATGCCCAATACTTTCTAATAATCAAGGAAAAGGATTAACACCAAATTTAAAAATGCCAGTTACATTCTAAAAAAAAAATCGAACGCAAAGGTAACACAAAATGCCTGCCCGTCGCTTCGCTTGCCGTCGGCAAAATAAACCGTTCAGTTATAAATAGATATCAGTCGGAACGCATCTCTGAGGCGTGGCTTAGGGCTCTGTCGCCCCGCCCTGCAGATAACAGGATACACGGTAGTTGAAATACGGCTTTATCTGTAGGCTTTATAATGTGACTCAACTCACCTTTGTCAAGGAATATTTTATGATATGTAACGTCTTGTGTGTCAGGTCATTAATGTGGGCCTTTTATGTATAGCGTGGTATTTAATGTTTTGGACTGAAAAGATGTGGCGAATAGGAGTGGAGCGGATATTAATAATGTTACAAAATGGGGGAAAATCATTCCTTTTGAGAGCTTTCGTTGCTGCTTGAACACAACCTACTATAGTTCAAAAAAAAGTTCTACAAGAAGTTCATGACATAAATTATGTGTACAGAGTTACAGACAGAGGTACCTACCCTTTTTAAGTCAATATTTTAAGGCTTCCGTATTCGACCTTGACAAATCCTAAGGCAATTCGAAGGATTGCAGCGTACGCTTTTGCCGGATTTCATTCGATTCTAATCTATACTTCTATACTAATATTATAAAGCGGAAAGATTTGCTTTTTTGTTTTTTTGTTTGTTTGTTTGTAACGAATAGGCTCCGGAACTACTGGACCGATTTGAAAAATTGTTTCACTGTTGGGAAGCTACACTCTTTGCAGTGAACATAGCTATATTTTATTCCCGTACTCCCACGGGAACGGGAACTACGCGGGTGAAACCGCGTGACGTCCGCTAGTATTGCTGTTATATAATCTGAGGGGTTTTAAGAAAATATATAGCCGTAAAATATTGTTCTAGAGACCTATATCTATTTTATAATAAGTTTTTATGTGGATTAAAGTTATTTATTTAGATAAAAAAAGCACATTACTTGTTAAGATTTTTTGCAATATTTCTCATTTTTCGAAAGCGATTTCGATCGAACAAAGTATTCCTATCGTATTTTGAACCGTTTAAAAGCAAAAACATCTAATAAATTACAACAATATAGTTTTATCAGATCAAATCAAAGAATATTTCCTAGTGTAAAGTTCACCCAAAGATGAGTCTCTTTCGAATATACGAGCCGTAAATCTTACTTCTTACTAATATTATAAAGGCGAAAGTTTGTGAGTGTGGACTGTGGATGTTTGTTACTCTCTCACAATTAAATAATTAAATCTCTCAATACATTCTCACGGGAAGCGGCAACGGGAACAATTTTTTTAAATAAAATACTTAGAACCTACCAATGAATGACTCTTGACATTATGATTACATTTTACACTTTGGCATTATGACACTTGCATTCAGTCTGATCATTTTATTTTGCAGTAACATAACCTTTGACCTATTCTGCAACTTTATAGAGATTCAGTGCAACCTCATGTAGGTATAAGGGGTTTGATTTTAGTGAGTAGTCCGTTTCCTCTTTCCAGGTTCTCATACAAACCCTCCTGCCAGCAGCGAAGCGAGTAAAATGCTTTCCCCACGCTAAATAAAAAAAAAAAGTAGGTGCTCTAAAAGGAGTTTGTCTTACACCCAAGAGCCATTTTGTATTTCGATAAATGATAACTCTTTCCATCAAACAAAAATCAAATTCAAATTTGGAATAAATGATTTATTTACACATTTAAAATGCGACTTTATTTCGTAGTGCTTAAGGTTTATATTATTAAGAACGTTTGTAGGACGTGACTACAATGAATGCAAACAGGAGGTCCTTTTAGATGTAATGATCCCATTCCCACGCACTGCAGGGACGTTTTGGGTTTTTGGCGTGTAATTTTCTTGTATATATTTTGTTGAAACGCCCGGCGGGTGGGCGTTTGCATGTCCTATGGGAACGGGAATTATTTTATAAATAGAATGAGTCAGAATAATGTATTGTATGCTGAATAATTATTTTTACAAGATAAGTTACTTATATTGCTGAAGTGCTCGGACATCCTTCCGAGGGCTTACCCGGAGCTCACAAACGTAGGCTGTCGGGCGTTACGTGAGGTTTTTTAGTCTGTAGGAGTCCGGCATAGCATCCATGAAGGATTTTCCTTCACGTTAAAAAAACCTATATTGCTGAAACGATAATTACAGAATAACGACGCTTTTTTTCGTGTGGAAATCCGTCATGGATACTATGCCGGACTCTTACCGACTAAAACTAGTTGTTCCCTACCTCTGTCTGTTCAGTCAGACGGTAGCCTCTGGCTGGTCAGCCCTCTGAAGAATGTCCCAGGAAAAATTTCGACTCTATTCTTTCTTTGCTTTTCTTTTCATACTGAGGTAGGTGGTAAACAAATGGTTACTATGAATGCCCATGATAGCAGCGTGACGAGTAGTTCACGCCCCCCCCCCCCTAGAAGCCTAGAAGCGGGATCACACCCGAAACCCGCAAAGACGCGGGATAACACCCGAACTTCTCCCTGGGTGCGGTCGCAGTGGTGGCCGTAGGTCTGTTGGAAGTCCCGAAACATCCTTCCGAGGGCTTACCCGGGGCTCCCAATCATAGGCTGTTGGACGTTACGTGAGGTTTTTTAGTCGGTAGTAGACCGGCATAGCAGCCATGATGGATTTTCCCTCACGTTAAAAAAAAATCTATAGCCTATGGCTGACCAAACCAAAGGTGTTACACTTCCGCTGGTCACCTATTGCAGCATCTTCAACCTTGAAGGAAACCGGTATTTCTTAACTAGTTTCCATGACGAGAACATACTGTAACTAATAGCTCTTGAATTTTTTGCAGTGAAAACTCCTTCGGGCGGGTTTGGCAATTTTGTACTGGCACACAAAGACATACATACACATATGGTCACGCCTTTATCCCCGAAGAGGTAGGCAAAGGCATATTATGTGCCCACATTTCACCTTTTTACAATGTCCCACGTAACAGGTAGTGACCCGTATTGCCGTATTGCAATGGACAGGCGCAGGTTGTGACTGCCTGCTGTTGAAATTTTTAAAGTCGCCTAAAAGGCCTTCAACTTGGCTTAACGACTGCCATTTTACTGACGACCGAAACCAACGGCTTAACGTGCCTTCCAAAGCACGGAAACGCTCAAATAAATGTCACAAATGGTCACATGAATGGTCACCCATCCAAGGACTGGCCACAGTGAAAGTTGCTTACTGCAGTGATCGTTTACAGAACACAAGTCCGCGGGGCCACAAGCGCTTCAAGCGCTGCAGCTTTGAACTGGCAATGTATTGAAATCGCGAGTTCGCGACCTATCACGCTTATCGATACGGTTGACACCTTGAAACTGTTCAAGGTTTCAATTTCGAAAAAAATAACATTTGACTATCCAAAAATTACACTTGTAATACTTAAACTTCTGTCGGCACTCCCGGAGTGATACAACTTGTATTATTCTCCTTAAAAACAATAATGATAGATGAAGCGCTCGTGGTTCTGTAAATGATCACTGCAGTAAGCAACTTTCACTATGGCCGGTCCATGGATGGGTGACCATCCATGTGATCACTTTGTGACATTTATTTGAGCGTTTCCATGCTTCGGAAGGCACGTCCCGGTTGCCAGTAAAATGGCAGTCGTTAAGCCAAGTTGAAGGCTTTATTTCAACAGCAGGCAGTCACAACCTGCGCCTGTCCATTTAAACACGGCAATACGGCTCACCACCTATTACGATATCAGAAAAGAGCTTTCTGATTTAACATAGGTACCTACAAAGACGTATCATATATAGACACGTTATACACGAACACTGCGGCTTTCAAAAACAGCTAAACTTTTATAAATTTGAAAAAAGAATTCTATAAATTATCTGTGGTAGCATGCATGAAGTCAATATCAGAGGAATGTGGGGAAAAAGGGAAACTTGAATTTCACTTACTGAGACATAATATGGTTAATGTATTTACGGGTAAAGTAACTCGTATTATTTAATTTTATAAAATGTTAATGTAGTTTTTCGGATTAGTAATTATTAACGTAATTTAAGTCATAAAATAAAAATATAACAATATCATACAGAAACATTTATTTAACAAGTAATAATTTAGTACCTAGTAAGTAATCCAAATATTTGTAATTTAAAACATTTTTATAATCTTAATATATTATTTTTATGTTTCATTATTTTTTAAAGAAATATAATTACCTAAATAATAAAAATATTCAAATAGCAAAATAAAAGATTACTACAAAATCTCCCCGACATCCCCTTACGGGTCGCGGGCGCCAAACCACAGACTATAGAGTACATTTTCCTTGTGCATTAATTAAGCTTGCCGCCATTTTATCGATCCGAGAAAATGAAATAATATTATTATTTCTATTGTACTTACGCATGAAATGACACGTTTTTATATTGAACAGTTGCTGTGTAGCTTGTGTATCATCTGAAGATAAATGAAGGCATGTTTTTTTCGAGTTTTCTTTAGTAACAGAATTTAAAACAGTGCTAACAGAACTTTCGCTAACCCTACAGCCGCGTCAGAGATTTTCAGGTAATTACATGCTTTACGTGTTGCCATTTTCAAGTGCCTATAACGTATCTATAGTTTTTATATCATTGGGTACCTAACTATCTACTTACCTCCATTAATTATATTAGTTGTCACATTGCACAGATATCAGAAAAGAGCTTTTTAATACAGTTGCTCAAAAAGTGGCGTATTACAAGGACGTTTAGCGTTCGGGATGTGGGCTATTACACACTCGTGCTTTTTCTTTACCTTTCCCGCACTAGTGCGCGTTTCCTTTCCCAATTTTCAAAATAATGTCTGTGATTCATGCAAATATTTCAAAAAAAGATACTAACTTATTTCAATATCAGATTAAAGGTAATTTTAATTAAAATTTAAACATAAATTAATATAAGTATCGGCCAAATTAAATTTATAAAAATAAAAAAAGTTGGCTGTATGAAGTGCACTGCCATAGTCTCTGCTTAGGAAGGTATATATTCTTTTACGGTTGCCGGCTTGCCGCCATTTTGGACAATTCAGGTTTATTGTGTTTTTATTATTTTATTAAATTGCTTAATTTTTTCGCAACTGTATTAAAAATAGTTGTTCAATACAACGTGTGGGATTGTTATTTCAACTCGTTCCGACTGTCCACCCTCGCCTTCGGCTCGGGTCAACATCTGTCGAAACTCGTCGTAATAACAGAAATCCCACACTTGTATCGAAAACTACTATTCTGATTTCTGTGGTTGTACCTATGCAAGCAAGTATAGATTACGGCCGTTCGGGCATTTCAATTTTTTTTTATACCACTAAGGTACAAGCATACGGCCCACCATTTGAACATTAAATTAAGCTTCTTACTATACTTTGAATAGAAATTAATTTGAAAATCCAATTTCATTCATAAAATTCACACGCAAATATAGATGGCCAACATTAATTTTATTTAGGTACCCGCATGCTACACAGGCTACACTAGCGCCGTTGTTTCTCAGCTGTCACACGAAAAGCGACGCGGGAAAAACACTGTCATCGAATCACATCATAATACGGCAAAGGCATTCTCCGGCACGTCCTACACAATCGATACTCAGCCTCCTTTGTATAGAAATCTTTATTTATTATACCCTGTTTTAAATACAGCATTCGAATGATTAATAAGCGGATGCTAGGGAGGGGACTTTATGGTAATAAGTGCGATGTTTCGGGCTTTTACGATTGGATTAGTGTTGTACTTATTGTGTTCGTATTACCGTGTTCCGGATTTGTGTTTTATAGTGTTATTGTGATGCTTTTGGAATATGAATTGGGTGTTTTTGCTACATAGTTACGTAAGTATGCGAATTGTGTTACATAATAGTGCCTACATTTTCTTTTTATACTACTACGGCGGAGCGATCACAGTAGCCGTATGTACTTTTGCAACACCAGGCAAGCCAACTTCTGGGACATCCTTCGGAGGGCTTCCCCGGGGCTCCCAACCAGTGGCGGCTGTACCTTAAGTGCGCTCGTGCGGTGAACCACCAGTTCAAAAGATTTAGACATTACAAAATTTTACGACATCTTTATTACATTAATTAGGTACCTATCATTAGGTATGTAAGTAAAGTAACACCTATTCTTACAAAAACTCAAAACAAATAACATTATCTAATTGTGACGAAACAATTCAAGCTCTTTGCTACACTTCTAAAGCCTAAATTCCCTGTAATAAAAATCGGCGTGCGGTTTCCCGAGCGCACGAGGACGGCCCATACAACTTGTACTGGGAACGAGCTAAAACGCCTGGCGCGTGAGACAAAACATCGTTCATAGAAAATGTACCGAGAGATGAGTCTGATTTCGTGCGCCGCACGCGCTCGGGAAAACCGAACATTACCGAGAGCACTCGATGTTTTGTTTGACGAAATTCAAATTCTCCCGGTATTGTTTCGCTGTTTCTGTGACGCGTTTGATTGCTTGATTTTTGAATTGTTACTTTTTTTTATTTATTTTGATCTTAGTTCTATTCTATATTCTATTATCTTTTCTTTAATAAGCAAATATTTAAGTATTTATTTATTAAAGAAAAGAAAATATTGCTTGTAAAGTGGTTAGTGTGTGTAAAAATGAGCATAAACAATATCTAAGTACCTATACAAAACTTTTCAAAATAAACATACTGCATCAGACACATGTATAGGCATGCATTTATCCCCGAAGGGGTAGGCAGAGGAATAGTATACGCCCATGTTTCTCCTTATAGTTTTATGTCCCACGTAATAGGTGGTGAGCCTAATGCCGGGTTTCAAAATAATAAAATTGGCGGGACCACTAAGGCTCTTATTAAATTTTAAACAAATTTTAAACCAGAGAACAAGTAAAGTGCACCACCGGTTTGAGGACCCACCAGCCGCCACTGCTCCCAACCACAGGCTGTTGGGCGTGACGTGAGGTTTTTTAGTCGGTAGGAGTCCGGCATAACATCCATGAGGATTTTCCCTCACGTTAAACAAAAAAAAAAAAGAACACCAGGCAAGCCAACTAAATACTGAGGTTTCACCCAGGAAACCGTGGAAGGAACTGTGTCGGTAGGCCTTAGGTTAAGTATCTTTCGCGGGGGCGTACCCGGAGCTCCCAATCGTATGCAGATAGTAGGACTCCGTGTGTGTTAAGCCGGTAGGAGTCCGGCATAGCATCATATGCACTATGTACGTTTGCAACACCAAGATGCAGGACGCCCTCTATCCAATAAAGCTTTCTTCTTCCAGCAAACCGTGAAAGAAACTGACGGGCGTTTTCGGGGCTCCCGGCTCCCAGTAGGCAGATGGTATGTGTGGTTTCAGACGGTAGAAGTTCGGCATAGTATCCATGAGGAATGCTACACAAAAAACACCGTGATAGGAGAACGTCCAATGATATGGGCTTTTCCTTTGTGCAACTAGAAACAGCATAAGATACCTCGTAATAAGTTTTATGATTAACATCATAATACTTCATAGATAAGATCCTAACTACCCTGCCAGGAGTCCTGAAACATGCTTCTGTGGAGATACCCGGGGCCACGAGACTTTTTCTTGTGGAAATCCTTTAAGATGCTATGCTGGTCTTCTACCGAAACTACACGGTGCCCCTCCATCTGCCCACGGCTAGGAGACCCTGGTACGCCGGTACGGATAATCCCAGGACTACTAACACGGGCCGCCAGGGGCTAGTCGAAAAAGCAGGGTTGTAGCACAGGGCGGAAACTCTGTCATGGTACAGACTTACAGAGCTTGAATGTGTGCGTGCACCGACTACGTACCGTGTGTGACCGATAAGGCTAAGCAAATGTTCCCTCAACGCGTCCGTCAACTATAATGACAGCTGTGGCGTGGGACTGGCGTGGGTGGGGAAGCTTGGTTAGTGGGGGGCAGGGAGTTGCTATTATATTATCTTTGGTTGTAGGTAAGTATGTGTTTTAAGTCGGTTCGAACATGACACAGTGGGAATTTCCATACGTTAACAGAAAGGAAAATAGAAAAAAGGGAACACTGAACACATAGGACATTATTTAAACATTTTGTCTTTTCAACCGATCAATAATATCAATATTGTGTACCTCTGTGTGTATGTACAATATTTTATAGTACAATTTTTTTTATATCAGGATAGTTTTGCTTGCTCCTCGGTAACGTCCGTTAAATACATACTACACTCATGGACAAAATTAGGGGAACGCAAAGAAATGTTCAGGTAGTAATAAAATAAACGATTTATTTATGTTTAATACAATTTCATTTGAGTATTCTTAATTAATTTAACTTTTTAAAATACAGAAATGTACAATTTACTGTTAAAAATAGACAAATATTGAAGTTATCGCTTATTAACGAGAATGTTAAGGTAACAATGAAATTTAATCTTATCATGAAATTTATGAAATGTCTGGTTTCTTCTCTAGTAAAAGTTAACATGACCACTCGTAGGTACATTCAGTATTTAGTGTTACCTTCTCTTGCTGTTAAAACTGCCTCCAATCGTCTGGGCATACTTTTTAATAATTCGTCTATGAAATTTTGTGGCATTTGGTCCCATTCTTCTACCAACGCCGTTTTAAGTTGTCGTAAGTTGGTTATTGCAGGGATTCTTTTTTTTATTTGTCTTCCCAGTTTATCCCAGACATGTTCAATCGGGTTTAAGTCCGGCGAGCGGGCTGGCCATTCCAAAACATCGATTTCGAACCCTTGAAGGTATCTTGAAACTACAGCGGCAGTGTGTGGCCGAGCATTATCATGGATCAGTAGAAAATTATCACCTATGTATGGGACAAATGGTATCACAATTTCTTCTAAAATGTTAGTTACGTAGCGTGTTGCTGTCAGAGATCCATTTTCGAAGACGTGGAGCTCCGTACGTCCTCCTAAGGAAATGCCGCCCCATACCATCACTGACCCTCCACCGTAAGGTTCTCTTCCGACAATGTTACACTGTGCATATCTTTCTCCTGGTCGTCTCCACACTTTCACCCTTCCATCATCTGGCTTAAGGCAAAATCTGGACTCATCAGTGAATAATACTCTTCCCCAGTCATTGTCATTCCAGTGACGGTGAATGCGAGCAAAGTTACTCCGAGCTACACGATGACCTGTGGTAAGAAAGGTCCTTTGGCAGGTATAAATGCCCCTATTCCGGCTGCTTTAAGTCTTCTTCGTATCGTTTTAGTGCTAACTGCCACATTTCGGACTTCTTGGAGCCTTGCTCTTACCTCAGAAGACGTCGAGGTACGATTTCTTAGCACACTGCTTACGATAAATCTATCGTCCCTAGCGGTGGTCTTCTTTTTTCTCCCTTGTCCTCTGCATCTTGTGTACTCGCCTGTCTGCCGGTATCGTTTTACGTTGCGAAAGATAACTGATTTGGAAACTCGCAACATTTGAGCCACTTGATTGTAAGTGTAACCTTGTTCGATTAAAGTTGCAGCTTTGGACACCTGTGCTACGTTGAGATCCGGCATTATCACTTCAGTCTTTTTAAAAAGTCTCTAAGTAACACTCTGACGAATATTTTTTGTAAAAAAAAAGATTTACTAAAGTTTTCAAATACGAAAATAAACTCTTAAATTGTTCTCTTACGAAGTTACGACACACATTTATTACATTTCTACGTAGAGAAAAAAAAAACAAATGATATTCTGAAACAAAAGACGATAAAATGTCTTTCTTTAAATAATACAAATGCTGTTATAGGTGGCCAGTGTGTAAGTATAAAAAAATTAACGTAGGTAGTCGACCTTTTTTTTTGCGTTCCTCTAAATTTGTCCCTGAGTGTATAAAAATAATTTAAGCCCCCTATTTTTCACCCTTAGGGGTGGAATCTGAAAGTCTCTTGTACTATAAGTATCCAGTATCGTTTTATGAAAATATTCCATTGAAACTAAATATTATACTTAGAATATATTTATGCGGGCGATTTTGAGACACTGATTGTGTATCTTGGGGATTTTGTAAATCAATGAATCAAAATAAAAATCTAATTTAACTTGAAATTTGGTGTAGAGGCGCTCAAATTGTGGAATGAAGGCGAGAATTATACCAGCGGACATAGAGTGGGGTTCTCAATTAATATTGAAAGGTATTTACAGAGATTGGCGAAGCACCTTTAATTTAGTGTTGCAAATGTTGGCTTACCATTAACTGCCTCTGTGGCGTAGTCGGTAGTGATACCGCCTGCGGCGCTGGAGGTCCTGGGTCGGTCCAAATATTTGTGTGATTGATGCACAAATGTTTGTTGCGCGAGTTTGGGTGTTTTCTATGTATGTATTTAGAAATATAAGTACTTATGTATATCAGTCGTCTAGATCCCATAGCACAAGCTTATATCAGCTTAATTTGGGCTAGATGATGTTGTTTGTGAATGTCCTCAAATATTTATTTTAATATTTATTTAAAAATAGCAGTAAGAAGGTTGTGTGCCCACCCGAATGGAATGCTGATCCCATTCACGCAGCCCATGGGAATATGCAGATCAATGATATTCTGTCCCTCGGCAGCAATCATTGCTATGCACACGATAGCACTCTGCACGGGAGACTCTGCTCAAGTCGAGGGGACGAACGGGAATGCTCTGCTCGTCGGAGGAGAGGACACGGCAACTTTGGCTGATCTCGACCGGGACCTGGACCGCAATTCCCAATGGGGATCCGAATACTTGGTCGATTTCAGTGCCCGCAAAAATACAGGCGCGTGCCCCTGACCTCTCTTTCTAAAATAAGAGTCACTTATACGAGAAGTCCGGCGCGAGCTCAACAGCAATAATTATATTCAGGGATGTATTGAGGAAACTAAGAGTCCTAAATTAGGTGAGGCGGTTCTTCTCGCCACAATAGAAGTATTTCGTCCATGCATTCAAGCGGAAAGCTGAGACGACTCCGCGAGGTACTTGCTGGACGCAATGGGATGGACGCTATTGCTATACAGTGCTATTGCTATTAGCAATATCGATTGTCCTCGAGTAATGGAATGGAAAGCCTAGATAGAGCGCCATTGGCGCAGCGAAGAACCGTTGCATTTTGACGGCATTCTGCTCTATGTCGTTCGAACCATAAACAATTGGAACGACCTTCTTTGATAGTTCTGCTATTTCTTCTGAAAACCTATGGAAAGGTCCATGCCAAGGTTTAATTATAAAAAGATGCAGCTTTTTTTTACTTGAGGAAAATCCTACAGGGATGCTATTCCGAACTCCTAACGACTAAAAACCACACGTATCCTACCTAACAGCCTACGGTTTGGAACCCCGGGTAAGCCCTCGGACTAAAACTGAAGTTGCAGCTAGATTAAAATAATGTCAATGGTTTCAGCACAAAAATATTTAAAATTAACTTTCAAATATCTTTAGTAAGATTATTACGATTCTTGCTCAACGCAAATGTGCGATATTGGTGTTCAATAAAATTTTCAAGTGTCATAATTTGACATGTTATCCTCATCGATCGGCGATCAGACAAAGGGACGCAAGTTATTCAGCCTCACGTCGGAGCTGTTGGCTCCAAGATCGTGCATTGTGCTTTTGTCGCTTGTTTAATGGTATTTTAATAGCCGTCGCGTAAGTAAACGATTATTATTTTATTATAATAGTAAATTACTTTTATTTGTGCCGGTCGATTGCTGTAGGTTAAGTTCTTATTGTGGAGTTGAAATAAAGCTATTTTTATTTCATAATAATGTGGTAGCTCCGTGGAAGATGATCATAGACCTTACCGTCAACTTTTTTTAAAAGCCAATTTTGTATATTTTATATCTGTTGGGACATCCTCATTGACTTTACCCCATTATGGCTTTTGACTACTTGTAGGAACCATATTTTTCATCGTGAGAAAAATCCTACACGGATGCTATGCCGGACTCCTACCGACTAAACACCACTCGTATCCTACCTAACAGCCTACGGTTGGGAGCCCCGGGTAAGCCCTCGGAAGGATACCTCAGGACTTCTCACAGATCTACGGCTACGGCTACTACTACGGCCTCACCTAGGGGCTAGGGGGGGTTCGGGTGCTATCTCGCGTCTATGGGGGGTTTTATACTTGTACTATTATCATAACACCATACGGCTCCCTGTACTTTATGTTGCGGACATCAGGTGTGCCCTAGAGAGGATCTCGTCAAGGGCCCTTAGGTCCCTGGATTTACATAGCGACCGCTTCCTCGAAGGTGGGGTTCAAAAAACTTCAACTGTTCAGGATTTGGACTGACTTTACTTCAAGATTGTTCCTGGCGAAATCTAAATCTATTCCTGATGTCAAATGCTCGCAAGAATATTTAAAAATGCTGCAGGATTTTTATATTGCTAGAATTTTTCCAAAAAATGATGAGTCCAATGACAGTTGTGGGCTGGCCAGATGGGTTTGCATAGCGTTTTGTTTCGAGCTGTCTTCTTTTTGCCCCTTGTCACCATGTGCACCACTTTTGGACTTGGGTTCCAAGTTCCAAAGGTCCTCCGCAAGTCAAGTGAACCCGTTTGCGAACTAGGAGACTTCTTTTTAAAATGAGGAAATATCTACATGGATGCTATGTTGAACTCCTACTGACTAAAAACCACACATTCCCGACCTACTGCCTACGGTGGGAAGCCCCGGGTAAGCCCTCGGAAGGATACCCCAGGACTGGACTCCCAACAGAAGGAGGTGAGATTAGCTCGGGCAGTAAGGCTACCACCTACCAACCAGAAATATACGTGTATTCCCGTTCGTCCCCTTGACTTAGGGGGACGAACGGGAATTCGTTATAATAGTAGGGGAGCCGTAGAAGGGATTTCGGGATTTACTAAAGCGCGACAGATTAATATACACGGGGATACCTTGTACCCGGTTAAGTACCTGCACAAAACATGAGGCCCATATATAAGGCCGCCCGTGAAGGATACAGGATCAGATTAGTAAAAAAAAATTGACCATCAGAAATTCTCGAGCGCGTCCGATTAAGGTAGGGTGAGTTAATTACATCCTAAAAAGTGTATATTCCACTAATCTGACAATTTGAGAGTAACGTAAAAAAAGGGGAGGGCAACAAAGTTGTAAAAAAAACGTCATCTCGACATTCTCGAGCGTAGCTAAATTTTTTTTTATTTTGAAGGAAATAATTCAAGAATAATGAAAAATATATAATCTGACGATTTCCGCAAGCCGAAATAACAAAAAATCGTCGATAAAGTTACACTATGCGTCAAATATCTTTGCGTCTACGAACTTCGTTCGTACTACTACTACTTACTTTTAATAATAGTATAGAATTAATATTGACCTATTCACATCTATGTCCTGGAAATTACGCAATAGCATCGATAAAATGAATTTTTAGGCTTAGTACTTTTGTTTGCGATTGTACCTGCGTCGATCGCCACCAAGCTGGTCAAAAGCGGTTGATTCGTTCGAGAGATATCGTGAACGAAAGAAACCCGAAAAAGTGTTTTTTCGGGATTACTCCGAAATTTGTGGTTAGATCAATTAAAATTGCAAAATTACTTATGAGGATGATAAAACTGCGTCGAATGCCGCCAACCGCGTGAAAATCGGTTATCCATTCAAAAGTTATTGCGGTTTGAAAATTCCAAAAATAGTGTTCTATGAAACTTCTATCAGACTTTCGAGCTGAGAGAGCTCAAATACATAGAAATATTATTTCTTTGAACTTAGCCAGCTCAAAATATCACATAAATTCTATTTTGAGCTCAAAAATGTCATAAGTACAATTTTAAGAGCCCAGGAATGGAATTAGCGGGAAGTTGCAGGGATGGCCTTTAAGGTGAACCGTTTTTCTATTTTTTTTTGTCAGATCAGGCCAATCCCTCTAGATAATCGTCAGATTATGAGACAGTACGTTTAGAACATAAAGATGAACCATATATATCTTAATCTGACGTGCTTGAGTATTTCAAAATGGCGAATTTTTTTTGCACATTATGAAAATGGCCGCGAGTTTGCGTCCCATCGAAATCGTCAGATTAGCGAATGAGAGCTTTTTTTTGGTGCACTTAACACTCCCTTAGAAAATCTGACGCGCTCGAATATTTTTTTTTTTTTTTTTCAATTTCAACCCTTAAATACAACCACCCGCATCATGCTAACGATCAGATTAACATACGTACATTATTAAAAATACGTAGGGCATTGATGCTATCAATATCTGACGCGCTCGCGGATGTCCATGCAACATTTTTTTTTTACATATTTAAAAATCTATAGCCGCTTCCCCCACCGATGTAAAGGTATATATCATATAACATTTTTTTCTTCATATCATCTAAGCTTTGCATCCCAATAGGTCTCTACGACGCTCGAGTAAATCCCCATTTAGCATCGTGGGCTCCCCTACTATAAGTTAGTGTTTCTACAATAAAATTCAGTTTAACTTTAGATTATAAAGATACATTCTTATAACTTCAAGGTCTTGAAATGTAACAGTCGTTCTTAGATAAATTAGATTACACATAAAAACTGTTCATCAATAAGTAAAATAAACAAATTGAAAACGAGGTCATTGCAATAATGTGCATCGCGACAGCCATCTTGAAAAATGCTGACTCGACCAAACTTTGACATTGATTTTTAACAAATAATTAAAACAAGGAAGTATTGTATACTGTCTTAGGCATCGTTAAAAGAAAACTTAGTTGTATTTATGTCATATTGTCTTGACATCGACGTGTTCGCGCGCATTTTAGACATTTCTTTTCTTTAATAAATGCCGTTTGCGTTCGATCTGAATTTTTGAATTGTGCTGTGATTTAAGTGTTGTGGTTAATTATTTTTTTAAACTAAGTTTTTAGGATTTGTGGTTTTTCTTTCCATTTTATTTATGAGGGTTAAAATGGCAGGTGAGTTTTTAAAAAATATACTATTGAGTTCAATAGATTTTTGATCTTTGTGCAACAAAGTCTGAAAAATCTGAAAAACCTACCTTACAATTTTCAAGACTGGCGTATTTTAGTGTGCTTTTGTGTGTAAAAATCGGACATTGTTAAACATAAAAGGTTTTTAATTTAGTAATTAATACAAAAATGATGTATGAAAGGGATATGACGCAGGGAAACTCGGTTCTTGTTATTTTCAAAACTCCACCTAAAGCTCCAGTTAAGTTCCCATTACGTAACTGGAGTACCTAGAACTTTGATCAAACATGGACTTGAAAACGTACTTTGCTGGCTGGCTTGGGGCCCAGATCTCTGTAGGGCCCCGATCATAATATTCATAACCAGCTTTTAACGTGTAAACGTGAAAGAAGAATGGACACTTCTGATCTAAGTATTTGCGGCCATATAATGAAAGTGGACCCTAAAAAAATAGAGAAAAATGTAACCTAACCTAACCTACCACCTAACCTAACCTAACCTAACCTAACAGTAAACATATTTCTGGGACATCCTACTGAGAAGAACCCGGTAAAAAAAGGTCCAGATTCCGCCACGAAATAATAATCTGCGGGAAATGGTGAGATGAAAGCACTTTATTTTTTTTAATAAAATAAGTTTTAATATTCACCAATAAAGAGTTCAATAATAAAAATGAGAGAGAGATGTCCTCTCAGAGGATTGACATGAATAATATAAAAATTCTAGTACCTAGTTTGTTGTGACTTTGATTGATGTTTTAACACGTTCGCTGTGGCAGTGATTCTTACTGCGTTCACAGAATACATCTACTTACCAAGTTTTAATAGCATAGGCCGTACAGTTTCGGAGAAAGTGGCTGTGACATACGGACGGACTGACAGACAGACATGACGAATCTATAAGGGTTCCGTTTTTGCCATTTGGCTACGGAACCCTAAAAAGCATAGTTTTGCGGTATTGGTATTGAGTTTATGGTATTAGCCAACAGATAAAAAATATATTATTACATATCAAAGTACCCACTTCTTATCTGTTCATTGTGTTGAGTAAATAGATTTGGCGCCATTGTGATGTGATGTCATTAATATTACACTTATTGACGTTTCTGATACGAGTAATAATTCATATTATCCAATAATTTATTTCCTTAGCTGCCCGCGCAATAATGTATACTTAGGTAGGTACTACGCACAGATTACTAAATAGTTACTACGTTACTACTAAATAGGTACTACGTCACTTTCATAAGTTACGCAAAGGAAATTATGAGAGAGTTGTGTTATTTTTATAATAGTGGAGTGATGAGGGGTTAAAAATGCAAAATGGCGGAGTTCAGGACCTCCCGATGTATTTTCAGATAAACTGCTGAAAATACTGATAAATGATGATAGGTACCTACTAAATGTTTGAAATAATGATGATACTAAATGTTGATGATAAAATTAAACACGAAACGTTACACAATCAGAAACCAAAAAAAAACGCACACACACGCCACACGCGCACACACACCCGCGTACACACACGCAAACACGCACACACTTTCACAATAGTAGATAATCATTTTAGATGTAGGTAAAATTGCAGCGGCGAAGGCTGAATTTTTTCAAAAGGAAAGCCGGTGAAAAAAATAATATCCAGTTGGTCACACCTGTAGTGTAGGTATTTTGCGTATTTATTAAATGGTGGCGCGCGGCGGTGTAATGCCTTTTGTGTTTTGTTTGCCACCTGTACTATACTCGTAAGATCCATGTATTTAATTCAAAACAATGTCTTACGTGCATGATAAATTGGCTTATAAAAAAGTATCATAAATTATCTACTGATGGCTAAAAAGACATTCAAATTTACAATAACTGAAAAGGCCTTAACCGACCTTAGATGTAAATAATAGACTGTATATCCTTGTACTAAAATTTTTTTTATTAAAATAATATTCACAGCTATATATGTCTGCTCAGGTAACGAAACCATACCGCGATCTAGATACTATATACAAAAAAGTGATGCCATCTAGTTACATATTTTGAACTAAAACCTGACTTGAACACTAACCATGTTTTGAAATTATTCTACTACTCTCTGCAAGCTCATACCTACCTATTTCAAATTGTCTCGATTGAAGTTAATTGAAAATAATTCATAAATTTGGGACTTAGACGCGAAATAGGTATAGGTACTTCTAATGTTTTTAATAATATGCATGTACTAGCTAATGCCCGAATTTCACCCGCGTAAAATTAGTTCCCGTGGGAAGTTACTCCCGGGATAAACAGTAGCCTATGTGTTATTCCAGACTATAATGGATATCTGTATCAAATTTCAGCCCGATCCGTTCAGCCGTTCGAGCCTGAAAGAGTAACAAACATCCACATTCACACTCACAAACTTTCACATTTATAATATTAGTAAGATTTCAAGTACCTATAGAGTATTAAAAACCGCGATATTTTACAATACAAAATTGAAATAAAAACATACTTCTTATCTATTTTTTCAAAAATATCTGACAAAGTGATTCTATGGAACAAAACTGCTTTATTATGTTATAAACTATTAATGAAACATTCAGCCAAAATAAAGATTATTAGGTATCCCAAGCCATTGAACTAATATCACTAGCGTATTCTGAGATACCTACTTGATAAATATAAAAAAAACACTGACCTTTATTTTTTATCGAACCCGTAATACCGAAGGCCTACGTCCATCAGTGAGCATTATGTGACTCCAAAACAATAATCATGTGTACAGAAATCACAACAAAATACAGAACACAAAACACAATTTTACACACTTTCACGATGTATTTAGTACTTGAAGTAGATAATTATTTATAATTAACTAGGTAATAAACAGCACAATACTTTATAAAGTCAATTGAAACTATGTTATGTTTTATTATTATTCACGGGAAACGCATGTGAAATGAAGTAATAACAACACATCAAATTAAAAACACACTTCGATGCAAAACGTTTCGACGTGCGTTAGGTGCATTTAAATTGGTCGAGTTTTCAAGTCAAATACGTTGTCCTTTTCTATTAATATGACTGTCTCAGGTGTAAGCCACGAGCTCACGGCTTACTTTAGGCGAAAATCCACGAATCAAATCTTGAAAAAATGTGAGAGAATAGGACGCATATATACATTTGCGTAGTACTAACGAAGCAGACGCAAAATGATCAGGAAGCCGGGCTTACCGCGTGATGTCAGAGATAGGGTCTTTGAGCTTTGACTCGAAAATTTATTGCTATGACTTTTGTAGCAGGGGTTGAGACGAAAATGCCGACTTACCATGTAAATTTGCAAATATTTTTATATTTGAATGAGTGTTCGAGAATATATAATTGTGTTTATTAGTTATGAGTAAATATTACATGTCACTTCCCGATCTGAAAAGGGAAGCCACAAGGAATGGGCTTCTATGGACAATTCGCCACTGTAAAATTGTTATGAGGATGAGCTCACTAACAGCATATTTTCACTTTTATAATATGTGTATCCGACACTGAACTGAAACTACCAATTGTGACAATTTTTTGGGGGAAAACAGATTCTCAAGACACAGGCTTAGGTATAGCCTAGTTTGGGAGCCAGGGATTCAAAACCAACAATTGATATTTATTTTCTGTGTGTAACAATAAATAAATAAATAAAAAAATAAAAATGTTTAAACACAAAAGGTATCTAAAAGTAGAGAATTGGCAATATCGACGTTCTGTAAGTAGTTAGACTGTCTGTTTTGTCTCAATGCGGTACATTTGTTGGGCCGTATGCTTATCTACCGCCTTAGTGGTATAAAAAATATATGCAATACAAGGTGAAAATAAAAATACTGAAGAAATCTGTAAATTAAATTATTAACTAGCGGACGTCACGTGGTTTCACCCGCGTAGTTCCCGTTCCCGTGGGAATACGGGAATAAAATATAGCCTATGTTCACCGCAAAGAGTGTAGCTTTACAACAGTGAAAGAATTTTTTAAATCGGTTCAGTAGTTCCGGAACCTATTCGTTACAAACAAACAAAGTGAAGATTAAGAATTTTCTATGATTATGTATAAACTTACAACCCCTATTTTACACCCTTACAATTTTTTTTTGCAAAACTGCGACTATAATGCTTAGGTAGGTACTCTATGTTTCTCAAAGTTAAAACCATAACATTAGTACAACATATTTATACTGTGACATTAGGTAAGGTACGCAGGCACACCACCAATGATTAACTTATCAAATTGTTGTTTAAAATAAAAGATTATTTTTATTTTTGGTTTGAGATTTTAAAAACGCAGTCCAACAGTTTTTACGAAAACTCATTTGAGTTTGAGAGGCACGCCACAGACTCCTATTATACGATACAGTGTTTAAAAAGTAAAGTCGTCTTTGCATATTGTATTTAACTAGTTGTGCCTCTTGGTTTGGCCTATGACATGCCTACATCGATGTGCAACCCACACGTGTAGTAACTCATGCTCCTAATTAAGATTGCAAATTCCGGACTCGTGCACAGAGGTTTACGTACCAAAAAACAGAAAATAGTTTTAGCGGCAACAGATATACCTACATCATCTGTGAAGATTCCAGCTCTCTAGCTATCACGGTTTTTGAGATACAGCCTCGTGACGGACAGACAGACAGACAGACGGACAGTGAAGTCTCATAAACAGGGTCCCGTTTTACCCTTTGGGTACGGAACCCTAATGATAGAATAAAAAATAGATAGATGTAATCCATCCATTATAAACAAGAAGACTGCCCCTCTCTAACACGTTTATTGTGAAAGTTCAATCCGATTGACGTTGTCATTTTTGTTTTCAAACGTTGAACAGATGATCCTCGTGACCTAGTGACGTAATTTAATGCAACAGAATCACATACTACCCGTTCGCTCTAACTTTGCCGCTGGCGTAGAGGCGTATACCCGAATTGTTAATTAGACGAAGTAAATTGGCAGTAGCTAATGTCACTTCGTCATAGAAAATACGCAACATTGTATGAAGAAGTGACATTAGTTGCTGTCAATTTACTTCGTCTAATTAAAAATTCGACTTTAGTATGGAGCCGAGCGGCAAAGTTAGAGCGAACGAGCAGTACTACAGACACAAGTCTCGCCATAAGCCCCTCTGCAATCTAATCTAAAACAATTCATGCAACGTAATGATCTAAAATTTTGCAAGTTCTTTCATCTCCCGTATGGTCTAGTGGCTAGGATACCTGGCTTTCACCCAGGAGGCTCGGGTTCGATTCCCGGTACGGGAAATTCTTTTTGTAGTTTTTTTTGCATTTCGATCCATTGACATTTACTATTACTGCTTCACTCACTTATGGTCCAGGAGGCCACCGCCTGTGTTTTTTATTGATTAATAACAGGCTGAATCTTTGTGAGTAGTTTCCGTTCGACGAGACGCCCAAGGTTTCCTCTGTGAAAATTCTCGATAGAGGTAGCTAATAAAGTGCGCAGCTATAAAACATGTCGATTTGATGGAGTGTTGAAATTGTCTGACTAACCGTTTATTTTTTTTACAATGTTTAAATAATTGTATTATAAACTGGGAGGAATAATTGTCCTACAAAACGGATGGTTTGTTTGAGAGCGTCCTCCACTCCGAATATGTCGAAACGACGGGGCCATAAAAATAAATAATAACAAGCTGATTTTTTGTATGCACCTTTGTAAATATTGTTAGAATGGAATGACCGTTTAGTCCTACAAATTTAGTGGTAGGATTTCTCAGTCCGACACTTCGAAGTTGTCAATTCTATGGTAATATTTTTTTCATTAATAACCGTAGGACAAAAAAACACATCATGAGTTAGTGCATCCTTTGCCTAAATCAAACAGTGTCCTACAAAAAAATGGGTATGTATCGCTAGTCCTACAAGAAAATAAAAAATATATGACATTATTTCGTTGCTGTTGTTTTGGTGCTTGGAGACATGTATTCGCAAGCTTGATCAATACATTTTTAAGCAAAACATTTTTCAAAAATGAAAATAAAAAAATACAATTATTAAAATAAATAAAAACACATAGAAACAGAAGAATAAAAAAATTAATCGTCGTCGGATTCCGATGTCGACGCTTCATCCGATGCTTCTGTGTCGTCTTCATCTTCCTCGTCATCAGAAGAAATGTCATCTGATTCTGTAACAAAATATTCCGGAAAATTAACAAATTACAGTATAATAATCAAACGTATGAAAACCAATAAAATACCTTGAACTTTAGCAGTCAACTCTCCCAAAGATGGACTGTGCGGACCATCAAACCAATAATAATGGTACTTTCCATCAATTAATGCCCATCCGCAATTTAAAAAATAATTAGAAAAATAATAAATAATTAATGCGTCTTAATTTATTCAATACGCGACGGAAATTCATTCTTCCAATATTGTTGACAATTTGTGTTCCCCGATTAAAAAAAAAAAAGTTTCTCCAAGGGATCGAACACGGTACCTCCGCAACGAGAGTCCAGTTCTGTTCCATGCTGCTAATCGTGCTTATTCCAAGAATAGTGGAAAATGGTACATGCTTATCAGGACCGCTTGATATTATGTACCTATATTTAATTATGATTTTTTCAAAAGGGATTGGATGGCCAAATCCGAAACTATACGGAATAGCGAAAAATGCTCAAAGGAGTCACGAGCCCGATTTTGATGAATCTTAAAACCTTATCATTAGATTTTTGAAAAATCAATAATCCCAGCTGGGAATCGATCCCATTGATTTTGAAAAAAAACCACACCCTATATTATTACACCATACGATAGTGTTGCTATTAAGGATCTTATTCTGGAAAGCAATGACATACGGCAAACTAAAGGAAAGTGCTCATCTTTAACAAAATACAATTTATTTTTCTTAGGTTAACTGATTAATTGTTCAAAATGTAGACCATTGTTTTCAATACATAGCTGGATTCGAGACCTCAAGGATCGTACTGCATTAAATATTATTGATTCCGTTTAGAATATTCTCCAAAGAATCATTCTGAGCATGATTTAAAACAAGGAATAGTTAGGATCTATTCTGGGATTTCGAACGAAACAAATTATGATACAAAATTTAGGTAGGTACATGAAATATGAATTCTATTAAAATTTTCTTAAATTTGCCGTATAGCATTACTTCGCAGAATTTGATCCTTATCAGCGACACTATAGTATGGTGTAATAATAAAGGGTGTGTTTTTTTTCAAAATCAAAGGGTTCGATTCCCGGCTAGGATTATTGGTTTTTCAAAAATCTAATGATGAGGTTTTAATTTTTATCAAAATCGGGCTCGTGACTCCTTTGAGCATTTTTAGCTATTCCTTATAGTTTCGGATTTGCCCATCCAAGCCCTTTTCAAAAATTCATCCTGTATATACATACTACTTTTTTTGTAGGCCAGTGATAAAATAGTGTTCTACACTTTATCCCCGATAGGAAAAAAATTAAACTAGGCTGTTATTAATGAAAAAAATATTACCATAGAATTGACAACTTCGAAGTGTCGGACTGAGAAATCCTACCACTAAATTTGTAGGACTAAACGGTCATTCCATTCTAACAATATTTACAAAGGTGCATACAAAAAATCAACTTGTTATTAATTATTTTTATGGCCCCGTCGTTTCGACATATTCGGAGTGGAGGACGCTCTCAAACAAACCATCCGTTTTGTAGGACAATTATTCCTCCCAGTTTATAATACAATTATTTAAACATTGTAATAAAAAATAAACGGTTATTCAGACAATTTCAACACTCCATCAAATCGACATGTTTTATAGCTGCGCACTTTATTAGCTACCTCTATCGAGAATTTTCACAGAGGAAAAACTTGGGCGTCTCGTCGAACGGAAACTACTCACAAAGATTCAGCCTGTTATTAACCCTTAAATGCATGATTTTTTATTTAGTTATAAAATAAATATTTCAGTATAGATTTTGATTCACAAATATAGGGAAAAATAATAAAAAAAATCTTGGTTTGATTAAACAGTATATTTTTGAAAAAATACAGTATGTAGACATTTGGCTACATTATGCGTCTAGGGAAAACAAGTAACAATGCGGTAGGTGAGGTCAAAATCTTATGATGTACCTATAATCCTAGGGGTTATTTATGTATGTAACACAGCAAAACAATTTCTGTCTTTAGTATGACAAAGTGCCACCTTACACTTGATACATTCTGTGTGTGAAAACCCTTTACATTCTTTTATCCATAATTTGCACCTATTTCTTGTATCACAACTTCGCTCATTGTGATCAACCCCGTCAGTTCTAACATCTTTAGGTGGAACAGGCTTTATAGGTCCTCAGTGCTTTTTAGCATCAAATTCTGCATTCTCACGCTGGAGACCATGGTGAGGGCCATGGTCTCCAGCGGGGGAAAGTGGGACGCTGCTGCGTCTTCCTGCGAGCAAGTTATGCTCGAGAAAGTGGCAGCGGGGAGGGAGCGGAAGATAAATCTCCTTCCCGAGCTCCGCAGTCGGCGACGGGGTCGTCGCCGGTCCCGTCGCCGGATGCTTTACGCCCAGGACCACTGGCATTCATGACCGAGGGCCTGAGAACGGCGAGTCGGCTGCTCGTCGTTCTTACAGAAGCAGGCCAAGACGGTGGCATGTCTCTGCGCCACTAATAGTAGTGGGATAGCACCCAGTTATCCCCCCAGACCCCCCCCCCAGACGCGGGATAGTACCCGAAACATCTAGGCGAGGCGGTGGTAGTCTGCTGGGAACCCTGAGACATCCTTCCGAGGGATTACCCGGGACTCCCGGCCATAGACTGTTGTAAGCCATTGTGTGATTTTAGTCGGTAGTAGTGAGAGAGAGGAGAGACAACACCCAGGAATTTATAACCGCCATGTCCATCATGTGATAAAAAAGCCGAAGATACCATTTTCGACTTTTTATTCTGATGCTATACCTTCCTAGGAAACTGTCAATGAGGTCTACTCCGCCCATATAGGCAGTGAAGTCCTTTATGATTTATGGGCAAAGTATGGTATATTTGAGATAAGGTTTCCGCCACAGGTTGCGCCGTGGATGCACCACCTGACAAGTGCTCCCCTTCATGGAATATGGGAGGGTCTTCGTTATTGTTCAAGGGTTGATCTTCCAGTTCATGCAATAAGTCCTCTACATTTGAATAATAATCGATATTATCATCATCGAAATCTACACCATCTTCGGAGACCTCACCATCATGTAAAGCAGCAAAAACTGTCTCAATTTCCTTTTCTGCCAGCGAGCCTTACATGCTGAAAAGAAAAGCGAAATAACCAAAATACCAAAACTGTACCCAAATAGGCAAAATGAAACAAACGCATGATGTAGACATTTGGCAACATACATAAAAATCAAGCTACAGACACATTCTGGATAAATGGCCAAAAAAACCGTTTTAATAGTGGTTTCTTACCATAAGTCTAATGTATTTCTTATTTTTTTAAATCGTTTCAGCAAATAATTCTCAGTAAATCTCAATTCAAAAGTCACTAATTATCACACAATCAACTTTTTTTCCCTTCGCTTTCGGGATGTCAAATAACGCGGTAATTTTAATTTCTAACGACTCCCTTTCATATTTTTTTATTTCAATATGTTATTAGCTATGATATAAACATACATTCAGAGACACTTGTCACATGTGTCATTTTAAAAAAATAAAAATGTAGTTTGTAGACTTTTGGCAACAATATGCATTTAAGGGTTAATCAATAAAAAACACAGGCCGTGGCTCCTGGACCATTAATATAAATTAAGTCTTAGTCAATAAATCTAATGAAAAAAATATTTCATAGCTCCTGAGAACATTCAAACAATACTTCCACATAATAATAACATAACATCTAACACCTATCACAATAGCCCATTTTGTAGTTAGCATTATTTTACAATAGTTTAACTCCCATTCCAGGCAGTCCATTGCCGTTCTTCTACATAACGCGGACGTGAAATGTCCCGTTACATTAAAAATCTCAAAGGGCCTCTGCGTGTTGGACCAATATGTCCCCATGCAAGCCTAAGGGTATCTTCATGAGATAAAAACAGAAGATATCCGAGTAAGAAAGAGACATAATAATAATAGTGGACATTCACGCACAACATAATCTAGCCCAAATTAAGCTTATACAGGGTTACAGGAAAAGTCGTGCTAGATCCGTTAAGGGCGTGGAGTGCCCATTATTTCTGACTAATTTCACTATTAAACACCCTACCCTAAACTTAACCCTGTTCGAGATATTCGACTTTTAATATTTTTATTGAAAATTGCCGATTTTTAGGTTACAAAATTTTTTATTTTAATTTTGGGCGCCTTATTTATTATTTTTGTTGCATTTTGACATGTGTAATAAGATGCTCCAAAACGTCAATCATTGAAATAGTGCATAAATTAATTGAACATGTCGTAGAAGACAAGTGAAAGTTAAGAAAATAAAAAAAATAATAACAAGTTTATTTTTCTCTAAGGGATATGTAAAAAAAATATTACGGCAGTCGTTCGGCAGATGTTTTTTAAAATATCTACATTTCATCAGCTATCTAACGACGTATAGCAATGTAGGGTTGTATTTAAATTCATTGAAAAAAAATTAGTTTCAAAAGCGACAGTGGAGAAGAAATTTAATACTTAGCCCTAAAAAGTAAAATAAAACAACCGTTTTTGACAGAGTTTATCGAAGACTTCGAGAAACTGGCTCTATTTCGAGACGAAGTACGGATTTGGGAAGACCACGAATTAATAGCTACGAAGAACAGGACAATGAGATAGTGCAACGCTTTCGAGCGGATCCAACTACTTCCACTAATATTGTTGCCGGTGATCTGGGACTTTCGCAATGGAGAGTGTGGTTTACAGTGCATACTGCTGGCCTATACCCGTACCATTACACTCCGGTACACGTTGTTGAAGAGGGAGACCCGGCGAGGAGGATAGATTTCTGCAGATTTATGCTGAATGCTGACGTAGAAGACCCAAATTTTTTAAAAAACATCTTGTGGACAGATGAATCCAAATTTGATAAAGATGCAATAACAAATTATCACAACGCACATTACTGGGCCCCAAAAGCACTGAAGAATCCCAATAAGAAAAGAGTGACGGGGTCCCAGCGTCGATTCAGCGTGAATGTGTGGATAGGCATTATCTCCAATTATTTAATTGGACCTTACTTTCTCCCGGACACTTTAAATGGGGAAACATACGAAAACTTTTTAAGAGGAGACTTAAATGATCTGCTGGATGATCTGCCACTAAACTTAATCAGGGACATGTGGTTCCAGCATGATGGCTGCCCTGCCCATTTCAGAAGAAGTGTCCGAGACTGGCTGGACACAACTTACCCAAATAAATGGATAGGACGAGGTGGGCCGTTGCCATGGCCAGCAAGAAGTCCGGACTTAACCCCCATGGATTTTCATGTGTGGGGGGTTATGAAAAGTCTTGTGTACAGCGAGCCAAATCCAGTTTCGTCTGTGGAAGAATTAAGAGAAAGGATTGTGGACGCAGTCAATCAAATGAGGACAACATTGACCACTGGAGTAGTAAAGACTGGTCTCCGTAGAAGGATGCGAAAATGTATTCATAACCGAGGCGGCCATGTTGAACATGAACTGTAGAGTATGAAAAAGTTGTGTAAAAACCTTGTTTAATAAATGACATTTCATCTTTTCCTATTGTTTTATTTTACTTTTTAGGGCTAAGTATTAATTTTCTTCTCCACTGTCGCTTTTGAAACTAAGTTTTTTTCAATGAATTTAAATACAACCCTACATTGCTATACGTCGTTAGATAGCTGATGAAATGTAGATATTTTAAAAAACATCTGCCGAACGACTGCCGTAATATTTTTTTTACATATCCCTTAGAGAAAAATAAACTTGTTACTATTTTTTTTATTTTCTTAACTTTCACTTGTCTTCTACGACATGTTCAATTAATTTATGCACTATTTCAATGATTGACGTTTTGGAGCATCTTATTACACATGTCAAAATGCAACAAAAATAATAAATAAGGCGCCCAAAATAAAAATAAAAAATTTTGTAACCTAAAAATCGGTAATTTTCAATAAAAATATTAAAAGTCGAATATCTCGAACAGGGTTAAGTTTGGGGTAGGGTGTTTCGTAGTGAAATTAGTCAAAAATAATGGGTACTCCACGCCCTTAACGGATCGCGCACGACTTTTCCTGTAACCCTGTATAAGCTTGTGCTATGGGATCTAGACGACTAATATACATCTTACTTCTTACTAATATTATAAATGCGAAAGTTTGTGAGTGTGTTACTCTTTCACGCTCAAACCGCTGAACGGATCTGGCTGAAATTTGGTACAGAGATACTATTATAGTCTGGAATAACACATATGCTACTTTTTATCCCGGGAATAAGTTCCCACGGGAACAAATTTTACGCGTGCGAAGCTGCGGGCATCAGCTAGTATAAAATATATATAAGAAAGACAATAGTAAAATCTTCATTTGCATTAGACCACTTTTTTCCTATTGGTTATTTATTTCGTTAAAAACGCACAAAAACCGAGCGCGTCTAACTCTTTCTTGATCCAGATTGAGTTTGTGTAGGATTAACAAATTTTAATATACAAGGTAATATATACAATAAAATAAGGTACCTTCATGACAGGGCAAAAGGTACACTATGTAAGTAGGCAAGTATATACCTATATATAAGTAGACCAAGTATTACCCTCTAATAGATAGGTCAAAATATTCCTGATGAAATGTTCGTTTTTAGATACCTCTGCCTACCGCTAATAAAGCGTGACTATAATAAGTGTGTACTTACTAGTTAATATCCGCGGTTCCGCCCACGTGGAACTCTGTCCCGTTACCACATCACTTATTACGGATATAAAAATAACCTATGTAGAACTCCAGCCAGATCCCTTTAGTAGTTAGATCGCGATTGAGTCACAAACATCCAAACATCTTCACAAACTTTCACATTTCTAATATGAGTAGGATAGTAAGGATTTACCGAGCTGTGTCACCATTTAATGCATAAAAAAGAAAACATAATTTCAAAAAACGAACGTCAGTTTCCAGGAATGAAGCCTTCACAGCCGGCCATTTTGTTTTGTTTACTCGCAAGATGGCTACCGGAGCGCTGTTCCAAGTTCAAACAAACGGTTTTATTGCGTGGACCGGTTTCGGATGCACACGGGATATGGTAATGGTTCCGTATACATATTTTATTTTATGACTCGCTAGGACAAGGTTCTCTAGTCTATAATAAATAAACCATTCGCTTGCAGTAATAATGATATCAATATTACATACTCCTAATTCTAGAATTGCTTTTAGTAAGAATGTCAAGTGGAATATATCCAAAAACACTACTTTCTTGAATGTAGCAAACAAGCAACGCTTATACTATCTTTTATACGTGCAGCCCTACACATTTACATAAACTAGTGACCGACCGAAGTTTCGGTTTCGGTTTCGGCCAGTTTCGGCCAAAAAATCGAGTTTCGGCCGCAGTTTCGGTTTCGGCCAAAATGGGCCGAAACTTTCGGCCGGGCCGAAACTCACGTGTTCGTGAATTTTGAGTGCCTGGCTCTGCTTGTGACGTGGTTGGGCTCAGCCCAACCAGTTATTATGTTACAAACCTAAGATTTACAAACGACTTCCTATCAATAGTTACAATAATACAAATTTATTCAAACCACAAGCTATTACAATCATTGAGAAGAGAAGTATTAGACAATTACAACTGTCTTATGTCTTTGACCACCTTTTTATGGTCTCACTTTTATTTTTTGGTTACGGAATCCTAAAAAGGCGATCTAGAACAATACATAAACCTACCCCTTAGTAGTCGGTTCCGTAGAAAAAGAGTAAAAACAGGGCCCCATTCCTAAGACTTCGTTGGTCGTTTGTCTGTCTGTCAGCAGGCTGTAATTCATGCACCGTGATAGTAAGCCAGTTCAAAATTTCACATATAATGTGTTTCTGTAGCCGCTATAGCAACAAAGAATAAAAACAGACAAAATAATAGTAGGTATTAAAGGAGGCCTCCCGTACAACTAACGTGATTTTTTCTTGATTTTTTAGTATGGAAATCTACTTGCGGGAGTCCGGCTGGCTCTTGTCCAGTTTTAGTTATATACACTGAATTTAACAAAACCGGCCAAAAGCTAGTAGTAGGAGTTCGCAATAGCATCTATGAGTAATTCCACACGTAAAAGAAAGAAACCCATCTTTAGGTGGAGATATTTCTAAAATGAACACTTGAGAAGATTTATACCGTTGATTAATGGCACTTGGTGGAACTTGCTGCACCTATTGAAGAAAAAAACCAGCTAAGTGCGAGTCGGACTCACGCACGGAGGGGAAAAAGTGGGGCCCAATGAACGAGACATGAGACTTAGCCGTCCGTCTGTCTATTAGTCACCAGGTTTTATCGCTGGAACTGTGACAGATAAAATACCTAAAATTTTCACAGATGACACATATTTCTGTTGCCGCTTTTTTTTAACGTGAGGGAAATCTTACAGGGATGCTATGCGGGACTAAGAACCACACGTATCCCTAACAGCCTACCGTTGGTAGCCCCGGGTATACCCTCGCAAGGATATCCAGAGGATTCCCAACAGATCTAGACCTAGGACGCTCCCTGCAGGAGACTCTTGCAGGGAGCGTTGGGTCCCCTGATGTTGGGTAACCGCGAGAGTGCGGCTGATGCCCACCTCAGTTTTTGGACCAAACTTCGGAAGTGGTATCCAAACTTCCACCTGCATCCCACAGGTGGCCCCTTCCAAGGTCCGTGAAAGCACAGAGCCTCGGATTTGTGAAGGGCGACTTCAAGACCCAGACACCGTATTCGACCCACCACAGGGCTACATAGCGATGCGTAGCTCCTCGCACTGTAACGAGCGTGTCACTCTGACAAATCTGAGCAACGGACCACGCAGCATCCAATCGATGTTCCACAGAAGTGGTCCTAAGACCGATCCCTGTAGCACCCAAAGACACAACATCGCCGACCCGGCCCTAGCCAGCTCGGCTAAGTTATGGCCTTCTCGGATAGATAGGCCCAAACAATTCGACGGAGGTAGGAAGGCATTTCATGGTGAATAAGCGCCTCCCCAAACGCAGCTCTAGAGCAAGGTGTTGGCGATGTCAAAAGACACGGCCACCACCAGTTCTGTTGCCGCTACAACAAAAAATACCTACTAAAATCAGAAAAAAAAAACATCCACACACAACAAACGTAATTTTTGTAACGGAGCCCTCTGTGTTGGAGTCCGACTCACACTTGGCTGTTTTTTCTTTCAATATGAACACGTGAGTTTTGGTTTCGGTTTCGGTTTCGGCCGAAACTGACCCTGGGGCCGAAAGTTCGGTTTCGGTTTCGGTTTCGGCTGGAAAACCAGTTTCGGTCGGACACTAACATAAACGCTAAAAATGTCCAATTCCATTCAGTCCCCTAGAGTTGGAATTTTGAAGCCATCATGTAATAAAAATCGTAATGAATTTGAATGTTAAGGGATGGAGAGTCAGAAGGTCAAAAAAGGTGGATGGAGTGTGTAAAGGATGAAATTAATGTGAATAGAGTGAATGAGGAGAGGAGACTACGAGTAATAAGGAGGAATGGACCCCCTGGGCTAGGGCCCAGGCCGCAGTGGTATCCGTAGGTCTTTTGTCTTCCATGGGATCACCCGGGGCTCCTAACCGTAGGCTGTTAGGCAGGATATGTGAGATTTTTTAGTCGGTAGAAGTCCGGCATAGTATAATATATTATATCAAAACTAGCTGTTCCCCGCGATTTCGTCCACGTAGAAGTCGTTATCGCTTAAAATCATTTCACTCTTTTTGCGTAGTCGGTTAACAAGTAGCCTATGTCCTTCCCAGGGACTACTATCTCCAAGTGTACGAAATTTCATCTAAATCGCTTTAGCGGAAGTGGTCCTAAGACCGATCCCTGTAGCACCCAAAGACACAACATCGCCGACCCGGCCCTAGCCAGCTCGGCTAAGTTATGGCCTTCTCGGATAGATAGGCCCAAACAATTCGACGGAGGTAGGAAGGCATTTCATGGTGAATAAGCGCCTCCCCAAACGCAGCTCTAGAGCAAGGTGTTGGCGATGTCAAAAGACACGGCCACCACCAGTTCTGTTGCCGCTACAACAAAAAATACCTACTAAAATCAGAAAAAAAAACATCCACACACAACAAACGTAATTTTTGTAACGGAGCCCTCTGTGTTGGAGTCCGACTCACACTTGGCTGTTTTTTCTTTCAATATGAACACGTGAGTTTTGGTTTCGGTTTCGGTTTCGGCCGAAACTGACCCTGGGGCCGAAAGTTCGGTTTCGGTTTCGGTTTCGGCTGGAAAACCAGTTTCGGTCGGACACTAACATAAACGCTAAAAATGTCCAATTCCATTCAGTCCCCTAGAGTTGGAATTTTGAAGCCATCATGTAATAAAAATCGTAATGAATTTGAATGTTAAGGGATGGAGAGTCAGAAGGTCAAAAAAGGTGGATGGAGTGTGTAAAGGATGAAATTAATGTGAATAGAGTGAATGAGGAGAGGAGACTACGAGTAATAAGGAGGAATGGACCCCCTGGGCTAGGGCCCAGGCCGCAGTGGTATCCGTAGGTCTTTTGTCTTCCATGGGATCACCCGGGGCTCCTAACCGTAGGCTGTTAGGCAGGATATGTGAGATTTTTTAGTCGGTAGAAGTCCGGCATAGTATAATATATTATATCAAAACTAGCTGTTCCCCGCGATTTCGTCCACGTAGAAGTCGTTATCGCTTAAAATCATTTCACTCTTTTTGCGTAGTCGGTTAACAAGTAGCCTATGTCCTTCCCAGGGACTACTATCTCCAAGTGTACGAAATTTCATCTAAATCGCTTTAGCGGTTTAGGCGTGAAAGTGTAACTGACAGACAGACAGAGTTACTTTCGCATTTATAATATTAGTAGGGATTTTAAACCTTTCTACAGACCCCTAAAGTAACATGTCATTATTGTGATCTCGGCGCTAATTGACAGGAATGGTTTGTAAACACACGGAGGCTGTGCCGGCCTACATACAACTCAAACGAACGCTAACGAGCTAAAACTAACTTTAACTCATAAAAAATAAAGTTAAAAATCCACTGGCAAAGTGTTTAAGAGTCAGTAAATAGTTTAATGAAAAGTCAATTTTGCATTTCGAAGCCTAAAAGAAAAATGTCGCTGAGCGGCTTGCTCTTAAAATGGCGGACTTTTTTTTTATCAAGGTTCAAGGAAAGTAGGTTTTCAATCTGTTAATGTGGCGTTTATGTTCTTTGTTCTCATATTATGTAAGTAAATACCTACCTGAATTATTTTCAGGTGAAAAAAGTTGTGGGTAGTCGAAATTAGAAAGTAAAAAGTGAAAAAGAAAGCCCTTTGAAACTTAAATTAGTAAATAGGTAGGATTTATGTCAAAGAGCGATGTTTAAATGACTATGGAAGCTCGTATCACTATAAAGTTTGCTGTGTCCCTGTGAAAATGTCTGCATCCTGATAATATTATGCTTTACTTTAAGAAATAATAATTGCTTTAATTTCCATCCCGAACATCTTAGAACTTAAAAAACATGAACGTAATCTATGGAACCTCACTTAAAGCCTAAAAAAAAAAGGAAATGCTAGGCTCTTACCAGGGGCTTTACATGACATAGCGGAAAAGTTAGCTAGAGTCGGCGCTACTGGTACGGTCACGTTTAACGTAGACGTAGACCACCCACCTAGCTGAGGGACAAGTGTTTGGTACAAATACAAGAAAACTGAAGTGTCTTTTCTACTTCAGCACGGGGAAGTCACTGGGAAAGAGAGTGAACTTAACAGTCGGTGTATATTTGTATTTGAGAAAGTTTAAACCTTAGGAATAAAAAGGAAGGTAGGTACTTCATTTCTTTTTTTTAAGAGTGGAAAGCGCCATGGATATCCTACAGAACTCTTAACTGACAAAACCACACGGACTGTTTCAATTTACTAGATCTAGCCCTCGTGAACTTAAGCCTTCAGAAGTATAACTTCTTTTTTACATGTATCTATATATCTTCATGGATACTATGCTGATTTAAAACCACACGGCGCCCTTTTATCTGCTTATGGCCGGGAGTCACGGGTACGCGTTCGGAAGGATATCTCCAGGATTCCCAATAGGCCTTGACTACCTCACTTAAGGGGTTCGGGTGCAATCTCCCGCGTCTCCGTGAATGTGGGGCGTGTGGCGTGCTTCTGTAAGGACAGTGAGCAGCCCCTCCGCCGTCCTCAGACACTGTGTGGTCATGGAGGCCAATAGTCTCGGGCGAAGACAAGTTCTGCGGCACCCTCGCTTCAGACTGCGGAACTCGGGTGGGAGAGTTATCTCCCGCTCTCACCCTGCCGCCTCTTTCAAGAGCATGACCTGCTCGCAGAAATGCGATGCAGCGGATTAATTATTATGCTACTTCCGTGGGAGCGGAGTAGTAATGGTAAATGTCATTATTGTAAATACTAATGTATGGGTTAAATAGGTGCTACAGAGTTCGTAGAACGTCACAAGCTAAGCCGTAGAGTACCGCCCTACGACATTTTGATAAATTGGCTCCAGGAATGTAATCTGTCGGCTAATTGAAAAGATTTCCGTATTAATAGCTCTATTACAAAAAAAAAATATCAAGTAATCAATCGAGCTTAAAATATTTTCACGTCTCTACGCTTCAATGTGTAAAACTCCAAAAATTCACGTTTAGGATCAAACTAATGGCGAATCCGTGACACACAGAATACATTCCGATGCAATAAATACAAATATAGCAACTAATCGTAACAAATAAACTGAAAAAAAAAAACGGAAAAAGCGCGCGAGCCGCCATGTTGGCTCGTAGCATCTGCGTCAGTGCGTCCACGCACGTTCCGTGTCTACCAAATCTTTATAGATCGCTTTCGTGCGTGACTTAACATACATTTTTGTTCATCGATTTTTTTTAATGTCATCGATATATTTACGAACGTTTTTTTTTTACATAACTCGTTTGGATCGTTCATTCATGAATTTTTATAATGGCGAGGGGTTAAAAAAACAGCTGTTTCGGAACGTAAGTTGTTTATTTGACGTTTGTGTGGGTCACGTAAGGGCGTGTATTTTTTTTTATTCGCTCCTAATTTTATTTACCTTTTGAGGTTAAGGTTTTGGCTGCGCAGTTTTTACAATGTTTTGACTTTTTGTATGTGGTTTAAGCTTTTACGAGCGTTCCATGCTCAGAAGACACGTTAAAAGCTGTTTGAATTTGAACCAAGGAGCTAGTAATATGGTAATCTATCATTTCGATGGCCTTATTTTCTAGTGGATAGAGTAGGTATAGTCCAATCCTACCCGATCTGGCAATAGTGTAAACATGTCATGTTTTGACAATCGTTGTATAATACAGATGAGTAGAAAAATATAGTATGACAAATCATTGAATTATTTACTATCCTGAGTAGGTATTTTAAATGAAAATAAACTATCATAAAGAAGTTATTTGGTGTCGAAATAACTTCTTTATGAGACGTAAGAACACTGTATGACTCCTGGATACTGGAATATAATCAGGGTGAATACTCAATTGCAAGTAACTATGGATATTATATAGGATCAAATGTGTTTGTTTACATTTTTGCGCAAAGCTATTGAAATACAGTATACCTAAGAACCTATGACTACGAAACCGGATGTCCTTATGTAGATAATTATGTACTTATCTACTATTCCCATCTAGAACAATCACTTCACATGCATCTAAGTATAATAATATTATACAGAGGAAAGATTTGATTGTTTGTTTGCATCGAATAGGCTCCGAAAATACTGAACCGATTTGAAAAAACTTTTCACTGTTGGGAAGCTACATACTCCCACGCGAACGGGAGCTAGGTCTAGGGCGAAACCGCGTGACGTTCGCTATTGCTAATATAAGCTTAATTTGTGTCCCCAAAGTATATCGTTAATTATTTATAGAGGGCGCGGCGGTACTTCACTGCGGCGTAAACACTGCTTCTCTATAAGTCGCAAGTGCGGCCGCATATGGAGTACTGCTGTCACCTCTGGGCGGGAGCACCTGAATATCAGCTTCGTCCATTTGACTCGGTGCAAAGGCGAGCTGTAAGAGTTGTCAACGATCCTGTACTTACAGCTGGTGTGGAACCTCTTCGCGACAGGAGAGACTTTGCCTCCTTATGCGTGTTCTACCGCCTGTACAATGGTATGTGCTCTGAGGAATTGTTTTATATTATGCCCACGGCTACGTTCTATCACCGCACCGCTCGCCACAGACAGAGAGTTCATCCTCACACTCTGCGTCCGGTGCGTTCCAGCACGGTTAGATCCGATAGGTGTTTTCTTCCGCGCACGCTTAGGTTGTGGAATAACCTCCCTGCCTCGGTTTTCCCAAACGCCTACAGTATGGGGTTCTTCAAAAGGGGTCTTAGAAGGTTTTTAAAGAGTCGGCAGCGCGAGTGTGGCGCCTCTGGTGTTGCAAACGTTCATAGGCTGCGGTGACCACCGGTCCTTCTGGTGGGCGGTATGCTTGTCTGCCACCTTAGTGGTATAAAAAAAAGACCAAATCGGCGGTTCTAAAATTTCTTGCACCACCATGTTTCAACTCGGCAATAGACTCACTACCTTGTCTCTGCTGTCGTGGGACACGAATTTGAAATCACAGATTATATAATAATATACATATATTCTATGTGAAATGTCACTGTACAATATGCCTCTGCCTACACCATTAGAATAACGCGTAAATATTAAAACTAAACGCCCAAAATTCAAACAACACTGTAAACTCAAACAATTAAAATTAACAAATTACCCACAACCTAAAGCCATACGTACACTGCATCGATAATATTTCAAAACAGATACATTGTAACCGCGATTAGTAACAGCTAATAATTCGTACGTGCTGTTCGATCGTTCGTGTTGTATAAAACCTCACGTACGAGCTACATTGTTGGCGAATGACCACTAGTTTGTACTTTGAACCTACAGGAATATTTTCTGCTAAATATTAAAGTACTTTACTTTCTTTGGGCAGGTTTAAAAACATTACCTTTTGTGCAATGTGTAATACATATAGCCACGCCTTATACCTGAAGAGGTAGTCATCCTATACGCCCACATTACACCATATTGTTATACGTACGTGAAATAATATAATTCACACAGATATCACACAACACTGACAATCTATAATCATCCAAAGGTTGCCTGGTTGGTAGAAATTGCTTTGAGCAATGAGGCTGCCCATTGTATTGCTTTATTTGTAGCATAGTTTTACTCAGTTTGGATTATGTTCTTGGTGTACAATAAAGTATATGTATAATAAGTAAAATATTTATTTTCTCTAATATAGAAAGTCTACGATTCTAGGAATTGACGGTATACTAATAAATACCTGTATGTTCTTTTTATACCCAAAAACCGAAATCTTATCACGTTTTATGACTTAAGTATGAACATTTATATTCATAAAAATATTACTATGTCGGATTCATGTCCCACGTTGGGTGCCATTAATTACCTTACCATCCACTCCCCTATAGTTAATCCTTCTGATTATAGCGTGTTCAATATTCTGACATAACCATCTCAACTTTAGCTACGATAGGGGCGAAGACACTCGTAAAAAGAAAAAAAAATCTAAGCAGTTCGTAACACAATGTTTCAAATTTCAACAGAAACGCAAACGAGAAACTAAATTCAAAATAGGAACTACTAATCTACGAGTTCGCGCGTTTCGGTAAAAGAAAAAATATTCTAAGCAAGTTCGTAATACAATGTTTCAACAGAAACGCGATCGAGAAACTAAATTCAAAATAGGAACTACCAATCTGCAAGTTCGCGCGTTTCGGTAAAAGTGTAGCGGGTCTAGTAAAGAAGTACCTTTATCTGCCTTTTTCTTCGATCAGTATAACAGACAAGTGAAAGTATTTATATCTATTAAGTTTTTGTTACAATCAAATTAGGTAAATTGCTCCTAAAAATAATCATCTCGGACGAGACTTGAACCCGTAGCACAAATTAGAGATAGTACAGATGGAAACCTACATACTAAATTCGCTGAGTCTACGCACTCATAGTCAACTCATTCACAGACACGAGGTCAGGCGGTCTCAACCGAATTTTCGATACTGATTTGTGCGCGAGTGTGTGTAGCAGAGGGTAGGTGTGAAAAAAAAGTACATACATGAGTTTTCCATCTGTACTATCTCTAATTTGTGCCCGTAGCATCAGGAGCAGTGAATTTCTTCAGTGCATATAAACATCTTTCAGAATAAATTCAGAGTTAAACACAAACTTAGACACGAATAACTAACAACATATTTATATCAATGAATAGTTTTATACAACCGTTTTTAGGGTTCCGTACCCAAAGGGTAAAAAAAATAGGACCATATTCATGAGACTTCACTATCCGTCCGTCTATCTGTCCGTCACGAAGCGGTATCTCAGGAACCGTGATAGCTAGAGAGCTGAAATTTTCACAGATTATGTATTTCTGTTGCCGCTATAACAACAAATTAAATCAGATAAATAATAGTAACTAGGGGAGGCGACCATACAACAAACGTAATTTATTGTCGTTTTAGCCCCTCTCTATAAACTAGAGTGCAGAGGGGCTTATGGCGGGTCTTTGTCTGTAGTCTGTGACTGATGCATTAAACTACGTCACTAGGTCACGTGGATCATCTGTTCAAAGTTTGAAATAAAACAAAAAAGACAACGTCAATCGGATTGAACTTTCACTTTCACAATAACCGTGTTAGAGAGGGGCAGTCTGGTGAGAACGATCTCACGGCTTTCTTGTTTTGGTACGGAAACCTTCGTGCGCGAGGCACTTAGCCGGTTTTAAAAGTCTCCTCCCTATCCAAGTTGTCTTTTTGCAATATAATATGAAAATTAGCGGATGATCGCGGTTCTGTCTGAGTGAAAATCAGCCATCTTGTTGCACCCCCTTAAGTGAAAATTTACATTGCAAAGGTTATTCTAAAAATTCGTAGCGTAAAGGGTTTTCAGTAGCTGAATGAGTCACCCGGTTATTGAATTATTGAGAGCTCAGAATATATAACACTAGCGGACGTCACGCGGTTTCACCCTCGTAGTTTTCCCGTGGGAATCCGGAAATAAAATATAGCCTATGTTCACCGCAAAGAGTGTAGCTTCCTAACAGTGAAAGAATTTTTCAAATCGGACCAGTAGTTCCGGAGCCTATTCGTTACAAACAAACAAACAAAAAAACAAATCTTTCCTCTTTATAATACTAGTATAGATATAGAAAAGCGTTCCTTTGTTCTATAATCTGAGATTGATATAGGTCGGTCATAGATTCTACGGGTACGTATCATAATAATTACAAAATAATTTCAAAATTCATATGGTTGGAATATATAAAGTTAAATGCCGAAAATCAAAATATATAACGCATCAAAATATATAAAGTTATTTGACTTAAGTTCTAAATTTCTAAGTTTGAATGCCATAATGGTCGAAATAATTTATATAGAACGTAAATTATGCATATTGATGATTATTTCTTCTGACTATTATACTTTTTGATTTTATATATTTTGAACTTATACAATGTAAACTTATAGATTTTAAACTTATGCATTATGATACGAACCCAGATCTACGCGACCAGTACAAGGGGAGTAGACATAGCATGTTTGTTCTATATCTGTCGGTCATAATTATGTTGCAGGGGGAAATCGTATTCATTATAGGTACACCATCACAAAAGCCGGTTGTCACTACGGAAATTACAAAAACAATACACTCGTAATTTCAGACACGCAATTAAATTTGTTATGCCATTTTGGAGTATGTATTGACGGGTCGTCACGAGCACGACCTGCGCCTGTCCATTTCAACGCGGCAATAGGCTCACCACCTATTACGTGGGACATAAAACTATAAGGTGAATTGTGGCTTACCCCGATAAAGATGTGTGTATATGTATGTAGATTTGAAATACCTAAGCATATCAAGTCGTTTCGAAATCATCAAGACCTTCCGAACCTAACCTACACCTACCATGCGGCAGCAAGCGTATCAAAGGCGTGAGCTGCCGCAACTAAACCTTAATGCGAATCAAAACCTAACTTTCAGAAAAACCAAAATTCAATAAAATGAAAAAAAACCTATACCTACCACCTAGGTATACTCAATTGTTTTAATGTAACAAACAATTGCCCCAAAAATTAATCAAACTACGAAACCAAAGTATGCCTAAATATGGCTACAATAAAATAAATAATGTTTACCTTTTTTTCCCTTAAAAACTATAACTATTAACAGAAATGTCGCAGATGTCTAGAGAGGATTACGAGTACCCCACGCATGCGCTAAACTCATAATCCCAAAGTCCTCTGTGCCGTTTATGTAAAAAAAAAAATAGCATGTTGATTTATATCTTCTTCCTGTGTGATTTAGTTGTGTTTTCTCACCTTTGCACTCGAAATAGGGGAGGCTAAGTAATGGCTGAAGTTATAGTTTAATTTATTAGAGATGTTTATGTTGTGCCTTTTATTTTTAATTTGTTTTGATGGCAATGACGAAGATAGGTAGGCCGTAGGAAAATTACCTTGTGCTCTTGTCGTTGTTTTTTTTTCTTCTACGGTCATGTCAAAAACTCGCGGTAAAGGAATTTGTACGAGATAGGAAAAAAAAAACAGAAAGATAACAATAAATAAAATAGGAAAAAAAAGAATTGCATTGATTTCCCGGTTTTACCTGTTTCTTTACCTTTCGCCTTTTCCACTTCGATAAAATAGGTATAACCTCCTATTTTACTCCCGTATGAACTGAATATTGAAAATATTGGTTAGGTAGGACCAATGATTAAATAAAAATAAAAACCATAGATATGTTACCAAAACTGAAATATAGCGACAAAAAAGTCAGGCAATTGCCTTACTTTTCATACATGCTACCATAGATAATTTCATAGAAATTATTTTTTTAAATTTTAAAAAGATCTGCTGTTTTTAAAAGCCGTGATGTTCGTGCATGACGTGTCTAATTATAATACGTCGTTGGGTAGGACCAATTCCACCTATTACAGAGTAACTGGGACCTAGGAGTCCCAGTTTTGAACTATGGCGACTTCTGCCCTCAAACCCTTCCTATTCTATTCAGTAAGTAGGTAGTATGTTAACTATCTGCCAATCTATACCTGTGTTGTTTCCTGGTGCTGTACCTATATATGATTTATTCTATTTTCCGAAAATGTGGGTAATTTTATTGAAATGAGCCTATTGCAGTCCACCACTGGATTTTTTTTTATTAAAATAGGTAGGTATTTCATTTCTAATTAATTGATAAATAATTATATTTGTGTTGCCAACAGATCATTTCTAAAAAAATACAATTTAAAAAATTACATAGGTACAAGTCATACAATGAAGTCCACTGGGATGAACCGACAAAGACGCCCGTGAATTAAGAACTGTCAAAAGACATGTCATAGACAAAGTTATTTTTACTTTTTAAAACATTCAAAGGCAACCTTCTGCCATTCATCCAAGCACTGTTTTCGAAAATGGCGCTGAAGACTTTAGTTTGTTTAAATATCGACGTGTTCTAGCACTGAGGTGGTAAACGTTTTATTGTCTAATACATAATTCAGTTGTTTTGCTATTTATGAATAACGTGGGAAAGGGAATTTGTGAATGAAGTTGTATTTTGCATGAAGTAACGCTTTCACACTTAGAAAGTGGATATTAAGCTAAGAGATGAAGCTAAGAGATGCAATAAAGGTATTATGGTTGGACATTTAATACTTGGTAAAGAGCATTACTGTGAAATCTGGTCATAGATATTGTAGCTGTTAGAAAGAGCCACCAGAAAAGAAAATTGACCAATGACCGTATCAGAGGTAAGATTTGTAATAAGCGTTTGTTTCAAACTTTGGCTTGAAAGCCATCAGCTTAAGAATGCTATCTAAATGCTAAACCTGTTTATAAATATTTCTTCCAACGACCTAGAGCTTCTAAGTCAAGTATAGACTTAAGTCGCAGTCAGTACTGCCTCAGTGAAGTGCTTAAAAGCTTCTATTTAATGGAGTTTGTCAAGTAACAAGAAAACTCCTGTTTTTTTATAGAGTAAATCAAACGCTAGATACGTTATCAACACTGAAAAATGGCAACAAAAAAGTCAGGCAATTGCCTTAATTTCCATACATGCTATCATAGATAATTTCATAGAAATTCTTTTTTTGAATGTATAAAATATTTGCCATTTTTGAAAGCCGTGATGTTCGTACATGACGTGTCTATATTATAATACGTCTTTGCTAATTTAGGCATTCATTTGAGCTTTATACACTATGGCAAAGTACGCCATTCTTCGAGTTCCCGCCTAATCTAAGGGAATACATTTTTAAATAAATGTTAAATAGTTTTGGCTTGGTTACAAGACCTTTAAGCCATTAAGGGAATACATTAACATTATAACCATAGACTAATTTTATGAAATATGGAATCGAACGTAATTTAAATTCAAACTTCGATGCAACAAGACGTGTTTTATACTGGTTATACCCTGAAAAATGAGTAAATAAACTGAACAAGACCACGGTTAGTTACCCTCAGAATCAACAATGAACTATTTAACTGACGACTGCGTCACGGTTGTGAGTTATGATCTTTTTATTGTTGAAGTTCGCGGCATTTCTCGTTGGCGTCACACCCTTTTTCTACAAGTATCGCATTCAAGGCAAAGGGATATTCAACGAAAGCCTACTTACAGAACGTGAAATGAAATGCGAGAAACGTGTGAAATTTGCAAGTTGTTTTCTTTTTTTTTCTACTCTTTTATGGTCTAAGAACAGATGAAACCAATTAAATATTATGTAAATAGGGAAATACAGCGGGTCATTATGTTTTTACCAGCCCCATCTTTTCAGCCAAATTTGTTAAGAAATAGGTACTTCTAAGAACATTGATTGTTAAAATTACAGAGAAACATAATTATTACATATCTATATATTTACATTATTACTATCTAACTAAACTAAACCTGAATAAGGCCCCCGTGGCACTATGCCCAAAAGACTAGCAGCATTCCCCTTTTGAATAGCAATAGATACCTATGCGCTCAGCGAGAAAACTGCCAGCCCTTGGGTCACCAGTCGACTCCACAAGGCGCTTTTTCAACTTCTTGTGGACCTAGGGTCTCGACACCGACTGGACAAAAACGATACGTTGAGTCGAGACCCTTATATTTATTAATTTTAATATTTTCCACCGCTTCCGCTGCTGCGCTGGCTTTTAATTTTGTTTTAGGAAGTTGGGACGGGGCCAGAGTGTCAACGAGTTACATCCCAGATTCAGTTAAAAGCATCTACTGATGTATCTAGACAACATATACCTATATACCCAGCTCCCTTATATTTTTCACATACACAATACACAAAAAATTTATTCCGACCTGGGATTTGATCCAAGAGCTCAGCAACGACAATCGAATACACTGCCACTGCGCCACAGAGGTATTCCATTTACAAACTAAGTTTCACGACTATGATATGTCAGTACTTCTTGGATCCGCTCCTCTCATCATCACAAGATACTTTCTAGATAAATCATGAGCAGCGTTGCTTACTAGCAGCAACAGAACTTTTTTTACTGAAGTTGCTATGACGACCGAAGGCTTACTCAGTGAAGTATATCGCAAAGATTACAAAATATATAGGTACGCGCATTCCTAATAAATTCCAAAGCGCACTTTCAAAAAGTCTTTAACAAAAGCTGGACACCTTAAACCGAGAATTCTCCCTGTTCCCACGGACAGACGCAAATTACTCCGTGATTACTACACGAACTCATGAATGAATGAATGAACGACACAGGAGGTGTCCAATGAAAAAAAAAACTAAGCAAACAAACCTTCACAGTACAACCTGCTAAGACACGTGCTTCCTTTGCGGCCAGAAACAATGCCATTACCACGGTCCTGTCCCAAAAAAAAAAACAATACCATAGATATTGACTTTCGGTGCGAATTTTATTAGCTTGATACTCTTTCCCACGCGTTGGTGTTTGGAGATGACGAATTTTAGGGTTCATTATACTGTCTTGGAGTTATCTTTCCGAAGGCGTATCCAGGACTCTCGGCCGTAAGCTGATTGACTCCGGCATAGTATCAGTGAAGCCTCTCACACTTAAAAAAAACTAAATTAAAAGTTCAATAAACTTTTGATAGGTAACTTTTTTTAGATATTTTCTGGGCGTTGTGAAGAGACTGAAAATTCAAAATGTGGAGGCAAAGTATGACATTACGTGCTGTAGACCTTGCTGCAAGGGAAATGTGCAAAGTAAGAGAGAAATTTTTGAAAATAGACCCTGGTTTCCCAACTAAAGGCGTTGGATGTAAACGGGATTAACGCTCAGCTGATATGTAGGGAACTACCTATTGCTATCTAACCTAGGGACTTCTACTCGAGATAAGCTTTGACAGTAGGTCACAAACAGGCGGACATGATTTTAATGAATAGGCAACCTACCCGCAATATTATATACGGAACCTACACAGCAAGCAAATGCAACTCGCGCTTGACCGTTTAACTTTAAACTAACAATACAAGAGGATTTTAAACCAATTTACGCTCCTTTGCTTCTCAAAAAGATTAGCCTATTCACGCCCTTTCTATGTATTATTAGTCATCTAGAAAATACTATTGTCTATGGTGTAACAAATATTATCTCATTCTTTCATCCTAAATCCTAAAGGATTATTTTACATCCGCAATATCTCTTAAAATCTGTTAAAAGTTTTTCATTCTCCTGAAGATGACATCTGTTTTGGTTTTGTTTCGACTTTACTTTTTTTACACAGTTCAAATTTACGGGAGCTTACTTAGATTATTTGAGACGAATTCGTTATAATGGGTAGACAATGAGCTACTGTTTTAGGCAAATTTCTTTAAAATTTGGTGTGAAAGTGTGAAGTCAAATAAACTTTTTTATAAAGGGCTAAGATCACACAAAAGCTAAATTGCTTCTATTGTCTGTGTCAGATGAGTTTCTACATAATTTAAAAAAAATGAAGGCGGCACTTACCTAATTGTTTTTTTAATGCAATGGACCTTACGTTTAGGATCGTAAGGTTAAGATGTAACTTTTACATTTTTATTCGAATGATGGTTATCATGTCGTCTGCTTACTGGTAAAATATGTTAACTGCACATTTCCTTGAACTGAGATAATAAGCTTTGAAAGTTTCATCGCTTTAAAACTATCATTAAAATTTATATTTTTTTAATTCTTTAATGCCAAATGATAAATAAAGTGTTCAACTGTATCTCATTTAAATTACAGCAACACTTTCTTCAGAAAATCAGGCAATAAATCAGTTATTATTGTCCTAGGTCATGCACTTAACTGGTTTTACCTGTAATTGAAAAAATCTGATATAATAGATACCTTTATTTGCCATAAATGCTCAGCAATTTGGGTAAAACTGTGCATTTATCTCATTTTACTTGTAGGAATTTAAATACATTATGTAACTATGATCGTAAATAAATGCATTTAACTTGTTTTAGCTTAAAGTTCATGGGAACGTAAATACTACATCTTTCTACATCGAAAAAATCATACAGTGATTTATTGTCATTTACTTGTGCTGTTTAGTTTAAATTCGATGATAAGGTGATTTACCTCTGTTTATCTGAATGATTATTACTATTTCATTGTTGTTTATCATATTGTTAACTAAGGTATCTTTGTATTAAACGGTCCTAGCAGTTATTTTGTTTTGCCAGTAGATAGAGCATCGAAAATTACATGTATATGCATACATAAGTCATTTTAGATAAAAAATGCATTTATTATGTTTTACCAGTAAGCAGACGATGTTGAAGAGAAGTGTACCTTCAATTGATGACGTCAAAGAGAATAACCATACCTGAACGATTTAATAAAAGAATACTTACCTACCCACGAATGGAAAAGGCATTACTTGATTTAATGACGTCACGGTAGGTACGGGAAATTTCTCTCCCCTTTTCTCTACTAGAAGTAGTTCTCTTTCAATCGCTTTGTGAGGGTAATTGACTTTACTGTACCACACTGACACTGGCCACGTCTGACCAGTGTGGTACAGTTATTTGTTTTGAGATGTCCTTTTTTCGCCATGACCTCGTTGGTCAGTCAGACTTAGGCTTGAGAATCTCGATAGGACCCATGATAAATTAAACTGTTTTCAAAATTCCTTCTGTATTATCATAGTTGGAAGGACAAAAAGTAACTCCATCCAAAGTCCATTATGAAGTGAGAGTTCAGGAAGGTAGGTTAGAGTACCTTCTCTAGAAAAGGGAGGCACCAAGATAACAGTCTGGGTGGATCCACGGCTTTTCCACCATGCAAAAATGCTGCAAGGATGTAAAAGCTAAACTGTGAGACCGTTTCTACTGATAGGTACTAAGATATGGAGCGGTGCGAGGAAGATGTGCTGTAAAGATGGGCTGCCGTAAAATAATTACCGCAAAAAGGCTTCTTGTAAGTTTTCTGCTCCACACATAGCCACACCACTCGCGACCATCCATAGCAAAGCATTCAGAGCATGCAATCCGCTTCCATCTGTGGTATGCTATGTGGACTAACGTATGGCCATCAAACGCATCCATTGCAACGTAGCATGGCGCATCTATTCTCTGGTAGAAAGGCACCGAAAACTCCTACGTGAGCTATATTTGATAATTTGATTCCAATTTAAAATAGTTTGCCACGTGAACAAGAAAACAGTGTTGCCCTATTGTTTTCTACTCTATTTCGCCAAGTTGTAAGCCTGAAATAAAATACTAACCTATCTAATGCTGACCGTAGCCGTTTTAAAAATATCGCTCAAACCACAACATACTAATAAAGTAACTTAATACGTTCCTTTCCACGGTAGGAACAATACGAACACACGTGCAGGGATCCGGGGCTCCGGGCTCGACGGTGGTCCTAAATGTTATTGTTTTTGAACGGATCACCAACGAGGATTTATATCTGCTACTAGGCTGAATGATGGGGTCTGTGCCGAGGGTGAATGTTTTGTTTTTGTTTATGGTGCTTGTGTACTCAAAGAAAAAAAATGGTATTTTTTTTATTGTAGGGAAAGGATAATTTCTTTGGCAGTTTTTCAAAAATATTGTACGAGGAAAATATCTAGACTTTGCATTTGGATGTATTTTTCAGATAACTAATTTATGTAGGTATTCCGGGTTCTGGTCAGTTCCTTTTTATGTAGCAAGCAAGGACGCCTCACCTGTTCAAAAGCTGGGGTCATCCTTCCGAGGGCTTACCCAGGTCTCCTAACCGTAGGCATTAGATAGAAAACGTGTAGTTTTTAGTCGGTAGGAGTCCGGCATAGCATCCATGTAGAATTTTCCTCAAGTTAAAAAAAGGAAAAAAAAGAGCTTATGAACGCTTGCAATATTGCACTATCTGTGTAGGTAACTAAAATGTATCTCTATCACCTACAGTATAGTATACAGTGGTATAGGGTTCTTCATAAGGGGTCTTAGAAGGTATTTACAGGGTTTGCAGCGCGATTGTACACCTGTGGTGATGACCTAATTCTGCCCGACATTTTTGTAGGATCTGTAACAATCTCTTACCAGTAGATTTCGATGAGAAGAAAAACTTTTTCGTTATTATTTAAGTAACATATTATAGTGCTTAGGTACTTACTATTTTATTAAGTAGGTAGATGAAACGTTACTGCAAATTCGTTTGTAAACACACGGGTGATAATGATCAGCATTGGTTAAAAATCGCAACATCTCGACATCCCCCATCGTGTTTATTCAATCAAATTTAAATAAAGAAGCTTCATTCAATCTGATGCGATGTTCTTGAGGACACTCGAGATTCAAATTTCGAATTGTTATTTTTTTCATTGAGCGTCGAATAACACTGTCCTTTACTGCCAAGATGGCGACAGATATGCAAATTCTATTCATGCTATTATTGATTCCGTTCTTTTCATCGGTTTTGTAATAATAATGTTATGAGTGTGAACGTGCATTAATGTTTCATATTATTACTTACAAATGAATGGATAATGAAATGAGAAATGAGAAGTCTGCGAAGTATAGCTGGAGTGAAATTGATGGACAAAGTAAGAAATAGCGTGATTAGAAAACAATGTGGTATAACTGAAGATGTAGTGACAAAGATAGAAAAAGGGATGCTTAGATGGTTTGGACATGTTGAGAGGATGGATGAAAATAGACTGACTAAACAGATCTATAAGGCGAGAATGAATGGGCAAGCTGGTAGGGGTCATCCTCGGCGTACGCATGGTAACCAAATTGATGACCTGCTGGAAAAAGGCCAGGTCAAGAGCACCCTTAACCGGCGAGCGTGTATGAAAGCACTTATGAAAGTAGAAGAAGCGAAAGTGGTATGCCAGGATCGTAGCAAGTGGAAAGCCATAGTCTCTGCCTACCCCGATGGGAAACAGGCGTGATGATATGTATGTATGTATGACGGTTTTGTTTCTTTATTGTCAGTTAAGCAACCATTGGTCATAGATATTAGGCGGGAATAAAGTACCTACCTCATAGTAATAGATGTGACTATTTATATCGACGCCTTTGAAATGAAGTGTTGAAGGAGGATGCTGCAGAATCAGTGGATTGCTTTTCGTACGAACGCGTCCATTCTACGGGAAATCTAGATCAAAACCAGACTTTCAACTACCTACATCAATCAATACATAGGTACTTAGACCATATAACACGGGACTAGCCTTTGCGAACCACAGCATACAAAAATATTCTGCCAGTTTTCATACAAGTGAAGGGGGAAACACAAAGACATATAAAATTTCATTGCATTTAAAAATGTATTAATCGACAAACGCGTAATGGCTGTTGTGTGTTAATTGTTATTGTACAGTCAACTACAATGTAATGTACTAGTTTAATCATATAAAATGATGTACTGATGTACAGGCTTTTCATAAAGCCAAAAGACCAAATGGTCATGTGCAATGGCAGAAAACAATGCTTAAGTAAGGCGCATCCTGTGGTTAGATGATCTAAGCATAGGTATGATAAAAGTAACAGGTCGCTGTCTGTACATAGTGTAAGTACATGGAAGATAAAAAAATATTATAGGGGGCTTTATGAATGCAATACATCACAAACCTTTTTTATACCTACCTATTTATAGGGCCAAAATTGTAATGGTGACCACTATGCGAAGTGGAGGACTTATATTGAAGTAAGCTCAGTTATATAACACTAGCGGCCCGCTCCGGCTTCGCACGGGTACCTATACAGTATTACTCCACTATTTAATGGATGTTATTATACATATAAATCTTCCTCTTGAATCACTCTATCTATTAAAAAAAATCGCATCAATATCCGTTGCGTAGTTTTAAAGATTTAAGCATACAAAGGGACATAGGGACAGAAAAAGCGACTTTGTTTTATACTATGTAATGATGAAATAAATTCAGATTCTCGCAACGGTAACCTCCGTGAATTAATTTTAAAAGATACCAACAAATTCTTTGGCTACAAAAGCTTTGACTCTATCCATTTCGGCACGTCAATAAGTTCGACAGCGGGAGAATAACACTTGTGGGGGCCAAGTCTGCTATTTTACATCAAAAAGCCGGTCCAGTGCGATTCTATTACGATATTAAAGCGATTGGTCCTAAACTTGCTAATCCTGTAAATCTTGTCTACCGCCAACATAGAACATCGATAGAATATAAATAGAATCGCAAAACCAGAGACTAGGGCTTAGGTGTCTTCAACAGTATTTAGGTCAGGTTCTTCGGTCTTCAAGCTTCTTGGCACAGGGTATTGTTTCGAGTTCTCTTTCTTTTCGCCTTGAGCTCTTCTTTTAGCATCAGCATTCACCATTTGTAAAAATCGCAGGCAGCAAAAAATCCGTTGCATAGACAATTTATAAAATGGCCGATGACATTTAGTAAACAGATAATCTCAAATAGAACAACACTATCTTTGCACATTCGATAACAATCGACTCCTGTCAAAACTATACGGGCCTTCTTTCATTCTGTTAGAAACACATTTAGATTACGTTACGTGAAGTACGTTACAAGTTTTTGTTGCAAATTGTAATTGTTTTCCTATACAAGAAACTTACTTTGATTAACTTTAACCTCCTTATATTTTTATCACGTCCTTAGGGGTGAAGTTTTGGCAAATTCTGTCTTAGTACTTACGTTATTATACGGTATACCGGTTAATAAGTTAAAGCCAAATAACAAAACGTGTGAGTGACAGTGACACATTGTGTTCTATTTTCGGTATTTAATTAAGTAATATAATAATTATTTGTATTTTAAATTTAGACATTTTACGGTAAGGTGTACTGAAATAAGGTACCTATTTTGAATGTTAAGGTATTTCGAATTCCGGTATTTTGGTCTAATACATTTTAAGTAAAGGCATTTTGATTTCTGGTATTTTAATATATAACCTATTATACATATAAGCAACAAATTTGAACCTAGAAACTTGAATTTTCAAGTTACCTACTAAAAACGCCCGGCCGCAACCCTTGGACTTGTCCAAGGCGGCCGGGCGTTTTGAAGGGACTGTTTTATCCGGTAATTTTACCTATTATAGTTAGATAGAATTCGAATAGGCGGGTATTTCCAAAATTTTCCCCTTTTCCACATATCCTTCCTTATAAAATAAATTGCGAGTTCGCAGTTTGGCGTAGCACCGGTCTACAAATACGATTATTATTTTTTATACCTATTTATTAGGCCAAAATTGTAATGTAGGCTGAGCTTACTATTTTGTATTAATAATGTATTTATTAGTTTAATTACCTATATCTATTAACTTCTATTTCTACATCCCATTATGCATGTGTGAAGAAGTTAAGTAGTATTCTGGGTCTTCCATTCATAAGTACTATAACATTTTTGATTTGAGGAAATCCAAGTTGAGACTCAATCTTAGACTAAGGAAGTCAAATAAATTTAAAATTACTTAACTAAGTATTAAATTGTTCAATACGTATGTATCAATGCGGTAATTATTTTTATTGGGTCCTCCTATAACTATTATTTCTCTCACAGACAGACTACCTGCTCTTTCTTTCTCACTTTTATGTGTCAAAACAATACTCACTCAAGTCTTTGGACAAATTGCTCATCAGTCATAAATATGTCACATCACAGCTGACACTAGACGTCATCAAAGCGCGGGCATACCTTCATTCATAATTATATTCTCTTGGACTTTTCGGAGAGCACAACCAGTAAAAAAACCTCACTGTTTACTTGTAACGACAATAAGTCTTACTACCATGTTTAAGGCACGCAAATTGTTTTACTCATTGTGGAGTACTGTTGTATTAGTCACGTAAACTAATCATAATGCTACCCGCCTGTGTATTTCGGTACTCATTAGGTCTTTACGAATGACAGCTGTCAGACGTCCTCAGCCTAGAGCAGTTTAGACTGAGGACGTCTGACAGCCGTTCCTTGGAATACCGCGATACTAAAATTAAAAAAGCCGGCAGAAAGCCATAACCAAAAATAGAATAGAATAAAATTAAAAAAAATCGTTTTATGATTCTTTCCGTACATACTCCGAAAGAATCTTATTATTTCTTTCAAGTTAGGGAAAGAATTTGAGTTGGACAATGGTACCTACTCTTTATCACGTAATTAAAGTTACCTACTCCTAGACCCTGTAGGACGTAGAAAAACTCAATTTACTATAATATTCTATTGCATAACGCAGAAACATAATGAGGAACAAAATAAAATTAATTGCATACATAAATTTCATTCTAGTAATATTTAATTATTCTAGTTAATAATTATTGTTTTATGGGCTTTTGTAGTATTTTTATTACCTGCTAAGGAAATAGAAGAACGCTAATAAACGTCTTAAAGGTATTCAATAACTCCATAATTATGAGCGGGCTAGAGAAGTAGGTATTGCTGGCTGTTCAAATTTTTCTTACCGCATTAATATTTTATAAAAAAAAAGTTGAGTTTACGCGCCATTATTTTGAAAGGAAAAAAAATGTAAGCAGAACTTTTAAGTTATTGATAACAAAACGCAAAACAAACATAAAATACGAACGACATACTAAAACATATTTATTTCTAAATCCTTTTGTCTTTTCATAAGTTTTTATCTCACTTCACTTTTGATGACGCAACCTAACTATTTTATCTTCTTTTATTGTCAATAATGTTCGCGCCATTGTAGTACCTGTCATTTATATTTTTTTTTATTTCGGAAATGGACACAGGAAAGGTGGATGCAGCCAGTATGGATTTGAACCTGTTAGTGTAAGGTGCAATTTTATTGTACGACTTTGAAGCTACGAGATTTGAATGACTTTTTTTTTGTTATGGTGATTCAAGTGTTGTTCTTAAGAAAATGAAATACCCGTGTAGGAAACTCTTTACAAAATGTGCGACACAGTTTTCAAAGGACTTTCGTAAGTTTGTTTTTTTTACTTATCACTACTTAGGTAGAGGTACGCTCATACCATAAATAAACTTTTGAATATTTTTAAAAAAGAACGTTGCTCTCTTTTTTTAATTGATTAAGTATAAAAATTCTGAAATAAGTACCTACTAATCTTTTTTTAATTTTTCTAATTTATTACTATAGAATTGAAATCAAACTTCACTTCTTCATTTAAACTTTCTGATGAATGTCGGTTGCTTTTTAATCTACTTTTACTTAGTCCTTACTTCCGAACCTAGAGTCTATTTTCCTGTTGTTTCATTCATTTATTAATAAGTTTCCATATCTGATTCTTCAACCAACCATGTTGCAATTTACTAAAACCAATCCGCTATTTTCAATCCCGCCTATTTAGTCTAGCGTCCACCGTGCTAGCCGTAAAAACTAAAATATTCGCGCGCAAATTTATAAATGGAACCCGCGGAATGTGATCGTACGTTTGTTTATGGCGTCTTTTATATGAAGGCCATATGCTATAATGTTTGCCACTTTATGGTAACTAAGTATAGGGGAACATTTTTATTCTCAAAATCCTAGTAAATTAATCCATTTTGCCGAACTGTGCTGTTCTAATAGACGCAAAAACGTCCCCCTTATTCATAATCGTTTATTAAACCTATTTTAGTTAAAACACACTTTAAGTCTATTGCTGTCTCTAACCAATGACAGAGTATGGTTAGAGACAGCAATAGACTTAAAGTGTGTTTTAACTAAAATAGGTTTAATAAACGATTATGAATAAGGGGGAAGAATCCGGGGTCGTATCAAATACATTCGCAAATAATGTTCACACACTAACTCTAATTAATGAATGAGTGCTCGGTTTATAAAAGAAAAGCCGTAATAGTTTTCTTATTCTTTCTTAAATTGTTGTCACTAAGATTGTTTTTATTTTTCAACATTTAGAAAGTAAAAAAAGTAAAGAATTTGGTTAGGAGCGGGATTTACCAAACAAGAGCAATACAAGACGAGCTCAGATAATAGCGACCGTAACTTCTAAAATAATTTGATGAACCTGCCTAAAATTTAAATAAATCACCTAAACCTTTAGAATTCTTCGCTACTCTTCTAAATCTATGCTTATAACAATATAAATAAATATTTTTTGTGGACAATCTCACACATCATCTAGCCCAAATTAAGCTGATATAAGCTTGTGTTATGGCATCTAGACGACTGATAGACATAGATTTTTTAAATTATTTATTCCATATAAATTTTTAAATAAGTAAGTAAGTAAGTAGAGGTAGGTCAATAGCTTTGCGCAAAAATGTAAACAAACACATTTGATCCTATATATCCATAGTTACTTGCAATTGAGTATTCACCCTGATTATATTCCAGTATCCAGGATTCATACAGTGTTCTTACAATCATTTCGACACCAAATAACTTCTTAATGACAGTTTATTTTCATTTAAAATACCTACTCAGGATAGTAAAAAATTCAATGATTTGTCATACTATTTTTTTCTACTCATCTGTCTTATACAACGATTGTCAAAACATGACATGTTTACATTATTGCCAGATCGGGCAGGATTGAACTATACTTATTTCTGATACAACTTGTTAAAATAAAACCTCTTTTGTGACTTATCTATACTAATATTATAAAGAGGAAAGATTTGATTGATTGTTTAGCTCCGTAACTACTAAACCGATTTGAAAAGTTCTTTCACTGTTGGGAAGCTACACTCTCCCCGGTGAACATAGGCTATATTTTATTCCCATATTCCCACGGGAACGGGAGCTACGCGGGTGAAACCGCGTGACGTCCGCTTGTAATTATAATAAATCAATCTATATTAACATTATAACGTTGAAGAGTTTGTATGTTAAGTTTGAACTCTAGGAACTCAGGAAGGCCCTGGTTGGTATCTTAATAATCTTTTAGAGGTTGATAGTTTATTTGTCGAAGAACGCTTTAAGCTAATAACATCACGCGGCGATGAGTAGGAGTAAGTACCTACCATTGGAAAATGTTTCAAAAACAGGGAAAAGATCATTGGCCAGTCATTAAAAAAAAAAAAATTTTTTTTTCGTGTTTAGATATGTATTATACATAGAACGATTGAGAATTTACTCTTGAACAATTCCTTATACTACACAGTTAGCCTAGGAACGCTACAAATAAAGATAAAGCAGTTTGAATTTTTTTGAGGTTATGTTTACAATTTGTTAATAGATATATTAACTTTAACTACACGCATAAGACTTATAACACCATTAATTACTTACCAATGAAGTTTGTTTAACATGCCCGTTTAACTGGCTGCCTGATAAAGCCTTAAATCAGTGACATTTAACTCCTACTTGCCTTACCCAGGGTAACCTGGTAAAGCAAGACTATGTAATCGGTTTGATTGAAACACTACAGTTTAGAACACTAGATGCATCAGCCACACTTTAATAATTAAGGTCACAATAAAAACAATTATGTACTTATTGCGAAATTATTCCTCCTAACATGTTTTAAAAAAGTAGCAGTAATAAAATACATAAGTAATCAGATCACAAAAGCTCAGTACGAACCTGAAAAATACGTTTAAATCCTGTGATTGAAATATTTCCCTCTTGTAGCAATCTGGATGTACACTTATTTTCACCCTCTACAAACGCCGTAGAGGAGTGGACAGTAAAAAATATGCATTCATTTGTAAATATTAGGCTCTGTGGCTCTGTTTTGATGTTTAATTCATTAGCTGTTGTTTTCCCGCCAAAACTCTATGGTTAGTTTTTCAAGCAAAGGATCATACGCCATACTGCCATAAATATGCATGACCTCATTAGCAAGGTTGATGTTAATTTTTTGAATGTTAAGGAGTATTCCCGTTCGTCCCCTTGACTTCGTCCCCCTAGGGGGACGAACGGGAATTTAATATTTTATTTTCCCGATGGTCCCCTTAATTTTTTTGGGGGGACGAACGGGAATAATTTTTTCATTATTTTTTTGTTCTATTGCTCCCAACAAATAATTGACAGGTGCGTTGGAAAAAAATCAATTTTGAAATTCTGTTTTTATTTACAAGACTAGGTTTTTTTTTAATTAAGGTAGGTCATGGGTGTATGATATTAAGTTTTTTTCTGTGTTTTGATCGGGCTGGGACTATTGGGGTGGGGTATTTGTAAGAATAATTGCAGTTACCTAGTTTAATTTATCTAGAGAAGCCTAAAGTCTGTTATACTCGTATCACGTTGATTCAGGCAAGCAGGAAACATAACACACAATACACATAATATAACGACGTATTGCTTATTTAAAAATGGATTTTTTATAGTCATGGACCTTTTCTTTTATGTGTGGAAATCCTACATGGATGCTAAGCCGGACTCTTACCGACTAAAACCACACGACGCCTGACCTTTATCTAGGGCCGGGAGTCCCGGGTAAGCCTTTGAATGGATGTCCCAGGCTTCCCTGCAGTAGTCATGGACCTAGAATGGGAACACCCAAAAATTCCGAAATATGTTTTTCCGAATTTCAATATTCCGATGTTCAAAATTCCGAAAATTATAATTCCTAAGAAACAAAGCTCCGAATATTCAAAAGGACGATATTCATTTATCCGAAAGTCATAGGTACGAATTTTTATTATTCCTAATTTTATTAGTACGAATAATCAAAAGACCGGACTGATATTTTTCCGAAAAACATTATTCAGAATTTCAAATATCCGAAAATTCACTGTTTAAGTTTTTTTAATAAAGTACGGTCAACTCTAACTACCGAAGATATTATTTCCAAGGGAGTGGAAGGCAAATAACAAAACAAAAAAAATTAACCACGATGGCTAAGGCCGGAGCTCCGCTCCGCTTCGCTTTCGCCTTAGCCTTCTAACCTAACCTATCCGAGCCGAGGTGTTAACCATAATAAGTGAATGGTTAACACCCCGACTTAGAGTACCCCGACTCGGATAGGTTAGGTTAGAAGGCTAAGGCGGGAGCGAAGCGGAGCGGAGCTCCCGCCTTAGCCTTCGTGGTTATTTTTTTTTGTTTTGTCGTTTGCCTTCCACTCACTTGGAAATAATATTTTCGGTAGTTAGACTTGACTATACTTTATTAAAAAAACGGGTGGAATCGGGAACATAAATAATCGTCTTTAGTGATAAGTTTTCGGGTTAAAACAGGAACGAGTGGAAACGACATTCACCCTTCGTATTTATGATATTTCGGATTTTTGATAATCGGAGTTCGTATTTATAATATGGTGGATTTTTAATGATTCGGAATTCAACGGTTCGGTTTCTTGAAATTCGGCATTCTGACAGTCGGAATTGTAAACATACGGAATTTTAAAATTATGACTTTTAATAAAAAGGATTTATGAAACATCGGATTTTTGACTTTCGGGATTTCGAATCATTCGGACTTATGAAGTTCGGAATTATGAAATTCGTGATTGTGACTTTCGGAATTAAGTTTTTCGTATTAATGTAGTGTAGGTACCCACCTAGAATACTGCCTTGAGGAATGCCGTGAAGACCATTTATTTTTCTCTTTTCTTCTTAGGCTTTCTGAGAATTTTGCCAGAGTCTAGTTATTAGCACAGGGCGGAAACTCCAGCTTGAATGTGTGCGTGTGATCAATAAATGTAAGCAAATTGTACTTCAACACGACCGTCAACTCTATTGACAGCTGTGGCGCGACAGGGAGTTGCCGATCTGTATGTAATACTATTATATCCATCTATATATATATATATAATAAACCGGCCAAGTGCGAGTTGGACTCGCCCATGAAGGGTTTCGTAGCAGCAAGTAACATAATATAAAAGTTCTTAAAGTTCGTTGTAACTTTGACTGATGTTTTATCACGTACGCAGTGGTTGTGATTTCACTAACCGGAAATTGCGGTTTATGACGTATTAAAAAAAACTACCAGCTCTATCTCGTTCAAACTAATTTTCGTTGGTAGTTTATATGGCAATGTATATCATATATTTTTTTTAGATTTATCATTCTCTTAGTTTAGAAGTTAGAGGGGGGGGGGACACATTTTTAAACTTTGGAAGTGTCTCTTTAGAAAAAAATGATGTTAGAAACCTCCATAGGATTTTTGAAGACCTATCTATAGATAATCCACACGTATGGGTTTAATGAAAAAAAAAAAAATGTAGAGTTTCAGTTCTGAGTATGGGGACCCCCAAAATTTACTGCTTTTTTTCTAGTTTTATATAAGAATCTTAATGCGGTTCACAGAATACATCTAGCTACCAAGTTTCAATAGCATAGACCTTATAGTTTCGGAGGAAAGTGGCTGTGACACACGGACGGACAGACAGACGGACAGACAGACAGACAGACAGACAGACATGACGAATCTATAAGGGTTCCGTTTTTTGCCATTTGGCTACGAAACCCTAAAAATCTATGCCACTTTTCGTTGTAATTTTATAACTCAAGAACGGGCTCACCTATCCAAACCAAATGTTTAAGCTTTGTTCGGACTGTTTAGTAGATGGTTTATGTAAAGTTTGCACAAAATAGGTCGAGCGGTTCTTCATTTATCACGCAAACGAAGTTGCGCGGGTCAGCTAGTTATCTTTGGTTATTAGTAAACTGTAGACCTCAAGCCATATTTACATCTTCCTTCACTCATCTCACGACTACCGGAAGATGCTTACCACAGTTTTTGTGCTTTACACATAAAACTGTGGTAAGCATTTTATTTTTAACCCCCGCCCCGTAAAAACGACGAGTGTCATAAATTAAAACCTATGTATCTGTCTGTGGCATTATAGCTACTCCACGGAGGTACCGATTTCGATCGACTACGAAAATTGAATAGTAATAAGAGTACAAGAACAGTATTAAGACTCGCCTTAACCTTTACATCTTGATTCCAGCTTAAGACTGGCCTTAACCTTTACACCTTCATTCCAGCTTAAGACTCGCCTTAACCTCAATTCCTTCTTTCCAGCTTGTCGCAAGGACAGCAAGTCAACTGGAAAGCCGCTGGACGCGGCTTCCATCATGAAAGAGAAGAGCAAGAACGCCGCCCGCTCCCGAAGAGAGAAAGAGAACGCGGAGTTCCTGGAACTGGCGAAACTACTCCCTCTCCCGTCTGCTATCACCTCACAATTGGATAAAGCGTCCGTGATTAGATTGACTACGAGCTATTTGAAGATGAGACAGGTTTTTCCTGATGGTAAGTACCCATTAGCGCGACAAATCTATATGTATAAAAATCAATGCCACTTTTCGTTGTAATTTCATAACTCAAGAACGGGCTCACCTTTCCAAACCAAATGTTTAGGCTTTATTCGGACTATTTAGTAAATGGTTTATGTGAAGTTTGCACATAATCGGTTTAGCGGTTCTTCATTTATCACGCAAACGAAGTGGTCAGCAAGTTAAATAATAAAATACTAAATAATAGATATTCCCGCCTTGAGAGTCCTGGGACATCCTTCCGAGGGCTTACCCGGGGCTCCCAACCATAGGCTGTTGGGCGTTACGTGAGGTTTTTTTAGTCGGTAGGAGTTCGACATAGCATCCATTATGGATTTTCTCTCATGTTAAAAAAAAAAAGATATTCACGGACATTTTCACACAATGCTATCTGATCTCAAAGTAAGCTAGGAATAACCTGCTTGTGTAATGGGTATCAGACCACGAATTAACATATACTTTTAAATACATACTCATCAAACAACCTGACTCTCGATACAAGCACTTATGAATCACACAAAATTATGTCTCATGTGGGAATGGAACCTACGACCTTGTGATCCGCAGTCTCACATTTCGATCTCTAGACCAACTAGGAGTCCTGGGGTATCCTTCCGAGAGCTTACCCGGGGCTCCCGAGCGTAGGCTGTTAGGTAGGATACACAGATATCAGAAAAAAGATAGATATTATCATACATCACCGACACCCGGTTTTTATACATTTTCTTACTCAACAGCACATCTCCTTTTTTCTGATATCTGTGATATATGATACATTGATAATATCTTTTTTCTGATTTCTGTGATAGGATACGTGTGGTTTTTAGTCGGTAGGAGTCCGGCATAGCATCTATGTGGGATTTTCCTCACGTTGAAAAAAAAGACCAACTAATTAGTAAGTTTTCTTTTCATACATTCAGTCAGTGTAGCCTAATCTGCTGCGTTCCAGCATACGCTGAGATGTGACCGTTTTCTGGGCAATGTGTGGCGTTCATAGCTTATTGGGGGAACGGGAACCTATAGCTTAATCCTTAGGATAATATCTATGTACATGCCGCATATTTGTTATATAGAAATAAACAGTTTTTCTTTCTTTCTTTACATTATTGTAAATGCAGGCATTAATAGGTTCTACGAGATTCGTAGCATATTATCTTACGCCCTTAGCACACCTCCGCCGCGAAACCAGAACAGCGGAACCGCTAGGTGAATTTCGCTGTGTTCAAGTGTAGATTGAACAGCGGAACTGGGCAACGGAACTTGACGCGAGTAAATCGATGTGACGCCATCGCATTTTTTTCATATTATGTTTTTAAATTGGGTGACCTGATAAATATAAAATAGGTCAATTTCTGATGGCTTACAGTGGTTTAAAGTAGTAGCTTAAAGTAGTTTCCTCCTTTTATTATCATTTTAGGATGGATTTCCGCCATGTTACGCCTGATTCCATTAGTTATATAAAGTAGTTTAGTTTAAATTTGGCTTAAAGTAGGCGGAGGTGTGCTACGGGCGTTCATTCTACTATGTTATTAATATCTAAAGTAGGTACTCGTAAATTAAGAAATTTTGTAAAGACATACAATATTGATCTGTCTTCTTTCTTTTTTATGCTATATGCTTTTCTATACTACTAAGTTGGCAGATAATACTACTAAGGTGGTAAGTTACCATATCCTATGGATGTTTGCAACACCAGAGGCGCTACACAAGCGCTGCCGGCGCAGGTTGTGACGACCTACTGCTGATTTTTTTAAGGAACAGGAGCTACGTGGCTTGTTTGCATCGAATTGGCTCCGAAACTACTTGACCGATTTGAAAGATTATTTCACTGTTGGGAAGCTACACTCTTCCCGGTGAACATTGGCTATATTTCTTTCCCGTATCCCCACGGGAACGGGAGCTACGCGCATAAAACTGCGTGAAGTCCACTAATCTATACTATAATATTATAAAGAGGAAAGATTTGATTGTTTGTTTGCATCGAATAGGCTCCGAAACTACTGGACCGATTTGAAAAATTCTTTCACTATTGGAAAGCTACACTCTTCCCGGTGAACATAGGCTATATTTCTTTCCCGTATTCCCACGGGAACGGGAGCTACGCGGGTAAAACTGCGTAAAGTCCGCTAGTCTATACTAATTTTATAAAGAGGAAAGATTTGATTGTTTGTTTGCATCGAATAGACTTCGAAACTACTAGACCGATTTGAAAAATTCTTTCACTTTTGGGAAGCTACACTCTTTGCGGTGAACATAGGCTATATTTTATTCCCGTATTCCCACGGGAACTGTAACTACGCGGTTGTAACTTCGTGACGCTGGTCTCTGATAAAATGAAAATCTCTATTTCTCAAATCTAGGTCTCGGAGACGCATGGGGCGCTTCACCACCTCCTCCACAACCAAGAGAGCTTTCCATCAGAGAGTTGGGCTCCCACCTCCTGCAGACTTTAGACGGGTTTATCTTCGTGGTAGCCCCGGATGGGAAGATTATGTACATCAGTGAAACGGCGTCTGTACATCTTGGGTTAAGTCAAGTAAGAGTTTTGATTATTTTAATAGGTATGCTTTTTAGGTGTTTCGTAGCAAAAGGGTGAATATGGGACCCTCAGTCTGTCTGTCGGTCTCCAGGCTGTATCTCAGGAACTGTGATAGAAGAATATAATAGAACAAACTTTATTTGTACACCATGATAAAACTAGTTTACAAAAATGTTGTACAAAGGGCGGCCTTATCGCTGTAAAGCGATATCTGACAGGCAACCTTGGGATGGACAGAAAAGTTGTTGATTGTAAGTCAGACGGGTAGAGAACTGAAATTTTCACAGATGATGTATTTCTGTTGCCGCTATAACAACAAATACCTACTAAAACTGGAAAAAAAATCCAAGGGGGCTCCAACTTATGTTGGGAGTCCTGGGACATCCTTCCGAGGGCTTACCCGAGGCTCCCAACCATAGGCTGTTAGGCGTAACGTGTTGTTTTTTTAGTCGGTAGGAGTCCGGCATAACATCCACGAGGACTTTCCCTCACACAAAAAAAAAATAGGGGGCTCCAACTTAAATCATTGAATGAATCATAATCCTTCTATAGTTTGACTTATTTAATGTGCGAACTTAATCATTTGCCGCTTTTTGGTATCGCTTCCATTCGCGAATCCGACAGTACTTGGCCGGCTTTTATGAACCCCAATGAGAAACAAGGGGTGTTGAAGTAGAACCTGTGTAGTCTGTTTTTCTGAATGTCCCAACCTAACTTTCGAACGAATAAAGCCGATGTATCACGATGGTTTTTAGCTATAATTTTTTAAGATCATCAGCTCACTTAAAGGTATCTTACTAAAATTAACCGGCTCGGGTATTATGATGTCATAGACATCCATGCGTTGGGGGGTTAAAAATGAGCTCCGAAGTTTTTGTTTTATATTTAGCTCGCCAAAATAATGGCGCCCGACTAATGGAAAGCCGTGGCGCATCTAGCGATTGGGGGCCACTCTCACAGTCCGTAAGTCTTCTGACAGTGGTCCTCAAGTTGGCGGCCCTGTGATGTGCCTCTTCACGCTCCTCTTGAAGAACCCGGGATTGTAAGATGAGGGAAACACGTGTGCGAGCAGACGGGCAAAAAAGGCATCACAGCGCGTTTCATAATCTGATTCATTTGCAGATTCGTACAAGAAAAGCTTTAGAGACCGTAAAATAGTTACATTATTAAATGAATCACCTGCAACTCATTTCATAACCCAATCATAATATCATATCGATGTTGCTACCCTTACGCCCTTGGCACATCTCCGCCGCGAAACCAGAACAGTGCAACCCCTGAATGAATTCCGCTGTGATCAAGAAGTGTGGATTGAACAGCGGAACAGGGCAACGGAACCTGACACGAGTTAGTCGATGTGTCGCTATCGCAATTTTATCATATTATTTTTATTATCTGGATGACTTAATAAATACATAAAGGGTCTATTTCTGATGGCTTGAAGTAGTTTTTCCGTGAACTTCACGTCCATTTACTGAAAAAATATTAGTTTCGCCGTTCCGCTCTGTATTTCTGTCAATTTTGACAAACCGGCGCGTAGACAACGCGGCACCGCAATAACAAGGCGGCCGAAGCGCGGAGGTTTGATTGGCGTAGGAGCAGATTGGCGAAACCGAGCATTGAAAGAGATAGAAGATAGTTAAATCTATGCATTAGAACAGGCGGTTTCGCTAGTGTTCCGCTCCTCCTACATGTGACAGAACTTGGCGGAATTACTGCGGTTCCGCTATAATGGTTTCGCGGCGGAGGTGTGCTAAGGGCGTGACAGAACTTGGCGGAATTACTGCGGTTCCGCTATCATGGTTTCGCGGCGGAGGTGTGCTAAGGGCGCGAATATACAGGACGCATCGAAACAAACGCAGTTAAAATTAAACATTTTATGATCAGATTATGAAACATACCATGTTGCCTTTTTAGACCGCATTGTCATTTCAGGTTTTTTTTTGTTAGACAGAGAAACGATAATCGCTCAGCTCTGGCCAAGATTTTTTTAAATATTTTTTATTTTTTAGTTAATGCCCAATTCTCCATCACTACATGCAACTCTTTCACAGGTAGAGCTAACAGGCAACTCGATATACGAGTACATTCACCAATCAGACCACGATGAGATGACTGCAGTGTTAAGCCTGCAGCATCCGCACTCGTATTTAGGACATCAATATCCTAGTCTTGGGTGAGTTTTGTTTTTTATTATTATTACATGATTAGCTGATTTCCGTTTCTTTCCGTTTTGACTTCCCGTGGGAACTTATCCCCGGGATAAAAAGTAGCCTATGTGTTATACCAGACTATAATCTATCCCTGTACCAAATTTCAGCCCAATCTGTTCAGCCGTTAGAGCGTGATTGAGTAACAAACATCTTCACAAACTTTCACATTTATAATATCTAGTAAGATTTTAACGCTTTGTATACGTTCAAGTTTCACATTTTATTTATGTCTACGTAATAGGTGGGGAACCTATTGCCGTGTTAAAATGGACAGGAGCAGCCGCAATTGAAATTTTTCAAGCCGCCCATAAGGCGATTGTCATTTTACTGACAACCAGGTTTCATTTCGAGTTTTCCTACCCAAAGCAATGGAGCGTTTTGCTATAGTAATGTATGAAGAAGTATTGAACTGTAAATAGAAGCGCTCGTGGCCCCGCGGACTCAGTGTTCTGTAAACGATCACTGCTGTAAGCAACATTTACTGTGGCCGGTCCTTGGATGGGTGACCGTCCATGTGACCACTTTCACCACCTTGTGACATTTATTTGAACGTTTCCGAGCTTCGGAAGGCACGTTAAGCCGTTGGTCCCGGTTGCCAGTAAAACGGCAGTCGTTAAGCCAAGTTTATCGCCATTATTGGCTTGAAAAATTTCAACCGCGGGCAGTGACAACTTGCGCCTGTCCATTTCAACACGGCAATAAGCTCACACACGGGACAAAATCTTAAAGGTGCAATGTGGGCATATAATATGCCTCAGCCTACCCCTTCAGGGATAAAGGCGTGACTATATGTATGTATGAACTATAAATAATGTGTAGGTACCCTGTGGGCGGCACGTGGGGCCCCTCAGTGGACATCGAGTGCGAGAGAGCGTTCTTCATTCGGATGAAGTGTGTCCTCGCTAAGAGGAACGCTGGTCTTACTACCTCTGGGTATAAGGTTAGTATTTATAATTTTAATCTACCTAGGTATACTTACTGAAGCGCTTGTGGCCCCGCGGACTCAGTGTTCTGTAAACGATCACTGCAGTAAGCAACTTTCACTATGGCCGGTCCATGGATGGGTGACCATCCATGTGATCTCTTTGTGACATTTATTACAGCGTTTCCGTGCTTCGGAAGGCACGTTAAGCCGTTGGTCCCGGTTGCCAGTAAAATGGCAGTCGTTAAGCTAAGTTGAAGGCTTTATTTCAACAGCAGGCAGTCACAACCTGCGCCTGTCCATTTAAGGTGAAATGTGGGCATATAATATGCCTCTGCCTACCCCTCCGGGGATAAAGGCGTGACCACATATGTAGGTATACTAACTATATTATAGCTGAAGAGTTCGTTTGTTTTGCACGCTAGGAGCTACTGGCAGGATTTCAAAAAGTATTTTACAGGTCGCTATTTTTTTTATACCACTAAAGTGGCAGACAAGCATACGGCCCACCAGAAGGACCGGTGGTCACCGCAGCTTATAAACGTTTGCCACAACAGAAGCGCCACTCTATACGCTATGCCTACAAAGTATAAGCGTAGCTACAGTATAAGAATAGGATCGAAGGAGAGTCTGTATTCTTAGGAAGTAGCAACAAAAAATGTGACGCAAACGAAGTTGCGAGGGTCAGCTAGAGTAGTAATTTGTGTAATTACCAGGGTTCGAAAAAATCCCATTTTTATAATAAACTAGCGGACGTCACGCGGTTTTACCCGCGTAGTTCCCGTTCCCGTGGGAATACGTGAATAAAATATAGCCTATGTTCACCGCAAAGAGTGTAGCTTTCCAACAGTGAAAGAATTTTTCAAATCGATCCAGTAGTTTAGGAGCCTATTCGTTACAAACAAACAAACAAAAAAACAAAAAAACAAAAAAGCAAAAAAAAACAAATCTTTCCTCTTTATAATATTAGTATAGATAATATAAAAATCCGATTTTTTTGATAAATATCGGATTTATATCCTTGTAAAATGAACCTTATTTTATTAACGTTAAGGTTTCAATTTCAGTTAAAAGCTGACCATACTGGTATGTCAAAAGAGATTTCCCCAACTTAAAATGAGGTTGCCATTTTGGGAAACTATCTAAAATAATTCTGAATTGTACTTTTTCGCAACGAGTTGCCAGAGTAAACATTAATCTCCAATTTTTTTTAGTTCAAAACACAGGAATAAATCCATTGATATATATCAAGATAAAAATCAATTGATATATATCGTGATATATATTATGATATATATCCGCTGATATATATCGGCGAACCCTGGTAATTACTAAGTAAACAGGTACTATTACGAAAGTTATAAAATCACTTATTATTCGCCAAAATTGTAAGTGTCGAGCGTACCAAAATGCAAGGAGACGAAACCGGGAAGAGGTCCTCGAAAAAAAAATCTTGAATATTATTATTTGATAAGAAACATCTTTATTTTTTATTTTTTTTTATTTAATATTTATGCACACAAATAACAACAATAAAAGAAATAACATTAAAAGAAAAGAAGAGTAGATACAACAGTACTTTTTTTTGTGTTTAACGTGAAGGAAAATCCTCATGGATGTTATGCCGGACTCCTACTGACTAAAAAACCTCACGCAACGCCCAACAGCCTATGGTTGGGAGCCCCGGGGAAGCCCTCGGAAGTATGTCCCAGGACTCCCAACAGACCCACGTCGCCCAGGGGGTGGTTCGGGTGCTATCCCGCGCCTTTGGGGGGTTTCGGGTGTGATCCCGCTTCTCTGTCAGGTACAACGGTACTGCTTATAGCCGAGAGGTAATCGGAACTCGGAATTTTGATTTTGATTTAGCATTTTTACTAAAGAATACACTTACATAGAGAGAAGGAATAACTAATTTACTTACTACAAAATCTATTAAAAACTAGCTGAGCCCGCAACTTCGTTTACGTCACATAAGGTGTATGAAAGGAGAGGTATTTCTTCATCAGACTTATCAAGCAGCGTGTGAAACTGCCCTGTTTGCTTAATCATAAAAGAGCTTAATGATTAAGTTTATTCTATCTCTTTTATGATTAAGCCAACACGCCAGTTTAGATTTACACATTTTTAGATTCATAAGTCTACGTTTGATTCTTTAAAGTGATATAACTTTTTTTTTTATAAACCGATTGATATGAAATAAACACTAACCCCCATATTCATAATCGTTTATTAAACCTATTTTAGTTAAAACACATTTTAAGCTCTGTCATTGGTTAGAGACAGCAATAGACTTAAAGTGTGTTTTAACTAAAATAGGTTTAATAAACGATTATGAATAAGGGGGTAAATGTTAAGCGGAGTAAACCTTAACACAATAAAGAAAACCTCATTGCAATCGGTTAAGCGGTTACTGAGATTAGCGTGCACAAACGTACAGACAAACAGACAAAAATTCTAAAAATCATTGTTTTTGGTTTCTAACGCAATAGAAACCAAAAACAATGATTTTTAGAATTTTTGTCTGTTTGTCTGTACGTTTGTGCACCCTAATCTCAGCATATATAATATTTTTTCTCATTTATCTTCCATGTACAGACAGCGACCTGTTACGATTTTATTATATGTATTGACAACCAAAATCTATCCTCTCCATAACATACATACATACATATATGGTCACGCCTTTATCCCCGAAGGGGTAGGCAGAGGCATATTATATGCCCACATTTCACCTTTGTATAATTTGTCCCACGTAATAGGTGGTGAGACGTATTGCCGTGTTTAAATGGACAGGCGCAGGTTGTGACTGCCTGCTGTTGAAATAAAGCCTTCAACTTAGCTTAACGACTGCCATTTTACTGGCAACCGGGACCAACGGCTTAACGTGCCTTCCGAAGCACGGAAACGGTCAAATAAATGTCACAAAGTGATCACATGGATGGTCATTCATCCATGGACCGGCCATAGTGAAAGTTGCTTACTGCAGTGATCGTTTACAGAACACTAAATCCGCGGGGCCACGAGCGCTCCATAACATAACTATAGAAAAACACTCATTCAAATTCAATAATTCTTTACAAATCCCTATTAACCCTCGTCCCAACGCCCTGTACCCTTTATTTACCCTATTTGTACCCTATTTGTACGATTGAATGGGTACAGAGGGCGCTAAGGGTACTTGTAATAATCATATACCACGCGTGCACCTATTGTCTTATGATTTAATTCAAATTGGTTGAATCAAAATACTTTTTGGAATTTGGATTTATGGGCACGTGGCGCTGGCCATAGAAAAATAAAAAAGAAGAGTAGTAATCGCGCTTACTATTCAGTGGGTGTAGACAGGGCTGTTTATATAGCGTATTCTTACTAAATAGGGTTTTTGAATATTGCTACCTTAAGTTAAAGAAAATATTGTATTTTTTATAGCACCATATTGCTCAAATTATGATAATATTAACTTACCTATGCTAAAGCAAAGCACACTAAGCTGTTGGTCCCGGTTGTCATTATATTACGGCTTAAAGAAAAAATACAGTGGGTCAAAACATGCACCTGTCTATTTTAGCCCGGCAATAGGCTCACCACCTATTACCTACGCGGCCCAAAAAACACTATAATGTTAAATGTGAGCGTAGATACACAAGTATCATCTGTCTATCTCTTCGGGAAAAGGCGGGACTGTACGTGTATAATGTATAATACTTAGATAAATTCCCTTTCGCCGATGATACAAATACTAAATCTATACTATCTTTTGGAAAAGGCGTCTACGTTCACGCGTAACGATTCATTTCTCATTTTTCGTGAATAATGCCGTCATATCATGACATGACATGATTTAATCCGGCCCGCCCACGGTACTTCGTCATGAATACCTACCTAGTTTATGGCTCAGAAGTATTATGTACATTCTATTTAGTAGAGCAATAGACACATTATAGGTGAAGTGAATAGACCTTTTCGACCACGAAATTGCGGAACCACTCAATCACAAACCGACTTACTGATGAACTCCTTTTTATAACTCTGGCCCTCCCCTGAAATTTTCTAATTTTTATGGCCCCTGATTAAAAAATGTTTGCCCACCACTGGTCTACGTAGTACTTATTCACTTTTCTTGACCTCATTTTCACGGTAAGCTTCATCTGCAGTTCTATAATCCGAGAACTAACCCATCCAATTCCTCCCACAGGTAATCCACTGTTCCGGGTACCTCCGAGCCCGTCGTTTCGGCGAAGGCTCGGCGCCTCTCGGCCTGATCGCTGTCGGCCATTCGCTACCTCCATCAGCTGTCACGGAATTGAAGATGCACTCCAATATGTTCATGTTCAGAGCTTCGCTGGATATGCGATTGATATTTTTGGATGCGAGGTGAGTTGAGTAATTAAGATGTTTATTTTTATAGCGTTTTTAAGGCACGTTAAGCCGTTGGTATCTCAAGTTGTTAAATCAAGTTGAAGATTAGTAAAATTTCAACAGTGGGTCGACAGCACGTTTGTAAGCTTCGGGAACCAACTGTCAGGTAGGCCATAAGCTTGTTTGCTACCTTAGTAGTATAAAAATATGTTACCATGACTGCTCGCTGTCCTTACAGAAGCAGGTCCAAGACTTGAGAATTTCAAGCACGTCTTACACTCTAATAAGCAGAGATACAAGTAACACCCGAACTACCCACAAAGAAGAGTTATTAATTACAATGGACCCCTATAAAGTTACATATAAATAGTTTATTTTTTGTCATACCACTAAGGCGGCAGACAAGCTTACGGCGACGGCCCCTTGATGGACTGTGTTCACTGTAGCTTATGAACGTTTGCAACACCAGAGGCCAGGGCCTGATTTACCCATAAGCTAACTAAGCTGAAGCTTAGGGCGCCAGGATCAAGGGGGCGCCTGGCGTTTGGGCTCGGCGCAGGGCTGTGATTTACGGTGCTCCCAAAAAGGAGCACACAAACCATCTAGCAATTTTTAACAGATTGTAACAACTCCTAACCACATGTTTAAAATTGTTAGTTAACATTTTACACCAAAGTACATAATCTCGCTTTTTACTGGCTGATGCATCAAGTCGTAACTTCATAAGAAGTCTCTGAATCGGGTTTTATTTTATTTTCAAATTAACAAAGAATAACGATTAGGAACTTAGGATCAGCTTACGTAGTCTCTTTTGTAGGTAGGACTTAAATTAGTTGCAGTTGGGGGCGCATATTCATAGCTAGCCTAGGGCGCGCGGAACTCTAAATCAGGCCCTGCCAGAGGCGCTACACTCGCGCTGCCGATCCTTCAAGAACCTTCTAAGACCTCTTTTGAATAAAATACTGTAGGCGTTTGGGAAAACCGAGGCAGGGAGGTCATTCCACAACCTAAGCGTTCGCGGAAGAAAACCCCTATCGGATCTAACCGTGCTCGAGCGCTCCGGACCCAGAGTGTGAGGATGAACTCCCTGTCTGTGGCGAGCGGTGCGGTGATAGAACGTAGCCGTACGCATCATGCCTTGCATTTATGCCCAAACTATATAAAACGAAAATAAATAGAATGAATGATTGATACGATAGACGAAGAAGAAGCATTGATCGGGATATCCACGCGTAAAAAATAAGCTACCCACAAAAAATCACAGTTACAGTTCAGAAATTCTAGTTTAAAGTGTAAGATATACGTCAAGGCGCATATACGTCTTCCCGAGCGCGCATTTCGTGGAACGCCGCATTGTTGGGGTTTACGCGCCCATGATTGGCGTGAACCAATAAAATATGAACTTGCGTGCGGTGTTTTACCAATGGGTCCGACACGAATTTCGTATTTGCAATTATTACTTTACATGAACCAAATACTACTTTATAGAATAACTGGCTGTACTCCCCAATTTTTTCAGTTAGTTACTTTTACCCGTTTAGGGGTGAAATTTTGCAGAAAGCCCTTTCTTATTGAGTGTCCTTATTATACCCTAAGAATAGCAAATGTCAAGTTTGTGGTCCAAGGATTTCGACTGAGTTGATAATGAGCGAGTGAGAGTTTGAATTGAATTGAATTGCACAAAGGTGCCAAAATGAACTAGATATAGGCATGTTAAAAAAAGGATTATTGAACCTGCGCCCATCCAGTTGAAATCCTAGACTGACCTTTTTAGGGTTCCGTAGCCGAATGGCAAAAAACGGAACCCTTATAGATTCGTCATGTCTGTCTGTCTGTCTGTCTGTCCGTCCGTGTGTCACAGCCATTTTTCTCCGAAACTATAAGACCTATGCCATTGAAACTTGGTAAGTAGATGTATTCTGTGAACCGCATTAAGATTTTTACATAAAACTAGAAAAAAGCAGTCAATTTTGGGGGGCCCCATACTCAGAACTGAAACTGAAAAATTTTTTTTTTCGTCAATCCCATACGTGTATCTATGGATAGGTCTTCAAAAATGCTATTGAGATTTCTAACATAATTTTTTTCTAAACTGAATAGTTTGCGTAAGAGACACTTCCAAAGTGGAAAAATGTCCCCCCCCCCCTATTACTTCTAAACTAAGAGAATGATAAATCTAAAAAAAAATATGTACATTGCCATTAAAACTATCAACGAAAATTGGTTTAAACGAGATCGAGTTGGTAGTTTTTTTTAATACGTCATAAACCGCAATTTCCGCCTGTAAAAATCACTACCACTGCGAACGTGTTACAACATCAATCAAAGTTACAACGAACTACAAAAACTTTCATATTATGTTACTTGCTGCTAAGGAACCCTTCATGGGCGAGTCCAACTCGCACTTGGCCGGTTTTTCTTGATTCTGAACCTGCCTAATTGTATAATCTAGCTATACCTAGAACAGTCCGTCGACACGAGTCCTGACATGATTTTCGCCTGTCTTGTTGTTCTACTGTGGAAAAACGCAGCTTAGATACAGAGAAAAAAAATGTTATCTCGTATTTAGTAAAAGAGTAGTGCACAATTACTGTCACAGAACAACTAAACACTAAAACTTCGATTCTGGATTATTATTCTCAGATAGCTGTTCCGAAATTTCACCTAGGAACGAACTTTACCTAATACTCGTAATTTCAGTTGAACTTCCACCAATTTAGATATACCTAGGTAAAGTTCGGTGAATACTTTGCACTTGAATATGATATATTGCTATACCTCCTACAATTTTTACTCGTTCAGTGAAAGTGGTTATTATTAGAATTTTACGATTGTTTAAGTGTCGAACACTTAAGTCAATATGAATGTCGACGCAAATGGAACACAACAACAGTTATTCATTTACGATAGAAGGCGTTCTTGGAATGAAATCAATATAATGTGTCGCCGCACACGTGACAGCCACAAACGCCACTTCGTGAAGAGTTAGAAGTGGCTACGAAGGTAACTTGAGGTATATGAGTCTTAATCCTGGGTCATCCTTCCGAGGGCTTACCCGGGGCTCGCGACAGCAGGCAGTGGTATGGAACGTGTGTTTTTGGTCGGTAAGAGTCCGGAATAGTATCCATTAGGGATTTCTATTCCACATGAAAAGAAAAACAACTTATCAAAATCATATGCGCAGCATATATGGACTTTGACGAGGAAAATATCTACATCTGAAATAGCAGAATTTAATCACAGATATAAATAGTTCTATATCCCTATTTCACTAAGGAAAGGATGTGAGATGGGGGTGGGTTATCGCGCGTTTAGTGGTATATGTGGGCCACAAGAAGCGAGCACCGACGATTGTAGTGGTGGCCACCGGTTTCAGCCGTGTGCTGCGATTAAATAAATAAATTTGTGTGGACATGTTAAAACCAAAAAAAAAACTACAGGATATTTTTGTCGGTGTTGCTTTTTGTGTTTGTGACCGGTGGCCCGTGTGCGGCGACCCTAAAGGGCTCGTTCACCAACGAAAGGCTAAATATGATGAAATACGTCGACACTTATGGAAAACGCACCGGTTTTAGCATTGTTCATTAGCGGAGCAGGGTTATGGGTCGTTTCGTTACAGCCGACTGATATACCTGTAGTATAATAATCTCGCAATCCATGCTGAATTGAACGCGATGTGAGATAGTTTCAAAGAAATGTTGAATGAAAATTTGGATTTTTGTGTCGGACGTTACGGAAAATTGAATCTGGATATTTCAATCTTGTTTATTATACAAATAAGTTTAACTTGTAGTATCTCATGGGGTCGCAATCGATTGAGTGTCGAGGGGTCATTGACAACAACATTTGATCATCTCTGGGAGCAGAGACGAAATGTTGTTGTGTAGAAAAAACATTGTGAGCCATCGCGGGATGCTTGCAGATGTGAAATCAGAATCATTTTGTAAAAATCCAAATCCCCAAATCCGATCCCAGTACCGATACATATCTAAGTATGAAATGACGACACCATCCTTCCTTTTACTAGTGTCGCCACCGCAACAATCAATTTACCCCTCAGCTATAAATGTTCCATACCAAAAGCAAGCAACATTGACCAGTTATCAGTAGCTACCATCTGTATTTTCCAATAATTTACTGACTGTGGAAATTTAACAACGATTACAAAATTATTGCAAGTGCAATACTATCTATGCCAGTACTTGGTGACTCAATCTGTAGGTACGTCACTACTTGTGTTGTGTATAGTTTATATTTGTTTACACAATCATTTAGAAATATAAATATAATAAACTATCTGACCTGCGCAATTTCGTTTGCATCATCAGGTTTCCCACAGTTTCGTCTCTCAAACAGAATATATTTTTCTCGTTCTTGAAACATTTTTCATTGCTTCTCCGCTCCTTTCTGACTCCTTCTTCATTAACTGGATTACAGAACTGAAAAATGAGTTTTAAAATTTTCAACTAGTAGTTCCTGAGATCCTAGCGTTCAAAGAAACAAACTCTTCAGCTTTATAATTTAGTATAGATACCTTTTTTTTTTTTTTTTTTTTTTAACGTGAGGGAAAATCCTCGTAGGATGCTATGCCGGACTCTTACCGACTAAAAAACCTCACGTAACGCCCAACAGCCTATGGTTGAGAGCCCCGGGTAAGCCCTCAGGAAGGATGTCCCGTGACTCCCAACAGACTTACGGCCCCTAATGCGGCCTCGCCCAGGGGGTGGTTCGGGTGCAATCCCGCGTCTATGGGGGATTTCGGGTGTGACCCCGCTTCTAAGGGGGGGCGTGCGTGAGTGCTCACGTCACGCTGCCGTCATGGGCCTGCTTCTGTAAGGACGGTGAGCGGCCCTCTCACCGTCCTCAGACCCCCGGTCATGGAGGCCGATAGTCCTCGGCGAAGACACGTCGGCGGCGCCCAGGGCGCCGACTGCGGAACTCGGGTGGGAGAGTTCTCTCCCGCACCCGGCCCGCCGCCTCCTTCGCGAGCATGACCTGCTCGCAGAAAGAGGCGGCGCAGTCCCACTTACTCCCGCTGGAGAGCATGGCTCGCACCATGGCCTCGAGCGAGAGAGTGTCCACGCCCAGACCCACTACGAGGACCTGTCGCTGTTGTGCCCACGCCGTGCACTCCACCAGCGTGTGGAGCGCCGTGTCATCGCTGCGGTCCTCGCAGTGCTGACATTCGGCCGTGGTTTCCCGGTGTTTTCGCCACAGATACCTACCGAAGCTACCGTGCCCGGCAAGCATCTGTGTCAACCGGTAGGAGAGAGCACCGTGTCTTCTCTCCAGCCACTCGTCCATGACCGGTCTGACGGCCGCGATTGTGGCGAATCCCCCCTTTGGTTGCTCAAGTCGCATCTTCCATGTCTCCAGGGTTTCCTGGTGGAGCAGGGTCCGCTGGGCCTCGATTTCTCGAGACGCAGGCCTTTGGCCCCGCTCCAGCGCCTCCTTGCGCCATCTGAACAGTGACGCAAGGGCTCTCGCTTCCAGGTCCCATGGAGGGGTCCCGGCTAGGAGACATGCCGCCTCACCGGAGATCGTGCGGTATCCTCTTATCACCCTGACGGCCATCATTCTCTGCGGGCTCAGCAGTCTAGCCTCATTGCTGGCCGTCAGGGTCTCCGCCCATACGGGAGCCCCGTACAGGGCCATGCTTCGCACGATCCCCAGGTACAGCCTCCTGTAGGGAGCGTTGGGTCCCCTGATGTTGGGCATCAGCCGCGCGAGTGCGGCCGATGCTCCCCTCAGTTTAGGGACCAAACTTCGGAAGTGATGTCCGAAGTTCCACCGGCCATCGAGTACGAGCCCCAGATACTTCATCGAGGGCTCGATGCCGATGCTGACGCCCCCTACCTGTAGGTTGGATACCGCAGGTGGCCCCATCCGAGGTCCGTGGAAGCACAGAGCCTTGGATTTGTGAAGGGCGACCTCGAGACCCAGCCGCCGAATCCGACCCACGACCTGAGCAACCCCTGCCGTGGCCTTAAGTGCTGCGACACGGTGCGTTGCTCCCCGCGCCGTAACGAGGGTGTCGTCGGCGTAACACGTTACGCCGACCCCTCTGAGCAACGGACCACGCAGCACCCAGTCGTAACCGATGTTCCACAGGAGCGGCCCTAAAACCGATCCCTGTGGAACACCGCACGACACATCTCGCCGACCCGGCCCTAGCCAGCTCGGGTAAGTTATGGCTCTCTCGGAGAGATAAGCCCCGACAATTCGACGGAGGTAGGGAGGCACTCCATGATAGATAAGCGCCTCCCTGACGCAGCTCCAGGGCAAGGTGTTGAATGCGTTGGCGATGTCGAGAGACACCGCCACCACCACCTCACCCTGTGAGAGTGCTTCCTCCGTCAGGCCTCTAATGCGCATGATCGCGTCCACGGTGGAGCGTCCCTGACGGAAGCCAAACTGGCTATCCGCCAGATCAGGCCCCACGCGTGTGAGGTGCCCGACGAGGCGTTGTGCAATAATGCGCTCAAAGAGCTTGCACACCTCGTCGAGCAACACGATCGGCCGGTACCCTGATGGGGAATTTGCCGGCCGCCCCGCCTTTCGAATCAAGACCAGTTTCCCTGTCTTCCAGACCTTGGGAAACTGGCCTTTCTCGAGGCATGCGCTAAAGAGCCCAATTAGTCGAGGCCCAAGCTCTTCGAGAGCCAGGACCCACGCTCGGCCTGGAATGCCGTCGGGTCCAGGGGCGGTGTTTCTGCGGGATTTAAGCCGCAGTACAGCCGCCCCTAACTCACCCTCGGTGACTACGGGCACGTCGTTCTCGCTGCCTTCCGCGTTGGGCGCCTGAGACGGAGCCATGCGCGGAGAAATATGTTCCTCCGCTCTCGACGGGAACAAGGAGTCCAGGACCTCCTCCAACCGCTCCGGCTGGAGACTCTGAGTCAGTGGGGGCGCCTTAGGGCGTAATTTGCCCCTTACCATAAGGTACGGGCGCCCCCACGGGTTCCGCTCCAGAGTCTCCAACAGCTCATCGCGGCCCAGCTTTTTGGACCGCTTGATGGCCGTCTGGAGGGCCCTCTTGGCCTCCTTGTACCCATCGTAGAGCTCCGTCTCTCGGGCTGCCGCATCGTCTGGGCGGCGACGCCTCCGGCGGAACCTGGTGTACCGGCGGCGCGCGGTAACGCACTCCACGCGCAACTGCGCGATTTCCGGCGTCCACCAGTACACCTGTTTCCTCGCCGGCCTGGGCCTAGCCCTGGGCATCGCCGCATCGCAGATGTGCGACATGGCTCTCCCGAACCACTCCACCTCGGTATCAACATCGGCAGGCCTGTCCGCTGACGGAATCCAGGCCTGCACGATGGCCGCCTCCAGGAGAGCCTCCCGATCAAGGCGATGAAGTGCCCAACGCGGTTCCGGGGGATTCGCAATTGCTGGCGGCAGGTTTGGTGGAGGGGAGACGTCGAACCGAATATATCGGTGATCTGACAACGTCTCCTCCTCCTCCACCACGCGCCATCCCTGGACACGGCGGGCGAGCTCAGGGGTCGCAAACGAGACGTCTATGACCGAGCTGAGCCCCCGCCGCGTCCAGGTTGCGACATTCCCCCGGTTCAGGATGACTAGGCCACGTGTTGTGACCCAGTCCTCCAGTTTCCTCCCCCTTTCTCTGGTTTCCCGGGAGCCCCAAGCCTGCGACCAGGCATTGAAGTCTCCCAGGACCAGGACAGGGCGAGGCCGGCATGCAGCGAGGACGACGTCCAGCTCAGGGAGCCATAGCTCGAACTGATGCTGGTCGAGGCTCGGCGAGATGTAGACGGCCACGACAGCCACACCCTCGTATTCCGCCGCGACACAACCCGGACCCCTAGCGATGACCGCCAGGCGCGAGTCGTCCGCGCCGGTCCCCCCAAAGATTGTCGCCAGGCCGTCCAGATCCACCGAGCTTCCCGGGTGAACCCAGTACGGCTCGGCGACAACTGCGATGTTAATGGACCACTGCCTGATGCTCTGGTACAGAAGGTCCTGAGCACCAGTGCAGTGGTTCAGGTTCACCTGCAGGATGCGGATATGGGTGTCCATTAATGGACGTCCATTTCCGCACCCTGCCGCGAACGAGCACCCACACCCACACCCCGCCGTGCGGACGGACGGGGCTTCGGCCTTGAGGCAGCGCAGGATTTACTGCCCGCCCGGTGGTCAGCCTCCTTGCCCTCCGCCACGCATTTGAAACATCGTGGCGGAGCGTCACAGGCAAGGGCCGTGTGATCGGGCTGACTACAGCGGAAGCACCGATCACCCACGGTGACTTCCGCCGTACACTGCACTCCTACATGCCCCACGACCAGGCACCTATAGCACCTGTCTTCGCGGGGCTGCAGGAGATGCACCTGCGCCCTCAGGAAGCCCCCAATAAGGAGGCTCCGTCCGTCCGCCACCTTCTGGGCCGCCGCGACGGGGCAGCTCACGACTGCCGACCCGTGACCGGTGGGGCCAAAGCGGATTTCGCCTGACCTCACCTGATCACGGGGACAGCTGCTCGCCTCCACGAGGGCGGAGATAAGCTCGTCCGTCGTGGCCGCGTCTTCCAGACCCGAAATGCGCAGCGCGGCGCATTTGTTGGGTCTGGACACGCGGACATCGCCCGTATTCAGTGACTCCCGCAGCTTCGCCGCTAAGGCATCCGCTTTGGGGCCGCTGGTGGCGCCGGAGACCTCGAGGAGGCGTGCTCCGGTGCGCGTCACCTTGCACCGGAGCCCTCCCTCAATCTCGAGGGCCTACTGAGGCTTTCGCCTGCCTCAGTACCTCGGCGTACCCCACGCCCTTCGCCTTGCCCTCTGTCGTCACCGTAATAACGACGGCAGTGGAGCGGGGAGCGCGGAGCCTCTTCGGCGCCTTCGTCGCGGCGGCCTTTGTCGCCTTTGCCGCTTTAGCGGCGACTTTTGCCGCCTTCTTGGCGGCCTTCGCCGCCTTTTTGGCGGCCTTAGTCGCCTTCTTCTTGGCTCCTACCACCTCCCAGACCCCCTCATTTGAGGTAGTCTGGGGTGCAGCAGGAGCGCTGACTGTTGGGGAAGCGGGGTTGCCACTTCCCCCAGGTGCCGTCTTCTTGGGGGCGGAGGGGGCGGAGGCCTTCGGCTTGGGACCAGTCCCGTTGGGTGCAGCCGTCGTCGCGTATGACGCGCCGACGGGAGCTGCCAGCGGTGGGCGGTATGCCCGGTCCTCCAGGACGCCGAGGCGTCGCTCGATGGCCTCCAGCAGCTGGACCATCGATGGTGTCGTCTTAGGTGGTGCACGGGGAGCGGGGATTTTCACACCCCGAGCTTCCCCGGCCCCCTGGACCAGCTGCGTCAGCTTGTCAACCTCCTCCCGCATCAGCTGCTGCTGCTTACGGGAGTCGGCAAGCTCCGCCTCCAGGCTCGCAACCCGAGCCCGGAGCTTTCCCTCCTCCTTGGAGACACTCCTCTCGAGGAGCTCCTCCAACGCCTTGGTGGCACCAGTGACGGCTTCCGTCACCACCCTTCTCCTGCCCGCTACATTCTTGGCGCCCTTTACAGCGCCAGAAATGCGGGCCAGAGCCGCCATGATCTCCTTAGCCGCCGGCACATCCGTAACGCTCCCGCTAGGCAGCGGGGGCACAGATGTCGGCGGCTCTGCTACCTTACCTTTTGCTTTGTAGAGGTCGGCTTTCCGGCCTCTACCCGCAGTGGTAGCTACAACCTTCCGCGGAAGGTCCTCCTCGGATGACGATGATTCAGACCCAGGCCGGCGGAACAGGCCTTTGCCTGGTCCGCTTGACCTAGGTCTCTTCCTTCCTCCGTCGGCATGGATACCCTCGAGGGCACCCTCGGTCTCGGTACCCATGTCGACAGCCGACTCCATCTCCGAGCCAGCGCGGGTTGACGCGACCTCCGCGTCACTGGGGGTGATTTTTAGGCACACCCCTGGGCCTGTTGGACTGTGGTGACCCCTCCCATATACCACCTGGGATGAACCCTGGCGGGGGTCGACATGACGGATCATGCCAAGCGATTCCCCGGACACTGTCCGGGTGCGCTCCTGGGTAGTTCCTTGCGAATAATTTACCTCAGTAATTTTTGATATTTTGCGTTTATAGTCCGCCGACTTTTTAGGGTGGGAGTGAGGAAGTTGGGAGAGGATGTGAGGATGGGAATGGTTGGAAGGTGCGAGTGACGCCCTAGGCACTGAGTTCCCCCCAGCGATACATCAAATTGCCGGGCGTCAGAGCGTGAGATTTGGGTTATTTTTTATAGAGGTTTTCTTCCTCGCAACTCCTAAGAGCCACCGTGCCCGTCTGTTGCCAGACAGGGTTACGGCTCGGCCGAACGATGGTCCCCATGGAACCGTGTACTTCGTCTCTGATCGCTCAGTGGCGAAGTACTCGTCGCCCTGGGAGTTCTCCGATAAGTACGCTCTGCATAACAGAGCGCATGCGGAGAACTCCAAACCGGCCATAACGGCCCCCCTCCTTGGTGGACTATTGGCCGTGGGCGACGACGTGCGCCTCCACGAAGCCCACATCGTCGTCCACGTTACCAGGATGCACCACGTGGAGGTTGTCCTACCCAGCACCCCCCGCATGAAAAACCTGGGGTTGTAAGTTGTAAGAGGAGGGAAACGCGCGCGGTCAGGTCGTTCCAGATTTTTATAGCACAACAGAGAAATTATCTTTTAAATTGCTCTGTTCTGTACCTATTTCTGTATCTCTGTGCAAATTATTATCTTATAAAAATAAGTGGCATGTTTTAAACATATTTATTGGACTAGTCTTTTGGAATTATCGTGAAAGATTTCTAGTTAAAGAAGTAGAAGAAAATGTTGCTATAATGTCAAACCAGATGTATTAGCAGTATTTATAGCTGTCGACACAAACCCGTGTCGACAGCTATGGAAAACGCATTCAGGACCCTTATTGTTCGAAACCAGTTGAGTTTTACGTTCAAAGAACCAGCCTGTTAGTGCCGTATCGAGCTGAAGTATTTTACACTATTAATTCTTATATCCGTAAATTATTTGAATAATAATAATAAATTCCCCTCCGATTCGAAATATCACTAATAATACAAAATAAATATACATATCACTGCACCGTCGAGGAGGTTCAACGTTTTGGTAAAACATTTTACCATTCTTAAGATTCGGTACACTCATAGAATCACTTGTCCGTCTGTCCGTCCGTCCGTCCAATAAGACCCTTTATCTCATCTATCATAGTATTATTATGGGCTTAGTCTATAATCTCAATCTCTTTACGCTCTCTATCTAAATCAAAGAAATCATAGTACTTATTACTAGACATCGGATTATATGTATGCACTATCAAAGTGCTAAAATATGCACTAAAAGGGCGAAATATGCACAAAATATGCACTATCAAAGATACTAAAAGAATTTACTTTTTTTTAAACATTATTTTGATATTTTTTGATGTCTACTTTTCTAAACATCTGATTTAAATTTCTATAAGTAGATATCTTAATCTCCTGGGACATCCTTTCGAGGGCTTACCCGGGGCTCCCAAGTTCCCAACCATAGGCTGTTGGGCGTTACGTGAGGTTTTTTTAGTCGGTAGGAGTCCGGCATAACATCTATGAGGATTTTCCCTCACGGTAACAAAAAAAAAAGTATCTTAACCTATTTGGTGTCCTAAGCAGCCTTGTCTTGGGAGTCCTGGGACATCCTTTCGAGGGCTTACCCAGGTCTCCCAACCGTAGGCTGTTTGGCGTTAGGGGAGACCGGGGCTGGTTGACTAGGTTTCAGCTTAAAGGTTTATATTTTTATTTCTATATAGAATATTAATTCAGAAACAGGTTTAATTCATAGGTTAACTATTAAGCTCTGGAGAAAAATAGCAAAAAGCACTTAATTCATTATAATATAGAGTACAGGCTAGATCTTATACAATAGGAAAATCTGGTCAACCTACCCCATGCTTGGGGTAGGTTGACTATTCGCCTGGGGTAAGTTGACCTATGGACTTGTAAGGGCAAAATCTCCAAGGAAATAGGATAAAGGGCAACATACGTAAACAATTACTATTTTTATAATTTTTTATTGAGAATAAAACACACATGCAATAAATCACCGAGAGTGCGGCATCGCGCAAGCACATTGTTGGAGTGAAGGAATTTAAAGTTGATAAATAACGTATGTAAGTAATTATTTTCATTGTAATGTTTTTGTAATAATGCCTATTTATGAATGGTTACTGATTGTCAAATAATTCATAATGGATGTTTGATTCATGTTCTTTCTTTTACATATTATTATTGGTCATCCAGCCCCGTTATACATTAGTCTACTAGCCCCCAACCACATTTTTATTTTCAATCACATGACAAAACTACAAAACTGCTAAGAAATCTTATAGCGTCATACATAAAAGAAAGAACATGAATCAAACATCCATTATAAATTCTTTGACAATCAGTAACCATGAATAAATAGACATTATTACAAAAAACACCACGATGAAAATAATTACTTACGTACTTTATTTTTGAAATTTAATTTCCTTCACTCAAACGATGTGCGTGCGCGACGCCGCGCTCCCGGTGACTGAGCAGGGAGAGGTAACGGACTCTCGGGTGTCATCGGTTGGCTCAAAGTCATTGCTTTGGGCGAGTTATTGATAGTTAGTCTACCTACCCCTATAGCCAACCAACCCCGGTCTCCCCTACGTGAGGTTTTTTAGTCGGTAAGAGTGCGGCTTATTATCCATGAAGGATTTATCTAATACGGTAGGTACTCAATCTATATTAATATTATAAAGAAGAAAGATTTGTTTTTTGTTTGTTTGTTTGTAACGAATAGGCTCCGGAACTACTGGACCGATTTGAAAAATTCTTTCACTGTTGGAAAGCTACACTTTTTGCGGTGAACATGGGCTATATTTTATTCCCGTATTCCCACGGGAACGGGAACTACGCGGGTGAAACCGTGTGACGTCCGCTAGTGATCTATAAGTTACCAAGTATTGCACTAAAAGGTATTGAATATCAAAACATAAGTGCACCTGGCCTATACAGATGTTCGGAACGTGACTATTCGTATAATAAATATGTTTGACATATTTGGAGATATGTACATAGATTACATAGGTAGGCACTATGATAAGTAATAGCAGTACTCCAGCCGACAGATTTTTTCTCTGTATACTGTGGTAATACATCTTTCTTTACGTTTTTAGGGTTCCGTAGCCAAAGGTTAAAAACGAGACCCGATTACTGAGACTTCGCCGTCTGTCTGTCTGTCCGTATTGAGGCTGTATCTCAGGAATCGCGATAGCTAGAGCTGAAATTCTCATCGTTTTTTGGTACGGAACCATATGAGCGCGAATCTGACTCTCACTAGCAGTTTTTTTAACCATTATACAGACATACCATTACGCCTATATCCCCGAGGGGTAGGCAGAGGCGAATTACATACCCATATTTCACCACGAAAGGGGCAAGCCTATGGCCGTCGTCGTCAGTACTTCAAATAGGTTCAGAAAATCTGAAATTTGATCTTACCTATACATATCTGACATTAAATCCTAATCCTACCCTGCATTAACTCGTAGACTTTTTATCCGAGTACCTACGGAAAAACTTCACCTCTGTTTTATGATTTTTAATTTTGACAAATCGGTTTAAAGAAATATCAAAACAGCTTCTGCTTTTGCGATAATAGGTTACATACTCAACCAACTTCAAATTGTCCTCCTTTCTTGTGCGTTTCTGTAAAAGAACTAAAAAAAGTTAGTGCAATTCTCATAAAAAGGTGTATAATGCTTTAGTATTATTATTAGATGCTTATTTTCATATTAATCGACAATTAACGCATCTCGAATAAAGGATATCCGATATCTCTCAACACCAATTAATACGATAGAGGGAGCCATTGTTTTTCAATCCCCTACTGTTCAAACGAGGGTGGCTGTGTGAAGTATTTGTCGGAGCATTAAAAAACATATCGTCTGTCTACGCAGTTGGCAGCCCGGAGTGTGTCTCTGGTCTTTTGTCAATGTTGGTTTAAGAAAAAAAAATCATAACCAAAAATAGAATTATTATTTTCTTTTATTTTTTGAAATAGAATTGCTTTTAGCCCCTATATAATTGAATTTGAAATTATTGATAATTGAAATGAAGATTGAAGAGGGGCTTATGGCGAGACTTGTGTCTGTAGTCTGTGACTCTGTTGCATTAAACTACGTCACTAGGTCACGTCGATCATCTGTTCAAAGTTTGAAATGAAACAAAAATGACAACGTCAATCGGATTTAACTTTCACAATAAACGTTAGAGGGGCAATCGGGTGAGATCGTCTCACGGCTTCATGTTTTTTTATGGATGAAGCACTCGTGGCTCGACGCAGTGTTCTGTAAACGATCACTACAGTAAGCCACTTTCGCTGTGGCTGGTCTTTGGATGGTTGACCACCACATGAAAACATTGTGACATTAAATTTTGCGAGCGTTTCCATGCTTTGGAAACCATGTTAAAACGTTGGTCCCGGCTCTCACTAACTTAAGAGTCTTTTAGTTACGTTGAAGGAATTATGGGCGGCGTAAAAATTTTTAACATTAGTTAGGTCCAGACTTCGTCGATTACCTACAAATAAACAAATATTTCCTCTGTATTATTAGTAAGTTTAGATAAAATTGCAGCTTTGCAAGGTTGCAAGCTAAGTACCCAGTTCGTAGGTGGATACTACATAACATACCAATACTCGTATATTGAATACTAACTGTTTCCCGCGGCTAAGTCCACGTAGAAGTCGTGATCGCGTAAAATCATTACCCTTTTTTGCCTTGTCGGTTAAAACTATGTTATACTTTTATGTCCTTCCCAGGGACTCAAACTATCTCTACACGAAATTTCATCTAAATCGCTTCAGCCGTTTAGGCGTGAAAGCGTAACAGACAGACAGAGTTACTTTCGCATTTATAATATTCATACACACGTTTAGTCACACCTTTAAGCCCGAAGGGGTAGGCAGAGGCATAGTATACGCCCACGTTTCACCTTATAGTTTTATGTCCCACGTAATAGGTGGTGATCCTATTGCCGTTTTGAAATGGACAAACAAATGTCGCCGCGACCCGCTGTTGAAATTTTTCAAGCCGCCCATAGGCCTTCAACTTGGCTTAACGATTGTCACTATACTGACATCCGAGTTTCGTTTCGAGTTTTCCTTCTCTACGCAATTGAACTTTTTGCGAAAGTGTTTTCTTAGTCGCCTCTTACGACACCCTCGTGATGTATTGGGGTGGCGACATTTTGTAGTCGCCACACGGAGGCTGGCATTATTAGTAAGTTCAGATAAAAAGTGCAGCGTTGCAAGGTTGCATGCTAAATACCCAGTTCGTAGGTAGGCACTACATAACATACCTGTTAGCACTCGTATATTGAATATCTACTACATACAAATATATTATGTTATCTGTAGTACCTACGTGTTAAAACGCAGATTGTTTTAGCTTCCGCGCTGTCAGCGGTATCATCAGCTGAAATAGCAATGTTATTATTTAATACACTTGTACCTATACGGAAATTATAAATATTTATTGTCGTAATGGTATCGGAAACACGTAATTAGTAACACACCTATCGTTAAACCATCGTCATCATTCTCGTATACTGCTCGTTCATACTAAAGTAGAATTTTTAATTAGACGAAGTAAATTGACAGCAACTAATGTCACTTCTTGTAGTGTTGCGTATTTTCTATGACGAAGTGACATTAGCTACTGTCAATTTACTTCGTATAGGTAGTTAACAATTCGGGTATACGCCTCTACGCCAGCGGCAAAGTTAGAGCGAACGTATTTGTCCTTTACGAAACTTCTTTTAATCTTAATTTTTATTTACCGTGAGAAAAATCCTACATGGATGCAATACCGGACTCCTACCGACTAAAAACCACACGTATCCTACCTAACAGCCTACGGTTGGGAGCCCCGGGAAAGCCCTCGGAAGGATACCCGGTTGGGTGCTATGATGCATGCAACATTATACAGGTTAAATTTAATATAACACAGTAGTTCCTCGCGTTTTTCATCGGGGGGTTAAAAACACTCAGCATCCTAACCCTCAATAATTAGTTAACCCTTAAACTCTCAAGTGACAGGGGGTCGCTTTGACCCCCGTTTTTTTCGCGGTTAATTGCCGGAAGTGTCAGTTTTTTTCGCGTCAACAGTTTTTTCGCATGAAAAGCAATATGGTTTTTAGTTGATTGAAGGGGCTCTTGAATCGATCGATTGCGTAAGGGTCGTTTGGTAAAGGTTTTATTTTACTAGCGAATACACGGAACTTGTCTATTTAAGTTTTGTCAGCTGTTTAAAATAGGCTACATTTCTTAACTACATTATTCTTTAAAATAAATAAATAAATATTTGTGGACATTCACACACAACATTATCTAGCCCAAATTAAGCTAATATAAGCTTGTGCTATGGGATCTAGACGACTGATATACATACCTACTTCTACAGGGTGAATTTTTCAAAAGGGATTGGATGGCCAAATCCGAAACTATAAGGAATAGCGAAAAATGCTCAAAGGAGTCACGAGCCCGATTTTGATGAAACTTAAAACCTCATCATTAGATTTTTGAAAAACCAATAATCCTAGCTGAGAATCGAACCCATTGATTATGAAAAAAAAAACACACCCTATATTATTACACCATACGATAGTGTTGCTATTAGGGATCTTATTCTGGGAAGTAATGACATACGGCAAACTAAAGGAAAGTGCTCATCTTTAACAAAATACAATTTATTTTGTTTACGTTAACTGACTATTTGTTCAAAATGTAGACCATTGAGTGCCATTGTTTTCAATACATAGCTGGATTCGAGAACTCAAGGATCGTACTGCATTCAATATTATTGATTCCATTTAGAATATTCTCCAAAGAATCATTCTCAGCATGATTTAAAACACGGAATAGTTACGCTCTATTCTGGGATTTCGAACGACACAAACTATGATACAAAATTTAGGTATACATGAAATATGAATTCTATTAAAATTTCAAACTTTCCTTAAATTTGCCGTATATCATTACTTCGCAGAATTTGATACTTATCAGCGACACTATCGTATGGTGTTTGAATTGATTTTGAAAAAAAAAAAACACATCCTTTATTATTATAAAGGATGTGTTTTTTTTTTCAAAATCAATTGGTTCGATTCCCAGCTAGGATGATTGATTTTCCAAAAATCTAATGATGAGGTTTTAAGTTTTATCAAAATCGGGCTCGTGACTCCTTTGAGCATTTTTAGCTAATCCTTATGGTTTCGGATTTGGCCATCCAAGCCCTTTTCAAAAATTCACCCTGTATATTTAAAAAAAAATAATTACTTCAATTAAATACCCCATAAATACTTAATAGTTAAACTTTCCATTTAAAAATAAAACGAACTCTACTTTGTATGATATTTAGAAGAGTTCAAGTCGTGTTTGAATTTGAATAAAACATATAACGTGTAGGTACAAACTGTTATTTTTAAACGTTATTTTCGTTATTTTAATGGTTATTTACGTTATTTTTAGAGAGTTGATGAAATATGGAACAAGAATAGGCTGTTTAAGAACAGTAATAATGCTTCCGAACTTTATGGAGTACTAAATGATGCCTGAGACTCCGCCCGCGCGGAATTATTTTCCCATTTACGCATTCCCAGTAAAAAAGTAACCTGTGTTATTCCAGACAATAATATATGCCTCTACCGAATTTCAACCAGATTTGTTTAGCCGTTAGAGCATGAACAACAAACATTCATTCATCCACACTCACAAACTTTTTCATCATTACTAATATTATAAAGAGGAAAGATTTGATTGTTTGTTTGTTTGCATCGAATAGGCTCCGAAACTACTAGACAAAATTGAAAAATTCTTTCACTGTTGAGAAGCTACACTCTACCCGGTGAACATAGGCTATATTTTATTCCGGTATTCCCACGGGAACGGGAGCTACGCGGGTGAAACCGCGTAATGTCCGCTAGTTTAGAATATAAGTAAGATTCCTGGTAGACTTGGTGACCAGCACGACCTCGTTTAAGAGTTTTGGTGTTATCCTGCTACTTGGGGCGTGACGCACCCGTGACGCTCTCATGCGGCGCTTTCTTGGGCCTGCTTCTCTAAGGACGGCGAGCAGCCCTCTGCCGTCCACAGGCCTTCGGCTATTGGGTTACATTCATCGGCCTTTAAATTAATTTATTTATTTTCTTTATTTGCAGAGCTGCATCGCTAACCGGCTACGAACCAAATGACCTAATAGAAAAGACTCTGTACAACTATATACATGGAACTGATGTACTGCATATGAGGCATTCGCATTGTACACGTAAGTATTGTAAAAGTTTGATCCCGACTCTGAGACTGTTCTAATCTATACAAATATTATAAAGAGGAAATTTTTTTGATTGTTTGTTTGTTTGCATCGAATAGGCTCCGAAACTACTCAACCGATTTGAAACATTCTTTCACTGTTGGGAAGCTAGACTCTTCCTGCTGAACATAGGCTATATATCATTCCCGTATTCCCACTGGAACGGGAGCTACGCGGGTGAAACCGCGTGACGTCCGCTAGTAATCTATAATTTTCTGAGGAGTTGATTATCCTAAAGAGTACCAGATGCATCATTCAGTTCTAGGTCACCATGTGGTGGAAACACATTAAATTTAACAGTACTTATACCAAATTTCCGATGAATTGGACCTGTGAATTGTAGTAAAATCTCTTCAATACTTATGAAATGAAGTGAGCTGGTAATCTTCAATGTTAAAAACTGTCTCACACCAGCTTTAGAACAAAAAACTCGCATCATAATTGGCACCTACATCTGGTGGGCCGCTAAGAAAGGCAGACACGCACGTTCAATTTATAACGTCCTACATTTGTATTAATATATCTCTGTTCTAATAAAAACCTGTATTAGATACTAAGATGAATTTTGGGAGGGACCGGACTGAGGTTTTTGGGCTGTTCTTCTCAGTCTGTAGCATTTCCGAACCCCCAGTAGAGTCACAAAAATTTTGACAAACTAAATCATTTTTCTAAAAATTTCAAAGGGAATAAATTTTATTTTATTATTTATTTTGTTTTATTTTCTCTTTCCAGTGCTAACGAAAGGCCAGGTGACCTCCCGATACTATCGGTTCCTGACCAAAAGTGGCGGCTGGGTGTGGATGCAGAGCTACGCAACTATTGTGCACAACTCCAGATCTTCGCGACCTCATTGTATTGTTTCTGTCAATTATGTGCTCAGGTAATTTAGTTTTTAACTTTTTTTTAAGTAGTAGAGTTTTTTAGGATTTTAAATAGATACTTTAATTTCATTGGAAATTTTTGGTTAAAATTCGCCTTCACATGAGACTGCCTGGCAGCAAATATGGATTTTTCTCGTTTGACAAAACACGAGTTTATAAATCAAGTACTTCAATGTTATAGAATTAAAGTTTCCGCCGTAATTTCTATTGCTTTTGAGTCCGATTCCATAGGAAATCATATTTTTATCCTGATTTATCTTTGAGACAAATTTAGTAAATTGAAAAGCATTGTTTTAGTACTAACCGCTCGTGAAGGCAAGATTACAACTCGAAAACAGCTTCTTATAATAATAATAGGTACCTAATTAGAAAACTTAAACTTATTCCAAATCTTCTTCCACAGCGATGTAGAAGAAAAACATCTCCTCTTGAACATTAGCCAAGGCAGCCCAAAAGTGAACGTCGAAATCCCATCACCACACGTACCTACCACCACCACGTCACCACAAATACCCCACAACATCAGACACGGCGAAAAACTCAACCCAGTTTCGGTCAACGAAAGCGAGTATAGCGACTCTAGTGGTGGTTACACTTATGCAGAATATAATCTACCTGTCATCCCACCTTACGATAATCAAGAAGAATACCACCAACAAAATGGCTACCAAGAAATATTCTACGAAAATTATGCAGAAACGAATGATATGTTACAGAATTATGTGACCTACCCTCAAAGTCAAAGACCTTTTTCAGCTAGTTCATCCTCTTGTAGTTCTATAGAAGGCTCAGAAATGCCTAATCAATATAATTATACGAATTTAATATCGTTCTACGGTCATAATTCGAATCAAAATGGCCGACCTGTGGTTGAAAATTTTGGAGGGACTTTCGGTAAAATAACTCCTAACCCTACGGTGCAAGAAGGGGGTTATACTAGTGTTATAGTTGATAATACGCAACAATTCCACCATCACGGTGGAGGGGTTAACGAATTTGTGCATTGATAGTGATTTTTAGTGTAAAAAAATTATGTAAAGGATTTTAGAATTGGCGCGAAAAGTGTTTTAAAATTGTGTGATTCGTTTTTTTTTTTCACTTGTAAAGGAAGAAAGTATATACCTATTCTTTAATCTGAAATATTATAAAAAACGTGTTTTATTTTTTTTTCTACACGTAAAGGATATAAAAAGTATTTAACGAATTTTGTGCTAGTTTTAGTACAGTCAGCTAAAAAGTTGTTTACCATACAGTTGAGGTACTTACATTGGAAAGTCATGATTTTCTGAAACAACGTATTATTATCATTTCAAATATATATATGATTTGAAATAATACTAAGACGCTTACCTGCCTGAGCCTAAAACTTTTGAAAGGATATAGGCAACCTATTATCGCAAAAAAGTATAGATAGGGGTTGAGATAGGGGGTGAAATTGTTTTATGGAATTTCGTTATTGGCGAAGTTATAACATTGTATTTGGCACTTGATATTATTCAAAATAACTACTACAACTGGACAAAGTCGCAGGCAAGAGTAAGTGTATTATTTCTGTCATTTAATTTGTTAAGTTTGAATTAGAACTTTTACCAACAACTTAAGTACCGCCGTTTCGAAGAATCAACCCAATGAGAGCGTCATCACATTATCCGATCCGATTTCGATGTTGGGCACCTACCCGATATCGGGGTAACTTAAATGTATAAAATATTTTGTCTTTCATATTGTCCGACTCGATATCGGAAATCGGAGTCGACACCGTCATATTGTCGACTATCGGATGAATGAAGGCTATCGTTGTCCGAGACCGATTTCGGATCGAAAAATATATAAATGCTCTTCGCGATAATTAGTTACAATTTTTACTCCATTATTTATATTACACAGAAACTTTTATCAAAACTGGTAAACCACTATTTAGCCGACTGTGCGATTAACGTTAATATTTTTTTTCGCTTAAATGTAATCGCAAAATAACGTTACAGTTATATTCCAAATAACGGTTAGTTATATTATCCGTTATTGTATACTGATGTAGCAGTAAGAAATGTAATATATTGTAAATATATAAAATAAATTATTTGTAGGATTTTTTATTTGTAAGATAGATGATACCTATTTATATTAATCTTTTTATGATTTTGGATGATTGACAAGATAAAATACATTTATTTTTAATGCTACTTTTCTTTTTAATTTTTCTATATTGTTAAGATGTCAACCAAGCATATGTGGTGGTCCGTTTCTCAAGGTTAGACTGTGACAGGTAGCTGTCAAAATTGTGAAGCAGCTTTATTACCTTACAAAGTAAACTTATATTCAGTTCCAATCAAGTAAGGCAAAGGACCAATATGTGTGTAGTTTTAGTCGGTAGGAGTCCGGCGTAGCATTCATGTGGTACACTTCACGTAAAGAAATGGGGGTTTACTAATGTTTGCCATAATTTAAAATGCCATAATTTCATATGCCATACTGGTATTTGCCATAATTTCATTAGAAATAACGCTTCAGTTGCCATAATCGTGACATGACATAAAATGACTTTCACTAATTCCATTGGTCATAATCGATCAAGTGTCATAATAATTTAAATCCATAAATGTATTTGACATAATTTTCGTTTTCAATAATGCCATTTTCATTTTCCATAACTTTTATTCACCATAATATACTTCTGGGTGGTTTAAAAAAAACCACGAAGACTTGCACTGAGTCGGGGTGTTAACAATCGACCTAACAATATTATGTATTATTTTCAAAATTATATCATATTTTGATTATGTCAAGAGTCGATTATGAGATGTGTTACTTATGGAAACTAATTATTATGATATATGTTATTATAGAAAGTAATTTTATGGCAAATAAAAGTTATCACTGTTGAGTTGTTATGGCAAACGTTATTAGTATAAATGATAATAGTGTAAGTAAATATTATGATCGGGGATGATTATGGCAAACAATATTAGTGCAAATGAATTTATGGAAAACGAGAGAAGACCAGAAATGGGTATGCTTATTTTTACTGTTGATATATATCACTTGGTGGAACTGACTGCACATAATTAAAACACCATTTGTGCTGTTTCACAATATTAATTTATAAACTGGCAGATAGTCAAAATCCTAAAGTTTCAGTCTCAAAAAAGGCATTTGTTTATAAAGGAAAGCATTAAAAGATATTGTACGGTAAAGTATTCCCAGTACCCAATTAAAGACACAAACTCCTATTAATGAAAATCACTTAATCATAAGGATTTCAACTTGGCTTATTGACTGCCATGTTACCGACAATTGAAACCAATGACTAGGTGTTTTCTGCAGTTAGTAAACATTGAATATCGGAAGAACCGATTATGAGCGGCTTGAAAAAATTACAACAGCGTCACATTTGGCGCCTGTTCATTTCAACAAAGCAAAAGGTCCACCATCTTTTATACAACAAAATACTAGAAATACGGGCGTACAGTGTGCCTATGTTATGTTCTTAAGTCATCATACCGACGGTAGCATCATGTGACAAGGCAAATATATGACAGAAAAATTAAAACCAATGTATCTTATCTTGTCTTTCAGACTTAAGAGCTGGCTCTTTCTTTCGATATTACTCTGTGTTGATAGCTGAAAACCACAGTGCCAAGTGCGATTTTTTGGAGAATAATCTTCCCAATACTATAAGTTCATTAACATATGAAATTAGCACTAGACACTTTGAAGCAGCGTCATTTTTATGCGTTAAAAGATTTCTGTAATAATCAACGTAGTTATAATAACTAGCTTTAGGTGAACGGTATGTTATCGACTCTGAGAGTTGACATATCACGCTATAGACAATAATAGTACATAGTTTATTATAATCTGTATAACTCTTTCCAAACCTTTTAATCTGTCTACCAATAACTAGTCACCAATTTATGTTGTCATGTTAACTAGAAACGGCTTGACTATCTAGCTAACGATATTTCAATAAAAAAGAACATTACATGTGTGTATTTACTTATATACTTACAATTGGTAGGTATTAATTTTGTATAGAAAACATTATTATCATTTAAAATCATGATCAACATTTCGGTTGGTAGCATTATTAGTACCAACCTAAAGTATGAAATATGAAATAACCAACGTTAAATAACATGTAAAATAATAGCCATAATAACGGAAAGCTATTTAGCAGTAACGGAATAACATAAATATAAATTAATGTGAAACGAAAAGCCGTTTTCAGTTACAATATTGTACTTATATTATTTTAGCGTACTAACCCTATTTACGCTAAAAAAAATAGCAGAATTTACGAATTTAAGCTCCCGAACTTTAAATACCAAGAATCGTACATTAGCACCTATTTGTAAAAAGACTTGTGAATTAAGTGCCATTTTGCGGGAATCTACTAGTCTCTAACTGTATAATAAAATCTGTTATTAATAAATAATAATAATTGTATCAATACATTTCCATAAATACGTACACTTCCGATGCAGTGCGAGCTTTAGCTTTCAAAATAATAACAATATTTCCTATTAAAATAGTTAGACACTAAGAATTTATCCAGATTAATTGAAGCTTGTTTCTAAACTTTCAAACATTTTTTGTCGGCAAAATATAACGGCTCTTTGGCGTGCCTTTAGATTTTTTCAGTTACTCGAACTTAACACTATTTCTTACATAAATTTTTACTATAAGTATCTATTCAGAAAATCTGAGGAAAAGCAATATCAAAGTTTGAAAAACAGCTAAATTCAGCGAAAGTGTGATGACCTACGAACAGAAATAATACTTACCTATGTTATTTGTTTACTGTTGTTTTTTTACGATAAAAATTGTGTAAGTAATATTTTAAAACAAGTTATGTATTGCGTTATAATGATTAACGTTATAACGTTATTAACAGCAAAAAAAACTATAAATTTACACGAGTAATTTAATGAGTAATCAAATATTTGAAAATAGAATACCGATGGAATTTCTTTTCAGTATAATTATTACCCTTTGCATAGGTCCAAGTAATTTTAAATTTATTGTGAATATTATTTATTAATTATACGAGTGAATCATGTACCTACATACTTATTTCTACTTTATATTATTATTTTAGTGTTATAATTATAATAATAAAATATTTCGGCGAGTAATGAACAAACAAATTGTGATATTTCAAACATATTACCTATTTATGATATGAAATAAAGTGCATTGAATATAAACGATGATTTATTAGTTTCATTTTATTGACTTTGTAAGAAATATGAACGTTGGAGGCCGAGAGAAGACATCCATTAGTAAAAAAGAAATTATTTTTGTGAATGTCATGTCGAACTCGTGCTGAATATCGGCTGGCTAGCGAACTCACGAGCCTTGGTCTAAAACGCCAACGCAGCACTTAAAAATCGGCGGATTTGCTCGCTAGTTCTTTGAGCCTGGAGGAATTACGAAGTCCGCGCTACAAAAAACCGCCAGTGGGTCTGTTTGGTTCGTAAATGGATTACCAACGCGAACTGACGCGTCAACGCGGTTTAAAACATCGCAGACTTCCGAATGGGCCATCCCCCTTAAAACCATAAACACAGTCCCTATCTATCTCCGGGCGCCCGGGTAACTCCTAGTATCCACCTATGTTTCAGAAATCCGGGAGTCTCAGGAATCCCGGTACACTTTGGCTACCACAGCAATCCACCGAAGAGTTCGGTGTAGTTTTTAGGATATCCTTGCCACAATGATCTCACGTTGATTTGCTGATACCTTACTTGGAGAGGACGTGAGGTTTTCTGATGAAACCGCGAATAGCACACGAAGAATCATTAGTCCGTTGGTCCGATGCTTACCTACTGAAGCTACCGACGCGCGACGCTAAAATATGAGGGGAATAAAATTATTGTTATCAGCTAATTTCAAGTGAAAGATAGGTAGGTACCTACCATACTTGCACGATACGTTGAGACACATCAATGAAGCGTGTATCAACTTATCGCGCATGCGTAATCCCTACTAATATTATAAATGCGAAAGTAACTATGTCTGTCTTGTCTCTCCGTTACGCTTTCACGCCCAAAACTAGATGAAATTTTGTACAGAGATAGTTTGAGTCCCCGGGAAGGACATAGGCTACTTTTTAACCGACATAAAAGAGGGTAATGATTTTACGCGATAACGACTTCTAGGTGAAAGAAGCCGCGGGGAACAGCTAGTAGTGTTTTTAATTTAGAGACTTTGATGCATTATATATTTTGATTTTCTGTATTTGAAAAAATATACATTTATTGTTAAAAATACCAGAGAAACATAATTATTACATATCTATATTTACATTATTACTATCTAAACTAAACCTAAATAAGGCCCCCGTGGCATTGTGCCCAAAAGACTAGCAGCATTCCCCCTTTGAATAGCAATACCTATTCGTTGAGCGAGAAAACTGTTGACTCCACAAGGCGCTTTTTCAAATTCTTGAAAAATTTTTGCGCATTGGGACCCCATGGACCTAGGGTCTCGACACCGACTGGACAAAAACGATACGATGATTCGAGAACCTTATATTTATTAATTTTAATATTTTCAGCCGCTTGCGCTGCTGCACTGGCTTTTAATTTTGTTTTAGGAAGATGGGACGGTGCCAGAGTGTCAACACAAGTTGCATCCCACACCAGGACCCGACCCATCTCCCACGATGTCAAAGTTATACCATCCGGTCTCTTGCCATCGTCCCTGAAAACGCCGTTTGGCTCTAAGAGCGCAGGCACATGGCGGTGGCAAGAGCACGGCGGATGATGTCGTTCAGCGCAGCGAGAAGAGAATAAGACTCAGTTCAGTTCAAAACTTGATAAGTAGCAATCTTATTAGAGTTTATGTTTTTGAATCAGTTGTTAATTTAAAAAATATTGATACCCAGTCAATCACAAAGTTCATGTAGATTTAGTACTACTACCGCCATCTAGTGTGGAATAGCGTAATTAGAAGGTTAACCTACTGGACATTACCACTACTAGCGCCATCTAGTATGGAATAGAACAAAATTAGTAATTCGAAATAGTACTTTAATATTTGCCTAATTTGAGATTAGTTTTTACATTAAAAACTACGGTGAAGTGTTTCTTGAACACTGTTCTATAATATACGCTATACTAAAGCAGGCCGCGCGTTATTGTGACTTATGTTTTTGTAACCCGGTCCCGGACGTGTACTACGTGGCTGTAGGCTTTCCACAAAAAAACAATCCATCTCTCTCAAGTTGGATCAAACTGCATTGTGAAAATTTGGTTAAAATCGGTTAAGTAGTTTAGGAGTTCATCGTGGACCAACAATCAGGCACGTAATTTATATACCTATATTAAGATAGGCTATTTTTTCTAAGGTTATTTTATTGAAATACGGTATTATAAAACGGCATGTATTTAAATCGATATCTGTTTATTCCCTTTTTCCGAACAAAATATTACAAAGTTAAACCAAAAATACTGACTTGCACACTAAATAAATGAAATTCAATATACTGTTTAATGGTATTTGCAGAACTATTTTACTGAACAGATCACTATTATCAAAATCGTATATCTAAAAATTCCTAAGCTCAACAAACTTATTAAAACTTTTTAAGGAAAACCATCGCCTAATTTACTTTTATGAACATCTTTTATTCTAATTAAAAAGCCAATTTAATCAGTCATCTTTACAAAATTAAATTTTAATAATCAAAAAAATAAAAAACTAACCTAACCTAACCTATTCCGTTATAAGATTGTAAAATTTAGAGTGCAAGTTAGTATTTTTGATGAGCAATTCGTATTTTTGTTTAGTAAATCATATATCCGGTGTACGAACCACATTTTTGATGTGAATTCGATAAAAAAGGTCATCCCGTTATGTGTAAAATTTTAGATTTTTAAGTAGTACATGTTTAGTTAATCAATTGGTTTTTTTGCACAGCATTTAGATTTCTGGTATGCATTCAGTTAATTAGTGGAGTTACCTAGTGTGCAGAGAAATTATATAGATGTGCATTTAAAAATATCCCTTATAAAACTAGCTGATGCCCGCAGCTTCGCCTGCGTGAAATTTTGTTCTCTTTCCCGCTTCTCATGGTAACTTATTCCCGGGATAAAAAATGTATTAACGCACTTCGTTTACGTCACATAAGGTGTATTTAAGGAGAGGTATTTCTTCATCAGACTCATCAAGCAGCGTGTGAAACTGCCGTTTGCTTGCCAACACGCCAGTTTAGATTTACCCATTTTTAGATTCATATGTTTATGTATGATTCTTTAAAGTGATATAGCCTTTTTATTTATAAACCGATTGACATGAAAACTTAATGTTAAGTGGAGCAAACCTCAACACAATAAAGAAAACCGTATTGCCGGTTAAGCGGTTTCTAAAAATCATTGTTTTGGGTTCTATTGCGTTCATAAAGCATATCATATTTTTTCTTATTTATCTTCCATGGACAGACAGCGACCTGTTACGATTTTATCATATGTATTGATGATATTGATTGATTGATGATAAAAAATGAAACAACTTTTTAAAGATATTTATTTTTATTTTATATACAAAGTACAAAAATCAACGGTCATAATCAACTGACTTCTCCTCACTCTCATTTTTCCAAATAGCTTAATACTGAATTTAGATATCAACAGATTCTATTGTAAACTTTTTGATATAAAGTTGTTTACATATTTTCAATTACTTAAAATATGTTTTCAGTTTACAAAAAATATTATGTTAAATGTCATCAGATCACAGAATATAATGGCTTTAAGTATATTAATCTATCTAATATTATAAAGCTAAAGAGTTTGTTTATCAGAACAAGATAATCTCAGAAACTACTGGTCAAAATCGACCATTTATTTATAATCCCCGAAGGGGTAGGCAGAGGCATTTACATGTATGTCGCACGTAATAGATGGTGAGCCTATTGCCGTGTTGAAATGGACAGCCGGTTGTAACGACCCACCGTTGAAAATTTTCAAGCCGCCCATAACCTTCAACGATTCTCATTTTACTGACAATGGGACCAACGGCTTAACATGCCTTCCGAACAACGAAAACATGTTCGCAAATTAAATGTCACAAAGTGGTCACTTGGTCACCCATCCGAGAACTAGCCATAGCGTTAGTTGCTTGAAACGCACGGATACAAACTGTTTAGCTTAATAATATTAGTATAGAACAAAGTAATTTGTTATCTTTTAAACACCATCATAGGACGAGTAATGCCGAAGGCTTTTATTAGATCCTGAAACAAAGAAATAAGTTGTTAAAAAAACGGGCAACAGGAAGGGTACATACATATAATCACGCCTTAACCCCCGAAAGGGTAGGCTTAGGCATAGTTTACGCCCATATTTCACCTTTTAGTTGTATGTCCCACGTAAAAGGTGGTGAGCCTATGGACGTGTTGAAGTGGACAGAATTGCGTAGAGAAGGAAAACTCAAAATGAAACCCGGTTGTCAGTAAAATGACAAACGTTAAGACAAGTTGAAGGCCTTATGGGCTTAAAAAATTTCAACTGCCTCGTGGCGCAGTCGGTAGTGATACCGCCTGCGGCGCTGGAGGTCGTGGGTTCGATTCCCACCGGAGACAAATATTTGTGTGACCCATAAATGTTTGTCTCAAGAGTCTGGGTGTTTCTATGTATAATATGTATGTATTTAAAAAGTATATAAGTATTAATATCCGTGATCTGATACCCACAACACAAGCAGGTTATTCCTAGCTTACTTTGGGATCAGATAGCGTTGTGTGAAATGTCCGTGAATATTTATTTATATTTATTTATTAACTGTGAGTCACGGCGACCTGCGCCTGTCCATCCTCTCAGGGATAAAGGTCTGACAATATGTTTGTATGTATAAAGAGTTTGTTTAAGATTATTTTTGAAAAGCAATTAGTATGCTAACTGATCATAAATTTTAAATACGGAAAAAGAATTGGTTTCGAGCAGGATTCGAACCTGCGTCTTCGGCGATCCGTGCCGACGCGTTATCCACTCCGCCATCGAAACCTACTCGGTACCAACCAAATTTGTCACCTTATTATACGTCTTGGGGCGACGTAGGCTCCATCTACCGGCACTTTTTAGAAAGTTACACGGCACGAATGTATGGAATTGAATCTATATTCATTGGATTTATGATGAAACCAGCCCGAACATTAAGATTATTTTTGAAAAGCAATTAGTATGCTAACTGATCATACATTTTAAATACGGAAAAAGAATTGGTTTCGAGCAGGATTCGAATCTGCGTCTTCTCGCATTCCGTGCAAGATGTGCTAAGTGGTTAAGCCTCTTGCACGGAATGCGAGAAGATGCAGGTTCGAATCCTTCTCGAAACCAATTCTTTTTGCATATTTAAAAATTTTTTTTTCTTCTTGTTCTTGGACTTTCTCGGTTTGAGAGTATGCCAAAGTCAAGTAAATTTCATTGCGGAAATATAAATCATTTTCATGTTAAGATTCTTCTTATGAGCAGCGTATTCATGTATGTCCAAGTTTGGACTAAGTTCTACTCTAGTAAGGCGGTGGTATCTTACTAGGGTTTGCTGTGGAATTCGTCGACAAACCTAAAAATTCCAGTTTCCCTGCGCTTTATCACTTTCCACCACTTTTGCACGTTGTCGAACCTTTATGTTTAATAATCCACCATAAATTACACATAAACACTCAAAATTACTCTAGTTTTGAAAAATTATTAAAACACATTATAACGCTTGTCTGAAAGTTTCCCGCCGAATCCTATTTAAAATTTATGAAAAGTTTGTTTGTTTGTCACTCAGTCTCTCTCTTTCTCTTATGTAACATAGTACATTTATAAATTTGCACTTACCTGCCACCGTTCCTGATCCATGGACACTATGAACTGATTTTCTTCCGCAATATCTTTTTTATCACCGGATTTCTTCAGCGGAGTTATGAATGGCAGCCCAAACTCTTCATCTGGAACAATCATTAATTTAAGTTAGTATTTTTGAGGATTAACACCACTAAAGACTCACCACCTATTACGTGGGACAAAAAACTGTGAGGGGAAATGTGGGCGGATACTATGCCTCTGTCTACCCCTTCGAGGATGCCTGAACGTATATTGTATGTATGTTTTAGGTATATCTATACATATAATAAAATGATAGAAAAGTCAAAACTGTACATTGGAAATAATTAAAAAAATACTCGCTGGGTGTTCAACATAAGATACCGAAGCCGAAAATATAGTTAGAATTTTTTTTTGTCTGTTTGTCTGTTTGCTTTGCTTTGTCCGGAAGGATCTCGAAAAGTACTCAATAGATTTGATTCAAATTTTGCACAAATATTACCTAGGGGTAGGGTCGTCAAATAGGCTACATTATTACATATTATCACGCTACATATCCTAAGGACTAAGCAGAGAGCAGTCAAATTGGCATTATAACATAATTTTCACGCGTACGAAGTCGCGGGCAACATCTAGTCATTAATAGAGAAATAGTAATGGTCCTAAGATACTACCCTGAGGTACACTTCACTTAGACTTTGATTGGAATTGTATGTTTTTAGGGTCCCATACCCAAAGGAGACCCTATTCATGAGACTTCACAATTCGTCTGTCTGTCTGTCCGTCGAGAGAGTACTCAGGAACCGTGATAACTAGAGCTGAAATTTTCACAGATGACGTATTTCTGTTGCCGCTCGCTATAATCACAGGGCGGAAACTCCATACTAAAATGTTCGTTTTTTTCACCCACACTAATATACACGTAATGTGAATGCTTGAATCAAGCTTGAATGTGTGTGTGAGTATACTAGGGACACTAGCTATGGAAACAAAATAATAAGGAACAGAATGCAATCTCATGTATGTAAGTACTTTTTTTTCAAATCTACCCTCGGCTAAACACAAATTAAACCAAAGCAATAGCACAAAGTACGTAGGTAGTAATACGTAATGCAACGCAGTGACACTCTCTCAAGTACTGTTACGGCAATAGATACGTCAACTTTAGTGGGGGGATGGGGAAGCTTACTCAGTGGGAGGCAGGGAGTTGCAGTATCTGTATGTAATACTATTATATTATCTTTGCTATAAAAACAAAAACTAATATCAGAAAAATTATAATCCTTATTTAAGGGGAGCTGCCTTACAAACGTGATATCTCCAGGACGCCCAGAGTGATTGGAATAAGAGGAGACGAGAATCCACGAATTGTCTGAGAGCTCTATTCACTAAGCTAGAATATTATGCGTATGGACAGAATAAACTTAGAGGATCTGGAGTATTTGAAGGTGGATCAGATAGTATGGTATTGCAAACACTAGAAATTTTTACAGAAAACTAAAAAATTACTTTTGGGCATCTTTTTAATAGAGAAATAGCAACGGTCCTAAGATACTACCCTGAGATACACTATAATTTTGATTGAAATTGTATGATTATCACCTTTGTTCTCTACTCACCAAGATATACACTGATGAGCGTATCTCTCACAAGAAAAGACACATAGTATATGTTCTCAATGGTGGCACTGAAGCTGGTCGGGTCCAACACGGTGTGGAAGTAGCTGACCGGCTCTCTGGAGCGCTCGTACGTCTTGCTGATGAACTTGTACACCTTGCTGATCATTTGGGAGCCTTCCTCCACCTTTTGTAACCTGGAAAGGATATGGAATACTTTTGTAGAGCTAGGGTACAAAGACCTTATTTATGAGACTGTTGTCTGTCTGTCTGTCTGTGTGTATCTCATGAACCGCAATGGATTATTATTATTTTCTTGTGCGGGACGCCGGCTATGCCGAGCGCACGATCCGACCGCCTGTTTTGCTGCCCATTTCGTTCATTTCTCCCAACCGCAATAGATAGATAGTCGAAATTTTTTACAAATGATATGTTTTTGTTGCCGCTATATCAACAAATGTTTAGATGAATAAAATTATATTCAAGGGGCTCTCATATTTAAAATTAGATTGTCTTGCGGTTGTTTGGTTATGAATCCCTCTGTGTGCAAGTCCAACTCGCACTTGGTCGGATTTTGCAGCTTTCAGAAGTCCCATGTCACAAGTAAATGAATTACCATTTTCGAGTTACACTGTTCTGTGTATTAAAATAATCATGATATTTTTAAAAAGTTTTGTATTCAGCAAATAGTAAAAGAAATACTGGATGTTTCTTTTAGGGTGTCAAGCCGCCACTAGCTGGTAGCAGGGTTCCATACCTATCGATTTAACCCCCATGTATGTTCTACGATTTTTTGTAGTTTTCGAGATATAAATTTTTTTCGTTATTTTTTATAATTACGTGTCCACGTGGCTTTCTTCTTTTTGGTTCGACTTTTCTTGGATATTTTTTTATTATTATAATGCCTATTGATTGCAGTATTATGGACAAAATAATCTCCTTCCTAACTTTGATACAAGATGTAAAAAATTTAATCGATAATAAAAAAATAGGGAATTATGCAGAACATTATATCTCGAAAACTACAAAAAATCGTAGAACATACATGGGGGTTTAAATCGATAGGTATGGAACCCTGCTACCAGCTAGTGGCGGCTTGACACCCTAAAAGAAACACCGTGTATATAAAGAAGTAACATAAAGAAAAAAAAGGAAATAAATAAGAAATTACTAAAAAAAAAGAGTAATAGAAAGCAATGGTCCCAGCACTGATCCTTGAGACACTCCTTATTATACTATATACTCACTTGTCCACATTTTCAGGTGCTTTAAGCGCCTGCGTCTGCTGCCTCTGAGCCACGCGGCGCGGAGCCCGGGGGCGCAGCTCGGGCGGCGTGGGCGCGAACGTGCCGTACAGGAACGACGCCGTGGGGACCTCGCGCGGGAACGAGAAGCACCACATGTTGGGGTTCTCGCGCTGCACATCATATCAAACGCTTACGTTAAAGCCACACTATGTATAGTCACATTTTATCTACACGCAATAAACTTTTCAGTTTCACCCCACTCCGCAAAAATTTTTCACAACTACTGTTTTCTTTGTTAATGTATTGTCTCACAACCAAATAAATACAGGGAGAGTGTGTAAGAATAGACTTGATAATAATAATAATAATTAATATTTTTTTATTTATTTCGTACAGAATTACATAGTTGGCACATCTACGAGGCAGTTGAAGTCGAAGTCACTTGGCTCTTAGCAACAAACAAGACTCTAAAGGCGCTCCCTCACCGAGAGCATTCACATGTAACGTAACATTACAGGTCGAGCATTAAATCAGTGAAGGAGGAGAACCAAGCATTACAATGCGCACCTTGTAATGATACAATGTGTAACGTTTTGATACCGACATACGAAAAATCTATACTAAATGTTACATTACATGTATACTAAATGTTACATGAAGCGCTCGTGGCCCCGCGGACTCAGTGTTCTGTAAACGATCACAGCAGTAAGCAACATTTACTATGGCCGGATATGGATGGGTGACCACCACGTGGACCACTTTGTGACATTTATTTACGAGCGTTTCCGTGCTTCGGAAGGCACGATAAACCGTTGCTCCCGGTTGTCAGTAAAATGACAGTCGTTAAGCCAAGTTGAAGGCCTTACGGGCGCGGGCGGCTTGAAAAATTTCAACTGTGGGTCGTCACAACCTGCGCCCGGGTCGGCAGCGCGTGTGTAGCGCCTCTGGTGTTGCAAACGTCTATAGGCTACGGTTACCAACCTTCCGGTGGGCCGTAAGCTTGTCTGCTACCTAAGTAGCATAAAAATAAAATAAAAAATTACACGCGAATGCTCGTTGGTCAGGGAGGTAGGTTGTAACATTATGCTGAAAGTCGAATCTCTAATGTTACATTACACGTGAATGCTCGTCGATCAGGGAAGTAGTATTGTAATGTAATGCTCAAAGTCGAATCTAAAATGTTACATTACACGCAAATGCTCCCGGTGAGGGAGGGCCTTTATGGTATACTCACAATATGATGAGCAAGTTCATCCTTGTCATAAGTGTTGACATTACCGCTGATGGACTCTGTAGCACGGACGGCTATGTCACTGGCTGTACGTAACACTCTGGAGTCTAGGTACACCTCTCCTGTAAGATTATGAAGGGGTTGAAGATCTTTACAACTATTTCTCACATAAAGTCAATAGTTCTGCGTTGTCGCATACAACTGATGAACATACTTATTTAATTTCTAGCTCAAGCTGATACTGACTTTATTAGGGCAAGGTAGATAAAATATAAAAGTTATAGTTATAGGATTGAAAAATGGCCTGAGTGGGTTCGAGAAGAGATAGCAGGGCTGTGCCGTTGTTGCCCGACTTGGTGTAGGTGTCTTAGTATTGTTATCTCCAATTGAGGAATCGAAATGTACATACTTGGCTGCATAACACGCTCCTCAATATCACCTTCTGCGTGTAAAGTCTGTACCTCTTGAATGGTAGTCTCCACAAGACTCGTCTCTTCTGCATTGTAATTATTTTCATCTGTAATCAAAAAATAACAAATAAAAATAAATTCACCTGGAATGAAAATAATAAGAGCCCCATTAAGATGTCTTAGCGAGCCATACTTGACAGTTGTACATGCTTCTTAGTGGAACCCAACCTTAGCTACATACATAACATCACGCCGGTTTCCCAACGGGGTAGGCAGAGACTATGGTTTTCCACTTGCCACGATCCTGACATTATCACTTTCGCTTCTTCTACTTTCATAAGTGTTTTCATACATGCTCTCCGATTAAGGGTACTCTTGACCTGGCCTTTTTCTAAAAGGTGTCCAATTTGGTCAGCATAAGTGCGACGCGGTCGACCCCTGCTGCCAGATTGTCCATTCACTCTCGCCTTATAAATCTCTTTTGTCAGTCTGTTTTCATCCATTCTCTCCACATGTTCGAACCATCTGAGCATCCCTTTCTCTATCTTAATCACTACATCTTCTGTCAAGCCGCAATGTTCCCTAATCACACAATTTCTTTCTTTATCCATCAATGTCACTCCAGCTATACTTTGCAAACTTCTCATTTCCTTAGCTATGAATCAGTTATATGACAATAATTTTGTTGATCATAGCCTGTCAGATGTCTTACAGACTGTGAGAGTGGCCCCCAATCGCTAGATGCGCCACGCCATTCCATCAAACAACAAAAAGTTATATAACTGGGAAATATTCTGTAAATTGGATTTAGACAACTGCTCATATTGGTGTTAAAGCATTTGATTGTCTGTTTGTATTAAGTAGGCTCCAAAACTATGGAACCAATTTAAAACATTCTTTCACTGTTGGGAATCTTCACTATTCCTGAGTAACATTATTGCTATTTTATTCCCGTATTCCCACGGAACGGGAGCTAGACGGGTGAAACCGTGTGAGGCCTGCTAGTTTCTATTAATGCTGACTAAAAACTGACTGCGAGCCATGCGAGATTTTGAAAGCAAACTATATTTTAAGTTGTCTAAGAGAATTGAAAATTTCAAGTTTATTTTGTACATACATAGAGTGGTAGACAATTTATCGCTTAAAACTTTGTATCGTAACTTTCTGTCATGACTTCCCATGCTGCTCCGCTGTGTCTCGTTAATTGAAGACATTTTCTTCCATTTAGAAAGTCTCCTTTATTTAATGCTGTTATCGAAAGTAGTGTTTATCTGTTGTTGATATTAAATACATAGATGTTATGTAAACAAAATTGAAATATCGCCCGCGCTCTCTGCGACTCTTCCTCCAAGAGAAGACCAAAGAGAATGCATGCAACACGAACGAACTAAAGATTATGACAGTTGACAGATGTCATGTATCATGTTCTATGTAGTCTATGATTTCATCAAGTTTATTAAGACGCGTCTGCTGCGACCGACGGATTATCATGATGCATGGCCAATATGCACTTGACAAGTCTGTTAAATATGAATAAAATTAGCTTCAGTGTGAGTGATTTATTTGCGCATGTGTGTGTGCGCTTAATTGACTCCTTATACTTATCATGTGGATACCTAAAAAGTCATATCTATCAAGTCTATCAAACAGATCTTTTCAGGTACGAGGAGGAAACACCTTATCCGAAAGGAAACTAGTTCTGAGTGGAGTTCCTCAAGGATCTGTTCTCTCGGCTCATCTATACAACATATATGTGACTGATTTGATTGGGTGTCTTAAGTCTAAGTCATCGTTCTTCGCCGACGATGGAAAATTCTTTGCTAACCCCCTAATACAGTCTGGTCAGTTGCAGGATGATCTAAACCGCATTGAAGAATGGACTAGAGATTGGATAATTTGGTTGAATAAATCAAAATGCAGTGTTCTTCACCTTGGGAGAGCCAACCCTTAAATTGCATACACTTTGGATGGCACACCCATTAACTCGTTCAACGTTCAAAAGGACTTGGGGGTTCTAATTACCACTAATTTGAACAGACTGTCCGATGACACTGTTACAGCAGCCTCGGGGAACGGGTTTAAAAATAAACTAGAACACTGGTTACGGACAAATAAACTATGTAATTTAAGAAACAATTAAGTGTGGTGACTTTTTCAACACTGTGATATAGACACATCAGCTAGTAGCTGCTCATCTATTAATCAAGAATAATAATAATAAATACGTGACAATGACAAAGAGATAGCTTTTAAATAAAGAGCGAGTGCAAATTGTTTTCGATTCGATTTATTTTCTATATACGCAAGTATGCTCATGTCTCGGAATTTTGATAAATACTAGTGGCTCCCAATTGGACTTCAAAGGAATACTCGGATATTATGCATTTTGCTTAATATCCTTCACAATCCCCTGTGCCCTACCTATCTATGGGAGCGTTTTGCATACATGCGTGGGCCTGATGCTCTTTGTAGGTCACACCTTAAATATCACCTTACTATTCCTCGACATAAATCTGATTCTATTCTTGTTCTACTCTTACTTTTTTACTGTTCATGTGTTAAAGCTGTGGAATTCTTTCCCGCTTATAGATACAATCTTGTCAAACCGTATCACTCTTTAATCCTTATGCTTCCTCCACATTACTCGCGAAGTTGAACGAGTACGAGTACGTCAAAAATTTTCTCTTTTTATTGTAATTTGAGTGTATATAAACTAATGAATAAATAGATGGTATCCCGCTTTTACTTTATAATAAAACCAAAAATACTAACGAAAATTTCCGTTTCCGAATCTGAATTCCTGTCCCGATCAGGATCAATAAACTGACCGTGTGGGGTCATTTTATGTAACTTGTTGCACTATGCTATGTATAGTTGAGGTCATAAGCGAACCCAACTTAATTCAAGAAGACAAATATTATCTGTCTCTGATAAGGATTTTGAATAGTTCATACTTCATTCACTCTGGCATCTGGCATACTCATTCTCAATTCTCATTGTAAAAATTGTGAAAAATTGTTGTATGAGTGCGCGGTAGCGGTTAAAAAACGTTTTATTTTAACTTAATTCGCTGTAATTTAGTAAATAATTTTGTATTAAATAATGTACAATGCTATAATAGATTTATAAATGTAAATATTTTTTGATATTTATAATAACGTGTCACACAAGCTGCAGTGACAAACTTTTAGTGAGGTTATAAAATTAAACCAAACAAAAATTTTGTCTAAATGGATTCACCGCCTGCACAAGAGGTAACGGAGTTATTGAAACAATGGGAGGAACAACACACAACACCAAATTACGACCCCATTCCTACATTGACTCGGTAAGTTCCGATTGTAAACATTGCAAAATTTTAATTAGCAAACAGCTTATTTCGCGTGTTATGCATGTGCTTTGATATAAATGTATAAAAATAGATTCACACTGTGACTTAAACTCGTAAGTTGGCGTAAAATTAGTTTTACAAAAGTTTAATTGGAATTTTGCAAAAGTATGTTTATAGTACCTGATAAGGAGACTTATCAGTATTAATTAATGGCTTAAATAATTCCATTTTAAAGTAACAAAAGATAAAGTTTTAAGGGTCGGCAGCGCGAGTGTAGCGCCTCTGATGTTGCAAACATTCTTAAGGTATGGTTACCACAGTCCCATAAGGTGAAGCCAGAAACTGCTTGTCTGCTACCTTAATCTTAATAACCTTTATTGATGACTAGCGGACGTCACGCGGTTTCACCCACGTAATTCCCGTTCCTGTGGGAATATGGGAATAAATAGCACATGTTCACTGAAAAGTGTGTAGCTTCACAACAGTGAAAGAATTTTTGAAATAAGTTCAGTAGTTACGGAGCCTATTCGATGCAAATATACAATCAAATCTTTCCTCTTTATAATATTAGTATAGAGTATAGATAAATAAGTAAACAGAAATAATTGATTATTATTAAAAGTTAACATAACTTCAAATTTATTCCCGAGCTTCAATGAGCAACCTGAGCGTAGCCATTGACAAAGTCAATGAGGACATAAACGTTATTTGCAAGTGGAGTCAATCTCACGGAGTGAGGGTAAATCCGAGCAAAACTCAGGCTATAATAATTGGCAGCCAATGGATGGTTTCAAGAATTGACTGGACACTGATTCCAAAAATAACCTGTCATGGAACTTATGTACCTTACAGTAAATCTGTTAAAAATTTGGGCATACATCTAGATGAAAGCTTGTCTTGGGGTACTCAATTACAGGAGCTGAGACGAAAAATATTTGCTGCATCGGGGTCCATGCGCAGATTGAGAAATTTGTTACCAATTACAACCAAAATTGCGCTTGTACAATCACTTCTTCTTCCTTTATTTGATTATGCCGATGCCAGCTATTTAGATCTCACCGTAGACCAACTAAATAAACTTGAGAGATTCCAAAATTATTGCATTAGATTCATATTTGGCTTACGTAAATATGATCGCATCTCTGAATACCACAAAAGACTCAAGTGGTTACCTATCCGCCTTCGCCGGAATGCTCACATCCTCTCCTTATTATATAGTATCCTTTTTAATCCTGTTACTCCTTTATACCTAAAGAAACGCTTTAGTTTCATGAATGTCACCCACTCTAGAAGTTTATGGTCATCGGAGAATTTGACATTGAAAATGCCTGCGCACACCACAATTTTATGGACAATTCGTTCACTATCCAAGCAGTTCGATTGTGGAATGCGTTGCCAGTGAATATTAGACGTGCACAATTGCTGCACACCTTCAAGGGATTAGTCAGAAACTATTATCTACGTGTCAATGCCTGCATGTAGTCTGCTAGTAGGTCTCCTAAAATACAATATTATTATATTCTTGTATTTATTATAATAAGGTATTAATATATTGTTATTGTAGTGTAAGCTATATATATGTATAGGTTAAGTAGTATTATAAATGTTTCATATATTATTATTTGTAACCTTAAGTAATGTACACCAAACTGCCCTAACAAAATCCACATCCTACAATCTCCATAAAAAAGGTTGCCTGTAAGAGATTGCCTTGTGCGATAAGGCCACCAATTGTTATGCCAATAAGTGTAATTTTAACTGTTTTGTTCATATGTTATTCCTGGTGTACAATAAAGAGTTTTTTACTTTACTTTTACTTAACATTCATCTGCGTGTCTTAGGGACACAAAGGTCTTCTCCAGTTTTTCTGTTCTCTCGACATCACAGTTCTCCTGATTTCATCGGACCAACACTTTCTTTGTCTTCCTCTCTTTCGTTTTGTCTAAAATCTAGGGGTCCATTGAGTTATATCCTTAGTCCATTTATTTCTATGTATAATATGTATGTATTTAAAAAGTATATAAGTATTAATATCCCTGGTCTGTGACCCATAACACAAGCAGGTTATTCCTAGCTTACTTTGGGATCAGATAGTGATGTGTGAAATGTCCGTGAATATATATATTTTTTATTTTCAGTTTCCCTAAACGTTTGACCTACCCACCTCCATTTTAGGGTTTTTGTTTAGATTGTGACATCTTTTACTCATGTTTTCTATACTAATATTATAAAGAGGAAATATGATTAAATAAATAAATATTCACGGACATCTCACACAATGCTATCTGCTCCCAAAGTAAGCTAGGAATAACCTGCTTGTGTTATGGGTATCAGATCACGGATATTAATACTTATATACTTTTAAATACATACATATTATACATAGAAACACCCAGACTCTTGAGACAAACATTTATGGGTCACACAAATATTTGTCTCCGGTGGGAATCGAACCCTCGACCTCCAGCGCCGCAGGCGGTATCACTACCGACTGCGCCACAGAGGCAGTTTGTAGTTTGTTTTTTGATTGTTTGTTTGTTTGCATCGAACAGGCTCTGAAATTACTGAACTGATTAAAAATCTTTTCACCATTGGAAAGCTAAATTCACCCTGAGTAACATAGGTTATCTTTTATTCCCATATTCCCACGGGAACGGGAGCTACGCGGGCGAAACCGCGCGACGTCTGCTATTTGAGTATAAATTTATAAAATTAAACCATAGATGTGCTATGATGCAACTGAATTTAATAAATTGTACCCTTCCTTTATTCACCCTACTTATGCAATATCAAACCTTTTTGTTTTGTTTTCATTGGGTGAAGGGTAGGGGAACAGGTGGGCTGTGAGGTCATTCAACCTTTGCTCTGCTATCCATAGAGATATGAATTGATAGAGACGGCTTCTTTTTGGAATGCATGTTGTCGCTTTTTAATCAATCACCTATATAATTTTGTTTAAGTGCATTATTTTTGTTGTTGTTAGACTTATATATTTTAGTTAGCATACTAATTGCTTTTCAAAATTATTTCTAACACAAGTATACAGGCTATAAATGTTTGCAACACCATTTTATATGGTGTAAGGGTATGCACCAACTTATGGCAGTCGGACACCGATTTTGTGTAGGAGAAAAATAGAATGTACATTGCAATGGTGCAAGACAAGTCTTACAATATAAGTTGTTGAGAAATAAAACTGAAATAAAGTTGACTCTATCATCGGTCCTACAAAAAGTTAGATATAGTTGCCCAGAGATTGTAATTGTAATAGTACTCACAGTGCTGTGGACTACATGCTAAGAGAACTCACAAAATGCTGATTTTAATTCCAATCAATCAAATCAGCCTGTGGTAGTCCACTGCTGAACGTAGACCTCTACCAATTCACACCACAGTCCGGCGCCTTCCGCATCGCAATTCGTCCGTCCATCTGACGAGGTCGTCCTACCTACCCCTTCAGTCACATTATGCCAAACGCACTGCTCCTCGCGTTGCCTCGAATATTGCCCTACCATCCATACACAGGCGTACTCGCGATATTCCCTCGCTCGTATTGCCGCTCCCACGACTCGCACTGAAAGAAAAATGTATCGGCTGACAGTACTCGCGGCATCACGAGTAACGCAGTTACACTATATCTCTGCCTATTTGCTGTGCTCCTTGTCAAGAATATGTCAGTAGTACCTATTAGATTATTTTAAATTCAATTGATCAATCAAATCGTGTTATAGCAGTCCACTGCTGGTCGCAGGCCTTTCCCAGTTCACGCCACAACACCGTCCTGGTCCTTCCGCATCCAGTCCCTGCCTGCAACCTTTTCTAGGTCGTCGGTCCATCTGGCGGTCTGTCCTACCCTACGTTTGCCGAATCGGTTGCTCCTCCACAACTCGTTTGCTCCATCGGCCGTCGGTTCTTCTACAGATGTGGCCAACCCATGCGGCTTAATGTGATCAGTGATCATTCTGAGAGTTATGTCGACCACTCTGGTTCTCCGCTGGGTAGCCTCATTTCAGACTTTATCCCTCAAAGATATTCCAAGCCCGTTATTTTGAATTGGCTGGGCTTAAACCCCTAGTTTAGCTGGTATAGCCCTCGTGGCGTCGCACGTTGGATCCTGTAGTATGAGCTGGTTGGTCATTAATCAAAATTTAAAAAATGCCGGTAGATAATATTTTTTCATAGATTTAGCAAATAGAGGGTATACCACATTTATTATATGTAATTAAAGTAGTATTGGTTGTCTAGTATACTTTTTATGATACGACAAAGTTGACCATATTTGCATTTTCCTTGTAGTCAATTACGTTTTTTAAGTTTGGTGCAGTATTGAAACATTGTATTACTTTAAAAGTAACAGGGTATAATTAACTAAAAAAATCATGAGTGATGCTGAAGGTATGTAGTATTTAAAATGTATAAATTTAATTCTTCACGATAAAATTACGTCTTCATAATAAATTTTTATTTAAAAATCACTTTTTCTCCAGAAGTGCAGTTTTGATACTGTTTTTTTTTCGAAAAGTGCATTTTGTCAGGCTACTAATTAGTTCTCCGTAACTCGTTAGTTAGTGTATTTTATATAGTTGATATCAAAAGTTCAGACAAAATGCTCCTTTTCAAATGGCAGTGGTTTATAGTTTCACGGTAGTAGATTAAAAATATGAGCCAGTCGTATTTCGGGTAGTTATTACACTTAACTGTGAAAATTTTCGTCTTTAACATGAATGAATAGTTTTGAATTGTATTGTAGCCAAATATATAGGTTATTATTTAGTTTTTTTTTTCTTAGGAATAGTGGATTATCCAGTAAAAAGGAGAAATTTGTGTAACAAATTATTTTTAATTCAATACAAGAAATAAGATAGCAATTTTTTAAAATTAGAGGAGACAATTATTGCAGAAACCAACTGCCCTGCTTCAGATATAACTTTCCTTAAAGAAACACTGCATATTTTTTTAAAATCTTTTAAAATAAAATGGCATTCTTCGAACAGAATCAAAGAAAGGTTTGTAAAAAATAACTCAACGTAGCTAGATGAGACTTGCATCTTTAAAAAATATATTATTAAGCAAAGGGTGAGCCCAGGTAGGCCCCCGAAGAATTTTGAGCAGTGTAGTGTCCGCAGTAAGCGTAGGAAGACCGAAGTTTTACGTGCGTCCCGTTCTGGCAGTGAACTTCTTTATTCTGCTCAAATGTATTTTCGAACTGAAGGCCACCATTCCCAATTAAATAAATTAAAAGATATTCTATCACCGAAAACCACAGTTAATGAACAAGAGGCAGTATCTCCTCAAACCGCTTTGTCTATGTTTAGATACTGAAGCGAAATAAAGTAAGAAGTAGTATAACGTGGTACAAAGCTACGCGCCTCATATCTTTCCTTCTTAACTTAACGCTCGTCAAACTTCGAGAAAGGACACTCTAACGGATGTATTTAATTTGTTTTTAATTCAGTGATCCAGTAGTATCGTACTCAAGGGTTGTGAGAAAATTTAAAACTACTCTTCCTACCGAGGTGCTAGAAATGATTTTACCAGATTAAAAGAATCTAGCCTTCATAAATCCATTTATAGTGATATATATTTAAATTGTTTAGAGTAATAAAGACATTAATAAAGTTATTTTGTCTCAAAACACCTTTAATAAAGACAATTATGAAAGTTGAGGAAGCGAAAGATGTTTGCCGGGAGCGTTGCAAGTGGCAATCAGTGGTCTCTGCCTACCCCAGTGAGAAATAAGCGTGATTTTATGTATTTAGGTACTTATGAATGTTTTATACACCTTTAAGACTTAGCTTAAGTCTCGGAACGTAGTTAAATAATATTGACCAACCATCCCATACAACAGGATCCACCGTGCGTCGCGGACTGTGTTCTGTAAACGATCGAGATATAAGTGACCATCACATGACCGCTTTGTGACATTTATTTTCGAGCGTTTTCGTGCTTCGGAAGGCACGGATAGCCATAGTTCCCGGTTTCCAGTAAAATGGCAGATGTTAAGCCAAGTTGAAGGCCTTTATGAAAAATTTCAACCTCAGGCAGTCACAACCTGCGCCCACCTATATCAACGCCGCAATAAGGCGTCCACCTATTACGTGGGACAAATTCTAAGAAGGTAAAATGTGGGCATATAATATGCATCTTGCTGGTATCCATCTGCACGTATGTATGTAGTCTTAAACCAATTCAATTTCCATTTCCAGTATAGCAGAGATTATCGAAGCCGAGACGGAGAACTTCATGAAAAAAGATCCAGATCCGTTTGACGAGCGTCACCCTTCCCGGACAGATCCTGAGTGCGCGTTGGGACACGCGCTCAAGGTTATGTTCAAGAAGGACAACTTTATGACCAAGGTTCGTTTACATTTTGAGTACTATAACTAGCTTTGTTGCCGCAGTTAAAACTTTTTAAGGAAGGGTAAAAACGGGACCCTATTCATGAAACTTCTCTGTCCTTCTGTCTGTTAGTCACGAGGCTGTTTCTTAAGGTGTATGCTAGATGAGCCGAGCACGAGCCGAGCCAAAATTCGTGTAGTATGGACCGACGTACGAGCCTCGAGCGACACTTGTCATCGCGAGCAGAGCGACTCGACTTGTGCTCGGCTCGTCTAGCGTAGACCCACCTTTAAGCACCGTGATAGCTAGAGAGCTGAAATTTTCACAGGTTATGTATTTCTGTTGTTGCTATAACAAGAAATAGAAACTTGGTGTACTAATTTTGTAAAAGGGGCTCACATACAACAATATGGTGCTTTTTTGGTTGTTTTATTTAGATAATGGTAAAAAACCTTTCGTCACAAAATAATAAGGTACAGAACGCAATCTCATGCATGTACTTTTTTCAAAACCTACCCTCGGCTACGCACACTCGCGCACAAATCAGTATAGAAACTACTATGAACCTCGTGTCCGTGAACTCCGTGAGCGGTGTCTATAGTGTGCGTAGCCCGAGCTCACTGTTTATGTAGATTTCCCAATGAACTCTTCAAGTGGAGCGTGAAGAGGCATATCATAGGGCCGCCAACTTGAGGACCACTGTCAGATATCTATATAATTATATCTTCTTACAGACTGGGACGGTGGGCCCCAATTGCTAGATGTCGCCGTGTCTTTCCATTGGACGAGCGGCATCATTTTGGCGAGCTTAATATAAAAAAAAAATAACATTATTATTTTGGACTTTCGTGCTTCGCCGGTTTATAATAAACATTTTGTTGTACAGCTGGTGAACGACTACGTCCGTGACACTTACTACTCACGGCAGAACATAACAGGGCGTGACGTCAACAAGCTAAACGTAGCCGCTTGCCGACTCACGCTTGACCTCATGCCTGGCCTGGAGATGAGCGTCGTGTTTCAGGTATGTGAGCGTTTCGTATATTTCATACACAGAAAAAAAACCTTCGTAAACTCCGAGAGAGAGAGAGAGAGACAGAGAGAGAAAGAGAGAGAGAGACAGAGAGCATGAAATGTTATCTTAGTCAGACCAATCAGGTGTTGGAAAGCAAATTACCTTAAGAGCCTATCAGACGCCAAATTGTTAAAAGGAGATAGAAGATATACATTTTAGCGTGCAAGAAAGAGAGAGATGGGATTTCATGGGATCGGTTTTCGTGCGCTTTTAACGAAATAAATTAATTATAAAAAAAAACTATAACCAATATGAAAAAAATGCTCTAGTGCAAATGAAGATTTTACTATTGTCTTTCTTATAAATATTTTATATTATAAAAACAACTTACTACATACGAGATCTAGCTTAAAATTTCACGAAATCGAGGTATTTTCAACACAAAAATCTATCGAGGATTTTATCAGTAATTGTGTTTCTAGCCTAGAGCGTTTTTAGTTCATGAACTGAAGTTGTCTGTGTTCAAATTTTAATTTAGCAGACCTCACGAGTCCTGAGATCTAGATCAAAGTAATAGTCTATTTGGCGTCATATGGACTCTTAACATGCAAAGTGATAGATGAAGTAACATTTTTCTGCCAGTCGGTGTCGAGACTGTAGCTCCTTGAGGTCCCAATGCGCATAGATTTTTTAAGAATTTGAAAAAGCGCCTGGTATAGTCGACTGGTGACCAAAGAGCTGGCAGTTTTCTCTCTCAGCGAATAGGTATTGCTATTCAAAGTCGGAATGCTGATAATCTTTTGGGCACAATGCCACGGGGGCCTTATTTAGGTTTAGTTTAGATAGAAATCATGTAAATATATGTAATAATTATGTTTTAGTTTAATTTTTAATATTTATTTGTAGTAACATGTCCAATGTTCCTATATATAGGACAACGAGGCCCTCATCCACCGGTTAGTGAACTGGGCAACGAACGCCACAGAGCCGCTGCAGTGTTACGCGACGGGTCTGCTCGCCGCCGCCATGGAGGTGCAGGATATCGCCACCAACTTTAGGTGAGCTTCATATATCCGCAGGTCCAATGTTGCTATATATAGGACAACCACCGGTTAGTGAACTGGGCAACGAACGCCACAGAGCCGCTACAGTGTTACGCGATGGTACAACTTTGGTTGTAGATCGACTTCTGTATAAATTTTGTGGTGTATCCGACTGCGAGGTCGAATCGGAGGCATTCTTGGTCGTACATCTTGAAAGCGTTGTCTGGAAAGTTTACTGGGGGAAATGTCTTTTGCTGTTTCTGAAATGTGAGATTAAGAGCGTTAATTCGGTTTTCAAATTTCTTTACGATCGTAAGAAATCAGCGCGGCGCGGCGCATATAGCCGTATAGTGCCAATTGTTGCTACCAACAAGTTTGATACTTTTGTTTTCCTTGATGTATTACCGGTGTCATATTCTTAGTCTAAGCGTTCAATCTTTTAATTTAATTTTTATGTTAGTAATATTAGTTAATAATTATTGATTATTTTTATACAAAACGGGATCTCGCGTGGCACTATTTTATTATTAATTAAAGGTTTCGGTACCTTCACTTTCCTCGACGTTTCGACAGGGTTACACCTATCGTGGTCCCGAGATCGCCTCGGAAAGTGAAGGTACCGAAACCTTTAATTAATAATAAAATAGTGCCACGCGAAATCCCGTTTTGTATAAAAATATGTGTTCAACGCGTGTTAGTTTAAAACAAATTTGCAAATTTATTGATATTTAGTAGTGTGCCTTGTGGAGTCAACTTGTGACCTAAGGGCTGGCAGTTATTTCTCCCAACGAATAAGCATCGCCGTTCAAAAGGGGAATGCTGCCAGTTTTTTGGGCACAATGCCACCGGGGCCCTATTTAGATTTAGTTTAGTTTTATTCATATTGTAAATAGTTATTATGCTTTATTGTAACATTTGTCTCAATAAATAAAAGAAATATTTCGACTCTAGTAGTGATAGATACTGACATCAATAAAATTAATAAAGTTGACATTTATTTACCTAACTAATATCAATATTGAAATTACAAATACACACATACATGAAAACGGTTTCATAAGTTTATTTTTAAAGTATCTAAATATACGAAAATTGTAGAAAGTAATGGACAATATTCTATTATACACTATAAATATTTAAATTTGACAATACACATGGTTAAAAACAAATAATATTTACGTAGCAATGCGCAGGCGCTTGGCATGGTCCGATGTTTTGCTGCCTACTACAGATTCAGTGCTGGCAGGAACATTAAAATATTTTTAATAAATAATTCATAAATATTGTTGGATATTCTTACACAACATCATCTAGCCCAAACTAAGCTATAAGCTTGAGCTATGGGATCTAACTCTAATCTTTATACTGATAGTAGGTGTTTTTTATTTACAATAACCAAATATTTATTAAGAGGCATGTGCATAACAATGCACACCGCCAAGAAAAATGCTAATTAATTAGCCCTTCCGTATCGGCATTGATCGATTATTAGATACCTACTAAGATGAATTTTGGGAGGGACCGAACTGAGTTTCTTGGAGTGTTCTTCTCAGTCTGTAGCATTTCCGAACCCCCAGTAGAGTCACAAAAATGTTGACAAACCTATTTTTTTTAAATTTCAAAGGGAATAAATTTAATTTTATTTTATTTTATCGACTCTTTCTGGGGTTAATCATTTTGACAACAGACATTTCATTTAGACATCCCGTCTGGGCCAAGTTGTCTTTTTTCACTTTATAATAAAATATTATGAAAAAGTTAGCAAACTAATTGCTTTAAATATTAAAAATCAACAGACATTTGTCGTAAAAATTTAACAATTTAGGTTCCATCCTTGTAGTCCAGTACTCGTCGTCTTTCGAAATATTTACTGTGCTTAAGGGCAAATTAGTGTTCAGTCAAGCCAACATTTATCGATTTGCGGTGTACGCAAATCGATAAATGTTGGCTTGACTGAAAGTAATTTTAATACAATTCATTAAAAATATTTATTATATACACAAGATCACTAGAAGATAAAATAAACGCAGCTTCTCACTTGAATTGAAGTCGGCCTTGGATTTTAAAATACCAGTCATGCTTTGTATTAACAGATCCGTATTTTCTCCATAATTTAATTTTACCATCTGCTTTGGCTTGTTCCACATCCATGTATATAGGGACAGTTCTAGGTTAAATTGATTGATTGATTGGTTATTAGGTCGTCTACAACAAGGTTTTTTAGCAGTGGTGAGACCCCGCCCCCTTCTGGACAACCTTTGGCCATGGCTGCGCACTGGTTTCTGCTTGTCTGTAGCTTTAAAATGAGTTATTTAGCATGTTATCTATCTATTCACTGACATCGTGTATACTCGGTGTTTTGCCAGTGCCGTGGTTATGCTTCTTTTTTTTAAAAGCTACCTCTATGTTCATGAAAGTGCCGAGGCACATTGATTGATTGATTCTGGATGACCTCTTCTATTTTGTGTACCACTGCATGTAGTGCTGAGTCTGTTGACTTGCCGGGGGCAATATGCGCGTTGGTTGGAATGCAGTGTCTTATTTTGAAGGGCCGTCTCTCGATTGTCTCTGTCACACAATCTTTCCAGAGTTTTTAGCAGAAAAGACGAAGGGCTTATCGGTCTGTATAACCAGAGGTCCGAATCACAAATTTAAACCCTTTACCGGGTTTTGGTATAAAGATCACTTAGACCTCTCTCCACAGTCAGGGTCACAGTTCCATTCATTGTCTGGCGTACAGATACTATGTAGCTGACAATATCAACTTGTGTCCTCCCCCATTTTATCACTGCAGGGAAGACTTTATCCTGTCCTGGAGATTTGAAGGACTTGAAGTTGTTAATTACCCATTCAGATTTTTGTAAGTTGACAGAATAGATTAGAACAGGTCTTGCGAGCTCCCACTGGACTTCTTTTGTGGATACGTATTCCACCAGCCACATGAGTGTCTGCAGCAATTGGCATCCTGGGAAGTGCGTTTTAATTCAAAATACTCTCGTCTTCTTTTCATGATAGTTTACGTTAGTAGAATGATGTAGTGGTAATTTATATGTTATTAATTTATTGTTTTCGAGTAATTAAGTGATGTAGTGGTCATTATATAATGTTTATTGGCCTTTGAAAATTGCCGAAAGGCGAAACCAGTCAGGTGTAAAATAAATAAATGTTGTGGAACAGTACAAGTGCCGTTAATGAATATGTGCAGCAGGTTCCACCAAGTGCCATCCATCAACAGTATAAATAATTCTTTTCATGGGTTGGTCAGGCCGCCGCGCCGTCAGGTTTCTTTATAGATACGGACAGTTATGTCTTTTGTTTTGCCAGTATTAGTCTGACTCTAGCAGAAGTTTCTCCAAGACTTGGTACTTCTGTATCTCAGTCGCTACTTGTATTTTGCTTTAGCGGCTTTATAGGCGTCCCAATCCTGGTCTGGTTCCTCACAGGTGTTCCATAATTACCACTTATGAAATGGGGTGTTAATATGTTATTATCAATACCACACGAATAGTGACTACCTGCCTTGCGTACAATACCTACACTACGCTGTTATAACTTGGTCAGTTTTCGTTAGATTCATTTAATTTTTTTTATACAGTATTTTGAAGCGAAACTCTAGTCGGGGTGTCTGAGCTTTGCACTATACAAAAGTAAATATTTATATCCTAGTCCTAGTCCTATTAATATTATAAATGTGAAAGTTTGTGAAGATGTTTGGATGTTTAGATGTTTGGATGTTTGTTACTCAATCACGCTCTTACGGCTGAATGGATCCAGCTGAAATTTGGTATAGGGATAGAGTATAGTCTGGAATAACACATAGGCTACTTCTTATCCCAGAAAATTGTTTTCACGGGAAGCTGGAACGGGATCTAAAATTCACGCGGGCGAAGCCGCGCGCATCAGCTAGTATATTATATTATACGTCACAAAGTACTAAGATTGTTTGGTCACGCTAGAATTAGACTATTTTTGTTAATTTTTTCGTATTCAAAAATGGAACACCGAGCGACATGACCACTCTCTGAGAGCCTCTCGGCGGTACTAAATCGTATTTGTTCGCGTATCTACATTTATAGGGGTTCACAAAATACTTTGTAAAAAAAATCTGTATCTAGTTACTTATAAAGAAATATTTATATTGTCAGAGGAGAAGTTCTGACATAATATTACATAATTATCATAATGATTTAAACTACAGAAGCTGGTGAAAAGACTACTTTATTGTGGTGAAAATTCTCAGTATTTGAGCAAACTTGACAGTCATTTTTCTCCAAAAAAAGGAACCTACCTGATATCAGGTTATTCTACAAACAGATAGCCTAGGCCTTTTGCAATTGCTTCGTATCCCTTGTTCATTAAATTTATCAGTTATTTGACATGAATTTAAGCATCGAAATCGATGCAAATCGTATGAATTAAAAAACCTTGTTCACTTTCGTTGATATTAACCATATGTAATCTGTTGTTAGGTAAAATATGTTTTATAAAACGTTTAGAGCGCTAAATTTACTAAGTATGTTAGTGAATACCATGTTTGTACGATAAATATTTAATGACTTTAAACGCAATGAAAAGTATGGTTCCTGAGCAAAACGTGGGGCGAAATATGTTAACCCTCTTAAGGCGCTTTGCAGACGACGAGGCGGGCCGGTCTTTTTGACCGCGAAGTAATAAAGACCGCGTCTGCCCGTCGATGCCCGCGACTGCCCTCACTGCCAACACATATTCGATTCAAATATTTGTGTGTTCTCCAAACGTTTGTTTAGGAGATTTTTGTTTTTCTATGTATGTGTTGTAGTACACAGTACAGTTAATATAATTTAATCTCTTGTTACAGAGAATTAAACGCAATGCTAGTTCCAATGATGTTAAGGAGGCTACACATATTGAGGAATAAGAATTTAGAAGTAAGTATACCGTTAAATCATCATTTTCAGAAACGCTCCTAGCCTTGAACAGTTTTTGAAAAAATAATCGCTTCGATACTCCTAAGGTGACAAACCAACGAAAGTAGTTACTATAGCGTATAGATTTTGATGAAATTTGGTATACAGATAGTTTGAGCCCAAGGAAAGGACCCAGGCTACTATTTAACTGACTGCGCAAAAGGAGGGTAATGATTATACGCTATAACGACCGGACGAAGCCGCGGGGAACAGCTAGTTATTAATATAAGAGTCCTGGGGTATCCTTCCGAGGGCTTACCCGGGGCTCCCAACCGTAGGCTGTTAGACACGTGAGGTTTTTTAGTCAGTAGGAGTCCGGCATAACATCCATGAGGATTTTCCCTCACGTTAAACAAAAAGAAAATAAAGTTAATAATTTTTCAAATGGGATTGGATGCCCAAATTCGATTAATCAGTTTATGTAAGAAAAATTAATTTTATTTTGTTAAAGATGATCTCTTTCCTTTAGTTTGCCTCAAGTCATTACTTCCCAGAATAAGATCCTTAATAGCAACACTATCGTATGGTGTAATAATAAAAGGGTGCGTTTTTTTTCAAAATCAATGCTAGAAATGCCCAGCTAGAATTATTGATTTTTCCAAAATCTAATGATGAGGTTTTAAGTTTTATCAAAATCGGGCTCATGACTCCTTGAGCATTTTTACTTTTCGGATTTGGCCATCCAAGCCCTTTTCAAAAATTCTATATCTATCTAATTTATATACAGGATATAATTTTATTTTTTCAGCAAAACAATCAAAACACAACTCCTCCCAACCAGACGCGGCACTTCGCTCGCTTCGATAAGAAAAGAAATAATGATATCAAATGTAACGGACCTACCGCTGACAAAAAAGGTAATTATTTGACTTACTATACTCTGTAAAATATAGCTTGATCTCTGTGACAGTTCTACAAACGTAAACAAGAATAGACTTTATGTCAAAAGCTTTTGTGTTGAGAGTGAGAACACAGAGGTACAAACTGTAAATAACAACTTTATGCCTTTGAAATAAAAGTCAATTTTGTTAACGTTAATATAACTGTCACAGAGATCAAGCTATATTTTACAGAGTATAAGCTTTTAGCAAAGATAATATAACAGTTACAGTACTACCACGTTTATAAGTCGCATCGGCTTTATTCGGCTGCGCAGAATAGCTCATCCCACTGACGAATTAAACCGAATGAAAATTGCAAAGCAATTTCGAACTTATTGCTACTAATTTAAGGTCGAAAATAACAAGACGTGAACGAGATGTGCTATCTCGCTCTAACGACAGAGCAATGAACGCGACTACACCGTTGTCTAGACAGACTGACTGCCGAGCCAGACATGGCGCGTACGCATCAGCCAATAGCAGGCGAGTATTTTTGCGGGAATATGTGGCGCGCTGTGATTGGTAGATATATTTTCGCGCTTTACAAAAAATTGAGTTCTGCGCAGGTACATCGGTGTAACTTATAAAACTGGTAGTACTGTACATACAGATAGGCAACTCCCTGCCTCCCACTGAGCAAGCTTCCCCACCCCCGCAATCCTGCCACAGCTGACATTATAGTTGGAGGGTATTTTGAGGGAACATTTGCTTAGCCTTATTGGTCACACACACATTCAAGCTCTGTACGAACATAGCGTGTATTTAATGTAGGCGACAGAATTTAAAACGAATCATTTGTATGGAGTTTCCGCCCTGTGCTTTTAGAACAGTATTTCCCTACCTATGGTCACAAAATAATATCTTTTTTTTTATAGATTTTATTTGGAATAAATAACAGGATTACACAGAAACAATGTAACGATGATATCTGCAATAGCTTAAACTGTGTCACAGATAACAGATATCAACGCCCTCTTCCGAATAACAATATAATGATTGCATAGTTAATAGAATTACAAACATTTTCATAAACAACTAATCTAAAAATAATATTTGAAAAGTGTGTTGTATGTGTGTGTGAGTTTGTGTGTGTGTGTGTGTGTATGTGTGTGAGTGTGAGAGTGTGTATGTGTGTGAGAGTGTGTATGTGTGTGTGTGTGTGTGTGTGTGTGTGTGTGTGTGTGTGTGTGTGTGTGTGTGTGTGTGCGCGTGTGTGTGTGTGCGTGTGTGCGTGTGTGTGTGTGTGTGTGTGTGTGTGTGTGTGCGTGCGCGCGCGCGCGTGTGTGTGTGTGTGTGTGTGCGTGCGCGCGCGTGTGCGTGTGTGTGTGTGTGTATAAATGTGTGTGAGCGTGCGTACGTGAGAGAGACGGTAAGGTTTATGTGTTAGATACAGAACGCAATCTCTAGATGTACTTTTTGATTTTTTTTTCTAAGACGTGCCGGCACATGGTGCGTACGTCGTCGCCGTATTTAAAGTGGAATAATTTGGTTGGTTCTGAGTAGGTTTCGGTGGCCGAGTGTTTAGGCGTCTTGCACAGTATGCGAAAAGATGCAGGTTCGAATCCTGCTCGAAACCAATTCTTTTTCCATATTTAAAATTTATGAGCATACTATTTTTTTTTCAAAAATTATCTTTGTGTACTTTTTGTTTCAAACCTACCCTCGGATACGCATACTCGCTCACAAACCAGTATCGAAATTACTTTGAAAATCCTTTGACTCCGTGTCCGTGAACTCCGTGAGCGGTGTCTATGTGTGCATAACCTGAGCGCACTTTGTAATCTTCTACTTTTAGTACTTTGTAGACTTCAGGACATTATTATTTTGTGCTATGGGTCCTTGGTTTAGTCTTATACTATCACCAAAAATAATATATGTATTACATACAGATCGGCAACTCCCTGTCGCGCCACAGCTGTCAGTAGAGTTGACGTGCGCGTTGACGGACAATTTGCTTACATTTTATTGATCACACGCACACATCAAGCTGGAGTTTCCGCTCTGATATACTAATATTATGAATAGGAAAGATTTGATTGTTTGTTTACATTGAGTAGGCGTCACGTGGTTTCACCCGCGTGGCTCCCATTCCCGTGGGAATACGGGAATAAAATATAGCCTATGTAACCCAGGGATAGTGTAGCTTCTCAACAGTGACAGAATTATGCAAATCGGTTCAGTAGTTTCGGAGCCTATTCGTGCTAACAAACAAAAAAATCCCGGTGAACATAGGCTAAATTTTATTTCTATATTCCCACGGTAACGGGGTCGTCCACTAGTCGCTAAAGAAATTTTGGTAGGAAATCGAAATTTATTATTTCCTTTTGTTTCGCAGACGAGGGCGGTGGGGGAGATATGGTCACGGATGAAATACCTCCACGAGCCAGCAGAGACCCTGAGACTCCAGTCAAAAATTATAATAGTAAGTTTTAGGGCTCCATACTCAAACGTCAAAAACGGGACCCCATTACTGAAATTCTGTTGTCTGTTTTTCCGCGGGGCGTAATTACAGGCTGATTAATTACATACATACATACATAACAACACGCCTGTTTCCTAACGGGGTAGGCAGAGACTATGGTTTTCCACTTGCTACGATCCTGACATATCGTTCAGTCGCAATATGTCCAATTCGCAAAATGTCCAGCGCGCTCAAATTGTCCAATTCTCACAACGTCCAATTCGCAAATTGTCCAATTCTCACAATGTCCAATTCGCAAATTGTCCAATTCTCACTTCGTCCAATTCTCACAATGTCCAATTCGCAATTGGTCCAGTTCGTAAAATGAAGTTGTGCTTGATTATGGGAGGCGTTATTGACAACCTTCTGCGAGGCGAGATTCAGCTCGAAGTAAAAATGTCCTTTTCTCGAAAAAGTCCTTTTTCATAATGTCCTTTTATCGAAATATCCTTTCTCATATATTATTTATTTCCTTTCTCATGTATGTGCAATACAGGACTAACACCGCGCAATCCGACTTGGATAGGTTAGGTTAGAAGGCTAAGACGGGAGCGGAGCTGAGCGGAGCTCCCGCATTAGCCTTCGTGGTTATTTTTTTATAACCACCTAAACACAACCACCCCAAATTCTAATTATTAACTGATCGTTCTGAATAACATACTTATGCATCAAACTTACCAAGTGAATGGTGGTTATAAAAAAATAACCACGAAGGCTAAAGGTCAAAGCCCACTATAACGACTCCACTCCCACCCGGCAAAAACAATATAATTCAAATATAGGCTTTAAATATTGCTCTTTAGATATATTTTACATTGCCATCATCAATTAGCAGACAGCTCGCTGTCAGCGAGCTTACCGCCGTCAGACTCCTCGGGAGTGGACGCCTCGCTGGCCGCGCGTTGTAGACGAGCGGTCGGCGCGGGGCCCGAGCGCTCACAGCTAGCAGTCGCCTCGCGGGTCGCTACTACGAGTTGCTTTAATGGAAACCGATCGCGAACTGTGTCTATTGCGAAAAGCGAGAGCGGTCGGCGGGTGGACAGCTGGCCGTCCGCTAGCTGTCGCCGCGTGGACTGCTCGGTGCGTGCTAGCTGTCGCCACGTAGACTGCGAGCAGTAGCCTTCTTTTAGGGTAGTGTTGGGTGGGAGCGGTGTTGGAGCGGGGTGGTTATAGTGTGCTATGACCTTAATGCGGAAGCTCCGCTGCGCTCCGCTCCCGCCTTAGCCTTCTAACCTAACCCATCCTAGTCGGATTGCGCGGAGTTAATCCTGTAGTACACATATTTTGAGAAAGGGACATTTTGAGAAAAGGACATTGTGAGAAAAGGACATTTCGAGAAAAGGACATTATGCGATGAGACGGATTAAAATACCTATGTTTATTCCATTTATCCTTATAGATCCCTAATTACGAACTGGACCAATTGCGAATTGGACCAATTGCGAACTGGACCAATTGCGAACTGGACCAACTGCAAACTAGACCAATTGCGAACTGGACCTATTGAGAATTGGACAGTTGGACATTTTGCGAATTGGACAAATTGCGCCTGAACGTGACATCGTTCAGTCGCAATATGTCCAATTCGCGAAATGTCCAGCGCGCTCAAATTGTCCAATTCTCACAACGTCCAATTCGCAAATTGTCCAATTCTCACAATGTTCGCTTCTTCTACTTTCATATGTGTTTTCATACATGCTCTCCGATTAAGGGTACTCTTGACCTGGCCTTTTGCAAAAGGTGTCCAATTTGGTCGACAAAAGTGCGACGCGGTCGACCCCTACCAGATTGTCCATTCACTCTCGCCTTATAAATCTCTTTTGTCAGTCTGTTTTCATCCATTCTCTCCACATGTCCGAACCATCTAAGCATCCCTTTCTCTATCTTAGTCACTACATCTTCTGTCAAGCCGCAATGTTCCCTAATCACACAATTTCTTTGTTTATCCATCAATGTCACTCCAGCTATACTTCGCAAACTTCTCATTTCCACTGCATTAATTTTACTTTCATGCGTCTCCTGCAACACCCAACTTTCACTGCCATACATACTACCCGTTCGCTCTAACTTTGCCGCTGGCGTAGAGGCGTATACCCGAATTGTTAATTAGACTAAGTAAATTGACAGTAGCTAATGTCACTTCGTCATAGAAAATACGCAACATTGTATGAAGAAGTGACATTAGTTGCTGTCAATTTACTTCGTCTAATTAAAAATTCGACTTTAGCATGGAGCCGAGCGGCAAAGTTAGAGCGAACGAGCAGTAAGTGTAGGCACAACTGATGAATTAAATTTGACAAATTTAATTAATTAGGGGCCAGCTCTGAAATTACTATTTTCGGTACTGAAATCATCCAATTCCACCCTCTAAGGGTCGCCATACTTGTAACAAATGACTTGCACTTTTCTGTCATCATCTCCCGGTCTATTAATAAATAAATAAATATTCACGGACATTTCACACAACGCTATCTGATCCCAAAGTAAGCTAGGAATAACCTGCTTGTGTTATGTATATCAGATCACGGATATTAATACTTATATACTTTTTAAATGCATACATATTATACATAGAAACACCCAGACTCTTGAGACAAACATTTATGGGTCACATAAATATTTGTCTCCGGTGGGAATCGAACCCAAGACCTCCAGCGCTGCAGACGGTATCACTACCGACTGCGCCACAGAGGCAGTCAAGTCAGTCCTATTAGGAATTGTGATAGTTAGAGAGCTGAAATTTTACACACGTTCCCAATTATAGGCTACGGTTGGAAGCGCCGGGTAAGCACTCGGAAGGATACTGCAGGACTGTTAAAAAAAATGGTTTCTATTGCGATTTTGGATCGAGTCTTGGAACTCGAAGCTCCAAAATGGAAAACGGGAACAGAATAACGGACTGGGAAATGAAAATCAGGAACCGGGAACTCGGAACCCGAAATCGGCAACGATTTTGAATCGAGTCTTGGAACTCGAAGCACCTAAATGGGAACCGGGAACAGAAAGACGAACTGGGAAATGAAAACCAGGAACCGGGAACTCGGAACCCGTAATCGGGAACAGGTATCAGGAATGGTAACTTGGAACCGGAAATCGGGAACAGAAATTAGGAAACCAGGAACGGGAACTCTGGATACCGCTTTCATAGTTATGACAGAACAACGTCTGTCGTGTCAGCTAGTTTATAATAATTGTGGAATAATGGATGTTTCTTTCTAACATTTAAGCAGCGGCCGCCAACGCGATCTCGCCGCCCGAGCCGTGGGTGATGACGTCACCGCCCCCGCGCAACCATCACCACGAGACCTCCTCCAACTCCTCGTGGGTCGAGATGGAAACTCATATCATAGGTCAGTGCATACATATACATCTATTATACATTGATCTATGCAAATACCTAATTGCACAATTTCAAACAAAAACAACACTTAAAAGTGTCACGAGTTATACATACGCAATTAATAATAATAATATTCACGGACATTTCACACAACGCTATCTGATCCCAAAGTAAGCTAGGAATAACCTGCTTGTGTTATGGGTATCAGACCACGGATATTAATACTTATATACTTTTTAAATACTTACATATTATACATAGAAACACCCAGACTCTCGAGACAAACATTTATGGGTCACACAAATATTTGTGTCCGGTGGGAATCGAACCCACGACCTCCAGCGCCGCAGGCGGTATCACTACCGACTGCGCCACAGAGGGAGTCGACGTATGACATAACGTTGTATTTACAAACTAATGCACATAGACGCGGGTGACGTCATTTAGTCGAAATGAGCGCACAATTTGAAATTGCGGACGGTTTTCAGACGCTGAATGTGTATCATTTATAATATTATTTACTAGCTGACCCGCGCAACTTCGTTCGCGTGATAAATGAAGAACCGCTCGACCGGTTTTGTGCAAACTTCACATAAACCATCTACTATAACCCTCTATCACTCAAGAAATGGGATTTATTTGATTTTTTGTATTCAAATTGACATTAAAAAAATAAAATACACGTATTTCTAGATTTTTTAATTTTTTAAATATTTTGGGAAGAAACTACAAAAATAGGGTGTGTTGCCTGTAGGCAACACTGCGGCAAGTGGCCATAATTTATGAGCATACTGTGTATTAGGAAAGTTGAAAATATCTAAGGCATTTTCTGGTTTTGGTGTAATATAATGCCACCCCGGATGTCTCATGTCATACATTGTGTAAAAACTGCGGTCAGTGACTAATTCGTCTCTTCTCGTCGCTTTTGGTAGTACATGCTGAGCATGTCATTTTTGCTTTTTAGCTTGAAACTCGTTTTCCAGCGTCCTCCGTCTAGACAAACTAAGGTTTTTATGAAATTCATAAAGGGCCCTGAATGGACCTACTGGCGCATCCCTCCTCTTACAGCCCCGAGTTCTACAAGCGGAGCGAGAAGAGGCACATCATAGGACCGCCAACTTGAGGACTACCGTCAATTAGCCATGTTGCTTTTGTGGATCATATTTGCTCATACACACAAATGTCCACTTCCTATACGACTCGACTGTATGCTATATTTAAGAAGTCCGCTACTGGACATATCATGGTTCGTATTTCTCTTGGAAGATTATTATTATTGTTGGTGAAGCGCAAAATTTGATGGATTTTCCAAATTTGTTCGACGTCATAGTTTCGTTTCGAAGAAGGTTTCCAAGTATGGGCTCTAGTGGTAACTCTAGTGAATGTTGGTCAGATTTTAGGTATACCTCAGCAATGAAATTATTGCCCTACGACAGACTTATGTAATCGGAAAGTCCCGTAGGATCTTTAGAACTGGATAAAACTTTATCTACTCAATAATTTACGTGATAAGTTCTTGTGAGAAGAAACAGAAAAAAACTTGTATGGGTGTGTCTAACTCAAATAGATCTCTCGATCAGGCTCTTATTTTTCGTAACTATGAGCATGCATAAGCTGTTCTGGCAGTCAATTCTAATTATTTTTGCTTTCCAGCCTAAATTCAGCTAAGCAGGCTTTCCTGCAGCATCTTGTCGAGTTCTCTTGGCTTGGGAGGGTTCTGCAGTACTGTCGTGTAGCAATGCAGCTTTCCAACTAGAAGAAGGACCTTCAACATTACATTATAGGGTTTTATTATCGATTCTACATCAATCTCTGGATCCTCATCTACAAAATTTTCTAAGTCAGGACCAAAAACAAGTTTGGCAAGGCTATCACCATTAAAATATAGACCTCCTTCACTATCAGAAGCATTATGCAGCACAAGATTTATGTAATTGTTGCCAAGAAACTTCTACGATACATTCTAAAACACAGTAAAAATACAATGAACACCAACCAAAATATGACACTTTTGCCTAATGTAGCCTACGGGCTACAAACAAGATTTCCCCAAAAAATCAAATATCAACATAAAAAATCGTCAAAAACAATATTGTACAGTATAATTACGACACTTACCTGTCTAAGTTTTCAATAAAAATCTTAATACACAAGCAGCATATTATATTTATCACACTTTTAAATCGGAGTCGACTGCTACTTTTCAAATGTCTCGACCGCCGAATAATAAATATCAATTTGCGAAAAGTTATGCCACCTAAGTATTTTATTCAGTACCAACTCGTTAGCTGAGAGTGTAAACTAACAGCTACAGTGCGTAATTATATTAAAAAGTCAAAAATATGAATTTTGTAGGCAACCAAACGGTATGTAGCCTACAGTCTACACTATGATACAGAGGGCTAAATAGTCCGAACATTTGGTTTGGATAGGTGAGCCCGTTCTTGAGTTATAAAATTACAACGAAAAGTGGCATTGATTTTTATATATATAGATTATGATTTATGTAAAAAAAATTACGCCAAATTAGGCAGAATATGATAATACCCATATTTTTATTATTTTTTGAACTTTGTATCTTGGGTTTTTTGTATACCAATGCGTCTATACTAATATTTTAAAGAGCACTGCATTGATCCGATTTAAAAATTCCTTTACTGTTGCGAGTTATGCGGGCGAAACCTCTTGTGTATAATATTAGTAAGATTAATATGTATGTTTGTTCTCAGGCAATATTCAAATACACCCACCGACGGACGCAACTAAACAAATGCTCATATTGAGATATTTAACTCCGATGGGGGAATATCAGGAGGTGAGGTTTTTTACTTATTCACTATACTTACTATTTATTTTTAATCTTAAGGCTTTTTTGTGGGGGCATGCAGGGGCACGCAGTGACCCTAAGACGCTTAACAGACGAAGGGGGGGGGGGGTCGGACCTTTTGCCCACGACGTAATAAAGACCGCGTCTGCCCGTCCATACCCGTGACTGCCCGTCCATGCCCGCGACTGCCCACCCCGCGAACCCAAAACATACGATGGGCGGAGGCAGTCAGTTCACTAGAAAGCGACGCTGACTGAGCTAGCCTCCCCGCGCCGCCGTCAGCGTTACTTCATACAAACTAGTTGGTCTGATCCATGGCGGGTAGCCGCACCGCCACTGCCCGGCGGGCACCTGCGGTGCGGTCTTTTTGCCCTTCGTGTGCGTTGGTAGTATAGGATTCCCTTAGCGCTATCGTGCGCGGTCAAATTGCCCGGCCCGGCCCGCCCCGTCGTTTGCGAAGCGCCTAAAAGAAATACCGAAAATATTGAAACCTTTCAGACTCTCATGAACCTTGATAGGTAAACATTTGAAATTGTCAATTTCAACTGTCTAGCTATGAAGCCTTACTGATACAACTTCGCGACGAACAGACACACGGACGGTGAAGTCTCATGAATAAAGAAAGGTTCCTGTTTTTATATTTTAGGTACGGTGCCCTGAAAAGCGACAACTAATTTTATACATGTTGTCAAGTCAGTTGTCTCTTTTTATGTGAAATACCTACAGCCGGGGGGTAATATAAAAAACTGAGAACCAGAATTTGAGAAATACGATTTAGGATTGTGAATTTGGATCTTGGATTAATGAATTTTTTAAATTTACAATATAATTTGAATCGTTCACACTTGTCCAGTGACCCGAGACGGCTGACATTTTTTCTTAACTCATCTTCATAATCTAAGCGAGGCCGCAGTGGCGGCCGTGGGTCTGGTGGGAGTCTTGGGACATCCTTCCGAGGGCTTACCCGGAGCTCCCAACCATAGGCTGTTGGGCGTCACGTAAGGTTTTTTAGTCGGTAGGAGTCCGGCATAGCATCCATGATGGATTTTGGAGATTTCCCTCCAGTTAAAAAAAAACTCATCTTCATAATAATAATTCTTTTAATTTCATTCAAAAAATAACCTATGTTTTTTTGTTTCCAGTTCCTATCACACGTGTTCGAACAGAACGCCCTAGGTCTAATCCTAGGGTACCTAAACGTCCGCGAGTCCCGCGACTCAAGGCTCGCGTTCGAAGCACTCAAGTACCTAGCCGCTCTGCTCTGCCACAAGAAGTTCAGCATCGACTTTATACAGATGGGGGGATTGCAGGTAACTGTTATTTTTGACTTGCGAAATACTTTTTATTAACATGCACCGACGATTCGGACACGTTGCAGCGCCCGTGGTCACGTGGTCGCGGTTGGACTGCCCTATGTTAAAAAAAACAGTCTTGGATTCTGTAACACAGTAACTGTTTCAAAACTTTGATATCCGCCATTTTGGCGCTGTTGGCTAGTGAGCATCTTTGGAACTACGTCAGTAACAGTGTACACTTCGTCGTCTTCGGTCGTCGAGGTTCCAAGTTCCATTTAGCTATATTTATTTGATTTTTCTCTGTCTTACCGAAATATAAGTTCATCTTCACCGAATAAAAGTTATATTTCATCAAATAGAAGTAACATTTCATCAAATTAAAGTATTTTTTTATTGAATTAAAGTAATTTTTCATCAAATAAAGTTTCATTTCATCGAATGAAAGTTTTATTTTCTATACTAATATTATAAATAGGAAAGATTTGTTTTTTGTTTGTAACGAATAGGCTCCGGAACTACTGCACCGATTTGAAAAATTCTTTCACTGTTGGAAAGCTACACTCTTTGCGGTGAACATAGGCTATATTTTGTTCCCGTATTCCCACGGGAACGGGAACTACGTGGGTGAAACCGCGTGACGTCCGCTAGTATCAAATAAAAGTATAAAAGTTATATTTCATCAAATAATATCCTTCACCACATTTTAATAAGAAATCCATCTAAAACAAGCCATATTTGTTGACAGAAATTCCTGGAAGTCCCTCGTCCTTCAGTGGCGGCGACTGGCGTATCAATATGTCTATACTACTTAGCGTACTGTGAAGATGCCATGGAAAGGGTCTGCCTACTGCCTAGAAGAATGCTGGCGGATTTAGTCAAGTAAGTATTATGTATACGCCTTTTTTTTTTGTTTTTTAACATGACTGCCTCTGTGGCGCAGTCGGTAGTGATACCGCCTGCGGCGCTGGAGGTCGTGGGTTCGATTCCCACCGGAGACAAATATTTGTGTGACCCATAAATGTTTGTCTCAAGAGTCTGGGTGTTTCTATGTATAACATGTATGTATTTAAAAGTATATAAGTATTAATATCCGTGGTCTGATACCCATAACCCAAGCAGGTTATTCCTAGCTTACTTTGGGATCAGATAGCGTTGTGTGAGATGTCCGTGAATATTTATTTATTTATTTTATTAAAAAAAAAAAAACATGAGGATAATGCTACATGGATGCTAAGCCGGACTCCTACCGACTGAAAACCTCACGTATCCTACCTAACAGCCTACGGGGGGGAGCCCCTGTAAGCCATCGAAAGGATACCCCAGGACTGCCAACAGATAATATGTTTTGCCCTGACTAAAAAAAAACCGTCCAAGTGCGAGTCGCACAAAGACGGTTTCGTGACAAATAACGGCGAAAAATCACGTTTGTTGAATGGGAGCCCCCTGAATGCATCCCTTTATTTTGATTTTAGTTAATACATCATCCGTGAAAATTTCAGCTCTCTAGCTGTCACGGTTCCTGAGGTACAGCTACGTGACGGACACACAGACAGACTTAGGGTGTTATTAAAGTCAAAGTCAAAAAACATTTATTTCGCATAATCCTAATACATAGGCACTTGCGACACGTCAATGAATACAATGCAAATAGTACCACCATTCGATCGATAGCATCGATCAACGTCGATCGATGTCGATCGACTGGTGTAATAGCTTTAATTGATCGACGGATACTGTTCGACAAACCAATCGATCGATTACCGGTTGATGACATTAGTCGACATCGACGACGTGACGGCGTCGACTAAGCCATGTATTTAACGCGGCGACAAACTAATCTTATTTAGGATTTTAAAGATAATTAAAACGGGTAGCAAAAAGAATGGGTTGGCAGCTACAGTAAAACAGCATTTTAAGCATAAAGTAGCAGCTTTATAATGAGATCTTCGCTTTATTTAAATTTAAATTGGCAGTGATTTTTTGGTGAAGCAACTGAATTTATTGTTAGGCGACAACTTGGTGGCGAATGTAAAGTAAAAAATAGGCTTTTATGTATTATACAATGAGGTAGTTTATAAAATTAACTGAGATGAGAATAGAATAAACACATGGTCATAAAAAACATACTCTTTGCGACATTTAATAAGGTCCGAATAAAGCAATTTGCGGCATGCAAAAAATATTATTGGTCTATTACTATTATTATTATTCGGTTTAGTAATAATTAGTTTCCTACCATTTTCAATAAACTAACGGTGGTTTCATTTTATACGAACTGAACATTCATGAATTGAGCATTAAACTTTATGTCAATTGCGCAAATGTTGTTATCGCAAATAAATATTCGATGAAATGAATAATATGCTTTTGCTCCACCTCCCACACCGCGGCCACTGCTCTGCTTCTATGCAACCAACGCATTTGTCGCTTTTTTCAATACTTTACGATTCTACAAACAAAAATTCTGATATCCTAATACTTAAAATTTGGACCCGTTTTAATTTTTATAGCTGCTTACAAATCACTACCCGAAAGTGTATTTTTATATGGAAGTCAATAGTTGCTAACAATACAATATTTGATATCTCACAGTTAATATTAGCTGCCAAGTCATTATTTTTAATACCCAGCATATTATTTAAATTTTCCTGTTTAAAATATTTGCTATCTTATAGTGGCAGCCGTTATTTAGTTCTTATAAATCCTACGTTTTGTGCCTTATTATAATATAATTGTTGCTAAAATATTTAATCACTACCAAGTTATTTTTTTTTGTAACCATGTAGTTAGTCGCCTAATAAGTTGTTAGTCGCCTCATTAATAATTTGTCGTTGGACGTCGACTAAATCATTCTGCCATCGATCGATCGATTGGTATGTAGAAATTATCGATCGACGTCGACTTAACCATTCTGCCATCGATCGATGCCGTCGATCGACGATCGATCGATTGGTCTAATAACACCCTTACACTCGTGTCGCCACCCCAAATTCAAATAAAAAATCCGATTCAAAATATGTCCGATCTTTTCGCCAACTACGATACCACATACATGGTTAAAACTGGTTATGGTTAAACACACAGGTTAAACTAATAACACCCCTCATATACTGGGTGTAACAAAATAACCTCTCCAAATTTCATGAGATGACTTGGCATCGGAAATCAAATACAAATATTTAATAAAAAATGGGGGTAAATTTTTTCATTTTTTTTTTAAATTTTTTGTCGCACATTAAGAATTCATTTTTTACCGCGGCAATTCGAGGTAACATGGTCGCCGTGGCAAAACAAACACAGAGCACCCGTCTGGCTGTCGTTGTCGCTTTCTACTGCCGCTCAGTAGCGATAGAAAGGGTGAAAATGAAAATTTATAGGATCTTTAAAACGGATTTACGGTTAAAGTATTCATGTGATTTTTATTTCTTCATTTTTGTAATGTTTCTTGACTGATGCCACGTCACGTGACGAAATTTGGAGAGGTAATTTTGTTACACCCAGTATAGGTTGCCGACCCAAGGGTCTATGTATCTAGATTTTAGATACATACATATGGTCACACCTTTATCCCCGAAGGGGTAGGCAGAGGCATATTATATGCACACATTTCACCTTTTTAGAATTTGTCCCACGTATTAAGTGGGTAGTGAGCCGTATTGCCGTGTGGCGCAGGTTGTGTTGTGACTGCCTGCTGTTGAAATTTTTCAATGCCGCCTATTAAAGGCCTTCAACCTGGCTTAACCACTGCCATTAAAACGTGCCTTGCGTAGCACGGAAACGCTCAAATAAATGTCACAAAGTGGTCACATGGGTGGTCATCCATCCAAGGACCGGCCATAGTGAAAGTTGCTTACTGCAGTGATCGTTTACTGAACACTGAGTCCGCGGGGCCACGAGCGCTTCCTCGAACTACAATATAGCGATAATATCTATAATAGAATGTTATTTTGTTCACAGATACGCCCTATGGCTACTAGAGTGTTCCCACGACTCTGGCCGCTGTCATGCGACCATGTTCTTCGGACTTTCCTTCCAGTTCCGCCTTATACTTGAAGAGTTTGATCATCAGGTAACAACATCATACCTCTCTGTATTTGCTTTTGTTTGCTTGACTTTGCAGCTTGCTATAGGCCAGGCCAATAGTACCTTTTTATAGTAGTTAAGGTTGCGCTAGTCGCTATTTCGTCCATGTTTCACTAAACGCCCTATGCGTTGGAGAGGTCAAAGTCGATTGGTTTTTGGTTAAAATCTCGGGCAAAGACAACGACAAAGTCGCAGGTAAAAGTTCAGAGTTCAGAGTTCATCATCACGCCTTTATCCCCGAAGGGGTAGGCAGAGGCCTATTATATACCCACATTTCACCTTTTTATAATTTGTCCCACGTAATACGTTGTGAGCCGTATTGCCGTGTTTAAATGGACAGGCGCAGGTTGTGACTGCCTGCTGTTGAAATAAAGCTTTCAACTTGGCTTAACGACTGCCATTTTACTGGCAACCGGGACCAACGGCTTAACGTGCCTTCCGAAGCACGGAAACGCTCAAATAAATGTCACAAAGTGATCACATGGATGGTCACCCGTCCATGGACCGGCCACAGTGAAAGTTGCTTACTGCAGTGATCGTTTACAGAACACTGAGTCCGCGGGGCCACGAGGGCACGAACTTCGCGAGTGAAACCGCGTGGTGTCAGCTGGTACATGATAAATATCCCGTTAACTATAATACCTTTGCCAGTTGCCAGTAAAATGGCAGTCTCTAAGACAAGTTGAAGGCTTTTTAAATTTGAACAGCGGCAGTCACCAATGGGCCTATCCATATCAATACGGCTCACCACCTATAACGTGAGACAAAATCTAAAAGGTGAGCATATAATATGCCTTTGCTTACCCCTTGACGGATAAAAGGCGTGACTGTATTTATGTAACTATCAGTGGCGGCTGGTGGCTCCTCAAACCGGTGGTGCACTTTACTTGCTCTCTTGTTTTAAATTTAATAAGAGCCTTAGTGGTGGACATAAAACTATAAGAAGAAACATGGACGTATACTATTCCTCGGCTTACCCCTTTATACGTATGCAGTATGTTTATTTTGAAAAGTTTTGAATAGGTACTTCTATGGTAGGTACTTAGATAATTGTTTATGCTCATTTTTACACATTCTTATCAAACACTTTACAAGCAATATTTTCTTTTCTTAATACTTAAATATTTGCTTATTAAAGAAAAGATAATAATAGAATATAGAATAGAACTAAGATTAAAATAAAAAAAAAACAATTCAAAAATCAAACAGTCGATTAATACGCGTCACAGATACTGCGAAACAATACCGGGAGAATTTGAATTTCGTCAAACAAAACATCGTGTGCTCCCGGCAATCTTCGGTTTTCCCGAGCGTGTGCGGCGCACGAAATGAGACTCATTGCCCGGTACATTTTCTATGAACGATGTTTTGTCTCACGCGCCAGGCGTATTAGCTCGTTCCCAGTACAAGTTGTATGGGCCGTAGTCGTGCACTCGGGAAACCGCACGCCGATTTTTATTACAGGGAATTTAGACTTTAGGAGTGTAGCAAAGAGCTTGAATTGTTTCGTCACAATTAGATATGTTATTTGTTTCAAGTTTTTGTAAGAATAGGTGTTACTTACATACCTAATGGTAGGTAATTAAATAGGTAATAAAGATGTCGTAAAATTTTGTAATGTCTAAATCTTATGAACTGGTGGTTCACCGCACGAGCGCACTTAAGGTACAGCCGCCACTGGTAACTATAATACACACTAGTGATAGTAACCACAAAAGTTAAAATTTCCATTGTGGTGATCTAACAAGTGTCTTAAATATTACTTATCTCCCCAGGACGGTCTCAGAAAGCTGTACAACGTGATATCAACCCTGCCTATCCTCTCCGCGGACGAGGACGAGTCGCGGGTCTCCGAGGACGAAACTTGCGCCGCGAGGCAGATTGTGCGACATGTGTGCGTCGCGCTTAGGAGGTACGTGTCACATACATACACTGTGTTAAACAGGCACAGTGATATACATGCACAGTGGTATACATGCAGTGCCTGTATATCACTACAAGCACATTGACATACAGACACACGGACAGTCTTGACGTTCAGAAGTGTTACACGTTCAGAAACACTGACCCCTTTGGCGCATCAGACACCATTGTATAGACACACACACACACACACAGGTATACAGGCACAGAGACACAAACATACAATCAGGCACATACCACGTAAACACACTCGGAAACACAGGCACACTGTTTTTTTTTATTGGCCTTACCAAATCAAGTGGATTGTAATTATATAATTTAGATATTATAGAATTATAGATCCTAAACTCGACTCGAAGCCTCATGACGGACAGACTAACGGACGGACAGCGAAGTCTCATGAATAGGGTCCCGTTTTTAGGGTTTCGTAGCCAAATGGCAAAAACGGAACCCTTATAGATTCGTCATGTCTGTCTGTCTGTCTGTCTGTCTGTCCGTCCGTGTGTCACAGCCATTTTTCTCCGAAACTATAAGGCCTATGCCTTTGAAACTTGGTAACTAGATGTATTCTGTGAACCGCATTAAGATTCTTATATAAAACTAGAAAAAAAGTAGTAAACTTCAGGGGTCCCCATACTCAGAACTGAAACTCAAAATTTTTATTTTCATCAAACCCAAACGTGTGGGGTATCTATAGATAGGTCTTCAAAAATGCTATTGAGGTTCCTAACATCATTTTTTTCTAAAAAGAATAGTTTGCGCAATAGACACTTCCAAAGTGGAAAAATGTGTGTCCCCCCCCCCCCCCCTCTAACTTCTAAACTAAGAGAATAATAAATCTAAAAAAATGATATGATGTACATTGCCATAAAAACTACCAACGAAAATTAGTTCGAACGAGATAGAGCTGGTAGTTTTTTTTAATACGTCATAAACCGCAATTTTCGGTTAGAAAAATCACTACCACTGCGAACGTGTTAAAACATCAATCAAAGTTACAACGAACTATAAGAACTTTTATATTATGTTACTTGCTGCTACGAAACCCTTCATGTGGGCGAGTCCAACTCGCACTTGGTCGGTTTATTTTTTACCATTTGGGTAAGAAACCCTAAAAATGAAATTGGTAAGAAAGAATGCGTTCGCGTGTATCTCGCTTTAAAGTGATGTTTCAACACGTTAGAAAAATATAGAAATACGGTAATATAAAGCAAATCTAGTGGAATAAATGTCAGTAGGCTCTCAATCTATACTAACATTATATCGAGAAAAGTTTTGTTTGTTTGTCGATTTAATTTTTTTTTCGTTATAGAAAGCCAAATTATTACGAAGTATAATTTTAATATATTTTGTTCGGCAGATATTTAGAAGCGCACCTGCGTCTAAGAGCGGCGCAGGTGGCGAGACAACACGGAGACACAGTGCCCGAACCACCTCCTTACAAGGTACGTATAATGTCCCGGGAATTTCGGTGTGAACCCAGGTGGGAACCTGGGAATTTTCATGGGATAAACAAAGTGAAAAACCCCAGGGTAAAGAGTAGAAGATTTTCCCATAGTCTTGCTACCTCTGTGTTCTGTAAACGTTTATACGTTAAATCCTAATAGCTCTACTATTTGGAATAATTTAGACGTTAGTTCTGTCAAAATTGACAATGCCATGGCTTACCCATTTCAGAACTTACTGTACCTACCATATTTTACAGAACACTGATCTGCTTTAAGAGTTTACTTTTATATCTTTATATACTAATTCTTCTTGTGAAGTGTGGCGACGGGTAAGAGTATAAAATGCTGCCACCCTAATTCATCCCGAAGGTGTCGTAAGAAGCGACTAAGGAAACACTCACAAAACGATCCATTGCGTAGAGAAGGAAAACTCGGAATGAAACCCGGTTGTCAGTAAAATGACAATCGTTAAGCCAAGTTATAGGCCTTATGGGCGGTTTGAATAATTCCAACTGTGGGTTGTTACAACCGTCACATCACTATAAGGTGAAATGTGAGCGTATACTTACTATATCGGTCTGCCCCTTCAGGGATAAAGGCTTGACTATATGTATGTATTTATGTTGTTCTTGTACCCTTCCAGGCCTCAAAATCGTCTCCAGAAGAGATCCAGGGTCAGATAGAACTGCTCCAGAGCGTGGCGTGGAGCCGATGGGCGCCCGTGGACGAGCTGCTGGAGCTGGGCGGGGTGTCCTTGTTGCTGCAGGTCGTGGGCTATGCCTACGAGTGGAACTTCAACGGCAGGTACTGTACAAGAGATCCAGATGAACCTGAACCACTGCTCGGGGATCCTTTGAATCAGAGCATCGCGCAGTGGTCCATTAACGTAGTCGACGTGGCTGAGCCGCGACCGGGTGAGGGAGGGGGGGGGGGGGGTTCTGAGGACGGTAGGGGGACTACTCACTGCCCTTACAGAATCAGGCCCAAGACGACAGCGTGACTTGAAAGTTTCACGCACGCTCATGAATAGGATCCCGTTTCTATCCTTTGGATGAGTTCTGGAGTGGAGACCGGAACTTGATAACGTGCGGTAGTATGACGCCCCGCCAGATGGAATACCTGAAGAATACCTGAAGAAAGTTGCAGGATAGTTTGCATCTTGTTGCGGAAGACGCAGGTCCAGGACCGTGTATTATAACTTATAGCGTAATTTGAGAGAGGCCTACGTGGCCATTTGCCAATATGATTGATAGATGTGTAACATTGTTGTCAGGTCAGAAACAGTCCGGTCAGCCCTCGACGTGGTGTCCGTGTGCTGCGTGGCCCCCAGGGTCCAGCTTCTCCTCACCGACAAGATAGACATGAGGGACGCTGATCTCACCACCGGAGTCAACATCGTTCTTGGTAAGTTCTTCATATTAGACTCTGACAAGAGTGGAGGAAAGGAGGGGGGGGAAGGGGGTTAAGGAGTAAATATGTACTTCAATTACTTTATTCAAACCGGGGGCCTGAGGATGGTGAGGGGCTGCTCACCGTCTTCATAGAAGCTGGCCCTAGACGTAAGCGTGACTAGTTCCCGTGTCCGCTTCCCGTGGGAACTTATTCCCGAGATAAAAAGTAGCCTATGTGTTATTCTTGACTATAATGAATTCCTGTACCAAATTTCAGCCAGATCTGTTCAGCCGTTCAAGCGTGAAAGAGTAACAAACATCCACACTCACAAACATTCGCATTTATAATACCTACTATGTAATATTCATGTAAAAGTGTAAACGATTGTTGGCAATTCAAAATAAATAAATAAATATAGATATGTACCGTTTGTCTTACAGGAGCTGCGGACGGCGAGATAGTCCCGGAGCCCGAGGTGCAGAAAGCTGCGCTCAATGTTTTAGTCAATTGTGTGTGCGCGCCTGTGCATAGGGTGAGTGTTTCTTACATACATGCATACATACATACACACATACCGTTGATGTCGGTCACGTCTTAGGGTAAAAGTAATTTCAAATTACAATTGCGTAAACACGTTTTATTGGTTAGAAACAAATTTGAAAAGCAAAACATTATCAATCTCGATCAGGACTCGAAACAAAATCTTTCTGTCTTGCCAGGACAGACGCTTATGCAACTAAATATCTAGTCCGAATGTATTACGGTGAATATTCTGAAGAGCTTCAACCTGATCTCACCCTCTCCTTTCCGATCCCGAACAACGCGTGACGGGCAGAGATGCCACTCATACACAGTGGAGAGAATCTTCGCCAGAACTGAGTGTTTCAAAAGATCGTTCTTGTGTCGAACTATAAAAACCTGGAACGAGCTGCCCGCACACGTGTTCTGTGTGTCTTCACGCTACGGTTCTTCAAGTGGAGCGTGAAGACGCACATCGCAGGGCCGCCAACTTGAGGACCACTGTCAGAAGTCTTACGGACTGTGAGACTGGCCCCCAATCGCTAGATGCGCCACGGCTTACCATCAGGCTGGTGGCGACGTCAATTTGGCGAGCTAAATATAAAAAAAAACCTCATGTTTTAGAATACTAAATACATACCCCACATTTCACCTTTTTAGAATTTGCTCCAAGTAATCGGTAGTGAGCTGTTTTGCCTTATTGAAATGAATATTATCATGTTTAAATTAAATTTTCAATAATATTTTAAAGAAGGATCTATCTATGCTCTTTCATACCTAAGAAGTAAACTAGTTCAGTTAAATTGTACCTGTATTTGACAGGCGGGCACGTCAACTACGAGATTCTCAATAACCGGCTCTACTAGGAAGAAAACTGCGCTCAAATCTTACGAGGACGTCATACAGAAGGTTTGGGAGAGTGTGCGGACAAACAACGGAATTATGGTGAGTATGCAGCACAGATTGTATGTATTGATGTGTGGTGATATAAAATAGAAATAATAGTGGTACTATGATACTGCCTTGTGGTACGCCATATCTAGTATATGCAATTATGCATACGATGAGTTGTATCTTGCTATGATGATTTTAATTTTAATTTTAGTTTAGCATTTTAAATCTACTTTTAAGCGATTTTTTTTATTCCATAACTAGATAATAGTTTTGTGTGGCATACGATGTCGAAAGCTTTTGTCAAGTCGAGAAATGTACAATTTTCGGACATTGTGTAATTTGAAGCGCTCCTGGGTCCTGGCCCCGCGGACTCAGTGTTCTGTAAACAATCACTGCAGTAAGCAACTTTTACTATGGCAGAACCTTGAACGGATGCCCGTCCATGTGACCACTTAGTGACATTTATTTGAGCGTTTCCGTGTTTCGTGCACATTAAGCCGTTGGTCCCGGTTGCCAGTAAAATGACAGTCGTTAAGCCAAGATAAAGACCTTTTTAGGCGACTTGAAAATTTTCAACAGCGGGCAGTCACATTCTGCGCCTGTCTATCTCAATACGGCTCACCACCTATTACATGGGACAAATTCTAAAGAGGTGAAATGTGGGCATTTAATATGCCTCTACCTACCCCTTTGGGAATAAAAGGCATGATCATATGTATGAGAATTGACGCTTTGGTCTTTTTCTCGTCTTTTTGTGTTAATAACCCAGTACATTGTACCTTCAGGTGCTCCTATCGCTGATGATGGTGAAGTCTCCCATTACGGACGCGGACCGACTGCGCGGCCTGGCCTGCCGCGCACTGGCCGGCCTGGCGCGCTGTCCCACGGTGCGCCAGATCATCTCCAAGCTGCCGCTCTTCACCACCTCGCAGATACAAGGTAACCTCGCTCTCTCTCTATCCCTCTCTGTCTACCTCTTTCTCTCTCTGTTTCTTTCTTGCATTTACCCACTCTTATTCTTATCTTACATCGGGGGCTGACGAAGTCAGCAACACTTCGACCCAGTGGGATCTTTTGTGTTTGCCCCTACCTTAATGTTTCTTACTCTTTGAAGAAGTGGTCTATTAGCGCGGTGATCCCACTAAGAGGAAGAAACCTGTATTCTTCCGGTTTGGGATAAGCATTCCCAAGGAGGCTCATACGCTTCGCTGCTAAGACGTCGCATTCGCACAGGATGTGCTCCATAGTTTCCCTGACATCACCGCAGGCTCTACAGTCGTTATTTGAAGTGATCTTCATTTTAAAAAGCATGTCGTTTGTTCCGTAATGCCCTGTAAGGGCACCAACCACAGCTCGAGCTTTGCTTCTTCCATTATTCAATATAAATTTTGAAGCCTCATTGGTTCTGCTACTTATGAATTTCTTCGAATGTAGTAACCCTTGACTGATATCCCACTCTTGCATGTGTTTATTATCAGCATAATCCTTAGCGGCCTTTATGAATGTGCATTCTGGTAGGCCCATACATGGTTCAGGTCCAAGCATGGCATTTGCCGATCCTGTCCTAGCTAGCTCATCGGCCTTCTCATTTCCTTTTATTCCTACATGGCCTGGGACCCAGAGCAGTCGCAGCTTGTTCCTGCGGCCCAGTTTGTTTAGGGTTTTCACCGCATTCAGGACAAGTTTTGAGTTGACCTTGTAGGAATTTAAGGCCTTTAGTGACGCTTGACTGTCGCTAAGAATGTAGATGGTCTTGTTCTCTACACTCCTTTTCAGATTTTCCTCTGCGCATGCTATGATGGCATACATCTCGGCCTGGAAGACCGTGGTGTACTGACCCAGGCTGCTCCAAAGTTGTGAAGATTCTGAGTAAATACCTGCTCCTGTACCAGATTCCGTTTTTGAACCGTCTGTGTACCAGATGAGGCAGTCTGCATCTGGTGAGCGCAGTTCCTGCTTCCAGTCTTCCCTTGTGGGGACATGTATTTTGAAGTTTCTTTTGAAGATTTTTATGCACGGCATAGCGTCGCTAATCATATGCATCTTCCTTTGAATCTCATCATTAAGCTCCATTTTTGTATGCCGCGTTGTTGGCCTATTGCAGTTAAAAGCGCCTGCCGTTTTTAGTCTGTATAAGGTTTTGATCGCCTCCTGTTGTATGAAGATGTGAAGAGGGGTTAAGTTTAGTATTATATCTAACGCCTTTGTAGGCGTGGACTTAAACGCTCCTGTGATAGCCATAGTGGCCATCCTCTGTAGTTTTCCCAATTCTTCCACGCACGATGTTAGTTTGGTTCTTGTCCACCATACAACACTGCCGTAGGTTAAAATTGGGCGAACCATAGTGGTGTAAATGAAGTACAGTACCTTGGGCTTCAGGCCCCAGGTTTTGCCATACGCCGATCTACACATATTGAAGGCTCTCATGGCTTTTTCTGTCACCTTCTTGGCATGCAGATTCCATGTGAGCTCCTTGTCTAAGGTCATACCAAGGTATTTCACGTTGGTGGACCATTCTAACTCTGTGTCAAATAAAAGCAATTTCTTTAATTTGCTCAACCTCTTCTTTCTTGTAAAAGGAAGAATTGTAGTTTTGCTGGGATTAATGGTTAGATGATTTTCAGCACACCATTCCTCCACATCCTTCAAAGCTTGTTGCAGAAGTTCCGAGACAATTTCCGGAAATCTACCGTTGACCATGACAACTATGTCATCTGCATATCCCACAGCGAAGCATGCCCCTCTATTCAGTTTGGTTAGGAGGGAGTCTGCTACCAGACACCACAGTGTGGGGGACAATACCCCTCCTTGAGGGCATCCCTTGGTCGTTGTGGCGTGAATTTCATCTCCTAATAGAGATGACCTTACTCTCCTGCCCCTCAGCATGAAGTCAATCCATTTGCAGAGGGTGGGGTCAATGCCGTGTTCCCACTCTTAATTACGCATTCACCCACTCTTGATCAAGTATTCATCCACTCCCACTTATTCATTCAACCATTCTCACTCATTCGCTCACTTTCACGCAACCACTCTCATTCATGCTACTCTTTCTCTTGTATTAACATCAACTGTGGAATTTTGGAACAGGGCTGTAAGGGCGGTTACATTATCATCTATAATAGTTAGTGAATTGTTTGCACCAATGTGGAAATATAGAAATTATTAATTTGGAAATTAAGTAGAAGCGACGACATGTGCCGGTGGCTTGTCGCCCAGTGTCCGCCTGCATCGGGCGACATGTCGCCACGAGTATCGCTGACGTCGCCGTCGCACAGTGTACTGCCTAGAACAAGCTAGCTGGACAATATTATTTATCAATGCTTTTAATTTTGAAAGTGTTTGTTATTTATGTTTATACACATCTAAGTTGTTTGCAGTGTATGGTTTTAGCGAGAAAAAATAAAAACAAAAAAATTGAAATCTATAATAATTATATTTCTTATCACTAGGTACAGTCGCGGAATGAAAAGGTTGACCAGTTTTGAAAGAAATTCATTTACGTATTGCAAGCACATGTTACCTTTTTAAACTGTGTGACAGACGATACTACTGTATTTAGAATGGCATGTATTTAAATCGATATCTGTTTATTCCCTTTTTCCGAACAAAATATTTCAAAGTTAAACCAAAAATACTGACTTGCACACTAATTATGCACACTAACTAGAATCGCTCGCGCGGTCAATACAAAGACGGTTGTGTTATTCTACAGTTCCGATAATTTTATTCGAAAAAGTGTGCAAAAAGTACATATTACCACATAAAACTTATAAAAATACAATAAGTGACTTTCGCTCTATTGAGCAATATAATTATTCGTTAAGTTTGTGTGTGAATAAGTGCCGAAAATCCAAATAAAGTGCTACATAAACTGTTAAGAATACCATCTTACCCCACACATTTGCATTCAACGCAGAACTGGACTTTGAACCCATTAGGACTCAATACAGTAGTACAAGCGAGTAAATCAGATAAAATGCAGCGGACTCCGACATTAGAATACTCGTTAAGATACTCATCACAACCTGATCTGTCACTTGAAGCACCCGATCAAAATATTATTAGAAATGTCAACATACGAAAACGAAAAAATCCTGAACAAGAAACTTTTATGGATCTGAAACAAGAGTTGGTTGAATCGTTTAAGCAGCTGATAAATACTGAGATAGGGGGGATAAAGGAACAAAATAGACAAATACTCGAATCCAACTCGCAGATCATAAAACTCCTAGAACAGAATGCAACCAGTTATCAGGAAATTATGTGCAAAGTACAGACCCTTGAATCCAAGTATGAAGCAGATATGACACGTATAAATGAATTAGAGTATCAACTAAACGAGTTGCAAAAGCAGAGCCTCAAGAATATTGTGGAAATAAGAAATGTCCCTCGAAAAGAAAATGAAGATGTAATGGAAATTGTCAAAAATGTTTATAAAGTACTGAATATACCACTCTCCGATGAAACAATGAAGGCAAAGGCATACAGGAAAGGCAAACAAAATGGTCCCATTATGGTGGAGTATTGTGATACAAAAACCCGTGAAGACGTCCTGAAATCTGCAAAAAAATATAATCATGACAGCAAAGAAAGACCACTTACCTCGGAAATGCTAGGGTTTAGTGAAGGACACTCGAGGGTTTATATATCTGAAAGTTTAACACCTATGGCAAAGAAAATGCTGGTAGCTGCTCGAGAACTTGTAAAAAGTGGAAGATACAAATACTGCTGGGTGTCGCGTGGTAACATTCTGCTACGTAAAGAAGAGGGTCAACCTGCTATAGTTCTTAGAAATATCAACCAAATTCAGGATTTAAACAAACAATGACTATTTATTAAACTGGTCGCTCTTTTGAAATCTATTTTTGTGCTGTGTTGCTGTAATTGCAGTTATATTCCTAGTTTTAAATTGATTAATCTGTGCCAAACTATAATATTGTATCCTATTCATTGTTATTTATTAACATATATTTATAGCTGTCCCAATATCATATTCATATTTAAATGTTTTATGTATTGTATGAATAGTTTATACATAGTTTATGCCATAGACACATCTTTATCCTATATAAAAATAGATACCTCATCTGTTCATTATATCCAAGTATATAGTTTTAACAAAGTTAGTGCTCCCATAGATCTGGATGCCTGTCATCCTCAACCAAATTACACGCTATCTGTATCTCATTTCTTCGACCATGACCAAGAGTGTGGATGATGTTGTCACCGACGTTGATAATAATATCAGCGTCGGTGATTGCTTTTTGGTTGAGGATCCAGAATCGTTTTTGCAGTACAGGCTCGACACTAAGTCATCACTTAAGATAATTGTACAAAATATTAGAAGCATAAATAAGAATTTGGATGAGTTTAGGGTTTTTATGACTAGAAGTAAAGTATGTTACGACATTATTATTCTAACAGAGTGCAGATTACCAAATCTACATACAATCCCAGAAATAGACCAGTATGTCACATACTACACTCGAAACCATATTAACCAAAACAGCGGGGTAGTTGTGTACGTAAAGAATAGTTTGGCAAATATAACAGTACATGAGCCTAATGTCGACGACGCAAATTGCTTAGTGGTAAAAATTGGCCAAAGTAAAGCTATTGTTTGTTTATATAGATCACCATCTATTAAATCTGTAACTATGGTTGCTAAGTTTCTGGATTCGTTGGACGAACTCTTGTTTGATCTTAAAGGTGTACCTGAAATATATTTAACTGGAGATATTAATATTAATATTGGTATTAATAGCGATGATCCCAAATATGAAGAATACCTTGACTTGCTTGCAACTCATTGTTTTTTACCAAGCCATCGCTTGCCTACGCGTTTAGGTAGATGTATTGATCACTGTTTTGTAAAGTCAAATTCTAAAATAGTTACGGTGGTCAGCAAGTCGTCGGTGACTGATCACAGTTGTTTATATTTAATTGTGCCACTGCAGCATCAAAATACATACAATAAGCAAAATAAAATACTTAAAAAAATTAATTATGATATTGCCTACAAGCTCATAAGTGAAATCGGTTTTGCCAAGGTTACTTCTATAAATGATGCTAATACGGCGGCTGAACTCTTCATAGACATTTTATCTAAAGTCGTTGACAAAAGCACAGTAGTTACAGCAGTATCAAACCGACAGCAGATTCGTCAACCCTGGGTTTCCCCCGGACTATTACGCTGTATGAAATTCAGAGACACATTACATAAAAGACATTTAAAATCACCAAATGACACAGACTTAGAAGTTACCTACAAACGCTATCGTAACTATTGCAACAATCTTCTCCATAAGTTAAAAAATGAACATGATAGACATAAATTGCATGCAAGTAAAACTGATATAAAAAAGACATGGAACGTAATAAAGGATGTATGTAACATAAACACATCAGATAAATCAAAGATACCGCAGGAATTACTTTACACCAAAGAAACACCACAGGCCTCTGTTAATTACGCAAATGATTACTTGATCAATGTAGGTGCCAAGCTATCAAACAACATTTTGAAAAGACTAAAACTTACAGAAGAACAAATAGCTAAAAGATATAGAGACAATAATAGTCCACTGAATTCATTTATGATGCTGGAAACAGATGAACAAGAGGTTTACAACAGCATTATGTCTAGTAAAAATACGACTTCTACGGGCTGGGATGGTGTATCGTCACAATTTATAAAAAACTTTGCCAATGTACTTTGTGGACCTCTCACTCACATATTTAACTTGTGTCTGTCCCAGGGCAAATTTCCCGCCGTGTTTAAACACTCCATTGTAATACCGGTTTTTAAATCGGGAGAGAAAGATAACATTACAAACTACCGTCCGATTTCACTACTGCCAACCTTAGGAAAAATTTTAGAAAAACTTATAAATAAAAGATTAATAAATTATTTAGAAACTAATTATATCCTATCACCAAATCAGTATGGTTTTAGATCGAACAAATCTACTTCTGATGCATTTGAAAATTTGATTACTAGTATAGCAAGGAATCTTGATAGAAAAAGAAAATGTATTGGGGTATTCTTAGATCTGAGTAAGGCATTTGATACAATATCAATTTCGCTGTTAATTCGTAAATTAGAATTGATAGGGATAAGAGGTATACCACTGAATCTTTTTAAGGATTATCTTACGGAGAGGACACAGACATTAAAAATCGGAGATATTTTAAGTACAAAGCTAAAAGTTAATTTCGGAGTGCCGCAGGGATCTGTCCTGGGGCCTACGCTATTTCTTATATATGTAAATAACCTTTGCAATATAGAATCACCGAATTCAAGAATTTTTGCATATGCCGACGATACAGTAATTTTATTTCAAGATACATCGTGGGAAGAAGTTAGAAAAACAGCTGAAAGAGGGCTACAAAAGATTACAAACTGGCTTGACCACAATTTACTAACATTAAACCTAAGTAAAACAAACTACATTACTTTTAGTATAAAGAATGATTTACAGCCCTCTGCTGATTTCATGTTAAAGACACATACAGATACATGCGATACTAGTAACTCTTCAGGTGAAGGCGATTGTGATTGTTATATCTTATCAGCAACCAATAGTACAAAATACCTAGGCATCGAAATAGATAGAAATTTAAATTGGAAAGTACATATTAATAACCTTAAATCGAGAATACGTAAACTTATAACAATATTCAAGAAAATTAGAAATTTAAAAGACCAACAGACTAACAGGATGGTTTACTTAACCTTATGCCAATCTATAATAACCTATGGCATCACCGCCTGGGGTGGTGCACGAAAAAGCACATTCTTAAAAATTGAAAGAGCCCAGCGGTGCATTTTAAAAGTAATAAATTCGAAACCATTTAAGTATCCTACATCAGAACTATATAAAGAGTTTAAAGTTCTCACGGTTCGACAGCTATTTATTGAAAACATAGTTCTAAAGCAACACACTCGACAGCCATGTTCTAATAAATCCACTAGAAGAAAACACGAGGTCTACGTAGTTCCATCGTGCAAAACTAAATTTGCACAGCATTTTTCGTACTTTCTGGCTCCGCGGCTGTACAATCGAATTAGTAAGGCTAAACCATTAAAAGTTATGACGAGTTTTGTGTGCAAGAGAGCACTGAGGGAGTATCTTAGTAGTTTGGATTACGAACGGACAGAGGAAATAATAAATGTAAATATATAGATGGGTGGCTTGTATTAGGAGAATCTCTGTGTATGTATATGTATATATATGTGTGTATATAAACAAGGTTATGTATTAAAAAAGCAATATGTTTATATAAATGAATCTGTTTGTGTGAGTTTATACGAGTATATATATTTATATATGTATTGTTTTTTGAGTGTATGTTCATATGCATGTATTGAAAATAATAACTTAATGTATTTAATTAACATATATATTTCTACTGTGAACATATATATATATAAAGAAATTATATGAAAATGTATTTTAAGTTTAAAACATTTCTGTGTGAGTATGTGCACTGTATATTCGGAAATAATAACTTTCTAATTAATCTATATATTTTCCGTGTGCCTAAAATTAACATTAATATAGGTACTATGATTTTGCACAGGAGTATATACTGTCGAAATTAGCATGAATATAGTCCATCTGGAAGATTTTTACCTAGGTTTCTAACACTAGATCTTGTATTATTATCCTTTAATTTTCAATATACTACTTTTTATACGCTAAAGTTTATACGCTTAGGCCTGTCACTGCAATTGGATTTATAAATGTTTAGAATAGTTTGATAAGTCTAAGATTGTTATAAGTACTAAGTTTATCTTTAATTTTTTGATATACTACATACTTTGTTTTTGCTAAAGTCAATTATGTCATTGAGAATAGTTATGGATGTACCCACAACTGCATGATGGCATTGTTTAACAAAAATGCATTAACCGTCTTTACTATTTTGATAAAGTTTTTATTCTTAAAGCGAGAATTCTTACCCTGCTGTAACACAGTCTGTTGACTAGCACAGAGGGTAATGTAATTACGATCATTCTTGCCAAATTGTCATCCTTATTTAAATAATGTTTAGGGAAATACAAGTAACATTAAGTATTAAGTAGTTAAGTACATGTATATTTGATATGATCTGCAATCATACGCAACTACATAGGTAATTGGAATAACTAAATGTACTACTTTTGGCATGTCTAATTAAGATATACCTAATTAGGATTATTTTTTGTAATACTAAAAAAAATACATAAAAAATACATACATTAAGCACTAATAATAGGTTCCACTCAAATCAGTCTAGGAGCTACTTTCCTGCTGGGGTAACGTACACTATGGATGCCATGGAAGGCTCCTGCCGACTAAAGCCACATGTGCCCTAAGTCGTTGTGGCGAAATTTGGAAAGTCATTCAGCAGTGGACTACTATACCTACCTAGGCTAAATTGATAACACTACCTGCAGTCGGGAGCACCGGGTAAGCTCTCGGAAGGATGTCCCTAGTAAATGGAGAGGCCTACTTCCAGCAGTACACTACTATACATGGGCTGGATAGCTTGGAAGTATTAATTTCACGTACACGTACACTGTCAGAAAATAACATTCGAAATGTTAAAATTATCCTAATATCAATGATTGCATGAGCATATTAAGTAAGTTCGAAGTAGGGATTTGTGATTCTCTTATTCAGTTTAATCTTAAACTACCAATATAATATATATAATATTTACTAAATAAACCAAATTCATTATACTGTTTAATGGTATTTGCAGAACTGTTTTACTGAACGAATAACTATTTTCACACTAGTATATCTAAAAATTCCATTGTTCAACAAAAATATTAAAACTTCTTAAAATTAATCTATCGCCTAATTTACTTTTAGGAACATCGTTTATTCTAAGTGAAACCTCAATTTAATCAGTCGCCTCTACAAAATTAAATTCTATTGATTAAAAAAAATAAAAGTCTAACCTAACCTAACCTATTCCGTTATAAGATAGTACTATTTAGAGTGCAAGTTAGTATTTTTGATAGTCAATTTGTATTTCTGTTTCACAAATCATATATTCGATGTACGAACCACATTTTTGGTGTGAGTTCGATTAAAAAGGTCATCTCGTTCTGAGTAATATTTAAGTTTTTTAAGTAGGACATGTTTAGTTAATCAATTGGTTTTTTGGCACAGCATTTAATTTTCTGGTTTGCATTCAGTAAATTAGTGGAGTCACCTAGTGTGCAGAAAAAATAAACAGAGGTGCATTTAAAAATATCCCATTTAGAATTAATGTTTAACTGTTTGACAACAAAGTTCAAATTTACTTAAGACCAATTTTCCTTGACTATGTAAAAGTGAACTAAAACCTTTTTATTAGTTTGAAGTTAGATAAATCTAATGATTACATCCTCTTCGCTTATTGATGATTAATTAAAACTATAAATATGATCAATCAGCTCCTGTCATTGTTATCATTCATTACTATTTTTTCTTGTATTCAATTCATCTTAATATTTACGATTTCCCTGAGATCAATTTTGTTTAAGACAATTCTCGCACGCACACCGCTCGTATTGTGAGTGAATGGTTTGACCGGCACCGTGATATAGTAAAAATAAACTGGCCAGCAAAATCTGCAGATATAAATCCGACCGAGAACCTATGGGATTTAATGGTTCAGCGTTGGGAGAACAGAAACGAAAGGACCAACGAAGCCCTAGAAAACCACTGCCAAATGATCTGGGAAGAAATGAGAGGAACAAACCTATGCTCCCGCTTTGTGGATTCCATGAGGAATAGGTTGCAATGTGTCATTGATGCTCGTGGCGGTTATATCTCTTATTAAACAGTACTTACTATTCAGCTATTTTTTATTTTCGATTATTATTGTAAGCCATACATTCCAATCGGCATATTTTCACAGAAGCGATTATTTGTTTGGTTGAAATATAATCATGTTATTAGCATTCAATTCGTTTTATTTCTATGAGTAATTAGGTGAAGAAAGAACTATGACTATCAATGTTCTGCTCCAAAAAACAATGTTCGAAATTTTGCGGCCCTTTTTTCTCCTTCGTGAAAAAACTGAAGAATGAATGAGATAGGTAATTAGTTATTTTTTTATTTGTCTCCTTTCCGAAATGCAGGGTAAATTTTTATTATGGACGTATCTGTGGGCCATAGAGTCGTTAATATTGAGGGGTCATGTAGTGAAATGACATTCATTAAGACGGAATATGTCATACACATACTCAGTCGATAAAACAGATACTGATGACATACTGAGCAAGCAAAAACAGATCTTAAGGTGGTCAACCTTTTCATACCGCGACTGTACACAAGAATAAAAGGGAACAAACACAAAAGGAAACCATGAATTAACCTACTCACCATCACTCAATTCTTCTTCCGAAGAATCTTCTTCTGCGTGGTCTTTATGATATCCAACACTTAACGTATCGACCGGATTTCTCTTTAAATTACTTGTTGCCTCTAACATTAAATCTAAAACCTCAGGAGGAAGAACCTGTCTTTTTTTTGGGAATCTCCCTGAGATTGTTAATTACAGGGTCAGACGTGACGAGTAACATGTTAATCAAATCTGTATTCGTGGCAATACGTGACTGCTTTCGGGTATTGTGTTCTCGAAATCTTCTGCAATCTTTATTGCGAACTTCCTGAGATTCCTAAGAAAGATGCCCGATTGGCAAAAGAAACGATTGTATAACATCCGCCCCGTGCACCAGAATCTTATGTACGGTAACAGGCATGTAGTACCATGAATACAGATTTATATAGATACAATAATCTTGTTTCCTGTGCAAAAGTCCTAAATTTTTCTAAATCAATGTCGAAACTGGAAGATAAATTTCTGAGTATAATACCGAATTTTTTTATCAAGGTCACGTCTAACCACGTCATTTCAGCACTCAGTTCAGGATTCTTGAAAATCTACGTACGAAACGTCATATCCCCCTCTAGCCACGACTTATTCGAAGACAGAAAGCGATCCCGGATTCTACGAGAATTTTCCCATTTCTCCGATAATTTCGCAGAAAATCTCGAAATAACTGCCTTGATGTCCTTGAACGACTGCTCCGATATGCTGCCCAGATCATGTTTCATCGCAATAAAATTAAAAAGCGCAGCATATCTCCCATCACTGGAACTTTTTCACCCATTCTTCAAAAAGCTCCATTTTCGATAAAGGTAAACTATCTCCTACAAAAAAATTAATAAAAAATAAAAGAGCAAATTCGAGCAAAAAAGTAAATGCATTTAAAACTATAATGATTAATTTCTCGTTTGATAAAAAAAACAGCCCTAGGAAATGAGGGGATTTTTACTTATCGTCTTGTAAATTACAAATTTAAGATTTTTTGGTAATTTATTTTAAATCAAACGTTTTTTTATTGGTAACGCGATAAAAAAACATTGAATATAGTAATATATAAAATAAAAACCGGCCAAGTGCGAGTTGGACCCGCCCATGAAGGGTTTCGTAGCAGCAAGTAACATAATATAAAAGTTCTTATAGTTCGTTGTAACTTTGATTGATGTTATAACACGTTCGAAGTGGTAGTGATTTTTCTAACCGAAAATTGCGGTTTATGACGTATTAAAAAATAATTACCAGCTCTATCTCGTTCAATCCAAATTTCGTTGGTAGTTTTTATGATAATGTACATCATATATTTTTTTTAGATTTATCATTCTCTTAGTTTAGAAGTTAGAGGGGGGGGGGGGCTCACATTTTTCCACTTTGGAAGTGTCTCTTGCGCAAACTATTCACTTAAGGAAAAAATGATTTTAGGAACCTTAATAGCATTTTTATAGATCTATCTATAGATAGCCCACAAGTATGGGTTTGATGAAAAAAAAAATTTTGAGTTTCAGTTATGGGGACCCCCAAAATTTACAGCTTTTTTTCTAGTTTTATATAAGAATCTTAATGCGGTTCACAGAATACATCTAGTTACCAAGTTTCAATAGCATAGGCCTTATAGTTTCGAAGAAAAGTGGCTGTGACACGTGACACACGGACGGACAGACAGACAGACAGACAGACATGACGAATCTATAAGGGTTCCGTTTTTGCCATTTGGCTACGAAACCCTAAAAACTACTTACCCTTGGTTATTGAATCCATCACCAATTCACAACTTAACAACAAACGAGAGCACATCAAATGTTTTCGTATTAGGAGTTTAAACAAAACTACTTTAATGCATTTTAATCGAGTTTCTTATATACTTACCCTCATTACTAATGTTTTGACACATTTCATAGAAAACATTACCCGTATTTATAATTAGCAACTTATACTCTAACTACCCTCAGTAACAGTTTCCAGAATAGTTAATGTTGTTTTTGTCCAGCTAGCTTGTTCTAGGCAGTACACTGTGCGTCGGCCACAAGTCGCGGCGACACACGTAGTGCAAAATCGCCGTGCTGCCGCGACTCCCCAACATGTTGCCACGTGTGCAGAGCTTAGAACATGATTTATGTAATTAGACTCCCGCAGTTTGTCGCCACGACATGTCGCCCAGTGTGCGCCTACTGTAAATGTCTTTTGTCTCCCTTTCTATATATGAAACAGGTGACATTTCATCAGCAAACTTCGAGAATCGTTGCCCTGGTTAATAATACTACACCAATGATACAAAACAAACAATGTCACCTATATCCATCTCTTTCTATCCACAGTATTAATGCGGGATCCTATCCTACAAGAAAAGAGACAGGAACACGTGATGTTCCAGAAATACGCACTGGAACTGTTGGAGCGGGTTTCGGGCAAGAGCAAACATATGGGCGCCGAGTTTGAAACTTCGCTCGCTAATATACATAGGGTGAGTTTATTGTGTTTTTTTATTACTTACGGTTACTTCTTTGATCTGTGTCGTTCTCATCATTTATCATTATATCTTACTAGCTGATGCCCGCAGCTTCGCCCGCGAAAATTTGTTCCCGTTCCGCTTCCCGTAAGAACTGATTCCCGGGATAAAAAGTAGCCTATGTGTTATTCCAGAATATAATGTATCCCTGTACTAAATTTCAGCCAGATCCGTTCAGCCGTTTGAGCGTGAAAGAGTAACAAACATCCACACTCACAAACTTTCGCATTTATAATATTAGTAAGATTTTCTTCATCTATCTTCTGTTTATCTCCTGTTATGTTTTCTTGTAGTTATTTTTCTTGTTTCATCATCTCTGTCTCTTTTTTTTTTACAAGCTTTTATTTAACTTTGTATTTAGGCATGTAAAGTAAACATTTTGCAAATGTGATTTGACCCACTTCTCTTGCTCCGATTGAGCTGAAATTTTGAAATACTTAAATAATTTACTTCATATTTTTGTCTTTTGTTTCCTACTCCACTCCAACGTTCAGCAGTGGAAAACTAAGGCTTATTTGATTCATTGATTGGATCACTTGCAAGGAAGACTGACTTGGACCCTGAAGAATTTGATGCCCAAGATTCTAGATCGAACATACTGTTTCTATTTGGAAGTATATTTTGTGACGAATCAATCTTGTTCTCAGGCAAACGTGGTAGCCCAGACGCGGATAAACTACAACGAACGGCAACTGCTGCAGCTAGTAGCGGCTCACCTAGCGGCTAGAGGTCTTCAGCAGAGCGCGGCCACACTGAGGGCGGAGGCGAGGCTGCCTGCCCCCGCCGCCCCCGCCTTACCCGCGCCTCCGCCCCCCGTCTACACGCCCTCCACCCCCACCAGGGTACGTGTCACACTCGCTCTAGGTACACTACAGCAGAGCGCGGCCACACTGAGGGCGGAGGCGAGGCTGCCTGCCCCCGCCGCCCCCGCCTTACCCGCGCCTCCGCCCCCCGTCTACACGCCCTCCACCCCCACCAGGGTACGTGTCACACTCGCTCTAGGTACACTACAGCAAAGCGCGGCCACACTGAGGGCGGAGGCGAGGCTGCCTGCCCCCGCCTTACCCGCGCCTCCGCCCCCCGTCTACACGCCCTCCACCCCCACCAGGGTACGTGTCACACTCGCTCTAGGTACACTACAGCAGAGCGCGGCCACACTGAGGGCGGAGGCGAGGCTGCCTGCCCCGCCGCCCCCGCCTTACCCGCGCCTCCGCCCCCCGTCTACACGCCCTCCACCCCCACCAGGGTACGTGTCACACTCGCTCTAGGTACACTACAGCAGAGCGCGGCCACACTGAGGGCGGAGGCGAGGCTGCCTGCCCCGCCGCCCCCGCCTTACCCGCGCCTCCGCCCCCCGTCTACACGCCCTCCACCCCCACCAGGGTACGTGTCACACTCGCTCTAGGTACACTACAGCAGAGCGCGGCCACACTGAGGGCGGAGGCGAGGCTGCCTGCCCCGCCGCCCCCGCCTTACCCGCGCCTCCGCCCCCCGTCTACACGCCCTCCACCCCCACCAGGGTACGTGTCACACTCGCTCTAGGTACACTACAGCAGAGCGCGGCCACACTGAGGGCGGAGGCGAGGCTGCCTGCCCCGCCGCCCCCGCCTTACCCGCGCCTCCGCCCCCCGTCTACACGCCCTCCACCCCCACCAGGGTACGTGTCACACTCGCTCTAGGTACACTACAGCAGAGCGCGGCCACACTGAGGGCGGAGGCGAGGCTGCCTGCCCCGCCGCCCCCGCCTTACCCGCGCCTCCGCCCCCCGTCTACACGCCCTCCACCCCCACCAGGGTACGTGTCACACTCTTATTGAAACAGTCTCAGAACGCGGGGTTATTTTTAATTGTCAAATAAACACTAGTTTTGTATAGCCATAAAGAAAACTAACTAACTATACAATATTTTGTCCGCAGCCCCGCCTGTCCGTATCCCGAAACAACAGCACTTGCGTACAGAGGGACAGCATCGACTTGAACACCTCGCATCACATGGTGACTGACGACTGCAGTCCTTTGCCGCCCGTCATTAAGCTTAGGTAAGTGTAGTACTAGATATTTGTAGAACTAGGTAAGTGTCGCACTAAATAAATGTAGAACTATTAAAGTCTAGAATTAGATGAGTATTGATATGGGTAAGTGTAGATAAAAAAAAGCAATAATTTTACCGAGAGCTGACGATTGAAACTGGAACGACACAACAGCACTTGCGTACAGAGGGACAGCATCGACTTGAACACATCGTATCACATGGGGACTGACGACTGTAGTCCGTTACCGCCCGTCATTAAGCTTAGGTGAGTGTGGTACTATGTGTAGAACTAGGTAAGTGTAGAACTAGATAAGTGTAGCACTAGGTAAGTGTAGAACTAGATAAGTGTAGCACTAGGTAAGTGTAGAACTAGGCAAGTGTAGCACTAGGTAAGTTTAGTACTAGGTATGAGTGGCACTAAGTAAGTGTAGCACTAGGTAAGCGTAGAACTAAGTAAGTGTAGCACTAAGTAAGTGTAGCACTAGGTAAGTGTAGTACTAGGTAAGTGTGGAACTAGGTAAGTGTAGAACTAGATAAGTGTAGTACTAGTAAGTGTAGTACTAGGTATGGGTGGCACTATGTAAGTGTATCACTAGGTAAGTTTAGAACTAGGTACGTGTAGTACTAGTAAGTGTAGCACTATGTAAGTGTAGCACTAGGTAAGTGTAGAACTAGGTAAGTGTAGAACTAGGTAAGTGTAGCACTAGGTAAGTTTAGTACCAGGTAAGTGTAGAACTAGCTATAAAAAAGTAATAATTTTGCCGAGAGCCGATTGAAACTGAGGAACGAACATCATAACTTCCAGTTAATAGTTATAGTAATTAAGAATCTTGAGACGCAGCATTATATTAAAATGGCGAATATTCCTCCTACGCGCGCGATGTGTGTGGATAGAGATCTCTGTACCAAAGTTTTAAAAATCTCGATTCACAGCATTATATTAAAATGGCGAAATTTAATTATCCTCCTACGCTCGCGATGTGTGTGGATATAGATCCCTGTACCAAAGTTCAGCCAGATCCGTTCAACCGTTAAGCGTGAAAGATTCACAAACTGAGTCCTGGGGTATCCTTCCAAGGGCTTACCCGGGGCTCCAATCGTAGGCTGTTAGGTAGGATACGTGTGGTTTTTAATCCGTAGGAATCCGGCATAGCATACAAGTAAGATTTTTCTCACGTTAAAAAAACACTCACAAACTTTCGCATCCTTTTTTTTTTGACGTAAGAAAAATCTTACTTGGATGCAATGCCGGACTCCTAACGACTAAAAAACGTCACGTACCGCCTAACGGCCTACGCAGCTACGGTTGAGTGCCCCGGGTAAGCCCTGGGGATGTCCCAGGACTCAACTTTCGCATCCTACTAATAATCCTAATAAAATTATAAATGTGAAAGAGTTTTGAATGTTTGTTACTCAATCACGCTGTAACGGCTAAACGGATTAGGCTGAAATCTGCCATCCCCCGAAAATGTTCCCACGGGAAGCGGGAACGGGTACCGATTTTCAAGTGGTTGTAGCTGTAAGCATCATCTAGTTTATAATATTAGTAAGATGGTACAGTTGCAAATGTTAGTCACATCTAACGAGTTATCTATCTCTTCCAGAAAAGTATCAAACCAAACCCTCACACCAACCTCAGTGTGCACCATGAACACCCCCACAGCGGAACACAAGCGCTCTCTCCAGAAGCAGCTGAGCGTGGCGCCCGGTGACCCATCCCCGCCGCAGCACCGCGTCACGTTACACACCATCATCACCGAGTACCTCTACAACCAGCACGCGTTGTGCAAGAATCCCGTTGTTACGTGTCCGCAGTTTAATTTGTTTGAGTGAGTGTTTTGTGATTTTTTGTTTTGTTTTTAGGGATCTTCTTTTATATTTAGCTCGCTAAATTGACGTCGCCACCAGCCTTATGGAAAGCCGTGGCGCATCTAGCGATTGAAGGCCACTTTTGACAGTGGTCCTCAAGTTGTCACCCTGTGTTGTAAAGTTAAGTATATTATGACATGAAAAACAAAACTCTTCGTGTTAACGGTTGGATGGTATAATCTCCACTATAATCGGTAAAATGTCGTAGGCTGGCACTCATAGGGGGACTTTACTGCTATGCCAAGACAAGCTGTCAGTCAGAGGTAATATAACTGTGAACGGACTATATCGGTAGGGACCTGTCGCTGCCGGCCGTGGTGCGAGCCATGGTCGGCAGCCAGTCGTGCTGGGTCGCCGTCGCCTCGTTTGCTAGCTAGGTGATGGTGGCCAAACGGGAGGAGTTGCAGGTGCGGGGGCGTGCTGGTCAAACGCTCCCAACCCGCCGTCTCGTGCAGGGGCGCCGCATGGCGGCTTAGATGCGCGCCCCTGATTAACATTTACATCGTGGGTGGAGGTCGGGGGACCCCGCCCACTGATGTCCGCACGGCGGCAGGCACTTCCCCGTGTTCCGGGGGTGCCTCACGTTACGAGGGGCTTTAGCGCCCGCCCGCTCGTGAAATGATCCATTGCGTAGCGAAAGGAAACTCGAAATTAATCCCGGTTGTCAGTAAAATGACAATAGTTAAGCCTAGTTGAAGGCCTTATGGGCGGCTTGAATAATTAAACTGCGGGTCGTCACGACCTGCCCCACATGGACACATTTAGACTCGGCAATAGACGCACCACCTATTACATGAGACATAAAACTATATGGTGAAATGTGGGAGTATCCTATGCCTTTGCCTACCCCTTCGGGGATAAAGGTGTGACTATTATGTATGTATCAAACAACAATATCCATCCCCAGACACCACAAGTGGGGCGCGCGCCGCTTCGCGCTAGCACTCGTCATCAGGCGATCTATTTACGTCTATACTCACTTGAAATGTAAATAAATCGAGCTTTTAAGTACGCTATGCCGAGACGTCTTTGCATAGCGTCAAGCGCGTCTAGTAAATACCTCGCGGAGTCATTCCAAATTTGAGAACAGTATCAGGCCTCCGTCACTCGCTACAAGTCGTGTTATAAGCACCTACTCCTAAGTATAACGTAGCAGAACTAAAGTGGCCCACCGGCAGAGGGCTGCCACACGCCAGACCGAGCGAAGTGCGCACAGCCAATGTACATTACCCGCGTAAAATAATATTTCGCTTCATTTAGTGTTGCTTTTTTTTTCATCTTACTTCTTACCAATATTATTAAATTAAATGCGAAAGTGTTTGAGTGCGGATGTGTAGATGTGTTGATGTTTGTAACTCTTTCACGCTCTAACGGCTCAACGGATCTAGCTGAAATTTGATACAGGGATAGTTTGTAGTTTGGAATAACACATAGGTTACTTTCTATCCCGGGAATAAGTTCCCATTGGAAGCGGGAAAAGGAACAAACTTTTACGCGGGCTAAGCTGCGAGCATCAGCTAGTTATAATATAATTCTTATGTAAAGAAGAAGAAGTTATAAAATATAATAAAGTTTTTTTTCAGACACTGTGTTTATTGTTTTTTGTAGTTATATGAATTTTTGTTCCGTGCTTACAACCCTAATGTTGACAAGAGTTGTCACTCGATGACGCAATCATACGGTGTGCGCACGAAACTCGACTCTTTGATTACGTCGTAGAGAATGTTTTCCACTGTAGCGATATGTTTTAGCTAATATTTTTGAGGTTAAATATGGGAGTGATGTATCTGTTACGTAGTAACTATTATTTAATCTGTGACAGTATGCGACACAGGGAACATTTTCGTAATTTTTTTTTGTTAATTTTCAAATTGACAGTGCCGATCGGTTCTGTTATCGAAACTGTGCCTAAACCATTCCGTTCCAGAACGACTATAAATTCAACGAATATAAGTACTTATTTGTACATCCCCAGACCCCACAAGTGCCCGGAAGGTCACGCGGGAGGCGGTATCCTCTCAGCGCGTGCGGAACCCAACGTGTGCGCGCGAGTCGTACGGCGTGAGTTAGGAGCGCCACTTCATGCGAGCACGCGTCACCACGCGCGCCTGCAACACGCGCACTTCGCGCCCTCGAGGACGCTGAGGTTGCAGGACGATGACGCTTACTTCACGCACACTATCTTCCACGTGAGTCGCTTTTATTTTAATTTAAAAAAAAACAGGTAACACCACTCGATGCCCTACCACTGCCTACAATTAGAAGGGGAAGGAAATCCCAGGATTCGCGACAGACCTGTAAGTAACTTATGCCAGAATTTATCGTACTTAGTTCCCGTTCCCGTGGAATGTAGGTAATACAGCATATGTCACCCGGGGATAGTGTAGCTTCCCAGCAATGAAGCAAACTTCACGCAAGAACGCGTCATCACGCGCCTTCAAGGACGCTGAGGTTGCAGGATGATGACGCTTACTTCACGTATACTATCTTCATGTGAGTAACTTTTTTGCATGTAGAAATCCGTCATGGATCCTATGCTGGACTCTAAGGGCTCGTTTAAGGAGAAGCGCGGCGTTGAGCTTCACGTGCGGTTTGCCGCGGCACGTCGAGCGATTTGACCGTTTATAGTGAGGCGGCGCGTAAAGCGGGCCGTGTCGTGTCACGCGCAAACTCAAACATATAGAAATGCATAACGACGATTAACCGTCAAGACCTCCTAACTCAAAATGTCAAAACTTTACAGGAGGCGCAAAAAACCTTGTATCTTTGATACAAATGTAAATAAGAGTAAAAAAAAAAAAAAGTTGGTTTTAAATATTATTATTTACAATATTAAGATAAATTTATGTATTTACTTCGTTCCAATATATAACTGGGTAACATAGGAGAAATTTACACTTTTTTAAAAGGCTGAAATTGTAGATAGGAGATCTTGTTATTTAATTTAGGAGGAATTGGTCGCAAAATCAATGTGGATTTTACGAGGAGTCAGGAAATAAAAGATATTGGCGTTGGAAGAAAATAACTTTTATTATAAAAAATTAAGATAAAACACAATGTATTATCAACACTTAACATCATAATCAGTCTTTTTTTTTTACGTGAGGGAAAATCCTCAGAGGATGTTATGCCGGACTCTTACCGACTAAAAAACCTCACGTAACGCCTAACAGCCTGTGGTTGGGAGTCCCGGGTAAGCCCTCGGAAGAATGTCGCGGGACTCACAACAGACCTACGGCCGCCACAGCGGCCTCGCCCAGGGGGTGGTTCGGGTGCTATCCCGCGTCTATGGGGGGTTTCGGGTGTGATCCCGCTTCTAAGGGGGGCGTGCGTGAGTTGCTCACGTCATGCTGCCGTCATGGGCCTGCTTCTGTAAGGACCGTGAGCTGCCCTCTCACCGTCCTCAGGCCCCCGTTCATGGTGGCCGATAGTCCTCGACGAAGACACGTCGGCGGCGCCCAGGCCGCCGACTGCGGAACTCGGGTGGGAGAGTTCTCTCTCGCACCCGTCCTGCCGCCTCCTTAACGAGCATGACCTACTGGCGGCGCAGTCCCACTTACTCCCGCTGGAGAGCATGGCTCGCACCATAGTCTCGAGCGAGAGAGTGTCCACGTCCAGACCCACTACGAGGACCTGGCGCTGTTGCGCCCACGCCGTGCACTCCACAAGCGTGTGGAGCGCCGTGTCACCGCTGCGGTCCTCGCAGTGCTGACACTCGGCCGTGGTTTCCCGGTGTTTTCGCCACAGATACCTACCGAAGCTCCCGTGCCCGGCAAGCATCTGTGTCAACCGGTAGGAGAGAGCACCGTGTCTCCTCTCCAGCCACTCGTCCATGACCGGTCTGACGGCCGCGATTGTGGCGAATCCCCCCTTTGGTTTCCCCACGGTTTCCTGGTGGAGTAGGGACCGCTGGGCCTCAATTTCTCGATAAGCGGGCCTTTGGTCCCGCTCCAGCGCCTCCTTGCGCCATCTGAACAGTGACGCAAGGGCTCTCGCTTCCAGGTCCCATGGAGGGGTCCCGGCTAGGAGACCTGCCGCCTCACCGGAGATCGTGCGGTATCCCCCTATCACCCTGATGGCCATCGCTCTCTGCGGGCTCAGCAATCTAGCCACATTGCTGGTCGTCAGGGTTTCCGCCCATACAGGAGCTCTGTATAGAGCCATGCTTCGCATGATCCCCAGGTACAGTCTCCTGTAGGTAGCGTTGGGTCCCCTGATGTTGGGCATCAGCCGCGCCAGTGTGGCTGATGCTCCCCTCAGTTTTGGAACCAAACTTCGGAAGTGATGTCCGAAGTTCCACCGGCCATCGAGTACGAGCCCCAGATACTTCATCGAGGGCTCGATGCCGATGCTAACGCCCCCTACCTGTAGACTGGATCCCGCAGGTGGCCCCATCCGAGGTCCGTGGAAGCACAGAGCCTCGGATTTGTGAAGGGCGACCTCGAGACCCAGGCGCCGAATTCGACCCATGACTTGAGCCACCCCTGCCGTGGCCTTTAGTGCTGCGTCACGGTGCGTTGCTCCCCGCGCCGTAACGAGAGTGTCGTCGGCGTAACACGTTACGCCGACCCCTCTGAGCAACGGAACACGCAGCACCCAGTCGTAACCGATGTTCCACAGGAGCGGCCCTAAAACTGATCCCAATATCAATAAAATATCGGTACAAAATAAAAAAAAAAACAATAAAACTTACTTTTGAAGTTGAGAGCGCGCGAAACACGCGTCGAGTTCTTACAAGTTGCGAGGCACGCACTGAAGTTAGCAGCTTTTCCCGCCAAATATTGCACGCGCGTATTTCGTAGGTATTGTCACGATATAAAAAACACTCGAAATATTGCGAATTCTTTATACGAGCTTTTAGTATTGTGTGAGATACAACTTTTTTGAAGTTTTTAACATAAAAGATATTTTTAAGAAAAATGTCAGTTAGGAGGTCTTGGTGGTTAATCGTCGATATACCCCGCACCTCTTCCACCCCTCTTCCTTGCCGCTTCCTTTGCGGCATCACTCGCCGCTTCGTCCGCCGCGTTCCCTCATTGCGAAACTGGCTGGTTTACCCACCGCATCCTCCGCGGCGTCGCCTGTTGCTTCATTTGCCGCGTCCGACGCGGCGCCACACGTCACTTGGGTAGCTACAACTCAAACAAACGCTTGCAAAAACGCTTCTCCTTGAACGCTCCAAACATTTCCATATGTTTGTGTTTCTGGCGGCCCGGTTCGCGGACCGCACCGCTCGACGCGCCGCGTCTCCTTAAACGAGCCCTTACTGACTAAAACCACAAGTGCTACCACAGCCTACGGTCGGAAGCCTCAGGTAAGCCCTCAGGTAAGGATGTTCCAGGCTTCCTCAAACTTTCTCATACTTAGTTCCCGTTCTCGTAGGAACATGGGAATAAATCCCCAGATAGTGTAGCTTCCTAATAGTGAAAGAATTTTTCAAATCGGTTCAGTAGATTCGGAGCCTATTCGATGCAAACAAACAATCTGGTACTTATACCTCAGGTTTACCTTTTTAAGTACCAACAACATTTGTAATAATATGTTAAATAGCTAAAATTATCGCCCTTGTGTTTTGATTTATTATGTTATGTTAAATTTACATCGAATAAATAAATTTATTAATATTAATAATCAAATCTTTCCTCTTTATAATATTTGTATAGACTATGTACTTCTCTCTCCCTTGTGTAGTATTATAATGATAAGTAGTCATGTTAAATAACACTGCTTTCTCACGTTACTAGTAGTTTATGACACTGTTGCATAATGAGGGTTCTTATAACACGAGTGTGTTTTAAAATAAACCGGCCAAGTGCGAGTTGGACTCGCCCATGAAGGGTTTCGTAGCAGCAAGTAACATAATATAAAAGTTCTTATAGTTCGTTGTAACTTTGATTGATGTTTTAACACGTTCGCAGTGGTAGTGATTTTTCTAACCGAAAATTGCGGTTTATGACGTATTAAAAAAAAACTACCAGCTCTATCTCATTCAAACCAATTTTCGTTGGTAGTTTTTATGGCAATGTACATCATTTATTTTTTTTAGATTTATCATTCTCTTAGTTTAGAAGTTAGAGGGGGGGGGGACACACATTTTTCCACTTTGGAAGAGTCTCTTGCGCAAACTATTCTTTTTAGAAAAATATGATGTTAGGAACCTCAATAGCATTTTTAAAGACCTATCTATAGATACCGCACACGTATGGGTTTGATGAAAAAAAAAAATTTCAGTTTCAGTTCTGAGTATGGGGACCCCCAAAATTTACAACTTATTTTCTAGTTTCATATAAGAATCTTAATGCGGTTCACAGAATACATCTAGTTACCAAGTTTCAATGGCATAGGCCTTATAGTTTCGGAGAAAAAAGGCTGTGACACACGGACGGACAGACAGACAGACAGACAGACAGACAGACAGACAGACAGACATGACGAATCTATAAGGGTTCCGTTTTTGCCATTTGGCTACGAAACCCTAAAAACGAGCCGTAGGCGAGTTTTTTTATAGTATCACACGAGTGTTATAAGACCAAGTTATGTACAGTGTCATACACTACTTTATCTACTCTCATACTATAATACCTGATTTCATTTTGTTGTGATATATAGTTGCTCCTTGATTTCGCCGGTAACAGGTTCATGGTCATGTTTGACGCAGTTTCCAGAATGTCTGGTGGTGTACAATTACCACCATCCTCGCTTTAAGACATGTTTTTACACAAAAACTAATTTATTTTACAAACAAAACCAAACTTTGTTTAATTTAAATGTAAAATGTTGGCGCCAAGGCGCAAACATCGATTGAGTATGAGTGTTTCTTTTTTTTTAGGCTGCGGAGACCATAGATTTAGGATTTTTCGCTACTCTGGAGACACAATTTTTTTTTAAAGTAGAGGTTCAAACTTCTTTTTCAGCTGGAGATTGTTTATGGTGTATCGTAATGATTAAAAAGTTTTATTACGATATAGGTGTCCATACAAGACCTGTATCGTAATGAAACTTTTTTTTTGGCCTGTGCGTAATGTTTGTCATAATAGTATTGATTTCAATGTTATAATCTTTGTATTATAGTATCAGAGTAGATAAAATAACTTTAAAATAAAATTGTTCCAATAATAGTTAACAATAAATCTTTTTTCTCTATAATATACTAATAGTCTATACTAATATTATAAAGAGGAAAGATTTGATTGTTTGTTTGTTTACATCGAATAGACTCCGAAACTACTTGACCGATTCGAAAAATTATTTTACTGTTGAAAGCTACACTCTTTGCGGTGAACATAGGCTATATTTTATTCCCGTATTCCTACGGGAACGGGAATTACGCGGGTGAAACTGCGTGACGTCCACTAGTATCAACTAAAACGTGATATATTTCGTTTCTAGCCAACGCAACACCAGCTACTAGCGGCGACGTCTACGGGGGACATACGAATATTCAACTTGTTCAGCGGCGCCGAGGAGAATTCCTACCAAGTTCATGAATCCTATATCTACCATATGCAGGTATGTTATAATCATTTTCTTATCCTACTAATGTGGCAGACAAGATCCATCGTTTTACGATTACCCTAGCTTTTGGACAACACCAGAAGTGTTACACGTGGGTTGCCGCCGTAGGCGCAGGGTGTGACTGCTGAAAATTTTGAAGTCGACCATAAAGACTTCCAACTTGACTGCAACGATTTGCTAACGACTGCCATTTTACTGGCAGTCGTTAGCAAAGCGTTTCCGTGCCTTCCGAAGCACGGAAACGCTCGCAAATGAATGTCACAAAGTGGTCACCCATCCAAGGCCATAATGAAAGTTGCTTACTGCAGTGATCGTTTACAGAACACTGTGTCCGCGGAACCACGAGCGCTTCGCTATCGGCTATAGATGTTGAATAAAAGTCAATTATTGAAAAAGAAGCATACGGGTCGTATGCTTCTTTTTGAATAATTGACTGAGCGAGCGAAGCGAAAGGGAGTCTCCGGTTCTACAGTATGAACGATTTTGCTTTCGTCCGTATGTCTGTGTGTATGTCAGTTCCGGTCTAGAGGACGCATTTCTTAACCGACTTCACCAATCATGGCAATCGTGTTCTTTGATTTAAAATACAACTTTTGTCGAACTTTTTTTGATAGGGGGGAAAATGGAGGAACAAAAGGTGTAAAAATGTTGACTTTAATTTTTTAACGTGAGGGATAATCTTTCATGGACGCTATGCCGGACTCCTACCGACTAAAAAACCTTACGTAACACCCAACAGCCTACGGTTGGGAGCCCCGGGTAAGCCCTCGAAAGATTGCCCCCTTACAATCTGATAAATTTTGGCTAAAACATAATTGTTTTATTGTCCTTGCGAGAAGCTCTTCGCAGAAGTACTAATTTAGCAAATTTCAATTATGTTATTTTTTGTTCTAACAGGCTAGCAGAGACGGTACACTGCTACTAGCGTCCGCGACATCACCGTGGCGACCTCTATCGGCGTTATGGAATATGAAGGAGTTTGAACTATTGTAAGTATCTAAATCTAACCTTTTTTCTATACTAACGGACGTCAGGTGGTTTCACTCGCGTAGCTCCCGTTCCCGTGGGAATATGGAAATAAAATATAGCCTATGTTAACCGCGAAGAGTGTGGCTTCCCAACAGTGAAAGAATTTTTCAAATCGGTCCAGTAGTTTCGAAGCCTATTCGATGTAAACAAACAATCATTTTTTTTTCTCTTTATAATAATAATATAGATTAGCTGTGCCTCAGATTAGGCGAAGAGCTAAAGATTAATATTATTTATTGAAGTAAAGCTTCTTTAGGCGCGACTAGGGAGTAACTCAGATTTTTTTTCTGACGAAAGTAACGCTTACTATTTGAATTTTAACGCTTACTATTTTTACTATTCGAATGCATGATATTAAGGTTGCGCTAGTCGCTATTTTGTCCATGCAAACTTCGGAAGGATATTACTCAACTGTTTGATACTCTACATACAAAGTCAAACATTTTACTGTTTTGCTTCATCATAAACTTTGTCTGTACCGTTCAAAAAATGAGAATTAAAAAGCTATTAAAGAGATAGAAGCCATTAAAAAATCGATTTGTCTACCAATTTTTAGACAACTTTTTGTGTAAATAAATAATAAAAGGAGTATAAAATCCCGCCAGGCACCGCTTCTTCAGATATCGGATGCCATAGCCTCAATAAACATAGATCTGAACTATACAGGGTGAATTTTTCAAAAGGGATTGGATGGCCAAATCCGAAACTATAAGGAATAGCGAAAAATGCTCAAAGGAGTCACGAGCCCGATTTTGATGAAACTTAAAACCTCATCATTAGATTTTTGAAAAACCCATGATCCTAGCTGGGAATCGAACTTGTTGATTTTGAAAAAAAAAACACACCCTTTATTATTACACCATACGATAGTGTTGCTATTAAGGATCATATTCTGGGAAGTAATGATATACGGCAAACTACAGGAAAGAGCTCATCTTTAACAAAATACATTTTATTTTTCTTACGTTAACTGATTAATTGTTCAAAATCTTTGCAATACATAGCTGGATTCGAAACCTCAAGGAATAATTAAGGAATATTATTGATTCCGTTGAGAATATTCTCTAAAAAATCATTCTGAGCATAATTTAAAACACGGAATAGTTACGATCTATTCTGGGATTTCGAACGAAACAAATTATGATACAAAATTTAGGTACATGAAATATGCATTCTATTAAAATTCCAATTGTTCCTAAAATTTGGCGTATATCATTACTTTGCAAATTTTGATCCCTAACAGCGACTCTATCGTATGGTGTAATAATAAAGGATGTGTTTTTTTTTTTCAAAATCAACAAGTTCGATTCCCAGCTAGGATCATGGGTTTTTCAAAAATCTAATGATGAGGTTTTAAGTTTCATCAAAATCGGGCTCGTGACTCCTTTCAGCATTTTTCGCTATTCCTTATAGTTTCGGATTTGGCCATCCAATCCCTTTTCAAAAATTCACCCTGTATAAGTGACTGGAGCAGGGCCTATGGTCTTAAGATTAATCCTATAAAAACGCAGTTAATAGTCTTGGGCAGCTCCAGAACCATTTCAAATATTGTGTGGTCAGATATACCCCCAGTAATTTTCGAAAACACAATCATACCTTTCTGTGATAAGGTTAAGAACCTGGGGATATATATAGACTCTACTATGTCGTGGGATCCACAGATACAAGAAGTGAGTCGTAGGATGTTTGCATCTGTTGGCTCATTAAGGAGGCTACAAAATCTGCTTCCTATTGTAACGTAACGGGCGTCAAGGGTGTCGGTGTGGACTTCCCAAGTCCCGTGTTACAATAGTTTGATTTGTAAAAGAAGATTACCTGGATAACAGCAGCCGGAGATACAGTGGACCTTTTAGGTTAAGGGCCGTGTTGTCTGGCTAGTAAACCCCTGTTGCAGTGAGTTCGTGAAAGAAAAACCAGTGTATATTATTATCACCACGTTTAATGGTCTACAATACAAAAACCATAGGCCTTGTGGTATATCAAACGCACTACTTAGCCTATATATATATAGCAGGATGTACCAGTATTACTCCAGTTAGAATACTTATATCTACACACACTTTACTTACTTGCTATAAACTTATATCAGATCTATTGACCTGGCCGGCTCTTGCGCCGATGCGATGAAATTATTTCATTTGACACAATTAACTAAACATCACCTTGTGACGTGGCTAACAAAATATACTTTAATCTAGCGACCTAGAGATGGATCCATTCTGGTTAACATTATTATAATCTATGATTTAAAGGCTAAATAAATCTAGTTACATTCTCGGATCGTTATGCAGCCTCCTGAAGGTGAACTACGTTGTTAAACTGTCGGTGGACTATCGCGTAGGCACCGCTAACCAACGAGATGCAGTAATCAACCTCGCGTATGGATGTATAAGAAGAATCCTGGTGGCCCTCCTTGGTGCCAAGTAGTGAAAAAGAAATGCACGTGGCGTAAAAAAGAGAATAAAAAATGCCGGTGCGAGAACCGGTTACCGCTACAAAGCCGGGCTCGTCAGCGGCGCGCAGTCCCGTCTGTGGATCACGCGTCCCACGCTGATGGGTTCACGGGGAAGAATTCCTCCGTGTTGGGAGTCCGCCAAGGGACGGGCAGGTATTCCCAGCAATAATAGGTAGGTACTCCAAAGACCCGCTACAACAAAAGTTACGCGTCATTAGCAATCAGCACACACTTCACAGACCGCGATTATTACAAGGTCTATCTAGCTTATAAATACCTTTTTGCGGGTCCTGTGATGGTACGAATTGCTCTTGAAGAGACACCTTACGGGTCTTCAAGCCAAACCCGCTTGGTCAGTTACATCTACGGTCCGTTTCATTTCACTCATCCCTCACGTTCCGTTCGTGACTTTTATTCCTCCACTTCTCACACGCCATACACGATTAGGGCTTTATCGCATTAACGCCATGTCATTAACTGAAGCTAAAACTATCCTGTACATTAACCATCCTATCCTCTTAAGCGAATATTTTATCCACTATTTGACATAATGTTCTACGTTACGCGGAACGTGAATTCTGGTGTGACCACTCCGAAATTGATCCGCTCGTAAACCATATATAAATTATACCAAAATTGCGCTTGCGAACGCGTTATTGTTACCCATACTAGATTATGCAGATGTCAGCTATCTTGATCTCGCCGAAAACCAGTTAGACAAACTTGAGCGTCTTCAAAATGTTTGCATAAGGTTCATTTTTGGTTTACGCAAATATGACCACGTTTCACAATTTAGAACGCAGCTTGGATGGTTATCAATACGACTTCGCCGGGATGCTCATGTTCTTTCACAATTGTATAATATATTATTTAACCCTTCAACACCTTCCTACCTTAAAGAACGATTTGTGTTCCTACGTGACACGCATGCGAAGTGCCTGAGGTCGTCGGAGAACTTGACATTAAGGATGCCATCTCACTCGACTACATTTTATGATAAGTCGTTTACGGTTTCTGCGGTTCGACTTTGGAATCGACTTCCAGTTGAGATAAGACGAGCGCAGACCCTAGCTAGATTTAGGAAAATGATACGGGATCACTTTTTTATCAGTGTAGAGTAAATCTATTTCGGTATCTATGTATGTATATAGGATAGGTATATGTATGTGTATGTATTGAGTATGTATATAAATAATTATATATTATGATGTATGTATGTATCGATGCTTGTATGTATTAGTCTATATATGTATCTTCAGTGTATATATATATCTTAAAGGTTGAAAATGTTTATTTATTTAGAAGTACGCCTAACAACTACCACTCATTACCTTCAAACTAATTTCTCCATCCAAAGGTTGCCTGGAAGAAATCACTTTTAGTGATAAGGCCGCCCATTGTATTGCCTCTTTTTTTCACATTTTATGTACATTATTGTTTTATATCTGGCGTACAATAAAGAGTAAAATAAATAAATAAATAAAATCTCAAATCTAAGTCCGTTCCGACAAAGTTCATTTCTCAAAGAGTTCAGAAAGCTTTATTCTGAGTTGAAACATTCTGAGACCAAAGCGAGAGGCAGGCATTTTGGGAGAGTATGAGTGATATTCTGGATAAATGTAAACGAAACGAGAGAATAGTGATGTTAGGTGATTTTAATGGTTGGGTGGGAGTGAAGCGCGATGGATACGAAAGTGTATTAGGAAAGTTTGGTGATGAACGAGTGAATGTAAATGGAGAAAGCTTGCTAGAAGTATGTTTGGAAAGGAATCTTGTGGTAACTAATACCATATTCAACCACAAGGATATCCACTTGTATACAAGAGAGGAGAGAGATCAGAGAAGCATGATTGACTTTGTGATAGTAGACGCAAGACTGAGAAAGAAAGTGCTAGACACTCGGGCGTACCGTGGCACCGGGATCGACACAGATCACTTCTTGGTAATTAGCCGGGTAAGGGGTCTGTTTCAGCGGTGGCGACATCGTGTGCATGAACCCGTTAGTGTACTAGAGCGAATAAAAGTTGAGAATTTACAAGAGTTAGGCATAAAAGAGGCATTTGTGAGTAAACTGAGTGAAAAATTTGAAAACCTAGATGAAATATGTGAGATTGAAGAATTATGGAAGCCGTTTAAGGAAGGACTTGTGGAAGTTGCGATTGAAGTGTGTGGGGTTAGCAAAAGACGACAAGGATGTATGGCAAAGGGAATGAGTGCGGAAGTTCTTAATGCGTTGACTGGCAAGAAGAAAGCATGGTTGGACTGGTTGGCTACAAAGGCCAATCAAAGAATGCAAAAGGCAACGGATGAGGATGTAAAAATGGCAAAGGATGAATATAAAAAGTATAAACGTGTTGCAAAAGAGACGATGATGAGAAAGAAAGAGAATGATAGAGAAAAATTTGATAAAAGGTTATCTGAAGACTTCCAACGGAATATTAAATTTTTTTGGAAGTCCATAAGAACAGTGAGGAGTCAGCAAACAATGTCGCCGCTCAATCACATCAGAAACCAGGATGGAAGTTTTGTAAGAGGAGAAGAATGTGTGCTAAAGAGATGGAAGGAATATTTTGAGAGTTTATTCGAAAAAGAAGATATACAAGGCGATACGCGTGTTTTAGAACTGAATGAATTTGGCGATGAAAGCGAGTTAAGTATGGGAGAAATAGTGGAAGCGTTGAATTGTATAAAGGAAGGAAAGGCTGCTGGAATAGATCGGATTTCTGTCGAAATGCTGAAAGCTGGACGTGGCGTGGTAGCTTGCCAGCTGTACCGCCTTTTTAACTTTTGTTGGCGAAGTGGCAGAGTACCAGCAGAATGGTGTAAAGCTGTCATTGTGCCGCTTTACAAAGGAAAAGGGTCGCAGCAAGAGTGCAAAAACTACCGCGGCATAAGCTTGCTCAGCATCGTTGGCAAATTGTATGCAAAAGTGTTGATAAAAAGAGTGATGAATGAAACTGAAGGAAAAATGTGGGATGTGCAAGCAGGATTTATGAAAGGAAGGGGATGTACGGATCAGGTCTTTTCCTTACGATGCGTAGCTGAGAAAGTTTTGGCTAAAAGTCAAAAGGTCTATTGCATATTCGTGGACTTGGAAAAGGCCTATGACAGAGTGGTGAGGAATGAACTGTGGTCAATATTGTCCATGTATGGAGTGAACAGCAACTTGATACGGGCACTGAGGTCTCTCTATGAGGGTTCCAGTGCTTGTGTCAGGATCAACGGGGCCTGCACGGACTTCTTTCACATTGAAAAGGGTGTGAGACAGGGCTGTGTAGCGTCTCCGTGGCTGTTTAATCTATACATGGATAGTTGTCTGAAAGAACTGCAAGAGAGTATGTATGGCTTAAAAATGAATGAACTGACCGTCAAATGCCTCCTATACGCTGATGATCAGGTGATATTAGCATCATCAGCGGAGGAATTGCAGCTGATGGTTAATAGTATGAATGAGGCTCTAAAAAGTAGAGGAATGAAAGTTAATGTAAACAAGACGAAAGTTATGGTTTTTGAAAGAGAAGAAAGTATGACGAATTGCTCAATCTTCATTGAAGGGCAAAGAGTGGAACAGGTGAAAGAATTTGTATACTTGGGTTCCAAATTTGTAAGGGATGGAAAGTGTGACCAGGATATTGAGCGAAGAGTTTTGGCAGGAAATCAAGTGAATGGGGCTATGTACACCTTTATGAGCAGTCAAAATGTGTCTGAGAAGGCCAGGTTGGCTGTACATAGGGGAGTGCTCATCCCTACACTTATGTATGGTAGTGAAAGTTGGGTATGGCAGAAGAAGCATGAAAGCAAAATTAATGCAGTGGAAATGAGAAGTCTGCGAAGTATAGCTGGAGTGACTTTAATGGACAAAAAAAGAAATAGCGTGATAAGGGAAAAATGTGGTATAACAGAAGATGTAGTGACTAAGATCGAAAAAGGGATGCTTAGATGGTTTGGACACGTGGAGAGAATGGATGAGAATAGACTGACAAAGCAGATTTATGAGGCGAGAATGAATGTGCAAACTGGTAGGGGTAAACCTCGGCGTACGCATACCGATCAAATCAGAGACGTTCTGGAAAAAGGCAAGGTCAAGAGTACCCTTAACCGGCGAGCGTGTATGAAAACAGTTATGAAAGTAGAAGAAGCGAAAGTTGTATGTCAGGATCGTAGCAAGTGGAAAGCCATAGTCTCTGCTTACCCCGATGGGAAACAAGCGTGATTATATGTATGTATGTATGTATGAAACATGAAGTACTTTTTCCATAACACCCTTCCTACTAAAGGACCTTTAAATGAATGCATTATCGCAGCTTCTCGCTCTCACTATGCGATGGGAGGTGAAACAGCATGCTTATTTGACCGAGTGTAGCAAAGAAGTTTTACTTCATCGCGCGTAAGGGTTACACGCACACATTTTTTTTTATAAGTATCATATTTTCTTTTAAAATGGAATTTCCGTTTCTAATCTCATGTGTTAATTTTCGAAAAGGAATTCAAGTCGTCTCACTTCAATGTTATTTATATGATGTACTAGCTGTTCCCCGCGACTTCGTCCACGTAGAAGTCGTTATCGCGTAAAATCATTATCCTCTTTTGGTGTAAACGGCTAAAAAGTAGCCTATGTCCTTCCCAGGGCCTCAAAATATTCTATGCGAAATTAATCGCTTTAGTGGTTTAGGCGTGAAAGCGTAACAGACAGAGTTACATTCGCATTTATAATATTAGTAGGGATAGATAACTCCTTGCGTGACGATTTATGTTCCAGCAAAGATAATATAATCGTATACAGATACGGGCACTGAGGTCTCTCTATGAGGGTTCTAGTGCTTGTGTCAGGATCAACAGGGCCTGCACGGACTTCTTTCACATTGAAAAGGGTGTGAGACAGGGCTGTGTAGCGTCTCCGTGGCTGTTTAATCTATACATGGACAGTTGTCTGAAAGAACTGCAAGAGAGTATGTATGGTTTAAAAATGAATGAACTGACCGTCAAATGCCTCCTATACGCTGATGCTCAGGTGATATTAGCATCATCAGCGGAGGAATTGCAGCTGATGGTTAATAGTATGAATGAGGCTCTAAAAAGTAGAGGAATGAAAGTTAATGTAAACAAGACGAAAGTTATGGTTTTTGAAAGAGAAGAAAGTATGACGAATTGCTCAATCTTCATTGAAGGGCAAAGAGTGGAACAGGTGAAAGAATTTGTATACTTGGGTTCCAAATTTGTGAGGGATGGAAAATGTGACCAGGATATTGAGCGAAGAGTTTTGGCAGGAAATCAAGTGAATGGGGCTATGTACACCTTTATGAGCAGTCAAAATGTGTCTGAGAAGGCCAGGTTGGCTGTACATAGAGGAGTGCTGATCCCTACACTTATGTCTGGTAGTGAAAGTTGGGTATGGCAGAAGAAGCATGAAAGCAAAATTAATGCAGTGGAAATGAGTAGTCTGCGAAGTATAGCTCGAGTGACTTTAATGGACAAAAAAAGAAATAGCGTGATAAGGGAAAAATGTGGTATAACAGAAGATGTAGTGACTAAGATCGAAAAAGGGATGCTTAGATGGTTTGGACACGTGGAAAGAATGGATGAGAATAGACTGACAAAGCAGATTTATGAGGCGAGAATGAATGGGCAAACTGGTAGGGGTCGACCTCGGCGTACGCATGGCGATCAAATCAGAGACCTACTGGAAAAAGGCAAGGTCAAGAGTACCCTTAACCGGCGAGCGTGTATGAAAACAGTTATGAAAGTAGAAGAAGCGAAAGTTGTATGTCAGGATCGTAGCAAGTGGAAAGCCATAGTCTCTGCTTACCCCGATGGGAGACAAGCGTGATTATATGTATGTATGTATGTATGTACAGATAGACAACTCTCTGCCCCCCACTGAGCAAACTTCCCCACCCCCGTCACAGCTGTCATTATAGTTGGAGGGTGTTTTGAGGAACATCTGCTTAGCCTTAGAGCGGCCGTACACGGACTACTTCAAGCAGTTGAGACCGACTGCTTGAAGCCACGACCGCGCGGTGAACTATAGCCATTCATTCGCAGCCGTACACACGACTGCTCGAGCAGTCGCGACCGCTTCAAGCCGTCCACTGCATGATGAAATTACAACGTGCCGTCGATGGCTCGCGAGCGGTCGTGAGGCATACACCGACCGCTCGAGCCGTTGACTGCGCTAGAGCAGTCAACAGCTCCTCATCATTCTTGTGCTTCCTCATAATTCTGTTTTCACATTTAATTTTAGCCTTTATTATATGATCCAATTGATCAAACGAAGACATTGACATCCTAAAATAGGTTAAAAAATTTTCTTCAACACTTCTAAGTTCCATAAAAAAATGTTGTTCTCTTAATTCCAAAATTGGATGAACCCAAACCCATTGCCGCCGTCCTCTCCGCTTGAGCAAAAGCAGTGCTTTCTCGTCAGAATCCATGACTCTGCGGTAGAAAATCTTGACTGCTCGAGCGGTTGGTAGCGACGGCTCGAGCAGTCAACGTACGATACTCAGCTGTTAACTGCTAGAGCAGTCCGTGTACGGCCGACCTGGTCGCACACACATTCAAGCTCTGGACAAACATAACATGTTTTTAGTGTAGGTGACAGAATTGAAAACGAATCATTTGTATACAACGTGAACTTTTGTATAGCGCAAAGCTCAGACACCCCAACTAGAGTTTCGCTTCAAAATACCGTATAAAAAAAATTAAATTAAACTAACGAAAACTGACCAAGTTATAAGCCTTTGTTTACAATTGCACTATTTTTTCCGCGAACGGCGTAGGTGTAGGTATTAAACGCAAGGCAGTTATTCGGTATACCGTCACAATACCAGAAATCATAATGCCTTTCCACACGTATCCTACATAACAGCCTACAGTTGGGAGCCCCGGGTAAACCCTCAGAAGGATACCCAAAGACCAACAGACCTAGGGCAACAACTGCGACTTCACTTAGGTGGTGGGGGGGGGGGGGGTAAATAAGTTAAAGCCAAATAACAAAACGTGTGAGTGATAGTGACACATTGTATTCTATTTTCGGTATTTTAAATTAAGGATATTTGAAAATTTGTATTTTGAATTCTGATATAATAACTATTTGTATTTTAAATTTAGACATTTTACGGTAAGGTGTACTGAAATAAGGTATTTTGAATGTTAAGGTATTTTGAATTCGGGTATTTTGGTCTAATGCATTTTAAGTAAAGGCATTTTGATTTCTGGTATTTTAATATATAACCCAGTTATTCACTATTCGTGTGGTATTGATAATAACATTAACAAACCATTATCATAAGTGGTAATTATGGAACTGTGTTTAAGACAGAAACCGGCCAAGTGCGAGTCGGACTCGCGCATGTAGGGTTCTGTATCAAAATACGGCAAAAATCACGTTTATTGTATGAGAGCCCACTTAAATGTTATTTTGATCTGTTTTTAGGGTTCTGTATCCAAAGGGTAAAAACAGGATCCTGTTCATAAGACTTCGTTGTCCGTCTGTCTGTCCGTAACAAGACTCTATCGGAACCGCGATAGTTAGAGCTAGTTACAGATACTAAAATCAGATAAAAGGGAGTGATTAAACGGGATTCCCATACGACACACGCGATTTTTTTTTAGTACGGAACCGTCTGTACGTGAGTCTGTTTCGCATTTGGCCGGTATTTATTATTATAGCGGCAACAGAAATACACTGTCTGTGAAATTTTCAACTGTCTAGCTATAATAATGGTTGGTGAGATACAGTTAGGTGACAGAGGGACAGTGGAGTCTTAATAATAAGGTCCCATTTTTACCCTCTCCAATGGTAAGGTTCACTAGCATTAGAGTCTTAGTAAAAGGATCAAGCTGTAAAGCTATGAAAGTAGGTACCTATGTGTTCAAGGGCTGAATAAAAAAATCTTTCTTTCTAACTGTTACCTATTGATTACGGAACCCTAGAACTGCAAGTATGTACTTACTGGCATTTACGAGTAGTAGTCAATACGATTACGTGACTATTCATAATGCCTGCACACACATTAATGGACAAGCGGTGTCGGAAGGAGTTCTGACGGGGTAAATGAGGATTAGTATGGCGCCAATAGGCTGCATCATCAGTGTCATGTAATCTTCTACGCGTAAAAGTACACAAAACACTTACACTGTTATTTTTTTAGCCACCACTCGCTAAAGTTCACCCGTTGCACTTTGTCACCTTCGGTAATTCCTTCTACCTTTCGATATCGGTATTGCAGCCCGTGTGTCGTGCCTCTGGTGTTCCAAACGTCCACAGGCTAAGGTTAGCAACGATCAAGTATGCTGTAAGCTTTTCTGTCACCTTAGTAGTATAAAAAAGTATAATAAAAGACAAGTTGTTACACGATCGCGTATTTTGCACAGCGACACGGGATGCGGAACGGCGACCAGTTATCGGCCGTCGCGCTCGTGTTATCGGTCACTGACTGGTGGCCAGTCCGGGTGGCGCGGGCGCAGGGGCGCGGCCGGGGTTGGCTGGTCGAGGGCACGGGATCGGCTGGTGGCGGATCGCTTTTGATCACGCGTAGTGATGTTATTTTATGATACATAATATACACTTTACGATATTAGAGTGTTCAATGCGTTAAATGTTTTCGTGAAGTTTTGAAAAAAAAAATAACCTAGGTTGAAATCGAGTCCATTGGATAATGTTGCTGATTCTGATCAAAGTGTTTTCAGGTTTGCGCTATACAAAATTTCATGTTGTATAGTTTCCGCTCTGTGGTTCCAATCAATTTTAACATGATGTTTTATTAACCTTCCAGATTCCAACTAGACAACGAAGAATACGTAGAATTCTCAAAGATGACCGACGAACGCATAATCGGCACCAAAGGCGAGATAGCGACCATATTCGACACCCGCACGGGGAGGGAACTGGTGACCCTCACCCCCTCCATCAGCAACCAGTACGCCAAGAACCGCGCCGTCTTCAACCCCACCGATGAGTTGGTGCTCTCCGGTAAGAGTTTAGTGCTACACTGTGACATATATACAGACATTGGACACGGTACGGTACGGGAAGGGAAGGGAACTGGTGACCCTCACCCCCTCCATCAGCAACCAGTACGCCAAGAACCGCGCCGTCTTCAACCCCACCGATGAGTTGGTGCTCTCCGGTAAGAGTTTAGTGCTACACTGTGACATATATACAGACATTGGACACGGTACGGTACGGTACGGGAAGGGAAGGGAACTGGTGACCCTCACCCCCTCCATCAGCAACCAGTACGCCAAGAACCGCGCCGTCTTCAACCCCACCGATGAGTTGGTGCTCTCCGGTAAGAGTTTAGTGCTACACTGTGACATATATACAGACATTGGACACGGTACGGTACGGGAAGGGAAGGGAACTGGTGACCCTCACCCCCTCCATCAGCAACCAGTACGCCAAGAACCGCGCCGTCTTCAACCCCACCGATGAGTTGGTGCTCTCCGGTAAGAGTTTAGTGCTACACTGTGACATATATACAGACATTGGACACGGTACGGTACGGGAAGGGAAGGGAACTGGTGACCCTCACCCCCTCCATCAGCAACCAGTACGCCAAGAACCGCGCCGTCTTCAACCCCACCGATGAGTTGGTGCTCTCCGGTAAGAGTTTAGTGCTACACTGTGACATATATACAGACATTGGACACGGTACGGTACGGTACGGGAAGGGAAGGGAACTGGTGACCCTCACCCCCTCCATCAGCAACCAGTACGCCAAGAACCGCGCCGTCTTCCACCCCACCGATGAGTTGGTGCTCTCCGGTAAGAGTTTAGTGCTACACTGTGACATATATACAGACATTGGACACGGTACGGTACGGGAAGGGAAGGGAAGGGAACTGGTGACCCTCACCCCCTCCATCAGCAACCAGTACGCCAAGAACCGCGCCGTCTTCCACCCCACCGATGAGTTGGTGCTCTCCGGTAAGAGTTTAGTGCTACACTGTGACATATATACAGACATTGGACACGGTACGGTACGGGAAGGGAAGGGAAGGGAACTGGTGACCCTCACCCCCTCCATCAGCAACCAGTACGCCAAGAACCGCGCCGTCTTCCACCCCACCGATGAGTTGGTGCTCTCCGGTAAGAGTTTAGTGCTACACTGTGACATATATACAGACATTGGACACGGTACGGTACGGGAAGGGAAGGGAAGGGAACTGGTGACCCTCACCCCCTCCATCAGCAACCAGTACGCCAAGAACCGCGCCGTCTTCCACCCCACCGATGAGTTGGTGCTCTCCGGTAAGAGTTTAGTGCTACACTGTGACATATATACAGACATTGGACACGGTACGGTACGGGAAGGGAAGGGAAGGGAACTGGTGACCCTCACCCCCTCCATCAGCAACCAGTACGCCAAGAACCGCGCCGTCTTCCACCCCACCGATGAGTTGGTGCTCTCCGGTAAGAGTTTAGTGCTACACTGTGACATATATACAGACATTGGACACGGTACGGTACGGGAAGGGAAGGGAAGGGAACTGGTGACCCTCACCCCCTCCATCAGCAACCAGTACGCCAAGAACCGCGCCGTCTTCAACCCCACCGATGAGTTGGTGCTCTCCGGTAAGTTGTTCTAAAGACTTCAGAGTAACCGCTGCAGACGTGTCTTCGCCGAAGACTATCGGCCTCCATGATCGGAGGCCTGAGGACGCTGAGAGGGTAGCTCACCGTCCTTACAGAAGCAGGCCCATGACGGCAGCAGGACGTGAGCAATTCACGCACACCCCCCCCCCCCCCACCCTTAGAAGCGGGATCACACCCGAAAACCCCTTAAAGACGCGGTGTAACACCCGAACCAGCCCATAGGCGAGGCCGCAGTGGTAGCCGTAGGTCTGTTGGGAGTCCTGGGAAATCCTTCCGAGGGCTTACCCGGGGCTCCCAACCATAGGCTATGGGGCGTTACCTGAGGTTTTTTAGTCGGTAAGAGTCCGGCATAGCATACATAACATAGCAACCGGCATAGCATCTAGTATAGTAAGACTATACTAGAGAATAACTTGTATTTATAACTAGCGACCCGCCCAGGCTTCGCACGGGTGCAATGCTGATACTAAATACAAATACATAGAAAACTCGAAAATAACAGTATTTCTCCACTATTTAATGGATGTTATTATACATTTAAACCTTCCTCTTCAGTCCGTTGCGTGGTTTTAAAGATTTAAGCGTGCATAGGGATATAGGGACAGAGAATTCGACTTCTATACTATGTAGTGAAGTAAAACGAAAGTGAAGCTACCACCAACAACGAACAAGCTCAACGTTACTTTGGGAACCATACTGAAGAAGTCTACTTCAGTATGGTTACCATAGTTACGTTGAGCTTGTTCGTTGTTTTTAATATGGAAAATCACTTATTATTCATTTTGGTCACAGAGTACTTAACACTTATGAACGTCAAGATTGTTGTTTCCACACTACCTGCCAGATTCGCAACGCAATAGACAGAGCTTGTGAGGAAGAACCTGGCAATATAACTACTCTTTTCAAATAGCAATTACATTACATTATAATGTTTGTGTGTTTCAGACGGTGTTCTGTGGGACGTGAACACAGGCAAGGAGATACACAAGTTTGACAAACTCAACCAAACGCACAGCGGGGTCTTTCATCCCAACGGACTTGAGGTAAAAACCTATGCTTCACTAGCTGAGCCCGCAACTTCGTTTACGTCACATATGGTGTATGAAAGGAAGGGTATTTCTTCATCAGAGTCATCAAGCAGCGTCTGAAACTGCCCTGTTTGCTTAATCATAAAAGAGCTTAATGATTAAGACTATTTTTAAACAATTCAGTCCGCGCCGAAGGCGTGGGCTGAATTGTTTAATTATTTGTTTATATTTGTTAAATTGTTTAATTCTTTTATGATTAAGCCAACACGCCAGTTTAGGTTCACCAGACCACTTCTTGGTTGTCAGCCGAGTAAGAGGTCTGTTTCAGCGGTGGAGGCACCGTGTGCGTGAACCTGTTAGTGTACTAGAACGCATAAAAGTTGAGAATTTGCAAGAGATAGGTATAAAAGAGGAATTTGTGAGCAAACTAAGCAAAAAGTTTGATAATTTAGATGAAGTATGTGAGATTGAAGAATTATGGAAGCCGATTAAGGAAGGACTCGTGGAAGTTGCGATTGAAGTGTGTGGTGTGAGCAAGAGAAGCCAAGGATGTAAGTTAAAAAGAATGACCGCGGAAGTTCTGAAAGCGTTGTCTGAGAAGAAGAAAGCATGGTTGGACTGGCTGGCCACAAAGGCCAATCAAAGAATGCAGAAGGCAACGGATGAGGATGTACGAATGGCCAACGATGAGTATAAAAGGTATAAGCGTGTGGCAAAAGAGGTGTTAGTAAGAAAGAAGGAGAATGATAGAGATGAATTTGATAAAAGGTTATCTGGTGACTTCCAACAGAATATAAAATTCTTTTGGAAGTCCATAAAAGCGGTGAGGAGTCCACAGACCACATCACCGCTTAATAAGATCAGAAACCAGGATGGAAGTTTTGTGGGAGGAGAAGAGTGTGTGCTAAAAATATGGAAGGAGTATTTTGAAAGTCTATTTGATAAAGAGGATACGCAAGTGCAAACTCATTTTTGTGAAATGAATGAAATTGGCAATGAAAACGACATTAGTATGGAAGAAATAATGGAAGCATTAAATAGTATGAAACTAGGCAAGGCTGCTGGGATTGATAGGGTTTCCGTTGAGATGCTGAAAGCAGGACGTGGCGTGGTGATTGACCAGCTGTACCGCCTTTTTAATCTGTGCTGGAGGAGTGGCAGCGTACCAAAAGAATGGTCCAAAGCCGTCATTGTGCCGCTGTACAAAGGAAAAGGGTCGCAGCAAGAGTGCAAAAATTACCGCGGCATAAGCCTGCTCAGCATCGTCGGTAAATTGTATGCGAAAGTGTTGATAAAAAGAGTGATGAATGAAAGTGAAGGAAAAATGTGGGATGTTCAAGCAGGATTTATGAAAGGAAGGGGATGCACGGATCAGGTCTTCTCCTTACGACGCATAGCAGAAAAAGTTTTGGCGAAAAGCCAAAAGGTATATTGCGTATTCGTAGATCTGGAGAAGGCCTATGACAAAGTGGTGAGGAATGAACTATGGTCAACATTGTCTTTGTACGGGGTGAGCAGCAGCTTGATACGAGCACTGAAATCTCTTTATGAGGGCTCGAGTGCTTGTGTCAGGATCAACGGAGCTTGCACGGACTTCTTTAACATAGAAAGGGGTGTGAGACAGGGTTGTGTAGCGTCACCGTGGCTGTTTAACCTGTACATGGACAGTTGTTTGAAAGAATTGCAAGAGAGTGCGTGTGGTATAAAACTGAACGAGCTGTCCATCAAATGCCTCCTATATGCTGACGATCAGGTGATCTTAGCTGCATCGGCGGAGGAGTTGCAGTTGATGGTTAATATTATGCATGAGGCGCTGAAAGGTAGAGGAATGAAAGTGAATGTAAGTAAGACTAAAGTAATGGTTTTTGAAAGAGAGAAATGTATGACGAATTGCCCTATTATTATCGAAGGGCAAAGAGTGGAACAGGTGAAAGAATTTGTATACCTGGGTTCAAAATTTACGAGGGATGGAAAGTGTGACCAGGATATTGAGAGAAGAGTTTTGGCAGGAAATCAAGTGAATGGGGCGATGCATACCTTTATGAGCAGTCAAAACGTGTCTAAGAAGGCAAGAGTGGCTGTGCATAGGGGTGTGCTTATCCCCACACTTATGTATGGTAGTGAAAGTTGGGTGTGGCAGAAGAAGCATGAAAGTAAAATTAATGCAGTGGAAATGAGAAGTCTGCGAAGTATAGCTGGAGTGAAATTGATGGACAAAGTAAGAAATAGCGTGATTAGAAAACAATGTGGTATAACTGAAGATGTAGTGACAAAGATAGAAAAAGGGATGCTTAGATGGTTTGGACATGTTGAGAGGATGGATGAAAATAGACTGACTAAACAGATCTATAAGGCGAGAATGAATGGGCAAGCTGGTAGGGGTCATCCTCGGCGTACGCATGGTAACCAAATTGATGACCTGCTGGAAAAAGGCCAGGTCAAGAGCACCCTTAACCGGCGAGCGTGTATGAAAGCACTTATGAAAGTAGAAGAAGCGAAAGTGGTATGCCAGGATCGTAGCAAGTGGAAAGCCATAGTCTCTGCCTACCCCGATGGGAAACAGGCGTGATGATATGTATGTATGTATGTATGTACATTCAAAGAAACCCCTTCAATTAAAATTTTCAAAATATCAGTTTCTTAAAAGTGTTATAACTCTTTTATTTCTAAACCGATTTACATAAAACAAACGCTAAATGTTAACTGGAGCAAACCTCAACACAATAAAAAAAACCGCATTGCAATCGGTTAAGCGGTTACTGAGATTAGCGTGCACAACCGTACAGACAAACAGATACACAGACATACAGACAAACAGAAAAAAATCTAAAAATCATTGGGGTTCTATTGCGTTCATAAAGCCCCCCTATAATATTTTTTCTTATTTATCCTTCATGTACAGACAGCGACCTGTTACGATTTTATTATATGTATTGATATTATGTACATACTAGTTGTTCCCCGCGGCTTCAACTGCGTAGTCGTTATCGCGTAAAATCTATCTCTACATTTGCGCAGTCGGTTAAAAAGTAGCCTATGGCCTTCCCAGCAAGTATCCCTTTACCAAAATTAATCTCAATCGTTTCAGCCGTTTAGGCGTAAAAGCGTAACAGACAGACAGATAGATAGACAGAGTTACTTTCGCATTTATAATATTAGTAGAGTATTCAAATTATATCAAATCAAATTATATGATTTGTATGTTTTATATTAAACATACATAATATGAAACACAATTCATATTATTAAAAAACAAAACATACAACACATACAAATCATTTTACGTTTCATAATATAAAACACTAGCGGACGTCACGCGGTTTCACCCGCGTAATTCCCGTTCCCGTGGGAATACGGGAATAAAATATAGCCTATGTTCACTGCAAAGAGTGTGACTTCCCAACAGTGAAACAAATTTTCAAATCGGTCCGTTAGTTCCGGAGCCTATTCGTTACAAACAAACAAACAAAAAAACAAATCTGTCCTCTTTATAATCTATATATATAAAAATCAATGCCACTTTTCGTTGTAATTTTATAACTCAAGAACGGGCTCACCTATCCAAACCAAATTATAAAGTTTTTTTCGGACGATTTAGTAGATGGTTTATGTGAAGTTTGCTCAAAATCGGTCGAGTGGTTCTTCATTTATCACGCAAACGAAGTTGCGCGGGTCAGCTAGTATTAGTATAGATATAATGTTGCATATTTGGACCCGCTGCTTTCTTTAGGGTTCCGCATAACTGTTTTAGGTTGCAGTGGTTGCCAAAATCTTTCGGGAGTCCTGGCACAGCCTCCGGGGCTACCTACCGTAGGCACTGGCAGGACAACGTGTGGTTTTAGTCGTAGTATCCATGATGGATCTCAGCCTTAGATCATCTAACCACAGGATGCGCCTTACTTAAGCATTGTTTTCTGCCAAGCCAATAGACCATTTGGTCTTTTGGCTTTATAAAAAGCACTGTACATGAGTACATCATTTTATATGATTAAACTAGTACATTTCATTGTAGTTGACTGTACAATAAAAATTAACACACAACAGCCATTACGCGTTTGTCGATTAATACATTTTTAAACATAATGAAATTTTATATGTCTTTGTGTTTCCCCCTTCACCCGCTATGAAAACTAGCAGAATATTTTTGTATGCGGTGGTTCGCAAAGGCTAGTCCCGTGATATATGGTCTAAGATCTCAGCACGTAATAAAAACGCTATTACTGAGGCTCCGTTATGTTAAACAAAACAAAATATAAAATATTTTGTTTTGGACGTGACAACGTCTTATAATTCAATGGACGGCTGCACGAACGAAAAAAGATGACGCAATATGTCGTTACCTCCCTCGCGTTACCTCGCTCTGCCTCGCTCTGAGGCGTTCCATTTATTTTAGTTATGTTTTCAACAGATGGCACTATAATCAATTGATGTGTTTTTATATTTCTTTTTGTTTCGTAATCTTATTTTTATCTTCTTATGACGTTGTCACGTTCAACCTTTGACTGCCTCTGTGGCGCAGTCGGTAGTGATACCGCCTGCGGCGCTAGAGGTCGTGGATTCGATTCCCACCGGAGACTAATATTTGTGTGACCCATAAATGTTGGTCTTAAGAGTCTGGGTGTTTTATGTATAATGTGTATGTATTTAAAAAGTATATAAGTATTAAAATCCGTGATCTGATACCCATAACACAAGCAGGTTATTCCTAGCTTACTTTGGGATCAGATAGCGTTGTGTGAAATGTCCGTGAATATTTATTATTATTTATTTATAAAAAAAAAAAAAAACCATCGTCAGTAAACCGACTTGACAGACAACCGATTTTTTTATTATTATTTACATTCGCACTTGTAAAACGTCCAGAATATAAAACAAAACTCTGCCACCAGTTCACAACGCGACCCACCTGAGAAGAACTGGCAAGAAACTCAGTGGGTTATTCTTTTTAGTGTGTCTGTCACGGGGTTGTATCTCAGGAACTGTGCAAAACCGCAAACTACTAGAAGCATCAACGTTTTGGTGGTTGACGCATACCGTCCCATTCGCATTCAGTCCCATTCTCATTCAGTCCCATTCGCATTCAGTCCCATTCGCATTCGGTCCCATTCGCACTCAGTCCCATTCACATTCGGTCCCATTCGCATTCAATCCCATTCTCATTCAGTCCCATTCTCATTCAGTCCCATTCGCATTCAGTCCCATTCGCATTCGGTCCCATTCGCACTCGGTCCCATTCACATTCGGTCCCATTCGCATTTTGTCCTATTCGCAAAATGGCCACACTCAGATTTACCATTTCTATTCAGTCAATGACAATGATAATGATGAATAGGTTAGGTGAGAAGGCTAAGGCGGGAGCGGAGCGGACTGAAGCTCCCGCATTAGCCTTCGTGGTTATTTTTTTATAGCCATGGTAAATCTGAATATGACCATTTTGCCAATGGGACAATATGCGAATGGGACCGAATGCGAATGGGACTGAATGCGATTGGGACCGAATGCGAATAGGACCATTTTTGAATTCGTGACGAAATGCGAATGAGACGGCGCATACCGTCAAACCCGTTTTGGCGTCCGTGACAGGACATCAAGTCTCATGTCTTCTAATTGAATTTATTATTACGTTTCAGGTAATATCAAACACAGAAGTATGGGATTTAAGAACGTTCCACTTATTAAGAACTGTACCGACTTTAGATAAATCTGAGGTAAGTTTTTTCTTTGTATTTTGTTAGAAAATCTACATATATAAATATATATAGTCACGCCTGTATACCCGAAGGGGTAGGCAGAGGCATTTTATATGCTCACATTTCACCTTATTAGAACTTGTCCCACGTAATAGGCGGTGAGCCGTATTGATATGGACAGGCGCAGGTTGTGACTGTCTGCTGTTGAAATTTTTCCATCTGCCTTAAAAAGCCTTCAACTTGGCTTAACGACTGCCATTTTACTGTCATCCGGGAACAACGGCTTAACGTGCCTTCCGAAGCACGAAAACGCTCAAATAAATGTCACAAAGTGGTCACATGGATGGTCATCCACCCCATGCCATTAATACAAATAAATAACAGTAGTTTTTGTTTGTGTTCAGGTAATATTTAGTCCTACATGTTCAGCGATATACGCGGTCTGCAGCGACCAGGACTCTGAGGAGCGTAGCCAGTTCGATACCAGCTTTAAGACTTTAGATCCATATGATTACTCTAGTATAGGTAAGTACTGTGATGGTTAAGTTTTTTTAGGGTTGGAAGTTATTTATGTCACCCCTTATGTTGACACCTTACCTATTATTGACACACTTTCTTCCACTTTTACTTTAGTCTCATATGGTTATTCTAGTGTTCGTTAATATTATGGTAGTTTCAGTAAATTGATTTTAATTTACATACGGATTACATCACGGTAATTATAGTGTTGAAAGTTACTTATGACGCTCCTAATGTTGACACCTTTCCTGTTATTGACACACTTTCTGCCACTTTTGCTTTAGACCCACATGGATTACTCTAGAATAGACAAGTACTGTCATACTTTGAAATCAATTTGTAAAATACTAGCCTATGTCACGTGCGTAGTTCCCGTTTCCGTGGGAATATGAGAATCAAATATAGTTTATATCACCTGGGGCTAGCCGGGAAGCTTTCCGACAATGAAAGTATTCTTTAAAACAGTAGTTTCGAAGTATATTCAATGCAAACATACAAAGATATAACTCCTATCCCGGAAAATATAAATCCTCTACCACTCATGATCATTCCTGCCTCACGGCGTACGTACCGAATTGCTGGGGCGCGGAATTTTCCGCGGAAAAGTATTTGAATTTCATTCTGAGATTTTCAAATATAATTTCGATGTATTACATCTGCGGACGGCGGACTGGCGGTGATCTGAACCCTTGCGCGAATTCGACTTGCACTTGACCAGTTTTATTAATAATAATACTTTATTCCAGCCACGACAGACGTTAAAAGAAATATATACGCGTTAAGCGTCTCCCGATACGGCACTCAGATCTCGCTCGTAGAAAATCTGGGCGACTTCGAGCAGATGCAGGAGTCCGCCGTGAAGCTATACGACGTGGGACGCAAGAGGGACCACGACGATGACGCGGTAAGTTTGAGAACGTTATTTTTGACACCCCTTCCCTTTTGTTGATACTACTTCCCTATTATTGACACCCTACCGAATTATTGACACTCTTTCATGATTATTGACATATGCATTCCAAATAATAATCACCCATCCCTGTTAATGACATTTCTACATACAGTAACGCCTATATCCCCTGAAGGATAGGCTGGGCGAATTAAATACTTACATTTTCCAGTAATTTCGTACCCGATTATATCGTTCTACGGATCCAACGGCTATAGTTAAATAATAGTAGTTTATGACACTGTTGCATAATGAGGGTTCTTATAACACGAGTGTGTTTTAAAAAAACGAGCCGTAGGCGAGTTTTTTTATAGTATCACACGAGTGTTATAAGACCAAGTTATGTACAGTGTCATACACTACTTTATCTACTCTCATACTATAATACCTGATTTCATTTTGTTGTGATATATAGTTGCTCCTTGATTTCGCCGGTAACAGGTTCATGGTCATGTTGGACGCAGTTTCCAGAATGTCTGGTGGTGTACAATTACCACCATCCTCGCTTTAAGACATGTTTTTCACAAAAACTAATTTATTTTACAAACAAAACCAAACTTTGTTTAATTTAAATGTAAAATGTTGGCGCCAAGGCGCAAACATCGATTGAGTATGAGTGTTTCTTTTTTTTTTAGGCTGCGGAGACCATAGATTTAGGATTTTTCGCTACTCTGGAGACACAATTTTTTTTTAAAGTTGAGGTTCAAACTTCTTTTTCAGCTGGAGATTGTTTATGGTGTATCGTAATGATTAAAAAGTTTTATTATGATATAGGTGTCCATACAAGACCTGTATCGTAATAAAACTTTTTTTTTGGCTTGTGCGTAATGTTTGTCATAATAGTATTGATTTCAATTTTATAATCTTTGTATTATAGTATCAGAGTAGATAAACATAATTATGTGTTATTTATTATTTTTGCAAACAATCAATGCACTCGTATACTGGGTGTAACAAAATTGACTCTCCAAATTTCGTCACGTGACGTGGCATCAGTCAAGAAACATTACAAAAATTAAGAAAAAAAAATCACATGAATACTTTAACCGTAAAGCCGTTTTAAAGGTCCTATAAATTTTCATTTTCACCCTTTCTATCGCTACTGAGCGGCAGTAGAAAGCGACAATGACAGCCAGACGGGTGCTCCGTGTTTGTTTTGCCACGGCGACCATGTTACCTCGAATTGCCGCCGTAAAAAATGAATTCATATTGTGCGACAAAGAAATTAAAAAAAAAAAGAAAAAATGTACCCCCCTTTTATTAAATATTTGTATTTGATTTCCGATGCCAAGTCATCTCATGAAATTTGGAGAGGTAATTTTGTTACACCCAGTATAGCGCACCTGTTTACCCTTTCAGGTTTAAAGGCTTAACTATAATATGTACAAGCAGTACTGTCAAGTAAATTCTGACTGATGGCAAATGTGTTTATACATGTATCAAAATAAACTTCTTAGCGTGATTTTGATTAAAATCGGAGTAAGACTATACTAGAGAATAACTTGTATTGTAGTAGTCTACTTCAGTATGGTTACCATAGTTACGTTTTGTTTGTTAGTTGTTGGTAAAATGGGAAATCACTTTACTTTTAGAAAAAGTACAAGTACCTCGCGCCCCTTATTGAAATGAAGCCTTCAACTTAGCTTAACGACTACCATTTTACTGGCAACCGGGACCAACGGCTTAACGTGCCTTCCGAAGCACGAAAACGCTCAAATAAATGTCACAAAGTGATAACATGGATCACCCATCCATGGTCCGGCCATAGTGAAAGTTGCTTACTGCAGTGATCGTTTACAGAACACTGAGTCCGCGGGGCCACGAGCGCTTCTTATTCTCTAGTATAGTCTTATTCCGATTTAGGTCAAATCCGCCCTTTATTTACTAGTACTGTTATTTTATTCACCTTGATATTAATAACGTATTTATTCCATTTCCAGGAGGAAGACGAAGAAGATGACATGGCGGGCGGTTCAGAAAATGATGGATCAGATTCAGGGTCGGACAACGATGACGATGATTGTAAGTGTATTTATACTACTACCTACCTTCCTTCCCATGACGGCAGCGTGACGTGAGAAACTCACGCACGCCCCCCCCCCCCCCCCCAAAGACGCGGGATATCACCCGAACCTCCCCCTGGGCGAGGCCGCAGTGGTAGCCGTAGGTCTGTTGGGAGTCCTGGGACATCCTTCCGAGGGCTTCCCCGGGGCTCCCAACCATAGGCTGTTGGGCGTTACGTGAGGTTTTTTAGTCGGTAGGAGTCCGGCATAACATCCATGAGGATTTTCGCTAACGTTAAACAAAAAAAAACCTACCTTCCTTTCTTGGAACTTTCTCTATAGCTACCAGCATTAAGGACAAAAACGGCACCCTATTTATGTGACTTCACTGTCCGTCCGTCTGTCTGTCCGTTAAGAGTCTGTATCTCAGGAACCGTGATAGCTAGAGAGCTGAAATCTGTGGCGCAGTCGGTAGTGATACCGGCTGCAGCGCTGGAGGTCGTGGGTTCGATTCCCACCGGAGACAAATATTTGTGTGACCCATAAATGTTTGTCTCAAGAGTCTGGGTGTTTCTATGTATAATATGTATGTATTTAAAAAGTATATAAGTATTAATATCCGTGGTCTGATACCCATAACACAAGCAGGTTATTCCTAGCTTACTTTGGGATCAGATAGCGTTGTGTGAGATGTCCGTGAATATTTATTTATTTATTTCTGTTGCCGCTATAACAATAAATATTATAATTAGATATCAAAATAGATTAAGGCGGCTTACCAATACAACAATTTTAGATTGTACTACAAGTGCATAAAAGAAGCCATTTTATACGAGACGTTTATCCGCCCGAGCCAAAGGCGAGGGTGGATATTAAGTCGAGGATAAAATGGGTTTTATGATCGAGTTATATACTCTGCTTTTCACTTCGATTGCAAGGAAATGAAACAGTGATATTGTAAATAAAAGTCTTTAATTAAAATTAAAAGTAACATTTGAACAATTTTGTACATTCAATGTAATAGTTTTTGTACATTTTTAGTACATGAAGCATTAGGCAACGAGACCTATACTGCCTAATCATAAGTTCATTTTATAATAATTTTTCACTCATAATACTATCTGATTTTTAATGTTTCTTAATTTATATAGAACACAGAAAGTACAAATTAAATGTAACAAAAAAAAACAAGTTATTTAATAGCGTTTTATTATGTTTGGTTCATAGAGTAACACGATCTTCATGGTACCGTCTCTACGGTCTAGTATGGCCATATTGTTTTAGAAGAAGAAAAAGAACTTTATGCACTAGAGCATATAATGTTGTTTTAGTCCGCATACACCCAGCATAAACAAGAACTTTACGAGCATAAGAAGTGAAAATGTTTTTTTGAAGTGAAACTTCTTTATCGGCGTTGGAAAAAAATTTGCGTCACGTCACGTCACGTCACGTCACGATTTTTGGTTACGCGCCATCTTTGTTCTGTTCCCCACCACGGTGGATTCGAATTAAGAGTACTTTATCCAGGGATAGCATGTCATTTAAGGGTTTTTGGACATTGGGACTTTTGGACTTTGGGACTTTTGGACTTTTGGCCTTTGTGACTTTGGGACTTTTGGACTTTTGGATGGGATCTTGGTACTTTGGGTCTTTGGGACTTTTGGACTTTTGGAGTTTTGGAGTTTTGGACTTTGGGACTTTGGGACTTTGGGACTTTGGGACTTTGGGACGTTGGGACGTTGGGACGTTGGGACGTTGGGACTTTGGGACTTTGGGACTTTTGGACTTTTGGACTTTTGGACTTTTGGACTTTTGGACTTTTGGACTTTTGGACTTTTTGACTTAATTTAAGGTGAGGTGAAAATTAAGTTTATGAAGAAGTTTCACTTCTTACGTGTGTACACTAAGTACACGCAATTTTTTTTTGTAGGCGACCATTTGTGCGCGAGTTGACTCGTACTTGACCGGTTTTTTGCTAACATTATAAATTTAAATATTTGTGAACATTCACGCAACATCATTTAGTCCAAATTAAGCTAGTACCTATAAGCTTGTGCTATGGGATCTAGACGACTGATAGACATACTTATATATTTCTAAATACATACATATTGTACATAGAAAACACCCAAATTCTGAAACAAACATTAGTGGATCACACAAATATTTGGACCTACCCAGGAATCGAACCCACGACCTCCAGCGTCGCAGGCGGTATCACTACCGACTGCGCCACAGAGGCAGTCAAAAGTCAATAATGCTTACAGAACACTACCGGTACCGGTAGTGTTCTGTAAACCATCACTGTAGTAAACAACATTTACTATGGCCGATTATGGATGGGTAACCATCTCATGACGGCACGTTAATGCCGTTGGTCCCGGTTGCCAGTAAAAATGGCAGTCGTTAAGCCAAGTTTTGAGTGAGTTAAGCCTTTTTAGGCGGCTTGAAAAATTTCAACAGCAGGCAGTCACAACTTGCGCCTGTCCATCTCAACACGGCAATACGGCCACCACTTATTACGTCGGACAAATTCTAAAAAGATGAAATGTGGACATTAACATGCCTCTGCCTACCTCTTCGGGGATAAAGGCGTGATCATATGTATGTACTAGCTAGATGATGCTCGCGGCTTCGCCCGCGTGATATTCGGTACCCGTTCCCGCTTCATGTGGGAACATATTCCCGGGATGAAATGTAGCCTGTGTTATTCCAGACTATAAGCTATCTCTGTACCAAATTTCAGCTCAATCCGTTCAGCCGTCAGAGCGTGATTGAGTTACAAACATCCAAACATCTTCACAAACTTTCTCATCTATACTGATATTATAAAGAGGAAAGATTTGTTTTTTTTTTCGTTTGTTTGTTTGTAACGAATAGGCTCCGGAACTACTAGACCGATTTGAAAAATTCTTTTACTGTTGGGAAGCTACACTCTTTGCGGTGAACATAGGCTATATTTTATTCCCGTATTCCCACGGGAACGGGAACTTCGCGGGAAAACCGCGTGATGTCCGCTAGTTTATAATATTAGTAGAATTATTATTCTACGTAAGAGCATACTAGAGATATAATTAATTATATTAGTAGAATTATTATTCTACGTAAAAACATACTAAAGATATAATTAATGATATTAGTAGAATTATTATTCTACGTAAGAACATACTAGAGATATAATTAATTATATTACTAGAATTATTATTCTACGTAAAACATACTAAAGATATAATTAATTATATTACTAGAATTATTATTCTACGTAAAACATACTAAAGATATAATTAATTATATTACTAGAATTATTATTCTACGTAAAACATACTAAAGATATAATTAATTATATTACTAGAATAATTATTCTACGTAAGAACATACTAGAGATATAATTAATTATATTAGTAGAATTATTATTCTACGTAAAACATACTAAAGATATAATTAATTATATTAGTAGAATTATTATTCTACGTAAAAACATACTAAAGATATAATTAATTATATTAGTAGAATTATTATTCTACGTAAGAACATACTAGAGATATAATTAATTATATTACTAGAATTATTATTCTACGTAAAACATACTAAAGATATAATTAATTATATTACTAGAATTATTATTCTACGTAAGAACATACTAGAGATATAATTAATTATATTCCTGGAATTATTATTCTACGTAAAAACATACTAGAGATATAATTAATTATATAATAATAAATAAAAATTATATAATAAGAACATACTAAAGATATAATAATTGTCTCCTTGTGTGCGGATGTAACGTTCTAATGTAATACAGTGGCCTCGTCTCTATTGCGTAACGCAGTGATGGCCTTAGCCGACGGAGACACGGGGGACTCTTCCAACGACGAGCAGGAGGAACGGCCACGGCCTCGCAGACGACGGAGACGGGTGAGTGGTTGTGTTTATCTGTTTGTTTTTTGGGTTGTACGCGATTAACTCGGAAAGTACTGGTCGGAAGTGAAAATTTCTTTTGTAGGTTGGTGGTTTAGTTATTCAGGACAGATATAGGCTTGGTGGCTACCTTGTGGCGACGTGAAAGAGTACTAAATATCGCCACCCCAACTCATCCCGAGTGTGTCGTAAGACGCGTCTAAGGGAACACTTTTGCAAAACTATCCATTGCGTAGAGAAAGAAAACTCGAAATGAAACCCGGTTGTCAGTAAAATGACAATCGTTAAGCCAAGTCGGCAATAGGTTCACTACCTATTACGTGGGACATAAAACTATAAGGTGAAATGTGGGCGTATACTAACTACCCTTTCGTTACCCCTGCCTACCCCTTCGGGGATATAGGCGTGACTATGTGTATGTATGTGGGGTGAATGGTGAAATTAAAGATCAGCTATATTACACTTCCTCGCAACAAAAAAAAACACTTCTTCACCGGATACATATTCTTCCAGCCCAACCTAAACCGCATAGACAAAATTCTAGACCTAATCCTATCTATTTCTTTAAAAAAGTAACAATTATGGCATGGATACAACTATTAGTATATTAAGCTGATTTCAGATCAGATAACTTCTCCTATATGTATGTTCTTGAGTTCGACCGCGATCATCTCTGGAATGAATAGAAAAAGAAAAGTCAGAATAGAAAAGTTCTTTTACAGTTCTATTTTTTAGTTATTCAGGACCTGGTATATGTACAGAATATCACGCTACGACAAATAGGAGCGGAGCCGCTATGCTATTATATTGTAAAAATTATAAAACCGAAGAGTTTTTGTTTGAACGGGATTATAACAAAAACTACGCCTTCAATTTTGAAAATTCTACTACAATTCGATAGCCCATTTATTGACGAAGATTATTGGTGGATTGAAATTTCACGTGGCATTTTATTCAGCCGTGAAAATTTTCAAAACGTATAAGGGCGCATTGCCTGGTTTAAAGAACACTGTGTCCGCGGACCTAGAGCGCTTAGTATGTACTTACTAAGACTTATACTACTAGATCTATACTTATAATAAAGAGGAAAGATTTGATTGTTTGTTTGCATCGAATAGGCTCCGAAACTACTGAACCGATTTAAAAAAAATCTTTCACTATTGAAAAGCTACGTTATCCCCGGTAAACCTAGGCTATAACTTATTCCCGTATTCCCACGGGAACAGGAACTAAGCGGGTGAAACCGCGTAACGTCCGCTTGTACCTAATATAATCTCTAAAGATTTGATTGTTTGTTTGCATCGAATAGGCTCCGAAACTACTGAACCGATTTCAATAATTCTTTAACAGTTCGAAAGCTACACTAACCCCGGTGAATATAAGCTATATTTTATTCCCGTATTCCCACGGGAACTGAAGAGTAACTAATATAGTACAAATTTAATACACGCAGGCTGCAGAGGTCCAGAGTAGTGACAGCGATGGAGAAGGCGACCTTGAACAGGAGTTGGGAGATATTATCGAGTTTGACTTTGAGTAACGCAATATACGAGATGATCAGTTATATGTTGTTTTATTATTTATTGTCTATACTAATATTATAAAGAGGAAAGATTTGTTTTTTTGTTTATAACGCATATGCTCCGGAACTAATGAACCGATTTGAAAAATTCTGTCACTGTTGGGAAGCTACACTCTTTGCGGTGAACATAGGCTATATTTTATTCCCGTATTCCCACGGGAACGGGAACTACGCGGGTGAAACCGCTTGACCTCCGCTAGATACCAATAAATCTATACCTCAAATTAGAGATAGTACAGATGGAAAACTCATGTATGTACTTTTTTTTCACACCTACCCTCTGCTACGCACACTCGCACACAAATCAATCTCGAAAATTACTATGAAAATCTTTGGCTATGTAAACTTTGTGAGCGGTGTGTGTGTGTAGCCTCAAAGAATTTAGTATGTAGGTTTCCATCTCTACCATCTCTAATTTGTGGTTATACCACAGGGCGGAAACTCCATACAAAACTGTTCGTTTTACCCATAGATTTAGAAGTTTTCGCTACGTTTGACCCACACTAATATACACGTAATGTGCATGCTTGAATCAAGCTTGAATGTGTGTGTGAGTATACTAGGGACACTAGCTATGGAAACAAAATAATAAGGAACAGAACGCAATCTCATGTATGTAGGTACTTTTTTTTTTCAAATCTACCCTCGCACTATGTTTCAAAACAGCCGATTTCGTTTCATCACCGGTTTCTTCTTGAATACTGTAGTCATTATCATATGGTATACACATAACCACTTTTTTATTCCAGGAAACAGTTCCTTTGTTAAATAGGTGGGGGAAACTCACCAGGAGGCCATAGGTTAGTATTAATATTATAAAGAGAAAAAAAAAATTGCGTGTACTAGTGTACACACGTAAGAAGTGAAACTTCTTCATAAACTTAATTTTCACCTCACTTTAAATAAAGTCCCAAAGTCCAAAAGTCCAAAAGTCCCAAAGTCCAAAAGTCCCAAAGTCCATAAGTCCAAAAATTCCAAAAGTCCAAATGTCCCAAAGTCCAAAAGTCCAAAAGTCCCAAAGTCCAAAAGTCTCAAATTCCCAAAGTCCAAAAGTCCCAAAGTCCAAAAGTCCCAAACAAAGTCCCAACGTCCAAAAGTACAAAAGTCCAAAAGTACAAAAGTCCCAAAGTCCAAAAGTCCAAAAGTCCCATAGTCTCAAAGTCCCAAAGTCCCAAAGGCCAAAAGTCCCAAAGTCCCAAAGTCCCAAAGTCCCAAGGTCCCAAAGTCCGAAAGTCCAAAAGTCCCAAAGTGCGGTGGGGAAGAGAACAAAGATGGCGCGTAACCAAAAATCGTTACGTGACGTGACGCAAATTTTTTTCCAACGCCGATAAAGAAGTTTCACTTCAAAAAATTGTATTTTGTAATAAATAAACTCAAAAATTTCTGACCCGATTTGAAAAATTCTTTCACTGTTGGGAACTACACTATCCCCGAGTAACATAGGCTTTAATTTATTCTCATATTCCCACGGGAAGGGGAACTACGCGAGTGAAACCGCGTCACGTCCGCTAGTGGGTTAATAAAATAAAACATAAATGAATGCTGAAAATATATTTCATACTACAACGGCCGCATTGCTTAGAATTCGTCATTTTACAACAATAATACAATTTCTTAATTTAGGTACGGTCGCGAACTTTAATATGAGACCCAATTTCTCAGCAGATTAAAACTTTAATAATGATATAAGGTCGAAAACTTCGTCACTAAACGGCAGATTTTTTTTGTCCACCTTTCTTTTATACCATTAAGATGGCAGACAAGCTCAATGTCATGGTCTTGTTGCATATGTATTAGACATGTATAAACAATATTAGCTTTTATTGTGTCCAGTTCCACCACTCCATCAGTCCAGTCCAGAACTATACGATATTATAAGTAAGGTGGGTCCTAAATTAAAGTTCTCGATCGTACATACTGCTCGTTCGCTCTAAGTTTGCCGCTCGGCTCCATACTAAAGTCGAATTTTTAATTAGACGAAGTAAATTGACAGCAACTATTGTCACTTCTTCATACAATGTTGCTTATGTTCTATGACGAAGTGACATTAGCTACTGTCAATTCACTTCGTCTAATTAACAATTCGGGTATACGCCTCTACGCCAGCGGCAAAGTTAGAGCGGACAGGTAGTACACACTTCTCTAACACGCAACAACACACGCACAGATTATATTTTTAAATTTCAACACATAAAATATAATACTAGATATATATTGGAAATACTTTGATATTTGATCGAAAATTATACACGAGAATGAGGTATATTAGCATATGTTTGAGCATACATAAAAATAAATAAATATTTAGGGTCGCTATCTGATACCAATGTAAGCTGGTCAACCTGCTTGTGTTATGGGTATCAGACCACGGATATTAATACTCATATACTTTTTTTTTGTAAATACATATAATACATAGAAACACCCAGACTCTAGAAACAAATATTTATGGATCACACAAATTTTTGTTCTGGGAAATGAACCTACGACCTCGTGATCCATGATATAACTCAACAGGATACAGGAAACATACAGGAATTCACATACATAATATTTTACATAGAAAACATTCTAACTTCGAATCACATAAATATTTGTCCTAACCCAGGAATTGAACCCTCGGCAACTGAACTTCCACTAAGCCCCCAAGGCAGCCGAGGGCTATCGGCCTCCATGACCGGGGTTCTGAGGACGGTGGGAGGGCCGCTCAGCGTCCTTACAGAAGCAGGCCCATGACGGCAGCGTGACGTGAGCAACGCACGCCCGTCTGTTGGGAGTCCTGGGACATCCTTCCGAGGGCTTACCCGGGACTCCCAACCGTGGCTGTTGGGCGTTATCGTTAGAGAGTCCGGCTACCATCCATGATGGATTTTCCCTCACGTTAAAAAAAAGTCTAATAAAACAGAGTTAAGACACTCTTTTTCATAGTCGATTATAAATAAATGCATAATCATCTTTTTTACGATTTGATTTGAAAATGCAATATTTTTAAAAACAGCTAAATTGATTTCTATGAATTTTCATCAAAAATGATCATTTTTATTTGAAAAAATTAACGTAATTTTATTGAACAAGAATATTATAAACAAAGAACAAAATATTTTTCATCAGTTCCGGAATAAAATAATTTCGATAATAAATAAATATTTACAAAAAACTTAACTTCAGATATTAAATTACTGAACCGATTTTGATAAAATTTACACATAACTTAATAGAGAAATCGAATAAAAACTTTAAAATCACAGATTTTTTGTATAACCGGAAATTCATATTATGATATTAAAGAGATTTTTGAAATATTAAACATAAGTCGGAAGGATACACAGTCGCTAAATATCAAACCGACTTAAAAAGGTTCCAAGTACGGATAAATGTTATATTCTAGAAATGACTTGATTATTAAAATCACTACAAAGTCTTTAATTGATCAATTCTTGGAATGTGCAATTCTAAAAACAGGCCAAGTGCGAGTCGGATACGCCCACGGAGGGTTCCGTAGCGGCTACAGAAATGCATCATCGTTGAAAGTTTCAACTCTAGCTATTACGGTTCATGAGATATAGCCGGGTGACAGACAGAAAGACGGACAGCGAAGTTTCAGTATAAGGATCCCGTTTTTCCCGAAGCTCCCACCGTAAGCAGTGGTAGGGTGGTTTTAGTGAGTAAGAGTCCAGCATAGCATCGATGTAGGATGTTTACACGTAAAAAAAGGTGCCCGTCTTGATCCTTTGAGTAATTCTAAAAACTGTAATTTCGCAAATACGTCATTCCTAGATTAAACGGAATGAATAAAGGAACCCTATTAAGTCGGTACAAAATTTCGTTATTAACAATAACCTTAAATGTAATTTTCGAACGTGTAAATACGATTAAAATTAATATTTTATCATAATTTGATAATAATAGGTACATTGGAATTTCTTTTACTTATATAATTATATATTATTTATTAATAAGCAATTTATTTAGTGTCATTGGTAGATTTTAATTGTTCTTTTAGTCGAGATATTTCAGCGCCTAGGGTGTCCATGTTTTCCTGAAAATAAATACAGTAATATTTTTAAAACTTTTCAGTTTTATAGCAATCACAACTTTACTGATCTATGAAAACACATTAAGTACAGATAATTTTGCCGACGTGTCTTCGCCGAGGACTATCAGTCTCCATGACCGGGGGTCTGAGGACGCTGCCGTCATGGGCCTGCTTCTGTAAGGACGGTGAGCGACCCTCTCACCGTCCTTACAGAAGCAGGCCCATGACGGCAGCGTGACGTGAGCAACTCACGCACGCCCCCCCCCTTAGAAGCGGGGTCACACCCGAAACCCCCCCATAGACGCGGGATTGCACCCGAACCACCCCCCTGGGCGACGTGGGTCTGTTGGGAGTCCTGGGACATCCTCCCAACCACAGGCTGTTGGGCGTAACGTGAGGTTTTTTAGTCGGTAGGAGTCCGGCATGACATCCATGAGGATTTTCCCTCACATTAAATCTTTGAAAAGAAATTAGTTATGCGGACTAAACGACAAATTTAATGTGTCTTCTGATTTACCAGGACAGAAGACAGAAGCCCACCGGATGGAATGTGGTACCGTAGCATAGGATTTGTAAACGAAATAAAATGACCATTTTACAGGCTATTTGAAAAATTTGAACAGTGGTCACAACCTGCGCCGGTTCATTTTAACACGGCAATACCTATAAGGGTGAAATGAGGACGTGTAGTATGCCTCTGCCTACTGCACTACGGAATATCTTCCCATGGGAAGACGGCAAGAGAACAAAACAGCTAGTAGGTATAGAAATGCTAAGCGAGGTAGTGGAGGGAATCTGAGCATTAACGGTCAGTTACGTTCCTTATAATAATCCCTACTTATATTTTAAATGCGAAAGTAACTCTGTCTGTGTGTCTGTTACGCTTTCACGCCTAAACTGCTGGAGCGATTGAAATGAAATTTGGTATAGGAATAGTTTGAAGCCCTGGGATGGACATAGGCCGTTTTTTAACCGACTGCGCAAAGGAGGGTTATGATTTTGCGCGATAACGAGTAAATAGTAATAATATAAAGTGGATAGATTTGATTGTTTGTTTGCATCGAATAGGCTCCTAAACTACTGAACCGATTTAAAAAAATCTTTCACTGTTTGGAAGCAACACTATCCCCGGGTGACATAGGCTACATTTTATTCCCGTATTCCCACGGGAACGGGAGCTACGCGGATGAAACCGCGTAACGTCCGATAGTTAGAGATAATTAAAAAAAAAAATTTGTATGCTAACTAAATCACAAATTTAATGTGTCTCGAGCAGGAGTCGAACCTGCGTCTTCTGATTTGCCGGGACAGACCCCCTAACCGTTGGACCACCGAGACACTTACTGTCAACCGACCAAACCTTTCTCTTCATACGTCTAGAGGCGACTCTCTAGATAAGTTGCACGCACGAATTCATGAAATTCCGTGAAAACAGCTCAAAACGCTGAACGAAAGCTTAATGACTGCAAGAAGCTACAATTTGGATTTTTATTTTATGAATCTAAAAATTCCGATAAGTCGGGAATATGTTCCCATGGGAAGAGGAAAAGAGAAATCAGTTAGTCCCTACTAATATTATAAACGCGAAAACAATCTGTCTGTTACGCTTTCACGCCTAAACTGCTGAAGCTATTTAGACGAAATTTCGTATAGAGATATTTCGAATCCCTGAGAAGGATATAGGCTATTTTTTAACCGACTACGCAAATAAAGGGTAATGGCTAGTAGGTCAAGTACCTTGAGCGTGATATTCTTCAGCAAAGTATCTTCAAGCACAGCCTGCAATCGTCGGTTCATTTCCAGCGACAATTCCGCCGTCATACCGCCGGGGTCCCCGCCCCACACCGCCGCCATGGCACCTCCGCCCAGACGGGCTATTTCTTTCTAGAAAGGTAGGATAAGTATTATTAAAAACAGATAAACTTGAGAAAGAAGGGTATACTGGTGGTTGCTGATAAATTTCAACAAAATTCGTTCATCCGTTTGGCAGATATGATGCCACAGACAGACAAACAGGTACACGGATTAAAACCCTACAAATATTATAATGAGAAAGTAAATCTGTCTGTATGTTACGCTTTCACGCGTAAACCGCTGAAGCGATTTAGATGAAATTACGTATAGAGATAGTTTGAGTCCAAGGGAAGGACATAGGCAACTTTTTAACTGACTGCGACTTTACGTGATAACGACTTCTACACGGACGAAGCCGCGGGGAACAGCTAGTCTATAAAAATCCTCGTTTTCAAAGATTATTATAAAAATAAATTTAAAGAAATACCCCTGATGAAACCTAAGGGCTAAAAAGTCAAATTAAATTATATCAGCGTTTACATAACGCAGCATCCCCCCCCCCCCCCCCCAGTAGCGGGATAACACCTGACCAACCCCCCCCCCCCCCCCCAGTAGCGGGATAACACCTGACCAACCCCCCCCCCCCTAGACGAAGCCGTAGTGGTAGCCACAGTCTACCTGGAATACTGGGCACATCCTTCCGAAGGCTTACCCGGGACTCTCAACTGGTTTTAGTCGGTAAGAGTCCAGTATAGCATCCATGATGGATATTGATGATGATATGTAAAAAAAGAATGAAGAAATTCATTTACCTTGGTAAGCTTCCTTTTGGGCTAGCATTAACAAATAATTTATCATTTTTTATTAAATATTATAGGATATTTTTACACAATGCCAAATAATCAAAACTAAGCTTCATCTAAACTAATAATATAAAGAGGAAAGATTTGTTTTTTGTTTGTAACGAATAGGCTCCGGAACTACTGAACCGACTTGAAAAATTCTTTCACTGTTGGAAAGCTACACTCTTTGCGGTGAACATAGACTATATTTTATTCCCATATTCCCACGGGAACGGGAACTACGCGGGTGAAACCGCGTGACGTCCGCTAGTTATTTCTAAATACAAATGAAAACGCCCAAACTCCGAAACAAACATTTGCGGATACCACAAATATTTGGACCAATATGGGATTCGAATCCCTGACCAACGGTAGTCGCGTAGAATCGCTTGTATACTACTACTAAACCTAATTCAAAATAAATATGTCTATCAGTCGTCTAGTACCTCGGTTCCCAAACTGGGTTCCGCGGAACCTAGGGGTTCCGTGGAGTAGGCATTAGGGTTCCTCCAAAATTATGTTGAAACACGCTAAATATGTGATGAGTAAAACTCCATTAATAGAATTAAATCTTTAACTACTATTATTGTAGGGATAATCACCATCTATTTTCGTAGAGATATAAACTATGCATAACTTCTAAGAAAACGCGTTAAAGTTATGAATAAAAGAAAATCTATTACAACTGAACAAGTGAACTAGTGAGAGGTAATCTAAAATCAATGTTCGATTACTATCCAGAAAATAACAATGAGTTTAAGGGTTTCACAATCCATGTAAGTATTATAAAAAGAACAGCAAAAGGCGCTGATTTTGGGCAGTGTTATTTTCACGCTGTGATTTTCGCTGTGATGGCCGTCGGCCGTGATCTCCCAGTGTAATCGTCACAGATATTTTTACCGAAGCACCTGAACCCCAGTATTTATCTGTGACAACCGACAGTAGAAATTGTCTTATACTCTCTAGTCACTCGTTTAAGCCGGTTTTATCCCCCCGATTGTGGCGAACCTTCGTTGTTAATGTCGGACTTTCCAAGTCTTCATGAGTTCTTGGCGGACCTAGAATCCGAGCCTCGATTTCATGAGGCGCAGGCCATTGCCCCGCTCCACGCCTCCTTGCACCATAAAAAAAACAATAACGCAAGGGCCCGCGTTTTTAAGTGCCATGGAGAGGTTGCGACATGTCGCCTCAACGGCGATTGTGCAGGGCCCTCATGTCACTCTGACGGCCAACAGCTTCTTCGGGGTCTCTAGTCATGTTATGGACCCTCAGGGTCTTTGCCGATATAGGTGCGTACTGTATTGTCAAAGCTGATCTTTCCGAGAGGGGTATAAATTACCCGAGTTGGCTAAATCCGGGTCGGCGAGATCTCAGGCTCAAGTAGTGAGTGGCCACCCCAGACGTGGGATAGTACCCGAGCCATTTAGGCGAGGCAATAGCGCCAGGTCCTCGTGGCAGGTCTGGACGTGTATCACACTTTCACACCCGAGTTCTAAGTATAACGACCTCGGGGGGGGGGGGGGGGGATGTCGCTCGGCGGGGTTCCATAAAATAAAAGGTATTTGGCTAGTGTTCCGTTGTCTTTAAAGTTTAGGAAGCCCTGGTCTAGTAGATCCCACAGTACAAGCATATATTAGCTTAATTTGGGCTAGATGATGCTATGTAAGAATGTTCACAAAAAACAACCAAATATAGATTCACGTTTATTATATTTTTAACCAGTAAAGATTCACCAAAACTGTTTTGAATTTGGTACACGGATTATAGTCTAGAAATTATGCGTACATTTTTTAACCTTAGCATAAGTCCCCAAATAGAAAACCACGCGGTTGGAGTCGCAGCTTCATCTAGTTAATAATATTAGAATTACCTATTAGGCCTTGCCTCGCAGTTCCACCATCAATTGCCTCGAATGTGCATCTAAACACCTTTCTAAAGTAAGTAAACAATACAAATAGCTTATAGTACCTTATTAGCATCCCTATGGTTAGACCACATAATTGCCATTCACACAACATATGCCCCAATAACCTCGCCTTGCCTCGCAGTTCCACCATCAATTGCCTCGAATGTGCCTCTAAACACCTTTCTAAGCTAATTAAATAAGACAAATATCTAAAAGTACCTTATTAGCGTCCCTATGGTTAGACCCAACGGCTCCCGCCGGCATTTCACACAACAAATGCCTTAATAACCTCGCCTTGCCTCGCAGTTCCACCATCAATTGCCTCGAATGTGCCTCTTAACACCTTTCTAAAGTAAGTAAATAAGACAAATAGCTTATAGTACCTTATTGGCATTCCTATGGTTAGAACCAACAGCTCCCGCCGGCATTTCACACAATAAATGCTTCAATAACCTCGCCTTGCCTCGCAGTTCCGCCGTCACTTGCCTCGAATGTGCCTCTAAACACCTTTCTAAAGTAAGTAAAGAATAAAAATAGCTTATAGTACCTTATTAGCGTCCCTATGGTTAGACCCGACAGCTCCCGCTGGCATTACACACAACAAATGCCTCATTAATCTCGCCTTGCCTCGCAGTTCCTCCATCAATTGCCTCGAATGTGCCTCTAAACACCTTTCTAAAGTAACTATGTAGTATAAATAGCTTATAGTACCTTATTAGCGTCCCTATGGTTAGATCCAACGGCTCCCACCGGCATTTCACACAACAAATGCCTCAATAACCTCGCCTTGCCTCGCAGTTCCGCCGTCACTTGCCTCGAATGTGCCTCTAAACACCTTTCTAAAGTAAGTAAATAATAAAAATAGCTTATAGTACCTTATTAGCGTCCCTATGGTTAGACCCGACTGCTCCCGCTGGCATTACACACAACAAATGCCTCATTAATCTCGCCTTGTCTCGCAGTTCCTCCATCAATTGCCTCGAATGTGCCTCTAAACACCTTTCTAAACTAAGTAAATAAGACAAATATCAATAAATACCTTATTAGCGTCCCTATGGTTAGGCCCAACGGCTCCCGCTGGCATTTTACACCACATATGCCTCAATAACCTCGCCTTGCCTCGCAGTTCCACCATCAATTGCCTCGAATGTGCCTCTAAACACCTTTCTAAACTAAGTAAATAAGACAAATAGCTTATAATACCTTATTAGCGTCCCTATGGTTAGACCCAACGGCTCCCGCCGGCATTTCACACAACAAATGCCTCAATAACCTCGCCTTGCCTCGCAGTTCCGATGTCAATTGCCTCGAATGTTCCTCTAAGAACTCGCACCTTTCGGCTCGCCGCGCCGCCGCGCGTTGGAGCGATACGATTCGTTCGATTAACGTTTGACGGTCGGGTTCTCTTATCTGGTGAGGTGAATATCAATTTTATTTGGAAAAGTATCATTGTGGTAAAATTGTATGATATGGAATAAACATAATCATCACATAATATAATGTGTGCTTGTTATTCGGACGCAGTACTGGAGTTTACTTCTATAGAATACAATGTTTACATACATTATATCACGCCTTTATCCCCGAAGGAGTACGCAGAGGAATAGTATATTAGTATAAGTTGTAGCGTTTCATATCCTGGAAGAAGGAATTCCCATCCCCAGAATCCGGATGAGTACCTAGTTTTTTAAGTTAGATATAAGTTTTACTAAGTAATAATATTTTGTAGTAGTTGCGTTATGGACTCCAGGACAAAATATCCTACCTTACCTAAAGTACTGAACCGCCTGGGAACTCCTGGGAACACTCCGGACTTCCCAGAAGCGTGTCAATGTGCCAATATTTTATTTATTCCGATGGGGTAGATAGAGGCATAGTATACGCCCTTATATACCTTAGTTTTAGTTCCACTTAAAAAGTGGTACCTTCAGTGAAAAATTTTACAATACTAATTAGTGGTGAGCCTATTGCCGTGTTGAAATGGACAGGCCCAAATTGTGAGTGCCTGTAAGTTGCCTGTAAGAGCTATGTTTGCCTGTAAGATTTCGTCCTTCATTTTACAGTATTCAAATCTAAAATTTCATCTACTTTTTTAACTATTATACAAAATTTCTAAATCAATACTGCAAGACTGTTTTCTATGAATCTATCTACATATAAAATTAAAACAAGGTCTGCACGTCTAACCTTAGACAAAAATGTACCAAAAATAGTAGGGGCAGTGATCTGAAAAGAGTTATAAATATGTAGTTATCCTACTAATATTATAAATGTGAAAGTTTGTGAAGATGTTTGGATGTTTGTTACTGAATCACGCTGTAACGGCTGAACGGATTGGCCTGAATTTTGGTACAGAGATAGCTTATAATCTAGAATAACACATAGGCTACTTTTCATCCCGGGAAAATATTCCCACGGGAAGTGGGAACGGGTACCGCATTTCACGCGGGCGAAGCAAGCGCGCGAGCATCATCTAATATTGTATATTTTCTTACCACTGTTAATTGCTCCTGTGTTATGCGTGAAAAGTAAACAAACTTAATAGATTTGCTGAAAAGGAGGTCGAAATCAATCGTCTCTTTTTTAAAAATACGTATAACTCTGGGTTATATGTAGGCTGTTTATATGTTTTGTAGCTGGCTGAATACAGTTTAAAAAAAAGATCATAATTGAGAATTGCGCCATCTGTTGGTAAAATCACTTTTTAAAGTAGTTTAATTCATTTTCGCGGGGATGTTACCTATTCAAAAAGTAGCACAAAACCATCTCTGAAACCTATTGTATATCGTGTCAAATTTTGAGCTCAATCGATTCAGTACAATTTGAGTTTTTGAAGCGTACACACGAATTTAATATTTTTATATAATATAGAAGATATAACATACCTGTATGTCGGGCAGTGTGTCTGTGTGTCCGTTCTGTAGACGCTCGTCTTGTGGGGCGCTCTCGCCGCTGCTTAGTGACGAAATGGACCCTGGAATTGGTGTTACAGAGTGTCACAACTGTTGCTTGATATTTACACAATTGATTAGCCTCGTGGTCCAGTGGTTAATGTACCTGACTACGGATTCGGAGGTCGTGGGTTCGATTCCCACCCAGGACAAATCTCTTAGTGTGATGAGCATATTGATTTGTCCTGTCTGGGTGTAATTTATCTTTAACATGCATGTATGTAGAAATATATAAGTATGTTTATCAGTCGTCTAGATCCCATAGCACAAGCTTATATTAGCTTAATTTTGGCTAGATGATGTTGTGTGTGAATGTTCACAAAAAATTTAGTGATTCTCAGATGGTTCGAGCGTGGAGAGGATGAATAATATTTATTTTATATGAAGCTCGCCAAATTGACTTCGCTCGCTTGAGTTGATAGAAATCTATCGATTGAGGGCCACTAATACAGTCTACAAAACTTTAGACAGTTTGTTTTAACATGAGGAAAATTCTACATGGATGCTAAGCCGGACTTCTACCGACTAAAAACCACACGTATCCTACCTAACAGCCTACGGTTGGGAGCCCCGAGTAAGCCCTCGGAAAAATAGATACTCTTTATTGTACAGCATAAAACACAAAAAATAGACAGGGAAATTAACACACAGCTAAAGGTGCTGATAGACTTGAGCATTCACTTGTAACAGAACATCGAGCATTCGCCGTTTTTATATTTGTCGAACAGAACAACGAGCAGAATGAACATCATGAGAATTCTAGCGAACGCTCTATACAATGCTCGTCTGAACTAATGTTCATGAAGATGTCAGACTTGACGGTCGCGTGTGCTGCATTTATTGTCATTGGTTATGTTAAAAAAAGGTGTGTGCGTGTAACCTTTACGCGCGATTGAAGTAAAACTTCTTTGCCATTGACCGCATCAAATGTTATATTAATATCATTCATTCGAATTTTGAATAGAGGAAACAACGTTTCTGCTATTCAAAATTCAAATAGCGTTGCTTCCGTCAGAAAAAAGAAGAAAAAAAGAGAAAAGTTTTACTTCAAAAAGAAAAAAGAAAAATAGAAGATGGTGGCAAACTAATCTGTTTCGTGGAAGAGGAGGTCCACAATAAATTAGTTGCAGAGTTAAAACACAACACAAACATACAATACGACACATAATAATAATGACTTTACACTGTACACGCCGCTCGCGTGGCGTGGAACGATGACAGAAGCTTGGCTCGGCAAAAAACTGGAAGCAAATCTGTCCTTTCACTAGAATGCTCGCCAAAACGCTCGATAGAATGCTCGTTAAAAGGTTTTCGTATTTTTCTGTAATGTAACATTCGCAAGAATGTTAATTACAAGTGAATGCTCAAGTGTATCAGCACCTTACAATGCTGTACAATCGGCGGCCTTTTCACAATTTGATTTCTGCAGGTAACTATTGGACGGACATACGTTCAATATTAATGAAATTTATTTATGGATGTTGTACCTTCAAAATATTATATAATGAGCTGATGAGGACACCCCAGAACTAGATTATTTTTATGTCTAGTGTTGACATTGTGTCTATTACAAAACATCTACAACATCTGGTGGGGCCGTATGCTTGTCTGCTGAATACTCACCAGTCCTGGTGGAAGGCGCGTCTGGTGGTGGAAGCTTGGCTTCTAACTGCTCACATCGCTTCATGGCACGCTGCAGCTCACGGTTCAGCTCCTGGATATACAAGCATGTTTAACTTCTTCCTTAATATTATAAATGCGAAAGTTTGTGAGTGAGGATGTTTGTTACTCTTTCACGCTTAAACCGCTGAACAGATCTGGCTGAAATTTGGTACAGGGATAGATTATGTTCTGGAATAACACATAGGCTACTTTCTATCCCGGGAATTAGTTCCCACGGGAAGCGGGAAGGAGAAAATAATTTACGCGGGCTGCGAAGCTGGCATCAGCTAGTTAGGCAATAAAGGCTTTAATGTGAAAAACTGGCCAAGTGCGAGTCGGATTCGCGGACAGAGTATGGCAGCCCACCATAATCCACCTCCTTTTCTTATTTTAGTACTAGCTGTTGCCTGCGACTTCGTACGCTGCATTTTAAATGTGATTCTTTAGATACATATAACTTTTTTATTTATGCACCGATTAACATGAAACAAACACTAAATGTTAAGTGGAGTAAACCGCAACGCAATTAAGAAAACCACATTGCAATCGGTTGAGTTGTTGCTGAGATTAGCGTGCACAAACGTACAAACAGACAGTTACGATTTTATTATATGTATTGATTGATTGATTGATGATATTGATGATTTGTTGTTATAGCGGCAACAGAAATACATCATCTGTGAAACTTTCATCTCTCTAGCTATCACGGTTCCTGAGATACAGCCTCGTGACGGACAAACAGACAGACCGTGAAGTTTCATGAATCGGGTCCTGTTTTTACCCTTTAAATAACCCTAAAATGTGAAAAATTTATTTGTCTCGAGCAGAATTCGAACCTGGGTCTTCTGGCATGATTTAGTTAGCGTACCAATAGGGAATATGCATAAAATTTATATTGCCTCAAAAATCATTTTTTTCCATTTTTTATTATCATCTTAATAAATAAAACAAAGACGGGTTTGTTACAACATTTATAACTCAAGAACGGCCGTACCGATTTGGCTGAAAATTGGTGGGGAGGTAGCTTAGAACCAGGAGACGGACATAGGATACTTTTATTCCCGTTTGACCTCGCTTTTTTTTTCCCTTTTTTGGTCGATTCACTATTCTGCTGGCGACGTACACGGGTAGTCCACGTCCTATGCATGAATATGCGCAATTTCTACAATAATGCGACGGGAAACATCTATCGATAACGAAATTATTCTGACGGGAGTAAATGCGACGGGAACGAGTGATTTACTCTCTTCTGTGACGCATACGAAGTTGCGCGGGTCAGCTAGTTTAATTATAAATAAAAGGTTTTTTTTATTTATTTATTATTTAAAACCTGTAAAATACTGCATTAAAAGTGAAAATCCTGAGAGCGAAATTCAAACTTGCACAAACGCTTCACCATTGGTTGACACGAAATGTGACGTCATTTGTCTCACACAACATTCAACTTATAGGCGTCAATATTTACAAAGGTCATTGACTCAAACAAACAGTACAAGCATACACGGATTGACAAGTGACATCTTTCGTCATCAAAATGGCGCCAATATTAGTGGCGTTTCAAGTGCTCAAATTTAATCAATGTTTTAAATTTGAATTTGAATAATAATTTGATCATTTTAAGACTTACTTATATATTATTTTTATTTTATAATGATGTAAGGAATTCATTTAAGTTTAAAAAAAATCATGCATGTTCCCTATTGCTTTTCAAAATTATTTCTAAGGTAGAAGAACAGGAAGGATGATCGGAAACTCCATACAAATGATTCGTTATCAATCCTGTCACCTACACTAAAAACACGCTATGTTCGTACAGAGCTTGAATGTGTGTGTGACCAATAAGGCTAAGCAAATGATCCCTCAACACACCCTCCAACTATAATGACAGCTGTGGCAGGATTGCGGGGGTGGGGAAGCTTGCTCAGTGGGAGGCAGGGAGTTGCCTATCAGCAAAGATAGTATAATAGTATTACATACAGATCGGCAACTCCCTGCCCCCCACTGAGTAAGCTTCCCCATCCCCCCATCAAAGTTGATGTATCTATTGCCGTGTCAGTACTTGAGAGAGTGTCACTGCGTTGCATTACGTATTACTACCTACGTACTTTGTGCTATTGCTTTGGTTTCATTTGTGCTTAGCCGAGGGTAGATTGAAAGAAAGTACCTACATACATGAAATTGCGTTATGTTCCTTATTAGTTAATTTCCATAGCTAGTGACCCTAGTATACTCACACACACATTCAAACTTGATTCAAGCATTCACATTACGTGTATATTAGTGTAAGTGAAAACGAACATTTTTGTATGGAGTTTCCACCCTGTGCTATCAGGGCGCCGATTCTCGACCACACGACGTGAATGCGTGGACGCAAATTTACGGGTGAAACGTCGTCCGTCTGATGTTTCGCCGTTCCTAAATATGAGACGCCAATTTTCGTCCTCGCATTCATGTCGTGTGAAGCGAGAATCGGTGCCCTGTATGTAATACTGTTATACTATCTTTGGCAGAAGTAGGTAAAATTTAAAAAAAAAATCGGTTGTCCGTAAAGTCGGTTTACTAACGATGGTTGAAAGTGACAACGTCATAAGAAAAAAGAAAAAAAAAATACAAGTATAATTAACATTACAAAACAAAAAGAAATATAAAAAAACATCAATTGGTTATAGTGTCATCTGTAGAAAACATTACTAAAATAAATGGAACGCCTCAGAGCGAGGTAACGACGTATTGCGTCATCATTTTTCGTTCGTGCAGCCGGCTCCATCGAATTATAAGACGTTGTCACATCAAAAAAAATGATTTGGAAAAATTATCGTGCTAAATTGCGTAACTAGCAGTGTACCCAAATGCATTGATACCAAGAATAACTTAAGAAACTAGGTCTGGAAAGTTTCATACCCAAAGTGTAAAACGGGTTTTTATCTCGGGTAGGTATATGTTCCCACGGGAAGCGTAACGGGAACCAATTTACGCGGGGAAGCTGCGAGCACCAGTTTGTTTATAATATTAGTAGTGTTTAATTTATATGAACTTTATATAATACTAGCTGACCCGCGCAACTTCGTTTGCGTGATAAATGTAGAACCGCTCAACCGATTTTGTGCTAACTTCACATAAACCATCTGCATAATAGTCCGAACAAAGCCTAAAAATTTGGTTTGGATAGGTGAGCCCGTTCTTGAGTTATAAAATTACAACGAAAAGTGGCATTGATTTTTATATATATAGATAATATGCCTCTGCCTACCCCTCCGGGGATAAAGGCGTGACCATATGTATATATGTATGTTTAATTTATGTACCTTTATGGCACTATTGTGTTTTTTCTTGAGAACTCCATTCTCCCCTTTCTCCCACTCCAGTTTCTTGCTCGCTTCTGCCACTTCTTCTGTTAATTCTGCCACCTGAGGGAAATCATCAATAAATAGATTAAAACAGCGTTTTTGAAGATGTCCCACGGAGCTAATATTTTGTCATCCCTTCTATTCGAAAAGTATCACTTTGTACCTCGATAACGGGGCGCAAAATAGCTCTTTTCTGTTGAGAGCTTTCGAGCGGGCGGCAAAGTGATTTGATATATTTTATTTGAAGTAAAATCATTATGTTACAGTACTATAGTTGACGAATGTCGGTTTTAAGTCTTGTATCAACCTCATCCGTGTCGTTTAAACTCACTTCCGGATTCAATTCCGAAACCGGAAGTAGCTAAATACCATCTATGGTCTGACCTAACTTGAAGTGGCTGAGAAATATGTCTGAATCTGACTTCTAAGACCCACTTCCGAAAACGGAACTGTCTAAAAATAAAAAGTACGACACGCGGTCATAGTACATATCAGACTGCCTCTGTGGCGCAGTCGGTAGTGATACCGCCTGCGGCGCTGGAGGTCGTGGGTTCCATTCCCACCGGAGACAAATATTTGTGTGACCCATAAATGTTCGTCTCAAGAGTCTGGGTGTTTCTATGTATAATATGTATGTATTTAAAAGTATATAAGTATTAATATCCGTGGTCTGATACCCATAACACAAGCAGGTTATTCCTAGCTTACTTTGGGATCAGATAGCGTTGAGTGAAATGTCCGTGAATATTTATTTATATTGTGGCGTAAATCATGGATTTGCTATATTAGTTTATTAGGCGCTATTAAGCGTAGGTATAATGGTTATACTTAGGTCGGTATAAGGGGTGTGTCCTTAATAGTGTCATAGTAGGGATATTTGATGGAAGGAGATATGGTGGGATGTAAGCTATATATAGGCGTGCGCATTAGTAGAATAAAAAAAAATCAGGAACTAACTAAATTTTTTATTTTACTTCATACTGTCGAAGAAAATTTACATCAAAGTAAATTATTCTGTAAAATATATTCCACTGAAATAATCAGTGAGTGGCTTAATAGCCCAAGTATTTAACTAAATTTTTATATGTGAAAACGGAAGCTCTGGTAAGCATCAATTGCATTACTTAAGTTTATTTAGTAATTTAAGTGTGGGTAAAATTCATGTAAAAAAAGAATATTTTAAGTAAATGTATTTTATCAGGCAGGCGTTGTGAAATTTAGAAAAGGGGGTAATGTTCTTTGTATATTAAATGTTTTAAAATGGGGTTAAAAATAATAGTAAGGGAAAGTTTAGGGAAATCTATGCTTGAAGAGGGTGTATATAAAATATATTGTTTGTTCTTTTCAGAATGAGCTTCCAAGTTAAGATTAAAAAAAAAACCCTGCCTATACCTACCCTTAAGCAGCTAGTTATTGAAGATATAGGCGTATAGCCGTATTTTACATATCCTGGATAAAGGAAGTGCCAACCCAGAATCCGGATGAGTACATAGATTTTTAAGTTAGATATAAGTTTATTACTGGTGAATTGTAATAAAAATATTATTACCTACTCTGAATTCTTGCATTTATTGACTCCAGGACAAATTACCTTACCTAAACTACTGAACCGCCTGGGAACTCTTGGGATCACTCTGGACTTCCCAGAAGTGTGTCAATATTTATCTTTACTAATATTATAAAGAGGAAAGATTTGTTTTTTTTTTGTTTGTTTGTTTGTAACGAATAGGCTTTCAAAAATTCTTTCACTGTTGGAAAGCTACACTCTTTGCGGTGAACATAGACTATATTTTATTCCCGTATTCCCACGGGAACGGGAACTACGCGGGTGAAACCGCGTGACGTCCGCTAGTAGTACATACACACAGACACACATACAAGTACTAGTTACCTTCCTAGCAAGCACCCTGTTCTCCTTGTTCCTCCGCTCTGTCTCGTCTCCGAGGGCAGTCTGCAGTCTGTCACACTCCACCTCCAAATTGGATAGACGCTCTCGGAGGGATGCGTTGTCTACGCTTAGTCATTTAGTAACTTAGTACCTTGGTTTGTTACCAGAAGACCGTATTTAATACACTTCCACCTGTCTAACTACCCATCGGGAGTGGAAAATATGTATAAGATCCATTAGTATTAAAGTTTGCGGGATATTTACCATGTATTGTTGTGAGTTTCCGATATTTCGGCGCTGTTACAAGCACCATGATCACGGAGGAACGGAGGACCATGAAAGTTTAAATACCTATATCGTGTATAAGATCCACTTCCGCTTTCGATGCTGAAATCGGAAGTGGCTAAAAACCATCTGTAGTCTGATCTAACTTTAAGTGTCTATGAGCTATCTTTGGCTCTGACTTCCAAGACCCACTTCCGGTATGACTTCCGAAAACGGAAGTGGCAAAAAATATTGTTTTGATTTTTTTGCCACTTCCGTTTAGGAGGTTTGACAACAATACGCGGTCATAGAACATACACACAGACACACATACAAGTACTAGTTACCTTTCTAGCAAGCACCCTGTTCTCCTTGCTCCTCCGTTCAGTCTCCTCTCCAAGGGCAGTCTGCAGTTTGTCACACTCCACCTCCAAATGGGATAGACGCTCTCGGAGGGACGCGTTGTCTACGCTTAGTCATTTAGTAACTTAGTACCTTGGTTTGTTACCAGAAGACCGTATTTAATACACTTCCACCTGTCTAACTACCCACCGGTAGAGGAAAATATGAATAAGATCCACTTCCGCTTTCGATGCTGAAATCGGAAGTGGCTAAAAACCATCTGTAGTCTGATCTAACTTTAAGTGTCTATGAACTATCTTTGGCTCTAACTTCTAAGACCCACTTCCGGTATGACTTCCGAAAACGGAAGTGGCAAAACATATTGGTTTGATTTTTTGCCACTTCCGTTTAGGAGGTTTGACAACAATACGCGGTCATAGTACATACACACAGACACACATACAAGTACTAGTTACCTTTCTAGCAAGCACCCTGTTCTCCTTGTTCCTCCGTTCAGTCTCCTCGCCGAGGGCAGTCTGCAGTCTGTCACACTCCACCTCCAAATTGGATAGACGCTCTCGGAGGGACGCGTTGTCTACGCTTAGTCATTTAGTAACCTAGTACCTTGGTTTGTTACCAGAAGACCGTATTTAATACACTTCCACCTGTCCAGCTACCCACCGGGAGTGGAAAATATGTATAAGATCCATTAGTATTAAAGTTTGCGGGATATTTACCATGTATTGTTGTGAGTTTCCGATATTTCGGCGCTGTTACAAGCACCATGATCACGGAGGAACGGAGGACCATGAAAGTTTAAATACCTATATCGTGTATAAGATCCACTTCCGCTTTCGATGCTGAAATCGGAAGTGGCTAAAAACCATCTGTAGTCTGATCTAACTTTAAGTGTCTATGAACTATCTTTGGCTCTAACTTCTAAGACCCACTTCCGGTATGACTTCCGAAAACGGAAGTGGCAAAACATATTGGTTTGATTTTTTGCCACTTCCGTTTAGGTTTGACAACAATACGCGGTCATAGAACATACACACAGACACACATACAAGTACTAGTTACCTTTCTAGCAAGCACCCTGTTCTCCTTGTTCCTCCGTTCTGTTTCCTCTCCGAGGGCAGTCTGCAGTCTGTTACACTCCATCTCCAAATTGGATAGACGCTCTCGGAGGGACGCGTTGTCTACGCTTAACGCTCTGGCCTGTGAAAACGAAGATGTGGTTAGGGTTTGAATTCTGCTATTTTTACCAGCCGACAGAAAAATGAGGGGGGTCAAAAAAGTATTAATAAATAAATAAATATTCACGGACATTTCACACAACGCTATCTGATCCCAAAGTAAGCTAGGAATAACCTGCTTGTGTTATGGGTATCAGACGGATATTACTTTTTAAATACATACATAATATACATAGAAAAACCCAGACTCTTGAGACAAACATTTATGGGTCACACAAATATCTGTCTCCGGTGGGAATCGAACCTACGACCTCCAGTGCCGCAGGCGGTATCACTACCGACTGCGCCACAGAGGCAGTCAATATGTATGTTCTCAAACTCAAAAGTCCCTAAAATTCTGTGAAATTGGACCTTAAATTGTATAAATAATATATGAAGATCCTTATAGATTTTTTAGATCTTATTTCATCTAAATATTTTTTATACGTCGAATTATTTCCCTTCTCCCATAAGTTTCCGCTACAGTTCTTTCCACTCCCAAAACGCTTCTTTTGCTTGTGCCGCTCGCTCTTTCATAGCTCATTTCCGGATTGAATTTCAAATTCAAAAGTGTCTAACAATGCAAATGGCTAAAAACCATCTTTAAATCCGTCTTCAAAGACCGACTTCCGGATTGACTTCCGAAATCGGAAGTGGCTTAGAACCATCTTTGGACCAACCTAAAAAAGCCTGCCAAGTATCATCTCAATCAGGCTGCAAGTTTAGCCAGGATGCGCGTACAAAGTAAGTACCTACAAACAAACAAACACACACACCTCAGCCTCATGTCGTTCTGCGGCGGCACTAGACGCCACTTGCGCCTGCGTCAGTCTCGCTGCATGTTCTAACGCGGCTGCTTCTCTCCTGCCACAAGTTTCCGCCACCGCTTGCTCAACTCCCAACGCTTCTCCCGCTCGCTCTATCAAAACTTACTTCCGGATTGACTTTAAAAGACGGAAGTGGCTCCGAACCGTCTATAGAGCCACCCAAAAGTTACAACAACCAGTGTCTAAGAAAAATCTCTGAATCTGTCTTCAAATACCCACTTCCGGATAGACCTACGGAATCGGAAGTGGCTTAGAACCATCTTTGGACCGACCCAATAATACCTGCCAAATATCATCCCAATCAGGCTGCAAGTTTCGCCAGGATGCGCGTACAAAGTAAGTTTCTACAAACAAACAAACACCTCTGCTTCATGTTGTTTCTGCCACCGCTCTTTTCACTCTTAAGGCTTCTTCTGCTCGCTCTTTTAAGAGTCACTTCCGAATTGACTTTTAAATCCGAAAGTGGCTCCAACAGTTACAACAATAAGTGTCTAAGAACAATCTTTGAATCTGTCTTCAAAGACCCACTTCCGGATTGACTTCCGAAATCGGAAGTGGCTAAGAACAATCTTTGGATCCACCTAAAAACACCTGCCAAGTATCATCCCAATCAGGCTGCAAGTATAGCCAGTATGCGCGAACAAAGTAAGTACCTACAAACAAACAAACACACAAACCTCGGCTTCATGTCGTTCTGCGGCGGCACTAGACGCCACTTGCGCCTGCGTCAGTCTCGCTGCATGTTCTAACGCGGCCGCTTCTCTCCTGCCACAAGTTTCAGCAACCGCTTGCTCAACTCCCAACGCTTCTCCCGCTCGCTCTTTTAAGACTCACTTCCGAATTGAATTTCGAATCCGGAAGTGGCTCTGAACCATCTTTAGAGCAACCTAACAGTTACAACAACAAGTGTCTAAGAACAATCTTTGAATCCGTCTTCAAATACCCACTTCCGGATAGACTTAAGAAATTGGAAGTGGCTTAGAACCATCTTTGGACCGACCTACAAACGCCTACCAAGTATCATCTTAATCGGACAACTAGTTTAGCCAGTATGCGCGAACAAAGTAAGTACCTACAAACAAACAAACACACACACCTCTGCTTCATGTCGTTCTGCGGCGGCACTAGACGCCACTCCCAACGCTTCCTCCGCTCTCACTTTTAAGACTCACTTCCGGATTGACTTTCAAAGACGGAGGTAGCCCCAAACCATCTTTAGAGCCACCCAACAGTTACAACAGCAAGTGTCTAAGAACCATCTTTGAATCTGCCTTTTCCGACCTACTTCCGGATTGATTTCCGAAATCGGAAGTAGCTAAGAACAATCTTTGAACCAACCTAAAAACACCTGCCAAGTATCATCCCAATCAGGCTGCAAGTTTAGCCAGGATGCGCGAACAAAGTAAGTATCTACAAACAAACACACACCCCTGCTTCATGTTGTTTCTGCCACCGCTCTTTTCACTCTTAAGGCTTCTTCTGCTCGCTCTTCTAAGAGTCACTTCCAGATCGACTTTTAAATCCCGAAGTGTCTAAAACCATCTTTGGACCGACCAAAACGCAAATGGCTAAAAACCATCTTCAAAGCAGTCTTCCAATACCTACTTACGGAATCGGAAGTGGCTTAGAACTATCTTTGAACCAACCTAAAGAAGCCTGCAAAGTATCATCCCAATCAAGCTGCAAGTTTAGCCAGTATGCGCGAACAAAGTAAGTACCTACAAACAAACACACATAAAAGAGCGACCCTCACCTCAGCTTCATGTCGTTCTGCCGCGGCACTAGACGCCACTTGCACCTGCGTCAATCCTTTCTCCCACAAGTTTCAGCCACTGCTCTTTCCACGCTTCTTACGCTTCTTCCGCTCTCACTTTTAAGACTCACTTTCGGATTGAATTTCAAATCCGAAAGTGCCTCCGAATCATATTCAGAGCAACTCAACAGTTACAACAACAAGTGTCTAAGAACCATCTTTGAATCCGTCTTCAAAGACCAACTTCCGGATTAATTTCCGAAATTGGAAGTGGCTTAGAACCATCTTTGGACCAACCTAAAAAAGCCTACCAAGTATCATCTTAATCGGACAACTAGTTTAGCCAGAATGCGCGTACAAAGTAAGTACCTACAAACAAACAAACAAACACACATACCTCAGCTTCATGTCGTTCAGTTCTGGATTTAATTTCAAATCCGGAAGTGGCTCCGAACCATCTTCAGAGCAAGCCAACAGTTACAAGAACAACTGTTTAAGAACCATCTTTGAATCTGTCTTCAAAGACCGACTTCCGGAATCGGAAGTATCTAAGAACAATCTTTGAGTCAACTCAAAAACACCTGCCAAGTATCATCTCAATCAGGCTGCAAGTTTCGCCAGGATGCGCGTACAAAGTAAGTACCTACAAACAAACAAACACACAAACCTCGGCTTCATGTCGTTCTGCCGCGGCACTAGACGCCACTTGCGCCTGCGTCAGTCTCGCTGCATGTTCTAACGCGGCCGCTTCTCTCCTGCCACAAGTTTCAGCCACCGCTCGCTCAACTCCCAACGCTTCTTCCGCTTGTACCGCTCGTGCGCTTTCTCGCTCGAGCGCTGCGCTTAGTGTGTCGGCAAGTGCAGCTTTCGCTCGAAGCGCTGCGAGCTCTGCCGCTTCCTCTTCTAAGCGGAGGTTGCTTATTTTTAGTTGTTCTACCTGAAAATGTGAAAAGAATACATGGTAATTAATACTGCAGTGAAAGACTCTTTTCGAAACCGGTTTCCAAACTTTGGTTTCCAATTTGGCCGAAGGGGATTGTTTATAAATAGGCTTCTAATAGAAGTTATCGCGTCATATAAATCATTACCCTCTTTATGCGTAGTCGGTTAAAACTAAGCCTATGTCCTTCCCAGGGACTGAAACTATCTCTATACGAAATTTCATCTAAATCGCATCAGCGGTTTAGGCGTGAAAGCGAACAGACAGACAGAGTAAGTCTCGCAATTATAATATTAGTAGGGATTGAGTTCGCGGGGTCACGAGCGTAAGTAAGCAACATTTGCTATGGCCGGTCCTTCGATGGGTGATCACTGTATGACATTTATTTGCCAGCGCTTCCGTGTTTTGGAATACAACCCCGGCTGTCCGTATGTCTGACACGAGGCGGTATCTCACAAAGGCAGCTGAAATTTTCACAGATGATTTATCCTGTTGCCGCTATAACAACAAATACTACAATAAATAAATTGAAAACAAAATTAGAGGGCTCCTATACAACAAACATGATTTTCTACACACATACATATAGTCTCGCCTTTATCCCCGAAGGGGTAGGCAGAGTATAATTTGTCCCACGTAATAGGTGGTGAGCCGTATTGCCGTGTTTAAATGGACAGGCGCAGGTTGTGACTGCCTGCTGTTGAAATAAAGCCTTCAACTTAGCTTAACGACTGCCATTTTACTGGCAACCGGGACCGGGCTTAACGTGCCTTCCGAAGCACGGAAACGCTCAAATAAATTTCCCCATCCATGGACCGGCCACAGTGAAAGTTGCTTACTGCAGTGATCGTTTACAGAACACTTAGTCCGCGGGGCCACGAGCGCTTCCTTTTCTATTAAACACACAATACATTTTTCACCTCACTCGGCTACAAAAGTTGGACAACTACTGTTTTCTTTGTTTAAGTTTTATCTCACAGCCAAATAAATACAGTATAGTATTTAAATTACATACATATAGTCACGCCTGCATCCCAGAAAGGGTATGCAGAGGCATAGTATACGCCCACATTTTACCTTCCAGTCTTATGTCCCACGTAATAGGTGGTGAGCCTATTGCCGTGTTGAAATGGACAGGCGCAGGTAGTCGCAACCCGCAGTTAAAATTTTCTCATAATGTCTTCAACTTGACTTAACGATTGTAATTTTACTGACAACCGGGTTTCATTTCGAGTTTTCCTTCTCTACGCAAAGGATTTTTGTGCGAAAGTGTTCCCTTAGTCGCCTCTTCCGACACCCTCGGGTTGTATTGGAAAGCAGACCAGGAAAAAATAAAAAAAACATTATCATTACCTCAGCAGTGGTGCGATTGAGAGAATCAACAGCGCTATCCCTCTCCCTCGTACAGTCGTTTAGTAGTTGTGTAGTGGTCGACAATCTCTTATCTAACTCGTCCCGTTCGTGACGGCATAGTATTAAAGCCGCTTGACTTTCTTTTAGCTTGGTATCTGAAAATTAAAATATTAGGGTATATTTTTATTTAAAGAGTGTCAGAAAATGACGAAAAAGAGGTGCAAATGATTTTTCTTTCGGCATAAGTAGATGAAAAATACATACATACATAATGGTCACGCCTTTATCCCATGCGGTAGGCAGAGGCATATTATATGCCCACGACTGCCATTGGTCGATTTGATGAATAGGTGGTGAGCCGTATTGCCGTGTTGAGATGGACAAGCGCAGGTTGTGACTGCTGTTGAAATTTTTCAAGCCGCCTAAACAGGCCTACAACTTGGCTTAACGACTGCCGTTTTACTGACAACCGGGACCAACGGCTTAACGTGCCTTCCGAAGCACGGAAACGCTTAATAAATGTCACTAAGTGGTCACATGGATGGTCACCCATCCAAGGACTCCGTCCAAAGACGAAAAATGATAACCAAAAATAGATTTTTAATCTACAAGATGTGTATCAAAATATTTTGTTATAAATTTTATATTGATTCTACATAATGTGTAAAAATATCATAGCATCAGGTCCGAATTTGTTGATGAATGCATTTTATGAACTCAATTTTTATAGACAGAAAAAAAATCTAAAGAAACATACACCTATAAATTTGTTTTTAAAATTACCTCGAATATATAAGTATGTTTATGCTTATAGTTTTCTAGATCTCATAGCACAAGCTTACATTAGCTTAATTTAGGCTAGATGATGTAAAGGCGTCCGTATTCGACCTTGACAAATCCTAAGACAATTCGAAGAATTGCAGCGTACGGTTTTGTCGGATTTCATTCGATTCTAATATTACTGTTATAAAAATAAAATCTGAGGAGTTTTAAGAAAAGATCTAGCCGTAAAATATTGTTTTAAAGGCCTATATCTATTTTATGACAAGTTTTCATGAGGATTAAACTACTTCATTTATTAAGATAAAAAAGTACATTACTTGTTAAGATTTTTGCAATATTTCTCATTTCTCGAGAGCGATTTCTATCGAACAAAGTTTTCTTAATCGTGTTTTGATACGTTAAAAAAGCAAGAGTATCTAATAAATTACAATAATATAGTTTTATAAGATCAAATCAAAGAATATTTCCTAGTATAAAGTTCACCCCAAGATGAGTCTCTTTCGAATATACAAGCCTTAAGTGAGAATGTCCAGCAAATTATTGTTCCCACATCCAACTTAATGATTTAGTTAGCATACCTATGGCGCAGTTTCACTGGTCGTTAAATCGTTCGGTATACAGCATGCGGGAAGTCCCCGCATGCGAGATAACAACCAATGAAAGTCAACAAGTCGATACGCGTTCGGGGTACCCCGCATACTTTATACCGACCGTGTTATCGAGTTATCGACCAATGAAATTCATCGGTCGATATACGGCTTGCGGGTAGTGTTTCAAATACTTTTAATTATTCAATTATTTCATTCGCGATTGCTTGTTGGATTAAAAAGACGCTGCGCAAAATAGCTAAAAGAGACAATGACACAAACAGTCAAAAATTGCTTTACATAACATTAATTTATTGATCTTTGAAGCCATAATTAATGTTATGCTATGCTAGGCTATGCCACACAGCTACACTTCGCATGCGGGCCCTATCGACTAATGAAAACGGTTTCCCTGTGGCATGCGTTACAAAAATCTCCCGCACCCCGCATGCGGTACCTATCGACTAATGAAATTGCGCCATAATTGATTTTCAAAAATACTTCTACGTGTAAGTTTGTGTGTACGTGTGTCCGTCAATCTTACCCAATAGTTTAGCCTTCATGGTATCTGTAGCGTTAAGTACGGCTGCCTCTTTCGCAGCTTCCAGTTCCGTCACTTGCTGGGTTAACTTGTCTGCGCGTTCTGTAGCCTCCTGAAATACACAGGTAATATTGATGTTCTTCATAAGGGGTCTTAGAAGGTTTGTACAGGGTCGGCAGCGCGAGTGTGGCGTCTCTGGTGTTTCAAACGTTCATAGGCTGCGGTGACCACCCCAGTACATCTGGTGCTTGCTTTATTTCGGGAATGTTTCCATGGGAAGCAAAAACGGGACTCAAATTTCACAACAGCATAGCGCTAAAGTGTAGGAAGTTTCATACATACATAACATCACGCCTGTTTCCCAACGGGGTAGGCAGAGACTATGGCTTTTCACTTTCTACGATCCTGACATATCACTTTCGCTTCTTCTACTTTCATAAGTGTTTTCATACATGCTCTCCGATTAAGGGTACTCTTGACCAGGGCACCGATTCTCGCTTCACACGACATGAATGCGTTGACGGAAATCGGCGGGTGACGCGTCGCCTGTCTCATATTTAGGAACGGCGAACATGAGACGGACGACGTTTCACCCGTAAATTCACGTCGTGTGGTCGAGAATCGGCGCCCAGGCCTTCTTTCAAAAAGGTTTCCAATTTGGTCGACATAAGTGAGACGCGGTCGACCAAATTGGAAGTTTCAGTAGGTGGTATTACTAATATTATTAAGAGGAAAGATTTGATTGTTGGTTTGCATTGAATAGGCTCCGAAACTTACTTCTCTGTTGGGAAGCTATGCTATTCCCGGGTGACATAGGCTATATTTTATTCCCGTATTCCCACGGGAACGTGATCTACGCAGATGAAACTGGGTGACATCCGCTAGTGTTTTATAAATGTATCGGTGAGTATTTACCTTGTAAGCATCCATTTCGACACGCAATTTGCTCTGCGTCCATTTCAACCTGCCGTCCAGTTCGCGCAATTCTTCACGCAGTTTCGTAATTTCCCGTTCGCTGTTCATCAGATCGTGACACTGTGGACAGAAGGGCATATTTTAATATAGTTATGCGATATTATTTAAATTTGTGCTATTGAAATGTATATAAGAAATATTTGAAATTCTTGGTTATACACATCTATAAAATAACAGAAGAATAAGCGCTCGTGGCCCCGCGGACTCAGTGTTCTGTAAACGATCACTGTTGCAAGCAACATTTACTGTGGCATGTTAAGGATAGGTGACCATCTCATGACCACTTTGTGACATTTATTTGCGAGCGTTTTCGTGTTTCGGAAGACACGTTAAGCAGTCAATCTCGGTTGCCAGTAAAATGACAGTCAACAAGCCAAGTTGAAGGCCTTTACGGCTTGAAAAATTTGAACAGCGGGCCGTCATAACCTGCGCCTGTCCGTATCAACACGGCAGTACGGCTCACCACCTATTTATTAAGTGGGACAAAAATCTAAAAGGCGAAATGTGGTCATATAATATGCCTCTGCCTACCCCTTCGGGGATAAAAGGCGTGATCGTTTGCATATAATAACAGATTGTAAAATATGATATGAGTCAGATTTGAGCCAACGGATTCCATTCAGACATACATAGAAGAACTACTAGTTCTTGGATATTTTGTTAAAATTTTGATAGGGACATATCGCCAGGGTACCGTAGTTCCCAGCCATGCGCGCTCTTTCTCAAACTTTTAGTTTAATGGAAAAGAGAGAGATGGTTCCCACAATATGACCACTAAGGATGACTCACGCTACACCGTGCCAGGTCCGAGCCGAGTGTCGGCCGTAGCACGTTCAACTAAATGTTACATAGGTATATTTTGTATGAACACACGCTATACCGAGCGGCAACCGAGTGACAGCCGAGCAACGGACAACGCCAAGCTCGGAAACAACTCGGTCCTACCTCGGCTCGGACCCGGCACGGTCTAGCGTGAGTCATCCTCTATGCAGTCAAGTTGAAAGTTTGTCGTCAGAGCAGCCAAAAGAACTGTCTTTCATCCTTATACATCTAAATTTATTGGTAGCCAGCTGTGATCAGATTGTGGATGGTGGAAGGTGAGCGCTGACGCTTCTTAAGGTGGCCACTGGCCACACTAAACCTACTCAAATGGGTCGCAAGTTCCAGACACTGACAGTTTTTTAGTCTGTATCATGCTATGATTATTTACACTGTTGATTGATGGCGCTTGGTGGACTTGTTGCACATATTGAAAACGACACTTGTATTGTTCCATAATATTTATTACTAGCTGAAGCGCGCGGCTTCGCCCGCGTGAAATTTGCTTCCCGTTCCCGCTACCCGTGGGAACATTTTCCCGGGATAAAAAGTAGCCTACGTGTTATTCCAGACTATACTCTATCCCTGTACCAAAATTCAGGCTAATCCGTTTAGCCGTAAGAGCGTGATTGAGTAACAAACATCCAAACATCTTCACAAACTTTCACATTTATAATATTAGTAGGATTATAAACCTGACTGGTTTCGCCTCACGGCATTTTCAAAGGTTTAGAAGATGAAAGGTTTGATTTTTTGTACTTTCATCTAGATACATTACAAGTGTCGTTTTCAATATGAGATACATACGCTAACGCTATGGACCCGGCGCCCGCACGGTGAATCCCTGCAATTCCGAGCAAAGAAAGATTGTCAGAAAGAAAATCAACCATACCTTATCATCATACATCTGACAGATCCTCTGCTTCTCTCCATGAGCAGATTTCAGCTTGCCATTCAACAGTTCAACTTCTACATGAGCATTCTTCTCAGCTTTAGCAGCATTGTCAGCTGAACGACGTGCTTCTATAGCTGCACATTCTACGCTGGCGTAACGCATCACTGCTGCATCTTTCTCGCGTTCTGCGTGTTCGACGCGTTTGGACATCTGTGAAAAGACAATTCTTTATTCTATGGTAGACTTAAAAGAACAGATAGTTGATGCAGCCGACGAGTTCTGAGCGCCGATTCTCGACCACACAACGTGAACGCGTGGGCGCAAATTTACGGGATGAAACCGGAAACGTCGCCCATCTCATGTTCGCCGTTCATCAAAAATGTGAGACAGATATCACTAATATATTTCCGTCCACGCATTCATATCGTGTGAAGCGAGAATCGGCGCCCTGGAGTGTGTAAATGGCTGGATCAGTAGGGCGCAGGGTTGTGTATTGTGGCGTAAATTGGGACCAACATACATCCAGCAATAGACTGCTGCAGGGTAACTTGGTTGGTGACAATCAAGCATTGTTATTATACAGGGGAGCCTGGGAATGCCCAGCACTGGGCAGTTATTGGACACACATTGTCACTACATGCACAGGTGTTTCAACCAAAGACTTCTATACAAACTGAGGTAGACCCACCATACTCTAATAAACGAGATTTCAAAAGCAATCCTCAAACACACACATTGCTAAGACTACACTCCACTTATAAATAATATTTACGTAATTGTCACCACACACAATAGCAATATACCAATAGAACAAGAGTAAAAGAAAACGCATATGGACACCGATTGCAAGCCGAGTACCTACTCTCGAAGTTTTCGACTCACAACAGTGCAAGCAACGCTGCTAATTGGCGCAGTTTATAGGTTTCAATAATTTATATAGATGTCTTTGGTTTCAACAGCATCTACACATGCCTACACTACTGTGTCACTCGGAAGTGTGTGAAAGGACCTTGTCTTTATACTATGGCAGATTGTAAAAAACCAGTGGCCTATGGAGCCAATAAGTTCTGGGGTTAACCCGGGGCTTGGTATCGTGGGATAGGAGGACCCAGTTAGACTGAAGAAGTAGGAAAGCGCAGGACCATGTAATTTTCTGTAAATTTACTATTCTCTAGTATAGTCTAACTCTGATTTTGATCAAATCTGGCCTAAGAAGAATATTAAAGCCACTCACCATATCCAACTTCATCTCTAACTCTTTAAACATCAGATCTTTCTGTTGTAGCTCATCACATTGCTGTTTCACTCGTTCTCTTAATGTAGCACTCTCTTTCCTCTGTTCCGATAGCATTTTTTCCAATGATTCTACTTGCAATTTGAGTACATCATTTTTCATTCCAGATTCATTATCTTCAGCTTTCAAAACTGTTACTTCTGCTGCGGTGTGATCTACAGTTTTTGATTCAGTCTCAATATTACTAGGCTCAACATTTTCATCTTCAAATATATCGTTCATTAATTTACCGTTCGGCAGGTTTTTTACCGTTTTTATGGACTTTTGGCCATAACCATAAGTAGCTCTGTGTGTGTACGCATTTTTAAGGCTGCCGCTGACGGATGAGAATATTCCGTGAACGTTTTTAACTATACTGCCTATGTCTTGCGACAATTCTTTTGGTATCCTAGTGTATTTAGGGTCTACATTGACAGGCTGGTCAGGTACTTTCTGAATAGCACTGATTTTAGTTTTATGAGATGTAAATTGAGAAAGTATATTTTCTGTATTCAATTCTTTTTCACTAGAATTAAGGTTTAAATTTTCACTATTCTCATGATATGTTAAGTTGGATATATTTTCAGCACTCTTACTGTAAGGTGACTTGTTAATGGTGCTATGTCCTGCTGCCTTTTCGTCGTCTAAACTCAATGTTGAGGTGGTAAGTACTCTATTGAAACTATCTAGCTCTTTTTGGGCAACATTTTTACTGTTTTTATCCATCGATTGTAGAGTTATGTTATCGTTATAGGTTGATTCAGTATCTTTGGATGTATCTACAAGGATTTTTAAATCATTTTCGTTGTTTTTCAGCACAGGACTAGACAAACTACTCTCATTCGATAGGCTGTCTGTTGACGTGCCATTGCCTAATTCGTAAGTATTTTTCACGGGTGATATCTCGGTATCTGATGTAAGAACTGTAGTACAACAAGTATTTAATGCTGCTAGCTCCGGATCACCAACAATTTCACATAGGGTTACGATTTCTTTCACTTTTTCATCGACGTCAACACACCCAATATGGGTAGAGCTTTCTTCGGTATCGGTGGACATTTTTAGGTTTTTAGACTGATTATTTAAAGTCTAATGTATTTAATTTCATATCCATGAACAAAAAAGCCATGAAGGAATTAAATTATTTCTATTTTTAAAGAAAAATAAACATCAGCAGTGTTTGACGTGCCCGATTGGCATTTGGCATTGATATTTTGACAATTTGACAACACTTGACATACTTGATTTTTTTTTTTTTTTTTTTTAATTGTTTTGGCTTGGTTACAAGACCTTTAAGCCATGTCTGTATTTAGAAGCGTACACTTTACTTTGCACTTTGTTCACTGCACTATTATTATAAAACTAAGTCCTTGTACTTTTGCTAAGTGGCGGATAATTAAATTCGTCCGATAGTGTTTTTAATAAAATCGAATAAGTGTTTGTAGACTTCACATTTCTTAATAAATCATGCAAGCGGCGGGAGGAATCATTCACAAAAACTTCACTAATTTCACTAGCGAGTATCAGTCTTTGCAGATTGTATGTTGGGCAGGAGAAAAATATATGTTCAATATCCGCTTGTGGAGTATTGCAGTCTTTGCACCTATTATCTGTCACAATTCCCAACCTAGCCAGGTGGGAGGGAGTGGTGGTATGTCCAAATCGAAGTCTGTTTATAGTTGTTATGAAGTCGCGACTTGCTGACTCCAATTTCCAGTACCATGGGTGTGCTGGTATATCTTCTTGCAGAGAACCATACCATTTTCCTTTTTCCTCTTGGTCTTTCTTCCACATGCTTTTCCACTCATCTAATATTTTAATATTTATAGAGCTGTAGTAATCTGTCAGCGGAACACTAACCACTAACTTAACATCTAATGAATTAATCCCTTCATATGCAGTTTTATCGGCTATCTCATTGCCAGTTATACCTCTATGAGAGGGTATCCACATAAAAGCAACATCGATTTTTGTGATGTGTAATTTATATATACATTCTTTAATTAGGTATAGAATGTAATTCGTTTTATAGTTAATCTTTAAGTTTTTCAACCCTTCTATAAGACTTAAGGAATCAGTTAAAATTAACAAGTGTTTGCTGGTATTTAAATGGTAGATTAATTTAAGTGCTTCTAAAACTGCATATGCCTCAGCGGTAAATACGGAACAATTATTATCTAAAACATAGCTTTGAGAGAAATTCGTCTGTGGATCAAATACTGCAGATCTTACATGATCTTCAGACTTACTTCCGTCAGTATACAATGTATAAAAATGAGGATTGTCGTCTAGGAATTGTAACATATCGTGGTTGCATGAAACTTCATGACTTACAATCGTCATGGGAAAAATAATGCTATTGATTGAATGAGAGTAACATGGCCATTGGGATTGTCGTCTAATTTGAGTGCACTGTTTTTGAATGTGTAAAAATACTCTACATAGTTGAGGGGAGATGCCTCTCACCAGTTCATCAGCAGAAGTTAGCGGTTCTGATATAGTAATAGATTGGGGAATAATTTTCCGTGTAACTTCACTATTCTCTAATGCCAGTAATTTTAAGCAATATCTCTCAATTAACATTATCCTTCTCATAATGAGAGGCATTATTTTAGTTTCAATTTCCATTGCTCTAATTGGAGTGGAGCACATTGCTCCAGAAATTATTCTTAAAGCCTTATTTTGAATAATATCTAATCTATGTACATAAGAACTATTTACATATGCTAAAGTGCTGTAGTCGAAGTGACTTCTTACAATTGCCTTGTACAATATAGAAAGAGTTTTTGGGTCTGCACCCCATGAGACGCCAGCTAAGCATCGAAGGATATTAACGCCTCTTAAGGCGTTTTTGGATATGAATTTAATATGCTCCTCGAAGTTTAATTTCTGATCTAAGACGACGCCCAAAAATTTGTGTTGAGTAACCCTATCTATAGTGTCACCATTGTAAGTAACATTTGTACAAGGGATGTCATCACTGAAAATCATCATACTGCTTTTGGCAGCATTTATTTTTAAATGCAGCTTATCATGATAGTAGACCTTCAGTTGTTCCAATGATACATTTATATTGTTTATTGTTTTAGTTAGCTGTCTATCAGAACTATATATAACCAAATCGTCAGCAAACTGAAGAATCTGTACATTTTCTACATTTATATATTTACATATTTCACAAGTATACAAATTGTACAACAAAGGTGAAAGGGTAGCACCTTGCATCGTCCCTTTACAAGCTATTTCCGGGCCGTATAGAATATTGTTGTGTTTCACATACAATATTCTACCGTTTAAAAACTCGTATATCCACTTTGAAACTTGACCAGGAATACCTAGATTGTGAGTCAGAACTTCTACCAAAATTCCAGGGTCCACACTGTCAAAAGCACCTTGGACATCCAAAAATACACATACAGAATTTAACCGCATATTTTTGGCTCTTTTCAAATCTGCGACAAGTGAAGTGAAGCTGTCTACGCAGCTGCGACCTCTACGAAATCCATACTGAATTTGAGGAATAATGTTATTAGCTTCAACATACCAATCAATACGAGTTTTAAGCATATTTTCGAATATTTTTCCAAGACAAGACGACAATGAGATGGGTCGATAGGAATTTGAAAGTTCTGGTGGCTTATCTACTTTAAGAATTGGAATGACGCACTGAGTTTTCCAGTGTTCAGGAACAAGTTTTTGAGACCATAGCATATTAATAATTTTGAGGAATAGATTTTGTACAGATTTATGAAGATTTTTGATTAAAATGTATGGGAAATCGTCAAGACCTGGAGTTGTGTTTTTCCTAGATTGCAAACTCATTGTTAGTTCACTCCATGTAAAGTCATTCAATAGGACCATTGAGTCTGGGTTATTATTATTTACAGTAAAGTATTTAGAAAATGAACTGAACTCTATCAAATCACCGGATTCTGCCAATTTTGATAAAAATGGCTGTACGAATTCATCCTTATAAGATCTATTTCCAGCCTTCAAACCCTTAAACCTTTTAATTAAATTCCAAATAGTGCTTATCGGAGTGTTCCTGTTAAACTTATTACAAAAATCATTCCATCCACTTCTTTTTTGTTCAGAAATTGTTCGCTTTTTTAATGCATCTAGTTTTTTGTATTCAATGTAGTTAGCCATAGACGGATCACTTCTATATTTTTTTAAAGCATTGTAGGATGCCTTAACGCTTTTTTCACATGTTTCATTCCACCAGGGTGCTGGTGGCCTACTTTTAAAGTTACTCGTTTTAACAAACTTTGGGATAAGTAATTCTTTAAGCTTATCCAAACATGTGCAAAAAGCCAGATATGCAGACATTGGATCAAGTTGAAACTCTGAATTGTCAATGGTCAATGACAGGTCTTCGAAAATAGATTCTGATAGATCACGAAATTTGTGCCAATCCGTTTTACTCATCTTGTTAAACAGAAACTTCGCGACAGGAGGATTAACTTGATACTTGTCGACACTTAATGCGATATTAGTGATTGTTGGGTAGTGGTAGCTGCCCATGGCATCATCGTGTATGGACCACTCACAAATTGGTGCCAGGGTAGCACTGACGAAAGTTACATCAATTGCAGATTGATTGCATGAAGGTCTACCGACTGTAGTGAATCTACCATCATTTAAAATGCATAAATCATTATCGTCTATTATATTATACAAGTCTCGGCCGCGGCCTCTTGTACACAAACACCCAAAGGCAATGTGATGAGCGTTGAAGTCTCCACTAACAAATATGGGCTTTGGAAGATTTGATATGATATTCTGCAGTCTGTTCAATCGAATGTGCTTACCTTTAGGAGGACAATAGACATTTAAAATAGTAATGTTTCCTAACTTCGTTGATAACGAAATAGCAATAGTTTGAATTTCCTCATAAAAGGTTGTATCCAAAACATTGTATTGTAAATAAGGTCTTATTAAAATTGCTACACCGTTATGTCTATTACTTGAGTTTTTAAAGTGTATATTGTAACCAGGTATATTAAAATTGAACCTTTGATTATCTTTGAACCATGTTTCATTCAGTAAACAAATATCAATGTTTCTGTTATGTAAAAAATTTATCAAAAGTTGTTTTTTGCTATTGGCACTTTGTATATTGTACTGCGCAATCCGTAATTGGGAAAAAATATTAGTAGGACTTAAATCCATAGGTTAAGATGATAAATTTTTTAATAACATCTCCTTAATAGATGTTGTGGTGATAGGTACATCATCTGTTTTATTTCCTAATTGTACTAGGGTATTGACAAGAGCCATTAATATATCTTTATTACCTAAAATTTGTTTTATTATATCAGATGAAGAACTCTGTTTCTCAGACAGAGTTCTTTCAGTCTTAGTTTCTATTGATTTATTCACAAGTTTATTTACAGGCTTATTTATCCTGGACTTATCTGGCAAAGGAGGAAAATCTTTGTCATCATTAATTTTTGCTACACTAGAGTAGCTAATTTTTTCTTTTTTTTCTATAATTTTCCGCATTTTTACTGGACATGTCCTGGATACTGCCAAGTGAGCTCCACCGCAGTTAACACAGCATAGCTCACTGGGCTTGTCACAATCCTTGTAGCTGTGGTCACCTGCGCAACAACTACAGCGCTGTTTGCCGTTACATACTTTGGCTGAGTGGTGAAATTTGAAGCAGCGATAGCACTGCTGAAGAGGTGGGATATATTCATATACTTTATAAGAGAACAAATCATATTGGACATTAGATGGTAGTGTATTTGTCAGAAATGTAATGCTGACTGTTTGAAGTGGGGCCCAATTTGATCCCACTTTCTTAGTGAATCTCCGTACTGCTACTATTTCATAAATTGATGACAATTTTCTATACAACTCTTTATTGGAAATGTTGGCTGGGACATGTCTAATAATACCAATTCGCTCAATTTGAGCGGCTGGTATGTAAGCTTTCAGTTTATATTTGTCCAGAAAATGTTCATTGGTGAGTAAATTATTTGCTGTGTTGTATTGTTTAAACACGACCACTATCTTATTGGCATTTATGCGACGAAGCGCCACCACTCCCTTTACTTCCGATGCAAAGATGTGGTTGAGGTATATGGGACTTTTATTTCCAAGGCGCTCTTTTTCCCTGCTTTCTACAAAGACGTTAAATTCACACATATTTGTTAAATGTTCTGGGTAAAGTCTACGATATGAAGGTTTAAAAAACGGTAAATAAAGTGATTCACTTTCCTCACCGCCACCGCCGTCAGTCCGTGATGAATCCTCCTTTCTCTTCCTTACTTTAGGGTTTGGGGGAGCAGCACCCCCTCCCTCGTCCTCCTCCATTATCAAAAAAGAATTATCAATAAAAAATGAGTATTATACACAAGACTTTTACTATTTACAAATTAAAATTAATTATTTAGTAAGATTTGAAAAAAATTACGCGCGCTCTTTTCAAATTCCCGCCAAAGAATCCTGACATACTTGACAGTACTACGCAATGTTACTAGTGTAATAAACTATGTTTTTAATAATTTATTCTTCTTGCACACAGAGCAACGCGTGCCTCCGTTTGCTCTATGCTCTTGTAGCATTTGAATACTTTTATATTATTAAAAATACAATAAAATTACTGACAGTCATTGATTTTTCATTTTATTTTAAGAAAATAAAGAAACAATGAACTAGCTGGTAGAAAATCATCAATATTTTAGTGTTATCAGCATGAAATATTATAAACTACTAATTAATCTACTGATAAAATTATATTTTTAATTATAAAAAAAATAATCAAAACAAATATGTAAGTGCAATATTATATAAACTTTATAAATGAATTGATACACACTTATAAAATTTGATTCGAACATCGTTAAAGTTGTTGTTTTTTTACTAGGCAGATATTTACAACAATTTTAGTACAGATTTATTTGATTTGGACGACCAGCCAGTGGTTGCTATAATATCATTTATATCTAAAACATGAAACCACAATCTTTAGTTTGTCACACAATTATAATTGTTTTAAGTATTCACAGCGTGCTCAAAAGTGTAACACAGATTAGTTCAAATATTTATGGTTTTCATTATTTCTAAACCTTATAAACAGTATTGGAAATAAATATTGCTACTTATTTACTTAATAAGAATCGTGAATCACTTTAGTATTTCACCAAATAACAAAACATTTGGATTTTACTTCAACCAACAGTATTGTTTGATGATCGAAGTGTTTGCTTAATGACTATGTATCGCTTTGACATATTTTGATATAAGCAACTTTGGTTCTTCATCTTTCATACTCATAAGTATAATTAAGTGAAGAGTTATAATATATTTAATTTGGATAATGTAATTAAATATTATAACTCACAATACTGTTTTATAAGATAAATAATCTGTTCAATGAAATTAAATATATGAGTATGAGACTGAGGGACTGAGGTTTGAGACTAAAGGCCTCGCATGCAAGAGATTTACCAGTTCTAGTACATCAATTGGCATAGCAGAAGCGAGTTTTGTAAATTTCAAACCGGAAGTACAACAAGCATCATAAATCAATAGTAGAATTTTCCTACTAAAATACTGGTAACTTTTACATGAAAACGTCATGACATGATGTCATTTCCATTTCGTTCACCGAAGAAATTGAAACGGAAAAGTAGGTCGACGGTATTGATTTTTACATTATTCAAGTAACAAAAGATCTAACTCTATCTGGTGTAACGCTATCAACTCCATTTTATCCCGAATTCGGCGGCTGACCTGGAGAAAAATGCCTGTAAGTATTTAAAGTAACATGTGATTTCCGGGAATTTGAAATTGGATTCGTACTATGTAGGTACTGCTAATTTAATTTCAGATCGATTTCGTTTTCATTTCACTTTTCTTTGTTAGTTCTATGATTAGATGCTAGTTCTATACTTCTGCGCGTGATAATCTTGTTCATTTGGTGATGAGTCACACAATTATTCGTGTCAGGGTCATCCGAACTAGCGCCGTTCTAAGTGGTTACGTATAGCTAGGTATGTACCTACGAACTACGCATTACCAAACGCTGTATGTACTACCTAGCCATTTTTTCGCCATCTGCTTCGCGATAACTGTAATAACTACGTTGCTTTTTCGCTTAATAATAAGTTTTTGTCATTGGAAGGAGTTGAGTGCGTGTGCCTATTACAAATTTTGTTTCCGTTAATCAATGTAAGTACCTAGGTATTTGTAACATAGATAATATTATGCTTTGATGGTTTTTGAATTTACATTCATTCAATCTCTTGTAAGAGTGCCACATACACTTTGTACCCCATACTTTTATTATTGGTGACTACTCTTGCAGTAACTATGAACTATATTGAGTTGACTACCAATTTATGACAGTTTACTACCAGTTTATGACTCTTGACTACCAACTTATGATCGTTGACAGTGGCCTTCAGTTGCTGACCATCACTGTTACTCATCATTATGTCAATGATGTCATTTTGAGATTCTTTTCATAAAATTTTACATAAGAGTTATTTGCTTAGCCTGTCTACCTATAGTCCATAATGCCTTTAGACAGGCAGGCATACAGTCACACCTGTATCCTGAAGAGTAGACAAATATGAATTTACACGTCCATGCATTGATAGCAATTCTGTTGGTTTCCATTTAATAAAGAGCAGCCCTATTGCCACCTCGTAGTGTGTGAAAATTTAAAAAAAAATAGATTTCTCAAAATTTATTTATTACCTATAGAGTTCTAGGCTTTCTTGACTTTAGATACTGCTTCTTGGAAGTTGATAATTTATCCTACTTCCTGCTAATATTATAAATGTGAAAGTTTGTGAAGATGTTTGGATGTTTGTTACTCAATCACGCTCTTACGGCTGAAGGTATTTAGCTGAAATTTGGTACAGAGATAGCTTATACTGTGGAATAACACATAGACTACTTTTCATCCCGGTATTAGTTCCCACGGGAAGTGTAAACGGGTACCAAATATCACGAGGGCGAAGCCGCGAACATCATCTCTCTCTATCATCTAGTAGAGAAATAAATAAGCCGTACAAAAGCGATATTGACACACTGTTTTTTAAAATAATATAGCCTTCTATCATGGAATACATTATAAATCAATTACTTTCAAACACTGGCAATCCTTGTCGACCTATGCAATGCGGTGGGTATGAATTGGCTGAGATGATGTTGAAGAATATCAATCAACTCTCTCAATCATTTTAGAAGTTAGATTGATAACTTAAAAAATAATCTTATTCCTGAATGCGCTTGATTACTATTTTGCATTAATTAATTAATTAGTTAAATATGATTCACAATTTTTTGCTACTTACTATTTAATTTGCTATTTTTCGCAACTCAAGTCATGTAAAATTTCTAGTTTTTATTTTTTATGTAAAATTGCATATTTAATCACCAAAAGATCCAGGTTATTTTAAGTTCATTATCTTAATATTATTCTTGGAACATGGCCATAGCTTATAAATTTAAAAAAAAAAGAGACCTTATTCTTAGCATTCCATGGATTCACCGTGCGGGTGCCGGGTCCTTAGCACACAAAATGTACACAATTATCTGAGCGTACAACTTAATTTTATCTCCCGATCTCTACAACTGACCCTGTCTCCTCTATTCCTGTCCAGGACGCCGAAGTCACAGCACCAACAGTTGAAAATGTCCGTGTCGTGGTCCGAGTCCGTCCCATGGACCAGCGGGAGAAGTTGGAGAGTTCCTGCAACTGTGTCTCCGTGGATCATGTGAACAGCACCGTGGCTGTCACCAGGAGCAACGTGAATCCGCCGGAGCCTCCGAGGGTGTACGCTTACGATGCTGTGTTTGACAGTAATACTAGTCAGGTAAGTGGGACTTGCAATTAACTCTAGGACATTTGCCGATCTTGCATCAGTGGAAGTGGATGGATAGCCTTAGCCTCTGCCTACTTCATTGGGAGACAGACATGATGTTATGCATTAAAGATCTTCTGGACGACAAGGCTGCCTGGCAGTGACACGAATTGCTCCTTACGAAATAAAAAAAACCGTATTTTAAGAAAATTTTTGAGGACCGTGTTTCTTGAGGTGTTCTTCACGGTCTGTAGTATTTCTGAACCCTCAGTAGAGTCACGACAATTTTTACAAATCTATTTTTTAAATTTCATTTCAAAGAATACGTTTTCTTTTATATGTATGTATGCATCAGAAACGCAACATTTTTTTATAAAAAAAAGGTCTCTTAAGAGGCTGTGTGACGTTAACCGTTTGACAGAAACAAATCAATCGTTCTCTGTCTTAGATCAAGAATAACTAGATGTAATATCGACGCGAGAAATCCGGCACCTATAGAAGACGGCTCACTACTGACGGCTCACTACATCCTTGTTTGAACTAGCGACAATGGGCCGACATTGAATAATACAAACGTATGGAACAAAACGACTTAACTGATATATCAGTGGCATGGTATTTTATGCTTACGTTTAATAACTTTAAGGTACATTTTACGTTAAATGTGAAACAGTCTTGAATTATTTATTTACGATTGCTAATAAATAGAATATAGGTTTAACTACGTATCGACTTGATTGCTAATAAATAGAATATAGGTTTAACTACGTATCGACTTGGGACACTTTTTAACTTTCATTATGTTCGCGAACCGTAATCTATGTTATTCTTGATCTAAGTTCTCTGTGAACCAGTGATCGAACAAAGTGGCAAGTTATGAGGAGAATATACTCGTCTTTGTCCGCATAAAAGTAATCTATATCTCTAGAAACTATCCCGTATCCCTACTAAGACAAATGCATAAATAACTCGTCTGTCTGTTAGAATTTAACACTCAAATTACAGAGATTGCCTAGAGCTTGAAAAGGACATAGACTTTCTTTTATCTCAACATAAGACTTGTTTGGGGTTGAGATCTGGACTGATATATAGTTTGTATCAAAAAAAATTCACCACGCAGGCAAAACCGCGGTCAATAGCTAGTAATAATATACAAATACACTCCGCACTCAAAACGAATGTTAAATTTTTTAGGTCAAGTGATAACCATCTATAGTGGTATGTATAATAATGAGGAAATTGTATCAAATAAACCAAATCCTTTGTGTGCCTACCTACTTCACGTTCCTAACGGAAATAATTTATCTGTGCAAATACCTTGACTACTTTATTGAAGGAAAACCGATAACTAAATAAATAACTGTTTTGTATTTTATGGTATTTAAAACGGTTGTTGTTGCTCACTCTCATCACTATTTATTATGCTTATGTAGGTATCTAAATAAAAAAACGAAATCAAGTGCGAGTGGGACTCGCGCACAGAGGGTTTTGCACCAAAAAACGGCAAAATATCATGTTTTATTGTGTGGGAGCCTTCCTTAATCCCCCCCCTTTTTCTGTTACAACGGCCTAAATCATCTGTGGAAATTTCAGCTCTCTAGCTATCACGATTCCTGAGATACGGACGTTCCGTGACGGACAGACAGACAGACATATGGACGGCGAAGTCTCATTAATAGGTTCTCGTTTTTAACGTTTTCCCCTTTGGGTATGGAACCCTAAAGATGTCAACCGTCACAGCAGGCCTGGCAGATGTGAAACGTCGAAATTACTTATTTTGTAAAAAACCAAAATAAATAATGTCCGCAATTCTTACGTACGATAATCGCAATGCCAAAATTTATATAATCCCGAGTGGTTGCGATCGCCACTCAAAATATACAGTTAACCACTCGGCTATAGATTTTTGACATCAATATCTGAACAATTAACGAAATATTATATCCGCCTAGATTTAAATTATTCGTAGCGGGGACTAGCTTTTCAGGCAACTATTGAGTAGGTAAATCTAATTTTAAGATACAAAGCAATTATAGTGGATTTAAATATCTAAAATAATCTAAATGACAGAAGAAAAACGGCTAACTAAATAACGATCTATTGATTTAAAACGGTTATTGAGCATCAATTCCATCACTAGTTTTTTTTAATCTATATAAAATCTCAGTTTATTACAAAGCAATTAATTTATCTGGCGCTCGTTGCTCATTGACATTTTCTAGACATGGCTATGTTAACGACTTTCCATCAGTTGGGCCATAAGCTTGTCTGCCACCTTAGCAGTATAAAACAATATTCCTCCCCCAAAACCGTCATCATTATGATCTTAAATAACTATAATAACCAAAGACAATAATTTATTTCAAAAATCATTTTTGTGTCATCCTCCCACAATGCCATTTTTTAACGTGAGGGAAAATGCATCATGGATGCTATGCCAGACTCCTACCGACTAAAAAACCTCACGTAGCGCCCAACAGCCTATGGTTGTGAGCCCGGGTAAGCCCTCGGAAAGATGTCCCAGGACTCCCAACAGACCTACGGCTACCACTGCGGCATCGCCTAGCCTAGGGGGTGGTTCGGGTGCTATCCCGCGTCTTGGGGGGGGGGGGGGGGGGGTTCGTGCGTGAATCCCTCACGTCACTTTGCCGTCATGGTCCCACAACGTCATCTAGTCCAAATCAAATTAAGCTTGTAAAACCTTTTACTATAGAATCTAGACCACTGATAACGTACTTGTACATTTCTGGAGAAATAAAACCGGCAAAGTGCGAGTCGGACTCGCGCACAGAGGGTTCCGTACTAAAAACGGCTATAAATCACGTTGTACGGTAGCCCCCCTTAATCCCACCGCCCCCTTTTAGCGGCAACTGAAATACATCATCTGTGAAAATTTTTGCACTAGCCATCACGGTTTCTGAGATAATTATGACGGTCAGACAGACGGACAGCGAAGTCTTATGAATAGGGTCCAGTTTTTATCCTTTGGGTACGGAACCCTAAAAACCACCCTAAATCCAACATTTGCGAAGATCACAAAAAATAACAAATAACGATGACATCTACATATTAAGTACAACGATTTCATATTGCCTCGTCACTTGCTTTTTGACAGTTTTTATATTTGTCTATCCCGAAGTGAAAAATATGCCGTAATTAGGTACAACCTTTATAAATCACTAGATATTTATCAATTTAGAAACTATCTATTTTTTTTTTGTAAAAATGCAATGAAAACATTTTGTATATTTACAATTTTTTAAAACTGCATTTTAATCTTTCACTTTCAATTACTTGCCCATTTTGAAAGACTTCCTTGTGCATATATATATTTTTATCTATTTATCTACCAATAGATTCGTATATACGATAAACCGCTGTGGGGTTGCAATTCCCGGGGTGGGTGTGCTAACTAGGTCATGACCCGGAACCGTAAAATCCGTGAGTTGGACGATCGACTCGCTTGCAACCTGTTAGTCGTATTTCGCTCCGCACCCTACACGGAACCTCTCGTGTGCTCTGCTGTGACCAAAAAATTGTATAAAGAATAAAATAGACAAAGGAAAAATATGTGTTTATATTATTTTGTGTTTTTTGTAACATCGTAACAAAAATTGTGCAGTGAATTTTTTGTGTTTTGTAAAATATTACACTAAATTTTTGACAGTTAAAAAAATGTCCGCCATTTTTCGCTTGTTCTTCGTTAATATTATTTTTTGGACATCTTTTATTTAATATTGTACAAAAAAATACATGTTTTTTTGTGTAAAAATGTGTGTATTTATGTAAAAAGTATTTGTTTACTCAAGGAAGAAGATTATAGAAGATCAAATCACTTGTCTCGTCCATCATTCCACTCGACTGGCGCTGTTATTCGCTTCAGTCTTGTCGAATGGTGGGTGAGCTTTGTGTATTTTCATCATTGTTCAAGACCCGGAAGGAAGACTGCATTGTTCAGCCATTTTTCTAATATCTGCCATTTTTTAATATTTTCATATTTCCTTTGTTTTTTTAGTTTTTTCTGTTCTTGTTGTATGTTATTTATAAAAAACCCGTTATTTTTTGAGCTGTAATATGTATTTATTGTTACAAAATTTACGGTACGACTTATAACCAAATTAAAAGGATAAGTAGGTTTTACAATTTTTCGAGTAATTATTCTATTAACTTTTTACTTTTTTAATTATATAATATCTGTTATATCTAAAAAAAATCTTTTGTTCTTCGTATTTCGAAACATGTAACGTTTCCTATATTTCGCAACAGTTATCTAAAAGCGTATATAGGTTGAATTGCCGATGGAATTTTAAAATAACTGTTCTAGTTTCGTGCCGTAATGCAGATATATCGTGCTAGTTTCGACTAACCGACCTATTTAAATGAAGCTCAATTGATTTTCCGTTCGTCAGTTAACCTATTTTATGTTGAACTAGCTGAGCCCGCAACTTCGTTTACGTCACATAAGGTGTATGAAAGGAAAGGTATGTCTTCATCAGAGTCATCAAGCAGCGTCTGAAACTGCCCTGTTTGCTTAATCATAAAAGAGCTTAATGATTATGACTATTTTTAAACAATTCAGTCCGCGCCGAAGGCGTGGACTGAATTGTTTTAAAATAGACTTAACTTACTTCTAAAGCCTTTTCTCAAGACTTAACTTTTAAAGCCAACACGCCAGTTTAGGTTCACTCACATTCAAAGAAACCCCTACAATTAAATTTTTTAAAATATCTGATTCTTAAAAGTGTTATAACTCTTTTATTTCTAAACCGATTTACATAAAACAAACGCTAAATGTTAACTGGAGCAAACTTCAACACAATAAAGAAAATCGCATTGCAATCGGTTGAGCGGTTACTGAGATTAGCGTGCACAACCGTACAGACAAACAGATATACAGACATACAGACATACAGACATACAGACAAACAGACAAAAATTCTAAAAATCATTGTTTTGGGTTCTATTGCGTTCATAAAGCCCCCCTATAATATTTTTTCTTATTTATCTTCCATGTACAGACAGCAACCTGTTACGATTTTATTATATGTATTGATTTAAATTAAGACGTAATGAATTCAGCCGAGAATTTCTGTAGTTTAAATAGATGCTGAATATTTTGTACTAATATTTTATGACTGATAACCTTTTTGATAACTTCTATCAAATGTAAGATGATGTCTTTGTGTAAATATTGACATGGTTTCATTTTATATTACTCACAACTTCTTTGTTTAGATTTTTTTAATAGTTTTGTGTTTTTTTTGAAATTATATTCTTTTGTTTGTAGTCAAGTTTAGTTTGTATTCTTTATGTATTAACTTTTGTTCATTGTATTATATATATCTGTAACTAGAGTATGCATATATGTAAATATATGTATACAAGTAGGTATTACCTATGAGGAGCTGACGTAAGATTCTTAATGCATCTTGCAGTAGGTTGCGCGTAGACTATTGTCTATATTTCGCGCCATACTTATTGCAAGACACTAAGAAACATGGTGTGATAACAACAAGAAGAATTAGAAAATCCTGGACGCAGCGTAACTGAAAATCGTTTTGCTATAAGTTTTTTTTTTTGGTATCGTTATTGTAACTGTTTATTAAAAATAACTAGTTATTTATGAATATCATTTGATGACATATTTTTTCTTTGTCTGTGTAAACAATTAGTGGTCAATGCTTCCAGTGTGCAACATGGGCCTTTCGTCTTGGTCAAGTGGTTAGAGTACCTAGCTATGAATTCAGAGGTTGTTGGGTTCGATTTTCACTTGAGAGAAATCTCTTTGTGCTGAGCTTGTTCAGTTATTGTCTGGGTGTAACTTACCTATGATATGGATGTTATTTTTTTCATGTCACGCCGTCAGTCTCGTGGACTATGAGTAGATGGGATAAAGTCGGATGATTTTGTCAGTGGAGCCAATGGAGTCAGTTGTATAATCATCAACCATCGGGTTGACTATTAGGGTCGAAGATGACGCGCCGCTTCTTTAATCTACTAATTGATTTCGAGATGGTCAGCTGCTCCTTAAGCTGATTTGGATGCCTTTGTAATGGCAATCAATTACCTCTTTTATCATTGGTAGGTTGAAGATTTCATGAAACCTCTTTAACTCTTACAAACCACAGCGCATTAGAGATGTCTTTCAGTATTTTTTTCATTCTGAACCATCATAATCATAACATTGCAGTTACAGCCTGATAAGCATAACATACGTCTATCTATTTAAAATATTAAGTACTAGCGGACGTCACGCGGTTGCACCCGCATAGTTCCCGTTCCCGTGGGAATACGGGATTAAAATATAGCCTAGTCACCTGCGGATAAAGCTTTCTAACGGAGAAATAATTTATCAAATCAGTTCATTAGTTACTGAGCCTATTCAAAACAAACAAACAACCAAATCTTTCCTCTTTATAATAAAGGTATAGATTACTGGTAAACAAAATTAAACTGTTTTATCAAAACTACTGTTTCCCAGTGTTATCAGTTGTGTAATTTAATTTGGGCCAAAAACGCTGTGTAAAATATCTCAATACAATTAATATGTATTTATTCAGCCGTGTATAAAACGTAATGCTTAGGAGGGTGGTTAATTTTTTTTTGACAACAATCGCACTTTTTATGCTGGTAACATGTTCCTGTGGAAAATTACGTTGACTTATAAAATCTGTTATACCATTGTTAGTAACAAGAAATAATATTTACTTCCATGTTCAATTCTTTTTCTTTTTAAACCAGTCATAGCGTAAAATGATCGCAATGAACGTTTACAGGAATACAAAAGTGGGTACGAGCGCTTTGAATTGAATTGATTGAAGGCACATATTTATGTCTACCATTCTATCCAGACAACCAAATATCCCCTCGGAAGGAAGGCCGGGCCAGTCTCGACCGTCTATAGGTATAGGTACCTATAGAAGACGACCCCAATACAATATATGGGGTACCTCAGTTCTCCCTCCCCTCGGAGAGGCGCGCGCATACCATCGTACGTGCCTCCCCTACTAACAGCTGTATACTCTACTAGATGGTGTCTGTGGCTTTGCTCATGGAATTCATTTTACGTTTTAGCATGGGAACGTATTCGAAGGATCCTGTCTAATTCCAGACTATAATCTACCCCTCTATACCAAATATCAGCTACAACGGTTTTTGAACGACAAACATCTTTACAAACTTTCACATCTTACTAATATTATAAACTAGCTGACCCGCGCAACTTCGTATGCGTCACATAAGAGAGTAAATCACCCGTTCCCGTCGCATTTACTCCCGTCAGAATAATTTCGTTAACGATAGATGTTTCCCGTCGCATTATTGTAGAAATTGCGCATATTCATGCATAGGACGTGGACTACCGGTGTACGTCGCCAGCAGAATAGTGAATCGACCAAAAAAAGCGAGGTCAAACGGGATAAAAAGTATCCTATGTCCGTCTCCTGGTTCTAAGCTACCTCCCCACCAATTTTCAGCCAAATCGGTACGGCCGTTCTTGAGTTATAAATGTTGTAACAAACCCGTCTTTGTTTTATATATTAAGATGCGAAAGTTTGTGAGTGTGGATGTGTAGATGTCTGGATGTTAGTTACTCTTTCACTCTCTAAAGACTTTCTTAAAGTTTTGAAGAGGTTCTGGCTGAAATTTGGTACAGAGATAGATTATAGTCTGGGAATAATACATACTGTCGCGGGAATTAGTTCCCATGGGAAGCGAAACTAGATTAAATTTCACGCGGATTGAGCCGCGGTCGCCATGGTTTATAATGTTAGTAGGTGTAGAGCCTCACGGCTTTGCCTGTAGATAGACTACGAACCCTGTAGCACTCAGAGAACCCATAGAGGCACATGTCTGTCTGTTTTCTATATAACTACTACGAGCGCTACGATGCAATAAGCTGCTCGCGGGTTTCGTACTCGTACTTTCGTATCTTTAAACAAACCTTGTTCTAAAAATTACTAAGATTAAACGAATTCACCAAAAATGTTAGCCGTTAACTAGATGCAATAACGGTAAATAGTTTCAAAAACTGATAATGTGGTTGTCAAGTACTAGAATGAAGCAGCTTTGTAGTAACTTATAAATAAATTATTGTGCTAAAATCTATACGAATTTTGCCTTTACCTAGCAATGCACAGGCAAAACCCTTACACCTAGAAACTTTACTTTTTAGGGCTATGTAACCTGTTAATTTAGGTAATAAAATTTTTGTATAGTATAGAAAGGGGTTTTCAAAATGTCTGTCCTAAAGGGATTGCTAAATTTCTCGCGAACAGAGCTGAAACAGAGCGTTACCAAACTATATAATTCACGATACCTAATACGGCAGTTAAAAGAAAAAATAGGCCAGACAAGTTTCGTGTCACGTGCAATGTAGGGTTCAGTTAATAAATTTGTACAAAACCTGTAACCCGAAAACTAAAACAGAAGTATCATTCTTTTGTCATGAGATTTCCTTTTTCATTACGGAACCCTTAAAAATAGCTCATTTGTATAGCGTAAACTTATAAAGAAAAACATTATTACTTCCTTCCAATTTATAACAAAACTTCACAACGAATATCTACGAGAATCTGAAACACATAAACGATTATACATTTTCGTATGATCCCACCCCTCCGTCCTAGTTCCGTTGTGGCTGCAGTCGATCAATACTAACACAAGGAAAGCGCATGCGCGCGGCCCAATGGCCCCGTTTACATCCCGCCCTTGCCACGCCTCGCCCGATGTGTATTTTGATTGTAACTATATATTTTATAGGTATCGTTATAACGGTTTTGTAACTATCTATTTATTATGCATCCTGTACTTATGTTAAAAAGCTGAAAAACTCTTCAGCGATGTTCTCAAAAATTGCAGCTGTTATTCAAAAATATTTTTGAGTTCGATAGCTCGTTTAGGAAGGCTATATCCTTCTTATTTATCTACTTTTTCCATCCAGAAAGCTTTCTCAAATGATTGAGATACGAAGTATTCCTGTAGGTACTAGCTGTTGCCCAAGACTTCGTACGCTAGAAAATTATGTTATAATGCCAATTCGATTGCTCTCAGCTTAGCCCCTAGGATATGTAGCGTGATAATATACAGCCTATTTGAAGACCCTACCCCTAGTTAATATTTATGCAAAATTTTAATCAAATCTATTGAGTACTTTACGAGATCCTTCCGGACAAAGCAAACAGACAAACAGACAAAAAAAAATCTTACTATGTTTTCGGCTTCGGTATCTTACCCAGCAAGTATTTTTTTTAAATAATTCCAATGTACAGTTTTGACTTTTCTATTATTTTATTATTGTGTATTGTGTATAGATGTATAGAAAAACCAAAATAGCACCAAAATAGTTTCAGTTTAAAAAAAGTACTTCTAAAAATTAATTTAATGTGAGACTTGAGAAAAATTACAATCCATGGTCTCAATTAGTGAAAATTTTTAAATGGTCTCAATTCTGATCATTTCTCCTCATTGCTTATTAGTTATTAGTGTCAAAATTAGCAATTATGTTTGACCCCTTTCTGTTAACAGACTGATATTTGGTACCTACCTACATACTGTAATGTTCTATTGACATGTTGTGCCATTGTAAATCTAAGATGGCCGCCGTAACAAAATGGCGGAATACATAACTTCTTCATAACTACCCACAATATGGGTTTCAAATAAAAGATCTTGACTAGTGGCTTGGAGTTCACTATGAAAGAAATGAAAATCTAATATGACCTAATAAACCTCATCCTCCGTCGACAGGAATGTCGACGGAGCCGCGTATGACCGCGTATGGCCGCGAATGACGACGAGTAAAGCGGGAACGCTTTCCATGGCAACCAATTCCCACGATAAAAAGCCAATGTAGTAAGTAAAGTAAGTAAGTAAGATAGATTATAGTTTGGAATAACTGCAAACTATAATCTATCTCTGTAGCAAATTTCAGCCAGATCTGTTTAGCCGTTAGAGCGCGAAAGAGTAAAAAATATCCTGACATCTAGACTACATTGACTAGAAACTAAATTGACTTGGTTGCTTAGCTCTTTTCTTTAATTGGGAGTCCTCATCATCCGAGGGCTCAGCCGGAGCTTCCAACCGTAGGCTGTTAGGTGGGACACGTGTGGTTTTTAGTCGGTAGGAGTCCGGCATAGCATCCATGCAGGATTTTCCTCTCATACAAAAAAAAACCTGTTCTTGAACTCGCTCGCAGTGCTAGGTGAAGATGAATACTGAGTTAGCTGAGCTTACCAATGAATGGGTTTGATCTGTGATTGATAATCGTATAACTGTTTTCGTTTTGATGTTAACTTTCTAATAAAAAAATATAAAAAATCCAATATTTCCATTTCTTTTCCCAAAAATCTTAAGAGTCATGGATGCTATGCCACCACGTTCCTTACAGACTGCCTACGGTTGGGACCCCTTTGAAGGATATTCCCAGGAGACTTCGTAATGATGTTAACTTAGAAATCTATTTCTTTTCCCAAAAATCTTAGAGATCCGCCCCTAATCCTGGGGTAGATAGACTTTATGAGTGAGGATGTCAGATTCGATAGTATCAAATGAGACTGGTTTCAATGGTGACCTGAATTGCAATATTGGTTGCCCATGTTCAGGATACTGCGTTCGCAGGAGACTGACATGGGTAGGTTGGTGAACCCTGTGATTAGAGGACTATAAGATCCTGCTTAATAAGAGGCTAAATAACTTTTGTCTCTTTTGGTAATAATACTGTAGAAAACATGGATAAAATGCTGAAACTGCTTTGCAACAGAGAAGGAGAAGAGGCAGCTAGATACAGCCATGAATTTTTTTAACGTAAGGAAATCCTACATGGATGCTAAGCGAAGCCGGACTCTTATCGACTAAAAACCACACGTTTCCTACCTAATGCCTGCTGTTGGGAGCCCAGGGTAGCCCTCAGAACGATTACTCCAGGATTCCCAACTAATATTGGCTACCTCCTCCCACCTAGGGGGTTGCGGTGCTATTCTGCTTCTTGGGGCGTATGGCGTGCGTGAAACTATCACGTCACGCTGTCGTCTTGAGCCTGCTTCTGTAAGGGTAGTGAGGCCCAGAAGATACGGCTATGTCTAACTAAAAACTAGTCTAAAATACCTGGTAAGATTATGACCTTGAATTTTGATTGGACTAAGCTTGCGTCTGGAGATACGGAACTGCAGTGTTATATGGATGTTCGTTCGTTCGCTAAAGGGGTCCTAAGTCTGTCCCTCCGATTTTGTGGAAAGGGCTGCAGGTTGTATGAAATCTTCCAAATGCTTCGATGGTCCATATTTTCTCCTGGAAATCACCAAAAAAATTATTGTCCTTTTCATCTATCGAGGGTCACAAGGGCTTATTCTTGGGAGTGATGGATAAACTGACCTTATCTTCATAGCCACATCTCCATAGATGCATTAGACTCAGTTTAAAACCTACCTGAGACTACTAACATTGTGTGGTTTAGTCGGTTGGGGATCCCAATGTCCCTTTCTGCTGACTTCGGTAAGGTAAAGTCCGGGCGGTGCCTATTCTTCTATGTATGGCTGTCAATCCAACTTTTGCTTCTTGCTCAGCTCATGATTACTGAAGGTATCTCGTAGGTTCACACGTTTTTTTATACGTGGTGATGTATTTGGGCAATTTAGACTGGTAGCGTTCTAGCCCTGGGGATGACCTAACTACCCACTGAATCACCACAGTGTTTGTGTTGTGAGGATAAACCAGGAGGCGAGAGAACTGTGACTCAGCAAATAGACACCCCGAAATGGGGCGCTTCTCATAATTCAGATGGGCAATCCTTTTGCTACTTAAGGAGCAACTCGTACCCTCGTCGCGTCCGTCCCTAGTCTTCTGAATGCGTGCAAATGGGTTCAATCTTGAATTTGCTACGACTGATATTTCCAGGGTTAATCCCAGCACCAGTGGTCCTGTCTCCATGGCCGCCAACGTGGAGGTTTGCTTATCCTCACAATCCATTGTTCTCAGTAGTAAGCAATTTGGTACGACGACTGACATTTGCAGGGTTAAGCACTACACCAGCGTTTCTATCTCCGCTGCCCTGACGAGCATGCCTTAAAGGGGTAAAAAACGGGGCCGCCAACGTGGAAATTTGCCACCCGCACAATTCATTGTACTCAGTTGTCAGCAATTTGGCACGACGACGACTGACAATTGCACTGCACCAGCGGTTCTGTGTCCGCTGCCCCCGAGCATGATTGAAAGGTGTAAGGACCGGGTCCGGACCGCTATCTTGGAGGTTTTCCGACCTTAATAAGCTTTGTTAGAAGCAATTTGAACGTCGTCGGCTGTATTATGCCTATCTAGGCCATCGAGTAGCAATTAGTCTAGACAGGTCGTTTTTTAGTTTCCAATAATAATTCTCTTCAGTCTTTCTTTGCAAGGAAAGGCCTGTACTTTGGATCGTGCCTCGTATTTAAACAACTGATTGTGTGCTCTTGACTTCAATGTACTTACTAAAATTCCTCTTGATCTAATGGCTATACTAAATGACTACCGGGAGAGTTGGTACGACACCCACTCGGAAAAATAGCTTTATGTAATGCAGATGAGTATGTACTTTGGACAGTGTTTTTTTTAGAAATCCAAAAAAGTGACATCGAGTTTCTATTTCCGTTTTGCAAAAATTGAGTTAAAAAAATCACATTTTTGGAAAATCTGTCTTTTACCTATTTTTAAAAACGTACCTATTTTTAAACCGAAAATCAACGCCCCAAGTCTACAATTTTTTTTTCGAAAATTCTGTTGAAGAATACAAAGTTTTAAAACATCATAGCTCCTCTGAAACCTGTAAATTTTTTCGACCTGAATTTTCACGAAATGGAAAAAATAAATTTGAAAAACACTGAGCGTAGATTTGTTTTGTCTGGGTATAGGGGTATTATAGGCTTAATTTATATGTATAATACTATAATATATAGTAGGTATGTACCTACTTAATCTGCCTATGCATTTAGACGTTTATCAGTTGTCTAGCACAAAGCGCAAGATAATTTAATTTCGCGGGCATTACATAGGTAGTTTAGTTTTTCTCAGAACAGACTACCTAAAGTTCACTTTCCATCTTTCAGTATCTGTTGAACCAACGCTCATACATAGTTTTCACGATAAATAACTATAATAACTATACTTTGTTTTCTATTTCTATCATAAAACTCAGTTCTGTCCTTGGCAAATGGCATTGACGAAATGCGACGTTGCCGTTTAGATACTACGTTTTACCCAATACACACGGAACGGCAACGTTGCTCAGTATTTCCCAACGATTTTCAGAGGAAGGTGAATATTTTGTCGTTGTGTAGAATGCTTTTTTTATTAGGTGATATCTCATCGACTTGGCTGAATAGAGGTGTGATTGTTGACTTGATTATGAAAAAAAAGTTGTTTTTTTTTAGTTTAGCTACATTTGGCTTTGGCTTACAAATTTTAGGTACCTACTTGAAGGCTGTTTGTTTATGAATCTTTATCTATGCGCGTTAACCAACGACCTCGTTTTAAATTTGAATTCACTTCCAAATAGGAAGAGGATTAATCAGCTGATAGGTAGTTAGGTACTTATCTACATAAACGCAGATGGCGGCTTTTTCAGACTCTGGCAAACTGAATACATACTGATGATAAATAAGTAATGTAGCGATTGTGCTACCTACTTATGTAGGTAAATGTTTTCTCTTTTTTTCTAATGCCCCCACACCCTGCATCCTTTTTTTTTGTTTTTTTGTTTAACGTGAGGGAAAATCCTCATGGAAGTTATGCCGGACTCCTACCGACTAAAAAACCTCACGTAACGCCCAACAGCCTATGGTTGGTAGCCCCGGGGAAGCCCTCGGAAGGATGTCCCAGGACAACACACCCTGCATCCTTAGGTAAATTTCGTAGGTGGTTTATTTTTTTACACGCGTAGCTCCGCAGGAAGGGTTGATTGGGCATTTCAGGTCAAATAAGATAATTGCAACCGCACAGGTCATGAAGTGAAGAGCCATACACATGAAGATGATGTTATGTTTACATAACAGTCACTATTATATCTAGATTCTTTTTATTGACGTGACAACGTCTTATAATTCGGAGCCGGCTGCACGAACGAAAAATGATGACGCAATACGTCGTTACCTCGCTCTGAGGCGTTCCATTTATTTCAGTTATGTTTTTATATTTATTTTGTTTTGTAATGTTAATTTTATGTTTATTTTTATTTCTATTTTTATTTTTACTACTTTTACTTTTATTTTTATTTTTATTTCTATTTCTATTTTTATTTTTATTTTTATTTTCTTATGACGTGGTCACGTTCAACCATCGTCAGTAAACCGACTTTACAGACAGCCGATTTTTTATTTATTAACCAGTTAAAATGACTCAGGAGGAATGGGGAAGCGCTCGTAGCCCCGCGGACTCGGTGTTCTGTAAACGGTCACTGCAGTAAGCAACTTTCACTATGGCCGGTCCTTGGATGGGTTACCATCCATGTGACCACTTTATGACAGTTATTTGAGCGTTTCCGTGTTTCGAAAGGCACGTTAAGCCGTTGGTCCCGGTTGCCAGTAAAATGGCAGTCGTTAAGCCAAGTTGAAGGCCTTTTTAGGCGGTTTGAAAAATTTCAACAGTAGGCAGTCACAACCTGCGCCTGTCCATCTCAATACGGCAATACGGCCACGTCACGCTAGCGTCTAGGGCCTGCTTCTGCAAGACGGTGAGCAGCTTCCCCACCATCCTCAGGCCTCCGGTTCTATAATTAAGCAAATAGTGGTGTTACTTCGTCACAATCGTTTGAAAGGAGGGTAGTTGGATAGAGTGGACTCGAAAGGAGGGTACCTACTTGGATATTCAATATTAATTTATTTCAAGTAACACAGACTCATACCAAAATCATAACCAATAATAAACTTAAACAATAAAATTAATCTGTACAATAATACATAAAACATAATAATACAATAAATAAATTGACACACATAAACCTTAAAATAAAATAAATTCATACAATACACATTTGCATTAAAAAAATGATAATAATAAAAAATAATAATAATAATAATTAATGCAGATAAAACATTTAAAAATAAAATAATCATCTTAAATTAACTAATTAATCAGAGTACCTACTATATGCCGAATGCCAATCAGCCGGTGTCTCCATGTGCAACTGTACAACATCTCCTGATGTACACACAGTCAAGCCGTCCTGCGCAGACTTTCAGCATGCTGTTAGCACTCCCCCGCACACACCTCACCAGTGCATTACATTTCTTACGCATTGTTGCATAGAAGCAATCAACGCGGGCTTCCGCAAACATTCCGGATGCAATGCAAATATTGTGTGAACTCTTAACCGCCAGTACTTCAGTTCCTCCGGAAAAGTCCAGAGCCGGAAAAGTCTGAAATACTGAGTAACATTATGGTAAAGTAACTGTTCGTTCGCGTATAAGTCGTTATCTCGTAAATTCATGACCCTCTTTTTGAGCAGTCAGTTAAAAAATATGGTCTATGACGTCTATGTCTTTCTCAGGGACTCTAAACAATTTTTATAGGTACCTTACATCTAAATCGCTTCAGTGGTTTAGGCGTGAAAGCGTAACAGACAGACAGACAGAGTTACTTTCGCATTTATAATATTAGTAGGGATGTAGCGCGTGTGATATCTCCTCTGGTGTTGCAATCTTCCATAAACTGCGGTTACTACTTTCCATCAGGTGGGCTGTTAGCTTTTCTGCCACCTTAGTAGTATAACGAACTCCACCTAATAGTAACTGAACGGGAACAAAAAATTCAGCAATAACGTGTCATTGATTTATGCACACATTTACGCGCAGCTGTAGAATGTAGATTAATCTCCGGGTGCCAATTCTCGACCACACGACGCAAATGCGCGGATGGAAATTCACGGGGGAAACGTCATCTGAGTGGCAAGTGCGAGTTTTTGCGTGAGCCTGTCGACATTCACGGCGCGCCAATTCGTGTGGAATCGACACCCCGCCACCTAGCTGTAAACGCGGGAACTTGTCTCAATTCCATACAAATCGGCGATAACGCGCTCACCCGTGAATGTCGAAACTCGCACTTGCCACTCTGTCTCATATTTTGCCGTTCTTAGTTATGAGAACCCGTTTGTGTCTGAATGCGTAGACACAAACGGGTGACACGTCATGTCGTGTGGTCGAGAATCGGCGCCCTGCTACAACACTGCGGGGGTGAGGTAACACAGCAAGGTAAGAAGAAGGGAAGGTAACTACGTCTTTTATTTTCGTGAGATAAATCCTACAGGGATGCTATGTCGGACTCCTACCGACTTAAAACCACACGGTTCCTACCTACAGCTTATGGTTGGGAGCCCCGGGTAAGCCCTCGGAAGGATGTCCCAGGACTCCCAACAGACCTACGGCTCACACTGCGAACTCGCCTGCGCCAGCGGGTGGTTCGGGTGCTATCCCGCGTCTTAGGGGGGTTTCGGGTGTGATCCCGCTTCTAAGGGGTGGCGTGCGTGAATCCCTCACGTCACGCTGTCATCTAAGGCCTGCTTCTGTAAGGACGGTGAGCAGCCCCTTCCCCGTCTTCAGGCCCCCCGGTCATGGAGGCCGATAGCCTTGGGTGAAGACTGTGGAACCCGGGTGGGAGAGTTCTCTCCCTCCCCGCCGTCTCTTTCACGAGCATGACCTGCTCAGGTAACTACGTCTAACCTTCCAATACGCAGTTATTTGCAATGCAGTAAAAACAACTCATAAAAGATTCACAAACAGATGCAAATATAGGAAAAATAGATCGTAGACACCTTGAATGTTGTCAACAACTTAAATCTATGATATTGTTAAGAAATATTTTTTAGGGTTCCGTATACAAATGGTAAAAACGGACCCCTGAGACTTCGCCGTCTGTCTGTCACGAGGCTGTATCTCAGGAACCGTGATAGCTAGAGAGCTGAAATTTTATTTATTTATTTACACTTTATTGTACGACAAGTAAATAAAATTATGGTACACAAATTTAGTGCAAGAAGATGTACAATGGGCGGCCTTATCGCTAAAAAGCAATTTCTACATAATAGCGGCGTTTTCCCTGAAAGAAAACGCATATTAAAATACTTACCTAATTCGAAGCTTATATAATGAGATAGGCATATCCGTTACCCGTAGGCTTATCTTACTCATGTTTGATGACGTATTTCCGTCGACTCACCAGTAGGGGGCGCCACCTGTGAACTTATAAAGAACATGGCGTCCACTTTGTCCTCAATGGCTTTTATTCACCAGGCAGATTTAAAAAGTAAGCTTCGAATTAGGTAAGTATTTTAATATGCGTTTTCTTTCAGGGAAAACGCCGCTATTAAAAGTACTTGACCGTAATTCGAAGCTTATATAATGAGAAATGTTTGTTTTCGCCTGGTGAGTGACGGAAACGCCAATGTGATTCTAATTTATTTTTAGGAAAATAATATTATAGAATGTTGTATGTATGGTATCTAGATTTATAATCTTTACCATCTTGAACAACTTCATATGTAATCTTAAACAGACTAAATAAGGAATCTTATTTAAGGAGTAGTAAGTATTCCTTCTATTGACAGGATTAAATAATTGCGAATTATTATTATATTTGATTGGTGGTAGTAGCTGACATTATTACTCGACGATAAAAATTTTTGAAATCCATCGTCAATTACCTCTTGTTAAGGATTAATTTGATCTTACCACCACCACCAATTCTTAGAAGCTGCTGTTGACCGGGTAGTGCCGGGGCTAGAATAGTTGGAGAACCTCTAACAGTCATAAATAAACTATTAGACTGTGTAGTCTCATATCGGTTACTCTGATATCCTAATTTCTATCTAGAATAAAGGATTCAATTGATTAGTCGTAGGTGTTATCTTTGTTTACAATGTTTTCCAACCAGATTGTCTGAAATGAAAATGATCAGTTTCGGACTCTTAATTCGGGCCTAAAAGTAGTACCTATGACGTGAGTTAATACAATCGAGCAAAGTTAGATCGTGGTTGCGGCGACCTAAGCATAAAATCACTATGACGAGAAACCTGAAAAATGTTCTCTGTGTATCAATACTTAGTAATATTGAACTAAGTCATCAATCCCAATATCAATGAATATGTGACTTATCTTTCTTTACATTTTTTAAAGAGATCGACCAAGATATGTTTAACCAAAACATGCGAACTATGTAAAGTTGACTAACGGTTTCCATATTATCAAGAACAGCAACAACAGATTTATGTAACAGAATCGTATTATATAATAACCATGAATAAAATGCAAGTCGGTTAAAACATCTTAAAAGGTAGGTCTCAAAGAGCTCAATAGTAGAAGTTTTTGATTTAATATCTGTTATTTACCTCTTCGCCCCCCCCCCCCACATTTCCACAGATTCTCTATGTGAGGTGGTGGGAGACCTGTCGAGGTGTTTATTAGAAGGAAAGAAATAATGTTTATTAGGTTCTTTTGCAGGTTCTGCAGAACGAATGGAGCTTACAGAGCTCTCGCTTTGAGATCTGCCCTCTATTATTACCTTGTGCCATCGCGGCGCCATAAACACTCCTGTTGACCGATTAAGGTGTGACAGCATCTTGGGTACTAAAAATGGTGGTGGAAGTAATATCCACACATTACAAACAGGCCTATCATGTAGTGTTCTCCATTTCATAATAGGAATATTGTTTGTAGGAAATCTTGCTTTAGTGGTGTTTGAAGCAGGATGCTCACAAAAAATACCCGGAGGAGCTGATACATATGGTATCGGCTCGGAATGCAGTGTATGGTAAAGTCAATTTGATGTCGGACCATTACACGCAAGCTGACGAGTTAAGTTCGTCAAGGCAATTGATTTGCTCTCGTCCCTCTGGGCGGATGGACTACAACTGCTTTGAATGAGTACAGACTGTAACACAGTACCGGTAGGTATATGATATCGAATCATGTGTAAGATTATCAACATCTCTCTTTGATGCAATGCAATCTTTGTTATTCTAGGCCCTCGAGCCTGTTAGAGAAATGTTTTCTAGCTGGGCTCCCAAGCGAAATCTGACGCGTCCGTGGTAAGAAAGCATCTCGGATGGAAAGCTTGTAAAATTGACGAGAACCGGTAATTGCGGACCCACTATTGGAGTTCCACTTGTACCACTCCGTGCACTACCATTTTCTTCAGTGGTTTGTCGGTTAGGGGATTGACCGAATGTGACGCCGAGGTAAAGCTACCTCTAGGCACTGCGAAAGGGGTAAAAAATCAAAAGACCCACCAAGTTTGAATTTTCTTTAAAAGAACTAAGTTTCTTTGATTTGGAATTAAATAAATCTTCCTTTTATGTCTAATATCTTTTCTTTTGGTTTTGGACTTTCAGGTAGTTCTATGTCTATCGCATAACGATATGAGAGGTTTCTTTGGGAACCTATTATTGTTTTCTCCCAATTGTCTAACCATCTCTGGGTTTGAAGAGTTTTCAAGGCTATTTGTACGTGTTTGTGAAGAGTAAGAGGATTTTGATGCGCAAAATGAGATTTTGTATAGGTAGACGAGTATTTGAATACTCTTATTCTATAGAAATCGAGGCACCCAGATGGTGAGAAACGAAAATGTTTTGGGTGCGGCTTACCCGAGCGGAAGACAAGAATGTGCTTTGAGAAAGAATAATGTAAACTACATCAGCTTTATCATGAAAATAAGCTTGACTGAGATGTATTTTGCACATCCAATCTCGTGGTTGGAGGAAATCTGGTAAACGGAACATGCTGAAAGATAGAATTATTCTGGCTTCACAAAGGCGTACAATGTCCTAAAACTGAATTCTGGGCGGATGACCCATCGCTATTTGAAGTTAGGAAAAGTGGAGAAATCAAACTTGGTGACAAAGGAACTAGTTTTTTTTTTTTTTTTTTTTTTTTTTTTTTTTTTTTTTTTTTTTTTTTTTTTTTTAGAGTGCCTTGAGCATTCATCTTTTGAACCATTGCACAATGTGGTCATTTCAGTTAAAAAGGAAACTTTTCGTTGTATTGATTCTTAAGTATTTAAAGCAATTTGTATTCCACCTTAGTCAAGTTTTCCATAGCATTTTAACATAAAGTGAAAATTTACAACTTTGTCAGGACGGGACTTGAACAGAGTTCGGTGTTAATTTAAATGTGGGAAGGTTATCAGTTTTGAGCAGGATTCGAACCTGCGTCCTCTCGAATACCGTGCAGGACGGATTGAAGTTTCTGGATAAAGGAAATGCGGTACCCTTTTATAAATTTAAAACTTTTTGGTACTCTTGTTCCTTACCAACGTATTTTGTACAGAGTTAACTGACCGACATAGAATGACAGGGTCATATTATTTAGTGTTTCCTTTGCTGGTGTGGGCAGAGGATGTTAGACCTCTCCTCGTCTCTTTGAGAGCCTCGAGCTCCGAAATTTCGTAATTGAAGGGACATCCTTGCATGGTTACTTAGTATGTTATCGTACGCCTGGTTACTATCGTATACCCAATTATTATAGATACACAATATTGTACATACCCCTCGAGGGTGGTAACTGGTTAGTATTTCCTTTGCTGGTATGGGCAGGGGATGTTAAACTTCTCAGTCTCTTTGAGAGCATAAAGCTCAGAAATTTCTTAATTGAAGGGACATTTACTGTCGTATGCCCAATTATTATGGATATTGTACACACCCCTCGAGAGTGGTAACTGTAATACAGGCCTAAAAAGGCTCTTGGTACAATGGAATCTGGACTCCATTCGATGGAGATCTGATCTTGACGCCTGATCCTCTCGAAGGCTGGCGTAATGATTTGGATGAACTTTTTTCGGGGTCATCCTTTTTTGGAGATCGAAGACCAAAATGCATGCCTTCCCGCGTGCCGTTGAAAAGGCTTCAGCCTCGAAAATGTATGTGTTTGAAGGCGATATTTTATCAAGGTTCATTTTTAAGAATTGGGTCTTTGACAATTCTGAGAATAATATATGAAATCAGATCTATGGCCGCAAGCCATTTGTAATAAATTGATAAAAGATATATGGAAATCCTATTATTAAAGTAGGTCTTCAATTTTGTCATAAATATTTTCGAAGAAACTTAAGTTTTTCAAAAGATTCTGTTTAAAAATACAAAAGGTTTTGGCAGCAAAAGCCTTTTGGCAGAAAGAACCTTGTCAGCTTTTTCAAAATGTAGCAGGGATTCGAATTGTCGGATCTCCCCGTTTTTGTTTAGGTTGACGAACCCAGGACTATGATTTTACAATAGTGGGTATCAGCATATTATCTTATCAAGGCAATTTGTCGCCTTCTCCTTCTGCGAGCAGGTCATGCTCGTGAAGGAGGCGGCGGGACGGGTACGGGAGAGAACTCTCCCACCCGAGTTCCGCAGTCGGCGGCCTGGGCGCCGCCGACGTGTCTTCGCCGAGGACTATCGGCCACCATGACCGGGGGCCTGAGGACGGTGACAGGGCGGCTCACCGTCCTTACAGAAGCAGGCCCATGACGGCAGCGTGACGTGAGTGAGACAATTCACGCACGCCCCCCCCTTAGAAGCGGGATCACACCCGAAACCCCCCAAAGACGCGGGATAGCACCCGAACCACCCCCTGGGCGAGGCCGCAGTAGCGGCCGTGGGTCTGTTGGGAGTCCTGGGACATCCTCCCGAGGGTTTACCCGGGGCTCCCAACCATAGACTGTTGGGCGTGACGTGAGGTTTTTTAGTCGGTAGGAGTCCGGCATAACATCCATGAGGATTTTCCCTCACGTTAAACAAAAAAAAAAAAAAAAAGGCAATTTGTCGCCAAAACGTGTCTATCAACCTCTTAGATTATACTGACCGAAATCTCTTTTAATGCTGTCCCTATATAAAATACGAAGCAAGGATGATTGTTCCTATCATCCTCGTAAATTAACCTCTGATCTGTGAAGAAATTTACACTTGGTCAGGACCAGTGTTAGGTAATAAGAAATAACTCACCTATTTCCATCATCCTTATCTGGTTTAGTGGAAGTCGACTTCTTTTACTCCACTTACGACAATGCACGTGGCGTCGCGATTGCCCTTATTTGAAGTTCGAGCTAAATGAGCTGGAACTGTAGCTATTTGACGTACCTAATACAGTAACTGGAGCTCAGAGCGCGCTTCTGAAATACTCCACTTGGAATTAGCTCACTTTCTAAGGATGGAGGATTCATTTCTATCAAGAAACCAAACTAATAGTATTATGTTACGTACCTAAAATTTAAGTACTACTTTCATGGTGAACATTTAGTTATTACTTTGACACACTCGTACGTATTCAGAAACTTGGGATGATTACGATTTTACCCATAATAGGCCATATTTTTACATGTATAGGAACATCTAGTAATTAATGTGCCTTTATGTGGGTAGGTATAAAAATATTTTGAAAATATTTTCTTTATTCGGCGGTACTTACGCTGTACATACACGAAGCAAATAATATCTAAAAAAAAAGTATTAGTACCTATGAATACAATCTATAAAATCAGTTTGATATTAGCTGTAACTAAAGATATTAAATGAAAGAAACTGCAACCTCGAAAGGTTTACGTGCTATTTTTAAATAATAGGTTATTTCACGTTATGACGTATCACACTCATATGTGATCGTAAAAATATGAAGTAAAAACATACCTGAGACTTAAACGAACGGTTAAACCGTTAAATATGTCTGTAGGTTCACTTACTTCAATCACAAGTCACTTGTTTTAGATTCACTGTACCTATATTCAAACGAACGGCAAAGCCGTTAAATAATTATTTCTGTAAATTCACTTACTTCATCCCAAGTCACTTTTTATAACTTTACTAGGTATATAACTAGTAACTAGAAAAAATAAATGCACTAGCAGGTGATCCTGCTGAATCCTGCTATAACCTTTTGCTACGGGAATCAAAACGCCAATGAGGACAAAGTGGACGCCATGTTCTTTATAAGTTCACAGGTGGCGCCCCCTACTGGTGAGTCGACGGAAATACGTCATCAAACATGAGTAAGATAAGCCTACGGGTAACGGATATGCCTATCTCATTATATAAGCTTCGAATTACGGTCAAGTACTTTTAATATAATACAAAACACATAAATATTGAGAATAAATACATCATAATAAGTATATAAAATATAAACACAACATACATAAACACGAATATACATATATACCTATATACACATGCGAATATAAATATATATATACACCCATACATACATATATATATATATATATATACAGGGTGAATTTTTCAAAAGGGATTGGATGGCCAAATCCGAAACTATAAGGAATAACGAAAAATGCTCAAAGGAGTCACGAGCCCGATTTTGATGAAACTTAAAACCTCATCATTAGATTTTTGAAAAACCAATAATCCTAGCTGGGAATCGAATCCATTGATTTTGAAAAAAAAAACACACCCTTTATTATTACACCATACGATAGTGTTGCTATTAACTATCATATTCTGGGAAGTAATGATATACGGCAAACTACAGGAAAGAGCTCATCTTTAACAAAATACATTTTATTTTTCTTACGTTAAACTGATTAATTGTTCAAAATCTTTGCAATACATAGCTGGATTCGAAACCTCAAGGAATAATTAAGGAATATTATTAATTCCGTTTAGAATATTCTCTAAAAAATCATTCTGAGCATAATTTAAAACACGGAATAGTTACGATGTTTTCTGGGATTTCGAACGAAACAAATTATGATACAAAATTTAGGTACATGAAATATGCATTCTATTAAAATTCCAAATGTTCCTTAAATTTGGCGTATATCATTACTTTGCAAAATTTGATCCTTAACAGCGACTCTATCGTATGGTGTAATAATAAAGGGTGTGTTTTTTTTTTCAAAATCAACAAGTTCGATTCCCAGCTAGGATAATGAGTTTTTCAAAAATCGAATGATGAGGTTTTAAGTTTCATCAAAATCGGGCTCGTGACTCCTTTCAGCATTTTTCGCTATTCCTTATAGTTTCGGATTTGGCCATCCAATCCCTTTTCAAAAATTCATCCTGTATATATATATATAAAGGGTGTTTTTTTAGAGGTATAGAACTTTGAAATGGAATAAAACAAAGGTGATTGGTTTTATTGACATGAAAATGGCTTTATTCGAAAGAAAATCTTCTGGCATTATAATTTAAATATGATTTCTGGCATATAACCGCCACGACTGGCTCGGACGTAGTCTAATCTAGAGGTCCAATTTTCGATGACTTTCCCAACATTTGTGGCCGTATATCGGCAATAACGCGCCGAATGTTGTCCTCCAAGTGGTCAATCGTTTCGGACTTATCGGCGTAGACGAGCGACTTCACATATCTCCACAGAAAATAGTCAAGTGGCGTTAAATCGCACGACCCTGGAGGCCAATCCACGGGTCCAAAACGTGAAACTATGCGGTAACCAAACGTTTCCTTCAATAAATCAATTATGGCACGAGCTATGTGACATGTTGCGCCGTCTTGTTGAAACCATTACTCCTGCACATCATGGTTGTTCAATTGATGAACGAAAAAGTCAGTAATCATCGCTCTATAGCAGTCACGATTGACTGTAACGTTCTGGTCAGCATCGTTTCTAAAGAAGTACGGACCAATTATTCCACCAGCCCATAAAGCACACCACACAGTCAGTTGTTCTGGATGTAACGGTGTCTCAACATACACTTGAGGATTATCATCACCCCAAATATGGCAGTTTTGTTTATTGACGTATCCATTCAACCAAAAGTGAGCTGCACCGCTAAACAAAATTCGCTTATGAAAATCACGATACGTATTTCGGACAGAACCATGATTTTCAAAATAAATTTGCACAATTTGGAAGCATTGTTCAGGCGTCAGTCTATTGATGTTGAAATGCCAAGCCAAACTAAATATAAATCACTTTACAGCTGATAAAAATACCGCCAGTTAAAACAGTTATGCCAACTTAAAGTTCTATACCTCTAAAAAAAACACCCGTTATATATATATATACTACACACCTATTATAGAGATAGATAGTGATCCTTCACCATTTTTTTAAATTGGATTATCGTCTGCGCTCGTCTTACCTCTACTGGAAGTTTATTCCATAGGCGTATAGCCGTAACTGTGTAAGATTTGTCATAGAATGTTGACGAGTGAGACGGCATTTTTAATATTAGGTTTTCCGATGACCTCAGACATTTTGAATGCGTATTGTGGAGGAACTCAAAACGTTCCTTTAAATAGAAAGGAGTCGAAGGGTTAAGTATAAAAACCGCTGTAACAAAGTAGAAGTAGATAAAGTTGTATGCCAAGATCGTAGCAAATGGAAAGCCATAGTCTCAACCTATCCCGACAGGAGTCAGGCGTGATGATATGTATATATGGTAAATATTATAGAAGAGCTCGTAGCCCTGCTTGCTAATTATTTAGTGCAGCAGTGAGAATTTGTGCTATTCACAAATGCTAGTTTTGGAGTTGGGGTGTTTTCTGTGTGCAATTTGTTATTACATATTATAATCTGTAGAAAATATTAATCTTCTTACAACAAGGGTTTTGTAGTCTTCTTCTCATGAAACTAGTTTCGTACAAAAGAATTATACTTCGTACTGCAATATAGTTACGTAGGAAGGGCTTCGTAGGCGGTCGTTTGTAACCAACTTCGTAGGAGGAAATGTCTTCTTACGAAGCTAGTTTCGTACAAAAGAAGAACATTATGCTTCGTACTACATACAATATACACTCGAGAGCAATGAATCCGGGTCACTTAAAGAATCCTAAAAATCTCGGAAACTAAAAATGCTAGGTTAATGCAATAAATTGTATTTAATAGACAATGTAATACTCCTTAAATGAAGGTATTAAAACTTCTTAGTTATTGTAAAGTTATATCATAAAAAAATCAAATTTGAAAAAGGGCCACTTTCGAAGATGGAACTACGAAATTACAGCATTTGGTGTTGCTTTTGTTTGTAATCTGTCATTTATGTGGGTACATAAACCATGTTGATAGTGCTCTATATTCATTAATCAAGCTGAAATTATGTCGCTTACGCCTGAAGAATGCACCAGAATACTTACAATGCTGGAAACCGGCCGGAGTCAGCGCGATACAGCCAGGACTGTCGGTGTGTCGCTGTCAACAGTACAAAGAGTTCTCCGACGTTACGAAGAAACTGGTTCTAACCTACGCAGACCAGGAACGGGCAGAACCAGGTGTACCACAGCACGAGAAGACCGATACTTGGTGAACACCATGCTTCGAAATCGCTTTCTCACAGGAACTGAACTCACCAATCAGTTTCGACGCCTCGGAGGAAGTAACCCAAGTGCATGGACAGTAAGACGTCGGCTTGATGAATCTACCTTAAAACCCCTTAGACCTGCAAACGGCCCTAAACTGGAGCGTGGGCATCGTATTTCAAGACTAAGGTATGCCCAGAGCCACGTAAATTGGAGTATTGAAGATTGGTCAAAAGTTATGTTCACCGACGAATCAAAATTTATGCTCTACAAGCACGATGGAAGACACAGAGTGTATCGAAGACCAGGGGAAAGATTCAAGCAAGCATGCATCGAAGAAAAAGTAGCCTACGGTGGTGGGTCTGTACTTGTGTGGGCCGGAATTTCTTCTGAAAGTCGCACAGAGCTGGTGATCATAGAAAACGGCTCTTTAACTAGCGTAAGATATGTGGAAGAAATCCTCAATGATCACGTTGGTCCATTTATGGTCAATTTAGGTGAGGATGCTATATTTATGCATGACAATGCCCGACCTCATACAGGTAGGATTGTGAATGACTACCTTCAAGAGTGGCCAGCGCGCAGCCCGGATATCAACCCGATCGAGCATGCTTGGGACGAGCTAGGCAGATGCGTAAAACAACGAAACCCTCCCCCAATCACGCTTCGTGAGCTCAAAATTGCTCTCACAGAGGAATGGGAGAATATTCCCCAAAATCGTATAAGGAACTTGGTGTACAGCATGCCAAACCGCGTAAACGCAGTAATGGAAGCACGAGGAGGCAATACGAAGTATTAAAATTCAAGAAAATCGTAATAAAGTTCAAAAATTTCATGTTTCCTATTTTTGTTTTAAGGAGAGATCGGCAGTTTTTTCTTTATGTAATTTTGTGTTAATAAAATGTATGGTGACTCATATTTTTTTTACTTTCATTTAAGGAGTATTACATTGTCTATTAAATACAATTTATTGCATTAACCTATCATTTTTAGTTTCCGAGATTTTTAACATTCTTTAAGTGACCCGGATTCATTGCTCTCGAGTGTAGTTACGTAGCAAGGGTTTGGTATTGGTAGATGGTCGTATGTAACCTATTTCTTCTTGGAGAAAAAGTCTTTTCCTAATGCAATACCTACATCATCTGTGAAAATTACCTACCTATATGCATCACATATATATCACCTATATGCAGATGATTTGCAAATATACTGTCAGACACCAGTTCTACAGTTAAATGATGCTGTGGAGTCTGTAAATAAGGATTTGAGTCATATCAGCGAGTGGAGTAGATATTTTGGGCTCAAAGTCAACCCTAGCAAGACACAAGTCGCTGTCTTGGGCAGTTCCCAAATGAAATCGAAAATTGTGTGGACAAGTATTTCCCCGGTAACATTTGACAACATTACAATTGCAATTAGTGACAAGGTTAAGAACTTGGGAGTATACATGGACTCTACGTTGTCATGGGAGCCACAGATGCAAGAATTGAGCCGTAAGATGTTTGCATCGGTGGGCTCATTACGGAAGCTACAAAGTCTTCTGCCTATGACCACCAAAATTGCGCTTGCAAAGGCGCTACTGTTGCCCATACTCGATTATGCAGATGTCAGCTATCCTGATCTTGCCGAATACCATTTAGACAAACTCGAGCGTCCTCAAAATGTTTGCATAAGGTTCATTTTTGGTTTACGCAAATATGACCATGTTTCTCAATTCAGAACGCAGCTTGGGTGGTTATCATACCTACTATCACGCCTATGTCCCCGAGGGGGTAGGTTGTTTTCAAAGTCGAGCATCCTTATTTCTTTACTAATCACTTATTATAAATGGAAAAGTTTGTGATTGGATGTTTGATACTCTTTCTAACGCAACGGCTGAACACGGATCTAGCTGTAATTTGGTTCAGGGATAGATCATACAGGGTGTATTTTTGAAACGGGGCAGCAAGGGCAAGTACCTTAACTGTTGTAGTTACAGCAAAACGTTCTTAGGAGACCTCGAACTTTTTGAGATATTTTGAACTGCATTCACAGATATTGCAAAAATCTTACAGTTAGAAATTTACTGAGTACTAGGAAAGACAGAAATCGCTAAAAACTTTTCTCGTACATTCAAAAATACATCCTGTATAATCTGGAATAACACAAACTTTTATTACCGAAATAAGTTCCCATGGAATGCGGAAACGGGAACAAAATTCCATGCAGGTGGAGTCGCATCAACATCTACACATTCTACATTAATATTATAAAGAGGAATAAAAAAATGAATTTTTGTGTGTATATTTGTTATGAATTAACTCAAAAACGGATTTAAAAATTTATTTCATCATTTGAAAGCTACTTTCACCCTGAGAAACATAGGCTATATTTTATTCCCGTATTCCCACGTTAACGGGAGCTACGCGGGTAAAACGCGTGACGTCCGCTAGTACAATATAATGTGCCAGATATTTAATTCATAGAGTTATCAAAATATACGTTTCTATATCACTGAGAAGTGGGAACGGTTCCTGTCCTCGCTTAATTGCCTACAGCAGTGGACAAAGGAAATAGGTCAGTATGCCAGATGGGCGGGGCGGATCCCTACTTGTAGCAATTTAGATAGATATTGGGGTTCCGCAGGGCAAACAAGTCTCCCGTCTGTTTGTCGTTATAAATTAAGCATCGGCGTTGCTTTCAAATTTTAGGAAATTTCCACAGATGTCGATATTGGACTGGAAATAAATTAATCATCGGCGTTGCTTTTTAACGTGTGGAAATTTTTACAAACGTCGCGTCGCGTCGTGTTGAACTCGAATACCACGTACCAAGTCTACGTGGTCTACCTGGGTGCTGATTCTCGACCACACGACGTGAACGCATGGACGGCAAAGACTTCTATATAAACTGAGGTAGACATGCCGTACTCTAACAAACGAGATTTCAAAAGCAATCCTCGAACACACACATTGCTAAGACTACACTCACTTATAAATTAATAATATTTACGTAATTGTCACCACAATAGCAATGTACGAAAAGAACAAGAGTAAAAGAGAAGGCGTATGGACTCCGATTGCAAGCCGAGTACTCTCGAAGTTTTGTCTCACTACATTACAGTGCTAGCAATGCTGCTAATTAGCTCAGTTTATAGGTTTCAAAAATCGGTGCGTAGGGCATGTCTACCTCAGTTTATATAGAAGTCTTTGGTGGCCGCAAATTGACGGGTGAAACGTCGTCCGTCCGTCTCATGTTTCGCCGTTCCTAAATATGAGACAGGTGACGTTTCACCCGTCAATTTCCGTCCACGCATTCATGTCGTGTGAAGCGAGAATCGGCCCCCTGGTCTGTTCGTCAGACCCATACATAATAAAACTGTTGAGGGTCGAGAGTCTGTACATGAAAGATATTTTGAAAATTATAATTGTAGGTCATTCTCTAATCGATACTGAACCCGAAAATGCGTAATTTAAAAAATTGTTGTCTGTTTGTATCCCGAATAAGTATTACGTCGAAACTACTGAATCGATTCGAATGAAACTCTGTACAATCAGAGCTTATAATCCGAGGAAGGTTCTACGATACTTTTGATCCCGATATTTTGCGCGGTTCCTTTGGGAGAGGGGATGAAAGACAAAACGGTTTTTTAGTTGTAACTTCTCAATGCGTGGTCAAATTTTTTTCAGTGATAAAGGAAGTAGGTACTTTAAGGATTGTTTCACAAGTTTCAATTTTGAGGGTTTTGTAGTTCAGGAATAAGAGACATCGTAACTTTCGCAAAACCTACAATTCAAGGATTCCTTTGAATGTGAGGGTAAATCTGAACTGGCGTGTTGGCTTAATCATAAAAGAGCTTAATGATTAAGGCTATTGTAAAATGTTGTGCTATTGGGCTATTGTTTTAGATGGACTTCATCTTTAAGCTCTTTTATGATTAAGCAAACAGGGCAGTTTCATACGCTTCCCAGAGTCTGTTGAAAAAATACCTGTCCTTTCATACATCTTATGTGGCGTAAACGAAGTTGCAAGGGTCAGCTAGTAACTTAATATTAGTGTGAGTTTTTCATCGTGTGGAAATTTCCACAATGTCATGTTGGACTCCAACCAGTTTCAAGGTTCTTTAGGTAGTAAATCTACCGTCTGTTTGTCAGTAGTAGTAACTTAAGCTTCAGCATGGGTTTTTAACGTGTAAAAATTTCCACAAGCGTCGTGTTAAACTCGAATACATTTCAGGGATCCGTAGGTACTTAACAAGTCTATCATCTGCTCCTGGGACATCCTTCCGAGTGCTTACCCGGGGCTCCCAACCATAGGCTGTTGGGCGTTACGTGAGGTTTTTTAGTCGGTAGGAGTCCGACATAGCATCCATGAGGATTTTCCCTCACGTTAAAAAAAAATCAGTCTATCGTCTGTTTGTCAGTAGTAGGAAATTAAGCTTGAGCATTGGTTTTTTAATCTGTGCAAATTTCCACAGCTGTCATGTTGTACTCAAACCGTCTGGCAACACTTAATAGCTACTATTCCGTCTTGCGTAGGGTAACTCTTTGGAAGCATAGGTATCCCAGAATTCCCGGCGAACTTTTGCGATTGCAATGCGATTACAGTTATTAGCCCCTCTATAAAATAGAGTGCAGAGGGGCTTATGTCCAGATTTCGTCTGTAGTCTGTGTGTATGTTGCATTAAACTCATAACTTCAAAACCACGTGACTTACAATACGGAAATTTTGCAGACAGTAATAGCTGGTCATTTTGAGAGAGTATACAAAATTTCAGAACAATAGGTCACGTGGTTTTTTTAGAAGAGAGAGAGGGGCAGTCTAGTGAGACCGATCTCACTGCTTCTTGTTTTCCTTTAACTAAAGACCAATTGGCAAGTCAGCTTATAAGTAAAAATAGTCTGCAAGAAGTCGAAACAAAAGATTCAAATATTTATGACCTTAGACCTAGAAAATAATTTTAACCACACACAAGATTTCATAAAACCAGTTCTGGAGTGGAGACTGCGACTTGGTTAACGTGGGGTAGAGGACGGCCACTCCAGATGGACCGACAGCCTGAAGAAAATAGTCGCATGAGACCGTGTGTTGTGGCGCAAATTGGTAGTGGCCTGCGTCCAGAAGTGGTCTACCATACACTGATTTAACATCTCCCAGACCTTAGGCGCAGCACCGTGTGTTGTGGCGTGAATTGGTAGAGGCCTGCGTCCAGAAGTGGTCTGCTATAAACTGCTTTAACATCTCCTAGACCTTAGGCGCAGCACCGTGTGTTGTGGCGTGAATTGGCAGAGACCTGCGTCCAGAAGTGGTGTGCTATAAACTGATTTAACATCTCCTAGACCTTAGGCGCAGCACCGTGTGTTGTGGCGTGAATCGGTAGAGACCTGCGTCCAGAAGTAGTCTGCTATAAACTGATTTAACATCTCCTAGACCTTAGGCGCAGCACCGTGTGTTGTGGCGTGAATTGGTAGAGACCTGCGTCCAGAAGTGGTCTGCTATAAACTGATTTAACATCTCCTAGACCTTAGGCGCAGCACCGTGTGTTGTGGCGTGAATTGGTAAAGGGCTGCGTCCAGAAGTGGTCTGCTATAAACTGATTTAACATCTCCTAGACCTTAGGCGCAGCACCGTGTGTTGTGGCGTGAATTGGTAGAGACCTGCGTCCAGAAGTGGTCTGCTATAAACTGATTTAACATCTCCTAGACCTTAGGCGCAGCACCGTGTGTTGTGGCGTGAATTGGTAGAGGCCTGCGTCCAGAAGTGGTCTGCTATAAACTGATTTAACATCTCCTAGACCTTAGGCGCAGCACCGTGTGTTGTGCCGTGAATTGGTAAAGGCCTGCGTCCAGAAGTGGTCTGCTATAAACTGATTTAACATCTCCTAGACCTTAGGCGCAGCACCGTGTGTTGTGGCGTGAATTGGTAGAGACCTGCGTCCAGAAGTGGTCTGCTATAAACTGATTTAACATCTCCTAGACCTTAGGCGCAGCACCGTGTGTTGTGGCGTGAATTGGTAGAGGCCTGCGTCCAGAAGTGGTCTGCTATAAACTGATTTAACATCTCCTAGACCTTAGGCGCAGCACCGTGTGTTGTGGCGTGAATTGGTAAAGGCCTGCGTCCAGAAGTGGTCTGCTATAAACTGATTTAACATCTCCTAGACCTTAGGCGCAGCACCGTGTGTTGTGATGTGAATTGGCAGAGACCTACATCCAGCAGCTGACTGTTTTAAGCTAATTCTACTCCCATTTCTCCACAGATGGACATCTACGTGCAGACAGCCAGCCCGATAGTAGAACAGGTCCTTAAAGGCTACAATGGGACCATCTTCGCGTATGGCCAGACCGGTACCGGCAAGACATATACCATGGCCGGTAGCAACACTGCGCCGGAGCTGAGAGGGATTATACCTAACTCTTTCGCTCACATCTTCAGCCATATCGCGAAGGCTAAGGACGATGAGAAGTAAGTATGGCTTTATTTTTCTAGTAGCAAACGTCTCGCGATTTCACCCGCATAGCTCTCGTTCCCGTGGGAATACGAGAATGAAATATAGTCTATATTATCCGGGGATAGCTTAGCTTCCCAACAGTGAAAGAATTCTTCAAATCGGTCCAGTAGTTTCGGAGCCTATTCGATGCAAACATACAATCTAACCTTTCCTCTTTATAATTTTTAGTATAAACTAAGTCCACGATGCTCGAAGTTTCGCCTCGCCTGCTTAGAATTCGGTGCCCTTTCCCACTTCCCATGGGAGCTTATTCCCGGGATAAATAGCAATCTAAGTATTCCAGACTACAATTTGTTCCTGTACTAAATTTCAGCCAGATCCATTACATCGTGAAAGAGTAACAAACATCCACACATCGATGACACACTTTCACACTGACACACTTTCGCATTTATAATATTAGTAAGAAGTAAGATAAATCTAAGTTTTTAGATAACGTAAGCGAAAATAGATTTAATTTCAACGGAATAAAGGTTCTGCGTTTGAACTGTTGAGAGTGGTTGGACTAGTGCATGGAGGGTTCCGTAACATAAAACGGCAAAATGTCACTGTTTGTGGTATGGGCGCCACCTTTAAAATTATATTTTTTTCTTTTTGAGTATTTGTTGTATTAGCGGCAACAGAAATACATCATCTGTGAAAATTTACAACTCTCTAGCTATCACAGTTCCTGAGATACAGTCTAATGACGAGTCACACAGACTGACGTACTGCAGTTTCATTAATAAGGTTTCGTCCTCACATGACGGCAGCGTGACGTGAGGAATTCACGCACGCCCCCCCTTAGAAGCGGGATTACATCCGAAACCCCCCCTAAGACGCAGGATAGCACCCAAACCACCCCCTAGGCAAGACCGCAGTGGCGGCCGTGGGTCTGTTGGGAGTCCTGGGACATCTTTCCGAGGGCTTACGCGGGGCTCCCAACGATAGGCTGTTGGGCGTTACGTGAGGTTTTTTAGTCGGTAGGAGTCCGGTATAGCATCCATGATGGATTTTCCCTCACGTTAAAAAAAAAAAAGGTCTCGTCATAACTCTTTGGGTACGGAAACCCTAATAAGCAAATTAAATTCAAAGCGAGCGATGCCTCTAGGCCCGAGCTTATACTCTTACAATTGACCTAAAAACTTCAAAGTCGATATTATATTAATACAAACTGCCGAAACGCGACGCGACCGAAGTCTTACGTCACCTAAATATGCCGCCATCATTAATAGATTTGTCGCCATGTTGTGTACAGTGGGCCGTTGTTTGTGACGTCATCGTGAAATCATATTTTTTTGTCTGTGCTACGTTTTTCTTTTTTTATTACTGAGATTTAGCTGTCTGCCTACTGAACTTTGATAGCCAGAGGGCGGAAATTTTCACAGATGATGTATTTATTTATGTTACCGCTAGAACAACGAATAGAACTAAAATCTGAAATAAAATTTAAGTGGGGCTCCCATTTTTTTAACGTGAGGAAAATCCGACTTGGTTTTTAGTCGGTAGAAGTCCGGCAAAGGACTTCTACCAACTAAAAACCACACGTATCCTACCTACGGTTGGGAGCCCCAGGAAAGCCCTCGGAAGGATACCCCAGGACTCGCAACAGACCTAAAGGCTACGGCTGCCACTGCGGCCTCACCTAAGGGAGTAGGGCTTCCATACAACAAACCTGATTTTTTGCTATTTTCTGGTACGGAACCCTCAGTGCGCGAAACCGACTCGCACTTGTCCGACTTTTATATGAAGTTCGCCAAAATGATGCCGCCCGCCGTAAAGCCATGACGACGTCTAGCGATTGGTAGCTGAGCCACTCTCACTTACAGTACCTATACAAGACTATAGATAAACATTGGTCCTCAAGTTGATGACCCCATGATGTACCTCTTCACGCTCCGCTTGAAGAATTTGGTGTAGTAAGATGAGGAAAACACGTACGTGGGTACGCCAAATTGACGTCGCCACCAGCCTGATGGTAAGCCGTGGCGCATCTCGCGATTGGGGGCCAGTCTCACAGTCCGTAAGACTTTCGACATTGGTCCTCAAGTTGGCCGCCCTGTGATGTGCCTCTTCACGCTCCTCTTGAAAAACCCGGGATTGTAAGATGGAAACACGTGTGCAGGCAGGTCGTTCCAGGTTTTTATAGTTCGACAAAGGAACGATCTTTTGAATCGCTCAGTTCTGAAGATGATGCTTTTACTGTATGAAAGTGGCACATTGCACTTCTGGTGACGGTAAAAAGGGAATTTAATTAATTTCAACTCTGTGACGGGGCTGCGCGGAATTCCGTTTCATTCCTACATTCTAAAAGAACTTATTCCAGAATCAAGATGCCTATGTGTCATTCCACACTATAATTTATTCCTCTACCAAATTTCAGTCACGGTCAACCGTTAGAGCGTGAAAGAATAACAAACATCCATTCATACATTCAAACATGCGTTAAATATGTCAGTGTGATAATTAGAATTCATTGTGCACTATCACCTAGTAAGTATGTAGGTACTTAAATACTCGTCCACGGCCGGCATAGAGCAATACGGCCTATGACTTTGATCGGGATATTCGGGATGGGGGGGGGGGGGGGGGGCGCCTTATGGAGACTTTGTGTTTGAGATGTTTTACTCCCCTATAACCACGGGGACGAGGACTATGCAGGTCATTGCGGCTGAAACTTCCCTTAGTGGTGTTTAAAAAATTAAAAATACGATTCCCCGCAACATATGACAGAGTGTCACATAGAGCAACGCGACCAGTGCAAGGGGAGTAGACATAGCATGTTTGCTCTATACATATCTGTGTGTCACATAGAGCAACGCGACCAGTGCAAGGGGAGTAGACATAGCATGTTTGCTCTATACATATCTGTGTGTCACATAGAGCAACGCGACCAGTACAAGGGGAGTAGACATAGCATGTTTGCTCTATACATATCTGTGTGTCACATAGAGCAACGCGACCAGTACAAGGGGAGTAGACATAGCATGTTTGCTCTATACATATCTGTGTGTCACATAGAGCAACGCGACCAGTGCAAGGGGAGTAGACATAGCATGTTTGCTCTATACATATCTGTGTGTCACATAGAGCAACGCGACCAGTACAAGGGGAGTAGACATAGCATGTTTGCTCTATACATATCTGTGTGTCACATAGAGCAACGCGACCAGTACAAGGGGAGTAGACATAGCATGTTTGCTCTATACATATCTGTGTGTCACATAGAGCAACGCGACCAGTACAAGGGGAGTAGACATAGCATGTTTGCTCTATACATATCTGTGTGTCACATAGAGCAACGCGACCAGTACAAGGGGAGTAGACATAGCATGTTTGCTCTATACATATCTGTGTGTCACATAGAGCAACGCGACCAGTACAGGGGGAGTAGACATAGCATGTTTGCTCTATACATATCTGTGTGTCACATAGAGCAACGCGACCAGTACAAGGGGAGTAGACATAGCATGTTTGCTCAATACATATCTGTGTGTCACATAGAGCAACGCGACTAGTACAAGGGGAGTAGACATAGCATGTTTGCTCTATACATATCTGTGTGTCACATAGAGCAACGCGACCAGTGCAAGGGGAGTAGACATAGCATGTTTGCTCTATACATATCTGTGTGTCACATAGAGCAACGCGACCAGTACAAGGGGAGTAGACATAGCATGTTTGCTCTATTCATATCTGTGTGTCACATAGAGCAACGCGACCAGTGCAAGGGGAGTAGACATAGCATGTTTGCTCTATACATATCTGTGTGTCACATAGAGCAACGCGACTAGTACAAGGGGAGTAGACATAGCATGTTTGCTCTATACATATCTGTGTGTCACATAGAGCAACGCGACCAGTACAAGGGGAGTAGACATAGCATGTTTGCTCTATACATATCTGTGTGTCACATAGAGCAATGTATCCGTATAACGTTCCACATTGTACTGGGTGCGTTGCTCAGTGCTGTTAAATATTTTTTTATTCTATATCTCTACTCTATTTTCATTGTAAAAACAGGATTTAATAATTATTACTTGCACTGGTCGCATTGCTCTATGTATTATTATGCGCTATCACCCAGCAAGTAAGTACATACACACTCGTCCGCGGCCGTATTGATCCCGTGCACAACCCAGATAAGAACCCACTCCTAGCCCCTCCATTTGGGTCACCAGGTCGCGGCATACTTACTACACGAGCTCCGGTTTTTGTGTCAATCTGATTGCTCGGCCACGTGCGCAAATATGTACCTAAGACCCCGTTTCGGAACGGTCTTGAATGATGTTGTTGTAATGTTTTGATAAAAATGTATCAAAGGTTTTTTTGAGAGCTGAATGACTGTTAGACAGACAACGGCGAATTGAAAGTTTATTCGATTGTGTAAATTTCATTTTTAGGGCCCTTATGTAAAAAACAAAGCCCATATTTGATCAGTTTGTTGTCCGTCCGTCTATCTAAGAATACCATCTACAGAACACAATGTGTTATATAGCATATTAGCATTAATGTCAACTCAAAACGTTCATGTCATGAAGGTATTGAGTTGACATTAATGCCATTACCAACTCAGGAATAGCTTCCCTTAAAACTGTTAAGAAATCACACTTCTAAGTTAAGGAGAAATGAGATACGACCGTTTAAGTCGCAAATGACGTTTCCGACAATCTCAAGGGAATCAAAATGTATAGGGTTGACTTAGAACTATGAAATTTGACAAGTAATACCTTCATATACTACATACAATATTATAGGAGAAAATCTGAAAACTAGACATTTTTAAATACTGGGAAACTCGATTGCTGAACTAGATGTACCTACGTGGAAATTTTGTACGGAACCCTCGGTGGGCGCTCTTGTCCGGTTTTTTAACAAAAGTATTATCATTAAAAATCTAATGTAATAACTGGCTGTTAAAAAAGAGTAAAAGTGAGTTTTTATTGCCAGGTTCTTTTCTCTCACATCTTTTACCTACAGTCTTGTGAATTAATTCGGGTTTCTGCATTACTTTCGAGTGAGTCCTTTCAGCTGTAAATCAAAATATCGTAATATTGTGAAATACACACAAACTAAAACAGTGAAATCAATAAAATAATTTCTACGCTTGCATTTGCTGCCAGACTCTCAAGGTAGTGCCTGTAATAAAAGAAAGTGGCAGTATAAACTTAATGCCATTCTTTTCTAATCGCCAGTAATTATATTGATTTTGATTACATAATGTACCTACCTACCGAAAAATATGCTATAACGAACTAATCATACGTTTGAGATAGGTGAATAATCCTACTAATCATAGACATATAACACCGTTGCGTTATATTTCTATGCTCCTAATATTATGAATGTGAAAGTTCGTAAATATTTTGGATTTGCATTACTCAATCACGCTTTAACGACTGAAGGGATATTCTTTATACTTTTGATTGTTGGCACTTGATGGAACTTGTTATAATACACTAACGACTGAACGGATATTCTTTTTACTTTTGATTGTTGGCACTTGATGGAACTTGTTATAACACACTTGGTGTTTAGGTACCATAGATTTAGAATTTTTCGCTACTCGTTTACACTAACTTTTGACATAAGTAGTACTTATGTCAAACATTCACACTCACAAATTTCGCATTATCAATACATATCATAAAATCGTAGCAGGTCTGTGTCTGTACATGGTACAATACATTGCCGACAGCCATAACAGGTTTGTCAATTAATAAATTTAAAAAACTAATACCTAAAACTTAAATTGTGCCAGAAAGCTTATTATAGCATTAAAGACTTTCTAGAAGACAAGGCTGCCTGGCAGTGACACGAATTGCTCCTTTCTACATAAAAAAAAACTGTATTAGATACTAAGATACTAGAAGAGAAGGGACCGGACTGAGTTTCTTGGGGTGTTCTTCTCAGTCTGTAGTATTTCCGAACCCCCGGTAGAGTCACAAAAATTTTGACAAACCTAAATTTTTTTTTTTTAAATTTCAAAGGGAATAAATTTTATTTTATTTTATTTTATTTTATTTTGGAAGATAAATAAGAAAAAAATATTAAAGGGGGACTTTAGGAACGCAATAGAATACAAAACAATGATTTTTAGAATTTTTGTCTGTTTGTCTGTATATCTGTTTGTCTGTACGTTTGTGCACGCTAATCTCAGTAACCGCTTAACCGATTGCAATGCGGTTTTTTTTTATTGTGTTGAGGTTTGCTCCACTTAACATGAAGTGTTTATTTCATGTCAATCGGTTGATAAATAAAAAAGTTATAACACTCAAGAATCTATTACATCAAAGATATTTTGAAAATTTTAATCGTAGGGTTTTCTTTGAATGTTAGGTTAAATTTGAACTGGCGTTTTGGTTTAATCATAAAAGAGCTTAATGATTAAGGCTATTTTAAATTAATTCAGTACTCGCCGAAGGCTAATCAGAAGTCAGATTAAGCAAACAGGGCAGTTTCACACGCTGCTTAATGAGTCTGATGAAGAAATGCCTCTCCTTTCATACACCTTATGTGACGTAAACGAAGTTGCGGGGTCAGCTAGTAATATTAATAAGATTCATCTCCAGTGTGTTGGCGAAACGGAGCTACTATTGGTTGATATAAAATTGAGGTTACTAACAAATTCATTGGCTTGGATATAATCTAAATATAGTTAATCGTATCAATAGTATGTACATATACGGTTATCGCAATTCCTGGGAGGCGGAAGGGTTATCGGCGCATAAAAATGATAACGTTTGCGGAAACTCCGTAATGTACGTCGAGTGACTTGAAGTTGATCGGATTTAGAATTGGTACTTTTTGGTAGATTTTTGGTCTATCTCCAATTAGACTTATTAACTTGCTGACCCACGCAACTTCGTTTACCTACGTTACAGTTTGACTTTTCTATACATACATATGGCCACGCCTTTATCCCCGAAGGAGTAGGCAGAGGCATATTATATGCCCATATTTCACCTTTTTTTTTTTAATTTGTCCCACGTAATAGGTGTTAAGCCATCATCACCATCATGGACAGGCGCAGGTTGTGACTGCCTGCTGTTGAAATTGTTCAAGCTGCCTAAGAAGGCCTTCAACTTGGCTTAACGACTGCCATTTTACTGGCAACAGGGACCAACGGCTTAACGTGCCTTCCGAAGCACTAAATGACTTTTCTTTACTACTTATAATACTCGTAATATAAAGAATTATACATAATGAACTTTCCTATTGAATCACTATCTATTGCTGAAAACTGAGTTAAAATCAGTTGAGAAGGTTGTTAAAAGATCTAAGGGCACAAATAGAAAAAGCATTTTCATGTTATACTACTTAAGTACTTTAAGATGGTACTCCATAGTAATAGTCTCGATTTGGGACATAAAATGTCCACGACTTTCTTCCTCTGAGGAATGTTGATAGGTACAACCCATGTCGTAAATGTCACACGATAGCGTCATTCAATCATATGCAACTCAGGAAGAACTCTTCAACTGAATTGAAGAGCTCTTCAACCTGATCCCACCCTCTCCTTTCCGATCCCGAACAACGCGTGCCGGGCGGAGATGTCACTCATACACAGTGGAGAGAATCTTCGCCAGAACAGAGCGTTTCAAAAGATAGCTCCTCTGTCGAACTATAAAAACCTGGAACGACAGGCCCTCACACGTGTTTCCCTCATCTTACAATCCCGGGTTCTTTAAGAGTAGCGTGAAGAGGCACATCGCGAGTTCGCCAACTTAAGAACCACTATCAGAAGTGGCCCCCAATCGCTAGATGCGCCACGACTTTCCATCAGGCTGGTGGCGACGTCAATTTGGCGAGTTAAATATAAAAAGTGACTGAATCTACTCTAGATTCAGTCACTGGCAAGGCAAGTAGGACTCCCGTTCCTGCTCTGCTGAGATAGACCCCGCGAGGTGATTGGGACTCCTTCATACGCCCTCCGCCTCTCCAAATATTATACCTTTACCTATTATACTTTTACCATTATACCTAATAGCAGCTTTAGCGTCAATAATAAAGATTAGGGCCAATACAGCACCTTGTGAGACTCCAGCACTCTCATACCTATATGCTGGGGTTGACGAGAGCACTAATGCTGCTAGTGGAAAAAACTGTACACCCATCTACACGGTCTCTCGACATTTCCGTGGAAAGCAATTTCAATAAACGATTTCTGTGCTAGACCCGGTCGAAAGCTTCAGCGTGATCAAACTGAGGTGCCATTCTCATACAGTGCAAAGAATCTTCACCAGACGATGTGAAGGTTGAAATAAGTGAAATAACGACTACCTAGAGATGTTTAGGTGAATTTAACACTGGGATGGGTACGCCCTGTGCGTCTATGAATAGGTGCTGAGCTCACAAATCCTCTGTCTTGCCAGCAGTGGGTAGTCTGAAATCAGATCTCTGAGTGCGCCGCTCAGGAGCTTATCGATATGGCCATCTATACGAGCACTTCAGACCACAAAGAAGATTGAACTTCCTATCTGTATCGATGTTGAACGCCTTTCATCTTCTTTCCAGGTTCTTGGTATGCGTGACGTACTTGGAAATATACAACGAGGAAGTCCGCGACCTACTCGGGAACAGCCCCCACCAGAGTCTGGAAGTCAAGGAGAGACCAGATATTGGAGTGTTTGTGAAGGATCTTACCGGTGGGTGTCTATATTTGTTGCTTAACAAGTCGAATACATTTGACAATTAAAAATCCCCTGATCCTGAGACTGTTCTAATAACCCCAAACATGGTAATTATCCTGTAATTATCTGAGGAGTTGGGTATGCTGATGCAGACTACTTGATGCATCAGCCAGTTTCAACTTACAGTGTCGTATGAGATCCATCGAAGTAACAATATACCTCATTTTCGATAAATCGGATATAAAATCTCAATGTCTTAGGAGTATAAAATTAGTCCCCCAATTCTCTAGATGTCGCCATGGTTTTCCATCAGGCAGGATGTGTCGTTTCGTCAAAACTAATATCAAAAAGAAAATGCATATTCTTTGATCAGGTCCTTGGGCTGCAATAGACTAATTAGACTGATTTCGCTTACAGGCTATGTAGTCCACAACGCAGACGAACTAGAAAAAATCATGGCGGTAGGCAACAAGAACCGCCATATTGGAGCGACGGCGATGAACACTGAGAGCTCAAGGTCACACGCGATATTCTCCATCACTGTGGAGAGCTCCAAGAAAGGCGCTGATGGCAAGATGCACGTCAAGATGGGAAAACTGCACCTTGTTGATTTGGCTGTAAGGTTCTTTTTAGATTGGCACTTGAAGTATATGAGGCGAGGTATATTTCTATAGGAAGTTTAAATGGCGACGTATGAAACTGTACTTTGTCTGTGCCTGAGTAAGGTTCAGTTTTGTTTAGCATTCAAGTTATATGACAAGCACACTGATACTTGTAGTTTTTCTAGCAAACTCCAAACGAGAACTTGAAAACAAATGGGGAAACTAAGCTTTGTTGACTTGGCCATAGGGTTCAATTTTGATTAGTAATGTAGTTATATTAGAGGTGACAAATACTTCTAGTTTTTGATGGGAAGTCCAAGCGAGGCCCCAATAACAACAAGGGCAAACTAATCCTTGTTGACTTAGCTTTAAGGTTCAGTTTTGATTTGTACTAAACTTATATGATATGAAGAGACAGATACGTCTGGTTCTTCTATGAACAGTCCAAGAGTGACACCGACGACAATATGCGTGTGAAAGAAACTAAGAGGAAACTAAGAAACCAAGAACTAAAAGATGTGAAACTACACTTTATAAATTTGCTGTTAAGGTCCAATATTGAATAAACAGATTTTTGTGTATCTTTCTTTGAATCTTGTATTATCGAAGAAAATCCCCCAAATTTCTATACAAAAATGAACCTTAACATTTATTACCAGGGCTCAGAGCGCCAAAGCAAGACTCAAGCGACAGGCACCCGTCTGAAGGAAGCGACAAAGATCAACCAATCCCTCTCGGTGCTGGGCAACGTGATCTCAGCGCTAGTTGACGGCAAGTCGACGCACATCCCCTATAGGAACTCCAAGCTTACCAGGCTACTGCAGGACTCTCTAGGAGGAAACTCTAAGACTGTTATGGTGAGTTTGAGACATTTTGCCTTTTTTTATGACATAAAAATCTACTAAGATAGGCCTTTTATTCAAAATTCACTCCCAAAGGGGTGAAATTAGATGGCAAATCATCAAAATTCGCTATAACCTTCGGCGCACATACTCTTCAATAAAAATAAATGTGCAGGCATTTTAGGATTTTTCAACATTCTACCCTTAAGGGTGTAAAATTAGGTATGAAAATATTTGTAACCGATTAAGGGATTAGTTAGACGTTTGGGGTGCAACGGGAATTCGAAGTATTTGAAGTAAGCGACAAAGATCAACCAATCACTTTCGGTGCTGGGCAAAGTGATCTCAGCGCTAGTTGACGGCCAGTCGACATACATCCCATATAGTCTATAGGAAGGAGTATTTTGAAAGTCTATTTGATAAAGAGGATACGCAAGTGCAAACTCATTTTTGTGAAATGAATGAAATCGGCAATGAAAACGACATTAGTATTGAAGAAATAGTGGAAGCATTAAATAGTATGAAACTAGGCAAGGCTGCTGGGATTGATAGGGTTTCCGTTGAGATGCTGAAAGCAGGACGTGGCGTGGTGATTGACCAGCTGTACCGCCTTTTTAATCTGTGCTGGAGGAGTGGCAGCGTACCAAAAGAATGGTCCAAAGCCGTCATTGTGCCGCTGTACAAAGGAAAAGGGTCGCAGCAAGAGTGCAAAAATTACCGCGGTATAAGCCTGCTCAGCATCGTCGGTAAACTGTATGCGAAAGTGTTGATAAAAAGAGTGATGAATGAAAGTGAAGGAAAAATGTGGGATGTTCAAGCAGGATTTATGAAAGGAAGGGGATGCACGGATCAGGTCTTCTCCTTGCGATGCATAACAGAAAAAGTTTTGGCGAAAAGCCAAAAGGTATATTGCGTATTCGTAGATCTGGAGAAGGCCTATGACAAAGTGGTGAGGAATGAACTATGGTCAACATTGTCTTTGTACGGGGTGAGCAGCAGCTTGATACGAGCACTGAAATCTCTTTATGAGGGCTCGAGTGCTTGTGTCAGGATCAACGGAGCTTGCACGGACTTCTTTAACATAGAAAGGGGTGTGAGACAGGGTTGTGTAGCGTCACCGTGGCTGTTTAACCTGTACATGGACAGTTGTTTGAAAGAATTGCAAGAGAGTGCGTGCGGTATAAAACTGAACGAGCTGACCATCAAATGCCTCCTATATGCTGACGATCAGGTGATCTTAGCTGCATCGGCGGAGGAGTTGCAGTTGATGGTTAATATTATGCATGAGGCGCTGAAAGGTAGAGGAATGAAAGTGAATGTAAGTAAGACTAAAGTAATGGTTTTTGAAAGAGAGAAATGTATGACGAATTGCCCTATTATTATCGAAGGGCAAAGAGTGGAACAGGTGAAAGAATTTGTATACCTGGGTTCAAAATTTACGAGGGATGGAAAGTGTGACCAGGATATTGAGAGAAGAGTTTTGGCAGGAAATCAAGTGAATGGGGCGATGCATACCTTTATGAGCAGTCAAAACGTGTCTAAGAAGGCAAGAGTGGCTGTGCATAGGGGTGTGCTTATCCCCACACTTATGTATGGTAGTGAAAGTTGGGTGTGGCAGAAGAAGCATGAAAGTAAAATTAATGCAGTGGAAATGAGAAGTCTGCGAAGTATAGCTGGAGTGAAATTGATGGACAAAGAAAGGAATAGCGTGATTAGAAAACAATGTGGTATAACTGAAGATGTAGTGACAAAGATAGAAAAAGGGATGCTTAGATGGTTTGGACATGTTGAGAGGATGGATGAAAATAGACTGACTAAACAGATCTATAAGGCGAGAATGAATGGGCAAGCTGGTAGGGGTCATCCTCGGCGTACGCATGGTAACCAAATTGATGACCTGCTGGAAAAAGGCCAGGTCAGGAGTACCCTTAACCGGCGAGCGTGTATGAAATCACTTATGAAAGTAGAAGAAGCGAAAGTGGTATGCCAGGATCGTAGCAAGTGGAAAGCCATAGTCTCTGCCTACCCCGATGGGAAACAGGCGTGATGATATGTATGTATGTATGTAGTCTATAGGAACTCGAAACTCACCAGGTTTCTGCAGGACTCTCTAGGAGGAAACTCTAAGACGGTAATGGTGAGTCTGAGTTACTTTTTCCATCCGTGACGGTAAAATCCACTAAAAAGGGTTTTTCAAAATTCATCCCTTATGGGGGTGAAACGAGGTGGCAAATCATCAAAATTTGCTATTATCTTCAACTTCAACACATGTATTCTTCAATATTTTTCAAATTCATCCCTTAAGGGGGTGAAGCTAGGTTGCAAATAATCAAGAAGTCGTCAAATTCAGCACACATTCTCTTCAACAAAACTAAATGAATACGTTTATCAACATTTTCCAAAATTCCACCCTTAAGGGTGTAAAATTAGTGATGAAAGATTGTATGAAAGCATATATTACCGATTAAGGGGTTAGTTTGGGGTGTAACGGAAATTCAAAGTATTTGAGAGAAACGACAAACATCAACCACGCCACACGGTCCTGCGCCAAACGTATACAGTCCCTCTGCCTGCATCATCATCATCTTTTTATTTAAATATTAAGCTCGTCAAATTGACGTCGCCAGCCTGATGGTGCGTTTCGCATCTAGCGATTGGGGGCCACTCTCACAGTCCGTAACACTTCTGACAGTGGTCCTCAAGTTGGCGGCCCAAGATGTGCATGAAGAGGCTCCTCTTGAAGAACCCGGGATTGTAAGATGAGGGAAACACGTGTGCAAGCAGGTCGTTCCATGTTTATATAGTTGAGTTCGACAGAGGAACGATCTTTTGAAACGCTCTGTTCTGGCGAAGATTCTCTCCAATGTTTGTGAGTGGCATCTTTGACCGGCACGCGTTGTACGGGATCTGAAAGGAGAGGGTGGAATCAGGTTGAAGAGCTCTTCAGAACATTCGCCATGATACATTCGGTAGAATGCAGCCAAGGACGCTATGGTTCTTTTCTAGGCCGCTGGTCCTTTCGGCGGGTATAGACGTCTTACTCAACAACTTGTATATTATATACTTACATATTGGTTTACAGATAGCGACCATAGGACCTGCGGAGTGGAACTACGTGGAAACTATCAGCACACTGCGATACGCCAACAGAGCGAAGAATATCGAGAACAAAACTCACATTAACAGCGAACCGGGCGATGCTTTACTTACGAGGTACGTTTATTTATACTACTAAGGTGGCAGAGAACCCTGGGCGAGGCCGCAGTGGCGGCCGTGGGTCTGTTGGGAGTCCTGGGACATCCTTCTGAGGGCTCACCCGGGGCTCCCAACCATAGGCTGTTGGGCGTTACGTAAGGTTTTTTAGTCGGTAGGAGTCCGGCATAACATCCATGAGAATTTTCCTTCACGTTAAAAAAAAAAGGTGACAGAGAAGCATACGGCCCACCAGTTGTACCAGTCGTCACCGTAGCCGTTTACAACATCGGATGACCCCAAACTGTAGGCATTTGGGAAAACCGAGTCAGGGAGATAAGATATAAAGTACGTTTATTTAAAACTAGCGGACGTCACGCGGTTTCACCCCCGTAGTTCCCGTTCCCGTAGGGATACGGGAATAAAATATAGCCTATGTTCACCGCAAAAAGTGTACCTTCCCTACAGTGAAATAATTTTTCAAATCGGTCCAGTAGTTCTGGAGCCTATTCGTTACAAACAAACGAACAAAAAAACAAATATTTCCTCTTTATAATATTAGTATAGACTTATCTATATATATAAAAATCAATGCCACTTTTCGTTGTAATTTTATAACTCAAGAACCAGCTCACCTATCCAAACCAAATGTTTAGGCTTCGTTCGGACTATTTAGTAGATGGTTTATGTGAAGTTTGCACAAAATCGGTCAAGCGGTTCTTCATTTATCACGCGAACGAAGTTGCGCGGGGTCAGCTAGTAGAGTATAAATAACACATTATATGATCACTCCCCAAAGATCCCCAAAGGGGTAGGCAGAGACATACCTACTATATGAGTTATATGACCCACATTTCACCTATAAATTTTGTCCCACCAAATAGGTGGTGACAATGAAATGGACAGGCGCAAGTTGTGACTGCCTGCTGTTGAAATTTTCAAGCCGCCCAAAGGGCTTCCAACTTAACGTGCCTTCCGAAACACGGAAACGTTCGCAATTCACTAAGTGGTCACGTGGATGGTCACCCATCCAAAGACCGGCCATAGTGAAAGATGCTTACTAAAGTGATCGTTTCCAGGATAGAGTCCGCGGGGCTACGAGCGTTTCAAATGCCCCGGGTGACATAATCTACATTTTATTTCCGTATTCCTACGCGTCACTTTGGGTGTCCCAAAATTGACTGGCCAAATTTTATGAGATGACTTGGTATCGGAAATCAAATACAAATATTTAATAAAAAGGGGGGTTAATTTTTCAAACCCATACGTGTGGGATATCTATAGTTAGGTCTTCGAAAATGCTATTGAGGTTCCTAACATCATTTTTTTCTAATGTGAACAATTTGCGCAGGAGACACTTCCAAAGTGGAAAAATGTGTCCCCCCCCCCTCTAACTTCTAAACTTAGAGAACGATAAACCTTAAAAAAAAAATAGTACATTGCCATAAAAATTACTAACGAAAATTGTTTTGAACGATGAGACGAGATAGAGTTGGTAGTTTTTTAGGGTTCCGTAGCCAAATGGCAAAAACGGAACCCTTATAGATTCGTCATGTCTGTCTGTCTGTCTGTCCGTCCGTGTGTCACAGCCACTTTTCTCCGAAACTATAAGGCCTATGCTGTTAAAACTTGGTAACTAGATGTATCCTGTGAACCGCATCAACATTTTTATATAAATCTAGAAAAAAAGCAGTTCATTTAAGGGGTCCTACTCAGAACTGAAACTCTATTTTTTTTTATCAAACCCATGCGTGTGGGATATCTATAGATAGGTCTTCAAAAATGTTATTGAGGTTCCTAACATCATTTTTTTCTAAAGTGAATAATTTGCGCAAGAGACACTTCCAAAGTGGAAAAATGTGTGCCCCCCCCCCCCCCCTCTAACTTCTAAACTAAGAGAACGATAAACCTAAAAAAAATATGTGATGTAAACCGCTATTTTCGGTTAGAAAAATCACTACCACTACGAACGTGTTAAAACCCCTTCGGCCAGATTAAAACATCAATCAAAGTTACAACGAACTACAAGAACTGTTATATTATTACTTGCTGCTACTGAACCCTTCATGGGCGAGTCCAACTCGCACTTGGCCGGTTTTTTGAGATCCTTCCGGACAAAGCAAAGCAAACAGACAAACAGACAAAAACTTTTCTAACTATAGTTTCGACTTCGGTATCTTATGTTGAACACCCAGCGAGTATTTTTTTTAATATTTCCAATGTACAGTTTTGACTTTTCTATCATTTTATTATATTTATATAGATACTGAATCGAGCTTGTGTATTTTTATTTTTGATTACAGATTCCAACAAGAGATTGATCAGCTCAAGAAACAATTGGAAGAAAGCCTTAACGGTAAGACTTATCCAGAGAGAGATAATTCTGTTTTGAAAGCTACTTGTCTTCATTAAAATTAGCAATTCTTTCGTGAGGCAATGTATACAATCGTATACATACAATCGTAGTTTTGTCTAGTGCTATAGAATCCTATACCACTAGACAAAAATACTTTATAGTGAAATGCGGGCATACTATGTCTCTACCTACCCCGTCAGGGATAAAGGCGTGATTATAAAATATGTATATACTTACACATATACTTAGCAAACTTTTCAACGATATTTTCTAATTTCCATACTAATATTATAAAGAGGAAATATTTGATTGTTTGTTTGCATCGAATAGGCTCCGAAACTACTGGACCGATTTGAAAAATTCTTTCACTGTTTGAAAGCTACATTCACCCTGAGTAACATAGGCTATACTTTATTCCTATATTCCCACGGGAACGGGAGCTACGCGGGTGAAACCGCGTGACGTCCGCTAGTGAATTATACAGTTCTATTATGTATTGGAGTCTAAGGGGTTGTACTCGTAATATAAGTTGGGAATTCTGGGGTATACTTCCAAGGGCTTACCCAGGGCTCCCAACCGTAGGCTGTTGGCTCCGATACGTGTGCTTTTTAGTCGACAGGAGTCCAGCATAGCATCCGTGTGGGATTTTCCTCAGGTTAAAAAAAAGGGATTGTAATAAGAGATTTTCTCTTCTTAGACGTGGAAGAAGAAGAAGACGAGGAAGAGATCTCGGACGAAGAGTTATCGGATGACACCCTGACAGACCCTGAACTGGACTCCCTCGACCCTGACGAGAGGAAACTACGCAGGAAGATGAGACGAGAGGAGAAGGTAAGAGAGTTCTACACTCATACTCAAAAAAAACTTTTTTTCGCATAATCCTAATACATAGGCACTTGCGACACGTCCATGAATACAAATCAAAGTTAGTACTGCTTACTATAGTCTGTTCACAGTTTATTTATTTCTGACAGATCGTTTTCTTTAGGTTGGTATTACAGTAAAGTCCCCCTATGAGTGCCAGCTTCAGACATTTTACCGCATATTAGGGGAGATTATAAGATGGAACCGTTAAGACTGATAGTATTTTTCCCTTATGAGCGAAGTACCTAAATTGCACGATGCCTATGAAGCAAATTGCCTAAATTGCACGATGCCTATGAAGCAAATTGCCTAAAGTCAATGTCTAAAACACAGGATGCCTATAACACTTTAATGTATATAGGGTTTTAATGCCTACGAAGCAAAACGCCTATGTTGTTTAATGTCTACAAAGTATAATGCCGGTGCTAGTTAATTGCCTACAAAGCATGACTCCAATTTTATTACATCAAAAATCTATTTGCTAAAATATGACACATACCTTATAGTCTTAATTGCTTTATTATAATCCATTCTTAGGCATTAAAATTTTTTGTCAAAGTACATTGTAGGCAAATAAGTTTATAGGCATCGTGCAATTTAAGTACTTCGAGTTTCCGGTACTTCGCGTTTTAGGTAATTATGCTGCGGTGGCATCGTGCAATTTAGGTACTTCGCTCAAAAGGGGTTTTTTTTTATGTAAATTATCCATTAGTCAGTATAATTAACATTACTAAATACGTAGTTCTGTTACTATAAGATTTTTCTTAAGTTTCATTTTTATTTACATAAAAAGTATGGTAACACGAAAATCAAGCAAGCCAACATCAGCGCTAGAGGTAAATTAACTATGAACGGACTATAGTTCGGAACGCGGTCCGCTTGAGAAGAACTGGCAAGAAACTCGGCGGGCTTTTCTTTTTGTGCTCTATTTACAATAATATAAACTAAAAATCATAAAATATTTTTTGAGGATCCAGTAGAGCAAGCAGATCATTTTCAGGCTTCCTTGTCAAGCAAATAATCGTCAATTCACAATTCTAGACTTACCTACTGTACTGAACGTGCAAAAGTAACTTTGTTTGTCGGTCTGTCTGTTTTACATGTGATGTTTGTCACACTATCACGGCTAAACCGCTGAAGCGATTTAGATGAAACTTGGTATAGGGATAGTTTTGAGTCCCTAAGAAGAACATAGGCTAGTTTTTAACCGACTGCGCAAAAGGAGGGTAATGATTTTACACGATAACGACGTCTACGCGGATGAGACCGCGAGAAACTGAGATCGTTTCCTCATTGTTCTGAATAAACTCAAAAACGACTGCGCCGATATCAAAAATTCTTTCATCATTGGAAAGCTACATTCACCCTGAGTAACATAAACTATATTTTATTCCCATATTCCCACGGGAACCGACGCTACGAGGGTGAAAACGCGTGACGACCGCTAGTTTATAACAAACAAGCGGACGTCACGCGGTTTCACCCGCGTAGTTCCCGTTCCCGTGGGAATACGGAAATAAAATATAGTCTATGTTCACCGCAAAGAGTGCAGCTTTCAAACAGCGAAAGAATTTTTCAAATCGGTCCAGTAGTTCCGGAGCCTATTCGTTACAAACAAACAAAAAAAAAACAAATCTTTCCTCTTTATAATATTACTAGCTGACCCGCGCAACTTCGTTTGCGTGATAAATAAAGAACCACTCGACCGATTTTGTGCAAACTTCACATAAACCATCTACTACATAGTCCGAACAAAGCCTAAACATTTGGTTTGGATAGGTGAGCCCGTTCTTGAGTTATAAAATTACAACGAAAAGTGGCACTGATTTTTATATATATAGATTATAGTATAGAAGAGTCGTATTCATTCGAGTTCCTAAAATAAGAGTTGCGTTTACACTCTATGCTAATTCTCTTACTCTCTTTTCGTTTGACAGGAGAAATTGAACAGAGAGAAGGCTCACCAGGCTCGGAAAGTGTTGGAAGAGAAGAAGGCTGAACTGCAGAGGACTAAGTAAGTTATAAATACATATAAATATTTGTGTACAATCTCACGCAACATCATCTAGCCCAAATTAAGCTAATATTAGCTTGTGCTATGGGATCTAGACGACTGATAGACATAATATAATACATAGAAAACACTCAACTCCGAAATAAGCACTTGTAGATCACACAAATATTTGTACTGACCCGGGAACCGAAGCCTCCGCGAGCCAGTTGGTAATTACTAAATGCGCCACCAAGGCAGTCAAATGCGTGTTAAGATTCCTTTTTGTCTATATCCCATATCACAAGCTAATATTAACTTAATCTAAATATATATAACTCAAAGGTGACTGACTGACTGACATAGTGATCTATCAACGCACAGCCCAAACCACTGGACGGATCCGGCTGAAATTTGGCGTGCAGGTAGATGTTATGACGTAGGCTAAGAAAGGATTTTTAAAAATTCTACCCCTAAGGGGATAAAATACGGGAAGCGGGAACGGAAACAAATTTTACACGGGCGAAGCTGCGGGCATCAGCTAGTTTGGTATATGTCACTTTGCAAAATGTTCCAAAATGTTTATTTCGACTAGTTGACTCGCCGAACTTTTTACCGCCTTAGAATCACATCTTAAACCTTTCCTGGACTTCCAAACGCATCAAACCAAAATCGAACCAAATCACGCAGTGGCGGCCGTGGGTCTGTTGGAAGTCCTGGGACATCCTTCCGAGGGCTTACCCGGGGCTCCCAACCAAAGGCTGTTGGGCGTTACGTGAGGTTTTTAGTCGGTAGGAGTCCGGCATAGCATCCATGATGGATTTTCCCTCACATTAAAAAAGAAAAAAAAACCAAAATCAGCCAAATAGATCCTTTAATTTTTTAATTTGAGTCTGACTTTATATTCTAACAAAGATAATATTAGAAGTACTAGCTGACCCGCGCAACTTCGTTTGCGTCACATGAGAGTGAGGTATGGTATTTATATTTCGAGTAGGTATTATAATGTTTCCCGTTGCATTTACCCCCGTCGCGCTTATTATAGTCGCGTCGCGTCGCTTGTATTCATTATGGCGCATCACATGAGAGTGAGAAGGATGTGACTTTAACACCTCTCGTTAAAGTGATATAATGTTTCCCGTCGCTTTTACTTCCACCCATCCGTTTTCTGGTATGGAACTCATCGCGTGCGAGTCCGACTCGCACTTGGCCGGTTTTGATCGTTCAGTTGACTGGCTGCCACTGCAGACCAGATTTACTCCCGTCACGTCGCTCATACTTTTAAACTTAATAAGAGGGTTATTGTAAGTGAACCTTAAAAGATATGGTCCAAGATCCCAGAGCCCCCAGACGTCACTCATTTTCTGATGGACAAAATATGTACGAGTGATTAGTGGTGGGGTGTACTATGATCATATGACTAGTTGCTACCTTGGCCAGACGGCCAATTTCCTGGTAGCAATTAATCAAGGTACATAAAAACACTGCTCATGTCACTTAAATTCTGATAGCTCATTTTAACATATATTTTACACAATATCGTTAAAAATCAGTATTCATTACTCCCAGACATATGCGGTCGGCGGTTTCACCTTACAGACGCTTCAAAGCTCTGAAAAAAATTTATTAAGGTCACTTATTTTCTGATGCTTGATTTTTATATATGTTATTCAGACAACTGTTTTAAAACGTTTTGCAAACGGACAGACCGATCCAAGGGGCCAAACATTTCCCAGACCCAATTTTAATGTCGCTGAGAGTACCTATGGGCGCGGGCATTATCCGTGCGTATTATGCATATATGTAGCATGTCTAATCGAAGTCGGAATTAATATTTAAATGTAAATAAAAATGCATAAGTACCTATTAGTAATTAACGCCTGTCATTTTAAAATTTACTTTTTCGTATTTGTTTTATTTAATAGAGAATTAAGTTTTAAAGGTAATAATTTGAAAATCACGTAAATAATCAATTTATTTAGATTAACTTTGAGAAAAGTGCTCGTCTGACCGCAATAAATATAGAATTGTGCCTTACAAACTGTTTCATGAATTTTTTTTTAATCGAATTTATTTTAATTTTTTAAAGTAAATATCAAGAGGTTCACAAAGTATTAATAATTTAATTAAATAACAGCAACCTTTTCAAATAATTATTTATTGGTAACAAATCTTAAAAAACTACAAAAAATAGGACAAATATTTTTTCTAATCTTCATTGTCATCGTCGTTGAAGTCAGGTAATTCATCATCGAGTCAATCTTGATATCGAATATCTAAATCGTCATCTTGTTCATCAGTGTTTTCCTCGGGCTAAGGTTCGTTACCAATAAATAATTATTTGAAAAGGTTGCTGTTATTTAATTAAATTATTAATACTTTGTAAACCTCTTGATATTTACTTTAAAAAATTTAAATTAATTCGATTAAAAAAAAATCATAAAACAGTTTGTAAGGCACAATTCTATAAATTACTAGCTGACCCGCGCAACTTCGTTTGCGTCAAATGAGAGTGACAAAGAGAGAGTGGTATAGTATTAATATTTTAAGTAGGTAATATAATCCCGTCGCTTTTACACTCGTCGCGTGTCTTAGGTATATTTAATAGAGGGTTGTAGGTTTTAATAATGTGTGTAAAAAGTGATATAATTTTTCCCGTCGCGTCGCTTATATTCATTTAGAGTTGACCCGCAAAACTTTGTTGAAGTGATATAATGTTTCCCGTCACATTTATTTTTGTCCGTTCTTTGGTACGGAACTCATCGTGTGCGAGTCCGACTCGCACTTGGCCGGTATTATCTTTCAGTTGATTGGCTACTGCTGCAGAAAACGTTTACTTCCGACGCGTAGTCGAGTTGCGTCGCTCATATTTTAAAAATTATTGTGAAGGTTATTGTAAGTGAACCTTAAAAGATGGGCATTTGCTGTTCAGGACTTTTTTTGTAAATTTTTAAGAGGAAACATTTTGTAGTACACAATTTTTACGTAACTTTAACCATTTACGCAACGTACGCAATGAAACCTCACAAAAGAAATACATTTTTCCCGTTCTTAAAACATTATTCATGGCTGCTCCGCTCCTATTTGTCTTAGCGTGATGTTATATAGCCATTAGCCATCCTCAATAAATGGACTAAAAAACTGTGAAATTATTTTTGTAATGCAACCAGTAGTTTCTGAGAACCTAGCACAAACAAACTCTTCAGTTTGATAATATTGTGAGCTCACCTTAAAAGAAAGACAAATAATTTTATTGTGAGCAAACCTTAAAAGATAGACATATGCTGTCGCAGACTTTTTTATAGAACTTTTTAAGAGAAACAATTTTGTAATATACAATTTTTACGTAACTTTAACCATTTAGGCAGCGTACGCCTCGGAAGCTCTCAAACGGTAAAAATATTTCCCGTTTTCTAAACATTCTTGATTACTGCTCCGCTCCTATTCGTCTTAACGTGATGTTATATAGCCTATAGCCATCCTCGATAAATGAACTATCAAACTGTAAAAGAATTTTTGAAATCCCACCAGTAGTTTCTGAGATCCTAGCGTTCAAACAAACTAACAAACACACAAACTCTTCAGCTTTATAATATTAGTATGGATATAGTATATATAGTATGTAGTATATATTGTATATAGTATAATATATAGTATATAGTATGGATTGCGGTCAGACGAGCACTTTTCTCAAAGTTAATCTTTGATTATTTACGTGATTTTCAAATTATTACCTTTAAAACTTAAGTCTTTATTAAATGAAACAAAAACAAAAATGTAAATTTTAAAATGACAGGCGTTAATTGCTAATAGGTACTTATGCATTTTTATTTACATTTCAATATTAATTCCGACTTCGATTAGACATGCTACATATACGCATAATACGCACGGATAATGCCCGCGCCCATACTCTCAGCGACATTAAAATTGGGTCTGGGGAATATTTGGCCCCTTGGATCGGTCTGTCCGTTTGCAAAACGTTTTAAAACAGTTGTCTGAATAACATATATAAAAATCAAGCATCAGAAAATAAGTGACCTTAATAATTTTTTTTCAGAGCTTTGAAGCGTCTGTAAGGTGAAACCGCCGACCGCATACGTCTGGGAGTAATGAATACTGATTTTTAACGATATTGTGTAAAATATATGTTAAAATCAGCTATCAGAATTTAAGTGACATGAGCAGTGTTTTTATGTACCTTGATTAATTGCTACCAGAAAATTGGCCGTCTGGCCAAGGTAGCAACTAGTCATATGATCATAGTACACCCCACCACTAATCACTCGTACATATTTTGTCCATCAGAAAATGAGTGACGTCTGGGGGCTCTGGGATCTTCCTCTAATAGGCATATGCTGTCAAGGACTTTTTTTATAACTTTTTAAGAGAAACAATTTTGTAGTATACAATTTTTACGTAACTTTAACTATTTATGCAGCGTCAGCAATGGAAGCTCTCAAAAGAAAGAAATAATCCCCGTTCTCGAAACATTATTCATGGCTGCTCCGCTCCTATTCGTCTTAGCGAGATGTTATATTGCCATTAGCCAGCCTAAATAAATGGACTATTAAACTGTAAAATAATTTTTGAAATGCAACCAGTAGTTTCTGAGATCCTAGTACAAACAAACTCTTCAGTTTAATTATATCGTGAGCAAACCTTAAGAGATAGAGAAATTAGGTTATTGTGAGCGAACCTTAAAAGATAGACATATGCTGTCGCGGACCTTTTTTTAGAACTTTTTAAGAGAGACAATTTCGTAATACGCAATTTTTACCTAACTGTAACCATTTACGCAGCGTACGCCTCGGAAGCTTTCAGACGGTAAAAAATATTCCCCGTTTTCAAAACATTCTTGATTGCTGCTCCGCTCCTATTCGTTTTAGCGTGATGAAAAGTATACTATAACCTGCCCAGGAGTATGAAGAATAATTGTATCAATTTTCGTTAAAATCCGTCGAGTAGTTTTTGTTTCTATAAGGAACATACAGACAGACAGACAGACAAAAATTTTACTGATTGCATTTTTGGCATCAGTATCGATCACTAATCACCCCCTGATAGTTATTTTGAAAATATATTTCATGTACAGAATTGACCTCTCTACAGATTTATTATAAGTATAGATTACACACAGATAGGCAACTCCCTGCCCCCCACTGAGCAAGCTTCCCCACGCCCGCCACAGCTCTCATATAGTAGGAGGGTAATTTGAGGGAACGTTTGCATAACCTTAGTGGTCCCACACATTCAAGCTCTGTACAAACATAACGTGTTTTTAGTTGTAGTAGACAGAATTAAAAACGAATCATTTCAATGGAGTTCCTGCCCTTTGAATCTAATTTATCCGTTTTCCAGGAAACAACAAGAAGAACTAAAAGACAAGCTCCAACGCCTCGAATCCAAGGTGCTGGTCGGTGGTGAGAACTTACTCGATAAGGCGGACGCTCAGCGGCAGTTGTTAGAGCAGGCGGCGAGAGAGTTGGAACTTCGCAGGCTGAATGAGTTGAGGCTGCAAGAGGACTTGTATAAGAAAGAGGTAAGTTATACTTACATACAATACATACATCTTACTTCTTACTAATATTATAAATGATAATATTATAATAATATTATAATAATAGATAAAATAAATAATATTATAAAATAAAAACGAAGCGCTCGTGGCCCCGCGGACTCAGTGTTCTGTAAACGATCACTGCAGTAAGCAACATTTACTATGGCCTGATATGGATGGGTGACCACCACGTGGACCACTTTGTGACATTTATTTACGAGCCTTTCCGTGCTTCGGAAGGCACGATAAGCCGTTAGTCCCGATTGTCAGTAAAATGACAGTCGTTAAGCCAAGTTGAAGGCCTTACGGGCGGCTTGAAAAATTTCAACTGTGGGTCGTCAGAACCTGCGCCCGGGTCGGCAGCGCGTGTGTAGCGCCTCTGGTGTTGCAAACGTCTATAGGCTACGGTTACCAACCTTCCGGTGGGCCGTAAGCTTGTCTGCCACCTAAGTAGTATAAAAAAAAATGCGAAAGTTATTGAGTGTGGATGTTTGTTACTCTTTCACGCTTTAATGTCTGAACGGATCGGGCTGAAATTTGGTACAGGGATACATTATAGTCTGGAATAACACATAGGCCACTTTTATCCCGGGAATAAGTTCCCACGGGAAGCGGAATATTACGCGGGCGAAGCTGCGGGCATCAGCTAGTTGTTATATAAAAAAACCCAATATGCACAGTCACGAACAAAACGAGCACTAAAAAGTGTCTGAAATAGTGCGTAGGCAGATGAAGTTGTTTGTATAATAATAATGATAGCAATCTTTATATATATAACTAGCTGATACCCGCAGCTTCGCCCGCGAACCCGTTACCGCTTCCCGTGGGAACTTATTCCCGGGATAAAAGTAGCCTCCGCCATCCGTTTGAGCGTGAAAGAGTAACAAACATCCGCACTAAGCTTTCACATTTATAATATTAGTAAGATTCTACTGTACGTGTGTATGTCACTGAACGCCTTCTAAACGGCTGAACAGATTTGAAAGTTTTTTTTTGTATATGTTATGTGGCTCCCTGGATCGTTTCTAAACTAAAGATTGAATCTAAAGATTCACAAATCAGCTGGCGGACAGCGCTGCAGTTGATATCTAGGTTATAACGCAAACGGAGTTACGCTGGTCAGCTAGTAGGTATTTATATAAATTCAAAGTACAGTACATGAATTAAACTTTAATTTACAAACTAGAGGACGTCACGCGGTTTCACCCGCGTAGCTCCCGTTCCCGTGGGAATATGGAAGAGATATTCACCGGAAAGACTAGCTACCCAACAGTGAAAGAATTTTTCAAATCGGTCTAGTAGTTACGGAGTCTATTCGATGCAAACAAACAAACAATCAAATCTTTCCTCTTTATAATAGTATAGAAAAGCAGTCTACTAAAAGAAATTTGTAAATTATATCGCACAGCCTGTGGAAGTGCCTGGCGTAGGCAGTAGTAGGGTATTGTGTGATTTAAGCAAAGACTTCTATATAAACTGAGGTAGACGCGCCGTACTCTAACAAACGAGATTTCAAAAGCAATCCTCAAACACACACATTACTAAGACTACACTCACTTATAAATATTTTTTACGTAATTGTCACCACACACAATAGCAATATACGAATAGAAAAAGAGTAAAAGAGAACGCGTATGGACTCCGATTGCAAGTCGAGTACCTACTCTCGAAGTTTTAACTCACTACAGTGCGAGCAACGCTGCTAATTGGCGCAGTTTATAGGTTTCAAAAATCGGTGCGTAGGGCATGTCTACCTCAGTTTATATAGAAGTCTTTGGATTTAAGCCGGTAAGAGTACGGCGGGTCAACTATGTTTCATCCTTTAGCCCCTCTCTATAAAATAGAGTGCACAGGGGCCCATATCCAGATTTTGTCTATAGTCTGTCTCTGTTGCATTTAACTACGTCTCTAGGTCACGTGGATCAACTGTTCAAAGTTTGAAATAAAACAAAAATGACAAAGTCAATCGGATTGAAATTTTACAATAAACGTGTTAGAGAGGAGCAGTCTGGTGAGACCGATCTCACGGCTTCTTGTTTATCTCTGGAATATGTTCCCACGTGATGCGGGAATGACATCGGCTATTGATAAGTAAATATTTATAAATTGTGTAGATTTCACGGCCTAAACTAATATGAGCTTATTTTGGACTAGATAGCACTTAAATGTTTCTTAATATTTATCCTAAATTTACTAACACCCCCAGGCCGAACGTCTCGACCTAGAAGAACGTTACTCCAGCCTCCAAGAAGAAAACGCAGCGAAGACCCGCAAACTGAAACGAGCAGTTCAACTCCTGAACTCCGCGAAAGCAGAACTTGCTGACCAACAAAGAGAACAGCAGAGAGAGATGGAAGGCATCCTGGACTCTGTAAGAGCTCTCAAGAGGGAGATCCAACTGGCGGACCTGGTGTTGGACTCGTATATACCGAAGGAGTATCAGGTAAGGAGTAGTGACGTCATCTCTCTCTCTCTCTCTTTCCCTCTCTTCCTCTCCCATTCTCTCTCTCTCTCTCCCTCTCTCTCTCTCTCTCTCTCTCTCTCTCACTCTCTCTCTCTCTCACTCTCTCTCTCTCTCTCTCTCTCTCACTCACTCTCTCTCTCTCTCACCCTCTCTCTCTCTCTCACTCTCTCTCTCTCACACACACACACACACACACACACACACACACACACACACACACACACACACACACACACACACACACACCACCCACACACACTCTACAGCAGCAGCAGAGGGAGATGAAGAACATTTCTGTCCAGGCTATCCGCCCCCTTTTAAAAACCCATAAGACCTTTTGGCTTAACGACTGCAATTTTACTGGACACCAGGACCAACGGCTTAATGTGCCGAAGCATGAAAACGCTTGCAGATAAAAGTACGCAAAATTTTCACCCATCCGAGGACCAGCCACAGTGTCCTTTGTCCCATTTAATAAGGTGGTGAGTCTACTCCCGTGTTAATGTCACAAACTGATCACGTAGTGATGGTCATCCATCCATGGACCGGCCACAGTGAATGTTGCTTACTGCAGTGATCGTTTACAGAACACTGAGTCCGCGGGGCCTTGATCACTTCTCATCTACACTAATATTATAAAGAGAAAAACATTGTTTCTTTTGTGTATGTTTGTAATGAATTAACTCAAAAACTACTGTGTCGATTATAAAAAAAAATGGGTGCGTGTACTTATGTACGCGCGTGAGAAGTTAAACTTCTTAAAAAAAAAAATATAAATATGAAAACAGTGATCAGAGGTGACGAGCGTACCAACATGCGCGACTAATATCGAGGTTCAATTTCTATTTTGTTGGTAGCTTTTTTTTCGAGACTTAATGAGCGGTTAAGCAGACAACTTCATACTGTTAATTTTGTGTCACAGATCATAAAATTTCACTCTCATCATTTTTTCATAACGCGCCTAAAGAAGTATAACTTCAAAAATCTTTTATTGGTGAAAGCTATATTCATCTTAAGTGACATAGGCTATATTTTATTCCCACGGGAACGGGAGCTACGCGGGTGAGACGACCGCTCGTTATTACTAAATTTATTTGTTTGCAGGCCCTTATCGAACAGTACGTCCACTGGAACGAGCAGCTAGGCGAATGGCAAGTTAAGTGCGTAGCTTATACGGGCAACAATATGAGCACTCATACACATCTCGAGAGAAACCACTCGACGCAACATGTATGTATACTGTATTTCAATAGCTTTGCGCAAAAATGTAAACAAACACATTTGATCCTATATATCCATAGTTACTTGCAATTAAGTATTCACCCTGATTATATTCCAGTATCCAGGAGTCATACAGTGTTCTTACAATCATTTCGACACCAAATAACTTCTTTATGACAGTTTATTTTCATCTAAAATACCTACTCAGGATAGTAAAAAGTTCAATGATTTGTCATACAATATTTTTCTACTCATCTGTCTTAGACAACGATCGTCAAAACATGACATGTTTACATTATTGCCAGATCGGGCAGGATTGGACTATAACCAAATTCATTATTTTTTTCATCGGTTTGAGTTGGGTTTCGGTGGCCGCTGGTTTAGGTGTCTTGCACGGTATGCGGGAAGACGCAGGTTCGAATCCTGTTTGAAATTGATTCTTTATTCCATATTTGAAATGTATGGTTGAGTTAGCATACTAACTGCTTTTAGCCCCTCTCTATTAAATAAATTGCAGAGGGGCTTATGGCGAGACTTGTGTCTGTGAATCAGTTGCATTAAATTACGTCACTAGGTCACGTGGATCATATGTTCAAAGTTTGAAATAGATAAAATGACAACGTCAATCGGATTGAATTTCATTTTCACAATAAACGCTAGAGGGGCAGTCGGGTGAGACCGTCTCACGGCTTCTTGTTCTTTTCCATTCAATAATCTCTATTCATTTATTGTTAAAAATTACAATGAAAGCTTATTTTTACGAATATGTATTTAGATTATAACTAACTAAATTAAATCTAAATAAGGTTCCCATGGCATTTTAATAACTGCCTCATTGGTCTCGTAGTCGAAATGTGCGACTGCGGATTACGAGGTCGTGGGTTCGATTCCCATTAGAGACAAAAATTGGTGTGCTCCATAAATATTTGTCTCGATAGTATGGGTGTTTTATGTACTTAGTAGCTGTTCCCCGCGGCTTCGACCGCGTAGAAGTCGTTTATCGCGTAAAATCATAACCCTTCTTTTGCGCAGTCGGTAAAAAAGTAGCCTATGTCCTTCCCTGGGCCTCGAAGTATCTCTATACCAAAATTCATCTCAATCGCTCCAGCCGTTTTGGTGTGAAAGCGTACAGAAAGACAGACTTACTTTTGCATCTAAAATACTACCTGATGCGCGCGGCTTCGCCCGCGTGAAATTTGGTTTCCGTTCCCGCTTCCCGTGGGAACATTTTCCCGGGACAAAAAGTAGCCTATGTGTTATTCCAGACTATACTCTATCCCTGTACCAAATTTCAGCAAGATCCTTTCAGCCGTAAGAGCGTGATTGAGTAACAAACATTCAAACATGTTCACAAACTTTCACATTTATAATATTAGTAGAATTAGTTGGGATTAGTAGGGATGTTACGTAAATATTAAGATTTAGAAATAAATAAGTATGTTTATCAGTTGTAAACAAAACAACCCATAGCACAAGCATAAATTAGCTTAATTTGGCCTTTTTTTTTAATGTGAGGGAAAATCCTCGTAGGATGCTATGCCGGACTCTTACCGACTAAAAAACCTCACGTAACGCCTAACAGCCTATGGTTGAGAGCTCCGGGTAAGCCCTCAGGAAGGATGTCCCGGGACTCCCAACAGACCTACGGCCGCCGCTCGCCCAGGGGGTGGTTCGGGTGCTAACCCGCGTCTTTGGAGGGTTTCGGGTGTGATCCCGCTTCTAAGGGGGGGCGTGCGTGAGTTGCTCACGTCACGCTGCCGTCATGGGCCTGCTTCTGTCAGGACGGTGAGCGGCCCTCTCACCGTCCTCAGACCCCCGGTCATGGAGGCCGATAGTCCTCGGCGAAGACACGTCGGCGGCGTCCAGGCCGCCGACTGCGGAACTCGGGTGTGAGAGCTCTCTCCCGTTCCCGCCCCGCCGCCTCCTTCACGAGCATGACCTGCTCGCAGAAAGAGACGGCGCAGCTTAATTTGGCCTAGACGCTATATGGCTCAGTCTAAAAATGTTTCACAATATATTTCCTTGCATTTCCAGATTGAACCTCCAGACCTATCAGACCGCTATCTATCCTACAGCAACGTGAACAGCCGTCCTGCGACCCGGCTCGCCAGACCCCACACGTCTGCAGTACCCAGACCCCATACTGCTCTTAGACAGCGACATTAGACACCTTTATACAACTTGTATACTTTGATTGATGATTTTATACAACTTGTATACTTAGGTTGACGATTTTATACAAGTTGGATATTTTGAACAACTGTTTGATGACCCGTTTCGTTAGACCCCATACGTCTGCAGTACCCAGACCACATACTGCTCTTAGACAGCAACAGTAGACACCTTTATACATCTCGTATACTTTGATTGATGATTTTATACAACTTGTATACTTAGGTTGACGATTTTATACATGCTGTATATTTTTAACAGTCGATCGGTGACTCACCTCGCCAGACCATGAGGTCTGGTATGAATGGTGGTCAAGTATGAACTTCTGCAGTACTTAGACCCCATACTACTATGAAGCAGCGACAGTAAATTCGTGATTTTATATGACTTATATACTTTGGTTGATGATTTTATACAAGTTGTATATTTTCTATTAATGTCTCATTATTAATATAATGTAACTCGAAGGTAGTAGATCCCTTATATATAGCTATCTCATTAATCATGTAAAACGCAGCTACAGTAGACTGCCCAGATTTATAGAAATTATGTACACATTTCGTTTGCTCTCTTATATAATTATTGTATAACGCAATGAATGTAGATCTTTTGATGTTGTACATGTTTTAGATGATGACTTTGTAGTGACAACAAAGCCCTGATTTTAGATACATAAGTTGTGTAACCATTTTGTTCGTTATTTGATTATAAATTATTAATGTATAACTAGCGACTGTAGACTCAAATTTTATACAAGTTGTATATTTAGTTCAAATAATGTATAACTTTATTACTTTATAACACTTTTAAAAAATACTTCTAATTTATATTGGCTATGGAGTATATTTTGCTTATTTTAAATTATGAATTTAATCTATCAAAGATATAATAACAAAAATATTTCTTTTTTACTATCAGTGATCGCATAAACATATTAAAGCTATAAAAATCATTCCTATTTACGATTTTTTGTCAATATTAAATCAATATCTGTGGTATACCCAATCGCCATTACCAGTTCCTACGAGATTTTAACCGACTTCAAAAAAGAAGGAGGTTAATAAATCTATTGATAGGTTAAACGTTGAAACCGGTAATAAAAATTATTTTAAAATGTAACAAATTAATTAGAATTAAAATTTAATTTAAACCAGTCGAAGAAAATTATTTGAAAATCGGTTGCGAAAAAAGACAGCTTAAGAATTTATTTTTTACAATTATTTTTATAGTTTTTTAATTGAGCTTAAAGCCTTTCTAGTTTTTTTATTGAGCTTAAAAGCACATAAAAAAATTGAACTAAGTGATAATCCTTCATAGTTTACTAACTTTATACCTACTGCTTAAAATTTTAAATGAAGTAAATAAATAAATAAATATTCACGGACATCTCACACAACGCTATCTGATCCCAAAGTAAGCTAGGAATAACCTGCTTGTGTTATGGGTATCAGACCACGGATATTAATACTTATATACTTTTAAATACATACATATTATACATAGAAACACCCAGACTCTTGAGACAAACATTTATGGATCACACAAATATTTGTCTCCGGTGGAATTCGAACCCACGACCTCCAGCGCCGCAGGCGGTATCACTACCGACTGCGTCACAGAGGCAGTCTGTAAATTTCTTATAGCTCGACGTTTCCAACATCTGAGGTGTAAGACCTGCGCTGCTTACCCCGTAAACCTTTCTTCTTCTTCATTAACCCTTCAGAGATAGGTCCTGGCCTGTTCACCATGACCTCTGTTAGGCAGAGGTGCAAAAGTGAATATCCTACTAATATTATAAATGTGAAAGTTTGTGAAGATGTTTGGATGTTTAGATGTTTTGATGTTTGTTACTCAATCACGCTCTAAGGGCTGAATGGATCTGCCTGAAATTTGGTACTGGGATAGAGTATAGGGCGGAATAACATAGGCTACTCTTTATCCCGGGAAAATGTTCCCCCAGGAAGCGGGAATGGGAACCATATTTCACGCGGGCGAAGCCGCGCGCATCAACTAGTAATTAATATGTCTTTACCTAAAATCCTTACATATGTGTCCGCGACAATTTCTAAAACTACTGAACGGATTTTGATGCAGTTTTAGCCAATGGAAACATGGGTTTAGGAGAAAGGTTTATGTGTATAATTCACACCGGGTAAGGTCTCTGGCGTATTATAAATTTAAGCCCGGTGCCGCACTTGCGGTTTCTAACCTTAAAATGTCATCAAACTGTCAAAATAATGAAATCAAGTCAAGGTTTGCTATTTTGAGGTTAGAAACCGCCGCGGTAAACCGCAAGTGCGGCCTCAGCCTAAGACTGTTTTTAGTCTATGCCCGTCACTTCAGATTTGGAGCAGCTAAGTCTCACACATTTGGCAGACTCGATAAAAAAAAATTTCAAAAGAAAAAAAGCGTTTTGTAAAAAAGTTTAAAAAAAAAAATATGGTCTCATTTTTCTTAGCTAGTGTTTTTATTAATGTTATTCTATTATTAATATTATGTAACCTGCTAGTCACATTCCAATGTTATTTTTTTACTTTCAGTATTATTTAAGGCATGGGTTTATTATAAAGAAGTTGGATAAAATTCGCGGTAAAATAAATGTCAGAAATTTTACAGATTACACAGACTCGTGTCGCCACCGCTAAAATCATTTTTATGCCTTCGGCTATAGATGCACAAATTAGTTATAGTACAGATGGAAACCTACATGCTAAATTCGCTAAGGCTTTTTTTTTTTTGCTTTTGATGTAAGGGAAAATCCTCGTAGGATGCTATGCCGGACTCTTACCGACTAAAAACCCTCACGTAGCGCCCAACAGCCTATGGTTGAGAGCCCCGGGTAAGCCCTCAGGAAGGATGTCCCGTGACTCCCAACAGAATTCGCTAAGGCTATGCACACATAGACACCTCTAAAAGAGTTCACAGACAAGTCATAGATTTTACAAAAACGAAAGCAAAAGAAGAAAGTAAGTTTCGACTAAAAGTTAGATTACATGGGAGAAACAAAAACTTATTTGGTAACACAGCAATCAAGATAGGCAACCTAAGTGATAGAGGTATTATATCTCTGAACGGACATTATGTACTTTTTTTACCCCTACCCTCTGTCACGCACACTCGCGCAGTAATCAGTATCGAAAACTACCTTAGATCATCTAACCACAGGATGCGCCTTACTTAAGCATTGTTTTCTGCCATTGCACATGACCATTTGGTCTTTTGGCTTTATGAAAAGCCTGTACATCAGTACATCATTTTATATGATTAAACTAGTACATTACATTGTAGTTGACTGTACAATAACAATTAACACACAACAGCCATTACGCGTTTGTCGATTAATACATTTTTAAATGCAATAAAATTTTATATGTCTTTGTGTTTCCCCCTTCACTTGTATGAAAACTGGCAGAATATTTTTGTATGCGGTGGTTCGCAAAGGCTAGTCCCGTGTTATATGGTCTAAGAAAACTACTTACCTCTAGCACTTAGGTTGCCTAACTTGATTGCTGTGTTACCCCAATAAGTTTTTGTTTCTCCCATGTAATCTAACTTTTAGACGAAACTTACTTTCTTCTTTTGCTTTTGTTTTTTTTCGGGTGTGACCATTAATTGAGATGTGGAACGTTGTGGAAGCAGCAACTTCACCTCCGTTAGTGATGGTAGTGAACGTTTCATTTCAGATATTCATAAAAAAATAAATAAATCTTAAGTCCAATCGTATCGTATCGTAATCGTATAAGAGCACTGTTTTAGTAAAGTTAAGTATATAATGACATGAAAAGCAAAACTCTTCGTGCTAATGGTTGTATGTTATTATCTCCACTATAATCGGTAAAATGTCGTAGGCTGGCACTCATAGGAGGACTTTACTGCTGTGCCAACACACAGGAAATGATCGACAAGCTGTCAGTCAGCGGTAATATAACTGTGAACGGACTTATACATGAGGTTTACATCTGTACTATCTCTAATTTGTGATAGCTGTTCCATATAAAAAAAGTCGAGCCATATCATACGTAGGGTTTGTATTATACAGAGAGTGTAGTAGCCGACTGATGACTACGGGATGCGTTTATTTTAACGGGAATTCATCCGACTTAAGTCCATAGGCACAGATTATTTAGGGAGGCAAAAGAAATTATAACAATCTATTGTATCCTTAGGCACTGCACTGCCTTAGCGCTTTTAAAAAATTGCCACCCGCTATGCTTTGAGCCACAGTGATAAATTGTAAAATCATGTATTAACTTTAGTGCAATATTTTATTTAAATTTAATAAATATTTTTATGAAAATTGTTGTTTTTATTATTGTTGTGACCCATTTGACCTGTTGGATTTCAGTGAATACATTAAAAAAGTCAACTTAGTTAGGAGCAGATCCTGTAAACTCTAGCTTGAGTGATTGAGGTTGTTCTCAATAGTGTAGACAAAGTTAAATCTACTTGGAAAATAATTAACGCAGAAAGAGGCCAAGCAAAATCGAATGATAATAATTTTAAACTTAAAGTAAATGGTAACATAATTACAACAGATGCCGAAGTCGCTAACGAATTTGAACAATTTTTTTCTCGAATTCCAGTAGATTTGACCAGAGCCCTAGGTTCTTCTACCCCAATAGCAGAATCCTTGTTAAAAGCAAATGTTCCTTGCTGTAATGAAATATTTAAATTCAGTAAAATTAGTATACACACTGTCATAAAAACTTTTAAATCTTTAAATATTAAGAAAACTGCTGACCTCTGGGGAATTTCTGTACATTTAGTTAATTCGTTAATTGAAATGGTTGCCCCTGAATTATCAATAATATTTAATAATTGTGTTGATAGTGGTGTGTTTCCTGACTTAATGAAGTTTAGTAAAATAACTCCTCTGTTTAAATCGGGTAGCACCTCAGATCCGTCCAATTTTCGTCCTATTTCTGTACTACCCACGTTTAGTAAAATCTTTGAAAAGGTAATGCTTAATCAAATGCAAAATCATTTTAATACAAATAAACTATTCCATACTAAACAATTCGGTTTCACGCGAGGTCGGTCTACCACGGATGCTGGCATCAAATTGTTAGAGTGTATATATGAGGCCTGGGAGGAGTCGTATGATGCTTATGGTGTATTCTGCGACTTATCTAAGGCCTTCGATTGTGTCCAGCATCAGACTTTAATTCAAAAACTTGATCATTATGGAATCCGGGGGACGGCCTTGGATTTAATTAGTTCTTACCTTAGAGATAGAGTACAGAGAGTAGTTATAAATGGTAAACAGTCAAATGGTTCTGCTGTAACAATGGGGGTGCCTCAGGGTTCAATTCTGGGACCTTTTCTATTTTTAGTGTACATAAATGATCTCCCTCACCTTATAAGAGACGATCACGAGGTAGTTTTGTTTGCTGATGACACATCTTTAATATTTAAAGTTGAACGTGGACAACGCGATCTTGACGAAGTAAACAATGCCCTCTCTAGGGTAGTCCACTGGTTTAACGCTAATAATTTATTGTTAAACGAAACTAAAACAAAATGTATAAGGTTCACCTTGCCAAATGTTAGGCTCGTTAACACCAGTATTAGGATTAGGGATGATCAAGTAGAATTGGTCGATGAAACTGTCTTTCTGGGCATAAAGTTAGACTCCAACTTGCAGTGGGGGCCTCATATCGAGAAAGTCTCGGGCAGACTGAGCTCTGCAGCCTATGCCGTTAAAAAGATCCGACAACTGACAGACATTAGAACAGCGCGTCTTGTCTACTTTAGCTACTTCCACAGTGTCATGACCTATGGCATACTATTATGGGGTAACGCTGCCGACATCGAATGTATCTTTGTGTTGCAGAAAAGGGCTGTCCGGGCTATCTATGGTATGGGGTTTCGGGAGTCATTAAGAGAAAAGTTTAAGGATATCAACATCCTTACTGTGTATTCACAGTACATATATGAAAACTTATTATATACTCATAAAAATAACAGTAAATTTAATAAAAATAGTGATATCCATAACCTAAACTTAAGAAATAAGAATAAATTGGCTGTACCTAGATTTAGGCTTAATAAAATAAGCAATTCTTTTGCGGGTAATTGTATTCGAATGTACAATACATTGCCGACAGCCATAACAGGTTTGTCAGTTAATAAATTTAAAAAACTAGTAAAGCTTAAATTGTGCCAGAAAGCTTATTATAGCATTAAAGACTTTCTAGAAGACAAGACTGCCTGGCAGTGACACGAATTGCTCCTTTCTACATTAAAAAAAAAACTGTATTAGATACTAAGATGAATAAGAGGGACCGGACTGAGTTTCTTGGGGTGTTCTTCTCAGTCTGTAGCATTTCCGAACCCCCGGTAGAGTCACAAAAATTTTGACAAACCTAAATAATTTTTTAAAAATTTCAAAGGGAATAAATTTTATTTTATTTTATTTTTTATTTTATTTTGTTTGTGGCTGGTAGGGCGGCAACTGGTTTCTCCTATGCATGAAAAATATCTATCTATCTATCTACATTCACGCCAAATCCCTTGCGGGGTAGGCAGAAAGAACCGAGCGCCACACGGCACGGTCAGGGGTCCATACACAATTTTTCAAATCGGTCCATAAACGACGGAGTTCTGCGCGAACAAACATTTAAAAAAAATACCACTTGCCGAAAGAAAAAAAGCCTTTACCTTTTTTTTGTTTTGCCTTTATGAAAAATAATAATAAACCAAATGCGAATTGAACTTGCGCATGGAGTGTTCCGTACCAAAAAACGTCAAAATATCACGTTTCTTGTATGAGATCCCCTTATTTCTTTCTCTGATTTTATTGCGGAACGACATTTGTGAAAATGTCAGCTGTCAAACAAGAATGGAAAGGGCGGTGTCTCAGTAAATAGGGTCCCGTTTTTACCATTTGGGTACGGAACCCTGAAAACGGAAAGGATGGATGTTTCAGAATTCAGACATTGTACGATTTTTGAAGGAACAGCTAAAGTAAAAGATAAAATTCAATAAATGATGTCGTTTATTTATCTGTTTCGAAAAAAAAGAAAAACAATTATTCCAAAACAATGAAATTCCAAATAGGACAATCTCGTCAAAAATAAATGTCAGTTAAGGCTGGTGTGTGAAGACCTTTTGTTCTTCAGCTTGTGAAGCAGACTGCATGATTTATTTCTTTCTATAATCTGTGGTTCGATTCGATTTTCCCCGCGTTTTTCGATCGACTTATCCGCCATTGTTGCTTGTTTCCGTCTTTGGCGCGCTCTGTAAATCTCGCACGAATCTTTTGGCAATACCTTCCATAATTTATAGCCCTCCGAATGATGTGATTGCTGAAACAAATATAATTTTTAACGTTCCGTGTTCAAAGGGTAAACATGGGACCCTTATAAATGTGATTTTATCAATTTTATGCTGTTTTTAGTACGGAATGCTCTGTGGGCGAGTCCAACTTACACTTGGCTGGTTTTTATATTTTTAAACTGACATTGTCAACAAACTATTGCAATGGAATTTGGCGGGAAACTTAACCCTTCATTCCACCAAAAAAATATATCGAAAATTGGTAATGACGAGCAGGTAAAAAGCGGATGATGAAATCGTGACGATGTCTTACCATCTTCTACTAAAAATGGAATAACTCTACAACCTGATCATATTTTACGATTCTGTAAATGGCAATAGGTTTATTGATATATTTTTGATAATTGAGCATCAAAATAATAATAATAATGCAAACAAATAATTTATAATAATAATACTAACTTTGGAAAGCACGCTGTTGGCTGAATTTCATGAAATAAATGAAAATTCTTATGAAGTTCAAACTATCAAAGATAAACGGTTGCCGCTCTATTATATAATTTTTCAATTTTGAATGTTTATGTGTAATTTATGGTGGATGGAATTAAGGAGGGCTCCCATACAGGAAGCGTTATATTTGCCAGTTTTTTGTATTTACCTATACGGGACCCTATGCTTCCCACTCGCACTTGGGCCGCTTTTTAATACATCTTGGCACTACTGGCATGCCTGCCGGATATTTCAGGTTTATTTTCAAGGAAAAGACGTCATATAGGGGAAAATCAAAATAGGAGATTAGGTATGGTATGCCTATCCTATCAAACCATTGAACCGGTAGTAGGTAGTAGTCTTCAAATTAACTAACCTTATGACAAATATTTCGATAAAAATTTTCAAAATCCTCTCCACATGTGTAATCTAACGGTCGATTTCTTCCTTTGCAGTATTTGCAGTCATACGTCTTGTTTATCCGAGATCTGCACGACTTTTTTCTTTTCGGTCGTTTTCTGTATCTGATACTGCTGCATGACCTCATGAATCCCCGAAATAATAGGTACCTAGTTGAGCAAGTAAGTGCTCAAAATAATAACTGTTAGAAATTTCGGTTTAAATTTTGTTAAGTGAGATCAAAATGATTGACATTGGTCACAGATCATTGAATTGAGCAACACCAAAGAGGCCACCGAACGGCAGACCGTGTTTCTCTATGTCATAGCCCTAAAAAGGTAAGGTCATATACGAGGGTAGGTGTACCTACTATCTACCAGGACTTAAGGCGGTACGTGGGCTTTAAATCTGACAAACAAAGGCGGTAAGTGACAAATCCATTATTTAAAATTAGGGATTTATTTACAAAACTCAAACCTCGTATAATTAGAAAAACAGTTTTAAAACATCTATCTGAAGAGCTCTTAAGTACGTAATAGGGCATTTCTAATCCACTTGAGGCTTGAGCTGGCATGCAAGGAAGTTTCTACCTGAGAACCTTGCAATACAAACATTACTTACCTACTTACCTACCTAATCCTTGAATCGGTTCAGGGCTAACTGATGCGTATTGTAAATTGTAAAACTCAATTTTTAATCCTCTTTTTTATGACTTCTCTTACTGCCTTCCGAAATACGGACATGCTCGCAAATGTCACGGAAAAGTCACAAAGTGTTCACCCATCCGACCAGCCATAGCGAAAATTCTTAACGCAGTGTTTAGATACAGAGTGCGGAGTGCGAGTTTTGGCGTGCGCCTGTCGACATATTGTACGGTAATGGGTCTCTTACACGTAACGAGTACAGTGGCGAGACAGTGCCCTCGGACTCGGCTCGGTACGTAGGAACATTTTAACGAGTGACTCGGCCGAGCGGAGTGGCGAGAGAGACACTAGAACTACGATTTGTTTGCTAGACCGAGTGCCCACTCTCTAGGCCTTTTTTTTTTTTTTTTTTTTTTTTTTTTTTTGTAACGTGAGGGAAAATCCTCCTAGGATGCTATGCCGGACTCTTACCGACTAAAAAACCTCACGTAACGCCCAACAGCCTATGGTTGAGAGCCCCGGGTAAGCCCTCAGGAAGGATGTCCCGTGGCTCTCTAGGCCTAGTATCGTTTTACTGTCTCGCCACAGTACTCGTTACGTGTAATGGGTCTCGTGCACGTAACGAGTACAGCGGCGAGACAGTGCCCTCGGCCGAGTGCTCGGTACGTATGAACATTTTAACGAGTGACTCGGCCGAGCGGAGTGGCGAGAGAGACACTAGAACTACGATTTGTTTGCTAGACCGAGTGCCCACTCTCTAGGCCTAGTATCGTTTTACTGTCTCGCCACAGTAATCGTTACGTGTAATGGGTCTCGTGCACGTAACGAGTACAGCGGCGAGACAGTGCCCTCGGCCGAGTGCTCGGTACGTATGAACATTTTCACGAGTGACCCGGCCTAGCAGAGTGGTGAGAGAGTCACTAGCACTACGATTTGTTTGCTAGGCCGAGTGACCACTCTCACGGCCTAGTATCGTTTTACTGTCTCGCCACTGTACTCGTTACGTGTAAGAGACCCCCTATGGAATCGAGTCACCGCCACCTAGCTGTTAACGCGGGAACTTGTGTCGCTTCCATACTTTACGAATTCAGCTTCACCGTGAATACGTTATGCGTTACGCGCTAGCAAAACTTACACTAGGTAGGCACCCTGGAGTCGACTTTGTGACTTCCGAATTATGGACACGCTCGCAAATGTCTCGGATGTCACAAGTGTTCACCTATCTGAAGACCAGCCATAGCGAAAATTGCTTAACGCAGTGAACGTTGCGTCAGCGAGGCTTTTTTATACCACTGATGTGGCAGACAAGCATAAGACCCACCAGAAGTACCGGTGGCCTAAGGACGTTTGCAACACCAGAGGCGCTACACTCGAGACTTTTGTAGCCTCGCAAGCTTATGCTGTAACCTCTTACAGCTCCGCATTCTTCGAGCGAAACGTGAGCGCTGAGTTGAAGGCCACTGTCACGGTCTTGTGAACTGTGTAGTAGCACAGCCGACAGATCATACTCTTTATACTGTGGTAGTAGGTAGTGATCATTCGCTTTATATCGCCTGGTCTGTCTATCAGGCGGGCGGCGCGTCACTTTGTTTGTTTTGTCAATAGTCCCTCAATAAAAAACATCAATCGGGCTTTCAGCCCATAACTGAAACATAAATCGGGCTTTACGAACGAGCAAGGATATAATCTAAAGCGCAGGCTTTGTTGTTGTACCAACAAGCGCAAAACAAATGAAGATCGACAAAACAAATGAAAATCGACAAAACAAATGAAGATCGACAAAACAAATGAAAATCGACAAATTGTTTTTTTTTTTTTTCATTTGTATTATAATAAGTGTATAAATACGACAAATAGTTTTTTTTTCATCTGTATTAAAATAAGTGTATACTACGACAATTAGTTTTTTTTTTTTTAAATATGCTGCAATAATTGTTGACAAGATCAAAAATTATTGCAGCATATTTTGTAATCTAGATGCGATTACCATTCAAAAAAATATGTGTTAGCAATTCTCGACCTTAATGACACTTATCGAAAAATGTGCTTTTATGCGTTTATAGACACCACTGATCACGAATAAAATAAATAGATATTATGCATGCTCATAAGGTTGAAATTTGCTTAGACCCATTTTTTGTAATCTAGATGCGATTAGCATTCAATAAAATAGGTGCAAGCAAAAAAAATATGGCTGCAAGTAATTTGACCTTTCAACTAGCTTAGAGACTTTTGTTTTATTGATCTGCATGTGTTTTTTTTAGCAAAAAAATCTAAATTCATTTGTTTTGCCGATCTTCATTTGTTTTGTCGATCTTCATTTGTTTGGTCGATCTTCATTTGTTTTGTCGATCTTCATTTGTTTTGTCGATCTTCACTTGTTTTGCCGATTTTCATTTGTTTTGCTGATCTTCATTTCTTTTGTCGATCTTGATTTGTTTTGCTGATCTTCATTTGTTTTGTCGATCTTCACTTGTTTTGCCGATTTTCATTTGTTTTGTCGATCTTCATTTGTTTTGTCGATTTTCATTTGTTTTGTCGATCTTCATTTGTTTTGTCGATCTTCATTTGTTTTGTAGATCTTCATTTGTTCTGCCGATCTTCATTTGTTTTGTCGATCTTCATTTGTTTTGTCGATCTTCATTTGTTTTGCCATATAGACATGTGGGTATATTGATAAAGTAGACATTATGGACATTATTTATTTTATACAGTCACAGGTGGGTGGTTAGGAATTTTTATTCCTAACTGACCAACCAGGTGCACAAGGTGGGTGGTTAGGAACTTTTATTCCTAACTGACCAACCAGGTGGATAACTCAGGTGGTCGGTTGGGAATGGGGGGAAATTGTATGTTCGGGTAATTACTTGATAATTACCCGAACATACAATTCGGGTAAAACAAAGAACTCGGGTAAGTACTAAGTAGGTAAGTAATTAAATATTCTCTGCCTACCCCTTTGAAGCTCGAGACGTGACTATGGGGCATCCTTATATTATATAAAGGTGCATCAATGTACCTAAGTTCCGTTTTGGGATACAATTTGTGAGAGGAGGAGGTATTTTAAAACCAAAGAGTACCAATTCTTGAATGAAAAAAGGATGAAAGTCAATATCTGGTCATCACAGATCAGGAAAAGAAGAATTGTGAATGTCAAAATAAATAACACACAAATTCCGTCTTGTAAACATGACGTTTTTGGTAGGGTGAAGGGTCGGCAAATTATCATGTGTAAATTTTAATGGAAAATTCTAGTATAAGCTAAAGGAAATGTATTATATTTCGTATATTTCTAATGTCTGATCCAGTGTTTGTTGAAGATTATGCCATCGTTCTATTATGGTTGATGATATGTTCGGTGTATACCACCCTTTTGACTATAACAGCTGTATGTGTGGTGTTTATTCTGTAAGTAATCTATTTATTTTAATAACTAGTGGATGTCACGCGATTTCATTCGCGTAGCTACCGTTCCCATAGGAAGTCGGGGATAAAATATAGCCTATGTCACTCCGGGATAGAGTAGCTTCGGAACAGTGAAAGAATTCTTCAAATCGGTTCAGTAGTTTCGGAGCCTATTCAATGCATAAAAACAAACAATCAAATCTTTATTTATTTTAATTAAAATTTATTAATATACTAATTCCAGTCTGCCCGTGTTGAAAACGACGAAGTTTCTGCCTGATTACTTACTACATGTCTTGGCTCTGGTAAAACTCCACTGTTAGGTACCAGATTTATTAGATACGCATTTCAATTAACTTCAGTTTTAGGCATTTTGAAATAACTGTAGGTACTTACTTAATTCAATCTTCTATTTTACTCAAACGGTAGACATTTGTTGCTTGTCGACGACTAGAGCTAATATCCAAGTGCCAAGGTTCCGATGACGTGGTACCTAACTGGCAGAATGCCCTCTGATGACACACCCCTGCCCTATAGCCCTAGTTGCATTTGTAAGAGCAGAATGTCTTACGCATCAATATGCAACGAGAGACTGCCCTGATCAGTATTATGAACGCCTATTGAAAACCTTACGGATTGAAATGTTTGAATGCTGGGTGAAAGTTCCTTAACAGATTCTCTTCAAGCTTCATGTAATGCTGAATCTCCATTAAAAACTTTGCGACCGGACCACCCTACCCCTGGTGGGAGGCCGAGACGTAACCATATCACGACACCGTCGAATAAGTATAGAGGTTCTTTCTTCTATGAATATAATAACGTTTTCACCGTTTTACTGAGACTAGAACACGAGAACATATTATAACGGCACGCACGGGGACTACGTTTTGAAAACCTATGACTAGGCTGCATGGTCTTTTATCTTAGTCTGTTCAATTTGAAACGATACGAATAAAAAAATAAAAGCATAATTTGAATGCAACTGTCAAAGTCAAATATTTGAATTTATGAGCGTTGGTTGTGTTTGTGTTTTTAAAATGTGTATTTGTTTTAAAATAAAAATAATAGACGTATGATTAAATGAAGTGAATCAATAAATATTATATACTAGTACTGTGCCTGCTAATATAAGTATCACAATGGACGATACACAACAGAGTCGAACTTCTGAAGCAGCGGCGACGTAAGTTTTATTCAAATTTTGATAAATTGAAATGGATGCGATATTTACTCATACATATTCATATCATTAATATACATGGCGTAGAGAAGTTCTGTGTATCGTACTTGCGGAATAATGGGAGTCAGAATCTCGTATGAAATCTGTACCTCGTAAATGTTTAAATTGGAATGTTTTATGTCGTCAATACACAGAACGACGAATATATTAGAATTAAGTGACTCCAAATCTTTCTGCAAGATTTTCGTAATACCTAGGCTGTATTATGGTTATTTGCAATATTAGCAGCAATAAGATGCCCAGGTCCTACTCCACTTAACATTCCTTAGCATAGAATGGATATTATCACTGTCTTCTCACAAAGAACTCTCGATAACCTTCCTCTGGTTCAGAAACTTGTCCCGGCCAGTGACTTATGTTCTGTCTATTATGCAATAGATCCTGCATTATCTATATATAAGAACATAACAGCCCATTTACCTGTATTTGCAATTTTTATTATACTACTTAGGTGACAGATAAGCTTACGGCCTACTGGAAGGTTGGTAACCATAGCGTAGGGTCTTTTGCAACACCGGAGGCGTTACACACGCGCTGCTAACCCGATAAGGTGTTATAATAAATAAATAATTGCATGAAAATATGCTACCACTTTAATCATGATACACGGTGATGCACCCATACATAATATTGTCCCTCCCTTCTACTTTTTCAAGTTGATCTGTCCAATGAACTAGGGAAAATGCCCTACAATCTTACTTACTAACATTATAAATGCGAAAGTTTGTGAGTATGTTTGTTACTCTTTCACGTTTTAATGGCTGGACGGAACTGGCTGAAATTTGGTACAGGGATAAATTATAGGCTGGAATAACACATAGCCTAATTTTTATCCCTGGAATAAGCTCCCCTGGGAAGCGGGAATGATAGCAAAATTTTACACAGGCGAAGCTGCAGGCATTAGCTAGTAATTTATATTTTATTAATGCTTGTTGAACCTGTGTGAAATTAATGATGTACGCTGCCTGTTTTCTATTGCATATTTTCAGTTATAAATATACAAAATTATACAGCTCTTATTATACCTACTACTGACAAAACATAGGTTGTAGGACATACAGCCAGTTATAGAATTTAAACTAAACTACTATACTAGGCAGATAAAAGTGACAATGGCTGACCCTTGTGGTATTTCTGAAAATACCACAAGGGTCAGCCATTTCAGAACTTACTGTTTATGACCGATAATTATTTAATTGAAAGCGGATGCATACGCTATGTGACAGCACCACCTGACTCGGCAGCCCTTAGCTAAATGACAGGCCATTGTTGAGCTTTGACTGTACGCTGCAATGCTGCCCTGCTGGGAAATGAGTCATTGCTGCTTTAATTTTCAGAGTGCAACAAGAGGTAAACCCTGTAAATGAAAGGGCTTAGGACTGAAAACCTAGAGTAGGACAACTGCTTTTTTCCTGCACGCATACGGACATTCCATTCCTAGTGAGCCAATATTAGCTGTGTAGAGTAGCCTCTTCCCACCACATCCATACTGCAAGCCTAGCTCGGTAGCCTAAAGCAGGTGCGACAAGCGAGAGCTACAGGCCTTCACAGTGGCCATGAGCCTTAGCACTTTAAAGCCTACCAGATGGGCAAGGTAGGATTCGGCATTATTACATGATCTATGACCGGAGATAGGAGAGGTGTTTTATTAAACTTATTTTTGTAGAGACTGGTCATTTTGTGTGACCATGCCAGCCTCATAAGTCTCATAACATCACTCATGGAAGGTGTTGATCTCTGGTAATTGTTTCACATTGTCTATTCAAAAACCGTACGCTGGATTGCTTGTTAACTAATCCTGGGACATCCTTCCTAGGGCTTACCTGGGGCTCCCAACCATAGGCTGTTGGCGTTACATGAGGTTTTTTAACAGGTAGGAGTCCGGCATAGCATCCATGAAAGATTTTTCCCCATGTAAAAAAATAAAAGGCCTGCAGTGTAGCCAGTAATCGCATAAAGGATTTGAAAATAATGCCTGCTGTCTCGCGCAAAAGCTTGGCTAGTCACTCTACTATTACACAAAGGAGCTTTTTATAGGTTTGATATTTCGCGACCGTCATCGCCACCGCGCTAGGCCTTCAATATGGACGGACGCTCTCAGTCGTCAATCAATTAAAATTGATTGACGTCTGAGGGTGTCCGTCCATGTTACGATACCACGAGACATAACATTAAATCCCTACTTACATTTCAACCTATTGAACTGAGCAACTAAATAGAATATAAAAACTATATAATATATTTTTTTCTTCCTCATCATTCCATATAACGCCATCTATTTCTAAATGATACATAGAGAACGCCCAAACTCCAAAACCAACTTTTTGGCATCACTAATATTTCTTATGTTTGACCCAGGACTTGAGCCCGAGACATTATTAACGCGGCAGCAGTCTCATAAACTGCACTGCTTACAATGAAGAATTCAAAAGGTTGGTAACCAATTATACCTACCATGAATACATGTTACAGACGCAAGCGCCGATCCTCGATCCTCAAAAGCCAGCGCCCTGCGCGTACTCCGTTCTCCGAGCTTGAATTTAACGTTGCCACTCCTACAGACACTGCCAAAAGTCGCCGTGTCAGTTTTTCTCGACGTACTGGTGTAGCGTAAGTATAATTTACTTTCAATGATGATCCTAAGAAGACTATCGATAAATACTCATCGGTTATAAATAATAGAGAAGAAACGTCTCATGAAAATACCCCTTGACTTGAGCCCATCCACTTAATGCAAAATATTTTAACGACAAAAATGGTTGAATCTCTACTTTTGCCTGTAATAAATAAAGTTTTCATGGGTATTTATTTTAATATTTAGATATGAATATCCTAATAATTACTACCCCCCACAGATGCATTTGTCTGGTAACATCCCGTTCTTAAAACGGCCTGCTACTAAAATAGTGAGGTTTTCTTAAATTGTCCCATTCGCAAATCGTTATATACTTACTTTCCTATGCATTTAGTCAAAAGCTGTTAATTTGGAATTATAAACAGACACTTAAATTTTATAGATTTCTTATCCATTTCATAATATTTCTCCGAAATTTCATACTTCTATTATTTTCTATTTATAGAGAATTTGTAACAAACGAAGCAACAACAACATGGAAGAACTTTTACGAGGAGCACAACAAATCCTTAGAGTCATCCGGCAACGACTCAGATGCCAATGCTACTCGGCAACCCGTGGAACATCTCGGCAGACGTATTTTTGATCAGCAATTTGAGGAAGTTGAAGCAGTAGATTTTGTAGGCAACCTTAACCCCTCCCTAAGCGCCAATGCTTCTTTAAACAATATAAATTTCTCACAAGCCATTGAAGCTGTCGAGTTTACTACTGAAGGGAAAGTAACTGCTCCTCACAAAAAATTCGAACTAAGTACATTACCTGATCAAGAAAGCAAACTATTTGGCAACGATTTTACGGTAACGGGAGTAGGTGAATTATCTGGTAAAATTGATTTTAACTTTTCGAATATACAACGTATTGGAGAGAAAGACGATTTGGAAGAAATAGAAAGAGATCTTGAGCGCGCTGTTAATAATGTTGTTTGTCAAGGTCCGGCTGATCGCCACAATATCTCAGAGTACATTGAAATCGATTTGAATACGACGCATGTAGCTAAAAGTGATGATTGTGATATGTCCATTACAGATACAGTTAATTCTCCTAAAGTTCAAGATATTTCCAAGAGTAGTTCTATAGATAAGAAAATCAATTTAGAGAAGGATTGGATGACTGATAAAGAAAATATAGCTGTTAATCCTTATGCAGCGCCATGTGAAACTGATAATTTTGCAGTGAATGATGAACCGAACCAAGTATTAGTGTTTGACGGTAAAAGGCTTACATTACAGACTGAACAAACTGAAAACAATAGACAAAGTATTATACCCAATATCGCAAAGGAGAGGCCTGTAAGAAAAACGATAGTACTGAACACTAACGACGATTTACCTAATTTTATAGATGAAGTGAGCTTTAAGACTGATTCAGAACCTAGATCAAGCACTGCATTCCACGATCCCCCTGAAGTTTGTATTAAAGCGGTACACAAAATTGACATAGTTAAGCGAAGTTCAGTTCACGACAACTTAGGTAATTTATCCATTACTCAATCATTGCCTTCTAACATTATGGCTGCTGCTTTCGATAAACATGATACTACATCTCATAAAGATGTAGCCGAAGATAACATATCAATCACACAATCAATAAACGGTCAAATAATTACGGGTAATCAACCAGGTGGACGTAGGCGGACGGTAGTATACGAGGATGAGACGGGTAATATTTCTATTACACAGGCCCTACCTACTAATATCCTACAAAATACTAAACATGAAAAGCGAAAAACAATAGTTTTCGACGAAGATGGAGGTAATATGTCCATAACACAAGGCTTTACCTCACAACTACTTTTAGAGAAAAAATCTGAAAAAAGGAAGACTATAGTATTCGATGACGATAAGGGGGATATATCGATAACTCAAGCACTTCCATCGCAAGTAATTATTGATCCGAAAGTTTCGGACAAACGCAAAACAATAGTATTTGATGATGATAATGGCAATATATCTATAACCCAAGCCTTGCCAGCAAATATAGTGTTAGAATCACAACGTCAAGAAAAACGTAAGACAATCATCTATGAAGACAATACCGGAAATATATCTATTACTCAAGCTGCTCCAACGAATTTAATTTTAACAGGAAGCCAGGGAATCACAGAAAGAAGGCGGACAATACTTTATGAAGATGATGCGGGCAATATATCTGTTACTCAAGCAATACCTCAAAATATTATATTAGGGAAAACGGAACGTGCAGACGATACAAACAATTTTGATGCTTGCGACATTTCCATGACACAAGCATTACCTACTAATATCATACTGAAAGACAGTGTCACCAATAAGCGGAGAACCATCGTATATGATGACGATACAGGAAATATTTCTATTACACAAGCAATACCTAGTCAATTGATTCCTGGGATTGTAAATACAGATGCGCCTAACGATGTTGGCTTAAATTCATCACCGAATATTTCTTCAGAAACTGTGAATAAATGTAAAACTGTTGTTGATGAGAATGTAGGCAGTGTTGATAATATCGCATTATCTAGCCAATCGTCACCGACGAACGAAATTATAGACAATACTCCTATGTCTAGTGATTTTCAAATAAACTCATCAAGTTGTGTTTCTACAGAAATTATCAGCAAATCTAAAACAGTTATTTATGATGACATATCAGATATTTCTATGACGCAAGCTATACCTAGTAATATTATATTGTCAACGCAAGGTGAGGAGAACGAAGACCAACTTAAAGAAGAAACAGTAATATTTGAAAACGATTTGTGTGATGATAATTTATCTGAAGACCTTCCTGCAAATGCATTTTTACTCAGAGGTATCAATTCAAGTGCTGAGGAAATAGTCCTAGATGTCAGTGATAATAAAGAAACCCTGGATGAGCAAATAAGTAAACAAGTTTTTAATGATCCAGCTTCTGTAGTAAGCTTAAGAAAGAGAGAGGCAGGATGTATGGATGAAAAATGTGAAACTGAAATTACTATTACGGAACCGATGTCTCAAATCCTAATACAGGAAATACGTAAAACGCAAAGTTTAGATAGACGTACTTTATCTTCAACAAAACCAATTCCAGATCAACTATTTAATATACAATCACTTATATTAGACAAACCAATGGAGAAACTGTCGAGTTTGTGTGATCAAACTAGTATTTGTAAAGAAAATCAGAATGTTGTTATATACCAGACAGTGACCAGTGACAACTCGCCGACATTGAGCAAGATAGACCACCAAGATACAAACAGCGGTATGATTGCTGAGGACCAATCAAATGACACAACATCGTCTAAGGTGGATGATTCTGACATCACAGAATCCACGAGCTCTAAAGAACCCAGTGATCAGACATCACTGCTATCAAAGGATAATGCTGGACACGTAATCGAATCTAAAATAGAAATTTTTGACATTAATATTCCTGAGGTAGAAAGTAAAACTGCTCATTCTATTACCAATAACTCTTTAAATATCACCACATCCAAGACATCCGTTTTGCACAATCTTCTTGACATGACTGAGCCTATATATGACGATTTTCTTGAAAAGTCTGCTGAAGTTAACACTGATTCTTCTTTGCCACCTGAGCCCGAACCATCAAAGGAATCTTCCATAATTCATTTAGTTATTGATCAAGATGCAGAAATGCAGACTGACCAAATTGAGATCGATAACGATGCCGAATTAACAGAAAGTGAAAGTGATAATGTTCAGTTAGTGAGAAACTCACCGCTGTCCATTGAATATAAAGATCAAGAAGATAATCTCGAAAATACTTTGAATGAACTTCTTGAGAATACAGATAAGTTTGAAGAAGAAAAGACTCCACTTAACGATCATCTACAAAACACTTTAGAGGAACTGATTGATAAAAGAGATAAAAATCTAGATGATAAATCAATCACAGACGAAAAAGGTGAAAGAATATCTCGTCACAAAAGCTTGATACAAGCAAATGATATGAAATCATTGCAATACATAGAAGAAGAAAGGTCAGATACATTCAGCATACCCGAAAATGGTGAAGAAAAACCTTGCCACAAAAGCTTTAAAGATGCAAACGACACTAAAGAATTACTGGACATGATATGCGACTTCACCGATACCAGTCGTTGCGAGTCCAAAGAAACAACGAATTCTGTCAAGTCAGAAAACAAAGGGGACGCCCATGAATCTAAAAGACTCAGTTTTGCGACTAAAAGGCAGTCAATTGTAATTAGTCGAGAAGATTTACTCAACAACATTTCCATGGCTCAAGCGATATTACAAAAATCTCGAGTTGAGTTTAACGATACAGGTCTGACGGAAGATAATCAGGATTCCTCTCCTGAGGATGCTACGAACGTTTCAAGAAGATCAGCTCGTATGAGCAACGAAGTTGTCAAAACCTTACATTTTGACGATGAATCCATTAGCGAGAATAGTTTAAAATCTGATTTGAGTACGACATCGCCGTTAAAGAAAATAACTTTCGGTGAAACTTCATTTAAAAAAAGTCCCAAGAAATCAAACGTTATACCTACTTATTTAAAAGATGTTTCCGATGGCATAAAACAGTTAATGGCGGACTTAGTAAAGCCTATGGCTGATGCGGTACCCTTTGAGAATTGTGATGACAGATATCCAAGGAAATCTTTGTCCACAGTCAGCACACAAATACAGGCGAATCTTACCACTTCAAGCCAAATAGACGTAGAAGCTGACTTATCATCTGGCCCGTCTTCACGCGAGAACATTGATGATGATGAAGAAAACGTAGATGATATTCGCTCTTATGAAACACGAACAAGTATAGTCATATCAGATATTGGACAAAGTTCTATTGAGGCTTCTGGAAAGTCTTCAGAATCCAATGTAGTTCCTACTAAACTTGTTCAATCACCCTGTAGTCCTGTGAATAACGTTCCACGTGTTTTAGTATTTGACCATGAGAATCCTTTAAACAACATTCTTTTGGGACATTTGGGCTTTACAAATGCACATGATTATAAGCCTAGGGCTAAAACTCCTGTAGAAATTTTAACAAAGAAATCTGACGAAACTCTATGTGGTTCAGATCGTAGTGAATCATGTCAAATTAATATGGAAATAGATACTACCTCAACAGACACTGATACAGAACAAGTAGCGAGAGATGTGGAAGTCAATACTGAAGCAATTGTGGCACAATATTGTACAACAGTTCATGGATTCTTAGAAAATCGTCAAATGCATAAACCTGCTTCGAGTGACAGAGCCGTACATGTTCATAGCACGGTAGAAAATATAGAAGTGAACACAGTTATAGCTATGAAACCGAATAATGAATTACTAAAGTCAAGTTCCTGCTTGACATTAATAGAGGATGCATTACCCGAATCAGAATCTAACACAACCTCATCTCAGTATTTCGTAGCTAAGAAAAAAGAACTCAAATCTCCTACGAAAGTTAATATAGGCGAAGCCCCTGATATAGATATAGACATGACATCAACTGACGATGATGCAGAACGTATAAAATCTAAAGGCAAAAAGCGAAGTCACATACCAGGGACGCCAAATCGGAGAGCCAGCGTAGATGTTACACCAAAACCAAATACTAAAATGCAAAGAATATCCAACAGCCCTAATACGAATAGAATTCTACTACGTATGAGTCATGAACCGACCAAACTAACAGCGGAAAGGGACACAGAAGGCATAGAGAATCATGCTACTGTAAAATCTGTTGAAGATAAAATTAAAACTGAAAATAAATCTCCGAACCGTGGTTTCAATAGCTCAATCACTATACAGCAGTTGATAACGGATTACAAAATTGATGCGGGCATAAATAAAGAAATTCTAGACATCTTAAAAGACAATGATTTCTGTAAATCTGGTAGTTTAACTACAGAACCAGCACCGGAAAGTGTGACTTCAGATAGCTTGTCTAAAGTATGTTCGTTTACAAGCAGCAAAAACCAAGGTTCTAAACGCCCACAAAGTATTTCAACATCAGCGTCTTCGCCAAAATCACAGTCGACATTCCAAAGCGCAGAATGTACTAGAATAGAATGGCACCCAGAATTATGTAGCATGGCTGCGAATAAAAACGTTTCTTACATAGATTCTGGTGTCAATATTGTGTCCAAGATTGATATGCTGCCTTTTATGGGGTGAGTTATACCTTTCATATCTTTTTCTTTTATCTGTTTCTCTTTTATTGGATTTTTTTTTGTTTTTATGGTTCTGTAGCCAAAGATTAAAAACGGGACTCTATTTTATGAATTTTCGCCGTCTGTCTGTCAGCTAGGGACCTGAAATTTTCACAGATGTATTTCGGTTGCCACTATAACAACAAATATAAAATACAAAAAAAAACAATATTTAAGAGAGGCTCCCATACAACAAACGTGATTTTTGACCGTTCTTGGTACGGAACCCTCCGTGCGTGAGTTGTTTTTCTTATCTATACTAAAATCAAGGGGATATATTTGATTGTTTGTTTGCCTCGAATAAGCTCAAAAACTAGGGTCGGCGAGATGTGTCGTGCGGTGTTCCACAGTGATCGGTTTTAGGGCCGCTCCTGTGGAACATCGGTTACGACTGGGTGCTGCGTGGTCCGTTGCTCAGAGGGGTCGGCGTAACGTGTTACGCCGACGACACCCTCGTTACGGCGCGGGGAGCAACGCACCGTGCCGCAGCACTTAAGGCCACGGCAGGGGTTGCTCAGGTCGTGGGTCGGATTCGGCGGCTGGGTCTTGAGGTCGCCCTTCACAAATCCGAGGCTCTGTGCTTCCACGGACCTCGGATGGGGCCACCTGCGGGATCCAGCCTACAGGTGGGGGGCGTCAGCATCGGCATCGAGCCCTCGATGAAGTATCTGGGGCTCGTACTCGATGGCCGGTGGAACTTCGGACATCATTTCCGAAGTTTGGTCCCAAAACTGAGGGGAGCATCGGCCGCACTCGCGCGGCTGATGCCCAACATCAGGGGACCCAACGCTCCCTACAGGAGGCTGTACCTTGGGATCGTGCGAAGCATGGCCCTGTACGGGGCTCCCGTATGGGCGGAGACCCTGACGGCCAGCAATGAGGCTAGACTGATGAGCCCGCAGAGAGTGATGGCCGTCAGGGTGATAAGAGGATACCGCACGATCTCCGGTGAGGCGGCATGTCTCCTAGCCGGGACCCCTCCATGGGACCTGGAAGCGAGAGCCCTTGCGTCACTGTTCAGATGGCGCAAGGAGGCGCTGGAGCGGGGCCAAAGGCCTGCGTCTCGAGAAATCGAGGCCCAGCGGACCCTGCTCCACCAGGAAACCCTGGAGACATGGAAGATGCGACTTGAGCAACCAAAGGGGGGATTCGCCACAATCGCGGCCGTCAGACCGGTCATGGACGAGTGGCTGGAGAGAAGACACGGTGCTCTCTCCTACCGGTTGACACAGATGCTTGCCGGGCACGGTAGCTTCGGTAGGTATCTGTGGCGAAAACACCGGGAAACCACGGCCGAATGTCAGCACTGCGAGGACCGCAGCGATGACACGGCGCTCCACACGCTGGTGGAGTGCGCGGCGTGGGCACAACAGCGACAGGTCCTCGTAGTGGGTCTGGGCGTGGACACTCTCTCGCTTGAGGCCATGGTGCGAGCCATGCTCTCCAGCGGGAGTAAGTGGGACTGCGCCGCCTCTTTCTGCGAGCAGGTCATGCTCGCGAAGGAGGCGGCGGGCCGGGTGCGGGAGAGAACTCTCCCACCCGAGTTCCGCAGTCGGCGCCCTGGGCGCCGCCGACGTGTCTTCGCCGAGGACTATCGGCCTCCATAACCGGGGGTCTGAGGACGGTGAGAGGGCCGCTCACCGTCCTTACAGAAGCAGGCCCATGACGGCAGCGTGACGTGAGCACTCACGCACGCCCCCCCTTAGAAGCGGGGTCACACCCGAAATCCCCCATAGACGCGGGATTGCACCCGAACCACCCCCTGGGCGAGGCCGCATTGGCGGCCGTAGGTCTGTTGGGAGTCACGGGACATCCTTCCTGAGGGCTTACCCGGGGCTCTCAACCATAGGCTGTTGGGCGTTACGTGAGGTTTTTTAGTCGGTAAGAGTCCGGCATAGCATCCTACGAGGATTTTCCCTCACGTTAAAAAAAAAAAAAAAAAAAAAAAAAAGCTCAAAAACTACTGAACCAATTTGAAAAAAATCTTTGTCATTGCAAGCTACACTATACCCAGGGGACATAAGCTATGTTTTATTTCCGTATTCCCACGGGAACTACGCGATTAAAACCGCGTGACTACCGCTAGAATCCTATAACCAGCTTAATTAACGACATTAAACATATCACAGGAGCTATGAATGCGAAAGAGAAACATCCCTCGCAGACACATGGAGTTTCAGACTATTACACGGTCGTATAAGACTGACAGTTCGGTTGGCGCATAGACATGACAATGCTACCAGGACAAGAGTCAGAGCCGATACGCCGGTCACGGAGATCAGTGTGGATACTATTGAATATGGTGAGTTTAGAGGCTGTTTATATTGAAAGTTGATGTTTGAAATCTCTATAGATTTAAATAAATAAAAATGAAAGTTAAGTAGGTACAATCGTATAGTAACTGTACCACTTGTTTAGTAAAGTTTAGTAAATGGATATTTACATAAAAAAACTCTTAGATTACTAACGGTAACATCTTATTATAATGTTCACTAATATGCGGAAAAATGTTTTAAGCTGGCACTCTTATGGCGTTTTTACTGCAATACCAACTCACAGAAAACGATCCATCAGAAGTAAAATAACTGAACGGACTATAGCCAGCCGAATGTTGTTAAATTTGAAAATAGCCTGACTGACTTTTTTAATACTACTAAATTGGCACACAAACTTAGTACAGCCCACATGATGGTAGCCTATAGGCTTTTGCAACACCAGAGGCGCTACTCCATACACAACCCAGATGCCGGTTGTGACGACACGCTGTTTGAAATGAGTTTTTAAGGACTTCTACTCCATCTGAGGGCCTAATGAGGCAATATTGTATGTTTCATATTATGAAACGTAAAATGTTTGGTATGCTTTGTATGTTCTGTATTTCAAATTATATGAATTATATGTTTCATATAATGAAACATACAATGTTGCCTTTTTAGGCCCGCTGATGTAATTTTGGAACCCACAGCAGAGTTGAGACGAATCTATTTTTACTTTTTTTTCTGTTTTAATTCCACAGATAAGAAAAACCCAGTAGCAATACTATGCATACAATTCGCTTGTGAGACCATGCGGTACATGGTATCATCTGCCAGCGATACGTCCTACCTAGCTCGAGATATACCTCTAATATTAAGACGCTGTGCCGCAGTCGCGAGAGTTGCATTACGTTGGGGCCGATCTATGCATGATGCTAAGCTCCATTTAGCGTACACACTGAATACGGAAGGATTCCTTACGCTCAAGGTGAGTTTTCTATTAATTACCCCCATTCCTTGCCGGGTTTGACGCATACCGTCCCATTCGCATTTCGTCACGAATTCAAATATGAATTCGCTTCGCGTTCGCATTCGGTCCCATTCGCATTCAGTCCCATTCGCATTCGGTCCCATTCGCATTAGGTCCCATTCGCATTTTGTCCTTTTGACTTGACTGAATGCGATTGGGATTGAATGCGAATAGGACCATTTTTGAATTCGTGACGAAACGCAAATGGGACGGTATGCGTCAAACCCTCCTTGCCTTATATTTCGTGTTGTTAGGGTTCCGTTCCCAAAGGGTAAAAACGATACAATAGTCATGAGATTTCGCTGTCCGCCTGTCTGACCAACTGTCTGTCCGTTCCGAGGCTGTATCTTAGGAACCAGGCTAGAGAGCTGAAAAGTTTCACAGATGATGTATTTCTGGTGCCGCTATAACTACTATAAAATACTAAAATCGAAAAAAAATATAATAGTTGAGGGGGCTCCCATACAACATACTTGATATATTTTTCGTTTTTGGTACGTAACCCTGCGCGCGAGTCCGATTTACACTTGGCCGGATTTTGTTTTACGCGTAGCTCCGAAGCGGTTTGACCGATCCGGGAACTTGATACGACATTATTGTTTATATCAAATTAGAAAAAGTGCCATCTAATTTCGGACATAGGTCAACCGGAAGTCACGAAGGGGTTCACACAATAAACAATCTCCAGCTAGTTTAGCCCGCCTTCCGCCTGATGGAAAGTCATGACGACATCTAACGTCGCAATACATAATACTATTGGTGGTGGCTCTCAAATTTGCCACCCAAGAATGAGCTCCTTTCACGCTTCGCTGGCATCATTTGCTTTAATAAAGATGCTGGTATTTTTTTGGAAAAATTCTATCAAATAATTTAATAAAAATACTAGTGACCAATTTTTGATTAGCAGCCTGGCAAAAACATATTGTTACAGATGTTATCCCTACTAATCTCTGTCTGTCTGTCTGTTACGTTTTCACGCCTAAACCGCCGAAATTTGGTATAGATATAGAGTCCAAGGGAAGAACATAGGATACTTTTTAACTGACTGCGCAAAAGGATGGCAGGAAACAGCTAGACACATAAAAAATCACAATTTTGATATTCATGTAACATCTTGCAACTGGATCTTAGTCCAATCGTCCAATCTTAAAATATTTTTCACTATTACAGGTCGCAAACATCCCACTCCGATCTGTATGGGAAGTAAGCATGGAGTTAGAACTGGTAGTAGAACATCCTTCCCAAGCGCCGTGGCCTCGCGCTGGGAATGTAAAAGTCAACCGAGTGGTCTCCGATGTTCCTGTGTCTGATGATGATGTTAGGAAAATATTGAAGCACATTCCTAACGACTGGGGACACGTTCCGAAGACGTTATGGTGAGTAGACTGGAGAAATGTTCCCTTTTGGCTCTTTCGAATTTGTGTGAATGTCGTTTGGTTTAAAAAATGCGTCGTCCGTTATTCAGCTGATGCACCCCTAATAGGTAAGTCGCTTTAGCTCTGGAGATCTTGATGGAGCTCCTTAGTTACTTTAGCCATATTTCTATCTTTTTCTTACGCTTTTAAACGAATTATACAGCAAATAGCGAACGAATTCTTCTGAGTCCATGCTGAATATGCATTTCTGTGTATCTCGCTTTGATTACTACATAACTTTAAAAATGGTCACTTAGGGGTGATTAGCGTTCCTTTTTTTGACTGCCTTCATAGTGCAGTCGGTAGTGTCAGCGCCTGGCGCGCTGAGGTCCTTGGTTCGATTCCCAGGTCGAACCAAATATTTGTGCGATCCACAAATGTTTGATTCGGAGTTTGGGTGTTTCTGTGTATAATATGTATGTATTTAGAAATATATAAGTATGTTCATCAGTCGTCTAGATCCCTTAGCATATGCTTATCTTACTTCTTACTAATATTATAAATGCGAAAGTTTGTGAGTGTGGATGTTTGTTACTCTTTCACGCTCAAACCGCTGAACGGATCTGGCTGAAATTTGGTAAGGACATACATTATAGTCTGGAATAACACATAGGCTACTTTTTATCCCGGGAATAAGTTCCCACGGGAACAAATTTTACGCGGGCGAAGCTGTGGGCATCAGCTAGTATTGGCATAATTTGGGCAAAATGGCGTTGTGTGTGAAAATGTCCAAAAATATTTATTTATATTATTATTTAAAACAGTCGATATTAAGTCTTATTTTCATATTGTTACAGGCGAATATTCAGATACTTGAAACACAAGCAGCGTGACGATGATGAATTACTTATGGGAGTTTAAATAAACCGACATTATGTTTTAAAGTACAGACAGATTAAAAGGCTGAGTTATGTCAAATCATTATTTTTGTGTTTTATTATAATCTAGATGTCCTGCGTTTATATGTGCCTATTCCCACGGGAAAGGCAATCATGCAGGTAAAACCGCGTGGCATCATCTAGTCTATACTAATATTATAAAGAGGAAAGATTGGTTTGTTGTTTGTTTGTTTGTAACGAATAGGCTCCGGAACTACTAGACTGATTTGAAAAATTCTTTCACTGTTGGGAAGCTACACTCTTTGCGGTGAACATAGACTATATTTTATTCCCGTATTCCCACGGAAACGGGAACTACGCGGGTGAAACCGCGTGACGTCCGCTAGTTTCTATATAAAGAAAACTCTACACACCGTCTCACCGCCCCAAGTTTATGCCCGGACAAACAACATTTCATTAAAATCCGATCGCTTAAAATTATACTTACATACAAATCGTCACGCCTTTATCCCCGAAGAGGTAGACAGAGGTAGTTTACGCCCACATTTCACCTTATAGTTTTATGTCCCACATAATAGGTGGTGAGCCGTATCGCCGTTTTGAAAAGGACGGGCGCAGGCTGTGACTGCCTGCTGTTGGAATTTTCCAAGCCGCCCATAAGGCCTTCGACTTGGCTTAACGACGACAACTACTTTGCGTGCCTTCATAAGCCCGCCATTTCCCAGCGATCGCAAATAAATGTCGCAGTGATCACGGCGATGATCATCCATCAAGGACTGCTGGACTGATAGTTGGGGTCTGCAGTGATCGTTTAAAGTCCGCAGCGCCAAGAACGCTTCAAAAATAAAACTAAATTCAAAATAATTTAACATTTTATTCACAAACGTCTAGCTCTATACACAGCGGTGGTCATTCTAGTATTAGGTTCGCCTGACACCCACCGTCCTTCGCGTAGCCGTCGCGACGAGTATACACTTACTACTGGGTAGGAACTTAGGGCGCTGCCGAGCTCCCTCACCTTGTCGTATGCGAGGGATGGTCGCACTATCTGGAATCGAAACACCCTGTTTTGGAATATGTTAATGGAAACTGGAACTAATATTTTGCAGGCTGGCTACATTGTCAAAAAGCCGCCAATAACGTTACATGTGTCTGTCAGTCAATGACGATATACAATTTGATTGGTGGGTTTTATTGACGGTTGTTGACAACTGGATACTGATTGGTGGTTCTTTTAACGGGTTGCCATATGAACAGCATAGTGGCTCCTCCATTTTTTTCTTCTCTTTTTTGCCAAGCTCGATACTATAATAAACGATCACTGTACTTTCGCTGTGGTCCTCAGATAGGTGACCACTTTACTACTATGCTCTGGAAGACATGTTTTTTTTATATGCCGTTGGTTCCATCAGTTACATGGAAGTCGATAGAAAGGGTTAGGTTCAGAAGGACGTGATTGTAAAACGTCTGAATAAGCTAAATGTCCAGGTTGATAAAGGTGTTGACCTTACGGGCTTGAAAATTTTAACAGCGGGTCGTCACAAGTCTCTATTTTAACACGGCAATAGGCTTACCACAACTATATGTACGAGGCATCTTCAGTACTGCCATGCAGTTCTGAAGATGCCTCGTGTGTAGGCGAAACACGTGTCGACTAATTAGTCACTAGTAGTGCTAATTATTAACAATCTGGAGGCTACCGGTATAATTTGCCTATCCAACATCCAAAATTCCTTTACTACCCGTTCGCTCTAACTTTGCCGCTGGCGTAGAGGCGTATACCCGAATTGTTAATTATACGAAGTAAATTGACAGTAGCTAATGTCACTTCGTCATAGAAAATACGCAACACTACAAGAAGAAGTGACATTAGTTGCTGTCAATTTACTTCGTCTAATCAAAAATTCGACTTTAGTATAGAGCCGAGCGGCAAAGTTAGAGCGAACGAGCAGTACTGAGGAGTTCAGTTCGTCATTCCTCCCATACAATTAGTTGTGGTTGTTATAAGTTAGGATTGACGAATCGAGGGTGTGAGGCGGGTTCATCTCCCTAGAGTGGAGGGGAGCCTCCTTATTATCATTCTAGGATGGATTTACGCCATGTAACGCCTGATTCCATTAGTTACCTTCGGAGATTTTACTCTTCGGTACACTGAACCAACACTATTGGTAGTCTGCGTCATAGGTACTAACTTATCTACCTATGCCAAATTTCAACCGAATCTGTTAAGCTGTCTGAGTTGAGCATTGATAAAAATAATCTAAAACTATATTCTAAAGCAGTCTTTCCCAAAGTGGGCGATAACTGCGTCGTAGGTACTAACTTATCTACCTATGCCAAATTTCAACCGAATCTGTTAAGCTGTCTGAGTTGAGCATTCATAAAAATAATCTAAAACTATATTCTAACTAAAGGAAGCGCTGTCGAACTTCGACGGCTACGGGTCTATAGTATACAGGGCGTCCCACGGCTATGCCATATGGAGGAAAAGTACCTTAAATATTGAAGATGGAACATTTTACTGAAAGAAGACATTATTTTTGTTTCTGACACTATGGCACTTAGCAAAAAATTATACTTATGATATGTAATACTATTATATTATCTTTGCTTATGATGATGAAGCCTTTCGATCGGTATGATAAAGCTACAGAGTAATTATATTTTATCGTGTAGCAGTTTCGATTTCCGGCTCAACCATGTAAGTATTTAATAATCTATGAATGCAGTTTAAATTGTTTTTTAAATTAAAATAATGTCTTCTTTCAGGAAATTGTTCCATCTACAATATTTAAGGTACTTTCCCTCCATGTCGCATAGCCGTGAGGCGCCCTGTATAATACGAACACTTACCCTACCAAATACAACGTTGTGTAGATCAAACTGCGGTAACGCCTTGAATGTAATGTTGAAGATACCGCAGACTTCGTCATCACACGTCACGCTCATTGATAGCAGACCTGGAAATCAAATGTCATAGTTCACTTCTTCTCTCTCGCGGACTCAGTGTTCTATAAACGATTACTGTAGTAAGCAACGTTAACTATGGCCAGTCCTTGGATGAGTGACCATCCATGTGACCACTTTGTGGCATCTATTTGAGCGTTTCCTTGCTTCGGAAGGTACGTTAAGCCGTTGGTCCCGGTTGCCAGTAAGATGGCAGTCATTAAGCCAAGTTGAAGGCCTTTTTAGGCGGCTTGAAAAATTTCAACAGCAGGCAGTCACAACCTGCGCCTGTCCATCTCAACACGGTAATATGGCTATACATGGGACAAATTATAAAAAATGTGAAATGTGGGCATATAATATACCTCTGCCTACCCCTTCGGGGATAAAGACGTGACGATAATGTATGAATGTACTTTTTCTTCTTCTTAGAGTGCCTATCCAACTAGTGAAGGTTAGCGACCAGCATGGTACAGTCCTCTGGGCCTCTCGCTCGTCGGAACAGCTCAGCCGCTTCAGATATTCCGGTCCACTCTCGGATGTTTCGTAACCATGACCTTTTTCTACCTTTCTTTTTCCAGCAACTTTACCCATCATTTGGACCTAGTGATTATAAAGGCTATTGACAGTTGCTCTCAATTGGCAGCCCAATGATGTGGCTCTTCACGCTCCGCTTGAAGACCCCTGAGTTGTAATTATGGTCGGAGGAAAACACGTGCTCTTGCATAGCGTGCCAAGTGTCTATGGCTTGACAGAGAAACTACTTTTCTTCAAAGAGACCTTCGTCGGGAACTGACCATTCTAAATCGCTAGGTTCTGGTGAGGGCTCTGTCTACTTTATCAGAGAATGACACCTCTGCCCAGCGCGTGTTGTCCGGTCGAAAATGAGAGGACTGGATTCAGTTGAAGAGCTCATCAGAATACTTCGCTATGATAGACTTGGTAGAATACAACTGAAGACCTTTTTATTCTTCGCTGCGCCAGCTCAAGACTATCAATAATGCATGCGCAGTACCTAGCGAATAAGTACCTAGGTACCTCGCGAAATCGTTCTAAAGTGAGAAGACTTGGGAAGAATCTGCGTCTTGTACCTACAGCAGACACTCCGATGTGGCGCATGAAGAAACGCCTCGCTATATAAAGTAGGTACTAGCGGACGTTATGCGGTTTCACCCGCGTTTCTCCCGTTCCCGTGGGAATATGGGAATAAAATATATCCTTTGCTAGTTTGCTACTCAAAGTGAATGTAGCTTTCCAATAGTTTAAGAATTTTTAGGAGTCAGGGAAGACCACGACACACCTACCACGACCAAATTACTTAATCGTGTGTTAGCAGAAGGTGGTGTCAAGAGCCGAAGGAACCGACGTGCATGCATGAAAAGAAAAATGAAAGTTGAAGAAGCAAGTGAGGTGTGTGTGGACCGTGCCGTGTGGCGCTCGGATCTTTATGTCTACCCCGCCGCAAGGGATTTGGCGTGAAGATAGTATAGTATAAGAATTTTTGAAATCGGCACAGTAGTTGACAGTTCGAACTGTCGAGTTTATTTACTACAACATACACACACAAAAATACACTTTTTTCCTCTTTATTATATTAGTGTAAATGTAATGTTAGACTGTTATACTTTTTCGTAAGAGAGGGAAACCAGCGAATGTCTCTTTCATCTCTACATTATATTATCCTGACATATCTTGCACTTACCAGGCATGGAATGAGGGAAGTGGTAGTTTTCTGCGCCAATGGGCTGGGACCTTCCCCTCTGGGCGTAGCAACCGAAGCCGTTGTTGTGTGTCACGTCTCCCCCCGACCAGTAGAGGTGCGGTACTTTCCTAAACAGATAGGTAGCCATTTCTTTTAATAAATCTACAACTTTTCTTTGTCCATTTTCGCTCTTTGTGGACTTGAATCGACTAGACTAGTCGATTCGAGTCCACAAGAGCAAGATCTAAAGAAAATCTAGAGCTACACGGTATTGTTCATGGCAGTTGATGAGGGGATATTGTGGTGCAAACATGTCGTTCCCTGGACCCGGCTTCTACCAGGGCGACAGTTAACACAAACCATCTCAAAGCCAAAACTTTATGGAAGAAATAGAGGGGATGTGTCTTCTACGGCACGGGTGATTGCTATACCTTACCCTTTCTGTTGCGCCGAGAATCGACGAAACAGGACTCTCTCTTCGTAAAGTACCTAGCAACAGGATTCCCGCACTCTTATTGCTGACCATGAACATCACTGGTCTTCAGCACGAGTTCACACACATAAAAACAATGTTGGTCAATCATAAATCTTTATTAAAATGAAAACGAATAAACCATTATAGAACAATTTATAGGTATCCAAAATTCTCATCATCAACGCCTCTGTCGTGAAGTTGAAGGAGCAGAGGTCTGTGGTTGTGTCTCCTCCGAAAATTGATTTACAGCCAGGCAGTATTTTTCCGAGTGATAAGTCCGTGAAATCTGGGACAGCAACGGGCTCCCGTGAGGCGAATTCAGCCACAAAGATGCACTACCTGTTTGCCCTACCATGGCTATAAACGCAATCAACATTCTCGTATTTAAAAGACCACGTTGAATTTGAGGCTGCTTGAGCAAAGTCTGCAGAATCAATCCATCTGGTAAACCATTCACAAGTTCGAATATACTTGATCCTCTTTCTCCAATCAGGTAGGAAGCAGCCGCTGGTACATTGCAGCCAGTATGTCTCAATGCTTTATCGGCCTCTTCGTTAGAAAACCCCAAGTCTTTCAAAGCTTCTAAAGCTTCTTGAGTCGGTGGATCGGCAATCTTGATCCTCCATTGACGAAATTTTTCCAGAAATCTTTTCAGATGTTCAGCTCTACGATAAACATCGTTGCCATCGGTTTTATCTGCGGTTGGAGGTTCATCGACCATTGCTTGCATTTCTGCAGCAAGTCTCTCTGCGAGTTCTTCTGGCGTAATAACTTGGATGACAGAGACCTGCGTTCTTCGTGGTTGTTCTAACGCTGCTGATAATTGAGCCAAAGTCATCTCGTAGTTCCGTCCAGAAGCTGCAAGACGGGCACCAGCTTCAATTAACGATATTAAAATCTTGCGCAGTTCATAAGACAACTCATTAGTGGATAGTAATGACTGGAGATTTGGTTGTCGGATCGGATTTTGTGGTTGTGGTAAAGATGCAGTTGCTGCTGCGATAGTGGCGTGTTGAGGAGCCCTCACTTGTCCCAAGTCCCATAAAGTGCCAGCTTCTGGTAGCCTTCTCTCAACAAGCAACAGTTCCTCCTGCATCATGACTTGTTCTTGTGAAAGAGTCAGGAAGTCATGTAGTGTTGTAGTATCGAAGACTCTGATGATTTTATACCGACTTGATCCTGTTTCTCCTGTCGGATAGAAGTAGTCAATAGCTCTATTCTTCACTTCTTCAATGAGGGTGTCTTCGGCGAAGTATGCAATGAACGTTTGACCTTCAGGACTGATGACTTTTATAATGATTTCATTTCCAGTCGCAACTCCCGCTTCTGGTACTAACATTTTAACGTTTCAGGAATTATCTTACTCAACCACAAAGGAGGACTAGTGGGCAGGATTTGGTCCTGTTCTTTCGCCAAGCTACAGAAGTCTATGCATTTCAGATGGATCTGGAGAATAAATAGTGTAAGACCACTAAACGATGTAGTCAAACACAGAACAAATTTGAGCATTATATTTTGCACATTGTGACTTTGACTGACATTTAATTTGTTTTTTATGAATGACGGTTTTGTGTAGGTATAAAAAGTTTTAATGTGAAGGGAAATCTTTTCATCCTTAAAATGGTTGTAAAAATTGTATTACCCGTGGTACTATTGGGACCGCTCGGTACATATTACCGGTAGTGCTACGGGCAAGAAAGGGTACCTATCTAATTTTTATTTATTATCAAAGATAAAATATTAAGTACAAAATATCATCTTTGATAAGGGAGGGAACGGTTTCCTCTTTCGTTTCCTCCGCCTTCCCCTTTGAGAATAAGCATTTAACGAATGAATTTGACACACAGATTGACAGTTCGATTCCTGACGGGTGGACTGCCGCTAAGCGTAATAAATCGCAAACGAAAGGAATAGAATAGGTCGACTAATCACAACCAAGCTCATCGCCGGCGTACGAATCGCTCGCCGCGGCGGTATCACGAGCTTGAGTGTGATTGTTCGATATATTCTATCCTTTCGTTTGCGATTTACGCTTGTGCCACTGGTCTAAGGGCTGACTGTTAATCTGTGAAGTCCTTAAGACCAGAAAAGTTAAGCAGAGTCAAATTATTCAGAAGCTAATTTGAAAATAGTTGTATTTAAGTATAGGTTATCTATCTCCATCTATATACACTAATATTCTATACTTAGAGGATTTTTTTTGTATTTTTGTAAGTCGCCCTTGTGGCCTTTAACTTAGCTTAACAATTGTCATTTTACTGACAACTGGGTTTAATTTCGAGTTTTCCTTCTCTACCTACGCAATGTATCGTTTTGCGATAGAGTTCCCTTAGTCGCCTCTTACGACATAGCCTATCTTTTATTCCCATATTCCCTTGGGAACGGGAGCTACGTGTGGGTGAAAAAGCGTGACGTCCGGTAGTATTCTATAAAAAGTATTTTACCAAGTTATAGTCACCTGAAGAAATACGTTCCAACATATCCATGTCCTAACGTATCTCCGTCTAGCAGTTCTGTGAAGAGCTGACACGTCTGAGGGCATATATCGGTGAACAACTCGATACACAGCTCCCCAATGGCAGCGTGGTCGCGGAAACCGATTGTTATGTAGACCCTGATTAGAAAACGGTAGAATCAGAAAGTTGTTGTGAAAGTCTGGTGGTTTTTAACTGTACTTTCTATATGGAAATCCTCACGAATATAGCTAAACACGAACTGACTAAAACTTCACAGTCCTTGCCTACCTGCGTAGGGTGCCTCGGATAAACCCTAAGAGGAAATTCGCAGGATTTCCGGCAAACTTTGGCTACAACGGCGGCCTCATCTAAGGTTTCAGGATTTATCCCACTTCTTTAAAGTATTTGATTCAGGTGTTGACCCGATTCTTGGGGCACGAGGCGTGCGCGTGAACGTCTCATGTCTCGCCACGCTCTTGGACCTGCTCTTGTAAGAACGGTGAGCAATCAACAATGACAGCGAAAGACTTAATGCTAGTGATGGGAAGCCATGGCGACACCTAACGAGTTGAGGATCACTATCGCCGTTCACAAGACATTGTCATTTCATTGACAGTGGCTCCAAGTTGACAGCATAATATAGGGGACGATGGGGGAATTACGGACGCGGGGTAAATACGGACTAACATATATCTACTCCATCCCTGTCACCCGCGCCCCGCCGCCGCGATCACGCGTTACGTTCAGCCATCTTTAGTGCCCACCAAACACTCCCGACAGACGGCTGCGCACACTTTTCAAGGTAATTGAAGTTTTACATTTTATTTGATTTTGATGTAATTTTTGGTATATACTATTTTGAGTGTTATTCAAAAAGTATAAGTGTCAGTTTAAAAGTAATATTTTCTATTGATTGCGATGTTAATGACAATTAAATAGAATAACCGTTGGCCTTGATAAATTTTGTTAACCTAAAAATTTTGTTGTTGTACTTTTTCTACCTTGTGTGGGTCAATTGCGGACAAATGGCCTGGGGTGAATACGGACGTCCGTATTTACCCCAGGTACTTATCAAAATCTATTATTGTTACATAATTTTGGTAATTACTCCATTATTTATTAAACCATATAGTAATAGTTCATTTATTCCAGATGCCTCGAAAATATATTAAGAAAAAAGGACCAGAATACACACTAGAAACTTTACAAAGAGCTGTGCAAGAAATTAAGGAGAAAAAGACTCCTTTTCGACAGGTGGCAGAGAAGTATGGCATTCCCAGAGCGACCCTTTGTGACCAAGTAAAAAAGGTCTGTGTTACTACCATGCCAAAAAGAGGTAAGAAGTCAGTATTTAGCGAATCTCAAGAAAACGAACTGGTTCAATTCATATTAAAATCTTGCAAAGCCTTCTTTGGTATAACAATTCCTACCCTTAGAAAAATTGCATTTGATTTTGCCGCTGCTAATAATATAGCCAATGACTTCAATAAAGATACCAAAATGGCAGGTATAGATTGGTATTATAATTTTATGGCTAGACACCCTAATATATCACTTCGAAGACCAGAAGCTACTTCAATAAATAGAATCACAGCATTCAATCAAGAAGAAACAGATATCTGTTTTGAAAATTTAAAAACACTCATGATAAAATACCAATTTAAGTCGAATTCCATCTACAATATTGATGAAACAGGGATTAGTACTGTCCAACGAAATTCCAGGATTCTCGCACCAAAAGGATTAAAACAAGTAGGTAAATGTACCAGCGCAGAACGTGGTTCCTTGACCACAGTTATAAATTGTTTTAATGCTGGAGGCACATACATTCCCCCATTTTTCATATTCAAGAGGAAGCGAATGAATGCACTGCTTATGAAGGACAGTAATAGCAACATGGTGGCTTGCGTTTCTGACTCAGGCTGGATAACTGAATCAATTTTCATCGATTGGCTTCAGCATTTCAAGGCATTTGCAAAACCATCTGCAGATGATCCTATTTTACTAATACTGGACAACCATGAAAGCCACATTAGTTTGAGAGCTCACGAATTTTGTCGCAAGAATTTTATTCATGTTTTAACTTTGCCACCTCACACATCCCATAGAATGCAGCCTTTAGATTTAACTTTCCATGGCCCACTAAAAACAGCATATAACAGAGAGTGTGAATCATTCATGGTCAACCATCCAGGCACCAAAATTACGGCATATGATGTTGTAGGCCTTTATACAACGGCTTTTAATAGAACCACAAGTACTGAAAAAGCTATGAATGGCTTTAAGTCTGCTGGAATTTGTCCAATGGATCAAGATAAATTTAAAAACACTTTTGAAAGTTTTGGTGATATTTCTGCATCAGTTCCTCCTCTTGAAGAACGGGTACAGACAGATACCAATAATTCAAGCCAAATGAAGCCCCAGCATGAATCTCAAGTTGTCTGTGATGCTGCCAATGAAAATATTTCAAATTTAATAGAATCTCAGCAAATATTGCAACTTTCCAATATTGAGGCTAACTTTGACGATTTAAATGATACAATACCAACGTCTGCATTAGCTGGTGATGTTAGTGAAGCAGGTGTAAATCAAAGTATTACAAGTCAAACTTGTCCATCTCCCTTAGTACCACTTAGTGATGTAGTGCAAGTACCAACTCTAAAACCTACTCGTACAAAACGATTAGTTAAAAAGAAACATTCCATTATTTTCACCAGCACACCAGAAAAAGTTAACCTAGAGCAAAAAGAACATAAGAAAATAGAAAGAAAGAGAAAGAACCTGAAACAAGAAAAGACCAAAACTACAAATAAGAAACCAAAAAACACTAAAGAAAAACGACCAAAAGGTTTAAGAAACTTAAACAATTTTGAATGTGACAAAGAAAATGAAGAATATTTTTGCATTTATTGCCAGGAAAAGTATTGTGATCCACCCACTGAAGACTGGATTATGTGTTCCAAATGTAAGAATTGGGCACATGAGAATTGCAGTGCTGGGTCTTCTTCAAGAGGCTACGTTTGTGAATTCTGCAAATGAAATAGGACCTCGTCCGTAAATACCCCATGTTGTCCGCAATTAACCCAGCACTGGTCCGTATTTACCCCTAGAGGTAAGGGTAATTACGGACATATATGTTTTTATTTTTGGTTAAAATTTAATAGATGTTGATTGATCTCATATAATTATTAATGTTGATTTGATAGGTTAACAACTATAGTTTAATAATGAATAAAGACAAACTGATTACTATTAATAATTAGAGTTTTTTTTGTGATTCTGCTTAAGCGTCCGCAATTCCCCCACCCTCCCCTATTCATGCTCTGCATAAAGAACCCGACTTTACTAAGCCGACTTCTGTCGGAGGGCAATTCCTTCCAGGGCTGAACTTTCTGTTTCCCAACTAAACGATCTTTTGACTCGCTTGGCAAAGTTTCTGTTCACTGTGTTAAAAAGGCACCTCTGCGGGCACGCGTTGTTCAGGATCAAAAGGTGAGGGTGGGATTAGGTTGAACAGTTCTACTGTTACGGAAGATATTTTGAAATTTTTAATTGTAGGGCGTTTTCTAATCGATACTGAAGCCGAAAATGTAATTTAAAATTTTCATGTCTGTCTGTCTGTCTGTCTGTCTGTCTGTCTGTCTGTCTGTATCCCGAATAAGTATCACGCCGAAACTACTGAATCGATTTGAATGAAACTTGGTATAATCAGAGCTAATAATCCGAGGAAGGTTCTAGGATACTTTTGATCCCGATATTTTGAGCGGTTCCTTTGGGAGAGGGGGTGAAAGAGAAAATGGTTTTTTAGTTGTAACTTCTCAATGCGTGGTCCGATTCCAAATTTTTTTTCAATTTTATAAAGGGAGTATTTTAAGGATTGTTTTACGTAAGTTTCAATGTTGAGGGTTTTGCAGTTCAGTAATTAGAGACATCTCAACTTTCGCAAAACCTAGAATTCAAGGATTCCTTTGAATGTCAAAGTAAATCTAAGCTGGCGTGTTGGCTTTTTTTTAGAATGGACTTAATCTTTAAGCTCTTTTATGATTAAGCAAACAGGACAGTTTCATACGCTCCCACAAGTCTGTTGAAAAAATACCTGCCCTTACATTCACCTAATGTGGCGTAAACGAAGTTGCGAGGGTCAGCTAGTACTTATAATAAAACTGTTGAGGGTCGAGAGTCTGTACATGGAAGATATTTAGAAAATTTTAATTGGAGGGTGTTCTCTAATCGATACAGAAGCCGAAAATGTAATTTAAAATTTTCATGTCTGTCTGTCTGTCTGTCTGTCTGTCTTTCTGTCTGTCTGTCTGTATCCCGAATAAGTATCACGCCGAAACTACTAAATCGAATTGAATGATACTTGGCACAATCTGAGCATATGATCCGAGGAAGGTTCTATGATACTTTGAATTCCGATATTTTGCGCGGTTCCTTCAGGAGAGGGGATGAAAGGAAAAATAGTTTTTTAACTATAATTTCTCACTGCGTGGTCCGATTTCAAATATTTCTATGATGTCTAAAAGGGAGTACTTTAAGCATTATTTTATACAATTTTCAATATTGGGGGTTGTGTAGATCAGAAATTAGGGGCATCTGAACTTACGGTAAACCAATTATATATAAAACTAGCTGACCCTCGCAACTTCGTTTACGCCACATAAGGTGTATGAAAGGACAGGTATTTTTTCAACAGACTCAAGGGAGCGTGTGAAACTGCCCTGTTTGCTTAATCATAAAAGAGCTTAAAGATTAAGCTCTTTTATGATTAAGCCAACACGCCAGTTTAGATTTACCCTTTTTTTTTTGTTTAACGTGAGGGAAAATCCTCATAGGATGCTATGCCGGACTCTTACCGACTAAAAAACCTCACGCCACGCCCAACAGCCTATGGTTGAGAGCTCCGGGTAAGCCCTCAGGAAGGATGTCCCGTGACTCCCAACAGACCTACGGCCGCCAATGCGGCCTCGCCCAGGGGATTAGATTTACCCTAACATTCAAAGAAACCCTTGAATTCGAAAAGTTAAGATTCCTCTAATTTCTGAACTACGAAACTCTCAATAATGAAACTTGTGTGGAATAATGTTAAAAATATTCCCTTTCTGACACTAAAAAAATATTTGAAATCGGACCACGCGGTGAGAACTTACAGCTGAAAAATCATTTTTTCTTTCATCCCCTCTCCCGCAGGAACCGCGCCAAATATCGGGATCAAAAGTATCTAAGAACCTTCCTCGGACTATAAGCTCGGAATGTACCAAGTGTCATTCAAATCGGTTCAGTAGTTTCGGCGTGATACTTATTCGGGATACAGACAGACAGACAGACAGACAGACATGAAAATTTTAAATTACATATTCGGCTTCAGAATCGATTATAGAACGCCCTACAATTGAAATTTTCAAAATATCTTCCATGTACAGACTCTCGACCCTCAACAGTTTTATTATAAGTATAGATTCACGGGTTCTTTCGAATGTGAGGGTAAATCTAAACGGGCGTGTTAGCTTAATCATAAAAGAGCTTAATGATTAAGGCTATTGTAAAATAATTCAGTCCGCGCCGAGGGCGGGGACTAAGTTGTTTTAGAATAGACTTAATCTTTAAGGTCTTTTATGATTAAGCTAACAGGGCTGTTTCACACGCTGTTTAATGAGTCGGATGAAGAAATACCTTTCCTTTTGTACGCCTTATGTTACGTAAACGAAGTTGCGGGGGTCAGCTAGTTTGAAATAAAGTCGAACCTTGGTCTGTGTATTCCTGGCGGAGCTGTAAACGCTGAGTCTTCAATATCCTTTAGAGGAATAGGCGGGAACAGTATGAAAGTATTCTGAGAGTGGGTGACGATCTCACGACGGTTGTGTCTCCAGTCCCGTTCGAGAGATGATGTTGGTTGCACTCGGGGGTTCTGGTGGCAAATTTATCATTTCTGGAGTGAAAGGCTCAGCGGGGCTACGAGCGCTAACTCGATGTGCTAGATGAGCGACGCATTAGCGACATAATGCCATAATTTTGATTCTAGTTTCAGCGTAACAACACAAATTAGAGATAGTACAGATGGAAATCTCATGTACTTATGTACTTTTTTTTCCACCTACCCTGTGCTACGCACACTCGCACACAAATCACTATAGAAAACTACTATGAAAGTCTTTTGAGCTCGTGTCTGTGAACTCTGTGAGCGGTGTCTGTCTGTGTGCGTAGCCTCAGTGAATTTAGTAGGTATGTAGGTTTCCATATGTACTAAGTAGCTCTAATTTGTTGCCTACAATACACTCTACACAACAATGACGACTTAATATTGAACTAAGACAACGCCTCACAATCCACAGTTATTACTCACAGTGCTGACGATACGCTTGTACAACTCCAAGTTTTCACCTTGAATACGTTTCAGAAAGTCCACTCTTCGCTTGTAGTATAGCAATGAACGGCGAGGCTCGTAGCTCCAATGAGAATCCACCTTACCCTGTATAAGAATTTAAAATGTCGTAGTCACTCATAGTCCGGTATGTGGCGGCGGGAGCGCCGCAAACGTGTCTTCCCCAAGACTATCTGCCTCCGTGACTGGGGGCCTGAGGACGGTGATGGAGCTGCTCACCGTCCTTACAGAAGTAGGCCTTAGACGACAGCGCGACGTGAGGGATTCACGCACGCCCGCGAAGATGCGGGATAACAACCGAACAACCCCCCCAAAGACGCGGGATTGCAAAGCAGCCAAACCGCGGCCTCGTCATTGGTCTGAGGGGGGGGGGGGAGGGGGGGGCTAGACGAGGCCGCAGTGGTTTGTCTGTTGGGATTGGGAGTCCTGGGGTCTTACGTAGTAGGTATTGTCTTCTATTTGTCCTGGGGTATCCTTCCGAGGGCTTACCCGGGGCTCCCAACCGTAGGCTGTTAGATGGGATACGTGTGGTTTTTAGTCGGTAGAAGTCGATAAAGCATCGATGTAGGATTTTCCTCACGTTTAACAAAAAGTCCTGTACGTTTGTAAAATTGAACATTTTCCGTGCTCATAGCGCTTGCGACCGACAGTCTGGAAATCTTATCCATGAAATTATCGAGACCTGAAATTTGACACAATTAAAGTTTTGGAGTAGGTTACGGTTTTATTACGAACCTTTGTCGACTTCCGATAATGATGATGGTCTTTGTGCCGAAATGAGAGAATCTCAAAGATGTAGGTAGGTACCTACTCTTGTTGTCTGTTGACCCGACGTGTTTGCTTCTCATAAAAAAACATTCCAGAGTGAAAAACTCGAAAGAAATTTGTCTTTAATTTCAACATTACCTGTACTCTGTAAAATATAGCTTGATCTCTGTGACGGTTATATTAACGTAAACAAATTTGACTTTTATTTCAAAGGCATAAAGTTGTTATTTACAGTTAGCACCTCTGTGTTCTCACTCTCTGCATTTCAACCACAAACAGCTTTATGCCGTTGACATAAAGTCTATTATTGTTTACAGTAAAATTACTAAAAGTTTTAGTCTTGTTCCTACCCTCAAAAGCTGAGCTTTCCTAATTAATAACAGCAAAACGGTATTGTGAGCGCACAATCTTTCGTAATTCCGTCGCCAGCGTTCCAGATTGCGCTTACGTGAGGTGCAATCCATTCGAGGTGGAGAGGAGTCCACACGGGCTACAACGTGAGCATACTGGAATGAGAAAATATGTTTCAGTAATTAAGGGGACTGTTTTAGAAAATGACGAAAAAGAGGTGCAAGTGAAAGCGTTTTTTGTCTGCATAAGTAGACGGAAAATTATAGCCAAAAATAGATTGTTACATCTACAAGATGTGTGTCAGAATGTGATTTTGTTGTAAATTGTATAATTATAGAATTTTATGTGTAAAACGATCGTAGAGTCACCCCCATATTTTTAGATGAATGCATTTAGGACTTCAATTTTTATCGACGCGAAACAAAAAAATATGCCAATATATATGAAGAAAATATACACCTATAAATTGGTTTTCTTCCATTTTGAATAGGTATAAGTATTAGCTTGTTACAACTAAAATAAGCTATAAAATGCTACATTTCCTAGCCTGAAGGACGCGTGTTTTGTATGGTCAAGGTCGTTAGGCCTACCCACGGCCTTTAGTAGGTACATGGTGAAAAGCTGAGGGCTTTCAGGAAGAAGAAGAGAGAATAAATAAGAAGTTGAGATTAAATTTCAAAATGATAGTTTATTGCAAATTAGATATAACTCGGGGTCGTGGGTGTTTTCAGGCAGAAAGTGCGGTTTCCGAAGGCCTTCGCAGGGTTCCGACTTATCTTAGTTTTTGCCTTCCTTGAGAATGCTGCAGTTGTTGATGTGCCGTCCACAACTTCGGCTGGCACGGTGTTTTCAACCCGGAGAGTAAGATATCTCCTGTAGCCCGTAGGGTGAAAGGTTCTCGTCGAACTCGAAGGGTGGATCTCTGGATCCCGTAGGTTGGACGTTTCTGCTTGGAACCCGCAGGGTGGACGTTCCTTCTTGAAACCCGAAGGGTGGACGTTCCTTCTTGGAACCCGAAGGGTGGACGTTCCTTCTTGGAACCCGAAGGGTGGACCCTGGAATGTTCCAGATGACGGGTTAGCTGGAACCCTTTTTCCCGCCTATTGCTAAGACAGCCGATCCCTGTTAACCCTTTCAGGAATCGGGTGCCTTACAATGTTTGCTTATATTCTAATTTTACAGAGACATTTTTTCACACCCCTGTAATCTACCCTCCCTAAAAGAGGGTTGACCAACAGCCGTTAATTTTCACTGTTTTAAAATCTAGATTACATTATAATTAATTTAACTCACCCAATGATGGGGTAATTGACGCTTGCAGCTAAATCACTGATTACTTCGGGAGTATTTCGCTCCCTATAACTTATCTTTATTTAGATTAAATTTATTTACTGACACACATACGCCTTCGCGACGAGTATATTTTAATTTTTCGAATAATGGTGCCTTGAAATTCGCGCGCGGTCGTTTTTATATCTTTGTACAGCGCCTCTAGCGGCAATTCGGGTCCCTACGTCTGACGTCACCTGGTAACGTCAGAGCTGTGTATATGAGACTCGTTGTCGGCAGATGGCGCTTTCATTTATTTTCATTAAAATTTCAATTTTAATACTCTAATATTAATCAATATCTGCACCCGTTGTTCCACAACGTTACATACTCCCCCTCCCCGGTGAGCGTTTGACGTACGATAACACGTCAAATGCTGCGTTCGTCCTCGAACGCCCCTAACTTAAGACCTACTACTCGTCTATGTGTGTGTGTATGTTAGTGTGCTGTGTGAATGAGGTGATACTGGGTATAGCGAAGAGTTAGCCTTCACCTTAATGAAACCAACTCGCAGGATGTATTTGGGTGATCCTGAAGAACTTTATGGGACAGAGAGATAAAAGACGTATTTGAGGCTTTGGGTTGAAGGTTCAGGTAATACGCACCGCCTGAAAGTGGGGTGTGTATAATAAGGCTTTTTGCTGAAGGCTGGGATTTATACAACTGTCCCAGAGAAGAACATCCTACTAGGGCTAGTGTAACACTTCCGACTCATAGGATGGACTATCCCCCAGGGCAAGCCTCTAGCTTCCGAGTGGTAGGAGTAGCCATATGACGAAAATAAACATAAAGGTGACTTACACCTAAGACTGTTAGGGCAAGACAAATGCTGCCAAATAACAGTACCATAATTCTGTTCGGGTAAGCCTCATGCTTCCTCGTAACAGTAACAACTCACAACATAAATCTGTTAGCGCAAGACCATGCTGCCAACTAACAGTTAACGACGAACTCTGTTAGGGATAGACTCATGCTTCCAACTAACAGAAACTCCCAACTAAACCAAGAAACAGAAAAGTGATAGAAAATAAATTACTTGCAGAATCCTTCGTGATGCTAATTAACCCCTATGTCCCCATGACGAACACGGCATGTGTTTGTCACGTTTTTATATGTAGTTATTTGTAAGTCGTGTGTAGTGTGTAGTGTCCCTAACTAATTACTAGGCTATTTAGTCCTTTAACAAAATAAAATAAAAAAAACTAAGTGCTTATTCGCAACCTTAGCGGTAATAACAGAAACTAAGTGCTTATTCGCAATCTTAGCAGTAGAATGTTGACTATGACTATTATGTCAACCCTAAAGATGACGACCGTAAATAATATTTGGCTATAACGCCAATTATATAAAAAAAAATGGGACCCTTGTGTGTCACCATAGTAGTATAAAATGTATGTGCGTAGTTAAATGAATAATATGTATGTATGTACGTATGAAATTAAAATTGTGTAAGTTGTGTTTTGCTAGCGCGTCTAATGTTGACGTAATAAAGTTGATGTAAACGTGTTTTCTATCGTTGTATCTAAGGCCAGTGTCACACTACATTCCATGCTATATTAACCCGTCAGCTTTGGTCGGGAACAAAACTTAGGACATTTGAGTCACCTTCTATAATCAACGAATGTGACTCGCCTGTAGCTAGTTTGCCCCCTCCTTCCGCCTTTGGGAGTCACACAACATGAAATTCAAGTGTCACTAAGTAAACAAACAAAAAAAAAAACTGTTTATTGATTGTTTGGAATTGTGTGTGAAGATAATTATGATGAATGTGTGATGACTATATACTGCCTAATTATTATGTAAGTGTAATTGTAAAACTTCCGTATGATAATATGTATGCGTGTAACATGACCCAAAGTGTGGTACCTAATGTGCCACTTAAGTATTGAAATTATATGACGGTGTGCTAACACCCTTATATTTTCCAAAAAAAATAATTATCAAAAACACTATTGTGTAACTGTACTGATGTACTATATAAGCTATTAGCAAATGCATCTTAATGCAGTGTGTTACGGCCTTTTCCGTTATCTGCATTCGTACACGCATCGTTGAGGAATGTTTATGTTTTTCGTCTCACCGATGCAATGGACGATACGGAATGTTGTTTTATGTCTTTAACGTGCCAACTTTCTAGGTTTGTTCCTGTCATATCTTCCAGGATATAGACCAAATTTGATAGCTTTTCCTTGACCCTACATTTGATAAATTTGGGGGCCAGTTTTTTAGAAAAGTATGCGTCTTTATCACTTTGGAAATAGCATTTTTTCCACACTATGTCGCCTACTTCGAATTGTGCGTGTCGGTGTCTCGTGTTGTAATGGTGTGCGTACTTTAGATGGCTACGCCAGAGGTTCTCTTGTACTGCGTTGAACACCTCTGCGAGATATCCTAGGTTCTCCGCGTATATGTTTCTAGGCAATAGGTTAAGTTCACTTGGGTCATCATTTTGTAAGTAATGTGACCCGCATGTTACCAATTCCCTACTATGAACCAAATATGCTGGTGTGTAACCGGTGGACGCGTTGATCGAGTTGTTGATCGCAAATTGTATTTTTGGGATATGTATGTCCCATGATCGATGGTCATTATTGGTAAAAATTGATATGGCTGTCATTATAGTTTTATTGTACCGTTCTACGGTATTTACTTGGGGTGTGTATTTAGGTGTGAAGTTGATGTTGGGAATTTTATATTTCGTAAATAATGTGTTCAACTCTTTACTTATGAATTGGACACCGTTATCCATTAATACCGTTTGTGGTATGCCATGTACCATGAAAACATTGTCCTCTAGTATTTTGGCTATTGGTTCTGCGGTAGCTCTGCGCAGTGGGAAGATTAAACAGTATTTAGAGAAACAACACGTGACGACGAGAATGTATACGTGTTGTTTTTTAGAGACCGGTAAGGGTCCTACTAGATCAGTCGAAATTGTCTGAAACGGGCGAGAGCATTGTTTGGGACGGCCCATCTTACCTATGGATGCTTGAGTGTCATGTTTGTGTGCTTTGCACTTTTCACAAGATGACACATAGCTTACCGTGTCCTTATATAGCCCCGGCCAGTAATACCGTAACTTTATTTTATGGTATGTTTTAAAAATACCGAAGTGTCCGGCTGTGGGTGAGTCATGGTTTTCTCGAAATACTGCGTTTCTCGCTTCGGGTGGTACTACCGTTTTCCACTCGAACTCATTGTTTACAAAGTCTTTTATGTCAGTTCGTCTGTATAGTACGTCGTTCTCTATTTTGAAGTTGGGGTATGCCTGCGGTAAGATAGTCACGCCGTTGCATATTTTAATGAACCATTCGTCCTTGCTGTCGGTGACTTTGCATTGTTTCGTGGATATGGTAGATACTGGTACAGCTCGTGACAATGCGTCTGGTATTATGTTGTCTTTGCCCTTCCTGTGCTTTAATTCGAAGTTGAAGCAGCTAAGCCGTATGCCCCAACGCGCTAACCGGCCGGTTGGATTGTTTAATGATATGAACCATTTTAGTGCCGAGTGGTCAGTATACACCGTGAACTTGTGACCATTGTCTAGGTAGCACCTCCAATGTTATCGCGGCTATCACCGCCAAGCATTCTCGTTCTGTTACACTATAATTCTTTTCCGGACCGCTCAGTGACCGACTCATATATGCTATTGGGTGTTCTACTCCCTCGTGTAATTGTGTTAACATGGCGCCAATGCCAAAGTTGCTTGCGTCTGTGTGTACCTGAAATGGTTCATCGTATTTTGGACATTTTAGTACCGGGCTTTTTATTAAATGTGCTTTTAGTTCCATGAACGCTCTTTCCGCCTCTGTATTCCAATGAAATGCCGGGGCTCCTTTCTTTGTTGTAGTCAGTTTGTTAAGAGGTGCAGCAATCGTACTGAAGTTGGGTATAAACTGTCTGTACCATGACGCAGTGCCTAAGAACCTCTTAACGTCCTTCTTTGTTGTTGGTACCGGGAATTTCAGGATTGAGTTGACTTTCTCCGGATCTGTTCTGAGACCCAGACCATCCACGATGTATCCCAGGAACCTTAGCCTGTCCTTGAAGAAGTTAGATTTTTCTAGATTGATGGTTAGATTTGCCCTTTTTAATATTTGTTGCACCCATGAAATGAGTGACACATGTTCTTCGAATGTAGATGACGCTATCACTATGTCATCTATGTAACAGAACACCTTGTTTTGAAACTGTGGCCCAAATAGATTGTCCATTAGTCTTTGTTGTGAGCTGCTTGAGTTGCTTAGTCCAAATGGTAAAACCTTATAATGGTATGCTCCTCGTCCTGGGATGAAGAAGGCTGTTTTTTCCCGGTCTTTTGGTGCTAAAGGAATTTGCCAGAAGGCTTTGGAGAGATCCAGTGTTGTTAGATACTTCACTTCTCTCAAGTTGTCTAATATTTCTGATATGTATGGCAGGCTGTATGCGTCCTTTTTTGTGACTGCATTGAGCTTGCGACTGTCCAGGCAGAAACGGGGCTTGCCGTCTTTTTTATTTACTATTAGTACGGGGCTTGACCATGGGCTCTGACTAGGCTCGATGACGTCAGCCTTTAGCATCTCGTCTATTTGTTCTGATACTATTCGTGTTTTCTCAGGGGACATTCTATAGGTACGTTGTTTGATTGGCTTGCTGTCTCCCGTATCTATTGTGTGTTCTATCAGATGTGTTCTGCCTAGCCCTACTTTCTCATATGATATTTCGGCACATTTGGATATCATCTTTTCTGCTATTAAGCGTTGTTGTTGCGTGAGACTACGCCAGTCATACAGTTTGTTTTGCTCTTCGGATATTAATGACAGTTTAGGGTCATCGTCCACTAATATGGGTATATGTCCGAAGTACTTGGGACATAGGTTAAATCTGAGCCAGAAATCTATACCTAAAATTAGGTTAGTGGTTATGTTAGGCACTATATACGCCGTAATTATGTGAGTTTTATCTTCGAATTTGATGGGTAAATGTACCTTTCCTTGTACTACGGTTGTGTGTCCGCCGGCCGTTGTAACCGTTGTAGGTACTTATGTCTTCCTCTATCTTATATCCTATATTTTGTAACACTCTGTGAGAGTTGTTACCTAAAATTGTGATTGCGGCTCCTGTGTCCAACAATCCATATGCTTCTAACTGTGGGTTTGACATAATTGTTATTTTGGCGTAAGGCCTGGGGTCATTTGTAGGTAATGGGGAGAGTATAGAAGATTCCTTCTGACTTGTAAGTTTGTTTTTGCATTTTGTAGACCTAACTTCTTTTGTCCCACCTTTGTAACCATACGACTCATTCGTATTTCGGCATGCCATAGTCGAGTGATATCTGGAACCACACTTCGAACATGGCCGTGTGTCGTCCGATGTTGTCGCCGCCACAGTGTTTTGCGACCTGAAGTTACGACTGTCGCGGTTGTAACCTGCGCTGTAAGCGTTCCTGTTCCCGTAGGTATTGGTCGCAATTCTGCTGCTTGGGAAGTTACTGCCGTTTCTGTTGAAGTTGTTGTAACTTTGCCTTGTAGATGTTGAGGTTTTGCCCGCAGTCTTTCTATTTGTAAATGCGAATTCCGCTGCTACCATCCCTTCAGATGCTGTTGGAGGCTCGGTAAAGAACGCTCTGCGTGCCACCATGTCTTCATGTTTTCTGCATATGTTCTTTAAATGTTCCAATGAGACTATGTCTCCATTGGTTGCTAGGATGGTGTCGTAGACGGGTCTGATGTTGTTTAAGATAATGTGTAGCTTTTCCGTTTCAGACACCTTGTTGCTTAGTCGCGCAAACATTCCATCCATAATGGCCAGGTACACCACTATTCCTTCTCCGTTTCCTTGAGTGCGTTGTCGAATTTCCTGCCATAGTCGGTATTCGTAGTTGCTGACTCTGAAATCCTGTATTAGTGCATTCGTTAGGTCTTGCCAGCACGCAAATTTATCGCGATTACTGCGGTACCAATGCCTAGCGTTGCCTGTGAATAGTTCAGAGGCTGCTGTTAACAATCTCTTGTCGTCGATTTCTCGGGCTTGTTTAAAATCTTCCACCCGTTCAATGAAAGAGTGTACCTGCGAATTACCGTCGTATTTAAATTTGGAAAGTTCCGTAAGAGAGCATCGCTCATATTTTACGGGAAAACTTAGAAAGTGACTCTCTTTCCGGTTGTTGCTATTTGCTTTCTCTTTAATGTCCGCGAGGGTGTCTGCCTCCTGCGCTTCATTGGTAGGGGCAGCAATGCTCTCGTCCGCATCATCAAATTCGCTGGTGTTTGATGTATGCGAATAACTTTCGGATATGGCTTTCAATCTCTTGTATGTAGTTTTGAAAGTGAGTTGAAAGTCGTCGTATCTTTCCTTTAGATCTGATTCCTCTGGGGGAATGATTCTAGCAAACCTAGACTCCATGTGAGCACATAAGGCTTTGGAGCTAGCCAATAATGACAATTTGTACTTGTCCTGAAGGGACGCCACGTTCTTCTCCAACACGGCCAGCGAGGAATACAACCCTACTAAGTCTTCCTCCAAATCCAAAGGGGAGACCTGTAAGTCCTCTTCGTCCGTGGTTATCTTTAATTTTTTAATTTGTTGCCTGAGGGCTGCCACCGTTGAACCAGGTTCCTCTCCCCGGATCTTTACTTCATATGCAAGTTCCGCCTTTGGGAGTGATGTGAAATTTGATTTGAATGCCATTGTACTGACTATTTCAATTTCTATTGCCGGGAATCTTTAGTGATGATGATTATTTTCCAATGTATAGTGTGTTTATCTGCTACTTTAGTTGTATCAAATGAATTGTGAAAACTTTCGTATCAATATGTGTATAACTGTAATGTGTGCTGAACTGTGGTGCCTACTGTGCCACCTGCGTAGTGAAATCCACTACTGGTGTATGACACACTTTAATTTGTTAATCCGTTTGTTTATTCTATGTGAAAAGTTAATTTCATGTAAACAACGGACGTTCGCTATATTCGCTAACGAATTCTGTTGTAGTGGACGACGGCCCTTACCGTTGTCTGTTTACGTACTTGAATGTTGGCAGAATGTGTCTATTTTTCGACCCACCCGCGGAATAACGAAAAATAAATTTGTTCTTTTTAAGGTTCGTTGAACCGAATTATAAATTGAACCTTTATACAACTTAGTATTTGCTTTAGTAAATACTTAAGTTTGGAAATATTACCTTTTAGGGTTCCTTCACTCAAATAATAAATTGGACCCTTCTAGATATTACTTGTCTGTCTGTCTGTCTGTGTTTAAATGTAATCTAATCCGAAGCAGTAAGTAGTGAAAGTGAGGTGTATGATGATGGGTTGATGAAGTTAGCTAAATGTTTGACAGTTTTAATGGATTGATGCAAGTTTTGACCTTAATCTTGTTTTATTTAAATGTAACAATTCCCACTAACGTGCCAAGAATTAATCGTATATTGACTCGTTCCAACTATTTTTTTTTTAAAATAGTTCCTTACTACTACGGAACCCTTAAATATTACGAACTGTGTCAAAGACGATTCGCACTTGGACGGTCCTTGAAATAAACTATATAGTAGTAACTAACTTTTTATGTAAATTGTTCCTTACCACTACGGAACCCTTGAATATTTAGAATCGCTTAAAAAACCGATTCGTACTTGGACGATTCTGGAAATATTTTGTATCAGACTGTTGGTGTCCGGAGTGTATTTTATTCACTTCCACCCACTGTTTATATGGAAAAAAAATTCCGCTACTATCGAGCTAGTAAATCAACTTACTCGTAAACGTTATGAAAGCAAAATCTGCCGTTATTTATTCAGAACACGAATCAAAGTTATTAGCCTAAAATTGTTTTTGGCAAGAATGTTTTCACTGCGTGATCTACGTTTGGAATGTTTTTTCTTACAGTTTTATTTCAGTGTGTCAGAATTCAACGTAATTCGAAAAGTGAAACAATTATCAATCTTTTATTATTTACGTGAAGTGAAATTCGTAAAATATTTGTTCTACCGTTTTACTAAAGTGAAATTTCAATAGGGATTGTTACCCAGAAGTGTGATTATCGGCTGTTGGTCTCGCTGTAAATTCACATATAGGAAATACAACAAAATAATACACAAATTGAGGCGGTTTGACGCCGTAAAAAAAATAAAAATTGTGGTGGTGATATCCTTTGACTACTTTTTACGATGAATATATGCTATACAACTCACTTACGAAAATTAATGTAAGCGTTTCAAATTAGAAGTTTTACTTCAGACTTTAACAAAGTACTATTTAAAATTGAAAAAAACTTTTACTTTAAATTTCATTAAAAATTTTCCACCATAAAATAAATGCTTGAGGGTGTGAAAAATAAATTGGGGACCGTTAAAATTTGGAAAATTTACAATTTACGTTGATAAAAATTCAAATTTGGCCTTGTTCTTGGTTTTGCCGAAATCTGTCTAAAATTAATAAAAAAAACACAAAATAAGCCGGAAAGAACAAGTTGGCAGCAGAGGTCAGGAGAGCCAAAGTCCTGGGTAGTTATATTAATTTTGAGAGAAACTACCCCGCTAACGGGCACTCTTAAAACTATTTTGCACCACTTAAAATTCCTTATAACTATGACTATGACCTCCCGACTCCCGTCGGAAATCGCTTTCTCGCTACCTGAAACCACGATATGGGCGCCACTGAAAAGCTGAGGGCTTTCAGGAAGAAGAAAAGAGAATAAATAAGAAGTTGAGATTAAATTTCAAAATGATAGTTTATTGCAAATTAGATATAACTCGGGGTCGTGGGTGTTTTCAGGCAGAAAGTGCGGTTTCCGAAGGCCTTCGCAGGGTTCCGACTTATCTTAGTTTTTGCCTTCCTTGAGAATGCTGCAGTTGTTGATGTGCCGTCCACAACTTCGGCTGGCACGGTGTTTTCAACCCGGAGAGTAAGATATCTCCTGTAGCCCGTAGGGTGAAAGGTTCTCGTCGAACTCGAAGGGTGGATCTCTGGATCCCGTAGGTTGGACGTTTCTGCTTGGAACCCGCAGGGTGGACGTTCCTTCTTGAAACCCGAAGGGTGGACGTTCCTTCTTGGAACCCGAAGGGTGGACGTTCCTTCTTGGAACCCGAAGGGTGGACCCTGGAATGTTCCAGATGACGGGTTAGCTGGAACCCTTTTTCCCGCCTATTGCTAAGACAGCCGATCCCTGTTAACCCTTTCAGGAATCGGGTGCCTTACAATGTTTGCTTATATTCTAATTTTACAGAGACATTTTTTCACACCCCTGTAATCTACCCTCCCTAAAAGAGGGTTGACCAACAGCCGTTAATTTTCACTGTTTTAAAATCTAGATTACATTATAATTAATTTAACTCACCCAATGATGGGGTAATTGACGCTTGCAGCTAAATCACTGATTACTTCGGGAGTATTTCGCTCCCTATAACTTATCTTTATTTAGATTAAATTTATTTACTGACACACATACGCCTTCGCGACGAGTATATTTTAATTTTTCGAATAATGGTGCCTTGAAATTCGCGCGCGGTCGTTTTTATATCTTTGTACAGCGCCTCTAGCGGCAATTCGGGTCCCTACGTCTGACGTCACCTGGTAACGTCAGAGCTGTGTATATGAGACTCGTTGTCGGCAGATGGCGCTTTCATTTATTTTCATTAAAATTTCAATTTTAATACTCTAATATTAATCAATATCTGCACCCGTTGTTCCACAACGTTACATGTCGCGATTCCATCCTCGTGGAATTCAGTTTCCGTCCCCGCAACTCTTTCCTTCCTTTCTTTCTTTCCTTTCCATGCACACACATGTTTCCCTCATCTTACAATCCCGGGTTCTTCAAGCGGAGCGTGAAGAGGCACATCACAGGGCCGCCAACTTGAGGACCACTGTCATAAGTCTTAGGATTTTCGTAGATCATTAAAGTTGATCAAACTCAAACTCAAAAAGGAGTACAAAATGTCGCCACCCTAATTCATCCCGATGGAGTTATAATAATATAATAATAATAATAATAATCATTTATTTCAGGTTATAACACCCATATAAATTACAAAATAAATTACATAAAATGCAGTTAGTAAATAAGTTAAATTAAAATTGATACTTACATAACATGGAAACAAAATCAGATCAAATTAGATAAAGTAATTAATTAAAGTATCATTAAAAATAAAATTCAATAAAATTCATTAAACATTATAAAATCAACAAAAGCATTTTACATTTTCATGTCATAATTAAAACCAAAATAAGCAAAGTCAACCAAAATAAAATAATAATAATAAAATAAAATAAAGAGGCTACTAAGGGAGAACACTTTCGCAAATAGATCCATTGCATAGTCAAGGAAAACTCGAAATGAAACCCGGTTGTCAGTAAAATGACAGTTGTTTAACCAAGTTGAAGGCATTATGGGCGGCTTGAAGAATTTTAACTGTGGGTTGTCATGGCCAGCGCCTGTCTATTTCAACACGGCAATGAGCTCACCTATTACGTGGGACATGCCTCTGCCTATCCCTTCGGGGATAAAGGTGTGACTATATAAGTACTCTATTTTGTGCTATATGTATGTATAAGCCCCGCAAGTTGGTAATGCGCTGGAACCTTGTCATAATGACACCTAAGTGACGTCATCGTGACGTAGCGCAAGCGCGCGCTGGCCTCGCGCAGCTGCGTACGGGATTTTTTTTAGTACTGACTGCTCGACGGACATACGTCACCAAGTGGTCACCAAGATGGCCGCCAAGCGCAATATCAACGTGCGGGGCTTATACGAATGGATAGGCGCAGGCTTAACCTGCATTCCGAAGTGGAGATGAAGAAGTTCTTTTGGAATAACATATTTTGTTCTGAGAATAAATATTAAAGCGGCACATACAAACAAACGCGAGTGAAGCCTCATTCATTAACTAGTCTATACCTACTTCTATATCTACACTCATGTTATAAACAGAAAAGATTTGATTGTTTGTATGCATGAATGCCTCTGTGGCGCAGTCGGTAGTGATAGCGCTTGCGGCGCTGGAGGTCGTGGGTTCGATTCCCACCGGAGACATTTATATTCGTGTGACCCATAAATGTTTGTCTCAAGAGTCTGGGTGTTTCTATGTACAATATGTATGCATTTAAAAGTATATAAGTATTAATATCCGTGGTCTGATACCCATAACACAAGTAGGTTATTCCTAGCTTACTTTGGGATCAGATAGCGTTGTGGGAAATGTCCGTGAATATTTATTTATTTTATTTATGAATAGACTCCGAAACTAAAGATTTTTTAAATCGGTGCGATTTAAAAAATCTTTTATTCTTGGGAAGCTACACTATCCCAGAGTGTCGTAGGCTATATGTAATTCCCGGAAAGGGGAACTACGAGGATGAAACTGTAGTAGGTACCTTAAAAACTCTTTTCTTTCGTTTCGGAATAATTGCATTCTCATCAATTTCTGGAGGTGGCGAGACATATTTCTTATCAATTCTTGGATCGTCGCCGTTCACAATTTTAGCTCTATCCAATATAGCTTTAATTAAAGTCATAATAATATTGTATTAAATTAGATGAAAACTATTTTCAACACAAGAATTTTTTGGAAATAATCCTTTGAAAATTAATGACGAAAAACGGCTACTTTAATAAAGAAATGTCATAAAATCCATATGGCTTTGTTTTGTAAGTCATGGACTAATAGTTCAGTGGTTTTTAAGATTTCTTTGTCATTCAATTTAATGTACCTACCCAAGTACCTAATACGTCGTCCTGGGACATCCTTCCGAGGGCTTACCCGGGGCTTACAACCATAGGCTGTTGGGCGTTACGTGAGGTTTTTTAGTCCGTAGAAGTCCGGCATAGCATCCCAAAATCCCAAGAGGATTTTCACTCACGTAAAAAAAAAAGCCCCAAGTACCTACGTAGTCATTTATAACTATTGACTGCATCTGTGGCTCAGTCGGTAGTGATACCGCCTGCGGCGATGGAGGTCGTGGTTTCGATTCCCATCGGACATAAATATTTGTGTGACCCATAAATGTTTGTCTCAAAAGTCTGGGTGTTTCTATGTATAATACGTAGTTATGTAGTATTTAAAAGTATAAAAGTATTAATATCAGTGGTCTAATACCCATAACACAAGCAGGTTATTCCTAGCTTACTTTGGGATCAGATAGCGTTGTGTAAAATGTCCGTGAATATTTATTTATTTCTCTTTATTATAATTTAGGAAGCGCTCGTGGCCCCGCGGACTCAGTGTTCTGTACTTAAACGATCACTGCAGTAAGCAACTTTCACTATGGCCGGTCCATGGATGGGTGACCATCCATGTGATTACTTTGTGACATTTATTTGAGCGTTTCCGTGCTTGGGAAGGCACGTTAAGCCGTTGGTCCCGGTTGCCAGTAAAATGGCAATCGTTAAGCTAAGTTGAAGGCTTTATTTCAACAGCAGGCAGTCACAACCTGCGCCTGTCCATTTAAACACGGCAATACGGCTCACCACCTATTACGTGGGACAAATTATACAAAAAGGTGAAATGTGGGCATATAATATGCCTCTGCCTACCCCTTCGGGGATAAAGGCCTGACCATATGTATGTATGTATCTATGTATGTTTATTATAATCGTGCATACCTACAAAGGGAAAATTTGTTTTTTTTTTCGCGCCTTTATCCCCGAAAGGTATAGCCATGGCTATGCCCATATTGTACTAATTACTTTTGTTGGTGTCTCTCACGTAAGAAGCGGTGAGCCAATTACCGTGTTGAAATGGAAAGTTGCAAGTTGTCTACGTGTTGTCGAATATCTTAGTTTAAAAGGTTTAAAGGCAACCGGGACGAAAGGCAAATTGTGCTTTCAGAAGTCGCAGAAAGTTAATCTCATTGGGGTTGCCAACACACAAAAGAAAACAAAAATACGTTCAGAATATGTGTAATACGAAAGGTATCATAGCAAAACTAATAATTTCTTGTAGGTATCATAAAAAGCTCTCTAAAACCCCAAGTAATTTATTAAAATTCGGAATTCGATAAAGACTTTCGTTGCGTCGTTTATTTTTGATAATAGCACTCCTATTTTTTAATACAGATTCTTTATTATACGTAGTGTCTGAACGATTATGGCTGCGTTCAATTCTTTCATTAAATCCACACTTCTTGGTCTTTTTTGTACTCTGATATTTCTTGTTTCTTTTTGTTATACGTCTGCGCGGGTTTTTGTATTCAGATTTTTGATTTTTTGATACGTTTTCGTCTCTTTGAACTTGTCGACGCTTTCTACGCTTTCTGTATAACTCCCACGAGTCTCTTGGCAGCACTTTCCACCCCTCTTTGGCGTCCGTGCGGTTGCCAGTCTGAAATGCAATGAAAGAATGAAATTCAATAAGAGTTTCATAAATTGAAGACGAGTTACAAAGCTTACGAATTTCCGCATACGCACTCACTATTGGACAGCTTGCGAAAAATTGAATTAGAGAGTCGCAGAGATGGTCCCACATTTAGCAAAAATCACTTCACTTTTGTATGGAGTTAGGACATAACCGAATTTCAGTGTGAATTTTGTATGGGACGGGACTTTTAGGCTTTTAACGATTTGACCTAGATGTGTAGTGTAGGAAAAGCGTCCCCACGCTTTGAAAAATTTCGGACTAGAACTCGGAACAGGAGGGTACAAAGGACGGGGAACAGAGGACAGGGAGCAGGAGACGAGGGATAAGACAGAGGCGATAACAAGCAGTGGGCAGGAGACAAGGGAACGGGAACCCGGAACCCAGAATTTTGAACCTAGATCAAGTGTTAAACCCAAAGTTTATAAAAAAAATCTACATCAACGTCCAGATCAGTTAGGTACCTAGTTAGGTTAGATCTGTGTTAACAACGCAGAGAGCAGGCGATATTGTGCAGAAGATGAAGAAGAAGAACAAGTGACGGGGACAGAGGACTGCGAACCCGGAACCCAGATCGAGTGCCAGAACAAACGTATAATCTCACTAACATCAATACGGATAACTTCATTTACGTCCTCACGAATTACGCTGGAATGGCCGTGGGAACTTTTAAATGAACCCCATAATCGTTTTCTTCGTTTCTTACAAAGTGTAGGACCGTACGATTTTTTATATTTTGATTGCTTTGAATTGTATTTCATATCTTTATATATTTTGTACTAAAGAATATAGTATACTGTTATTATTTTACGATACTCTTGCACTGCAAATAATTTATTTTTATGAAATTATTTATTTATTTTCAATTTTCACTGACACTGACAGATTTTGTACCCGAGATAAACATTTTGTAAATACGCTGTCATTTTGTTTTTATACGGCGGCGGCGGTGGCGTGACGTGACAGTCCAGTGTCATGCTCGCCTCACGCCCCAAGACGAAAACACCCCACCCCCGTACCCGAACCAACACCCAAAGACTTGGGGTAGTATCTCAATCGGTGAGACCGCGGCGGCAGCTAAAGTCTGTCGGGAACACTAGGACATCCTTCCGAGGGCTTCCCTAGGGCTCCCGGCCGTGTGGTTTTAGTTTGAAAGAATCCGGCACAGATACCCAAAGAGAATACAATACTACGTAAGACAGATACCAGGACTAAAAAAGTTCTTGTCAAAATTTAAATATGTTTTACTTAATTTCATGCATGATTTAGATAACTAATTACGCTAATAAATAATAATGCTAATATACGCATTGCGTTTTTTGGGTTCGGTTACCACATAAGTCGACATTCTCTGGATGTTCTAACTATTCAAAAGGATTCGGCGGGAAACTTTCAGACAAGCATTGCATTGTGTTTTAATAATTTTTCAAAACTAGTGTAATTTTGAGTGTTTATGTGTAATTTATGGTGGATTATGAAACATAAAGGTTCGACAACGTGCAAAAGTGTTGGAAAGTGATAAAGCGCAGTGAAACGCAAGTTTTTAGGTTTGTCGACGAATTCCACAGCAAGCCCTAGTAAGGTACGCCTTACTAGAGTAGAACTTAGTCCATACTTGGACATACATGAATACGCTGCTCATAAGAAGAATCATAATATGAAAATGATTTCTATTTTCACAACGAAATTTACTTGACTTTGGCATACTCTCAAACCGAGAAAGTCCAAGAACAAGAAGAAAAAAAAAATTGCGTGTACTTAGTGTACACACGTAAGAAGTGAAACTTCTTCATAAACTTAATTTTCACCTCACCTTAAATTAAGTCAAAAAGTACAAAAGTACAAAAGTCCAAAAGTCCAAAAGTCCAAAAGTCCAAAAGTCCAAAGTCCAAAGTCCAAAGTCCAAAAGTCCAAAAGTCCAAAAGTCCAAAAGGCCAAAAGTCCAAAAGTCCCAAAGTTCCAAAGTCCCAAGGTCTCAAGGTCCCAAAGTCCCAAAGTCCCAAAGTCCCAAAGCCCCAAAGTCCCAAAGGCCAAAACTCTAAAAGTCCCAAAGTCCCAAAGTCCCAAAGTCCCAAACTCCCAAACTCCCAAAGTCCCAAAGTCCCAAAGTCCCAAAGTCCCGAAGTCCCAAAGTCCCAAAGTCCCAAAGACCCAAAGTACCAAGGTCCCATCTAAAAGTCCAAAAGTCCCAAAGGCCAAAAGTCCAAAAGTCCCAAAGTCCCAAAGTTCCAAAGTCCCAAAGTCCCAAAGTCCCAAAGTCCCAAAGTCCCAAAGTCCCAAAGTCCCAAAGTCCCAAAGTCCCAAAGTCCCAAAGTCCCAAAGTCCCAAAGTCCCAAAGTCTAAAAGTCTAAAAGTCCAAAACTCCAAAAGTCCAAAAGTCCAAAAGTCCCAAAGACCCAAAGTACCAAGGTCCCATCCAAAAGTCCAAAAGCCCAAAAGTCCAAAAGTCCCAAAGTCCCAAAGTCCCAAAGTCCCAAAGTCCCAAAGTCTCAAAGTCCCAAAGTCCCAAAGTCCCAAAGGCCCAAAGTCCCAAAGTCCCAAAGTCCCAAAGTCCCAAAGTCCCAAAGTTCCAAAGTCCCAAAGACCCAAAGTACCAAGGTCCCATCCAAAAGTCCAAAAGTCCAAAAGTCCAAAAGTTCAAAAGTTCAAAAGTCCCAAAGTCTCAAAGTTCGAAAGTCCCAAAGACCCAAAGTACCAATGTCCCATCCAAAAGTCCAAAAGCCCAAAAGTCCAAAAACCCTTAAATGACATGCTATCCCTGGATAAAGTACTCTTAATTCGAATCCACCGTGGTGGGGAACAGAACAAAGATGGCGCGTAACCAAAAATCGTGACGTGACGTGACGCAAATTTTTTTCCAACGCCGATAAAGAAGTTTCACTTCAAAAACTATTCAAAAGTGTTTATTTTCTCAGCAACAGCCACTGATCTGCTTAGAGATCAGTGGCAAAAGCTAATCTTTTAATTTTTTTATGCCATAAAAATTAAATCGAAGCAATTTCATCGGCTCATTTTGGCTGCGTTCACAAATAGTACCTCTTCAATCTATGATAATAATCATATGACTTTTAAACAGTGCTACCAACGTAATCGATTATCGACCATTTTGGTTCAGCTGATGTTTATGTGAGTTAGATAAAATAATTTAGATTTATTTCTAAATTAAATCTAAAAATGGGTGCCTCCGTTGTTCCCATCGCTGTTTTCACCATCCTGTGGGGTATTGTTGGTATAGTGTGCCCATTCTTCGCCCCTAAAGGACCCAACAGAGGGTAAGTTACCAACCCATAATTCTTCGAAACTTATTGTAAAATTTCGGTATAATAAAACGTAATTCCTTGATATATTTCAGGATCATCCAGGTGGTTTTGATGCTAACTGCCGCTACATGCTGGTTATTGTAAGTATTTCTTATTATTTTCGAATTTATGAATCATCGAACTTGGAGGTTTTTATTGAAACTATACAAGGATTTTTATTAGTGAACTTGAGTGTTCGAAATGAATTGTTGCGATAAAATTGTCTGATTGCGTGTGTATTAATAAACTCAGCAAACATAATTTCCTTACGCGCAAGAAAACAAGTGAAATAATATGTCTAGGGAGTCATTTGATCCAGATATCCAGTTAGTATGACCTGGTTGATCCCATACCAACTGAAGATAATTTGAGTTAACATTATTTTATTATTGGTATGGGTGTCCCGACTGTTGCATTCATTAGGACTGCATCAGTTAGCCTATGGATTTTTGCAACACCGGGGGCACTACACTCACACTGCCGAACCTGTGAAAACCTTTGCAATCTGATAGGCAATGCTATAGTGTAAGTTCAGTGGTTAGGAGATTAGATGACAGTCCCTAGCAGACAATCAGGTCAGAACAGCAGGTCTGTGGACCTAGGAGGACCCAGGCCTCCAAATATTTGTATTTATTTATTCATTAACAATGGTACATTGTGTTTGAAACAAAAATTACACAAATATGGGTAGTAGGATGCAATGGTGATGATGAGAGAATATTTTGAGAAGTTTGTACAGCCAATTAAGCTATTATAAGCTTCATGAATGGAGAAGAGTGATAAGCATACCAAACATTTGAGGATCAGTTTTACACAATATTCATTCTGTATAGAAAAATATGTTTATTCATAGAAATCACAAATAAAACTGCCAGATAGGAAATTAAATAAAATACACAATTAGTTCATATAATCCTAATACATAGGCACTTATGAAACGTCAGGAATACAAAGCAAAGTTAGTACTATCAGTTCAAAAAGCAGGCCTTCTGGGGAACTGGCAAGAAACTCAACGGGCTTTCTTTTTAGTAACGCACCACTGAAGGCACGCTTCTGATCTGAAACAAAACTGAAATGTCAGCTGCATTGCGCTACCTAGGCAGCCTGGCTTTGACATGTTCCCATAACCTTATAAATAGCCTTGCAGGGCATCAAATTTCAAAATAATTTGACAAACATAAATTATTCTTTTCTCATATATAAAATTCTCATTTCACAATGTTACTTACCATACTCCTCCGAAACGGCTTGACCGATATTTTAGAAATTTTTATGCATATTCAGTGGGTCTGGGAATCGGCTGCTATCTATTCTTCATACCCCAAAGTGACTTAGAATAACATTATACATGGGCGAAGCCGCTGGCATCAGCTAGTAATAATATAGTGATGTGCCAACTCGGAAAAAACAAAACTCGATTTAACCCGAGTTAAAATTCACATAACTCGGGTTGAACTCGAGTTCCGTAACTCGAGTTAACTGGATGGACAAGTGAATGTTTTTTTTTAATTTTTACCAGTTTATTCCCTCAGCTTTGCATTTTATCCATTTTGCATTTAATAAATTGATATTTTTATCTATTTCAATTCATTCTTTTTTTTTTTCATTATTTATTTAAGTATAATGTGTTGGGAGAGTTATACTAACTAAAGTTAGAAAGAAAATTATTGTTGGAAATAGAATCATTTATTTATGTGTTTTGGATTGAATTTTAATTGAAAAAAATATTTATATTTATTATTACTAAAACTAAAAAATTATATAGCAGTCTTTTTAAAATAAAACCAGACATTATTTTACATTTTGATGCAGGTATGTACATAGGTACATTTACTTTCGTTCCCAAACTAAAGGTTTTCTTTTAAGACCCCGGCATTTCCCGGCAGAACATAAAACACGAAAATCTACAACAATAACCTGCAGTTTAAGTTAACCTCAAATCTACATGTATGTGACACTTGTTTGTTAAACTTTGTTATGACTGAATCATAGAGTTATATATATTATCATTAGAGAGGCAAGCACGAACATCGCGTCTCGACAAAAGCACGGCTACTTATGAGCTGAGAAGACGCAACTATGAAACTTTTTAAGCAGTGATGGTAAATATATATCTGTCTCACTCACACGCGTACGGTGAACACCGGCGCCACTGCGATTAGACAAAGACAAAAACATAAACATGACGAACGTGGGCCAGTGTTGACTACTGTATGAAATTTTTACCCACGATAATATAGAATTACTAAACAAATTTAAAATTATTATGTACCTATTTTATTTCGGTTGAAACCAAAACTCACATGTTCATATTAAAAAAAAAAGCCGGCCAAGTGTGAGTCGAATTTAAGCACAGAGTCCAGGTCCCCATACAAATCCGGCAATTTACGTTTGTTGTGTGGGGTCTTTTTCTGCTTTTAGTAGGTATTTTTGTTATGACGGCAGAAATATACATCACCTGTGAAAAAATTTGATCTATCAACCACAGTTCCTGCGATACAGCCTCGTGACTAACTGACAGACGGACGGCAAAGCCTCATGTCTCGTTCATAGAGTCTCGCGTTTGCCCCTCCGTGCGCGAATCCGACTCACACCTGGACGGTTTTTTTTGCAATATGTGCAGCAAGTTGCAGCAAAAGCAAGTGCCATTAATCAACGGTAGATATAAATCTTCTCTGATATTCATTTTAGAAATGTCTCTACCTTAAGATGGGTTTCTCTCTTTTACGTTTGAAATTACGCATGGATACTATTGCGAACGCCTACTGACTAAAACCACACTGCGCCCTGCTACTGCCTACGAAGGGTGTCCCGGCTGGCATTTATTTGAGCGTTTCCAACGTTTTCGTGCTTCGGAAGGCACGTTGCTGCTGGTCCCGGTTGCCAGTAAAATGGTAGTCGTTAAGCCAAGTTTAAAGACTTGACCAAGGTTGAAAAATTTCAACAGCAGGCTGCCACAGCCTGTGCCTGTCCATCTCAACGCGGCAACGGCAGTACGTCTCACCACATATGACGTGGGTCATATGTGGTGAGACCATAAGTGTGGCTTATAAAAAAAGGTGAATTTTGGCCATATAAAATACCTCTGCCTGCCTCTTCGGGGATAAAGGCGTGACCATATCGCATCGCATCCCGACAGACCTTGGCTAACACTACCGTCTCGCATAGGGGTCCTATCCCGCGTCTTTAGGGTTGGTTCCCAGTGTACTAAACAAACTCTCTCCGAAACTACTGGACTGATTTGAAAAATTATTTCACTGTTGGGAAGCTACACTCTTTCCGGTGAACATAGGCTATTTTTTTTTTCATACTATTGATTGATGGCACTTGGTGGAACATGCTGCACATATTGAATAACGACACTTGTACTGTTCCACAACATTTACAAATGTTGTGGAACAGTACAAGTGTCGTTATTCAATATGAACATAGGCTATATTTTATTCCCGTATTCCCACAGGAACGGTAACTACGCAGCTGAAACCGCGTGACGTCCGCTAGTATTCTATATAGACCATTAAAAAGGCACTTACTTACAAAACGTCTAACCCTTTCATTTAATACCAAAACGTTTTTTTTTTCTTAAATTTATTTTAACACAGTACTTTATGGCCGCTAGAGGGCGCACCATTAAATTCAGTGACACGATATATAGTTTATAACCAGTCGAACGTCAAGACGCTTCTAACAATATCTCATTAGTCCAGTTCTAATAAGTACCTAGTTGAGGAGCTCTGAGGGAATACATGAACATACAGACATACGTATATAGCTTGTCAAAATCATAACCCTGCCTTAGTCGGGTAATATTATTAATGTATCTCACATAGGTAATTAATTACTAATTCGCCCCCTGATGTGGGTAAACCAAACCGATATTTTAGTGGTAACACTGAATGGCAATCACTAATTTTATTTTCAAAATTCGATTATAGCGGTATTTACGCTGATATCAATGCGTAAATAGTATAATTACGTGTGAAAAGTAATTCTACATGACTTATTGTGTTTTTATGTTTTAGAATCGCAATCTTTTACTGTGCATTTGCCCATTTTGTCGCCCGGTTCAATTTGTACGTACGATTGGCGTAACGGCGTCAGACTGAACTGACGTTTGGCTCACCTAAGCCTGTGGGCTTACGTTAGGTAGGCTTGATGTTGGCGCGGTCGTTAGTCATCTAGTCTTATCTATATCGATGGACTGAATGAATGAAATGATAAATAAATAAATAATAATGATAAATATTGAACATAGTCTCACTCAAATGATCGGCAAACTTCGCTCCATTTTTTCGGTTTACAAACTCGAGTCAGAGAGAATTCAACTCGAGTGGGTTCGAGTTACGCCCAACTCGAGTTAACTCGAGTTAGGTACTCGAGTTGACCATCACTATAATAATATATTATTTTTTAATGTTTCAGCTGGCTATGTGCTTATATGGCGCAGATGAACCCACTCATCGGACCCAGACTTGAAAATGACACTCTAATCTGGATCTCATACACATGGGTAGGTGTTAACCTTTTTTGTCTATACTGATATTATAAAGAGGAAAGATTTGATTGTTTGTTTGTATTGAAAATGTTCCTTAACTACTGGACCGATTTCAATAATTCTTTCACTGTTGGGAAGTTACATTATCCCCGAGTTACATAGGCTATATTTCATTCCCGTATTCCCACGGGAACGGGAGCTACGCGTGTGGAACCGCGTGACGTCCGCTAGTCTAAACTATTATTACAAAGAAGAAAGATTTGATTGTTTGTTGGTATTGATAAGGCTCCGGAACTACTGAACCTTATTGAAGAATTTTTCAATGTTGGGAAGCTACATTATCCCCGGGTAACAAAAGCTATATTATTGTTCATAGGCTACGGTTACCAACCATCATCAGTTGGCCATCAGTTAAGCTTTCTGCCTCTGGGGCGCAGTCGGTAGTGATACCGCCTGAGGCGCTGGAGGTCGTGGGTTCGATTCCCACCGGAGACAAATATTTGTGTGACCCATAAATGTTTGTCTCAAGAGTCTGGGTGTTTCTATGTATCATATGTATGTATTTAAAAGTTTAGAAGTATTAATATCCGTGGTCTTATACCCATAACACAAGCAGGTTATTCCTAGCCTTGTTAAAAGCAAATGTTCCTTGCTGTAATGAAATGTTTAAATTCAGTAAAATTAGTATACACACTGTCATAAAAAACTTTTAAATCTTTAAATATTAAGAAAACTGCTGACCTCTGGGGAATTTCTGTACATTTAGTTAATTCGTTAATTGAAATGGTTGCCCCTGAATTATCAATAATATTTAATAATTGTGTTGATAGTGGTGTGTTTCCTGACTTAATGAAGTTTAGTAAAATAACTCCTCTGTTTAAATCGGGTAGCACCTCAGATCCGTCCAATTTTCGTCCTATTTCTGTACTACCCACGTTTAGTAAAATCTTTGAAAAGGTAATGCTTAATCAAATGCAAAATCATTTTAATACAAATAAACTATTCCATACTAAACAATTCGGTTTCACGCGAGGTCGGTCTACCACGGATGCTGGCATCAAATTGTTAGAGTGTATATATGAGGCCTGGGAGGAGTCGTATGATGCTTATGGTGTATTCTGCGACTTATCTAAGGCCTTCGATTGTGTCCAGCATCAGACTTTAATTCAAAAACTTGATCATTATGGAATCCGGGGGACGGCCTTGGATTTGATTAGTTCTTACCTTAGAGATAGAGTACAGAGAGTAGTTATAAATGGTAAACAGTCAAATGGTTCTGCTGTAACAATGGGGGTGCCTCAGGGTTCAATTCTGGGACCTTTTCTATTTTTAGTGTACATAAATGATCTCCCTCACCTTATAAGAGACGATCACGAGGTAGTTTTGTTTGCTGATGACACATCTTTAATATTTAAAGTTGAACGTGGACAACGCGATCTTGACGAAGTAAACAATGCCCTCTCTAGGGTAGTCCACTGGTTTAACGCTAATAATTTATTGTTAAACGAAACTAAAACAAAATGTATAAGATTCACCTTGCCAAATGTTAGGCTCGTTAACACCAGTATTAGGATTAGGGATGATCAAGTAGAATTGGTCGATGAAACTGTCTTTCTGGGCATAAAGTTAGACTCCAACTTGCAGTGGGGGCCTCATATCGAGAAAGTCTCGGGCAGACTGAGCTCTGCAGCCTATGCCGTTAAAAAGATCCGACAACTGACAGACATTAGAACAGCGCGTCTTGTCTACTTTAGCTACTTCCACAGTGTCATGACCTATGGCATACTATTATGGGGTAACGCTGCCGACATCGAATGTATCTTTGTGTTGCAGAAAAGGGCTGTCCGGGCTATCTATGGTATGGGGTTTCGGGAGTCATTAAGAGAAAAGTTTAAGGATATCAACATCCTTACTGTGTATTCACAGTACATATATGAAAACTTATTATATACTCATAAAAATAACAGTAAATTTATTAAAAATAGTGATATCCATAACCTAAACTTAAGAAATAAGAATAAATTGGCTGTACCTAGATTTAGGCTTAATAAAATAAGCAATTCTTTTGCGGGTAATTGTATTCGAATGTACAATACATTGCCGACAGCCATAACAGGTTTGTCAGTTAATAAATTTAAAAAACTAGTAAAGCTTAAATTGTGCCAGAAAGCTTATTATAGCATTAAAGACTTTCTAGAAGACAAGACTGCCTGGCAGTGACACGAATTGCTCCTTTCTACATTTAAAAAAAAAACTGTATTAGATACTAAGATGAATAAGAGGGACCGGACTGAGTTTCTTGGGGTGTTCTTCTCAGTCTGTAGCATTTCCGAACCCCCGGTAGAGTCACAAAAATTTTGACAAACCTAAATAATTTTTTAAAAATTTCAAAGGGAATAAATTTTATTTTATTTTATTTTATTTATTTAGCTTACTTTCGGATCAGATAGCGTTGTGTGAGATGTCTGTGAATATTTATTATTATTAAAATAATTGGTTGTCCTGAGGTGACGGGAGGCCTCGAACCGTTAGCGCAGCGAAGAACCATAGCGTCCTTGGCTGCCTTCTATCGAATGTATCACGGCGAATGTTTTGAAGAGCTCTTCAACCTGATCCCACCCTCTCCTTTCCGATCCCGAACAACGCGTGCCGGGCAGAGATGTCACTCACACACAGTGGAGAAAATCTTCGCCGGAACTGAGCGTTTCAAAAGATCGTTCCTCTGTCGAACTATAAAAACATGGAACAACCTGCCCGCACACGTGTTGCCCTCATCTTATAATCCCGGGTTCTTCAAGAGGAGCGTGAAGAGGCACGTCACAGGGCCGCCAACTTGAAGACCACTGTCAGAAGTGGCCCCCAATTGCTAGATGCGCCACAGCTTTCCATCAGGCTCGTGGCGACGTCAATTTGGCGAGCTAAATATAAAAAAAGCCTTTAGCAGTCCACTGCTGGACGTAGGCCTCTCCAAAATTACTCCACAACATACGGTCCTGCCTTTCGCATCCAGTCGCTCCCTGCGACAACTTTTCAGGTCCCAATAACTATTAAAATATTTAATTTCTTATTTTTTTAATTTCAGGGCAACAAAATCAAGGCGGGTTAAGCGAAGCTGATGGTATTATACATGTCTAAGTGTAATTTTAACTCCTGTTTAATGTTCAACTTATTTAAGAAGACTATTTTAACGTAAGCCTGAAATGTAAAGAAAAATCAAATCAAAGGTAGCTTTTGACAAACAATGCTACCAACTTAATTAAATAACCGAAATATATTTTTTATTTATTACGATCGATGGTCGGCTAGAGATTTTATGCTGACAGCCTCTGTAAGTAATATATTTAATCTGTTAAATCAAGATGGCATACTCTTTGCAGTCGTTTAAGCACATGAAATTCGAAATAAATTTATCATTCCAGCTAATATTGTTCAAACTTGTAAATTTCTATGTATAAATTATTTATATGTTGTAGATAATAAATTTATTTCAGTTCAGAAATTTTTATTTGTATGTAGTTCAACCGAAGATATTATTAGTACCTGTATACCTGTAGATATCCAGGAATTGTTCCGCAATCGCTGCCAGATGTTAGTACTCTGCCTACCCCTTCAAGGATAAAGGGGTGACCATAATAAGTACTTGTAAATGTTTGAAATCTTCGTAATTTATTGTAAAACTAAGAAGTACTTGTTGGCATGCTACTAGACTAAATCTTCACAGTTTATTACTGTTTTACATACATACATGTATGATCACTCCGTTAATGTTTGAAGGGGTAGGCAGAGGGAAGAAAACCATCTACTGGCCACTGCGTTACCGCGCTCTAAGTGGATTGGGTCTAAATACAGATGAAAACACGGTATGCACTGAAATACCGATATTCTAAAGACAACCACAAGTACAGTTGAAGAGATTTGGTCACCCACCCAACTTGCCACTCCGTTACGGTGGTCACGTTCGTCTATTCCTGTTGTCCCCATTGACACTGTCCCCATTCTATGGGGACAACGAAACTTAATAAAAATATTTAAAACTAGCTGATGCCCGCGTAAAATTTGTTCCCGTGGGAACTTATTGTCGGGATAAAAAGTAGCCTATGTGTTATTCCAGACTATAATGCATCTCTGTACCAAATTTCAGCCTGATCCGTTCAGCGGTTTAAGCGTGAAAGAGTAACAAACATCCACACTCACAAACTTTCACATTTATAATATTAGTAAAATTATTCCTGTTGTCCCCATTCGAGGCCTCCCGGTTAATGGGTACAACGGAACTCAATAAAATATTTAAAATTTGTTTCTGTTGTCCCCATTCGAGGCCTCTCGGTCATGAGTTAAAGATGATTCAATTAGGTTAGGTTAAGTTAGAACTGTGACCCCCTGTGCACGAGCCGAGCGAACGAAGCGAGCGTGCCGCGGTAGCGGCCGGCGAGTGCTTTGAGATACCAGTTGAAAGCGGGTTGTGATGATTCGGAGTTATATGGTTCGGTTTCTTGAAATTCGGCATTCTGATAGTAGCTCGAAGCACAGGGATCACAGTTATAACTTAACCTAACCTAGTTAAATCATCTTTTACTCTCATTTGTATGATTACAAATAAATAAATACTCTCGGACATTTCACACAACGCTATCTGATCCCAAAGTAAGCTAGGAATAACCTGCTTGTGTTATGGGTATCAGACCACGGATATTAATATTTATATTATTTTTTAAAAACATAAATATTATATATAGAAACACCCAGACTCTTGAGACAAACATTTATGGGTTACACAAATATTTGTCTCCGGTGGGAATCGAACCCACGACCTCCAGCGCCGCAGGCGGTATCACGACCGACCGACACAGAGGCAGTCAGTCATCATCATTGGGGACAACGTGAAGGATTTTTGTGCCTTCCCGATGTCCCCATAGTAAGAGTGTAAATGGGGACAACGGTAAGGAATTTTTTTACTTCCTGTTGTCCCCATAATGGGGATAACGACAATGGGGACTACAGGAATAGACGGTCAAGCGTTGGGGTCCAGGGCGGACGACGAGGACGTACTCTTTCAACACTTGGGGCCCCGCTCCAACCCTAACCTCTCTCTCTCTCTCAGGTTATATGCCCACATTTCACCTTTGATATTTTTATCCCACGTAATGGGTGGTGAGCCGTATTGATATGGACAGGCGCAGGTTGTGACTGCCCGCTGTTGAAAATTTTCAAGCCGCCCATAAAGGCCTTCAACTTGGTTAAACGATTGCAATTTTACTGGCAACCGGGACTAACGGCTTGACGTGCCTTCCGAAGCATGGAAACGCTTGCAAATATAAATGTCACGCGATGGTCACCCATCCATCCCGGCCTAAGGGTTGTGTTAGACAGAGAGCGATCAAGCGTTCTGCTTTCGATCGTGCTTCTCACTAACGCAGTCCCAACGCCTCCTATGTGAATATAGTTTGATAAAAACTGCTAGTCATGTAGGAAGAGAGTTTTACCATAGAATAATGTCGGTAATCATTCTTTTTACGAAACTGAGTATTGTAGCAGGAAAAAGAGTCTAGGTACTTCTTACGAAACTAGTTTCGTCTATCTACCTTCACGCCAAATCCCTTGCGGGGTAGGCAGAAAGAACCGAGCGCCACACGGCACGGTCCATACACACCTCACTTGCTTCTTCAACTTTCATTTTTCTTTTCATGCATGCACGTAGGTGGTTCCTTCGGCTCTTGACACCACCTTCAACTAACACACGATTATCCATCCACTAGTTTCGTAGTAATAATAATTATTCTTCGTACGATTCTGGTTATGTAGCAACGGTTTCGTAGGCGGCCGAAGAGATCTATGTAACGTATCTACCAACACAAATATCGCAAAAGTGACCCCTCGAATGCTTCACCGCGTGATCGCTCGCTGTCAGACAGAACTCTAACTTTACCAACGAGTGGTCTTGACTGAGAGGCTTGCTGTAGCCTAGAAACAGGGTATCCGTAATTTAAATGTAGCATCAACAATCTCGACGTTCACAAAGGTTATTTTATATTGTGACCTCGTGAATAAAGTTATTTTCATTTTCAATTTTTGCAACTATCTACTTATTGACAAACGCACGAGGCCATGGCAAAGACTAACTGAAGATAAGGAAAAAGAAAAGAAATAAACCCAGTACCTAAAGCGACTAGTCCGCCATTGGTTTCGTTTGCTAGTACAACACGGCGGAAATATTGCTAACCTGGCTTACCCTCGCGCTTCCCCGCACCTGACTCCGTTTTCGCCTCTTTAGTATAACCCGCACGCGATTGAATGGAATGGTATTTGACAAGATTCCGCACATTCTCGTTGCGCGCGGATTTTCCCGTACAGTTTACATGACGTCATAAGTCAGGTTCGCAGATATTTCGGCCATGTTGTAACATGGCTATCAATAGGACTTCGACTTGGCTAATAATTCATTACCCAAGTCGAAGTCCTTGTGGGCGGCTTGAAAAATTTCCACAGTACGTAATCACAACAAGCGCCTGTTCATTTAAATACGGCAATCAGCTCCCTACTTGGATGGACTTACATGGATGGGTGACCATCCATGTGATCACTTTGTGACATTTATTTGAGCGTTTCCGTGCTTCGGAAGGCACGTTAAGCCGTTGGTCCCGGTTGCCAGTAAAATGGCCGTTGTTATGCCAAGTTGAAGGCTTTATTTCAACAGCAGGCAGTCACAACCTGCGCCTGTCCATTTAAACACGGCAATACGGCTCACAACGTATTACGTGGGACAAATTATAAAAAAAAGGTGAAATGTGGGCATATAATATGCCTCTGCCTACTACATATAGGCGTGATGATGAACCATGAACAAGCTCCCTACTTATTACGTGGATAAAAACCAATTGTGAAATAAGGGCGTATGAATGCGCCTCTGCCTACGCCTTTGCGTATAAAGGATACGGCTATCATCATCCTAGCGCTAATGGCTTAAAAAATATGAACAGCGAATTATCACATCCTGCGCCTGTCCATTTCAATACGACAATCAGCTCACCACTTATTAAGTGGGTCAAAAAAAGATAGTAAAATATGCCTCTGCCTACCCCTTCGCGTATATGAACAACGAGTTATCACAACCTGCGTCTGTCCATTTCAATACGTCAATCAGCTCACCACTTATTAAGTGGGACAAAAAAAATAGTGAAATATGCCTCTGCCTACCCCTTCGCGTATGAAGACGTGTCCATCTATGGCTATCATCATTCTAGAGCTAGTTATGTCCCAAGTTTTAGTATCAGAGCAAAAACAAGAGAGAGGTGCGTTATAAGCATAGTAGAATTTAAACTCTGTTATAAGTTTATGCGAAAGACGCTTACATTCTGCCAACAGACACAAAATTGCGTTTTTTTAAACCTACTCCGTGATTAGAATTTTGAAGTCATTAGTGACTCCCACAAGTATACTGTACTAGCTGACCCGCGCAACTTCGTTTGCGTGATAAATGAAGAACCGCTCGACCGATTTTGTGCAAACTTCACATAAACCATCTACTAAATAGTCCGAACAAAGCCTAAACATTCGGTTTGGACAGGTGAGCCCGATCTCAAGTTATAAAATTACAACGAAAAGTGGCATTGATTTTTATATATATAGAAGATATATACTGGTTGAATTTATGGCGAAAACCTCTCTGTATAGCGTCAAGCGCGTCTAGTAAATACCTCGCGGAGTCCTCCCAAAGGTGAGAACAGTATTCGACGCTCGGAACATTTTCGTAATTTTTTTTTGTTGATTTTCAAATTGACAGTGCCGATCGGTTCTGTTATCGAAACTGTGCCTAAACCCTTCCGTTCCAGAACGACTATAAATTCAACCAGTAGGTATAATTACACTATTCAACCAATTCTGGGCATAAGTTTTCCCTAAAGAACGTGAAACTACGTTGATTCCCCTTTTCCTTCTTGTACCGGACGCATGCTGGCACTACCACACTCCGGGAAAAGACCTCTCCTTCTCCTTCCTTTCTAGCAGAGTTTAAAGTACAGCTTGGCAAAAAAGTCTAGAAACAGAACTAATATTTTGCAGGCTGGCTACATCGTCAAAAAGCTGCCAATAACGTCACATAATGTCTGTCAGTCAATGACGTTATACAATTTGATTGGTGAGTTTTATTGACGGTTGTTGGCAACTGGATACTGATTGGTGGTTCTTTTAACGGGTTGCCATATGAACAGCACAGTGGCTCCTACATTATTCTCTTCTCTTTTTTGCCAAGCTGTAGTTCATAGTAAAGCCAAATTTTTAAAAGCGACTTATACCTACGTGGGGTTGGACGACACGACCCCCGCCAAATTGATCGGCGACCTGAAAAAGTCGCAGGTATAATAGTGACTGAATTCGAAATGCGTGTGTAGTGCTGTAATTTGGGGGAGTCCTACGTCAAACAGAAGACTGTCTTATGCTGATTCAATTGATTATTTAAAGTGAGCATTGCATTGATAAACACAAGGCTATTAGACAATTGACGCAACTCAAACGCTGCCAATTTTTAAACAGTTCAAATGATCTTATTGTAATTGTTACTTCCGGTTTGTAAAGCAAAACGCGCGAAAATATTACAAGCTTGGCTTAATGTAGATAGTCGGTAACAAGTATTCAGCCCAATGTAATGGTCTCTGACCCCTAGACACCAAGGCTGCAAAACCGCCCCAGAATAGGGGGAGGGCCAGGGCAGTCAATTGTGGGAATGTGGGATTCAAGAAATAGCGTGCTTATAAGAACACACGCAAGTAAAGCGCGTACCTCTCGACGAATCGGTCTTCATAGCCAAGAGGTTATTATGACTATGGGTTGGTGAGGGGACTGCCCCTGACCACAGATTAATAATGCCCTGACTATCAGTATGGCCATGCTCTCATGCAGGTGTCATCTCATGCACATGCAGTAGAGGTGACACGGCGATTGTTTGAGGAAGGTTATAGGGTATAGGGTAGGTAACATCACGCTATAACGAATAGGGGCGTAGCAGTAATGTAAAATTTGTAACGCTATCAAAGTTGCGGGGTGAGCTAGTAAGTAGTTATTTAATACGATTAGGTAAGGTTTTTTTCCGTTTTAGGGTCCCGTACCCAAATGGTAAAAAACAGAACCCTTTTTTTTTGTTTAACGTGAGGGATAATCCTCATGGATGTTATGCCGGACTCCTACCGACTAAAATACCTCACGTTACGCACAACAGCCTGTGGTTGGGAGCCCCGGGTAAGCCCTCGGAAGGATGTCCTGGGACTCCCAACAGACCCACGGCCGCCACTGCGGCCTCGTCCATCTGCGGCCTCGTCCAACTGCGGCCTCGCCCAGACAGCGGCCTCGCCCAAAAACGGAACCCTATTCATGAGACGTCGCTGTTCGTCTGTCTGTCCATCACGAGGCTGTATCTCAGGAACCGTGATAGCTAGAAAGCTGAAATTTTCACAGATACAATACGTGATTTGCTGTTTTTTGTTACGGAACCCTCTATGGGTGAATCCGACTCACATTTGACCGTGGCCGCTATTCTTTTCTTTCCTAGTAAGCTATTAACCCATTCATTTGCTAATCAATAGACAATCTTATCTTAACAATTACATAACTACTTTTGTACTTTTCGAGTTTGACCCAAATAATGACCTTGTGCCACAAACGTAGTTGCGTAGAATTGTTGGCGCTGTTCCAACTCAACACACGCGTCGGTACGGGACACAATTGGACTTGTCCTTTCTTATATAACTTGTCATGTTCTTGAACATAGGGCAAGTGCATGCCAGTGGCTGAATGGAGCGCGTCCTTGGCCACAAAATGAGGTTTCAAAAATATATTAAGAACTATTATCAACGGAAGACAAGGCTCTATGATCGATAGTAGTTAGTTAAGGCAAAAAGTGTTATTTTTATTGCTATAATTGTGTGAGGCAACAAAAATTCTGGGACATTCTTCCGAGGGCTTACCCGGGGCCCCCAACCGGAGGCTGTTGGGCGTTACGTGAGGTTTTTTAGTCGGTAGGAGACCGGCATAGCATCCATTAAGGATTTTCCCTCCCCTTAAAAAAATGGTACTGGGGCTCGCGGCCGTACCTACCTAAGCAGCGGCAGGGAGACTAGACTTTTCCCTAAATTCCGTGGTGGAACCACAGATTATATAATATATTCTATAGTGGAACTAACAATAACATAAGTAAGAACCTATTTATTCGAGGGATTACTGGGGGCGCCCGTCTACCGTGTGTGAAACATTAGAATATACACTCTCAGTTACTTACAGTCACTCACAGTTAACTAACAGTTTACAGTCACTCACAGTTTACTAAATAATCTAAGTGTGAAACGATAAAATAAAAACCTTCAAGGTGGCGAGGTGTCAAGGGACACCCGGATGGAACGAAGTTCCTTTCGATTAATTAGTGAAGTAATTGTAGGTAGGTACATACCTACAATTACTTCACTAATTTAACTAAAAATAATTATTTTTTTGAGTTTAATTTTTTTTTTATTATTAACAAATATAATCTATACTAATATTATAAAGAAGTAAAGTTTGTGTGTTTGTTAAATTGTAAGGGGTAATCTCGGGATCTACTGAACCGATTTTAAAAATTCTTTCATCAATAGAAAGTTACGTTATTGTGGAGTGACATAGGCTGTATACTTAGACCATATATCACGGGACTAGCCTTTGCGAACCGCCGCATACAAAAATATTCTGCTAGTTTTCATAGCGGGTGAAGGGGGAAACACAAAGACATATAAAATTTCATTACATGTAAAAATGTATTAATCGACAAACGCGTAATGGCTGTTGTGTGTTATTTTTTATTGTACAGTCAACTACAATGAAATGTACTAGTTTAATCATATAAAATGATGTATTGATGTACAGTGCTTTTATAAAGCCAAAAGACCAAACGGTCATGTGGCTTGGCAGAAAACAATGCTTAAGTAAGGCGCATCCTGTGGTTAGATGATCTAAGGCTGTATAGCATCACGCTACAACTAATAGGAGCGGAGTAATAGTAAATGTTTCAAAAATGGGGGAAGACGGAAACAGGTAATACTCTCTCTTATGTGGCGCAAACGAAGTTGCGCGGGTCAGCTAGTGTAATATAAACTTAATCAGTAGGCTCAATTTTAGTAATTATATAAAAAACAAAAACAAATAAATCATCATCAAATATAAAAATAAAAAAACTTTTCAGAGCGAAACTACTATTTGCTTTAGTTATTCGTAGAGTTGATGTTCGTCCCCTGGCTAGCACTACCACTATCACTACCACTATCACTATCACTACCACTACCAAGTGTCGTTACAACTTTTGGTCCTATTTTTTCCGTCCGTCCGTCTAGCCCCCTTTCGCAATAGCCGTTAAGAAACTATTTACCTATCATTATTAGTTTCTCCACAGAAGTAGGTAGGTACTGGGGAAAAGTGTCAATATTTCCGCTACGGAACCCGGAACTTCTTCAGCGGAAATGCTGGGAATAATCCACTACTAGGAAGTTTGTCCCAAGATTAGTTTTAAATTATTTAGGTGACTGTACCCCGTAGGTTGACCTTGGGAGACCCGGGACATTCTTCCGAGAGCTTACCCGGGGCTCCCAACCACAGGCTGTTGGGGGTAACGTGAGGTTTTTTAGTCGGTAAGAGTCCGGCATAACATCCTTTGAGGATTTTCCCTCACGTAAAAAAAAAGGCCGTAGGTTGACAATGGACTTGAACAATAAATTGTAATTGCACATCATAAGTAGGTACTCCGACTAAAAATATGTAGTAATACAAAAAATTGGCTCAGCGCGCCGCGCCGTTGCAAAAGAAATAGTTTTAAATTATTTTACTGCGACGGCTCACTTGCATAACGGCTTAATAGCGCTTCATGACTTTTTGACGGTTTTCAGCGAAAATTGTTTACTAAAGAAATTAAATAATTGACAATGTACCTTTTATAACATTTCTACTAGATATCCTGCGCTACTTTGCCCCTGTGTATTTTATGTGCCAGAACAGCCCTCCATTGGCTTGAACTGTGTTTAGTTGTTTTAAAAACATACCTAATTGGAGCCACACGAAACGGATACCCGCGACACAAGATTTCATTGAAATCTGCCCACTCATCCTTAAAGGCGCTAAGAAAATCGAGTTTTTGAAAAGAAATACTGTTTAAATGTCAAAAATTTCAAACGGTCGTACAATTTGAGAAGAAAAGGTGAACACATTGACTGGCCTAGTGGTTATGGAGAACTGGGCTTGGGTTGACTTATACCTATATCGTTTTTGGGTATAATATATATTATATATAATTTTTCGGTGACAGACCCGTGGTCCACCCGGTAAATTAGTTCATCAGCTGTCGAGATTCCATAACACAAGCTAACAATAGCTTCACTTTGCTGTTTAATAATGTCGAAAAATATTATTTAAGTACTAGATGGTGCCCGCACCCGGTTTACCACTGTTGACCGAAATTCATTTGATCATTTGACGTGTGACCGAAAAAACATTAGGCCATTCTACTACTGATCGAATGAACAATTGACCAAAAGAGTTTTTATCGAACAAACATTTGGTATTTTTACTACTGATCGAATGAACGTTTGGCCGAAAAACAGTTGGCTAAAGAATATTTTAACAGGGGCTGAATCAAAATGGCTAGGTTAGGTTAGGTTAGAACTGCGACCACAACGCACGAGCCGAGCGAGCGAAGCGAGCGTGCCGCGGCAGCGGCCGGCGAGTGCCAGTACCGAATTCTACTTATTTCGCTTTTGTTTGTTAAAATATTCTTTAGTCAACTGTTTTTCGGTCAAACGTTCATTCGATCAGTAGTAAAAGTACCAAATGTTTGTTCGATAAAAACGCTTTTGGTCAATTGTTCATTCGATCAGTAGTAGAATGGCCTAATGTTTTTTCGGTCAGACGTCAAATGATCAAATGAATTTCGGTCAACAGTGGTAAACCCGCCCGCACCTCCACCCAGGTGGAATTCTGCTTGCGTTTCCGCATTACATGGAAACTGATTTCCCGAACAAACTAAGGTATGTGTTACAGATTCCAGATTATAATCTATCGCCTGTACCAAATTTTAACCAGATCCGTTCAGCCGTTAGAGCGTGATTGAGGAACAAACATCAACAAACTTTCATATTTTGTAATATTAGTAAGACAATCTATACTAATATTATAAAGAGGAAAGATTTGTTTTTTTTGCTTGTTTCTTTGTAACGAATAGGCTCCGAGACTACTGGACCGATTTGAAAAATTCTTTCACTGTTGGGAAGCTACACTCTTTGCGGTGAACATAGGCTATATTTTATGCCCGTATTCCCACGGGAACGCGAACTACGCGGGTGAAACCGCGTGACGTCCGCTAGTCTTTTATAATTTTATTATTGTCAAAAATTTGGCGCACCGATCATTTTCTTTTCCCGCCATGCTACAATCACGTGCCGTGTATTAATAGACGTTGTGCGTAACGCCTTATGCTTCTACAACATACGTGGTATGTCTGAGAGATAACACTGAATGTCCTCTACGCGATAAGAATGATATACAAAGTGAGAAATAGTACTCCAATTAGATGGCTTAAGTAGATAATGCAATGGGCCCGCTCATTTATTCTACTAGCACAAATTAGAGATAGTACAGATGGGTAACTCATGTATGTACGTTTTTTCACACCTACCCTCTGCTACACACACTCGCGCACAAATCAGTATCGAAAATTATGTTGAGACCGCCTGACCTCGTGTCTGTGAATGAGTTGTCTATGTGTGCGTAGTGTCTGTGAATGAGTTGTCTATGTGTGCGTAGCCTCAGTGAATTTAGTATGTAGGTTTCCATCTGTACTATCTCTATTATTTGCGCTACTAGTCAACAAACATGCATTTTCACAAAAACTTCAATTCATTGCAGCGGAATGGTCTAATAAGTTATAATAAACTGAAATAATTTTAAAATGATAATTTTAATTGATGGGTGATACTGAGAGTATTGAATGTAACGTATTGGGTATTTGGTGATTTGAGTTGATAAGTAGTTTAGAAAAAAAATCCTCATTGCTACTTATTGTTTGAATATTTATTTAGTGAATTGTTTGATGAATGAGTGTGGATTGTTTGGACAAACCTGAATCTAGAGGTTTTTTTAGTAATCATTATAGGTAACTTTAATGTAAGTAATATCAAAGTTTTGTGAACATTTGCTAATAAATAAGTGTGGGTCGTACCACGTGCGTCCCTACTATTTGTTCAATAACAAGCAGGATCTTAACCAATGAGGCGGAAAGAATGTACTCCACTTGTCTCTTAAGGTTTATCAATAGTTACATATACTGTTAGAGTATTAATTAGAGAGATTAAAAGTGATTATAGTAGCCTATACTAGCTACGTTTGCAACACCAGAGGCGCTACATTCGCGCTGTCAACCCTGCAAATAACTTCTAAGACACCTTTTGAAGAACCCCGTACTGTAGGCGTTTGCGAAAATCGAGAAAAAAAAGCAAATTAATATAACGATCCAATTGTGGCCATAGAACAGTTACGTCACATTGCAGGCGTGACGCAGACAAATCGACGCCTGTTACGACAGTGAGCTGAGCTCTGTCGTCCCCATGGAGCAAAATATAAAAGGTTGTCCCCATCGTCTTCCATCAACCAATTAACTCTTCCATTGGGTAGGTTCATTTATTCCCGTTTAGTAAAGTATCCCATAACCTTTTTCTCGTACTTAATGCTTTTTCCAGAGTGTCAGCAACCTACCTATTTACAAAATTGCCGAACTGGTACTCGATAATAATGATTAAGAAAGCCAAGTGCAAGTTGGACTCGCTCACAGAGGGTTCCGTACCAAAAAACGGTAAAATCACGTTTGTTGTATGGGAGCCCCCCTTTTTATTTTAGTATTTTTTATTATAGCGGCAACAGAAATACATCATCTGTGAAAATTTCAGCTCTTTAGCTGTCACGGTTCCTGACTCCTGAGATACAGCCTCGTGACGGACACACAGACGGACAGCGTTGTCTCATGAATAAGCTTGATTGATCCACAAATCAACATCCTCAGTTCTCCCAATCGCCTACAGTATCGGTTTTATCAAGAGGGGTCTTAAAAGAATTTTACAAGGTCGGCAGCGCAAGTGTACCGCCGTGCCCTGGTATTGCAAGCGTCCAAAAGCTGCAGTGAGCCGATGACCACTAGTAAGTACAGTCTCCGCATATAGTGACTCCTCAAGGTATTTACTAGACGCGCTTGACACTATGCAGAGACGTGCTATCCGAATAATTGGTTGTCCTGAGTTGACGGAAGGCCTCGAACCGTTGGCGCAGCGAAGAACCATTGCGTCCTTGGCTGCCTTCTATCGAATGTATCACGGCGAATGTTCTGAAGAGCTCTTCAACCTGATCCCACCCTCGCCTTTCCGATCCCGAACAACACGTGCCGGGCAAAGATGCCGCTCACACACAGTGTAGATATTCTTCGCCAGAACAGAGCGTTTCAAAAGATCGTTCCTCTGTCGAACTATAAAAACATGGAACGACCTGCCCGCACACGTGTTTCCATCATCTTACAATCCCGGGTTCTTCAAGAGGAGCGTGAAGAGGCATAGGTATCACAGGGCCGCCAACTTGAGGACCACTGTCAGAAGTGGCCCCCAATCGCTAGATGCGCCACGGCTTTCCATCAGGCTGGTGGCGACGTCAATTTGGCGAGCTAAATATAAAAATAAAAAAAAAGTCTGGTAAGCCGTAAGCTTGTCTGCCACCTTAGTGGTATAAAAATGTCAATATTTTTGCAACACTAGTAGTTACGTCATCGCATCGGGATTGTGATGCTGTGACTTAACGGAACAAATTGTATTGTGACGTCATTGAACTCTATCGATCTATATTTTTTTATGGAGGCCCGCTTTCCTCATGGTAGATAGAGCCCCTCTCTATACAATAGAGTGCGGAGGGGCTCATGTCCAGACTTTGTCTGTAGTCTGTGTGTCTGTTTCATAAAACTATGTCACTAGGTCACTTGGATAATCTTTGAAATAAAACAAAAATGACAACGTCAATCGGATTGAACTTTCACAATAAACGTTTTAGGGAGGGGCAGTCTGGTGAGTGATTAATGAGACCGATCTCACGGCTTCTTGTTTTATTTGTCTCGATAAAATTCATTAAATCCCGATCCAGTTTGTCCAGATATTGTAGCTTTACAATCTGGCAACTCTTAATCGTGATACCGTGAGCCGTGACATAACGGAACAATTAATTGTTTTGTGACGTAACGGACTAAATTGTCTTGTGACGTCATTGAACTCTATCGACCTAAATGTATGGTCCATTGACAACGATCACAATTATTTACAATATCCTACTAATATTATAAATGTGAAAGTTTGTGAAGATGTTTGGATGTTTAGATGTTTGTTACTCAATCGCGCTCTAACGGCTGAACGGATTGGGCTGAAATTTGGTAGAGAGATAGCTTATAGTCTGGAATAACACATAGACTTTTCATCCTTAAAATATATTCCCTCGGGAAGCGGGAACGGGTACCGAATTTCACGCAGGCGAAGCTGCGAGCATCATTTAGTTCTGTATAATTGTCTACGACGCTCTTAGACTGTTTTAACTACTGTTTTCTGTTTTAGTAGGTATTTGTTGAAATAAAACGACAACCGTAAGAAATAAGTAAGTACATCATAAAATTTCAATTGTCTAGTTACCGAGATACAGCTGGTGATAGACAGACAGACTCTCAGAGTCTCAGCATAAAGATCCCGATTTTAAGGTTCCGTACCCAAAGGGTTAAACGGGACCTTATTCATGAGACTTCGCTGTCCGTCTGTCTGTTTGACTGTATGTCTGTCCGTCATGAGGCTGTAACTCAGCTAGACAGCTGAAATTTTCACAGATGGTGTATTTTATGTTGCCGCTATAATAACACATAGGTACTAAAATTAGAAAAAAAGGGTGCAATTTAAGAGAGACTCCCATACGACAAACGTGATTTTTGGTACTATTTCGTACCAAAAACACAGCAAAAATCACGTTTGTCACGTCTGTGTGCGAGTCCAACTCGTACTTGGCCGGTATTTGTTGTTACAGAACATAAAAATACCAATATTTATTATATAATAATAATAGTAACAAATCATTATTTTATTTCAGGCATTTATATCCCATATGACACAAAGAACACTAGGTATATTATTTATTATTATTTATTTATTGTATACTTTATTGTACGCCAAGATAGTATTCCAATTTGAAATTCGATACAAAAATAGCACTACAATGGGCGGCCTTATCGCTAAAAGCAATTTCTGCCAGGCAACCTTTAAAACGACAACCGTAAGAAATAAGTAAGTACATCATAAAATTTCATTTGTCTAGTTACCGAGATACAGCTGGTGATAGACAGACAGATATTAATTAATTGTAAAACAGTCCATGCAAGAATACATTATTAAAAATATAAATTATTAATATTATTATATCAATCATTAAAATTCTACTAATACAGCACTAGTCCCAATATTATTTACGTCATCGCATCGGGAAGAGATGCCGTCGTGACGTAACGGAATCATTTGTTTTTCGACGTCATTGAACTCTATCGTCCTATATTTTATGGTCAAATGGCTACGATACTGTTTAAAAACTGGTCAACTCGAGTCGAGTTTGACCATGGAGGGTTCCGTACCAAAAACGTTAAATAAGTTACGTTATTTGTACGGAACGGCAATAGCCTCACCACCAATTTGGACATAAAAGAAAAAGGTGAAATGTGGGCGCATGTATACGATGCGTCTGCCTACCCCTTCGGAGATGAAGTCGTGACTATAATATGTGTGTTGTATTGTATGGGAGCCTTTCTTAATTTTATTATTTTTATTTTTTGTGTTTTGTATTAATTTGTTGTTAAAGAGGCAACAGAAATACATCATCTGTGAATAACTATAGCTAGGTCTAGCTCACGGTGCATGAGATACGGCCTGTTAACAGACAGACAAACGGACAGCGACAAATTTTAGATAGAGACAATTTTTACCCTTTGGGTGCGGAACCCAAAAATTTTGGTAGTCAGACACTTGACATGAAAAAGTTCTAAGCTATCGCTTGAAAATATTTTTTTTATAAAATCCTACAAAGCATGAAAACCTCTCTCTCTCTCTTACCTAAGTGTTACGTAATAAAATCAATCTGAAGATAACCTGGCGAGCTCCTGTCGCATTGCGGAACTCACAATCTAGGTTATATATCAAAATTAGACTATACATTGTAGATAAGAAGACGCCTTATCAATGGCCTAAGTACGGGACGTGACCTTCAAGCGAGAATGAATGATATTATTTGTGTCGTTAGGTTGGCACTCTAGTCTGGCAGTTCAGTTATGTAAGCTGTGGCTGTGACGTCTTGCATTTGTATGAAAAAAAAGGTCTAGAATTACTTGGAATTGTTGATATTTTATTTTTAAACGGACTTTAAAAAGAAAGTATTTACCAGCTATGGGCTATGTAGGTACCTATCTATTCATTTTAGGTTAAGGTTTTCATGATGGCCTTGCATTGCGAATCTGTACCTAATGAGAAAAAACTAGGACGGCAGTCGTCAGATATGTTACCCGCGCTCCTTGATTGTAATGACAGCTTCGAACAACGAAATTTAACAATGAGCTCTTTATGGATAGGTATTCGTGATGCTAGTGATTTACAGAGTTTTTTAGAATAAATCAGAGGGTTCCCGGTGAGTCACACCCAGTGATGTTTCAGTGTGACCCTTAAATCATCTAATGGCACAAATCGAACTAACGGTCGGTTCGGTGTATAAACCGCAGTTGAGGGAACACGAAGCTTTTTCTGATCGCCGCGCCGGCCGTCCGCACCGGCCACATCTAGTAAGTACGTGGTTACATATCGATCGATGGTTCTGTATCTTATTATTTTGTGACTGTACTGTGCAAGCGGTGTAAGTATAATGATTACATAATACGATACGTGTACATAATAATATCCTGTGTCTTTCCGTATTCTGAGATAATACATTACACGCAATAGACACGGGTAAACACTGTATGTTATAAAGTTGATAAATTATTACTGCGACACACGGATCATCTTTTATTAGTGTTCATAGAAATTTTATTGGCACATATTCTTATTACATTGACATAAAGGTGAAATTACGAGTGCTACAGGACTGTTTCCGATGTTTCCCGATGCACAAACTTACATTATACACAGCTCATATCTTATAGAATATAGATTTAGTGTGTATGTAGTAGTGACCGACCGAAGTTTCGGTTTCGGATTCGGTTTCGGCCAGTTTCGGCCAAAAAATCGAGTTTCGGCCGCAGTTTCGGTTTCGGCCAAAATGGGCCGAAACTTTCGGCCGGGCCGAAACTCACGTGTTCATGAATTTTGAGTGCCTGGCTCGGCTTATGACGTGGTTGGGGTCAGCCCAACCAGTTACTTAATATGTTGCTAACCGAAGATTTACAAAGGACTTCCAATCAATAGTAATAATAATACAATTTTTACAGAATCTTAAAAAGGTGATCTAAGACATTACAGAACCCTGCCTATTTGTTGTCGGTTCCGTTGACTTCGTTGATTGTCTGTCTGTCTGTCAGCAGGCTGTTACTCATGCACCGTGATAGTTAGACAGTAATAATTTTTACAGATGATGTATTTCTGTTGCCGCTATAGCAACAAATAATAAAAATAGACAATAGACAAATTAATAATATTAAAGGGGGCCTCCCATACAACATACCTACGTGATTTTTTTGCCGCTTTTCTTGTACGGAACTCTACGTGCGCTAGTCCGGTCACTATTGTATGTTTTAGTTATACATATACTTCTAGAATGTAACCAGAACCAACCAAGAGCTATTAGCAGGGCACCGTGTGGTTTTAGTCGGTAGGAGTTCGCAATAGCATCTATGAGTAATTCCACACGTAAAAGAAAGAAACTCATTTTTAGGTGGAGATATTTTTAAATTGAACACTTGAAAAGATTTATACCGTTGATTGCTGGCACTTGGTGGAACTTGCTGCACCTATTGCAAAAATAACCGGCCAAATGCGAGTCGAACTCTAGCACAGAGGGGTTAAAGCGAGACCCTATAAACGCGACATGAGGCCTAACCATTCGTCTGTCTATTAGTAACGAGGTTGTATCGCGGGAACCGTGCCAGATAGAGGCCTAAAATTTTCACTGTACGGTAGTCCTACCGACTAAAAACCACGCGTATCGTACCTAACAGCCTATGGTTGGGAGCCCCGAGTATGCCCTCGGAATGATGCATACTGTGGCCGCGTCTTTGGAGGGTTGTTCAGTTGTTATTCCGCTTCTTGAGGGGGGGGGGGGGGGGCGTGCATGAATCTCTCACGTCACGCTATCGTCTAAGGCCTGCTTCTGTAAGCACGGTGAGCAGTCCCGTCACCGTCCTCAGGCCCCCGGTCATGGAGGCTGATAGTATGGGGCGCCGCCGAAAATTGTGGAACTCAGGTGGGAGAGTTCTCTCCCACTTCCTCCCCACCGTCTCTTTCACGAGCATGACCTGCTCACAGGAAGAGGCGTATGGCCCCGCTCCAGCGCCTAATTGCGCCATTAAAACAATGATGCAAGGGCCCTCGCTTCCAGGTCCTATAGAGGGGTCGCGACTAGAAGACATGACGCCTCAACTGAGATCGTACGGCAATAACCATGAGAGTGCGGCTGATGCCCCCCTCCCTCAGTTATGGGACCAAACTTCGGAAGTGGTATCCGAAGTTCCACCGACTATCGAGTACGGGCCCCAGATACGTCATCGAGAGCTCGATGCCGTTGTCGACCCTGACGCCCCTATATGTAAGCTGGATCCCGCAGGTGGCCTTTAGGACTGCGTCTCGGTGCGTTGCTCCTCGCGCTGTAATGAGGGTGTCGTCGTAACACCTCTGGACAACGGACCACACAGCACTCAATCGTAACCGACGTTCCACAGAAGCGGTCCTAAGACCGATCCCTATGGAACAACGAAGTATCCATCTCTCCGACCCTGCCCTAGCCAGCTCGGTTAAGTTATGGCCCTCTCGGAAATATAGGCCCCGACAATTCGACGGAGGTATGGAGGCATTCCATAGTAAAAAAGTGCCAGCCAAACGAAGCTCCAGGGCAAGGTGTTGAAAGCGTTGGCGATGTCAAGAGACACTGCCACCCTGTTCTGTTGCCGCTATGACAAAAAATACCTACTAAAATAAGAAAAAAGTATCCACACAACAAACGTAATTTTTTTGCCCAAGTTTTATAACGGAACCCTCTGTGCAGGAATCCGACTCGCACTTGGCTGTTTTTTTTTTTTTTCAATATGAACACGTGAGTTTCGGTTTCGGTTTCGGTTTCGGTCGAAACTGACCCTGGGGCCGAAAGTTCGGTTTCGGTTTCGGTTTCGGCTGGAAAACTAGTTTCGGTCGGACACTAGTATGTAGCCTTATTTTATCAGTACGGGTCGTTGCAAAAATGTACCAACCAGCTGATTACGAACAATAAGTTTGACATTGAATTTGAAAATAGAACGGTTTGACGTGACATGTGTAAGTTAGAACCATTTGTCAAACTTTGGCGCCATTCGCCAAAATTTATTGTTAATTAGGTATGTTACGCCTAGTATTGGTTTTCGGCAGTTTTACCAATTTAAGGCTGTACCTACATACATACATATTAAATTTATGAACTTTAATCATCTTGAATGTGCTCATTAGAGTGTATGTTACGTACGTAACTACGTAATAACACCCAAGCAACCCCCAAAGATGCGGGATAGGACCCGAACTCGTACAGCTTATAGCCCCCTTTTTTCTGATTTTAGTAAGTAAATATTTTTATACTTAGCGGCTACAGAAACACTTCATCTGTGAAAATTTCAGCTCTCTAGCCATCACGGTTCCCGAGATACAGTTTTTATCCTTTGGGTATGAAACCCTAAAAACCGTGATAACTAGAGAGCTGAAATTTTCACAGATTATGTAGGTAAGTAAGTATTTCTGTTGCCGCTATAACAACAAAGTAGGTTGACGTAGAAGGTAGAGACATAGGTGTAAAGACAAACCCCCCATATTCATAATCGTTTATTAAACCTATTTTAGTTAAAACACATTTTAAGTATATTGCTGTCTCTAACCATACTCTGTCATTGGTTAGAGACAGCAATAGACTTAGTGTGTTTTAACTAAAATAGGTTTAATAAACGATTATGAATAAGGGGGAAAGTCTTTACACGTATGGTAGAGAGAGAGGTAGGTAACCCCCTCTGAGCGAGTCCGACTCGCACTTGGCCTGTTTGTTTTTTAAAAACGTACGATACGCGCGAAAATTATGATAATGATTAGCACTTAGGCCGTCGTGTAAAAGGAAATCTTTAAACTAAAAAAAGAAGAAGAAGAAGCTTGCCGGTGTTAAACGATTAGGTACTGTAGTACCTAAGCCACATTCACTATAGCCGGTCATAGATGGGTGACCATGGAAGTAGTCACTTTGGGACATTTATTTGTGAGCGTTTCCGTGCTTTGGAAGACACGTTAAGCCGTTGGTCCCGGTTGCCAGTAAAATGGCAGTCGTTAAGCCAAGTTGAAGGCCTTAATGGGCAGCTGGAAAAATTTTAACAGCGGGCAGTCACAACCTTCGCCTGTCCATATCAACACGGCAATACGGCTCACCACCTATTACGTGGGACAAAATTGAAAAGGTGAAATGTGGGCATATAATTTGTCTCTGCCTACCCTTTCAGGGATGAAAGGCGTGATCATAAATTGAAGAAAAGGAAATAAAAAAACAGAAAGCCTAACACAAAAAATAGTGCAATTGGTACGCACGATATTTATTTATAGGTCGTGGAAGTCGATCAATATGGTATCAGGGCCGCGACCTCACGAGAAGCATAGATAATACCTAGTAAATATTATGCTATCTGTGGACTGCGCAGTAAACCTTTTTTTACTCTTTGAACTTTGAAGTTTGGGGTCAATTGGAACTCCAGGAACCTGCCAGGACTTTACAATTTACCCCTTGGCTAATAATTAACAATCTAGTCCTGGCCCAGGACTAGATTGTTAATTATTAGCCAAGGGGTAAATTGCTTTTTTATGGCAAAGGACGCGACGACGCTTTGGCAAGAAAGTGGAATCGAATTGTGTATTTTGGATTAATATTTCTGATTATTAAATACATATCTACGTAATAACACACCTTTAGTGCTCGTTTAAGGAGACGCGGCGCTTCGAGCGGCCAGCGCCAGAAACACAAACATATGGAAATGTTCAGAGCGTTCAAGGAGAAGCGTTTTTGTAGGCGTTTGTTTGAGTTGTAGCTGCCCCAGCGGCGAGTGTCGTCGCGTCGGACGCGGCAAATGAAGCGACAGGTGACGCCGCGGAGGACGCGGCGGGTAAACCAGCGAGTCTCGCAATGGAGGAACGCGGCGGATGAAGCTGCGGGTGACGCCGCAAAGGCCGCGCCAAGGAAGGGGTGGGAGAGGTGCGGGGTATGCGTTAGGAATGTCGGGCAATTAAGTTCCTAGAAAATATCGATATTAAAATAAAAATATTTTTCAAAATAAAATATCAATATTTTATTTAAAAAAATGTAATCGATATTTATAACCCTCTGGAGCAGAACGTCATGAAAGCAAAATGTCATGTCGCAAATAAACGATACATCGATATTTATGAAAGATATACAGGGTGTCCCACGGCTATGCCACATGGAGGAAAAGTACCTTAAATATTGTAGATGGAACATTTTACTGAAAGAAGACATTATTTTAATTTAAACAACAATTTAATCTATATTCATAGATTTTTAAAAAATTACATGGTTGAGCCGGGAATCGAACCCGCTACACGAGAAAAAAATAATCATTCCGTAGGTTTATCATACCGATCGAAAGGCTTCATCATAAGGATTATTTTTTGCTAAGTAACATAGTGTCAAAAATAAAAGGAAGAGCATGTATTTTAACATTTGATGTGAAACTTTGTTCACAAAAATGAAAAGCTGGCATCGCCGGTGATCTCAATGAAGACTTTCGTTCCTGGATCGGGACAAATACGATGGCCGCCGAGATCCACAGATCTAACAACGTTAGATTTTTTATGGGGTTATGACATGTAATTTTTTTTTACCACTAAGGTGGCAGACAAGCATACGACCCACCAGAAGGTCACCGCAGCCTATATTAAATGTAGTTTACAAGAAATGCAAATGTCCACGAGCTACAAACAGAACTTGGACGTATTATTATAAATATCCACCACAGCAAGATCAAAAGATCGACAAGGAGTAAAATAATAAAAAATGTGCGACTTTGTATTTAACAGTATGGGACTTTCGCATTAAAAATGTTAAAATTCATGGTCTTCCGTTTATTTCTGACACTATGTTACTTAGCAAAAAATAATCCTTATGATGAAGCCTTTCGATTGGTATGATTAACCTAAGGGGTGATTATTTTTTCTCGTGTAGCGGGTTCGATTCCCGGCTCAACCATGTAATTATTTAAAAATCTATGAATGCAGTTTAAGTAGTTTTTTAAATTAAAATAATGTCTTCTTTCAGTAAAATGTTCCATCTACAATGTTTAAGGCACTTTTCCTCCATGTAGCATAGCCATATCTCCGTTGTACAGACACGACCACTTCACATTTTTTTAATACGAGTAGTACATGTAGATGGAAAACACCCAAACTTGGAAAAATATTATATTTATCGATCGGCCGATCGGTTTGAACCCCAGATCAGACTCGGGAATCAAACCCAAGACCTCAGTGTGGCAGTCGCATGCACTTTCACTCCGCCACCGTGGCGGTGGCAGCCAAGTGTTAACTTTATATTTTACATTTTAATAGTTTTGGTAATTCAAATTAGATAGCCAAAATCAATCAAATCTGGACGTAGGCTTCTCCAAATTTACACCACAATAAATCCCTCCGAAGCAGAACCCTCCGAATCAATACATATAATAAAATCGTAACAGGTCGCTGTCTGTACATGGGAGATAAATAAGAAAAAATATTATAGGGGAGCTTTATGAACGTAATACAACCCAAAACAATGATTCTATTTTTTTATGATTTTATGATATTTTTGGTTACAATATCGTTACTAAAATATCGATATTTATAAACGACTAGCTGATGCCCGCAGCTTCGCCCGCGATGGCGCTGTATGTGAAAAATGATTTTCCCGCTTTTCTGTTAAAATTTTTCCTGAATTTTCTTTGCTATAAACCTCACGGAGCCCGACCCGACCTATCCAACGAATGCAAAACCGTGGAAATCGGTTCGTGCGTTCTGGAGTTATAGCGTCAGGAAGGAAAACCCGACTTATTTTTATATAATAGATATATTGATATTTTTGAAATATCGATATACATATCATTATCATTTATAAATAAAGTTTACATCCCTAGCGTCGCAGCGGGTGTCGCAGCGGGTGAAGCAGCGGGTGACGCAGCGGGTGTCGCTGCGTACCACTACCACGCGGCGGATGCAGCCTCGAGTGAAGCCACGCCGCACGCGTCGCTCGACGCCCCGCGTTTCCTTAAACGAGCTCCTACATTTCTATATGTTTGAGTTTGCGCGTGACGCTACGAGGGCCGCTCCACGCGCCGCTTTACGCGCCGCCTGACTATAACAGTGGGCGCACACTGAGCGTCTTGTCGCGGCGAAATGTCGCGACGACAAGCTGCGGGCGTCAATTTACATACATTTTGTTCTAAGCTTTGCACACTGCGCGACATGTCGCCACGACTCGGCGACAAGCAAGGGGAGTCGCGGCGACACGGCGACACGGCGACAGTCGCCGAGCGACAGTTTTTTGTACCACGTCTGTCGCCGCGACATGTCGCGCACATCAGCGACAGTCGCGGCGACATGTCGCGGCAACTAGTCACCTGATGCAGGCGCACACTAGGCGACAAGTCGCCGCGACATGTCGTCGCGACTGTCGCCTAGTCTGCGCCCACTGTAAACGGTCAAATCGCTTTACGCGCCGCTGCAAGCCGCGCCGTACGCGACGCTTGACGCCCCGCGTCTCCTTAAACGAGCCCTTATTCTCGAAGGGGTAGGGGGTAATTCCACGCGTAATAGGTGGTAAGGTTTGGGAGTCCTGGAACATCCTTCCAAGTTACCGGGGCTCCCAACCGTAGGCTGTTGGGCGTTACGTGAGATTTTATAGTCGGTAGGAGTCTGGCACAGAATCCATGATGGATTTTTTGGAAAAAAAAAGGTGGTAAGTTAAGTCGTATTGTTGTGTTAACTTAAAATGGACAGACGCAGTATGTCCGCTGTAATTTTTTTTAACACGACTGACAGCCGGGGCAAACGTCTTAGCCCCTTTTCACACATACCGGTTGCCGGGTACCCGGCAGGCGGCCAAGCGTAAGGTCATGTACTATAGCTTTCACACGTACCGGCGTGATTTGCCCGGTAATGCCGCCGGGTACCCGGCACCGGCTACCCGGCAACCGGTACGTGTGAAAAGGGGCTTAGGGTGCCCTCCGAAGCAAGGAAACGCTTGCATTTGGTGATCAGATCACTTTGTGACATTTTTATTCAGAAATATATCTCAAAGTGATCTGATCACCCATCCGAGTGATCGTTTACAGAACATTGAGTTAGTGGCGCTACGAGCTAGATTTAAATTTCTGAATAGATATTACAAAAATTTTATATCTATTGTACCTAACCTATGGAATTTAAGTAAAGATTAAATCATTATTGCAGACGGATTCAAGATAACGTAAAATATGTCAGATAAACACAGATATCACTATTTAAGTAACTAAATTATGACTGGCATTTTACTGGAAGTTTCTATTGACTTGACACAGAAACCTTCATCTAAGGGTAAAGTCTTTATTCCATTTAACTTTGGAGTCTTGGGTCTGCATTGTTGTAGGGCTACCCTTCCCTACCTTCTGGAATGTCTGCAGTGTCATAGCAATCATTCTTCTTCTTCTTCTAACTAAACCTTGTCTCATCACTTGGGGTCGGCCTTCCTTGTCCTCATACTCCATTTTGCACGGTTTTGTGCTTCGTCTGTGGTTAACTGAGCGTCCTTGAGGTCCTTTAGAACCGTCGTCTGCCATGTGGCGGGTGGTCTTCCACGCGAGCGTTTCGTCGTGGGCAAATCTAGGGCAAGCTTCACCATATGGTCGTTTAGTCGTCTCTGTATGACCGTACCACCGCAAACGCTTTTCTTTAATTTTGTCGTCTATGGGGGCAACTTTGAAACTGCCTCTTATGTACTCATTTCGGATTTTGTCCAGCAATGTGACACCCGCTGACCAGCGTAACATGCGCATTTCTGTATTATGCGGTTTCTTCATATGTTGTGTGTTGGTCGCCCAACATTCTGAACCATGAAAAACAGCAGGTCTAATGGCTGTCTTGTACAGATGTCCTTTAACCTTAAGGGGCATTTTTTTTGTCTTGGCAATCATTATTTGAAAAAAAAATGTGTAAGGATCCTTTATTTCTATGTCCCTAAGTATGGAAATTCCTGTGAAGGTTGGATTTCTACAAACTAAAACCACTCGGTGCCCTTTCATCTGGCTACAGCCTGGAGTGACAGATACGCCTTTGGGAGGGTAACTCCAGGGTCCTCAGGGCACCCGACACATTTCAGATGATCCTTCTATTCCGTGGTCCCATTGATGTGACAGTGACAACAGAAAATATTTTTAATCTACCTAGTCCCATCATAAAACATCAACGAACTACGTTACAGATATTTTTGACGTTAAAATTGTCCAAAACCCGCCATGCTTGGTTAAAAATCGATAAGTACTTTATGTAGGTACGGCGCGTCTAGCCAAGTCTGGCATTATGCAATGTAGAACCTTGCCAAAAATTGCATAAAGCCTGCCAAGTTTATTGAACCCGTGTAGGCTAGACTGCTGGACAAACCAGGGCGCAGTTCTCAACAAAATGTTGATGGAAAATTATATAAGAAAATGGTGCGATTTGCTAAACTACCTACATAAAAAAAATAAGTTGGACTTCCATACAGATACAGACGCAATTTTTACCCGTTCGGTGCGCGAATGCGGCTTGACTTGGCTGGTTTTATTTAGTTGTTTGCGTTGTAACACTTGTAACTTATATGCTTCCTCCACATTACTCGCGACGTTGAACGAAGTTGGACGAATACGATACTGTAGAGGGGCACTTCGGCCTACTTCGTCGAAAATTTTCTTTGACTCGGGCAACTTCGCCGACGAACTTCGTCCAACTTTGCGAGTAATGTAGAGCAAGCATTAGGTACTTACTAGGTACCTACGTGAGCCAACGTCAGCCCCATTCTCCCCTAGTTACATTATCAACGGATGTTTTTGAACTTTATAAGCACAGACATAATACACATAAGTACAGCCGTTATTTCTAATTTGACAATGAATGCATTCATAAACTAACTGTTCCTAGTTTCAAATGCTAGTATATTAAACTCTGCTAGTATAGTCCGTGGCTACGTTGCAGCAAAGATAATCTATACTTATAATAAAACTGTTGATGGTCGAGAGTCTGTACATGTAAGACATTTTGAAAATTGTAATCGTAGGGCGTTCTATAATCGATACTGAAGCCGAAAATGTATTTTAAATTTTTCATGTCTGTCTGTCTGTCTGTCTGTATCCCGAATAAGTATCACGCTGAAACTACTAAAGCGATTTGAATAAAACTTCGTACAATCTGAGCTTATAATCCGAGGAAGGTTTTACGATACTTTTGATCCCAATATTTTGGGCGGTTCCTTTGGGAGTGGGAATGAAAGACAAAATGGCTTTTTAGCTGTAACTTCTCATTGCGTAATTAGATTCCAATTTTTTTTTCACTGTCATAAAGGAAGTGCTTTAAGGATTGTTTCACATAAGTTTCAATGTTGAGGGCTCTGTAGTTCAGGAATTAGAGACATCTCAACTTTTGCAAAACCTAGAATTCAAGGGTTGCTTTGAATGTGAGGGTAAATCTAAACTGGCGTGTTGGCTTCATCTTAAAAGAGCTTAATGATTAAGACTATTGTTGTAGTGTTTTAGAGTAGACTTAATCTTTAAGCTCTTTTTTGATCTAAGCAAACAGGGCAGTTTTACACGCTGCTTGATCAGTCTGATGAAGAAACACCTCTCCTTTCATAGACCTTATGTGACGTAAACGAAGTTGCGAGGGTCAGCTAGTTATACATTCTAATAGTATTACAAAGAGATATCCCCGCCACACGGGAAGCTACACTATCCCCTGTCAACATAGGCTATATTTTATTCCCATATTCCCACGGGCTAAACGCGCACAGCTAAAACGCTTAAAATCCGCTAGAAAATTTCATAAGAATCGTCACCTTAGTAACAAGTGAAGCATCTGTTACGTACGCATACAGCCAAGCAACAGGACACCATAATTGGAGTTGGTTATGGCCGTATCACTCGAACACACACGAGCCAAAGGTATGTTAATGCTGTTCATGGCGAATATGGTCAAATAAAACCGTATTGGTAAATAAAGTACCTATTTTATTTCGACTTCAGGGGCTAGTCCGCAAAAAATGCACTTAGGATTTTGGATTTTTTTTAAAAACCCACTTCATTAAATGACACTAAAAAGAAACCTTAAATTCTTAATAGATGAAACTACAATAACACCGTGCGCTTTTTACAAAATAATTATAAACATTAGAAAAAACACCTCTCAAAGTTACTAAAAATCATCGAAGTAGCAGAAATAATCAAATTGACAAAGGTAAATTTCGATGATTTTCGGAGGTTTTTCACAAGTAGATAAATAATTATTTTGTAAAAAGCGCACGGTGTTATGGTTTCATTTTAGTGTCGTTTCATGAAGTAAGTTCTTGAATATTTCCAAAATCCTAAATGTCTTTTTGTGCATTTTGCGGACGCGCCCCTTCTGATTTGTAGCGCCTCTGGTGTTGCAAACGTCGATAGTTTTCGGTTACCACATCTATTGTCTATTGGGTGGCCCATGAACATGTGTGCTACTTTAGTGGTATAAGAAAAGTGTAAGAGAGCTGTGTAGTAATTGTGTTTTACATTATAGTTGCGGTTTATGCTGTTAGGGTTAGGTAGAGTTAGGTGTACCAATAATATGAGTAAAAGAGATGGCTTGGAGGAAACAGGAGAGAACTCTCCCGCCAGATTACTCTCCTGTTCTCTCCGACCAAGAATACCGGCCTCCACGACCTGGGAACTGAAGACGCCGGGAGGCACGATGGCCGCTCACAGTTCTTACAAAAGTTCGCCCTAAGTAAGTAGGCTGGGCGTGACTTAAGAGTTTTACAGCCGTCTAACTCTCCAAAAAGCGGGATAACCACCCGCAGCAACCCCCAAAGAGGCAGCGGTGGTAGGTAGTCAAAGACTGACATTCATCCTGGGGCCTGGGGCATCCTTGCATTTTTAACACCGAAATCTACTTGTAATTTTTCAGATATCACCTGGAAGTTAAATAGTCTAAGCCTGGAAGTCTTATCAAAACTTTGCTGCTTCGAATGAATAATATCAACAGTTCAAAATGGCCGAAAATGAAAGAACGCCTAGTAAAAAAAAAATTAAGTACCTGCTATAACATCTGTCCCGCGCATTCCGCAAAGTCATTTTTGTTCATTATTTTTCATTGGTAAGAAAGAGAGAGCTCTAAGCAAGTAACCCATGCTGTTTTGCCGTTTGCTCTTAACAATACTTGCAAAACTAACTTTTAAACCTTCGCGTTGCTTGATATTACTAATTATTTAAAACGGGTATTAACGCGACCTAGAGAGATCTAGAGTCTGCTTGTGACCACGGCTGGTGCAACCCAGCCGAAACGTCAAGCCTCAATTTTAAGGTACGATCGCGTTAATACCCGTTTAAATATTTAGTAATACCTACTTGCAAAAGTTACAAAGAATAATTTTAGACCTGTAATTACATATTCTCAAACTTCGTAGTTCCCAAACGGTTTGACCGATCCGTAACTTGATATGGCGGGTTCAATTATGATATGAGAATGCAACGTCACTTCCTGTTGCCATAGTTCAACCTAACATTCAACCCTATCAGTTCTACGTGATACGATGATACGATGAACGTGAACGTACGATACGTATAATAGGTACGATGAACGTATTGCCGTGTTGTATGTAATTGACAGACGCAGGTTTTGTTCCTTCTATTGAAATTTTCACGCCTCTACAACTGTTTTCAGTAACATATCGCACGTCCTCAAAAAAACTGTCGTAACCCAAAAATAGTAGTTTTGAGATATAAGCATTTAAAGTTTTTTTTAGACTTCTCAATGCTATAGTGATTAAATGGCTTATTGTTGAAATCAAATGACTCTTTAATTTGGTGCTATATTTAGAAGCCAAGAGGAGAGTATAATAAAAAGCACAATTTTCTAAATAATATTATGACTATTTCAACAAAAATTTAAAAAAAGGGTATGATATGACACTTTTTTACATTCAATTAGGTTCAATAAATCAAAATTGCAATCTAATCACTGCTTTATTTGTATTTACACAATAATTTTAATAGCTAAACCACATTTCTTAAAACTCAAAAGGCATTACACAATTTAAATATTAAACTTAAAATTATAAAATCAGCCTTTTAGCATTGTTAATCTTAACGGTGCGAGCGGTGCTACGGTCACTTGACGCGCGGAAAGCCAGTGGTCTTGATGGAATTCCGGCGGTGGTGCTGAGGAAATGTGCAGCCTTATTGTCTCCAACGCTCACACGCCTGAATCGCCTTTCATACTCGTCGTGGGAAGTGCTGAAGGCTTGGAAGGAGGCGAACGTCCAACCGATCCCCAAGAAAGGGTATTGGTCGGACGTTCGCCTACCTAAATATCGGCCCATAGCCATAACCACCGTCATTATCAACATGCGCTGCCTATTAGCGATCGTCAATATGGCTTTAGGCTGAAACAATCAACGGGTAACCTCCTAGCATACGTAACACACACCTAGGGTGAGGCTATGGAGAGGCACGGCGAATCTCTCGCTATTGACCTAGGCATCGCTAAAGCTTTTGATAGGGTATGGCATGCGTCGCTTCTTTACAAGCTGCCGGTTTATGGTCTGTCGCCTCAGTTGTGCCGCTTGTTGGCCAGCATTAGCTTTAGATGGTTTCCGGCTTTTTGCAGGTAAATGCTAGAGTACCACAAGAATCGATATAGTCCCCAAAACTCTTCCTTCTGCATATCAATGACATGCTGTTCCCTGGGTGCATTCATTGTTATGCGGATGATAGTACTCTGCATGAGAGCTATTCTGGCCGGCAAGTGGATGGGTGACATGACGTGGAGGAGAAGAGACGGCAACTCGTGGCGGATCTCGACTGGGACCTGGGACGCATTGCCAAATCGGGTTCAGACAACCTGGTCGAGTTCCCAAATCGGGTTCAGACAACCTGGTCGAGTTCATTGCCGGAAAAACACAGGCGTGTGCGTTTACAGCTAAGAAGTCCCCATTCCTACCCCTACCCTCTCTTCAGAGCATTACGTTTCCACTAAAGGACAACCTGGAAATCCACGGTATAGACGTCCGGCGTGAGCTCAATCACAAAAACTACATAGGGAGTTGTAGGTATTAGGCTGGCCTCGCGGAAACTAGGAGTCCTAAATAAGGTGAGACGAGTACTTCACGCCACATGCACGCACACTGCGTCGAATACTGTTCTCACCTTTGGGATGACTCCGCGAAATACTTACTAGACGCGCTTGGCGCTATGCAGAGACGTGCTATCCGAATAATTGGTTGTCCTGAGGTGACGGGAGGCGGAGGGCTAAACGACAGATGTAAATGCGCTTCGGGCAAGTCAGCATCACCTGCAAATGATGCAACTGTTGGCGAACTGAAAAGGTCCTGATCAAAAAGTAAAACTCGAAACAGAACCCTGTGGCCTGTACCATCTCGAAATCGAGGCAGATAGAGATACGTAAAGCATGTGGCAGTGATCGTTCATAACTGGGTCAGCGGTGACATGACAGACGTCGGCGTACGTCAGGTAGTTGCCCAAAGTTTAGGAAATCTAGTAGGGGTCGTCGCAGGCTGCTTAACGCCCAGGACTACAGGCCTCCACGACCGAGGGCCTGAGAACGGCTAGTTGGCTGCTCGCCGTTCTTACAGAAGCAGGCCAAGACGTTGGCGTGTCTCTTTGCCTCTCATGGCACGGGGATAGTAGCCAACTTTCCCCCCCTTCCCCAAGTAGCGGGATAACACCCAAACACAACCCCCCAGGCTCGTTTTAGCACCCGAATCCTCAGCAAGGCCGCGGTAGTACCCAGCCAAAGTCTGCGGGAACGGGAACTCTGGGATCTGGGACATCCTTCCAAGGGCTTACCCGAGACTCGGCCGTAGACAGCAGTAAGGATCGTGTGGTTTTAGTCGGTAGGACTTTGGCGTATAATTCATGTTATGTAAAATTTCCACACGTAAAAAACAAAAAGTTCTTTCATTTAAGTACCTACGCTTAAACGGTTTTGTATTTTACGCATGCAGCATAATCATTCAACAATCGAATCAGCAAGTTCTACGAGAGTAGGTAATCAACAACGCTGATTTATAACGCTTTGTACTTAGTCAAATGTATCACCCTATTTAGCGCTTGTGGCCCCGCGGACTGAGTGTTTGTAAACGTTCACTGCAGGTAACTTTCGCTGTGGCTGGTCCTCAGATGGGTGACCACTTTCAATTTGCTAGCTTTTCCGTGCTTCGGAATGCACGTTTCCAGCAGTAACCTGGCAGGCAGTCGTTAAGCCTCGTGGCCTCAACAGTGAGCAGTCCGCTGCGCCTGTCCGTTTCAACACGGCAATAGTCTCACCACCTTTACCATTATGTGGGACAATAACTGAAAAAAGTGGTGGGGTATGTGAGCGTAAAATATGCCTCTGCCTATCTCTTCGGGATAAAGGATTGACCGTTTGTTTAGTTAGAAAGGGGAAATACCTATAGTATCTAGAACCTTCTATTATTATTATCTTTGCATCCTATAAATTGTTTACGTCAAAGTAGTGGTAGTACTCGTGTACCTAAATGTCCCTGACCTTTGCTTTCAGAATATTTTAACTTACATAATCTTACCAAATTAAGGAGTCTTCATTTGCCTGCGACGCTCTTCGAAACAGCTACAATTTACTTTAGTCGGGCTGATTAACAATGATCTTTGTAAATAGGCTACATAGAAAAGTCCCAGTAAAAAAAAGCGATTCTTCATCATTAAAATAAAGACCATTTTCTGTCAGTGTATATACCCCTTCGTCTGTTGGCGTCTGCGTGCGTCGGTACCCGTGTCTGTGGGCGTGTCTGTTACCCCGCGTCCCGCGGCGCGAGCGGCGTCGGTTGATGTTCTTAAAATGGCGATTTCTCATAACTTTTCTATGGTAGCCATTTAAAATACTTACCTCACTGGAATCGTTATGAAACAAGCTAATGATAAAATGATAGATAAGACCAGTTCTGCCTTGTAATGTATTACAAATTTCTATTAGAAAAAAGAATTTGTAATTTTTCACCAGTTTTCTCTACAAAATTTGTAAAAAAAAAAAAAATAATGTAAAATTCCAAATTTTTTTTTTTTTAGTTTTTTAAATACATCCTATTTCACAATGTTCAACAGACACAATACAACTCGTCATACATTTTTTTTTATTTACAAGCTTTTCAAAATACGACTCATTTCGGCGACCCGACCGCCGACCGCCAAAAAAAGGTTAAGTTCATGCCATGATTCTGAGAAAACTGTGCTTCAAGTGGCTTTCATTCTTTTTTTATTCGTAAGTATGGTCCTTAAATTTTTTTTACACAGAGTTTTGTTTGACAAACGTGTTTAGTTTATTAGAAATTGAACAAAGAACCAAGCACTTAAAAAGGGGCCCAAAAGGGTGGTCGTAACTTTGTTTTTTTTTTTTGAATTTTTTTTGTGTATTTTTTTTCAAAAAAATTTACAATCTACAGCTACATGACTTTTCCTAATCGATAAACATAAAAAAAAGGTGTCCTGGCATACAAATATATTTCAGAAATAATTATTTGAAATTTGAAAGTTTTGCAATAAATTATCGAGAATTTCGACCCAATTTTACACAAAATTATTGAAATAGATTTTACATTCAATGCTTGAAAACAATAAAAGAATACATAAAAATACATAAAATAACGATAGATTGTCATCATTACAGTATTTATTCTTTGTATTTCATCCAAATGTATGGGCTTGGCGCCGCGCCGCCGTGACGCCGACGGCGCGTAAAAATACAACAAGGAATAGAGAATCATGAGGTGCAGCTGTGACAGACAGACATACAATGTACTACATACTTGTCCCGTTTCTGTCTAAGAACACTCCATAAAAATTTGAACAGGATAGAGATAGTACTTTTTGCGCTACAAGACCGCAAACTGTCTGACGGCAAGGTATCTCTAGGAGATACTTACACAGATGCGAGACATAGCAAGGAATAGAGAATCATGAGGTGCAGCTGTGACAGACAGACATACAATGTACTACATACTTGTCCCGTTTCTGTCTAAGAACACTCCATAAAAATTTGAGCAGGATCGGGATAGTACAGCCTGAGCTAGAAGAGCCCGAACTGTTTGGCGCCAAAAGTGTTCAAATATTGAATTCAACAGATGCGGACATTTGGAAAATGTATCTTATTTTGAATTCAACACATATCAATGAAGCATGAGAGAGATAGGTACATGTTCAATTTTGTAGTTACACTAGGGCTTATGATGACTAAGCTCTCCCATGGATCTCTCCTCTCGGTGCCCTTGTAGGTCTCATAACCCTATATGATGCTTCAGTGAAGTGTTGGAAACCCCGGGCTATCATTCCACGAGTCTCCGGTTTAACATTTTACATAGAGCCCAGAGACCATACAGATGAAAGAGCATAATACAGTTTATGCTATTAGAAGTCCAGCATTGGCGTTCATAAAAGAAACCAAAAAAAGAACAGAGACTACCTATTCTAAGAAGCCAGTGTGTACTTTACGCTTTATTTTCATAATTTTTAAGGAAAAAGGCCCAGAAAATAATCTTGTATAAGGAAAATTATTTAAATCTTTCTGGGAGGAGACATAATTTTTTAACTTAGTGAAACTATGATTCTTTGCAGTGTGGTTTTATAAAAATAAAAAAGCAGATGAAGTATTTCTTGTTTTTTAATTATCTATGTATCTCATAGCATGAATTTTTTCACAAAAATGTCACACCGAGCACAGAGTTCACATGGTAACATGCTAAAGGAAATACCCAATGAGTTGAACTTGAAACTACTCTGTTTGACATATTAAATGTGAACTAAAATTAATTCTAATAGGTCACCCACATCCACGCAACCTAGCACAAACATACTGCTTTGTTACATAACAGATTATCACATGATTCTAAATTCCACACCTCAACACATTACAGTACAAATTCTTGGCATAATATTAGTACAAGAACAAGGTCTCACTCCCAATACCACTTAGGCTATTTATAAATTAATTAACCACTTTGAAACCATTTTGGTTTTCACTAGGTATGACACAAATCAATAATGAAACTCCTTGCACAGAATCCCAACCTTGGCCTCAAGATATAAAAATACAATGAGGTTACATAACACTGGCTGGCAGAATGAGTAATCACTGGCACAGTTGGAACAGAGTTCTAAATTCAAGTGAAAGAAAATGGTAGAAGAAATGTTATGTAACTCAAGTCTTGTATAATGTTATTACATAATAGTCAGACATTTAATAAAACAATTAAATTGAAACGGATGTTTAAGGTTTTTATTTAACTAAAATAAGTTACTAATTCCGTGTCTAATAATACATGATTTTAAGGGAGTGGTTAAGTGTGGTGATCTGGAATCCCAATTAGTTGTTATAATATTATGGTAACAATTCTTACATTAATTTAGAGAAGCTTCTTGATCTCATCATATAACACAAGCACGAAGGCACCACCGGTACCTCTGAGTACGTTGGAGAAGGCTCCCTTGAAGAAAGCACCACTACCTTCCGTCTTGGCGATGGTGGCCCAGCAGTGGATTGTGTTCTTGTACAGGATGTCGGCCTTAGCACGGCCAGACTGCATCATCATACGCCTACGGACTGTGTCGAAGGGATATGACATGATACCGGCAACTGTGGTGACGGTCTGTGCGATGGCCCAGCTGATCACGATGGGTGTGTTCTTGGGGTCGGGCAACATGCCGCGGGCTGTGTCATAGAATCCGAAGTATGAAGCACGGTAGATGATGATACCCTGTACGGACACTCCGAAGCCTCTGTAGAGACCGATCAGGCCATCAGCCTTGAAGATTTTCGTCAGGCAGTTTCCAAGACCGGAGAATTCACGCTGGCCTGCTCCTTTACCGACATCAGCGGCGAGACGGGTACGGGCGAAGTCGAGGGGGTACACGAAGCACAGGGAGGTCGCACCGGCGGCACCACCGGACGCCAAGTTACCGGCGAACCAACGCCAGAACTGGGTGTTCTTGTCAACTCCTCCGAGGAACACCTGCTTGTACTTGTCCTTGAAGGCGAAGTTCAACGCCTGGGTAGGGAAGTAACGGATGACGTTAGCCAAATTACCACGCCAGAAGGACACGAATCCTTGCTCCTTTGGAATGCGGACGAATGCGTCGATGATGCCCTTGTAGCGCTGGTCGGCGGTGATCTGTTTGCTCACATGCTGTACCTGCAGCAGCAGCTTGACGCGCTCGATGGGTGCGACGGCTGTCTTGGAGACGGCGGCTGAGACGCCACCAGCGATGAAATCTTTCGCGAACGCGACCGGGTCGGTGAGGTTAGACATTTTGTTCGATTTGGGTGCTCACTGGTTAATTACCTCGCGGGCGTCGAGGTGGAATTCACACACACGGAATGGAATAATCACGAAACACGAACCCCTGATTTTATATAATCAGGAGATTTGGAGTAATTTCGTGATCACGGGAGCACAGGCAGGGGTAGGTGTGTGCCGTTTTTGAAATTCGATCGATCACGTTCTCTCACAGCTCTGCCCAGCGGATCGGCGCAAAAGAAGGAAGGAAGGGGCAAGTATTGCCAACCTCATGATATCGCACCACGAGGTCGGGGTAGCCAACACGATTTGTAAAATCTGCACGTCATTCTAAAAATAAAACATTATTCGTAACGCGTTTGACTGCAGAAAACTACAAAATTCAAAAAGAAAACATTAAAATTGAATGCGACATACAATTATTAATACAAATTATTTAATTAGACATAAACTAAACAAAACAATACTGCTCAACACTCTGAAAAAAAAATTGACTTTCTAGTGTAAAACTCGATAATGATTTCACGACATTTGTATGATGAACTGTAGTTATATAATTCTTTTTCTCTAACAAAATAATTGTTATATTACCCATATTTTATAAATAAGATATAGTTTAGGGTAAATACGCCAAGGGTGGTAACACTTGTAATACGTACGCAGTTGTCGTTTAATTATTACTCTGTCGAAGGTTTGTAAAAACTATTTGGTAAAGATTTAAAAAGTCATACATAAGTTATTATTAAATAGTATATCGGTAGTAATATAAAAACTTAAAATAACTTTTCATAAACTCAAATTTAATCTGAAGAAACTTCTATCTTCAATAAACTAGTCCCGGATGTGATTAGTAGTGACAAAACGTAATCAGGTTGGCCAACCTCGTTTCTGAATGACGTTCGTGACATGACATTTATATTGTTGAAATTTTCTAAATTGTCTGTGGTGAAAAGTAAGTGCGGAGAGCGAGGTTACTTTTTAGTTCGTATTTTGTTTAAAAACATATTTTAATTAATATCTATTGTCGACAGCGTCATGCAAATGGGTAGAATGGGATCTCCATCGGTTACAGATGATGATACAGGAGCAGGCCATGCTCTTAGTGATTTCTTACTTCAACTTGAAAATTACAATCCTTCAATACCAGATTCAGTTGTGGCTCACTATCTAAATATGTCTGGTTTTGAGTCTCAGGACCCCAGGTAATTGATTACAATTCATTAATGTTTGAAACAGTAAGTTGTTGTTACTATTAAAACATCTTTACATCAGCTAAATTATAAAATCGCATGGGTGTCAAGATTTGGGCTAATGAGTTCACAATTTATTAGTGACTATATGCTTATTTGCGTTCTATGGCAACATATGATTGTTATATTCTTCTATCTGTGAGTCAGCTGCTGTGTTCCAACAAAAAAAAAGCAGAACAGTCCAAATAGGCTGGACTAGTTCACATAGTGAATAGGTAGTCTATGGGTGCCTTAGGCTAGAGTGTACTGAGATCTCCCCCCTTCACCCTAACAGTCTTGAAGAAAGTCAATAACCCTATCAGTATGACCGGGAAATGCTCATCATATATAATGTGTTTATTTGTTACTAGATAAAGCTTGTATCTTTTCTCCTTATAAAATTATGTTCCCACTTCCCATGGAAATTTTTTCCTGGGATGAAAAGGCCCTTGTGTTATTCCAGACCAAATCTAACCCTGTATCGAATTTCAGCCAAATGATTTCAGAAGAAAGAGTGTTATTGACAAACAAACATCTTTACGTATTAGTAGGATGACTTCACATAATAATCTACCTGTATTTATGCCTAAGCCTCATCATTTTATAATTCGTTTGTACTTTTTAACTTTGAAGGGATTCCTGCAAGGTCAAACTGCAATTGTCAAGCAAGTATAATATCATGTGCACATACACATAGATGCACTTGACACACACATGCAAAGTAATCACGCACACTGAAGCAACTTCCATTCATATTTAACATGCTTGACAATTGCAAGGCATGATCGTCTCGGGAGCCCATTACTCCATTATACATTATGGAGCCCATAAGGTTCTTCCGTCCCCCTGTTTCTTAACTTTTTCACACCAAAACTATGCAATTTCTTCTATTGTCACTATCATTGTTGTAAGTTGAAGGCCTTTTAGGCGGCTTGAAAAATTTCAACAACAGGCAGTCACAACCTGCGCCTGTCCATCTCAACACGGCAAAACAGCTCACCACCTATTATGTGGGACAAATTTTATAAAGCTGAAATGTGGGCTTATAATATGCACCTGCCTACCCCTTCAGGGATAAAGGGGTGACCATATGTATGTATGAATTCATTGTTGTAAGGCATATGGCCACTACACTATTGTACTCTTCAACTTTGTTGTGTGACTTATGGCCTTGAATGAAGTATGCGACAAGAAATTAGTAGAATCATCTGTCTGATCGTGCCCACATAACCTACACACACTTTTTAGGGTTCCATACCCAAAGGGTAAACATGGAAACCAGGACCTACCATATTAACAGGATTTGATACCATGAGTCACAAATTTTATTTTTCTATTAACCCTTAAATGCATGACGATGCATATATACATCAGTATTTTTTTCCTTACATAATTTGTAAACGGTAACTCTAACACAGTACTTTTTATATTTATTAGGTGCTAAAAATATCTATCTTGGTTTTTGAACGCAAGCTTTCATGATATGGCAGGTCAAATTGTTTAAATGTCATATTTTGACAGTTTGGCGCACCACTAACAACTACCCGCTTTGGCGGAAAATTTGTGATTGTAGTTTAGTGGATACCAAATAGCATAATTACGTGCTAAAAATATTTTACGAGAGGATAAAGGTAAGCAGAACACATAACATTGTTTTTTTTTTATTTCAATAACAGTTTTATTGTAAATATCAGCGTTATAAATGGGATGTAGAAATACATCAGTATGCAAAATCGGCAAGAAATAGTTTTACTGTAGGTATAATATTTTATTTTTATTTTTGACTTATTTGTGAAAGATAAGTAGTTTATTCATACGAATTTTATAATTATTTTTCCAGAATGTCCCGTAAAGTGGCAGATAGAGACATAGAACAACTTCTGGCGGCCACACAGTATGGGTGGAGACCCTGACGGCCAGCAATGTGGCTAGATTACTGAGCCCGCAGAAGGCGATGGCCGTCAGGGTGATTAGGGGATACCGCACGATCTCAGGTGAGGCGACATGTCTTCCAGCCGGGACTCCTCCATAGGACCTGGAAGCGAGAGCCCTTGCGTCACTATTTACACGGCGCAAGGAGGCGCTAGAGCGGGGCCAAAGGTCTTCGTGTCGAGAAATCGAGGACCAGCGGTCCCTGAGCCACCAGGAAACCAGGGAGACATGGAAGGTGCGACTTGAGGAACCAAAGGGGGATTCGCCACAATCGCGGCCGTCAGACCGGACATGGACGAGTGGCTGGAGAGGAGACACGGTGCTCTCTCCTACCGGTTGTCACAGATACTTACCGGGCACGGTAGCTTTGGTAGGTATCTGTGGCGAAGACACCGGGAAACCACGGCTGAGTGTCAGCACCGTGAGGACCGCAGCGAAGACACAGCGCTCCACACGCTGGTGGAGTGCATAGCATGGGCGCAATAGCGCCAGGTCCTTGTGGTGGGTCTAGTCGTGGACACTCTCTCGCTCGAGAACATGGGGCTAGCCGTGGTCTCCAGCGGGAGTAAGTGGGACTGCGCCGCCTCTTTCTGCGAGTAGGTCATGCTCGGGGCGGGAGCGGGAGAGAACTCTCCCACCCGAGTTCCGCAGTCATCGGCCTGGGCGCCGCCGACGTGTCTTCGCTGAAGACTATCGGTCTCCATGACCGGGGGCCTGAGGACAGTGAGTGGGCTGCTCACCGTCCTTACAGTAGCAGACCCATGACGGCAGCGTGACGTGAGGGATCCACGCACGCCCCCACTTAGAAGCGGGATCACACCCGAAAACCCCCAAAGACGCGGGATAGCACCCGAAAGGATTTTCCTTCACGTTAAAAAAAGGCACCACACAATGGTCATGTACCAAATGTTATGTACCGTTGTGTCTAAATCAGAGATATAACTGATTCAAATCTTTTCATACAGTGCAGTAAGCCTAATTCGAAGACAATCGTTTAATTTAATAGAATAGTACTAGTTTACATTATTATAAGTAACCGTAATGCATACTGATGTAGATCTACATCAGTAATTTATTTTTATAAATCTATAAATAAAAAAAACAAGAAATTTTTTGTTTATTTTTCCCTTAATATATGTTTAATTTTCTACCTGTTTCAATTTATGGTATTTAAAAATGAAAAATCATGCATTTAAGGGTTAATGAAAATCATGTGTCCATCTATGTTCTGAGTTGTGATTTGACGTAGTTATGGTTTAATTAATTATTGCCATTACATTTGAACCAATGCTAAGGTATCAGTGGATTATGTTTGTGTATTTATGTATTCAATTACTTAAACTCGAGTTTTAAATGACTTCAAATAGTATTTATTTATTATTGTAATTGTTGGGAATTAATTATTTTTGGAGAATTTAATTTAATTTGTCACTAATGTCTGTGGTCTCTTATAATTAAATTATGTAATGACATGCTTACTTGTTAAAATGTGACGGTGAAATACTCGAAATTTTGCATGCTATTTCAATGGCTGAATAGGCAAGGATTATCCGATTTATATGATGTAACACCATTTTGTACCCTATTTATCGCAAATAAAGAATTTGTATTTGTATTTAACATATTGACATGAAAAAATTCCAGGTTAATCCGTCTGATTGCGTTGGCATCTCAAAAGTTTCTGTCCGACATAGCCAATGATGCTCTTCAGCACTGCAAGATGCGGACATCCAGCCAGATCACGCAGAGTTCCAAAAACCAGAAGGGTCCAAAAGAGAAGAAATATGTTATGACAATGGAAGACCTGGCACCAGCGTTGCAGGAATATGGAATTATTGCGCGGAAACCTCATTATTTTGTTTGATGGACACCAATTCATAATGGTATGCAATTTTTTTAATACCACCAAGGTCATATTTAGCATTGGATGCACCTGATAGTAAATTATAAAGAAATTAGGTTTTAAGATAAAAAAAAAACCGACTTCAAACAAAAACTGAAAATTGAAAAATAAAATTAACTTAGCACAAAGTAATAGGTAGTATATTTAGTTTTATATCAGACTTTATTGAATGTAATACTGAAATCGGCGCCAAGTAAAACTATAGGTTTAGGTAGATATTATTAATCTCTCATAGAAATATTGGCACCGACTTCAGTATTACAGTCAATAATATCTGATATAAAACTAAATATACTACCTATTACTTTGTGCTAAGTTAATTTTATTTTTCAATTTTCAGTTTTTGTTTGAAGTCGGTTTTTTTTTTGTTAAAAATTTTTTTTTTCATGATTTTCAGTGACGGGTCGACTGAAATTATATCTGTCTAGGGGTAATGTTCTCCCCAATACAAATTAATCAAGCCCAAACACAAGATAACTGCTGTAAATCGTTAAGGAATTCCCTCGATTCGAGGGATTTCTTCAATTTCTCCAGGATCCCAGCATCCGATTCTGACTTCCTGTATATGGGACCACATGGGAAGCACCAGCTTTCAAACAAAAAAAGAATTTTCAAAATCGGTTAACTCCTTCTAGCGATTTGCCGGTAACAAACATAAATAAAAAAAAAAAATAAAAAATACAGACGAATTGAGAACCTCCTCCTTTTTTGGAAGTCGGTTAATAAAACAAAATGAGAGATAATATGTTTGTAATCTAAACAAGAAGCCGTGAGACGGTCTCACCAGACTGCCCGCTGTGAAAGTTCAATCTGATTAACATTGTCATTTTTGTTTTATTTCAAACTTTAAACAGATGATCCACGTGACTTAGTGACGTAATATAATGCAACAGAGTCACTGACTACAGACACAAGTCTCGCCATAAGCCCCTCTGCAATCTATTTTAAAGAGAGGGGCTAAAACTGTGAAACTACTAAACCGATTTCAATAATTCTTTCTCCATTAGAAAGCCAAATTATTCTTACTTAACATAGGCTACTTATCATCATGCTATTGCCCAAGGGGATGAAGCAGTCATAATAAATGTCAACGAATCTGGCAGATTTCAATACATTTTAATATGTCAGTATGAGTCAAATGGACGCTGCAGCTTTAAAAGAGACCTATTCTCATCCCCCCATGGATTCACCGTTTGCGCAGCGGGTCCATAGCGTGGTACAGAGGGTTACCTTGCTTCTGTGTCTGGTACTTTCTATTTCCGTTCCCATTTACCACGGTAACATCGTCCAGGGATAAAAAAGCCTATGTGTTATTCCAGACAATAATTTATCCCTTTAACAAATTTCTGCCAGATCCGTTCAGCTGTTAGAACATTGCGTGATAAACATCTAAACATCTTCACAAACTTTCACATTTATAATATTAGTAGTATTTTAATAGAACAAGACTGATAGTAATTATTTCTTTCATTACAGGTTATGAACACCTTTTAGTTAATTTCGTTGTAATGCACCTTAACTGTTGTGCACATCTATTTGTGATTATAGAGGACTTTAATGCTTTTCTTAGCATTTTACTAAAAAAGTTTTTAATATACCTACTATATTGGTTTTAGGGGTTATAAAAATAATATTTTTAGTACTGCTCGTTCGCTCTAACTTTGCCGCTCGGCTCCATACTAAAGTCGAATTTTTAATTAGACGAAGTAAATTGACAGCAACTAATGTCACTTCTTCATACAATGTTGCGTATTTTCTATGACGAAGTGACATTAGCTACTGTCAATTTACTTCGTCTAATCAACACTTCGGGTATACGCCTCTACGCCAGCGGCAAAGTTAGAGCGAACGGGTAGTTATAACTTTTGAAAAGCAATTAGTATGCTAACTCTATCATAAATGTATTTTTTTTTATTTCAAATATTTTTAGCGGTTTAATGTAATCTCCCAACTAAAAATAAATATACATATATTCTGTAAAATATAGGTTGATTTGAGTGACATTTATATAAACTTAAACGAAAATAGACTCTATTTCAAACGAATAAAGCATTGTTAAGGTTTTGTTGTCACAGAGATCGAGTTATACCTTACAGACTATCTATGGTTTATTTAGTATTCCATGTGTAAATTGTACTAGAAATTTTAATTAGATAGACTAAAGTGACAGATTATTTTGACATTTTTTTAGTGTTTTGTACCCAAAAGGTTTAATAAGACTTCGTCGTCTGTCTGTCTGTTCGTTCCTGTCATTTTAGTCTATATAGTTAGATTTCAGAGTATATTGAATAGAATGGTGGCTTATTAGCTGTATGTTACATGGTTGTAATACAATGTACCAAGAAAGGTGATTTTTAGGATTCCGTAGCCGAAGGGTAAAAAGAGTAAAAACGGTACTGTCACAAGTACCCTTTTTACCCTTTAGTCTAGTCAATGAACGCTCACAAGGGGGTGTGGATCTTAGACCATATATCACGGGACTAGCCTTTGCGAACCACCGCATACAAAAATATTCTGCAAGTTTTCATACAAGTGAAGGGGGAAACACAAAGACATAAAATTTCATTGCATTTAAAAATGTATTAATAGAGAAAAGTGTAATGGCTGTTGTGTGTTAATTTTTATTGTACAGTCAACTACAATGAAATGTACTAGTTTAATCATATAAAATGATGTACTGATGTACAGTGCTTTTTATAAAGCGAAAAGACCAAATGGTCATGTGCAATGGCAGAAAACAATGCTTAAGTAAGGCGCATCCTGTGGTTAGATGATCTAAGGTGTGGATGGAAAAGTCAAAAGCAGAAACTTTGACTTAGGAACTTTGTTTGGACTAGTTAGGAGATAAACATACTAAAAGTCCTGACCCCTCCGAGGTGAGCCCGAGGGGGGAGAGCACACAGAAGGTCCCGTTTTTTTAAAAAGCTTTGAATATTGACCTCCTTTAGAAGCTCATAGCTAGACAATGATTGGAGATAGCTACAAAAAGTAAAAGACAAAGTTGTAGAGAATTTAATTAGCTTTTATTATGTCGTATAACACAATTTCGTACAAAGCACCCTTTTCAAGAAGTAAGCAAAAAAACGGGACCTTCTTTGTGCTCCCCCCCCCTCGGGCTCACCTCGGAGGGGTCAGGACTTTTAGTATGTTTATCTCCTAACTAGTCCAAACAAAGTTCCTAAGTCTAAAGTTTCTGCTTTCGACTTTTCCATCCACAAGTTATTCGTTTACTAGGCTACTTTGGCTGTATTTCTTTTGCCGCTATTACAACAAAATATTAAAAAAGTAATATTTCAAAGGGGGCTGCTATATAAACAACCTAATTTTTTTGGCACAGAAACCTCCACACTGATTTTCTTGTTGCCATCCATGTTGTATCCAAAATTGTATTATAGCTTTCATCATCCTTAGTGGGATCAAACGTCACTTTTCTTCGGACACTGGTTTACTACCGTGTAAATACTTTAGAAAAGATGTGGCTTAAAATGCGATTAGCAATAATTCTCATAACATATTGTGACTAGTTTAATTTATCATCATTCGAAGTTCATTATTTCCATCATCTGACCGCTATTTCTGGGCTAAAAAAGACGTGAAAATAGATTCTGAGATGTAGGACCAACTTTTAAAAGCGACGGTTCTCAAAATTTACTGAGGTTTGACCCCCTCTAACAAAAAAATCCAATAAGCCTTCCTGTACACGTTTCTCATAGAAAGTTGTTCCAGAGTAAAAATAGCCTATGTGTTAACACAGGACTAATTTCAACCATATTGATTCAGAGATAAGAGCGTCATTGTGTAGCAATCATCTTCATTAACATTAACTTTTACATTAATAATATTAGTAGGATCATTAAGAATCATTATATCCCATTTTCCCTCAAATGTTGTATTTATAATAGTTTAAGTAGGTACTTGGCAGTAATTTAAATTTAATTTTAATATTGATAAAATTTCTAAAAAGTCTTATTTAAGTGTAGTTGAAGCTTAATAAATGAAAATATTTTAAATAGAATATTTTATTTTGGCTTATATTCTTGCAGTTATTAACTCTTTGAGAATCACTGACTTCATAATATTGTGCAAACGAGGAACATAAAAGATTCAATGATCTTGCATTTTGATGTTAAAAATTCGACATAAATGTCTCAGTCTAATTTAAATATTATTATTATTGATAAATCAGGCAGGCAGTTGCTTCAACTGATAATTACCTGTATCATGTCATTAGGATACAAATACTTAGTAATTAGCATTTATCAATCATCTAATTTCATAACTGCACAGCAGGAAAATGTAACTAATTACAAGAACTAGAAATTTTCCAAATCTAGTATCCTCTTTGATTTACGGCATAATTTTTTCGTTAGTTCCATAGGAACAATCTAAGGGCGGAGGTCATACTGCCTATTTCATATAATATCATTGTCACTATGATTAAAGCAATAATGTATTTTAAGGATATTAGTTTAAGATTATAACACCAATATATTTGCTATGATAGGCTGATTAGTATGTATTTAGTAACTTATTTAACAAAATTGTAATTTTTTAAATAAAAATAGTAGTTCTTATCGACATAATGCACGGACTTTAAAAACATACGACCATTTTTGCAAAGGACGTGAAACATTTTTTTCTATGGAAAATCATTTCATAAGACTGTGGCCACATTTGCGATTACCGTGGGCAGTTTCTAACCTCAAAATGTCAAAACCAATGAAACAGAGTCAATGTTCTCATTGGTTTTAAATTTTTGAGGATACAAACCGCCCGCTGTAACCTCAAATGCGGCCTCAGCCTCACTGCTTAGTTTTAATTACATGTAGACATAATCGGTTGCTATTAGATAAGTACTTTGGTATTCTACCTTGATCGAGTCTTCCGTATTGTTTTTAGGTCCGTGAGCATAGTGTTTTTTTTTTATTAATAAAGGTTTATGGAGCACAGCATTTTGGTAATTTATTCAAAAATGTGTACCAACTTTCAGAAAAAAATCTATGAGTTTCTGTGTAAAGCCAGCATCATTATTATACTTACCTACAAGCGAACAGGCCGTTCAAAGTTATCCTAGCTTACATAAATATTAAGACTAAGGTTCAGGCCGCATCGGGGGTTACCGTGGGTGGTTTCTAATCTCTAAATTTTAAAACCAATAAAACGAATTTTAAAGGATTTCCTTGGTGTTAAAATTTTGAGGTTAGAAATTGCCCACGGTAACCGCAAATGTGGCCTGAGCTTAAAAGCATACTACAGAAGCCTCGCTTAGACCCAGCCAAGTGACTTGCTTTAGGCCGGGACTCCACCAAAGCGGAGACGAGACGAGCGGTGAGATGTTTTTTAAACAACCAATAGAAATGCGTTATTGTTACATCTCCTCTCCGCTTAACTTCAGTGGAGATCGCTATGCGGAGATGTGGAATATTTGTAATACAAATATTTTACCATACAAATTTTGTATGCCGCGATGGAAGCGGAGATGCGAGCTGCGTGCGGACGAGAGATGTGAGCTGCGCGCGGACGAGAGATGTGAGCGGCGTGCTGTAAGCGATGTCACCGTCCCAATCAATCAAATCAATTCTGCTTCTTCAGATAGTAGTTCTTCTTCTTCTAGTAAACGAAGATACTTTTTTGTAATAATAGCGACATCGCCTACGTTTCGTGTCAGAATGCGTACTGAGCACTCAACACTCCGCACATCTCTTCTCGCGTAGCACGCAGCACACCTCTCCGCTTTGGTGGAGTCCCCATAGCTGTAAAACATCTCTTCTCGCACAGCACACTGCACATATTTCCGCTTTGGTGGAGTCCCGGCCTTAGCATTCAGGCAGATAGCTAGGCGCGTCGCACGAAATGTGGCTGCTGTGATAAGTAGTACGTAATGCTCTCTTAACGACCAAAGGAGCAAACAAGTTCTGGAGTGGAGACTTGGTACACGTAGGGTACCTTCTGCAGATGTATCGACGACCCGGAAAAGGTCGTAGGGAGGGACTAAATGCGGTAGGCGCAGGACCGTGTGTTGTGCCCAAAATTGGGAGAGTTCTGCGTCCAGCAGTGGACTGCTATAGGCTGATCTGATTGATGTGACAGCTGTCATTCTGTTATGACCTTTATGCAAATGAGATACAATTTAATTTTCACATTTAGGTACTTTCATCATTTTAAATACAATACATTCACATTTATGCCCCGTGTAGCGACGGGGTCCTGTGTTGCGACGGGTAAAAGTACAAAATGTCGCCACCCCAATACATCCCGAGGGTGTCGTACGAGGCGACTAAGGGAACACTTTCTTAAAAAGATACATTGCGTAGAGAAGGAAAACTCGAAACGGAACCCGGTTGTCAGTAAAATATCAATCGTTAAGCCAAGTTGAAGGCCTTATGGGCGCGGCTTGAAAAAATTCAACTGTGGGTCGCGGCGACCAGCGCCTGTACATTCTAACACGGCAATAGGCTCACCACCTATTACGTGGGGATATATAAGGTGAAATGTGGGCGTATACTATGCCTCTGCCTACCCCTTAGGTGATAAAGGCGTGACTATATGTATGTATTGAAACAGTCTGCTAATTTCTATAATATTAAAGCGAACTGTGTTATGCTTGTCAAGAAATATTAGAAAAAAAATGCGGCCACCAGACCACCAACCAGTAAAAGTTCTCAATAAAAAATACCAATCAAATTTTAATGTCACATATAGTGACCGACCGAAGTTTCGGTTTCGGTTTCGGTTTCGGCCAGTTTCGGCCAAAAAATCGAGTTTCGGCCGCAGTTTCGGTTTCGGCCAAAATGGGCCGAAACTTTCGGCCGGGCCGAAACTCACGTGTTCATGAATTTTGAGTGCCTGACTCTATTTGTGACGTGATTGGGGTCAGTGCAACCAGTTAATATGTTACTAACCGAAGATTACAGCTTTACAAAGGACTATTACATAGCCCTACCCCTTTGTTGTCGGTTCCGTTGACTTCGTTGGTCGTTTGTCTGTCTGTCAGCAGGCTGTAACTCATGCACCGTGATATTTAGACAGTTAATTTTTTTATAGATGATGTATTTCTGTTGCCGCTATAGCAAAAAATAATAAATATAGACACATTAATAATATTAAAGGGCCTCCCTTACAACATACATGATTTTTTGCCACTATTCTTGTACGGAACCCTACGTGCGCTAGACTGGCTTACTGTTGTCCAGTTTTAGTTATATATGCTTCTACAATGTAACCAAAACCAGCCAAGAGCTAGTAGCAGGGCACCGTGTGGTTTTAGCATGTATGAGTAATTCCACACTTAGGTAAAAGAAAGAAACTCATCGTTAGGTGGAGATATTTCTAAAATGAACACTTGAGAAGATTTCTACCGTTGATTGATGGCACTTGGTGGAACTTGCTGCACCTATTGAAAAAATAACCGGCAAAGTGCGAGTTGAACTCTCGCACGGAGGGGTTAAAGCGGGACCCTAATAACGAGATATGAGGCCTAGCTGTCCGTCTGATTATTAGTCACGAGGTTGTATTATATCGCTGGAACCGTGCCAGATAGAGGCCTAAAATTTTCACTGTTCAGTAGTCCTACAGACTAAATACCATGCGAATCCTACCTAACAGCCTATGGTTGGGAGCCCCGAGTATGCCTCGGAATGATGCATACTGCGGCCGCGTCTTTGGGGGGTTGTTCAGTTGTTATCCCGCTTCTTGAGAAATTATTTTCGGGGCGTGCATGAATCTCTTACGTCGCACTATCGTCTAAGGCCTTCTTCTGTAAGGACGTGAGCAGTCCCGTCACCGTCCTCAGGCCCCCGGTCATGGAGGCCGATAGTATGGGGCGCCGCCACAGACTGTGGAACTCGGGTGGAAGAGGTTCTCTTCCGCTTCCTCCCCGCCGACTCTTTCACGAGCATGACCTGCTCACAGGAAGAGACCTATGGCCCCGCTCCAGTATCTCCTTGCGCCATTTCAACAATGACGCAAGGGCCCTCGCTTCCTCGCTTCCAGATCCCATAGAGGGGACCCGGCTAGAAGACATGCCGCCTCAACTGCGATCGTGCAGTACCGCCTTATCACCCTGACAGACGTCGCCTTTTGCGGGCTAAGCAATTTAGCCGCATTGCTGGCCATCAGGATCTCCGCCCATAGGGGGGCCCCGTATAGGGCCATGCTCCGCACGATCCCAATGTACAGTCTCCTGCAGGGAGCGTTGGGTCTCCTGATATTGAGCAACAACCGCGAGAGTGCGGCTGATGCCCCCCTGCCTAACCAATGGGACCAAACTTCGGAAGCGGTATCCGAAGTTCCCACGGCTATCGAGTACGAGCCCCAAATACGTCATCGAGTGCTCGATGCTGATGCTAATGATGTAAGCTGGATCCCGCAGGTGGTCTTTAGGGCTGCGTCTCGGTGCGTTGCTCCTCGCGCTGTAATGAGCATGTCGTCGTAACACATTACGCCGACACCTCTGAGCAACGGACCACGCAGCACCCAATCGTAGCCGATGTTCCACAGAAGCGGTCCTAAGACTGATGACCCTATGGAACACCGAACGACACATCTCACCGACCCAGCCCTAGCCAGCTCGGGTAAGTTATAGCCCTCTCGGAAAGATAGGCCCCGACAATACGACTGAGGTATGGAGTCATTCCATGGTAAATAAGCGCCTCCCAAACGCAGCTCCAGGGCAAGGTGTTGAAAGCGTTGGCGATGTCAAGAGACATTGCCACCACCAACCACCTCACCCTGTTCTGTTGCCGCTATAACAAAAAATACCTACTAAAATCAGAAAAAAGCATCCACACAACAAACGTAATTTTTGTAACGGAACCCTCTGTGCGGAAATCCGACTCGCACTTGGCTGTTTTTTTTTAAAGTTCGGTTTCGGTTTCGGTTTCGGCTGGAAAACCAGTTTCGGTCGGACACTAGTCACATAATAGAGTAAGTTCGGGTAATATGGCACGCCGTACCTAAGCCTTTTTGGGAATAAAACAAATTTGTTTTGGGATCGATCAGTTTTTATTTTACAATTCAGTCTTAGAACTTATAAAGAATAAATAATTAGAATTTCAAAACAATCAACATTAAGAAATAATTTACAAAAAACAAAATCTGAACCTTCAACAATTGTCAAATTTTAACAATGGAAGGGCAATATGGCCTGGGGCCATATTAGCCACAAATCATGTGAGCTATATTGCCCTCCAGAAATATAACAGTCACTAATAAACTTTGTGTTACTTTGCAGAGCATATTTGTCATTTTATTTGTGAATGTGGTTTCCGCGAAACCATTATCTAAAAAAAAACATAATAGAAACTATATAAAATTATGTGGACAATATGGCCTGGTACCATTTTAGCCATCCATCTGGTGAGCCATATTGGCCGCGGGAACGTTTTTCATAGGTAAAAGTCTAGCCTAAAAATGAAGCGCTCGTGGCCCCGCGGACTCAGTGTTCTGTAAACGATCACTGCAGTAAGCAACTTTCACTATGGCCGGTCCATGGATGGGTGACCATCCATGTGATCACTTTGTGACATTTATTTGAACGTTTCCGTGCATCGGAAGGCACGTTAAGCCGTTGGTCCCGGTTGCCAGTAAAATGGCAGTCGTTAAGCTAAGTTGAAGGCTTTATTTCAACAGCAGGCAGTCACAACCTGCGCCTGTCCATTTAAACACGGCAATACGGCTCACCACCTATTACGTGGGACAAATTATACAAAGGTGAAATGTGGGCATATAATATGCCTCTGCCTACCCCTTCGGGGATAAAGGCGTGACCATATGTATGTATGTATGTAAAAATGAGCAAGAAATATGTTTAAAATCTATCACAATACTACACATGAATAGCTAATCTACAAACCTGTGTAGTACCAATGTAAAAATAACTACAATTTCAAGAAATATAATGAGTAAAACTTAGGTACTTTACGTAATTTTCGATCGGGCGCCCGCACGGGACGCACATGTACCTACACTTCGTCTCGCGCGAGTTGACTGAGGAAGTGAGGGGAAGGGGTGCGTTGCTATGCCGAGTCAAGCGGTCGCAAGTGTTCATTCATTTCAGAGAAATCGCAGTAGGCCATATTGACCGACCAGGCCATATTACCCGAAATTACCTATCTGACTGAAATGTAACATTAATCACTTGACTTTGGCAAAACCTTCAAATCGAGAGAGCCCAAGAAGAAGGTAAAAAAATGTAACATTGTCGACAGCATAGAATTATAATAATAAGTCTATGGTCGATAGCATTTCGACAGTATAGCCAGCAAGTAGTATTAGTAGTTCCGTTTCTAGGTAAAGGAAATAGATGTTTTGACTATTTCTTAAATAAAATATGGCAGGTATGTAACAAATAAAGTTTAATGTTCTATTAACAATTTATATTTTTTTATAAAAGCAACCAGATTTATCACAATGTAAATAATATACTTACAACTAAAAAATGCATAGATCTTATAAATAAATCAACTATAGTTTGTGCTGAGGAAAAGGAGGATTTCTTTGATATGATGCCATGGCAAGTTAAAATCATCGCATCTCTCTCCACATACAGGGTTATTATATGACTTTAGCCCGGGGCCGCACTTGCGTTTTACCGCGGCGGTTTCTAACCTCAAACACCTCTTCCCCCTTCACTTGTATGAAAACTGGCAGAATATTTTTGTATGCAGTGGTTCGCAAAGGCTAGTCCCGTGTTATATGGTCTAAGGGTGCATTGCACAAATTGTGGATTGAATGTAGCCTAGTTCCTTTCCCTAGCTCTATTCTATTAGAATTGGTTCAGCATTTCAGGTGCGATAATGTACCTGACATGGTTACTTTTGCGTTTATAAAGACCTGTTGGAAAAAGGCCTAGTCAAGAGTACCCATAACCTGCGAGCGTTATTAAAGGAGAAGAAAGCCATAGTCTCTGTCTACTCTGATGGGAGACAGGCGTGATGATATGTATATATTAATAGGTATAGGGATAGGGATAATATAGCCCTGAATCTTTCTATACAGTATTATAAAAGGTGATTCAGTACTATACAGAACTTTTCGTATTCATTGACCAAGAATTTAAACATCTATTTTCGTATAAACTGCCCTTAAATGTTTAGTCATAGGAGTCTTGTCAGTTTCCATAGACAATTCTATTTCTAACGTATCCGGACTCAACAACTTAATTACACGAATCATTTTCGTCACAGTCGGCGGTTTAGCAAAAGACATTCTCGATAGGCTGACCGTTTCTAAAGTTATTTCTTTAGTTTCCTCATTACAGTATCCTTCTTCAAGTGATGTTACTCCCAAGCTATGGCTGACCATGAACGCTACCTCGTTGGTTCCGGGTTTGATTCTCAAAAAGCCTCTTTCCTGGTGCATCGGAGTTTGTTTTTCGGCATGTCTTGAGGACATTGTGTAATTGAACATAGGCTGCCCTGTAAATAGGTAAAAGTTAAAGGATTAGAAATATAAATTTACATTGCGCAGTGGTGCTCACGGGCAGGTGTTGTAAGGCGCATTTGGAAAGCGAAGTATCAGTAGGCCAGAAAAGCGATGGGCTGATGTCATAGTGCAGGTCAAAGAAGGAAAGGTTGGAGGAGGCTTTTATTATAATCAAAAGGGATTCATTCTTTCAAAAGTAATTATTTAGCAAAAATTAATAAGTGAAATGTGGGCTAGATACCATGCCTCTGCCTACCTATGGATAAAAGCGATAAAATAAATAAAATAAAATAAAATTTATTCCCTTTGAAATTTTTAAAAAATTATTTAGGTTTGTCAAAATTTTTGTGACTCTACCGGGGGTTCGGAAATGCTACAGACTGAGAAGAACACCCCAAGAAACTCAGTCCGGTCCCTCTTATTCATCTTAGTATCCATTGCAGTGGCGGATACAGGGTAGGGGCGCGGGGGGCGCGCGCCCCCCCCTTGGGTGCCGCACGCACGCGTCGTTCGTCCGCGCCGCGCCAGGTCACCCAAAATTTTGGTCTTTAACTATAATGCTTCATCTACATTACTCGCAAAGTTGGACGAATACGATAGTGTAAAGGGGCACTTCGTCAAAATTTTTCTTTGCCTCGGGCGACTTCGCCGACGAACTTTGTTCAACTTCGCGAGTAATGTAGAGGAAGCATAACAATCTAGCGGACGGCTTGGACGACGCGATCGTGTGTGTACTGTGTATCCTGCATCAGTTAGAGCAGGATACACAGTACACACACGATGTACGACGAACTGAAGTTCGTAATACACGCGTGGTCGGGGAATCCATAGACAGAAGGTATAAAAGAAAAAATGTTAGACCTCCAAGATAAGATCATCTGACGAAAGGCACATCCCCGTGTTCTGGAGATGGCTTTAGTGCCTAACCCGCTCGGTAGCTTTCTGCCTTTTCTTCAAGCAGAGAAGCGTTTGAGAGCGGTATCATGCGGGCTTGGTTTTTTGTCAGCTCCTTAGAGAGCTCCGGGGGTGTCACCCACCTTGCTCCCCGGAGAAGCCACGAACTTGCAGGGCGCCCCCGGCCCAATTGACGTGTGACGTGAATAATCTTTGAAGATAATTCAGGAGGAGGAAGGAACACCGCATAGTTCAGTGAGTAGGACGGTCCCTATCCGGGACCGGGTGCCCCGCACGCCGTTCGTGCTGCACTCGTGGCTGTATTGACGGTGCCCAACTGTATTCACCGCGACAACAAAAACAAGGTATTCTGGTGAAACCTCTGATATCATTGTCGATTATTTAATTAAGTTTTGCGGGTTTAGGTAGATAGGCGAGGAGAGGAACTATAATGTACTAGCTGATACCCGCAGCTTCGCCCGCGTAAAATTTGTTCTTCCCGTGGGAACTTATTCCCGGGATAAAAAGTAGCCTATGTGTTATTCCAGACTATAATGTATCTCTGTACCAAATTTGAGCCAGATCCGTTCAGCCGTTTGAGCGTGAAAGAGTAACAAACATCCACACTCACAAACTTTCGCATTTATAATATTAGTAAGAAGTAAGAAGTAAGAAGTAAGATTAGCAAAGTTACAATCATCTCTGAAAAAACCATTGAACGTTATTGGATGTGGTGCCCATTTGATTCAATCAATCAAATCAGCCTATGGCAGTCTACTGCTGGACTCAGACCTCTCCCAATTAACGCCACAATACAAGGTCCTGCGCCTTCCACATCCAGTCCCAGCCTGCGACCTTTTCCAAGTCGTCGGTCCATCTGGCATGGCGGGTCGGCGTTCTACACTATGTTTGCTGAGTCGCGGTCTTCGTTCTCGAACCCGTTTTCTCCATTGGCCGTCAGTCTCCTGCAGACGTGACCAGCCCACTGCCACTTTGGTGTGCTTATTGTCGACAACTTTGGTTCTCCGCCGGATAACCTCATTTCGGAGTCTATCCCTCAAAGATACATACATACATACATACATAACATCACGCCTGTCTCCCAACGGGGTAGGCAGAGACTATGACTTTCCACTTGCTACGATTCTGGCAAACAACTTTCGCTTCTTCAACTTTCATTAGTGTCTTCATACATGCTCTTCGGTTAAGGGTACTCTTGACCTGGCCTATTCTCAGAAGATTATTGATTTGATCGACATGAGTATGCTTATTCACTCTCGCTTCATAAATCTGTTTCGTCAGCCTATTTCCATCCATTCTCTCCACATGTCCAAACCATCTGAGCATCCCTTTCTCTATCTTAGTCACTACATCTTCTGTCATACCGCAATGTTCCCTTATCACACTATTCTTTACTTTATCTCTCAATGTCACTCCAGTTATACTTCGCAAACTTCTCATTTCCACTGCATTAATTTTACTTTCATGTTTCTCCTGCCACACCCAACGTTCACTACCATGCATAAGTGTAGGGACAAGCACTCCTCTATGTACAGCCATCCTTGCCTTTTTAGACACGTTCTGACTGCTCATAAAGGTGTGAATGGCTCCATTCACTTGGTTTCCTGCCAAAACTCTTCTTTCAATATCATTGTCATACTTTCCATCTCTTGCAAATTTTGAACCCAAATATACAAACTCTTTCACCTGTTCCACGCTCTTTCCTTCGATCGATATCGAGCAATCAGTCATACATTTCTCTCTTTCAAAAACCATTACTTTTGTCTTGCTTACATTAACATTCATTCCTCTACTTTTAAGCGCATCGTTCATTATATTAACCATCAACTGCAACTCCTCCGCCGATGATGCCAGTATTACCTGATCATCAGCATAAAGGAGGCATTTGACGGTTAGCTCATTCATTTTTAATCCATATGCGCACTCTTGTAGTTCTTTCAAGCAACTGTCCATGTATAGGTTGAACAGCCATGGTGACGCCTTGTCTCACACCTTTTTCGATGGGAAAAAAGTCTGTGCAAGCTCCATTGATTCTGACACAAGCACTGGAGCCCTCGTATAGAGATTTCAAGGCTCGTATCAAGTTGCTGTTCACTCCATACATGGACAGTGTTGACCACAGTTCATTCCTCACCACTCTGTCATAGGCCTTTTCCAAGTCCACGAAGATGCAATAGACTTTTTGACGTTTTGCCAAAAACTTTTCAACTAGGCATCTTAATGAAAAGACCTGATCCGTGCATCCTCTTCCTTTCAAAAATCCTGCTTGTACATCCCACATTTTTCCTTCAGTTTCATTCATCACTCTTTTAATCAAAACTTTCGCATACAATTTGCCTACGACACTGAGCAAGCTTATGCCGCGGTAGTTTTTGCACTCTTGCTGTGACCCTTTACCTTTGTACAGCGGCACTATGACAGATTTGCACCATTCTTCTGGTACTCTGCCATTTCGCCAGCAAAGATTAAAAAGGCGGTACAGCTGGCAAGCTACCACGCCACGACCCGCTTTCAGCATTTCGACAGAAATTATATCAATCCCAGCCCAGCAGCCTTTCCTAATTTCATACTATTCAACGCTTCCACAATTTCTTCCATACTTAAGTGGCTTTCATTCTCAAGTTCATTCATTACCGAAACATGAGTCTCCCTTTGCATATCCTCTTTTTCAAATAAACTTTCAAAATATTCCTTCCACGTTTTTAACACACATTCCTCTCCTATCACAAGACTGCCATTACGGTTTCTGATTTGCTTAAATTGTGAGGTTGTCTTTTCAGTCCTCATTGTTCTTATAGACTTCCAAAAGAATTTTATGTTTTGTTGGAAGTCATCAGATAACCTGTTATGAAAGTCATCCTCATCATTCTCTTTCTTACTTTTTATGACTTCTTTCACAACACGCCTTTTATACTCATCCTTCGCCATTTTTACATCCTCATCCGTTGCCTTCTGCATTCTTTGGTTGGCCATTGTAGCCAACCAGTTCAACCATGCTTGCTTCTTATCAGACAAAACTCTTAAAACTTCAGCACACCTCTTTACCTGACATCCTTGTCTCCTTTTGCTTATCCCACATACTTCCACTGCAACTTTTACGAGACCTTGCTTAATCGGCTTCCATAATTCTTCAATCTCACATATTTCCTCTAAATTTACAAATTTTTCGCTCAATTTTCTTACAAATTCCTCTTTCACGCGTATATCTTTCAAATTTTCGACTTTAATGCGCTCCAATACACCAATGGGTTTATGCACACGATGCCGCCACAGCTGAAACAGACCTCTTACTCGGCTAATTACCAAGAAGTGATTATTGATACTGTTGATTGATGGCACTTGATGGAACTTGCTACACATATTGAAAAACTTCACTTGTACTGTGCCACAACATTGTTGAAAAATGTTGTGGAACAGTACAAGTGAAGTTTTTCAATATGTATACCAAGAAGTGATCTGTGTCAACTCCGGCACCGCGGTATGCCCGGGTGTCCAGAACATTCTTTCTCATTCTTGCGTCTACTATCACAAAATCAATCATGCTTCTCTGGCTTTCTTGTTTCCTTGTATACAAGTGGATATCTTTGTGGTTAAATATGGTGTTGGTTACCACAAGATTCCTCTCCAAACATACTTCTAGCGAACTTTCGCCATTTTCATTCACTCGCTCATCCCCAAACTTACCCAATACACTTTCATATCCATCACGCTTCACTCCGACCCATCCATTAAAATCACCTAATATTACAATCCTTTCGTTTCGTTTGCATTTACCCAGAATATCATTCACACTCTCCCAGAATGCCTGCCTCTCACTTTGTTCTTTTGAGGACCGACGCCACCGCGCATCCTGTGGAGCATACACTCCTAACACAAAGATGCGGGTGAGTCCAACCTTTAACCTCAACCAAACGAGTCTTGGGCTCACACATTCATAATCTGTCACACATTCATTCATTCTCGCGGAAAGTATTACACCGACACCCTGACAAGCGGCACGGGTTGTGGCTACGCCTGACCAGTATGCCGTATAGGTTCCATGCGTCGTGGTGTCGCATCCTTTCCGCTTTGTCTCATTCACACACAAAATATCCAGTCGCCTCTCTCGCATTATCTTGCACACCTCCTCAATTTTATCATCCATACCTCCTCTTACATTCAACGTAGCAAAGCGGCTATCATTAGCCCACTTTTCGCCCCGATGGGAGACGAGACGTGACGGGTTGCGAACCACATCGCCGTCATTCTGGATGTTTAAATTCAATTCCATTGCGTTCCCACGAGTAGCAAGGGAAAAACATGTCCACCTGAACAGAGCCCCGCTTGTCCAAGTAAGGCTAACCTTATTCTGGGCTCGCCCGGTCCCAGGGTAAAAGGCACGCTTAAGACTACGCTCGCCCGTAGCCTCGCAGCTCATCGGCACGGCGACCTTCGCTTGGCGGATAGTGGAGGGGATGAGGATGGGGTAGGAAGGGATTTGCGGATAAGGAAATGAATAAGGTAGGAAAGGACGGGGTAGAAAAGGATCCCAAAATCATTCTGTAATTCGAGCCAAAAATTCCCTCAAAGATACTCCAAACATAGCTCGTTTCATAGCTCGCTGCGTCATTTGATTCAGAATGTAATAAAATCTGCTGTAGATACCCATCTACAGCAGATTTTATTACATTCGTAAATATAAAATGAAGAATGTATTTTTACCACAATACATTCGTAATCTAAAGGACCCCCTTTAGATTACGAATGTATTGTGGTAAAAATATATTCTTCATTTTATATTTACACGGTTTGAGTTGAAGATCTAAAGGAGTTTAGCGCTGAAGCTGAAATAAATAAATAAATAAAATAAATAAAATGCTTTATTCGGCACGCACAAAAAACAATAATAAAAACAAAAAAAAACTGTAGAAAATGTACAATGTGCGTGCCCGAAAAGGTCGTCATCTCAGCTATTGCTGCACTAACAGGTTAATGTCAGGCAGCGCTGGTTTTCTGATGACGCCTTTAAGGGACGTCACGTACGTCGTAGCATACATACTTTAGACTTACAACTAAGCAAACAATAAAAACAAGACTATATAAACAAAAAGAAAAACAACTTGGTAGAAAATAGTAGAAAATAATGTGCAGTAACCAAGCCATTACTAATATTAAAAAAACAATATTGATACGTCTACGTCATAACCGCATCATCGGCAACAACCAAAGAGAATACATTATTTACGTTTATGGACAACAAATTTAGAAACGAAATCGAACGTAAAGTGAAAGTGAAAGGAAAACAATACAATGATAACAATCGAAAGTGAATTACAACTGGCCTTAACAATTTAAATGATCTCCTTTAAACATTCTGGCTGCAATAAGGCACCTACTTATTATCCGCCATACACATCTCAGTGTAGGCACACCGTACCCGTGTACACTAACCTAAAACAAAATTTTTATCACTACTTATGTACGTAAGTTTCAAATTTATATCACTACTTATTATATTAACTATGACTTAAATATTAGGCTATTTCTAATAGAATTAAGTGATTTGCCAATGATTATCACAAAACCAAAGTACTTCCTACTACTTAATATTCTGATCTTTTATACATAACCTAAAATTATATAAAACCGGTGCTACAGGTTTGATTCCACTACAACAACGTCAGGACATTGTACCAATTTGCCGATATATCGCTAATGGTATTGGCGCTCGCCAACACATGGAGAAGTGCAATAAATAATGGAGAGAAACACACATGAACCCACCATGCTTGGACAACTCATCGATGCCATAGACGTGCATCACCGTCGCGTGCGAGACACTTGGTGAGTTTGACTATTCTTCTGCCTTTCTAATAAGTAAAGCTTATATTTATTTCTGAATGAGTGGACCGATTTTAAGGCACGAAAAGGTGGTGGCAAATCGTTCCATATGCGGCTCGTCCTATATCTAAAGCTTGATCTATATTTAGTAGTTCTGTGAAGTGGCAAGATCATGAGATAAGCAGAGGCACGTGTTCTATGTATATTCACATGCCTTGACCATGACAGCTTGTTGTACAGATATTGAGGTCTGTGCGTTTGCACTAACCCAAACAGCAGAGTGGCAAAATGCAACTCCCGACGCTCCGACATCTTAAGCATGTTGCCCTCATTAAGAAACGGAGTAACATGTTCTCTAGATGGTATAGGGAAACAATATCTTGCACAGGCATTCTGCACTCTTTGTATTAGCCGCTCTGTGCGTTTCAGAATACAGCTACCATACACAGTGTCAGCATAGTTGAGCTTGGATAGGATAAGTGACTCGCATAATAGTATTCTTATGCTGACACTAATGTATGGGCGTATCCTGTATAATAGCTTTAACCTGTAAAAGCAGTTCCGAACCCCCTGCAAGACATGTGTTTCGAAGTGTAATTCTTCATCAAAGACAACACCGAGACTCCGCACCTCTGACACTCGCTGCACATCACACCCATCAATACCTATATTCAAAGGCAATTGCTTCATCTGGTCGACCATTTGCCTCGTGCCAATTAAAATAAATTTTGACTTCCCAGGATTCAACACCAATGCGTTTCTTCGAGACCATTCTGCTATACTACTCAAGTCCTCATTAATATTTTTTACAGATATCTCATACTCACCTGGCGCAAAAGAAAAATAAACTTGTAGGTCATCAGCATAGAGATGAAACCCGGAATGCCTGATTACATTGACTACGTCAGCAGTGTACATAATGAACAGCAAAGGTCCCAATATGGATCCCTGCGGAACGCCCCTTGTGACCTGACGGTGAGCAGACTCCACTATACATCCTGTTTTGCTGTCCTTTACTTGTACAAATTGGCATCGATTGCTGAGATAGCTATTGAACCATTTCACGACCTCCACAGAACAACCATAAAAAGTGAGCTTGGACAGCAGAAGCGAAATGTTTATGCTATCGAATGCCCGGGAATAATCAAGCAGTGCGAGTACTGTACCCTTACCCTCATCACTCGCCTGCAACAGCTCGTCCACAACATCCAAAAGTGCCGTTGCCGTACTGTGACCCCTTCGGAAACCCGATTGGACAGTTGGCAGTATACTATTCCATTCAAGATAAACCCTGAGTTGGTCACTAACAACCCTTTCCAAAATCTTTGATAGACATGGCAAAAGACTGATTGGACGCAGGTCTTTAGGACTCATCGGGTGCTGCAGTTTAGGAATTGGCCTTATTTTTGCCGTTTTCCAAGCACTGGGAAAGGTTGAGGTTGCAATTGATGTATTTATAATGTGTGTAACGACAGGAAGGGTTTGAGGGAGAGTCATCAGCAACATCTCCAGCGAAATCTCATCTGCACCCATGGCATTAGACTTCAGGCTTTTTATGATTTTACTCACACTATCCTCACTCACAAACTCCAACTGAAATGCACCTTGGCTAAACTGGTTGAACTCGAAGTAAGTAAGATCAGATATGGATATTCTGTCATCCCCTGGCACATTTAAAAAGTGTTCATTCAGCCTGTCTGCACTTCCACAGGAGGCTGGTAGCTCATTATTGTTTTTAGTGCTAGGTAAAATTTTAGATTTAAGTTGTTGCCATAGCTTCTTTGGCTGATTTATATTATTGTCAATATGACTTTTAAAATAAGCCCTTTTCTCACTCTCTATTGCAGCTCTCACCAGATACTTGAGCTCCCGGTACATTTCCATGTGGGTCTGCCGTTTGGTGTCCTTGGCCTTTTTGTGATACCGGTCCCTGATATGCATCATATCCTTGATGGTGCTAGTAATCCAGGGATAGCCACTCTCCTTCAGGAGAAATCTTTTTATGGGTGCATGTAAATTAAACAATTGGGTTATGTATTCACTCAATGTTTGCACCATGCAGTCAACATCTCCCAGAGCCAGTATGGAGTCCCAGTTAATTCTATGAAGGTCCTCCTCAAACCTGTCAGCCAATATGTCCTTCAGTGGTCTATATATGATCCATTGGGGTTTAGGTTTCTCAATTTTAAAGTTGATCTCTGCTGCAACCAGTGCATGTCGGCCAAGCTCGGGAATGTGTTCCACCCATACTCTCTCTACCTGAGCATCTGTACAAATGAGATCAATTAAAGTAGCACTGTGGTCTGTGAAGTGAGTTGGTTCTGTAACAACGTTTTTCAAACTCATGCTCACTAAAAAGGACTCCATCTGCTTGGTCTTGCCCTCCTGCCTATCCAACAGGTCAATGTTAAAATCACCCAATAAAATTATTTTATCTGCCCCTGCAAAAGAGGAAATCGAATCGGTCAAGGCGTCTATTAGTGTGTTAGGGTTAAGCCTTTGCGTCCTGTATGCTGTCCCAATGATAATGGACTGTGAGTCACAGTTAAGTCTTAACCACATCTGCTCAACATTTGGCGATACCGGATGTGGTTCCGTGCGCACATGCAGTCCACAACGCACGTAGAAACCTATACCCCCACCATCCCCATTACATATGTGCAGAGGGCGTGGCCTGTATCTGAATCTATAATTGGGTACCCTAGGCGCCCGACCCTCCTCCCCATCCTTAATCCACGTCTCATTTATGGCCATTATATCAACGTTGTGTCTCTCCATAGCCACCAAAAATTCGTCATGACCTGTATTAAGTGACCCAGCATTAAATAAGCCTACTTTCAAACTTTTCCGTTTTGGGTTAAACATTGTAATGTATAGTGTACAACATACAATAGCTTCTATAATTCGTATTATGGGTCAATGTTTCAATAGTTTTACTCTTACAACAATCAATGCAGGCCCTCTGCGGTACCACTATCCACAAAACATGCACTAAATTCGAGCACTTGACCAAATATAGACGCACACGGCCATAGAAACAATCAGTATAACAATTGACGTCTAAAGCCTTCCGCAGCGAGATCATCACACAGACCATAAAAATGCCCAAAAAATCATTAACAAAACTATGCAATATTTTTTTCAATATACTATAATCCCAGTAGCCTATATGTACTATTTCTAACACAAAATCATTTATCAAACTATTCAATATTTGTTCCATTAAAATACAATCCCAATAGCCTATATTATTTACTCTTTCACAGACAAAAACATTTTTAAAACTATTCAATATTATTATTTCTAATAAAATAACATCCAAATATCCTATAACATGTACTATTTCAAAGATAAAACTATGCACTATTTTTTCCAATCTACTACAGTCCCAATACCCTACATGTACTATTTCAAAGATTATGAAGTAACACTTTCGAGCGCATCGGGCCCAAAAACCCGACTAATGTCTAATTCCGAACGGATGTTGTAAGCTCTCCCCCCCTCCGCCTGCCTTACCCAGATTCGTCCGTGTCTCGTCCAAGTATATCTCCAACCGAGCCTGCTCGCAGCTTGTCGCACGTTGTAGAATAAACTTCTATTCCTTCTAGTGAGACGCTCATTGAGGAAGAAAGGTCGCGGAGGGGCCACGAGCCCGAAGTCGGCGGAAGTGGCACCGCGGCGCACGCGCGCGCTCTTCAGCAGGTCGTCCCGCAGCCGGCGCCGCGCCAGGCGCACCACCAGGCGACGCGGCCGCCCCGCCCCGCCCCCCTCGCCCGCGCGCCCCGCCCCACCCGCAGACTCCATCCCCCTAACGGGAGGACCCACCCGCTCGGCGAACACGACATCTCGCGGATCAAGGTGTACTCCAAGCTTCCCCGCTATCAGCTCGACCAGATGTGCCGGATTCTCCCCTCTCTCCTCTGGAAGGTTGGAGACCTCGAGGTCGGTCGCTAGCAGCTCCTGGTCGCGCTCATTGAGGTCCTCTTTCAGCGCAGCTACTACTTTCTGCAGGTCCTCGGCGCTCTCCTGTTTGCTTTCCAAATCCTTAACCCTGGACTCTAAATCTACAATTTGTGCCCGGCACGCCGATATGTTATTTCGAAGGTCTCCAACCTCCCGGCGCAGATCCCTGAGCTCCCTGGTGACCTCCTCTCGCATAGCCCTAATCTCTGCTCTAAACAATCTCATTTCCTCTGCAATATTTTTGTTTGAGAGTGTCTCGGCTTCAGTTGCCTGCTTGGGATGGCCAGGTGACATTTCAGTTGCGTCCTCAAATAAAGCTCCAGGACTGTTTTGATCAGTCGGTGACCCTCGGGCAGGGACGTGCAAACCCTTGTTTTGCGAAGTCTTGTCAAGACAGCGCTTGCAAAAATTGACTACAGCGCCATCTCTCGTCGCTCTAGTGGTTGAGAACTTCCCACACTGTACACACTTCGTCATAATGTTAAAAGGTGACGTTTGAGTTGTTACTTGTGTATATATATAAGTTGTACAATACGACTCCTAGATGGCGCTGTTCTCAAGAAAACATAGAAGGCTTGTTTTTTAAGGCTGTATGTGCATTCACACTGTCGTGATAAAGTCAATATTTTCACCACTAAGTTTTAGGCTTTGTGTAAATTGTCACTTTTATGCTTAAACAATACTACGCTAATTTTAATTTATTTTCAGAAAACTAAGGGTAGCCTAAAGAGCCACTATGAATGTCTTGTTTACAATCAGCTCTAATTTAATTATTCTCGAACACAGTCACTGCATAACACTGTATGTATATTGTAACTTCACTGTCTTTTCACTGGTAATTAAACTATTTCGCAATAAACCCGTTTATTATTTTTAAAATAGACAACAACACAGCGACCGTCTGTCACAGCCGACGTTCGTGACGTCACCTCCCCTAATTATTTCATATATAAATAGAACATTGCGAAATGCTCGGCTATAGTAAAACAAGGTGACTTGTATTTATGCGAGCCTTGGAGAGGTTTTAAAAATGTACCAGTCATTAAAATACTATTTTTAATCATGGAGGAAAACAGGATATCATGGAGATTTGGAAGGTGCGACTTGAGCAACTAAGATGGGAAAACGGCACAACCGGGGCGACGCGGCGGGAGGGCTGCTCACCGTCCTTTACAGAACCAGGCCAAAGACGGCAGCGTGATGAGAGTTTGAAACACGCCTCACCCCTCAATAAACGGGATAAAACCCGAACCAACCCCCTAAAGCTTTTCATTAACCTTATAACTGGGGTATTTATAAAAACTTATGTCCCGTTTTGAGTTAAAAAATAAATGGTCAGTTTACGTACTGAGGACACCAGCGCTATCAAGCAGCCAATGCAGGAAACTCTCTGGCTGTGTGGCCGTGAAAGAGTTATTGGCGTTAAAAGTTACAGCGTCATCTAGCACCTAGAGCAGTCAACTCTTACGTTATAATGAAACGTAGAAGTAGAAGCAAGGGGAATACCAGCTAAATAAAGACCTAGGATTATCAAGAGCTTCAGTAAACTCTTCATTAAAACGAATATCCAAAGCGACATTGTTAGGATCTTATCAAATCTGTTTAGGCAGGGAACATTGTGAACGTTTAATGCGTACAGAAAGGTGGCCACCCTAAACCTACTCAAATGGGTCGCAAGTCCCAGACCTCCTCACAGTATTTCCCTCTGTACCACGCTATGGACCCGGCGGGCGCGGTGCCCACACGGTGAATCCATGGAATCCACTAAACACCACTCTATCATAAGACGTGTTTTTCGTTAGGTCCTAACTTGAACATTGTATTTTTACTGTAAGTAAGTAAGTAAGTAATTTATTTGCTTGAAATATGGTAATTACACAGGTTTTACCATTATACCATTTTAAATAAAATTTTCATAAGCTTCACATGTGACTTGATTATTTTTTTATTGCGCTAATAGTAAAGTAGCTTAAAACTCAAAATATCTTTTGCGCCCCCCCCTTGAGATTTTTCTGTATCCGCCACTGTTAGTATCTAATACAGTTTTTTTTTTAAATGTAGAAAGGAGCAATTCGTGTCACTGCCAGGCAGTCTTGTCTTCTAGAAAGTCTTTAATGCTATAATAAGCTTTCTGGCACAATTTAAGTTTTACTAGTTTTTTAAATTTATTAACTGACAAACCTGTTATGGCTGTCGGCAATGTATTGTACATTCGAATACAATTGCCCGCAAAAGAATTGCTTATTTTATTAAGCCTAAATCCAGGTACAGCCAATTTATTCTTATTTCTTAAGTTTAGGTTATGGATATCACTATTTTTAATAAATTTACTGTTATTTTTATGAGTATATAATAAGTTTTCATATATGTACTGTGAATACACAGTAAGGATGTTGATATCCTTAAACTTTTCTCTTAATGACTCCCGAAACCCCATACCATAGATAGCCCGGACAGCCCTTTTTTGCAACACAAAGATACATTCGATGTCGGCAGCGTAACCCCATAATAGTATGCCATAGGTCATGACACTGTGGAAATAGCTAAAGTAGACAAGACGCGCTGTTCTAATGTCTGTCAGTTGTCGGATCTTTTTAACGGCAAAGGCTGCAGAGCTCAGTCTGCCCGAGACTTTCTCGATATGAGGCCCCCACTGCAAGTTGGAGTCTAACTTTATGCCCAGAAAGACAGTTTCATCGACCAATTCTACTTGATCATCCCTAATCCTAATACTGGTGTTAACGAGCCTAACATTTGGCAAGGTGAATCTAATACATTTTGTTTTAGTTTCGTTTAACAATAAATTATTAGCGTTAAACCAGTGGACTACCCTAGAGAGGGCATTGTTTACTTCGTCAAGATCGCATTGTCCACGTTCAACTTTAAATATTAAAGATGTGTCATCAGCAAACAAAACTACCTTGTGATCGTCTCTTATAAGGTGAGGGAGATCATTTATGTACACTAAAAATAGAAAAGGTCCCAGAATTGAACCCTGAGGCACCCCCATTGTTACAGCAGGACCATTTGACTGTTTACCATTTATAACTACTCTCTGTACTCTATCTCTAAGGTAAGAACTAATTAAATCCAAGGCCGTCCCCCGGATTCCATAATGATCAAGTTTTTTAATTAAAGTCTGATGCTGGACGCAATCGAAGGCCTTAGATAAGTCGCAGAATACACCATAAGCATCATACGACTCCTCCCAGGCCTCATATATACACTCTAACAATTTGATTCCAGCATCCGTGGTAGACCGACCGCGCGTGAAACCGAGTTGTTTAGTATGGAATAGTTTATTTCTATTAAAATGATTTTGCATTTGATTAAGCATTACCTTTTCAAAGATTTTACTAAACGTGGGTAGTACAGAAATAGGACGAAAATTGGACGGATCTGAGGTGCTACCCGATTTAAACAGAGGAGTTATTTTACTAAACTTCATTAAGTCAGGAAACACACAACTATCAATACAATTATTAAATATTATTGATAATTCAGGGGCAACCATTTCAATTAACGAATAACTAAATGTACAGAAATTCCCCAGAGGTCAGCAGTTTGCTTAATATTTAAAGATTTAAAAGTTTTTATGACAGTGTGTATACTAATTTTACTGAATTTGAATATTTCATTACAGCAAGGAACATTTGCTTTTAACAAGGATTCTGCTATTGGGGTAGAAGAACCTAGGGCTCTGGTCAAATCTACTGGAATTCGAGAAAAAAATTGTTCAAATTCGTTAGCGACTTCGGCATCTGTTGTAATTATGTTACCATTTACTTTAAGTTTAAAATTATTATCATCGTTATATACTTTAAGTTTAAAATTATTATCAGCGTGATAATTATACGTATGTTTACATAGAAAGGTTTAGATATTTTTATTAAATAAGTTCATACAATTACATAGGCTTAAACATATTATTATCTTCATTTTATGACACCGTGGCAACTAAATAAAGACAGAATCTGTTATATAATTATGTAAGAGATAAAAATCTCACCAATGCACACGAATTCCGTCTCTTCATGATAATCAAAATCTGTTATGTTTGGGTACATTCCTTTACCGTTCTTGGTAGACCATCGGCCTGAGAGCCATGCTATTGGGTTAAGAGCTTCGTGTAGTGACATATAGGACTTTGCGAGTGCGAGAGAACAAAATTTGCAATGCAAGCAAGACCGGCTTTCTTTACAACACAAAACACCGCCGCGCCGGGTCCGTCCGAAATGATTGAAATGACAGTAATGACACCAGCTACTATCTTTGACATCTTGTCAACTGTCAGCGCTACTGACAAACTTTACCATTGACAAAAGACGGATACGGGGAATTTCTGAACGAATTAATTTTAAGTTAAAGGCATTATTCAAGCTTTTCGTTAATCCTTATACTTTTTCTTTTATTTAGCTCACCAAAATGCCGCTAGCCTAATGGAAAGTCCCATGGTGCCATTCAGGGTTGGGGTCTAACGGTCTACTCTCCTAGACCCCAAGAAAAACTACTATCAGTAGGTCTCAAATTGGCGGGGCTAACGATGTGTCTCCAGACGCTCCGTTCGCCGCGTCGTCAGCCGCATTGTTGAATGGGTTAAGACCTGGGGTTGCAAGAGAAGGGAAACACGTACGCTGACAGTCTTCCATAATTTACTTACTCCCTTATAACTAGGACTGCCTCAGTGGTTGGGTATGGGATTGCCGTTGCAGAGGTTCGTTTCAGATCCCCATCGTAACTCCATGTGCATGGTGGCCGTGGATGCGGGCTTCAATCTGTTTTGCAGATGCGTAGCGCGTAGCTGCATCTACCTCTTATGGAAATAACCGTGTATAATGTAAAAGCGCCCTTCCTGCTCATAATTATCCTAGCAAAATTTGTGACATTGTGCACTGAGTTAGCAGGTAATATATTAGCACAACTGGGTTTCCCGAGGTCACTTCAGGTGATTCATAAATATTATTCTCAAGAGTGGGAATTTTTAATTATACCTACCTACTTATCATATTAGCACATCCAGACTCCCGCGAGGCGTCTCCTGGAGGCTCACGACACGAGCCTTGGCGACAGGAATGCTGCCATCCACGCTCTCGCGAGGCGTCTCCTGGAGACTCTCGGTTTATGCAGTTGCGCACTCTATCATCTAAATCTAAAAAAAAGGACGTGATTACAGTAACTGCGCTAGCGACTTTATCTGCCTATCAATATTATAAATGTCTGGCGTTTATATGGTTCTACTAAAAATAAATTCAAAACGGAAAAGGAATGAGCGAGGGCGAGTGTGGGTGGTCGCCTCGCCTTCTCGCGTCCTTTCCTTTGACTACGTACCAAAATCAAACATGGAGCGCGAGCAGAGCTGCGCAGAGTCTGAACGGGCTATAAAGAGAAGTAGGTACATGAGGTATCTACGAAAAATATATTAATGTAGGGTTATTAAATCTGCTGTCTCATACCCATGCAGGTTAATCATAGTTTACTTGGAATCCATAGATCTTTAAATAATCTAAGTTGGAATCATAATTTTTCGCCGATGCACGAGCGTTAACGCTGTCTCTGTTATTTCCGAAATAAAATAACGTAGATAAATTACGCAAAACGTTTAATGAAACAGCAACAATAAATTTTGATAAAGAGCAACAATTATCACAATTAATAGGAATGGAAATAATATACTATAAGCAAGTATATGCTTAAAACTAAAAAAGCAGCAACCTTAATCTTATTATAGATCTTTCTTACATTAGGAGATTCTATACTAAGTAATTTCCTACACAACTTAGATTTCAAACATCTACTTTTGAATAAACTGCCTTCAAATGCTTTGTCATTGGAGTATCATCGGTCTCCATAGACAATTTAACTTCTAACGTATCCGGACTCAACAACTTTATAACCCGCTTAATTTTCTTTACAGCAGGCGGTTTAGCAAAAGCCATTCTGGCTAAGCTGACCGTTTCTAAAGTAATTTCCTTAGTTTCCTCGCTACAGTGTCCTTCTTCAAGTGATGTTACACCAAAATTATGACTGACCATGAATGCTAGCTCGTTGGTTCCGGGTTTGATCCTTAAAAAGCCTCTTTCTTGGTGCATTGGAGTTTGTTTTTCAGGGTGTTTTGAGATTGTAGTGTAGTTGAACATGGGCTGTCCTGTTAATAGGTAAAAGAAAAATCTTTATAAATAAATAACAATTATTATATCATCTCTATGTAGTTATGTAAAACTCAGAAAAAAATTACAGAATTGATTATTTCTTTTTTGTTCATTATTATCAATAAAATAATTCTGTTTCAAACAATTTTACATTCTTTGTACACAAAGTATCATCACGCTGTAAATATGAAAATGAGTTTGTTGACTTTCACGAAGTCAGCGAACCGGTTAGCACAGATTTTTTTTTCATACTGAAGCCGCTTTTAATAACCAGATAATTAAAAAGAAACATGTTTTCTGTCTTAATAAATAGCAGAAAGCATGAAGGAATTATTTCATAATCTGAGCGCTAAACCTGGTTACATCTGAAACCCTCTTGTTTGGAATCCAGTGGCGCGCCTATACTTATCTTACCACACAACATATTCTTTTTACATTAAGATGGTCAACAGTATGTTTCATTTTCAACTACATCAAGTCACCCTTTTGGATTGACTCTCCTGCCAGGATCTGCAGATGCATGGCCACATAATACAGCTATTTATATACTCTATGAGATCAGCCTTTATGTTCTTGAATTCCTTGGAATTTGAAATTTAAATACAACAGCACATCAGCTATCAGAACAATGAGTTATGTTTACAAAATAAAATCATTAAAAACTTTAAAATAAAAAACAGGATGATGCATCTATATGAAATGTTTTGTAGTGCATCTGGTGTTGCGAACATTCCTATACGACGGAGACCACTTTCCACTGCGTGGGTCGTAAGCTTGTCTGCCAATTTAATAGTTAAAAAGAAAATAAATATCTGGAAATCACACAAATATTTAGTCCAACTCAAATCAGCCTTAGCAAGCCATTTCTGGACGTAGGCCTCCCAAATTACGCCACAATACGCGGTTCTGCGCCTAGCGCATCCAGTCTTCTTCAGGTCGTCGTCGGTCCAAACAATCCGACTCGAGATTAGAAATCGCGACCTCAGCAGCAAAAGTCGCATAAACTGAAGCCGTAAATGAAAGTAGATAATGTAATGAATGATTATAACAGTGAACGTAATTATATAAATAAATTATAATTCTTACCAATGCACACGAATTCCATTTCCTCGTGATAATCAAAATCGGGAATGTTAGGGTACATTCCCTTGCCCTCCTTCGTAGACCACCGACCTGAGAGCCATGCTATTGGGTTAAGAGCTTCGGGGAGAGACATTACTGTTACAGATAGTATTTAAAACTACGTGTAAAACGATTAAAATATCTGGGGTGAGCAGCAAAGACGGCGAGCCAACGAAAGAAAACACCGGTTTTAAATTGAATGAGGAATTGAGGACGACGCATTTGACTTTGACATCTAATTACTGTGACATTGACATTTTGACATTTGTCAGCACTGTCAAACCATTGACAAATGAAGATGGAATGGTTTTTGAACGAATAAATTGGAAATAATCAACCTTTTTTTTTTCAATCTTTTGTTTATGATCTTTTACAAGGGCCGGTCCTTAGATGGGTGACCACGGAATAATAAAAACGTACATCGTGGTGGTACACAAGATGGTTTTTATTTAGCTTTTAAACATTTAAAAAATCATCAGCTCATTCACCATCCACAGGTCTTACTTATTGAATTAATCTTAGATTGGTTACACATATTATGAGTGTTTTCTAATTTGTCTTTTAGTGACCCAACTAACCTATTTATTCTCTTTACTCAATGGTTCTTAGTTCTGACAGCTTTTTCTTTCCGAATTACAAGCCACTGTTTCTTTCATACTTGAAGCACAACAGATATGTACAACAGCACACTATGAAATATTCTTTTCCAAAAATAAACATAAATTCAATACCCAGAATAAACTTCGATTCATTACCAAGAATAAACCTAAATTCAATACCCAGATTAAACTTCAATTCATTACCAAGAATCAATAAATATAGTCTCAACAAAATGAAAAACTACAGTCTCACAAAATTAAACACTTTCAACATGAGGCTACCTCGAGTGAAGCTATTAAGACGAAAAGAAAAAATACTGACGCCAAGGACACGACATGCATCTTACCACAGTTCAATGTCAAATAAGACTAAGGATTTTTTACATAGGCTTGTTAATAAGAAAACTCCTCCAGTTGATATGACGCAGTACGGATTCGTGAGCGATAAAAAAATGCATCCCACAAATATGATGAATCCTGTGAAATTGAAGGCACAATTCAATAGATTAATAGGTAAGTCTGTCGATATTTTAAAATTCTTAGATGATTTAGGGCCGGTCTCTGTCCAGAGACGTCCTTCCGAGGTCGTACTCCGGGGTTTCCGACCAAAGGCAGTGATAAGGAAAGTGAGGTTTTATTCGGCAAGAGCCCGGTATAGCATCCATGAGTGATTTCCACTCGGGGAAAAAAAAGGGGCCTGTCTCTAATAACATCGTCAACCTCCAACGGCACGGTGCCATAGCGAGGCGTAGCGCGGTGACGTATGATGAAAATGGACGGTTCCGTGCTTAGACTATTTAACTAGTCTGTTTAACTAAACTTAAATACCTAATATAAGGTTCCGTGTCCTAAAATGTCACAGAACGGTGCCGCAACTTAACCCATTGTCGTGCCTGCGTACATAAATGCTTGGCATAACATAGACCTCATCTGGGCATCTTAAAATAATTTCACATATTAAAAATTGTGGATAAATATTCCGAACAAGCTAATGCCAATGCGGTTATCGTACCCGTTATGGGTATAAGAGCTAGTACCTAGGATCAATATTAGCCCATGTCCTTTCCGAAACTCGGTTAGTGGGTACAAAAATGCAAACGAAACAAATTGAAGACCTTCTGAGAAAAATCCAGGTACCCTTAATCGTAGAGCGTGTTAAAAACACTTATGAAAGTAGATGAAGCGAAAGCTATACCTATTATGTCTATGTCAGGATCGATGCAAGTGAAAAGCCATAGTCTCTGCTTACCCCGGGGAAACAGGCGTGTTTATATGTATGTATGTATCAAATGAGAGGTGAACCACGTTTATAAGTCGCATCGACAAAACTCGCCTGCTCAGAAGAGAGCAAGCTAACGCCGATTAATTACTGATGATGACTGATATTTATTAATGACTAGCTGACCCTCGCAACTTCGTTTACGTCACATAAGGTGTACGAATGGAGGAGTACTTCTTCATGAGACTCATCAAGCAGCGTGTGAAACGGCCCTGTTTGCTTAATCATAAAAGAGCTTAAAGATTAAGTCGATTCTAAAACAATTCAGTCCACGCCTTCGGCGCGGACTGAATTATTTTACAATAGCCTTAATCATTAAGCTCTTTTATGATTAAGCCAACACGCCCGTTTAGACTCACTTTCAAAAGAAACGTTGAATTCTAGATTTACCGAAAGTTGAGTTCTGAACTACATAACCCTCAATATTGAAAATTGTATGGAATAATGCTTAAAGTACTCCCTTTCAGACACCAAACAAATATTTGAAATCGAACCACGCAGTGAGAAGTTATAGCTAAAAACCTATTTTGCCTTTCATCCCCTCTCCTGAAGGAACCGCGCAAAATATCGGGATCAAAAGTATCTAAGAACCTTCCTCGGACTATAAGCTTAGATCGTACAAAGTATCATTCAAATCGGTTCAGTAGTTTCGGCGTGATACTTAGTCGGGATACAGACAGACAGACAGACAGACAGACAGACAGACATGAAAATTTTAAATTACATTTTCGGCTTCAGTATCGATTAGAGAACGCCCTACACTTAAAATTTTCAAAATATCTTCCATGTACAGACTCCCGACCCTCTACAGTTTTATTATAAGTATAGATGATACTTTAAAAAAATACAATAACTTCAGAGAGTAGTGCTATCTCGCTGATTGTAGCTAATTGCAACGCGATGCTGCGGGCATCGAACATATCGCACAGGTGGCAAATAACAAAGGGCCATGTTTGGCGCATCTACTATGCGGAGCGTTGTGATCGGTTAAGATTTTTTCGCGCGTTTCGTAAATGAGACTTCTGCGCAGGCTTTTGTACATCGGCGTAAATTATAAATGGGGTACTACAGCAAACCGCAACGCAAAAGTGAAAACATTCAACTTTATTCAAATGTGATATGTTGGACAAACGTACAAACAAATAGACAAAAAATTTAAAAAATATATATAAAGCCCCCCTTTAGCCTTTCTTATTTTCCAAGTACCTACAGACAGCGAACAGTTACGTTTATATCGGGCAAATTGAAATTTAGTTCATCGAAAAGTAGCTTAAGCTCTCGGAGTTTATAAGTGTTCTGTGAGCAAAAGGCACAGATTACCGAATATTTACTACGTATTGCAGTTAAAATTAAGATTACTTCGCTTCGTTAACATATTCATACATGAATATTTCAGGTAGGCCCACCGAGAAGATAATAATACCAAGAGTAAGAGCTCCTTCAACGCCACATGGACGTAAGTACCATAGTAATATTTTCCTAAATATCCGGCACGTCCACGCGGATTTTTACTTCTTTACAGTCAGCCAATTTACAGCCTACGGTGCCTTTAAAAAGCCGGCCAAGCGATTCAAATTCGCACATTCCGTACCAAAAACACAAAATATTACGTGTGTTGTGTGGAAGCCCCCCTAGTCCCCCTTTTTTTCTGATTTTAGTATTTGTTATTATCACGGTTCGTGAGATACAGACTCGTGACGGACAGACTGGCATACGTGAGGTATGCCAGTCTGTCCGTCGGACGGAGAAGTCTCATGAATAGGGTCCTGTTTTTACCCTTTGAGCACGGAATCCGAAAAACTGAGTGAGAACCAAAAATGAGTTTTGTTTATGGGACCATGGGTAAAATTCCCATCCCTACTTCCCTACTAATATTATAAATACGAAAGTAGCTCTGTCTGTCTGTCTGTCTGCTACGCTTTCACGCCTAAATGGATGAAGCGATTGAGCCGAATTTTGGTACGGAGATAGTTTGAGGCCCTGGGAAAGACATGCCTATGTCTTTCCCAGGGAAACGTGACGTTAAAAAGTAGCCTTACTTTTTAACCGACTGCGCATAAGGAGGGTTATGATTTTACGCGGTCAAAGCCGCGGGCAACAGCTGGTATTTTTGAATGCAGTAGGCGGGCAGGTACACAGTGTCCGTGTCCCTCAGTAGTTATGGCACTGTGTGGTTTTGGTTGTATACGAGTCCGGATTGGAATTTATCGGTGTATACCAGTAGTTCCATTGCGTAGTTCCATGATGGAACTACTGGGATTTTTTTATCCCAGTAGTTCCATGGAACTGTTGTCTTGTTTTTTCGTGTCCCAGTAGTTCCATTACGCGAATTAAAAAAACAGTTAAGTAGGTAGTGAATTAATTATCATATTGGAGATCGGAATTTACTACGTAAAAAAGCTCTTACTGATTCAGTGTTATTTACTTTTAGATAAGAAAAGTTATGGATTTGGAGGAACTACGGCTGCTGGCGTAGGACCCGAGAACAGAACCACCATGTCGATTCAAGCTGGCGCTCAACCAAAACAAACGAGAAAAATATTTGGTTAAATTAGTGAAAATACAAAAAAAAAACGTAACTTATGTAAGAATTTTTATTAAATATGAAACAGTTATTGTCAATATTTTATTAATAAAAAAGTAAAATTATTTTCGGTTATTCAAAGTTTTATTGCTTATCTACTAGCTGATACCCGCAGCTTCACCCGCGTAAAATTTGTTCCCGTGGGAAATTATTCCCGGGATGAAAAGTAGCCTATGTGTTATTCCAGACTATAATGTATCTCTTTACCAACTTTCAGCCCTATCCGTTCAGCGGTTTGAGCGTGAAAGAGTAACAATCATCCACACTCACAAACTTTCGCATTTATAATATTAGTAAGACTAGCGGACGTCACGCGGTTTCACCCGCGTAGATCCCGTTCCCGTGGGAATACTGGAATAAAATAAAGCCTAATCTTTTCTCTTTATAATATTAGTATAGACTAGATGGCGCTTGTAGCTCCACTCACGTCAATTTTTTTCCATGGGAACTTATTTCCGGGAAAAAGTGTTTTTTTTTTGTTGACGCGGCAAACGCATTTACGCACCTTCATCCCAGCTGCGGGGGCAGCTGGGATGGTGTGTGGGACTCCCGGCCCGGTCCGGAATGGACCGTCCTACCCATAGATTTAGAATGTACCGAAAAATTCTAAATCTATGGTCCTACCCACTTAACCCCGCGGTGTTCCTCATCACCCTTTAGCCGGGCCGAGGAATATCAAAAGTTTATTCACGTCGACCCGGCTAGGTGCGCCCCGTTTATACGGGGCTCTCCTCGGGGGAGCCACATGGGCGGCTCCCCTAAGCTACCTAAGAAGCTGAAGACCACGCCTGCACCGCTCTCGAGCGCCCCTCTGTAATAGAGGAGACAGAGAGCGGCTGGCGCAGGCGTGCGCTAATGGGCACCCCCGGAACACGGAAAAGGTGCCCACCGCCATGTGACCGTTAGTGGGCGGGGTCCCCCGACCTTACGCCCACGGTCAAGAAACAATCGGAGGCGCGCAGTGACTCCTCACCGCGGCGCCCCCGAACTGCACGGCAGAGCGGGAGCATTATCCGTTACTCCCGCTCCCCCGCACAGTGCACCTCCCGCTTTGCCGCCATCACTTCGTCAACTGGCGAGGTGACAGCGGCCCAGCACTGTTGCCGCCGGTCGCACCGTTATTCACGACCGGCAGCCCGAACTGCATGGCAGGGCGGGAGCATTTTCCCAAACTCCCGCCCCCCACGCAGTGCCTCTCCCACTTTGCCGCCATCGTCTCGTCAGCAAAGGTGGCGAAGCGACGGCGACCCAGCATTGCTGCTGCCGGCCGTGAATAACGGCACGGCCGGCAGCAACACACACCACCGAGCAACCCACAGGTGGGTTACTTCCGCCTCGGCCGGAATTAGCCAGAGTAGCACAACTCCCCCACGAGAGGAAGGGGAGTGGTCGCTACTCCGTTGCCCAGGATGCACCACGAGGAGGATTCGACCCATTGGGGTCCTTAAGATGTTAGTAGGACCCCGCATCCCAAGTAGCCAAGTGTTATTCCAGACCATAATCTATTTTTTACCAAATTTCAGCCAGATCCATACAGCCGTTGCCGTGAAAGAGTAACACAAATATCCATACATTCTGACATCCATACATCCACACTAATAAACTTTCATCTTCATAATAAAAGTAAGAGTGTTCGGTTATGGTTTCGCAATATAAATTTTTCAAAACGCCCGTAACGCTACGTCCTAGGTAGGCGGTTCAAAGCGAACGCGATTTTGAAGCGGTGACACGCGAATTCAACGCGACGCGGTGCGTCGCGGCGGCCATCTCCTACGTGCACGCGAATCGTCTCGCACAGCCGCCATACATCATACAGTTCGCGCGCAAATATCAAACCAACTGATCGCGTTCGCTTCATTTCGCGCCGCTCCGCACCGCACCGCACTTGCGTTTGGTCACGTAGGACACTTCAATAGGTTTCAACTGTTTGTTGGTATTGCGCCGCACCGCGCCGCTTCGCGTTCGCTTACGTAGGACGTCGCCAAGGCTTCAACTTGGCTTAACGATTGTTATTTTACCGACAACCGAGTTTTCCATAGCTGCCAATGGATCGTTTTGCGAAAGTGTTAATATTGCGTGTACTTAGGTACCTACTTATATTCACAGAGGACAGATCTTTGATTAAAATCCAGACCTAGGATGGACAGACAGTCATTTGGTCATTATCTTGCCGCCACAGACTGCCTCTGTGGCGCAGTCGTTAGTGATACCGCCGGCGGCGCTGGAGGTCGTGGTGAAATTTTTTAAGTCGTCCACAAAGACTTATCGTGAGTGGTCAAAGAACTTGGCTTAAGACTGCCTCTGCGGCTCAGTCGGTAGTGATACCGCCTGCGGCGCTGGAGGTCGTGGGTTCGATTCCCACCGATTTGTCTCAAGAGTCTGGGTGTTTCTATCTATAATATGTATGTATTTAAAAAAGTATATAAGTATTAATATTCGTGATCTGATACCCATAACACAAGCAGGTTATTCGCCATTACTAGCTTACTTTGGGATCAGATAGCGTTGTGTGCAATGTCCGTGAATATTTATTTATTTTCATAGTTTTCTAAAATACGAGCCAAGTGCGTGCCGGACTTGTGCGTGTAGGTTGTGCTTGTACTTCCTTTATTCTGTGGTTAGTGGTTATTAACTTGTTAGATAATAGTTGCATCAGAAATACGTGCTCTATGAAAATTTCAACTGTGCAACTGTCTTGGTTTATGGGATACAGCTTGGCAACAGACAGACAGATGAACAGTGTCCCGTTTTACCCCTTGGGTACGGAACCCTATAAAATGCGAATAAACTTAAGCACATTATTTAGTAAAAAAAAAACAAAGGATTGAGAAAAGAATGTGCATGCTTTATTGTGAGCGTATGTATTGTATCTTTTAACATTTTAAAGACTACCTACTATTTATTTTTCGAACAACAACAGACTCCAGTAATCGCTCCAGCGCACTGAAACTGGTGCTGGAACGCAGGTGGATAGTGGCATGTGCATCCTGACTCCTCTTTAACTTGTGTTTCTTGTGCCTCTTGCGGTTTTGTAGTGGGGCATTGGCATATAGATACATTGCTTCTAAGACTAGTTTTGCTGTAGTTTCTTTTAGACTTCGCTGGGTTTAGAGTTTCGTTTCCACTTTGAATATCATCCTTACTTATTTGTCTACCATCTTTAGTTAAAACACTGCCTCTTCTTGGTGGAATATCAGTGGGACCTTTTGCCATATTCACAGAACTCAAGTCTTTTTTATTTAGGTCACTTCCTCGCCTTTGTGGTGGCAAAAGGTCCCACTGATATTCCACATCAGTGGGACCTTTTGCCATATTCACAGAACTCAATTCTTTTTTATTTAAGTCACTTCCTCGCCTTTGTGGAAAATCGCAGACTCCCGGAGGCATCGAGCAAACTTTAGGTTTTGCTGTTTGATCAAAAATTTCTTTGGAAATATCGGTACAGCTTCCTTTTTTCTGTGCGGGACCGCAGTTGACTGGGCAACCGGGTTTTAAGCAGCCAGGAGTGCTAGGACATGGAAGTTTAGGCGGTGGTGGTGGTGGTGGTGGTGAAGGTTGTGTTCTGTGACATGATGGTTGAGATATCGTCAGATCCTTACATGGTGGTCGTGCTAGATGCAAGCCACTACATTGAGGTCTTAAATGACAAACAGATGTTTTGATTGGTATTTGGGGTGTAGGTTCTCGCTCACACTCCAGAGCTGCCGATTTATCAAAACTTTGTCTGCTTGAACAACTTGGCTTTTGCTGTAGGGAACTGCAGATTGATGGGCAACGAGGTAATTGAGGTGGTGGGAGGCTTTCCACAGTGGTTCTTCTCTGACAACATGGTTCAGAAATCCTTAGATCCTTTAACGACGGCCGATTCAATTGCTGTAAATCACTGCATTGATGTCTCACAGGACAAGGTTTTCTTATTGGTTCCCGCTCACATTTTATAACTAACGAACGATCTGTCGAACCTCTATATGAATTGCCAGATCTTTGTGGTATGCCCTGATCACAAGTTTGGATACTCACATGAGCGCTTGGTGGTTGTAACCCGCATTTTTCACATTTTGCTTCTGGTTTAGGCGGGAGGAGCCGTGACGTTTTTCTGGGTTCTGGTGGCTCTTTATTACCACAAATTTTACTACAGCAGCTTCTACATTCCAAAGAGCAGGCTGAAGGTGGGCGGGAAAGACAGATATTGTTGGTGGTTTCGGGTTGATGGAATGCACAATCGGAGACAGGTGAAGATTCATTCCGGTTGGTTTTCTTCCCAGACATGTGGTTAATCGGGGTGCTAGTTTATCAAATTAAACCATTTTAGCTTAACCAGTTCATTAGAATTTGGTTTTGTTTTGAGTATTTGGGTTTGTTTATAAAAAAGTTGTGTACAACATTTGTCGTTATGCCATTTCGTTGATGATAATATTATGACATTTCACTACAGATTATCGGCGTTGTGTCTTTTCTTTATTCTTGATCTCGCTTTGAAGGATAACTACCATGGAGTTTATCCATATCCATACTAATATTATAAAGCTGAAGAGTTTGTTTGTTTGTTTGAACGCTAGTATCTCAGGAACTACTGGTTAGATTTCGGAAATTCTACAGTTTGATAGTCCATCTATTGAGGATGGTTATAGGCTAAATAACATTACGCTAAGACGAATAGAAGCGGAGCAGCAATCAAGAATGTTTCGAAAACGGGGAATATTTTTTACCGTCTGAGAGCTTCCGAAGCGTACGCTGATAAATGGTTAAAGTTACATAAAAATTGTGTAATACAAAATGGTTTCTCTTAAAAAGTTCTAAAAAAAAGTCCGCGACAGCATATGTCTATCTTTTAAGGTTCGCTCACAATAACCTCATTTGTCTGTCTCAGGTCCGCTGACAATATTTTAAAACTGAAGAATTTGTTTGTGCTAGGATCTCAGAAACTACTGGTTGCATTTCAAAAATAATTTTACAGTTTAATAGTCAATTTATTGAGGATGGTTAATGACAATATACCATCACGCTAAGACGAATAGTGGCTTAGCAGCCATGAATAATGTTTTGAGAACGGGGAAAATTTCTTTCTTTTCAGAGCTTCCATTGCGTACACTGCGTAAATGGTTAAAGTTACGTAAAAATAGTGTATTATAAAATTGTTCCTGTTAAAAAATTATAAATAAGTCCTTAACAGCATATGCCTATCTTTTACGGTTCGCTTACAATAACCCTCTTAATAAGTTTTAAAATATGAGCGAGGCGACGACGGCAATAATCGTGGTCTGCAGTAGTAGCCAGTCAAATGAACGATAAGAACCGGTCAAGTGCGAGTCGGATCCGTACCAAATAAGGACGGGTGGAAGTAACATTATATCACTTTACATTTCAATACCACGCCTCTCTCCTTCTCACTCTTATGTGACGCAACCGAAGTTTGCGGGTCAGCTCTACTGAACATAAGCGACGGAGTAAATGCGACGGGAAACATTATATCACTAAATATTTATACCACACTTCTCTCTTTCTCACTCCCATGTGACGCAAACGAAGTTGCGCGGGTCAGCTAGTGGTAAATATTATAACTTCCAAAGGCTGCTGGGGTAATTAGATTGAGCCGTAAGCTTGACTGCGACATTAGTAGTAGGTACTTATTAAAAATGTGTTTATAGGGTTCCTTATTTCAAGTAAAAATGGAACCCTTTCTGAATAACATAGTTAGCTTAGATTGTTATTTTACTGACACCGGGTTTCATTTAAAGTTTTCCTTCCCTACGCAATAGATCGTTTTGCGAAAGTGTTTGCTTAGTCGCCTTTTACGACACCCTCGGGATGAAGTGGGATGGTGAAATTTTGTAGTCTTCCCCATCACCACACGGGCCCCCGTTTAGGTCTATGGTCCTTTAAAGCAGTAAAAAGTAAATCTTGCAGCTGTGCCTCACAGAAACTTCAGAACTCGAATCTTGAAGTGTTTGATTACGTACTTTAAAAACTGCTTTTTATGGCTCCCTTAGAGGAGCCTGGCAGTCGGCATGATTCGGTTGAGATTATGAATGAAAGAAATATCAAGTTAGGTACGTTTAATTGCAAGAAAAGGCACTAATTTCATTACACCGTTAATGGCACTGGCCAATAGCGGAAAAACAGGGGGGAATTTTTCAAAGCAAAAAAAAAGACAGACAAAACTAAAATTTTATCGGCTGAGATTTTATTAAAAGCAATTTTTTTTATAAAAGAGTAAAAGAGGCGGACTTGACTTTTTAATAATAAAAATCTTGCTATCAGTTCTTATCAAAAACTCGATAGGTACCTACTTGTTTCTTATCTTCGACAGATGTTCTAAATTTTAATATTTTGATATGACGTACAGACCTATCTATAAATATCTTGATCTTTATTTTTTCCAGTTACATACTTACTTAGGCCGAGGCCGCACTTGCGGTTATCGCGGCGGTTTCTAACCTCAAAATGTCAAAACATTGACTTGATTTCATTGATTTTGACAGTTTGATGACATTTTGAGGTTAGAAACCGCCGCGGAAAACGCAAATGCGGCCTCGCACTTAGCTATAAATAATTTGGAGTCTGACGCTTTTATTGGCTTCTAGGAGCAGCTAGCTATGACTCGGTTTTTTTCGGCATCTTTGGAGTGACGTGACCTCAATCCACCTCAATCTGACCTCCCCGACTCCGATATGTTTTTCAAAGACATTCACATGTTTAGATTTGATAAAACGTTATTTAAGTACTACTGTGTCAACTTTCATTTAATAATACATATAATTATCGTATTTTATCTTTATCCACTTTCGCAATGCATTTAAAATCGTATTAAGTATTTAATCAAGACCTAATCAATCAATTTTAATTATTGAAGGATAGGTCTAATCTACAGTTTGTCTATAAAGTCGTGAAATGAATGTTTGAGGAACTAAAAATAGTTATGTGTGTGGCAACACTGGCAACAAGAAACATAAGTACGTCAGTTGTCAATAGGGATGCAATATCGTTCTTAAAAAATATCGATATTGGAATATCGATATTTTTCAATATAAAATATCGATATTGAAAATATCGATATTTATAAACGATATATCGATATTAATGAACGATATATCGATATTAAGAGATTTTCCTGCTCTTGTTTTTTTTAAAGAATAATGATCGCACGGAAATAACCTTTATTATTCTACTTTTGTTCATAACTCCGCTTTTTTAACCGATTGCCATGGAACAAAGCTCAGATTTAAGCTTAACAAGATCTCTCTATAAAAAACGCTAAATTTCCGTTCAGTAGTATTTGCGTCCATAGCGAACAAACAGGCATAAGGACCAACAGACAAGAATTAATAAAAACGTTGTGTGCAGTATCCTTCGTTAAGATATTATAATTTTTAAATATCTCCGTTGTACAGACACGACCACTTTACACTTTAATAATACGAGTTTGTCTTACCCGGCCGATTGTCTTACCCGGGAATCGAACCCAAGTAAGACAATCGACCAAATACCTCAGCGTAGCAGTCGCATGCACTATCACTCCGCCACCGTGGCAGTGGCAGCCATACAGCATAGTGTTAAGTTTATATTTTAACATTTTAATAGTTTTGGTAATTCAAATTAGATAGCTAAAATAAAACAATCTATCAATCAAATCTGGATGTAGGCCTTTCCAAATTTACGCCACAATACATTTGTAAATAACACATGAAATTCATTTCATCTTAACTCAGTTTAATTTACCAAAACCTAAGTGTCTTGGCATATCAAGATAAATACCCAAATCTTTTATTTAAAATATTCAAATTATTGTATACACTTGTAAATAACACATGAAATAAATTTCATCTTAACTCAGTTTAATTTACCAAAACCTAAGTGTCTTGGCATTTCAAAATAAATACCCAAATCTTTTATTTAAAATATTCAAATTATTATAATTTTTGATTGAGGTAATAATGCTTATAACGAAATCATCTCACGCTCAAGAATAAATCGTCGAAATTTTGGGTTTCAATATGGATATTAAAATATCGATATTTCGCTCATGAAGAACGATATATCGTCGATATTTTTGATTCCGATATCGATACTAAAATATCGATATTTATAACCGATATATCGATATTTCAAAAATATCGATATATCGTTTGCATCCCTAGTTGTCAATGCTATCGTCGAATTTCGTTTACTCTCTCACGTAACTTTAATGTTTGGATTAAACTGCAACAAATTGAGACCAAACTACGCATAAAGGTTTGAGAAATGAGTAAAGAAAATCGGAGTGGTGCGCAGGAAGTGATTTTTAAAGTTTTTCAGTGATGTTTCGCGGAGTATCAAGCTGGACAATTGTTGTGGGATTTTGAGGATGTTTATGAGCGAACAGCATCTTTGGTGGGTATGTAATCGTGTTATTGTTTGTTTTGAATCTGTCTGAAGTTACAAATTTACTGAATTTACGATTTGGAGACAAAAAAAAAGGCATTAGCATATTTTTAGGTTAGAATCACAACCTCACAATCTATATGTAAGTCAGTGGTTAGAATAACATTGTTAGTAGGTAATTTTATAGTACGACCTACATTTTTGATACTCAGTTCAATCTGGTTTTCTATAAATTTTTTATTTTGAATTAATTGCTTCATGTCAATAGTTTGTTTCCATTAGGTAATTAATTTTCTTTTTTTACTCTTTTCAGGAAAATCAGAGAGTACAGTTAGGCGAATATTTAACGAAGGTTTTAATAATGAAGGAAAGTTTGAAACTCCTGGGAAACACAGAAATGTTGGCAAAGAAAGAAATAGACGATTTTAATATTTGTGCGCCAAAAAATCCTTGTCAGATGGGGGAAAGTTACAGATAAAACATGTAATTACATGATTGTGGCGAAGCAATTGGGACTGCTAGGCACCTGCTGGTGGGTTGTAAGACGCTATTAGACCGGGGCTTCTGGATCTGGTTCAATAACTTTATTCTGGATCTGATTCAATAAAACAGAAACAAAATTAAACATGTATAATGTGTTTTATTTATTAACTCACTAGCTGATGCCCGCAGCTTCGCCCGTGTCAAATTTGTTCTCGTTCCCGCTTCCCGTAGGAACTTATTCCCGGGATGAAAAGTAGCCTATGTGTTATTCCAGACTATAATGTATCCCTGTACCAAATTTCAGCCAGATCAGTTCAACTGTTCGAGCGTGAAAGAGTCTCACATCCACACTCATAAGCTTTCGCATTTATAATATTTGTATTGTTCCCGTTCCCGCTTCCCGTAAGAACTTATTCCCGGAATAAAAAGTAGCCATGGTTATTCCAGATTATAATGTATCCCTGTACCAAATTTCAGCCAGATCCCTTTAACCGTTCGAGCGTGTAATAGTAATAAACATCCACACTCTCAAACTGTCGCATTTATAATATTAGTACGATTTTACTCGGAACGAACTCCTCGTATCAAAATCATTTTGGTCGTACTATATAGGGTTGCATACATGCATTCAGCAGCGCCCTCATTTAATTTCACGACTTTATAGACAACTTGTATGTATTCTATGTTACTCTTAGATCATCTAACCATCGATTAATACATTTTTAAATGTAATGAAATTTGTATGTCTTTGTGTTTCCCCCTTCACCCGCTATGAAAACTGGCAGAATATTTTTGTACGCGGTGGTTCGCAAAGGCTAGTCCCGAGATATATGGTCTAAGATGTTACTACGCCATTTAATTTTGGACTTGTATTGTGTATTACTTTTAAATTACAGATATGAGTTCTCTCCCTTTTTCTAAATTCACCTTTATTTTTATAGTCTGATGCCAAGTTGATCTCTCGTTCAGAAACCATCAAAGTATTGTCAGAGCAAAATTATGCACGTGATTATGTAACATCCGTTGGCGTTGGCTTTTGACACATCTGTTTCCTTTGACACTGTGCGTCTGGCGCGGTGCGGTGTGTTAACGGTGTGTAGAGGAATTTCCATCGGATTTAAAACATGTAAGTAATCAAAAACTGTGTCCTAGTCAGGCTAATATCTGCCTTTTATTACGCTAAGATTGTTTATCAAAAGTTTCATAGTATAAAAGTGATTCCAGTAATAAATATCGGGAGATTTGTCTTATTCCCTTACGTAACGCTAATGAAGGTTTCCACGTGACCTTGCTCCATTATGAATAAATATCTTAAATTGTCTAAGAATTTATGAATTATCTTACACCTGATTAGGTTTATTGTGCAAATTTGTCATTATCCATGAACGAAGTATAGATCTGGTAGGCTGAATAAAATAGAAACTGACGTCGTCTGCATCAGAGCGGTATTGATTGATTGAAGATTTTTTGTCATGACATTCGAATTGTGTCTTGTAGTTTTCAGCGGTTTATTAAGTTTAATTTCTGTGTCTGTACGAATTTCTGTTTATTAAAAACGTAACATTCTACGTCAGATAACCTTCGTCTATTCGTATTGACATGTCTGGCCATGGCATTGATTTTGGTATCTGTTTCGTAATTCGAAGTTCAAATCAAGTTCGATTTTCGTAAATTAATATTGTTTCGCTGTTTTAATTGAATAAAGAAAATAAAGGTAGGAACATACCTACTTACATTATGAAATATACTTAATTCTTCTTAACTTAACACTGAAAACATAAATAAACTACGAATATAAAGTTTAAACAGAATAATGTACCAATTTTATTGTTATGTAAGTTGTTTACATGCTTATATTAAAAAACTCGATGTTAAAATTGTATTTGTCCAAAAATCGAAATGTTAATCCCGGTTGCTCCACAGGCCCACTATTGCTAGTTATCTTGTCTCAAGATAGCTAACTTACAAAAGTAGAACATTGAAAATCGAAATTATATATTCAACATGGGAAGAGCTACCACCAAATCGTGGGACAAAAACACTGAAAGGGACTACTAGAATATTGAAACCTTAACTTAATCTGTTTCAATTCAATTCAAAGACTTCATTCAATAAACCAAGATTCAATTTGCCCGTCTTAACATAATTCATTCATTAATATTGTCACACCTTTTATCCTCGAAGGGGTAGGCAGAAGCATATTGTATGCCCACCTTTTACAGCATCCCGGGGATGTATTCGGGTGTCGACATTTTGCATTTTGTACTCTGTCTCGTCTTCACATAGGGCTCCAAGATTTTAGCAACTTGATAATCATATATTTATCTGAATAATGTTTGTTACAGAATAATGTTCTCATCCATGATAGAAGCGGCGCGGGGCTCTCCGTTCCGGGGCCCCCTCACCCCCGCTAACTGCCAGGCTTCTACACCAGCACCATTAGAAAGCTCACAGGTAATTAATTGTAACATTCCAGCAATGAAACTTGATCCAAATGTCAGTTAAAATTTGCCTAAGTAAAGCACTGCTCAGCTAAAAGGTGGATGCTGTTTTCCTCTTCTTCCTGGCATTCCGGGCACATTGGGTCGTCCTTTACTCCTATTACTGTCAGATGACTGTTAAGGCGACAGTGTCCTGTTACAATCTCTATCACTAGCCTCATGTTTCTTCTTGTAAGTTTGATCAGTTGGCTAGTTCGCTTCAGGTCCATTCCTTTGATGAAGATCTTCAACTGTCTCATTCCATCAGAAGATCTCCATCTATGGTTGGTACGGTGGTCTTCTGTTGATTACTTCCTTGGTGATTTTATGAGCGATAGTAAGCGTAGGCTAGGCTCATTCATCTAAGCAACTACTATTGCCCAATGATGAAAACTCATGCCTGAGGGAGAGTTGTGGTGTTCCCGTTGTCTGATTTCACATTTTTGTGAGATCTTGCTTTTAGCAACGTGGATGATGGAGGCATTGCAGCAGTTGCCCGATGACCAATGGATTATGAGATCTGAGGGCACAGTAGAAATAGTCAAAGTACATAAATATGTATTCCCAAAGAATCTTGTATTTCATTTATTCACTACTAGCGGACGTCACGCGGTTTCACCTGAGTTATCCATCTGGTTGGTCAGTTAAAAATAAAAGTTCCTAACCACCCACCTGTGACTGTATAAAATAAATAATGTCCATAATGTCTACTTTATCAATATACCCACATGTCTATATGGCAAAACAAATGAAGATCAGCAAAACAAATGAAGATCGACAAAACAAATAAAGAGCGACAAAGCAAATGAAGATCAGCAAACCAAATAAAAATCGGCAAAACAAATGACGGTCGGATAAACTAATTACGATCGAAAAAACCATAGATTTAGAATTTTTCGCTAAAAAAACACATGCAGATCAATAAAACCAAAGTCTATAAGCAAGTTGAAATGGTCAAATTACTTGCAGCCATATTTTGCAATCTAGATGCGATTACCATTCAAAAAAATTGGTGCAAGCCATTCTCAACCTTATGAACATGCATAATATGTATTTATTTTTTACATATCTATGATCAGTGATGTCTAATAACGTTTAAAAGTACATTTTTAGAGAGTGACATTTAGGTCGAGAATTGTTTATCACCTATTTTTTGAATGGTAATCGCATCTAAATTACAAAATACGGCAGCAAGTAATTTGACCTTTTCAACTTGCATATAGACATTTGTTTTATTGATCTGCATGTGTTATTTTAGCGAAAAATTCTAAATCTATGGTTTTTTCGATCGTAATTTGTTTATTCGACCGTCATTTGTTTTGTCGTAAAATTGTGTTGTAAAAAGACAACATTGTATGTTTCATTATATGAAACACAAAATTAGTATAATTTGAAATACGGAACATACAGTTCATACCAATCATTTTATGTTTCATATTATGAAACATACAATATTGCCTTTTTAGGTCCTCAGATCTTCATTTATTTTGCCGATCTTCATTTGTTTTGTCGATTTTCACGTTTTGCTGATCTTCATTTGTTTTGTCGATCTTCATTTGTTTTGTCGATTATCATTTGTTTTGCTGATCTTCATTTGTTTTGTCGATCTTCATTTGTTTTGCTGATCTTCATTTGTTTTGCAATATAGACATGTGGGTATATTGATAAAGCAGACATTATGGACATTATTTATTTTATACAGTCGCAGGTGGGTGGTTAGGAACTTTTATTCCTTACTGACCAACCAGGTGGATAACACAGGTGGTCGGTTGGGAACGGGGGCGCGTAACTCCCGGTCCCATGGGAATATGGCAATAAAATATAGCCTATGTTCACGGCAAAAAGTGAAGCTTCCCAACAGGAAAAGAATTTTTCAAATTAGTCCAGTGGTTTCGGAGCCTATTCGATGCAAACAAACACAATCAAATCTTTCCTCATAAATTAGTATAGGCTACGGAACTGTGTTGGTGACCACATCACCTTGTGATAAAAAGGCTTGCCTTACTTGGTAATCAACAAAATAAGTAACCGGAGCTATGTTGTACACAGGGCATGGCTGCCGCCGCTGTGGTACAAGGCGACTCGTGCGAGTTTGCCTCTGGAAAATACTTCGCGTTATGCGGGCTCGGCGGTATCCTGTCTTGTGGTGAGTTGTATTTTTACTGACTACACTTTAAGACGTTTGATTAAAGCCAAAGATAATATGATAGTATTACATACAGATCGGCAACGCCCTGCCTCCCACTGAGTAAGCTTCCCCATCCCCCCACCAAAGTTAATGTGTCTATTGCAGTGACAGTACTTGAGAGAGTGTCACTGCGTTGCATTACGTATTACTAACTACGTACTTTGTGCTATTGCTTTGGTTTAATTTGGGCTTAGCCGAGGGTAGATTTAAAAGAAAATAGTACCTACATACATGAGATTGCGTTCTGTTCCTTATTATTTTGTTTCCATAGCTAGTGACCCTAGTATACTCACACACACATTCAAGCTTGATTCAAGCATTTACATTACGTGTATATTAGTGTGGGTGAAAACGAACATTTTTGTATGGAGTTTCCGCCCTGTGTTAAAGCTTAAGAAGTCTTCGGTTTGATTACTATGATGACTATGGGTGCCTTTTCACCAGAGATGTGCTCAGTGGATGCGATTGAAACCAATCGCGGTCGTCGGTTCACAAATACATACATACATAATAGAAATAGTCACGCCTTTATCCCCGAAGGGGTAGGCAGATACATAGTATATACCCACATTTCACCTTATAGATTATGTCCCACGTAAAAGGTGTTGAGCCTATTGCAGTGTTGAAATGGACAGGTGCATTATAACTTTTCAAGCCGCCCATATGGCCTTCAATTTGGCTTAACGATTGTCATTTAAGTGACAATTTTTCGAGTTTCCTTCTCTACGCAATGGATCTTTTTGTGAAAGTATTCCCTTAGTCGCCTCTTACAACCCTTGGGAAGTATTGGGATGGCGACATTTTGTACTCATATTCTACCTATTACGTGGGACATTAACCTATAAGGTGAAATGTGGGCGTAAGTATACTGTGCCTCTGCCTACCCCTTCGGGGATAAAGGCGTGTCTATATGTATGTATGAGACATATTCACTATGGAGAAATACATAGGGTCCGTAGTGGTCTTTGTATTGTAGAAGACTGCTTTAGTGACAATGATCTATTTCTATTTTAGTCTATACCAAAATAAATTATCTATTCACTAGCTGATGCGCGCGGCTTCGCCCGCGTGGAATTTGGTTCCCGTTCCCGCGTCCCGTGAGAACTGTTAAATAGGTACACTTTTAGGAATAAAATAAAACTTGAAATCACAACTTTACATTTACATTTATTTGAGCAGCGTTACCGCCTATCTAAGCGTTCAGAATGAAGAGAGAGCTCCCAATGATCTTACCGCCATTTTATACATTTACCCCCAGAAGCTGCTAATTAGACAATACCATTTAATTACACAAAACTAACTTAGCAATAATGGATAATTATCAATTTTAGTACTCGATACAACACATAGTTATCATGTAAATAATTATACAACTAAATAGTGATGTTGAGTATGTTGGAGTAAGCGCCATCTATCGTGGCGTATTTGTAACAGAACATTTACCCGGGATAAAAAGTAGCATATGTGTAATTCCGGACTACCTATACTCTATCCCTGTACCAAATTTCAGCCAGATCCATTCAGCCGTTAGACTATAATGTATCTCTGTACCAAATTTCAGCCAGATCCATTCAGCCGTTAGACTATAATGTATCTCTGTACCAAATTTCAGCCAGATCCATTCAGCCGTTAGACTATAATGTATCTCTGTACCAAATTTCAGCCAGATCCATTCAGCCGTTAGACTATAATGTATCTCTGTACCAAATTTCAGCCAGATCCATTCAGCCGTTAGACTATAATGTATCTCTGTACCAAATTTCAGCCAGATCCATTCAGCCGTTAGACTATAATGTATCTCTGTACCAAATTTCAGCCAGATCCATTCAGCCGTTAGACTATAATGTATCTCTGTACCAAATTTCAGCCAGATCCATTCAGCCGTTAGACTATAATGTATCTCTGTACCAAATTTCAGCCCGATTCGTTCAGCCATTAGAGCGTAATTGAGTAACAAACATCCAAACATCTTCACAAACTTTCACATTTATAATATTAGTAGGATTCTACACTTCAAAAATCTATTCATCATAAGTACTTCTCCACACTTGGTGGAATGTACACACGTCAAATCTTGACCTTGTGTGCTCAAGGTTGGAAGCGATAACGTGGTATTTATAGTATAGACTTGAATAATTACCATGTAGACTTAGTCTATATTGTCTACTAGCGGACGTCACGCGGTTTCACCCGCGTAGTTCCCGTTCCCGTGGGAATACGGGAATAAAATATAGCCTATGTTACCCGCAAAGAGTGTAGCTTCCCAACAGTGAAAGAATTTTTCAAATCGGACCAGTAGTTCCGGAGCCTATTCGTTACAAACAAACAAACAAACAAAAAAACAAATCTTTCCTCTTTATAATATTAGTATAGACTAGCGGACGTCACGCGGTGTCCCCCGTACTTCCTGGTCCCATGGGAATACGAGAATAAAATATAGCCTAAATTCACTGCAAAGAGTGTAGCTTCCCAACAGTGAAAGAATTTTTCAAAACGAATAGGCTCCGGAACTACTGGACAGTAGTTCCGGAGCCTATTCGTTACAAACAAACAAAAAACAAATCTTTTCTTTTTATAATATTAGTATAGACTAGCGGACGTCACGCGGTGTCGTACTTCCTGTTCCCGTGGGAATATGGGAATAAAGTTTTGGCAGTAGCTTCCAAACAATTAAAGTATTTTTGAAATGGGTTCAGTAGTTTCAGAGCCTATTTAATGCAAACAAACAGTCAAATCTCTCCTCTTTATTATATTGGTATAGATACATTATAAAAAATGTTAAGTTCGTTTTAGTTACAAAATCTCGAAAATCTGCATTAATTGAGCTCAAATTTCGACACGATATTCAACCTACTTCAGAGATAATTTTAGCTACATTTAATATTTTATCCCCTCTGAAACTTCCTATCACGCCTATACCGCTGAAGCTATTTAAATGAAAATTGGCATAGAGATAGTTTGTGTCCCTAGGATCTACTCTGCCAGGAAGGACATAGACTGCGCAAAAGGAGGGTAATGATTTTAAGGGATAACGACTTCTACGCATATGAAGCCGCAGGGAACAACTAGTGTTTTATACAATGGTTTTGTTTGATACGAAATCTTTGAATTAGGCTTAAACTAGCGGCATTTAGTAAGGCACGCAAGGGAACGCAGTGCCCCCCACAAGAAATATCAAACCCTAAGGTACATTATACCTTATGAACCACAAGAAGCGCTCGTGGCGAAGGGTTCCGTACAAAAAACGACGATGTCTCAGAAATTGGGTCCACTTCTTTTGGGTACAGAATCCTAAAAATTACATTTACCTTCGCCAGAATAGAGCGTTTCAAAAGATCGTTCCTCTGTCGAACTATAAAAACCTGAAACGACCTGCCCGCACACGTGTTTCCCTCATCTTACAATCCCGGGTACTTCAAGAGGAGCGTGAAGAGGCACATCACAAGGCCGCCAACTTGAGGACCACTGTCAGAAGTGGCCCCCAACCTAACCTATCCGAGTCGAGGTACTCTAGTCGAGGTGTTAACCATTCGCTTATTATGGTTAACACCTCGACTCGAATAGGTTAGGTTAGAAGGCCCGCCTTGCCTTCGTGGTTATTAACCATTCGACACCAATTTGATGGGGGCCCAGTTAACCATTATCAAATTTTGATAGGGCAACTGGTCCTCGGGCCAGTTCCATAGTGGGCCGAATGTCCCCTAACCCGGCTTTCCATCAGGCTGGTGGCGACGTCAATTTGGCGAGCTAAATATAAAAAAAATACCTGGTGACTACTTCTGAGGTATATTCACAACCACTTACAGATGACTTCCATCCCACTGACTTAGCGTGGCCCCAAATACGAGATGACAAAAAAATCTACCGAGCAGAATACATCAATAGCCTTACTCCAAATTCCTCCCACAGGTATCACACACACAGCGGTAGTACCCCTCGACTTGGTGAAGTGCCGTCTCCAAGTAGACCCTGACAAGTACAAGAATGTGGTCAACGGTTTCAAGGTGTCCGTCCGCGAGGAGGGCATGAGAGGTCTCGCTAAAGGATGGGCTCCTACGTTCTTTGGTTATTCGCTACAGGTAAGATATGCTATTAATTGTTGACTTTTTTCCATGTTTAATTCAAACGGCTATAGGCTCATCCTATAATGTGGAATGTTATAGCAATAGGCGAAATTTGGGTGTATAATATGCCTCTATTTCTTTGGCGATAGTCGTCATTATGTATTAATATGTAAATCAAATAACATTAGACTTTATTTTAAACTACAAATAAAGAATCTTTAAATGAGCATTTCCATCGAACATTCTTTTTGGAAACTGTACTAAAATCATTCTTTACATAACTAACCACCCACAGAGAAAGGACTTGTTAAAATTTCACCCCCTAAGAGGGTAAACTTGAGGGTTAAATTTTATAGAAGTATGTCACGAGCAAAGTGGGGAGACACCACTAGTTCAATAAATTTTATTCCTAAGCAATAATCAAACAAAAACAAAATTTTCTAATTGTTCCTACTGAACTTACTTAAGACAAAGCATCTTATATGACCTTTATGTAACCAAAAACTCTCCATCCCTCTTACACACATACTATAATCATCTTCTATCTCTCTCAGGGTCTCTGCAAGTTTGTTTTATACGAAGTTTTCAAGGTGTAATATAAATAACATGATTATAAAAAATATCCAATTGTTCCTACTGAACTTACTGAAGACAAAGCATCTTATATGACCTTTATGTAACCAAAAACTCTCCATCCCTCTTACACACATACTATAATCATCTTCCATCTCTCTCAGGGTCTCTGCAAGTTTGTTTTATACGAAGTTTTCAAGGTGTAATATAAATAACATGATTATAAAAAATATCCAATTGTTCCTACTGAACTTACTGAAGACAAAGCATCTTATATGACCTTTATATAACCAAAAGCACTCCATCCCTCTGATACACATACTATAACCATCTTCTATCTCTCAGGGTCTGTGCAAGTTCGGTTTATACAAAGTTTTCAAGTTGTAATATAAATAACATGATTATAAAAAATATCCAATTGTTCCTACTGAACTTACTGAAGACAAAGCATCTTATATGACCTTTATATAACTAAAAATTCTCTCCATCCCTCTTATACACATACTATAACTATTTTCTATCTTTCAGGGACTCTGCAAGTTTGGTTTATACGAAGTCTTCAAAGTGCAATATAATAATTTGTTAGACGAAGAAACGGCTTACACGTACCGTACATTTGTGTATCTCGCTGCGTCTGCATCGGCTGAATTCTTTGCTGATATTGCTTTGTCACCGTTGGAAGCTGCTAAGGTAAGATAATTTGTCAGTAAGGCTGTGAGTTTGTGTTATGGGGTTTAGACAATTGTAGTTGTAACTGATTTGATCACAAAAGATTAGGAATGGTCGCAGTGCAGCTGCTAAGGTAAAATAATATGCTTGTAAGGTAGTTTGTGCTATGGGGTCTAGACAATTGTAATTGTAACTGTTTTGATCACAAAAGATCAGGAATGGTCGTAGTGAAACTGGCTTATAGGTCTGAAAAGCCACATTTTAGAACTATGCTGAAGTCCCAGTTTCGAGTATACCGGGTAGGAAGAAATATATTTGCTAATGTTTCTTCCGGAGTTTACGTGTTTTCTATATTAGTATTTGGAAAGTATATGCAGGAGTATGATAAAATTGTGTTTTTAATGGAAAACCTAACCTAAATAGAAACAATCGATCGACGTCGACTAAACCATTCTGCCATCGATCGATCGATTGGTATGTAGAAATTATCGATCGACGTCGACTAAATCATTCTGCCATCGATCGATGTTGTCGATCGACGATCGATTGATTGGTGTGATAGAAATTATCGATCGACGTCGACTAAACCATTCTGCCATCGATCGATTGATCTAATAACACCCTTAGGTTTATCAAAATACTGAGGGTTCAGTTAGTTTTTTGATCAATATCTAAAGTTTTTGATCAAATACCTGGTTTTATCATAATTCTGCGACAAATACCTACTGTTATAATTTGTCTAAATCCAATAACACAAACTTATATTATAGCCTAGATAACGTTCTGTGAAAACATCCCAAAATATATATTTCTCTTGCCCGATGATGACAAAAAAGCGCTTGAGGGATGCCAGCGAACATAGTCAGTGTCATGAATTATGTACACTCTGTGCGAACAGCGTGACTTAGTGCGTTGGAGATGCCCTGTGAATGCTAGATTATGAGATCTGAGGGCTTATGTCATAGGCTATGGTGACCTTTTTCCATCAGGTGGGCCTTATGCTTGTTTACCACCTTAGCGGTATAAAATATAAATAAAACCTTTGTCTCACTGAAACTTGAAATCTGCTGGAAAAATTTGACTAATTTTTGTTTTGCAATTTTTTATGGTAGTCGAGAGAATGTTTATTGGAAAAAGAAAGGTTGAAAAATTATACTCGGCAATTAGGCCACCCATTGTACTGTTCAAAATCTGTATTCCCCATATTCATATAGCTAATTAGCTATTACTAGTTGACATTGTGGGATAAAGTAAAGAATAGCGTGATAAGGGAACATTGCGGTATGACAGAAGATGTAGTGACTAAGATAGAGAAAGGGATGCTCATCTGAGCATCCCTTTCTCTATCTTAGTCACTCTCACTTATCTCTCCACATGTCCAAACCATCTGGTTTGGACATGTGGAGAGAATGAATGGAAATAGGCTGACGAAACAGATTTATGAAGCGAGAGTGAATGAGCAAACTGGTAGGGGTCGACCTCGGCATACTCATGTCGATCAAATCGATAACCTTCTGAGAAAAGGCCAGGTCAAGAGTACCCTTAACCGAAGAGCATGTATGAAGACACTTATGAAAGTTGAAGAAGCGAAAGTTGTCTGCCAGAATCGTAGCAAGTGGAAAGTCATAGTCTCTGCCTACCCCGTTGGGAGACTGGCGTGATGTTATGTATGTATGTATGTATTACTAGGTGTTAAGTATACGAAAAGCATTATTTCGAATCCATTCTAAAAATGTTAGCTCAATTTCTGTAAAACAAATTTGCAAGTACATATTTCAATTTTTTCAAGGTCCGCATCCAAACCATGCCCGGATTCGCCAGCACACTTCGTGAGGCGTGGCCCAAGATGGTCCAAAACGAAGGCTATGGCACCTTCTACAAAGGTCTAGTCCCACTGTGGGGCCGCCAGATCCCATACACCATGATGAAGTTTGCCTGCTTTGAGAAGACCGTTGAACTTCTGTACAAGGTAATATTTTAATGGTATACTTGTTCACAAGGGCCATAGCAATTTAAATTTTGTAAGTGAATAAATTCATTCTCCAAATGGAATGTGGAACTTACACTCACTCATGCCCACACGCTCACTCATACCCACACACTCGCTCATACATACACTCACTCATGAATACACACTCACTCATACACACACACACACCCACACACCCACACACACACACACACACTCATACACACATACACACTCAAACACACACACACACACACACGCGTACACACACACACACACGCGTACACATACACACTCAAACACATATACACACTCACACATGCTCACATACACAAACAATTCACTATTAGATGTTTTAGCGAGGCCCAGGCATCCGTTTGTGACGTATCTATATCTCTTCAATGTTTTATTATGAAATTACCCCCTTTTAAGGTTCCGTACCCAAATGAAAACTGTACCCTATTCATGAGACATTGCTGTCCGTCTGTCCGTCACGAAGCTGTATCTCAGCAACCGTGAAAGCTAGAGAGCTGAAATTTACACAGATGATGTATTTCTGTTGCTGCTTTAACAAGCCTCGTGTGGCGACGGGGTCAGAGTACAAAATGTCGCCACCCCAATACATCCCGAGGGTATCGTAAGAGGCGACTAAGGGAACATTTTCGCAAAAAGATCCATTGCGTAGAGAAGGAAAACTCGAAATGAAACCCGGTTGTCAGTAAAAGGACAATCGTTGAGCCAAGTTGAACCCCTAGTATCAGTAGTCCGATTAAATAGTCCGATGATCGAACTACTGAGACTTTTCCGGCTCAGTAGTCCGATGATGCAGATGATTATAGATCATCGGACTACTGAGTCTTTTAGTCCGATTCGACATCCCGGAATACGAAATGGATGCAGTAGTATTAACTTTTGTTTTGCATATTGATTTTTTCCCACATGCTAAATATTAAGCAATTTTATACAAAAAAAATAGCATGTTAAAAAAATGCAAAACAAATGTTAATAATATTGCATCCATTTCTTATTTCGGAATGTCGAATGTCTAAATTAGCATGTTGGAAAAAATAAATTTGCAAAACAAAAGTTAATACTACTGCATCCATTTCGTATTCCGGAATGTCGAATCGGACTAAAAGACTCAGTACTCCGATGATCTATAATCATCTGCATCATCGGACTACTGAGCCGGAAAAGTCTCAGTAGTTCGATCATCGGACTATTTAATCAGACTACTGATACTAGGGGAAGTTGAAGGCCTTATGGGCAGCTTGAAAAATTTCAACTGCACCTGTCTATTTCAACACGGCAATAGGCTCACCACGTATTACGTAGGACATAAAACTGTAAGGTGAAATGTGGGCGTATACTATGCCTCTGCCTACCCCTTTGGGGATAAAGGCGTGACTATATGTATGTATGTATGCTTTAACAAGAAATACTATAATCAGAAAAATAAGGGGTACTCCCATACAACAAACGCGATTTTTAATCGCATTTTTTTGGTACGGGACTCTGTATGCAAGTCCGACTCGCACTTAATCAATTTTTATTTATAACTAGCTGACCCGCGCAACTTCGTTTGCGTGATAAATGAGGAACCGCTCGACCGATTTTTTGCAAACTTCACATAAAACATCTACTAAATAGTCCGAACAAAGCCTAAACATTTGGTTTGGATAGGTGAGCTGGTTCTTGAGTTATAAAATTACAACGAAAAGTGGCATTGATTTTTATATATATAGACTAACAATATTATACCTCATATTCACAGTTCGTGGTACCCAAGCCCCGAGAACAGTGCTCCAAGGCCGAACAACTGGTTGTAACGTTCGCTGCGGGTTACATTGCTGGTGTATTCTGTGCCATCGTCTCCCATCCCGCAGACACCATCGTGTCTAAGCTTAACCAGGTATTTGTAATACTTATCTTACTAATAGGAGAAGTGCTAGTGGCCCCGTGGACTTGGTGTTCTGTAAACGACTTAGACCATATAACACGGGACTAGCCTTTGCGAACCACCGCATACAAAAATATTCTGCCTGTTTTCATGCAAATGAAGGGGGAAACACAAAGACATAAAATTTCATTGCATTTAAAAATGTATTAATCGACAAACGCGTAATGGCTGTTGTGTGTTAATTGTTATTGTACAGTCAACTACAATGTAATGTACTAGTTTAATCATATAAAATGATGTACTGATGTACAGGCTTTTCATAAAGCCAAAAGACCAAATGGTCATGTGCAATGGCAGAAAACAATGCTTAAGTAAGGCGCATCCTGTGGTTAGATGATCTAAGGTAAACGATCACTGCAGTTAGCAACTTTCACTATGGCCGGTCCATGGATGGGTGACCATTCATGTGACCACTTTGTGACATTTATTTTAGCGTTTCCGTGCTTCGGAAGGCACGTTAAGCCGTTGGTCCCGGTTGCCAGTAAAATGGCAGTCGTTAAGCTAAGTTGAAGGCTTTATTTCAACAGCAGGCAGTCACAACCTGCGCCTGTCTATTTAAACACGGCAATACGGCTCACCACCTGTTACGTGAGACAAATTATACAAAAAAGGTGAAATGTGGGCATATAATATGCCTCTGCCTACCCCTTCGGGGATAAAGGCGTGACCATATGTATGAATCTTACTAATATTATAAAGAGGGAAGATTTGATTGTTTGTTTGTTTTGAACCAAAACTACTGAACCAATTTGAAAAATTCCTTCAATGTTGGGAAGCTACACTCTTCCCGGTCAACATAGGCTATATTTTATTAACGTATTCCCACGGGAACGGGAATTATGCGGGTGAAATCACGTGACGTCCGCTAGTCTTACTTCTTACTATAATATTATAAATGCGAAAGTTTGTGAGTGTGGATGTTTGTTACTCTTTCACGCTCTAACGGCTGTAAGGATCTGGCTGAAATTTAGTACAGAGATACATTATAGTCTAGAATAACACATAGGCTACTTTTTACCCCGGGAATATGTTCCCACGGGAAGCGGATACGGAAAAAAACGTGACGCGGGCTTCAGCTAGTATATTATATTTTAGTGTGTGACGGTAGGAGTTAAAAATGACCCCAATTCATCGGGGTCGTAAAAGTCTACTAAAGGAACACTTGCAAAACGCTCCATTGCGTAGAGAAGGATAACTCGAAATGAAACCCGGTTGTCAGTAAAATGACAATTGTTAAGCCAAGTTGGTTGGTTGTAGGGCGTCACAACCTACACCATCTATTACACACAACAAAAATAAATGAAATGTATTATGCTACCTCTGCATAACTTTCGAGAATAAAAAAAGACGTGACTGTAGTTCGAGGAAGTGCTCGTGACCCTGCCGTCTCAGTGTTCTGTAAACGATCACTGCAGTATGCAAGTTTCACTGTGGCCAGTCCTTGGATGGATGACCGTCCATGTGACCACTTTGTGATAGTTATTTGAGCGTTTCCGTGATTCGGAAGGCACATTAACCGGTGGTCCTGGTTGCCAGTAAAATGGCAGTTGTTAAGCCAAGTTGAACGCCTGAAGCCGGCTTGAAAATTTTCAAACAACGGTCAGTCACAACCTGCGCTTGTCCATCTCAACACGGCAATACGGCTCACCACCTATTACGTGGGTACAATTTCAAAAAAAGGTGACATGTGGGCATTATAATTATGTCTCTGCCTACCTACCCCTTTGGGGATAAAGGCGTGAACATGTATGTGACTGTCGTATGTATTTTATTCTAAACTGTGATCGTTTTTTTATACATATATTCTTTGAAAAGCAAATTCAAAACGTCATAATATAATGTCTTTTTCTCCTCTCTTTCCAGGACAAAACCGCAACAGTCGGTTCAATCATGGGCAAACTCGGCTGGGCCGGAGTATGGAAGGGTCTCGGACCCAGGATTGTGATGATCGGTACCCTCACAGCGCTGCAATGGTTCATCTATGATGCTGTCAAGGTAAAGTTTTATACTAATATTGTATAGAAGAAATATTTGAAATTGTTTGTTTGGTTTGAAAAGGCTTCAAAATTACTGAACCGATTTGAACAATTCTTTCACTGCTGGGAAGCTACATTACCCCAGGTGAAATAGGATGTATATCATTCCCGTCTTCCCACGGGAACGGGAGCTAATTAGTAGTAAGTTTTAATCCTATGAAGCGCTCGTGGCCCCGCGGACTCAGTGTTCTGTAAACGATCACTGCAGTAAGCAACATTTACTATGGCCGGACATGGATGGGTGACCACCACGTGGACCACTTTGTGACATTTATTTACGAGCGTTTCCGTGCTTCGCAAGGCACGATAAGCCGTTGGTCCCGGTTGTCAGTAAAATGACAGTCGTTAAGCCAAGTTGAAGGCCTTACGGGCGGCTTGAAAAATTTCAACTGTGGGTCGTCACAACCTGCGCCCGGGTCGGCAGCGCGTGTGTAGCGCCTCTGGTGTTGCGAACGTCTATAGGCTACGGTTACCAACCTTCCGGTGGGCCGTAAGCTTGTCTGCCACCTAAGTAGAATAAAAAAAAAAAATCCCAGATATACTAAACGATTCTTACTTATCGCTTTCAATTTAAATATTTATCAATGATTATAATTTCAACCAATTGTTCCTACCGAAGTTTCTGTGGACAACATTATCAATGAGATTACTACCACAACAGAAAACACATTAAAAAAATAATTAATTCCATATTCAAATTTAATCTTTTTTTTTTCAGGTATGGCTCCGAATGCCCCGACCACCACCAGCGGAAATGCCCGAGTCTATGCGCAAACGGTTAGAAGCCGAAGAAGCCGCGAAGTCAAAGTGAAATGTTAGCCGTAGTTAGTTCATTCGCACAACGCGCGGGAAATATCTTGGATAGGAATCTGAATGTATAAAAACTTAATATATACTAGGCTGTATGACTAATCGCCTTTGCGTGTGTTCAGTGAATATTTCTACTGAATCTACGAATAATGAATACTATAGAAGCATAATTCGGCTCAAAAAATGGCACCACCAAATGGGGACCGCGGAAGGCGTTGCTTAAAATGGGGACCGCGCGACACATTTAGTCCGCGCTGTCACGCATAGCGTTCGGTTGTGTCACCGGAACCAATCTGTCAGTGATTTTAATGGTTTTTTCGCGTTAATTATATTTTAAATATGCCTTCGTGTGTTCTGAAGTGGTGTAGAAACCATACGGATATGAAAAACGCTGAAATCACCCTCCATAGGTGAGTAAATATTCATTTTAAAAACACGTACTGGTGACGTTGAAAAGTGTTATGCAACATGAACTCAATTCGAAAATTAAATTATTTTTATGCAGTGTTTATAGTATGTTAAGCGCTAAGGTAATATTGTTAGTACGATATTATATTAGTAGGATGATATTATGCATAGAAATTAAATTATAATTTGAATTTCACGGATTCCCAACAAATGAAGTCCAGCCTGAAAAATGGGTAAATGCGATTCGTTTGGAAAGAAATGAACGTAATTGGATGCCTAGTCAGTACAGTAAAATGCGCAGTACAGTAACATACACTTTTAAACTAATGGTGCCTATTTGTAGGTACTGTAAGATATTTTATATATGTATTTGCAATTAATAAAAAAGATGTGTTTAGCCAATATAAAAGAACGAAATGACGTCACGAAACCCCTTAAAGAAAGCCATCCTATAGAAAGCAATTACGACGTTATGTTGTTAAAAGCATAATCGAACAATTTGTCATAATTCGTTTGCATTAATTTGCTAAAAAGGAGTCTTTACCAAATTCCAACCGCCATAAAAATTAAAAAAACTAATTAATTTTTCCGAGGCACATAATTGTAAAAAAAACCGTAACCGTTTTTCATTTTTAGGCGTATGTTGTTCAATGAATAGAAAAATAATAACTTTCTATTGATTGAACTTATTCAATAACAAGCTTTCTTATTATTGTATAACACCGTCCACGTTTGCCGCTTCGGGTGGGGCGCCGAGCCGCCATGACCTTGGCGCGACCAATCGCGGGCAAGTGTTGAACTATGAATGTGTGCGTGTTGTGTTTTATTGCTGTATTTTAGTATGGGTAAGTTGCTCCAAGATTTTGGCGGTAACTTTATAGAAGTTACATTTCTATAGTATTCATTATTCGTAGTACTGAATGTACAAATTGAATTTGGAATTATTAGGGGATATGATCTGAGTTAGTTCAAATATGGAATTATTAGTTGATCTGAAATTATTATTTGAATATGGAATTATTGGAGATATAGAAATAGAATAATTTAAAATTCAAATATGAAATAGAATTTGAGGATTGAATAAACAATTTCGAATATGGAATTACTATCTCAAGGCGGAAGTCGGTCAGATCTGAAATTGGAATCTTTCTTTTTTTTTATTTATTCGAGTTTAGATACCTATGACATTCAGTCAAGATATTTTACTTAGCCGCGCGATTTTAGCAAAAATAATACCTATGTTCCATGTACCGCCGCGCAGTATATTTTGTAGTACATTGTGATTACCATGTTTACAGTATATTATGTAAGTAAAATATGATCATGTTTTAAATTATTTTTTTGAAAATAAAAATATTATTTTTATTTTATTTTTATTTTTTATTCAGTTCTATGTAAATATCGAGTTGCGTGTTATTTATGATTGTATGTATGGACACTTGAATAAAGTTGATAGACTCAGTGCTTGTGATTTTAATGGTATTATACGCTTGTGCTATCAGATCTACTAGATCTTGGAATAAAAGAACTATGATAGAATTATTTTGCAGATCGTAGGTACAAATATTTGTTTCGAGCTTGAATACAAAACTTCACAAGTCGCCATTTATCAAAGAATGTTTTGAAAATTAATCTAAAGATTATTCAGGTGAAGCATATTGTTTCATCAATGGGTGACATACTACTCTCTCGCTCGAGACCATGGTGCGAGCCATGCTCTCCAGCGGGAGTAGGTGGGACTGCGCCGCCTCTTTCTGCGAGCAGGTCATGTGAGTGAAGGAGGCGGCGTGGCAGGAACTGGCGAGAACTCTCCCACCCGAGTACCGCAGTAGGCGCCGACGTGTCTTCGCCGAAGACTATCGGCCTCCATGACCGGGGGCCTAAGGATGGTGAGAGGGTTGCTCACCGTCCTTACAGAAGCAGGTCCATGACGGCAGCGTGACGTGAGCAACTCACGTATGCCCCCCTCTTTGAAGCGGGATCACACCCGAAACTCCCCAAAGACGCGGGATATCACCCAAACCACCCCCTAGGCGAGGACGCAGTGGTGGCCGTAGGTCTGTTGGGAGTCCTGGGACATCCTTCCGAGGGCTTACCATAGGCTGTTGGGCGTTACGTGAGGTTTTTTTAGTCTGTAGGAGTCTGGCAAAGCATCCATGAGAATTTTCCCTCACGTTAAAAAAAATGGGTGGCATACTTCGGGTAGTTAAAGCAGGCACTGTCTTTACGACTAAAGCATTGATTTTATCCCAATTTACACACTGGAACGCATTCAGATAGTATCCTTCCCGGGAAGTCGTTCTGCTTATTGTATGAATCAAATTTAATTTGCACAAGAAGCCCATTAAAATTATATATAATGTACCTATATACAAATGAATAGAAAAACAAGTTGGGTTTTCCAGCGGTGACGACATTTTATTTTGGAGAAACTGGTTTGGTAGCTTGGACTCTACGAGTCAGATTAGTAAGTTAAGGTCACTGAAAACTCCCATTGTTGTGAAGAAAAAAAATGTTTTCTACATTATACTGTATTTAAAAATAAAAATCTTAAATAAATTAGGGTTCCGTGCAAAAAACATAAAAAACTAACGGTTGGTTAACTATTAAGCATAAGTAGCATGCTACTCATGCCGAAAGTTGCCCAACCTTTTTCTGTCTCGCCACATACGGTTCTGCTCAGAAAGCTCGGCGAAACTTTCCGAAATACGACACTGAAAGCGCAAATAGAACCTAACGGTTGTGTTACTTTAAGCGTAAGTAGCATGCATTTACTAGCATGCTACTTAATGCTAAAAGCTTTTATTTCTGCCTCACCGCAGTGGATTCTGCTCGGAAAGTTCGGTGAAACTGTTCGATATACGACCCGGAAGGTGAGAACAGACAATTTTCTATTTGTATTTGCACATGGTAGACCGCGACTTTGTAAGGGTAGGACCGGCCACCGGCCAAACAGACCGACCACGTGGAAATGTCGCAAACGGGGACTGGATGCGGAAGAGGCAGGACCGTGTGTTATGACGTGAATTGGAAGAGGCCTACGTTCAGCAGTGGACTGCTATAAGCTGATTTGATGATATACTTCTATAAGCCTCGCACGTTGATATTGCGCTTGGCGACCATCTTGGTGACGTATGTCGAGCAGTCAGTACTAAAAAAAATACCGTACGCAGCTTCGCAAGGACAGCGCGCGCTCGCGCTACGTCGCAATGACTTCACTTAGCTGTCATTATGACAAGGTTCCAGCGCATTACCAACTTGCGGGGCTTATACATTAATATTTATTTAGAAGCGCTTTGAGAGTAGCGAAAAATTCGAAATTCTCTATGGAAGCGCTTGTAGTACTGCTTGATCTGGTTTTTATAACATCACCTGCTGTAAGCATCATTCGATAATCAGTTGTGACTTCAAGATCGGTGACTGTTTCTGACTTCGTTAGTCATGTAAAGCCATTGATCCTGGCTACAAAAATCCTGCGGCTGTAATTTTCGACACGGCAATTGGCTTAATACCTACTACGTGGGAGAAAACGTAATTTGCTCTATTGTATTTATTTGGCAGTGAGACAAAACAAACAAGGAAAACAGTAGACGAACTTTTTTTGCCGAGTAGGGCGAAAAATGTATTGTGTGTTTAAGAGTCTGTATGACGTATATTATAGTGTATGTGGGTATATTATAGTCACAGTATTATATGTTGTATACAGTGTTATAGTCGTTGGGTAAACCGTATGTTTGTCTGCCACATGGTATTAAAACTAAATGTGGCCATAAAATGCCTCTGCCTACCCTCCGATTTTCGGAGAAATATGTATATGAGAATATGTAGATATTATAAACAGACACTTTATGTTTTTATAAGTTTATGAAACCTATGTGCCGATTATCTCGGCACTCAGCATCTTATTAACAAGTTTACATGAAACGAAACGTGTAGGTCGGCCATTTTGTTTTCACAGCTGATTTGATTAGTTTGCTTCAGTTATAGAATATACTATATAATCTGTGCTTCAGTAGATAAATTGACTTGAGTTTGCGCCGTGTAGGATTTCCTGTGGATACAAAAAATATCGTGTATGTAATTACAACTTACTTTAATTCATTTATTATTTTTATAGTTGATACCTACTTAATCACTGCAGATAGATTTTTACTCAACTCATAAATGCAATTACTTAGTTGTTTTAACTTTTATACTTTTTATTTGTAAGTTGGTGTTTTTCAATCTAATTTAATTAAGTTATTAATCCGGCTTTAAAAATGAAGAGATTCTTAAATTCCAGCTTTTACTCGAACGTTACAAAGTTCTTTTAATATAGAATCATATTTATCTAAAGACTTTGTAACTTTTAACGGATTAGAATTTGGAGTTAATTTTTGCTTCTTGTTTGATTGTATAAATTTTTGTTATTCTATAGTCATCTAATTAGTGGCGATTGTAGGAAAAATTACTATTTTGTGACTGCGATAATTTTATTTACATTTCGGCGAAGAGCGAGGTCATAAATGTTCAAAGTTGAGAATTTTCCTTATTTGTTTGTTTTACCTGTTTCGAATGTTTCGATTCCTTTACTTTGGGCTAGATGGCGCTGTGCAACAATCCCTATTTCCGCCGGAAATAATACTTAGTGTGCGTACACACTAAAGGCTCATCCCCGGTTAGCTATGTGTAGCTAAGTGTAGCTATAATATTTTTTTTTTATAAGTACTGTCGTGGTACAGCGTTAAGAATTTTTCGAAACGGTTAGCCGTAAGATGACGGAGACTGCCATAAACGGTTTGTGACATTTCGTCTCCGTGTTTCGTAAGACACGATAAGTCGTTGGTTGCAACACTTGCAACTGCTAGTAACATGGTTGTCGTTGAGCCAAGTTGAATGCCGTATAAAAGCTTGAACATCAGGACATAGCCAAAGTTTCTGTTCTTTTGTTTTGACGTGAGGAAAATCCTACATGGGTGCTATGCCGGACTCCTACCAACTAAAAACCACAGGAATCCCACCTAACAGCCTACGGTTAGGGGCCCCGGGTAAGCCCTCGGTAGGATACCCCAGCAGGTTCTTTTTAATTTCATCACCGCAACAGCATTATTATTGTCGTGCAACATCGATTAAAAACTGTAAACGTTCATAAGCTAAACTGATCATTTTGATCATAAGGCGGGTCATGTGCTTGTTTGCCACGACAGTAGCATTTTTCTAACATCTCAATGGGAGTGGGGGAGTGGAGGTCTGCAGGTTTTTCGTATTTTTATTGTAGGTAGTCCGCTTTTAATAACTTCTCTGCTAGGGGAGCAGTGATCTGGATTTTAAATAGTGATTCTAGAATATCAACTGACCTCCCGCCTTCCAATAGTTCGATTCGAATACCGACCTCCCAACCCTACCTGTCAAATTTTGGCGCCTTTTCCTCGAACCCAGTGTGGATGTGGAGCGCGCATATTGATATTTTTTTTTTCATAACTATCAGCGGGCAATAGCATCTTAAACATCAATCCAAACCATGGTATTTTATCAGAGTTATCTACATTTGAGCTGATAACTTATGATATCATATCGGAAATAAATGTCTTTACTTAAAAACCTGTCGTCAGGTACAGTGGTGTGCTTGTTATTTGTGTAGAACATTATCTATTAAATAACATGTAAGTAAAAGAATTTAACTTATAAACTGTAGGTACAGATAAATTTTCATTTTCAAAATTTTCTGCTTATTTGCTGAGGTCGATCGTGAGTAGTGGAATATTGGGCATTCTGTCCCACTTTAAGTTCGCATCGTCGCTATCGCTCCTTGCTCACGTGGGACAGATCGCCCAATATTCCACATTTTAAAAATGTAACCTAACCTAACATTTTTATAAAAAATAATTTAAAAAATAAAAATTGCTGAAGCTCCCTCCATGTTCATTACTTACCATTTATAACCCACAACGTTTTCTGTATCCAGTTGGGTTCGACTACTTGTAGTTATAAATATTTATGTTATAAATTCAATTTTTCATTATGAGTCCATCAGTATTGCATAGCAAACATGAAATTCGTTAAACAAAGACAATCGTTACAGGTCAATACAATCTGTGACGATTTGACAAAAAACAAATTACGTCATGGAGAATTATTACCGAATACTGTACGTTGCATCATTTGTGGACCATCAAATTGTGGAAAAACTAATTTATTAATTGGTCTTCTATTGCATGAAAATGGCTTGACATTTAAAAATGTTTATGTATACTCTAAAACTCTACATCAACCAAAGTACATCTTTTTAGAAAAGGTTTTACAACGAGTACCAGGTATCACTCTTCATAAATATCAGACAAATGATGACGTTTTAAAAGTTTCAGATGCAAAACCAAATTCTGTGATTATTTTTGATGATGTAGCATGTGAAAATCAAAGTAATATACGTGATTATTTTGCCATGGGAAGACATAAATTGATTGATAGTTTTTATTTAAATCAAACTTATACCAAAATACCTAAACAACTTGTAAGAGATAATGCTAACCTAATTGTGCTTTTTAAGCAAGATGAAGTTAATTTGAAACATGTTTATGAAGAACATGTTAACACCGATATGACATGGTTGAAATTTCGAGAAATGTGTTCCTTAATATGGAAAGAACCTTTTGATTATGTGGTAATTAATAAAGATTGTTCTAAAAACAATGGTTGCTATAGAAAAACGTTTGACACATTTGTATTATTAGATGAAATTTGAATATTTAAGTAGACTGCAGTCTGTTTATTGTTATTCTTTAATTGATTCTTATTCGATTACCACCTATTTTACATAATGGATAAATCATTGAAAAAACAAATTGTTGATGCGACACAAGCTGTCAAGAAAAAAATACGTAAAATGAAGGATTTTGAAGATAATAATAAGCATGCTCTTGATACAGTTTTTAAACCTGTCACAGAATCTCTCAATTTAATAGCCAACACTAATAACCACTTAGCTCTAACAAAAAAGGAGGAAAAAGTAGAACCCAATGAACCGCAAGACCAAGATATGAAAGAAACAGATGATAGCAGTATTGCTAGTAACGAATCGGAACCCTCATCGGACTCTTCATTTCAGTCATTAGTCGGTACTAATCCAGATGCATCATCTTGGTCGTTATCTTCACAAGTACTATCAGATGTTCCATTTGGTATAAGAAATGAACGTGGAAAGCTAATGTTGGGTTCCTCTAACATAACTATTGGGGATAAAGTTATTACTGTAGCCGGACACAAATACGAAAGTACACCTGGGTTGCGAGAGTTACTGTTAAAAAAAGACATTGATCTGAGCTTGGTTAATGACTGTGACAAGCAAAATTATAAGACAATGTTACTTGTAACGAATGCACATCGTCGTGATTTCGATTCAAAAAAACCAATTAAAAGTAATAAAGGACAAAAATATTTGCAAGTTATTAAACCACTTTTCGATCAAGAAAGTAGAAGTCCAAGTTGTAGACAGAAAGTAGGAAAAGGATTACCTTCAACAAAAATGTGGAAAAAAAACACAGATTTTGTATATTGGGATGATCCCAATGAATTGGTTGATAGATTAAAGTTATTAATTGCTTCTCGAGATGCTGGGAACACAGGACTAGACAATGAAATAATATCTATCATTGAAGAACTACGTGAAAGCAAAATCATTAAATAAATAGATCTACTAATGTTATATGTGTGTCATTTTACTATATACCGTTCAACATAATACACCTTTAATATGAATGTAGACAAATTTGGACATTATATTCATAAGCGAATGCGGATATCAGAAATACTTGATTTTAATGATAACGCATTAATAAAATCTGATTATGGAGATTATGACTTGAAGACATCGAGGCTAAAAGGTGTTAAACCTCCTCAAGACGCAGATGATGCAGTAAATAAAGCATATGTAGATGAATTGAAAGGTGTACTAATCCGTGACTTACGAAAATTGCAAAGTTCTATTCCAAATAGTGTTCAAAACCACATAGAGAAAGCTTTAAAAACAATAATGTCTGAGATAGACACTCATTTGGAAAGCAAATTTTACACAAGAAAAGCAGTTGATAAACTAGTTCAAGACGCAATTCAATCTATATTAAAAGATCGAAAAACATAGCCCTTAAAGTTTGTTAAAATGACGAAACAACAAATCGTCAATGAAATACATAAAGCAGCACGAAAAAATTTTCCTCGACGATCTGTAATTTTAAAAGGTATTGATGATTTGTGGCAAGCAGATTTAGCTGATATGCAAAACCTAAAAACCTTTAATAAAGGATATAACTATATTTTAATAGTTATCGACTGCTTCTCCAAGTACGTTTGGGTGGAACCATTAAAAACTAAATCCAAACATGATGTCTCTCTTGCATTTGAAAAAATACTTTCTTCTAATCACAGGATACCAAATCATCTGCAAACTGATATGGGTACTGAGTTCTATAATTCTACATTTCAAAAGCTTTTACAGAACTATAATATTAATCACTACTCTACATTTTCAACCAAAAAGGCTTCAATTGTAGAACGAGTTATTAAAACTATTAAAAATAAATTGTACAAATACTTTAGCTTGAACGGACACTATAAGTGGATAGATGGTGGCTTGAACGGTATTGTGAAGACATATAATAACACAAAACATCGTACTATTAAATTTGCACCTGTTAATGTCAATAAGTTTAATGAAACTAACATTAAAAATAATATTACGAATTCCATGATAAAGGTAGTCCAAAAATGTCGTCCAAAGTTTAAAATTGGTGACAAAGTTCGAATTAGCAAGTACAAACATATATTCGAGAAAGGATACACTCCTAACTGGTCAACAGAATTATTTACTATAAAAAAGATAAATAACACTATACCAATAACATATCGCATCGAAGATAATCAAAAACAAGTCATATTAGGAACTTTTTACGAACAAGAGCTTCAAAAGTCGTCCTGTCCTGGTGTCTATTTGATAGAAAAGGTATTAAAAAAGAAAGGAAACAAACTGTTTGTAAAATGGTTGGGTTTGAATAACAAAGAGAATAGTTGGATTGATAATACTGCAATAGTGGAATGAGTTAATTATATAAGTGATATGTAATTTTAAAGTATATTCATTATTCTTTGGACGATGCAAGGTGGTGGACTAATAAACAATATCATTAATCATTTACCATTTGAACTACACATACCTGGTTATAACTATTGTGGACCAGGAACAAAGCTTTCGAAACGATTACTACGTGGTGATAAAGGTGTAAATAAGTTAGACGAAGCTTGTATGCATCACGATATTGCATACGCAAACTACACAGACTTGCCTAACCGTCAAAAAGCCGACTTACGTCTTTTAGATATGGCTAAGCAAAGACTTAAAGCAAAAGATGCTCGAACAGGGGAAAAGATTAGTTCGTGGATAGTAAACAAAGTTATGAAAGCTAAATTGAAGTCTGGTGCTGGTGTTAAGACCTTTTATAACTTTGTTAAAAAAATAAAAAGAAAAATCAAAAAACTCTCACCTAAAGATGATAAGTCATTAATAAATATGGCTTATATGGTTGCCCGAAAATTAGTTCCATGCATTCCAAAAGTTCGAGTACCTCGAATGATACCTATACCAAAAACTGGAGGCATTCTACCTTTAATCCCAATTTTTGCTGGTTTATCTGCTTTAGGAGCATTAGCTGGTGGTGCAGCTGGTATTGCAAAAACTGTGAATGATTATAAACACGGTCAGAAAAAATTACAAGAAACTGAACGTCATAATAAAACTATGGAGGCTATAGCAATAGGTAAAGGTCTATACATTAAACCGCATAAGCAAGGTCAGGGATTGTTTATAAATCCATCAAAAAACTAATTGATCAGCTACCTAATCGCGCTTTAACTAATATCGATATTCAGAAGTATGGTCATTGTATTCCACATTTTCGAGGAGTTTATATGAAGGATCAGTTACCAAAAACACCTAAACGAATTGAATGTGCTATAGTTAACCTAGATAATTCGAGAAATGATGGAACGCATTGGGTAGCTTATGTTAAAATAAACAATTATTGTGAATATTTTGATAGCTATGGTGATTTAAAACCGCCAAGAGAGTTAATGCTATATTTTAAGAACTGTGATGTTCATTATAACTATGATAGATATCAACAATTTAACACAATAGTTTGTGGACATATGTGTTTAAGTTATTTGCAAACTTTTTGGATTAAATACTATAAATCTTTATTATAATTATAATACTTTAAATAAAAATACTATAAATCTTATACCACTCTTTCATTTCCATCATTTGCAAGATGTCACTCACCTTATCGATAACTGGAAACTCATCGGTATTATCTACCTATTATCCAGACACGTTGCCATTAGCTGAGGAGTATGAATGTGCATTATTACATTTCTCTACATATAATTCTATTCCAAATTTTGATAATACAAACAATAAATTATACTATGGTTCTAAAAATGTTATTGAGATACCTGAAGGAACCTATGAATTACAAGATATTAGTGACTATTTAAAAACTGAGATAAAAGATGCATCTATAACACTCAATTGTAATAACAACACCTTAAAAACTGTGTTATTTTGTACATCAACTATAGATTTTACTAAAGAAGATACATTTGGAAGTTTATTGGGATTTAAAAAGCAGATCTTAGAAGCAAATAAATATCATGTAACAGAGTTTCCAGTAAACATTTTGCCAACGACTGTCATAAGGATTGAATGTGACATAGTTAGCGGTTCCTATATAAACGGTCAATCCAGTCACATCTTACACGAATTTGCACTTAATGTTCCACCTGGATACAGGATTATAGAAATTCCGAAAAACGCAATCTACTTTCCAATAAATCAAACCAATATAAGCTGCATACAGATAAGGTTGTTGGATATAAATAATAACTTAATAAATTTGCGAGGTGAAGAAGTGCAGTTGTATCTACATATCAGAAGAAAACAATGATAGATTATAATAAATATGTGGTACATCCAACTAAAAATAACAGTTCTACTAAAACTATCAAACCAATAAGAGCTCGGTCCAAAAGGGTTATAAAATTGAATAACAATAATAAAGCATTTCTTAAAGCGATCGGTTTGTTGAAATGAATATACTAGATGTTTTGTCCACTCCTGCATACAACAACGCTGTGGAAGGAATTGAATTTCACTCTTACAAGCCTTACGTAACAAGTTTCAATAGAAGCGATGAAATCAGGATACCTATTAATCAACAAGACTTGTATATATTACCATCAGCAAGCACTTTGTTTTTGGAAGGAACTGTTGTTGTAAACAAGGGTGGAAATTCGAAGGAAAGAGTCAGTAACGTTCATTTCACAAACAATAGTCTACTTTATTTGTTTCAAGATATAAGGTATGAGATAAATGGAGTGGAAATAGATAAAATAAAAAACGCTGGTATAACTACCACAATGAAATCATTAATATCAATGAACGAAAACGAGGCTAAAGCATCTAATGCTTGGGGATGGAATATCGAAGGCATAAATAGTGCAAATGGGGGAAGCTTTTCTGCTTCTATACCCCTCTGTAACATTCTTGGTTTTGCAGAAGATTTCAAGAAAGTAGTGATAAACAGCAAACATGAATTAATATTGTTACGAAGTAATACTAATCTGAACGCCCTAAAACTTAACGATGGTGAAACTGTAGAAGATATTATTATAAATAAAATAATATGGCGTGTACCACATGTCAAAGTGTCCGATAGGGAAAAAATAAATATGTTAAAACTGTTAGAAAAAGATCGACCACTCCAGATGATATTTAGGAATTGGGATTTATATGAATATCCGGCTTTACCAAAAACTACTAAGCATACTTGGTCCATAAAAACATCGTCGCAAATAGAGAAACCAAGATTTGTTATTATTGGTCTGCAAACAAATAGAAAAAATAATTCTAAATTGGATATGTCTAAGTTTGATCACTGTGATGTTCGTGATGTTAGAGTATACCTAAATTCAACCTACTTCCCTTATGAAAATTTGAAATCAAGTTTCTCGAATAATCGAATTGCTTTAATATATGAACAATATACTAGATTTCAACAGTCGTATTATGGACGTCGCGCCGAGCCATTATTAAATGAGAAACAATTTAAAAATATTGCTCCGTTATTTGTAGTAGATTGTTCTAGACAACCAGATAATCTTAAATCAGGTCCTGTTGTGGATGTTAGAGTGGAAATTGAAAGTGATATTGATATACCAGATCAAACTTCAGCATATTGTCTTATATTGAACGACTGTATAATCGAGTATAAGCCGTTAAGTAGCGTCGTCAGAAAGATATCATGAACAAAAATACTATTATAGTAGATGTTCAGGGTTTTAAAGATCGTTATAATAACTTTATAGTCAAAGAATTAGCTGTAGCTACGTTGGAACATACTCATATATTCTTAATAAAACCTCCTTACCCGTTATCCTCGCTAACTGATGAAGAAAGAAGACACATTTGGTGGATTGAAAGGAATAGAGGTTACCGCTGGAGCGAAGGATATATAGACTACAGAGAATTTTCTAGAATAATCAAACCCTATTTGAAGGAAAAAAAGGTTCTTGTTAAAGGTAGTGAGAAAATTAATTGGGTTCAAGAGCTATGTGGTCATAATAATGTTTCCGACATATGTAAAAATAAAAGTATTCCTAACTTAAAGACTCTTAGTGATCTTTACTGTAAAGACCTATTTTTGTATAATTGTTTTGCTCATAAGAACTATTGTGCTTTAAGGAATGTATTGTGTATTAAACAATGGTGTTTAGAAAATAATTTTTGTATTTCATAAGTTTAATAAACCGAATAAATGTTTTATTACTATACTGTGTTTGTTTTTCATACTATTTCCTACCCAAGTCGAAATTGAAATGAAAAAAAAAATTAATCATAATACCATTTATTTAATGTCTCAAAAAATTACATTGATCTTAAACCTAACACAATGATAAAAAATGACGCGTACAAAATGTTGAAGCGTCAGCAGTACATCTCTAAGTATTAAGGTGATGTATAACTTACTTAAAACTAAAAACACATTAGTTAAAATGATAAGCTATCACCATGAATTTTCTTAGATATTTTCTTAATAATACCTTCAGCCATGTCCATGATTTCATCAACTGTATCATGAACTACGTATTGAGCACTAAGTATCACACTGTCACTATCTTCACAAAACGGCAACGAAGGTTTGTCTTTGTCGTTGGTGATGTCCAAGATCTTTATCTGAATTAGCTTGACTCCTTTTGGTTGGTTGCTGATTACAAAAGATTTATGAGCTGTCTTTTTAGATTTTCTACAAATAGTTGGTTTTCTTCTTTTTGGTTCAACTTGCGTAGGAGAAAGAGGTAAAATATGTGAGAAGTCAAAGGGGTCTTGAGCGTATTGAACAATACCGTCACCATATGCATCTGCCATTATTTATAATGTATTAATGTTGAGGTATATCTGGTTGGCCTCGTCCTCCTCTGCCACGATCTTCTAACGTTTTAAATATTTGGCTCAGTAATTTCTCTGTTTTATAATATATTTCATCCCACTGATCGTAAACAATATATTGGGTTTTCACTCTTGTATGTATTTCTACTTCGTTATCTGATGTATCTTCAGCTTCTAATACATCTATTTTAATTACGTATTTTGGAATCCTCCTATTCCTTGTAGCAAAGTAACTGGTTTGAGGTTCAGAGATGCACTGCTGTTGCTTCAACATTATTAATTAAAAGACTGCTTTGTGTGAATGTAAAGAGAACAAGTATGAAACTGAATGTAATTATGAGTAATAGGTGAATTAAATAGAAACATGACCCGCTAGTGACACATACACTGTACTACGTATTAATTCAAGTTCTGACCTGTTGATTTAGTTTATTTTGCAATAAGTTGTAACGAGATACTCCCTACAAGTTTGCAAGTGTCATCGTTCACTATGACGAACATGTTCAAACATGTCTTAAGAATGATGTAATGCACATTGTTATGTACTTACTTAAGTTGCGAAATTTTTATGAATTGTAAACGTGTTGTAACGTGAATGATGATGCATATCATCAGGTGTTATGAGGTTGTGACTGTCGCTACCAAGGTCCCAGGTTTTGAAGATTTTTTTCAGAATGTCCAATAGTCCACTACTACTAACCATAGATATCCTATTTCACATTTCTAAGAAATTTTACTTCGAAGTATGTAACTTAAGACATCATAACATACATACATATACATATTTTCACACCTGTTTCCCATCAGGGTAGGCAGAGACTAAGGATTTCCACTTACTACGATCCTGACATACAAGTTTCATGGCGGGCATAGCCAGCGCGACAGCGGTTTCCCGCGACCGCGAAAATCTCTCATGGTACATGATAGTAGGTATTGCAAATGTATTAGGAAATTAAAGAAAAAACAGAATACTATATTTATAATAATGCATTTATTCCAAATTTCTCAGTTTTACTTAGTTTAATTTCTTAAGATTAGGTACTTATAATAATACAAAACAGCATATAAATTTTACAGTTTTAGTTAGTTTAGTTGATTACAATAATTATAATTTGTGAATACTATGTAAAGACAGGATAGCACACAATAAAAAATATCGGTATGACCCCATGCTCTTACTTGGTTTAATTTCTTAAGATTAGGTACTTATAATAATACAAAACTGCATATAAATTTTACAATTTTAGTTAGTTTAGTTGATTACAATAATTATAATTTGCGAATACTATGTGAAGACAGGATAGCACACCTAATTTTTGTTAAAAATTAAAAATATCGGTATGACCCCATGCTCGAGTTGAAATCTTATCTTTTGCAATAACTCGTTTATCATCATCACCAGACAGCGCAATTTTTGTTACAGCACATGTAAATAGCTCATGTTTTATTGACTTAAATAAAACATTTGTTTTATGAACAATTTCATTGTTGTAAAGTGTTTTTTTGTAATCGAAAACGTTAATGTCACGTACAACATTCTTTTTAATACCCTTGGCTTTTTTAATAGTGCTATCAATGGTTTTGATACAATATAACTTTGATCTCAACCCAACGAATTCGCTTATTATTTTACCACCCATTTCATCTTTAAATAAGCCTGGTATTTTTTTGTTTTGTATGGGTAAATTATACACATTATTTTTACAAAAATTGCTGGTGTCGAAGTAAGATAAAAAGTTATTTTTTATGTCTTCATAGAAATCATGGGTTTGTATATGATAAACAAAACTATCTGTGTCCGTGTAACACATCCGTATCCTATCCTTGTAAAAAGGTTGCATGACTGAATAGTGAAAGTCATACATATGACTTTTTGATAATTCTAGAACAGCAAATCCAATATATATTGGTTTGTTCAAAACTATTTGTTCAGGATTTAACTGCACCGCTACTAGATTTTTTGTGAAAACCGTTGCACTATGGAAATTTGGACGAGCAATAAGGTTTTGAGCGCATTTTCTTCGTTTAGTTATGTTTTCGATATCTTGCCACTGAGAAACTAAATGGACATTAACCCTGTTTTCAGTATTTTCTAAAGTTTTTCCAAATACACTATTATTCAAGAGCTTAAAAAAGTCTTGTTCAAAAGTGGAAGAACTTTTTTGTCTCAGTTTGGTGTTTAAATCAATATATTGTTTTAAATATGGGCTTTGTAGAAAACTGATTATTCTATGAATCTTCTTCAATATCAACCCATGTTTCATACAAGTTTGTAAATGCACGTAATGTATGACATAATTAAATTTATCATATAAATTAGGTATTAGCTTAGAACTCTTTCCCCCGGGGGGTATAAATTTTTCGGAACAAAATGGTAAATCGTTGTGCAAGTTATGCAAATGCTTAGGGTATGCTATATCCACTTCCAAAATATAACCATAATCAGCATCAATTGCAATTTTAGTTATATCTAAATTATCAATTTCTTGTTGAGTGAGAAATTTGAAATTAGATAATGGTAAGTATTGACACATACTGTACCCATACAAATTATTACAATCTATATAAGAGATATAGGAATCAGGTTCCGAAGATTTGTAATTAGCTAAGTATGTGTTATTTGCTTTAGCATGCCTGTGAGAGCAGAGGCACACTCCTCCTCTTATACCACTTTGTAACATGCGTATCATAGACAAGTCATTAATTAGTTCCAATTCAACACCTGTTTTTAATAACATAGCGTCGAAAGATAAACTGGGTGCAGTTAAATAAAAAGATGGATCTAAGTGATAATGTTGTTTGCATGTCTTTCTAAAATTTTCAAAAATATCTGCTAATAAAAGCACATCAGTTTTTAGATATAAATCCGTATATTCACCTAAACTAGTAATTCTAAATTTTGACCAAACTAAATTTGCATACCGGTAATCATCTTCAGAAACATTTTCATCATTAAGGGAACTATAAAAGTATTTCTTTGGAGGTAAAAAAATTTCATCATACCGTTTCCACGAATCCATATATTCATATGGATAAATACCTTTGCGAGTAAGTAGTTGGAATTCATCAGGAACAGGGAAGTGATTTTGTAAATGTTTAAACATTTCTGGTGTTAAAGTTTTACTTAATTTGTCTAAACTTGTACCCAAAAATTTAAATGAATCAAGAAAACGCATTTGAAAAAACTTATTATTTGAAACTGATACAAATTTCGTAAATGAGATATAGTTTTCTTTATTTTTAGGTATTATTTTTATTTCACCAGGGACGTCACCCAACGCTTTAATAAATAAATGACAATCATAACCAGCTAAGTTATGAAAAAAAATGGGGACAAATGCGGGCATTTTATATTGCAAATTACAGAACGAATGCGCAGCTCCTCGATAACGACCGGTAAGATGACAATGATCGCGGACTTTGTCACAAAAAATAAAGTTTTGGCAGATATGACAACGTGTTGCATTTTCAAAATCACACCTGTCCTCCGAGGAAAATATCATTGCAGCAGGCGACTTAATTATATCATAAATTTTTTGTACGTCTTTAGTTATATAGTCAACAAAGCGCTTATCACAGTCTCTACCTCGATATGACACGTAACGATTATAACGAGGATCATCAGAGCATACAATATAATAACCAAAAGCAACCGGCACGTGTTGGTGGAATATATTCGTATTTTTACTAGAACAATTATTATTAGGCTCAGTATTTTTTTGTAACATCGATTCAAAATCTGCGTAAATACAAAAAGGCATAGTTTGTTTGCGTTCATAGTTTTTAAATTTAATTACTGAACCTTTATTTGGGAGGAGAGTTATTATACCTCCACATAAATGGTTGTTAAGTTCGTCAGCGGTATTGAAAAATATTAAACATAAATCACAAAGATGTAATCTGTTGTGATGAGATGTGACTTGACTTCTAAAAAGTCTAGAACAGTCTTTGATCAAACAATAATGAGAAGAGCTGTTATTTTCAAGAAACAGTAAATGAATAATTTTTCCTTTGTACTTTTTATCGATTTCAGATTTATACAAAGGACCTACAAAGGTTTTATGATTTTTTAAACCATAAATTATAAACTTAATACATGGATTGTTTCTTTCAAATGTTTTAATATCATTAAAGGTCACGGGAAAAGACATACCCTTTAAATTAAATAATTCTCGAAAATTAGGATAAGAATGCGTTCTTTCAGGGTGTTTTTTAGTTGGATATAAAGCCGCTGTTACACACCATAAAAAACAATATCGATCTTTATTCATAATATTCAAACACGCTTTTTTAGCCTGAATTGATTTGGGTAAACTGATGAAACTCGACCCACCAAGTGGTTGGTATTTATTGAGATTCATCTCAACATACAAATGGTTTATAAATGTCCAACCACTATCACGACCTTCAAACTCTTCAATATTTGTTTTTAAATAATTAACTGTTTCAATATAAAATTTTTCGAAATCAAAATTAGAATACAATATTTTATTTTTGGTTCCAAAAGATTTCACTTCTTGGGAATTATCTTTGAATTTTAAAAATGTACCAAAATACTCAAAGTTTACCTTAACACAATTATGCTTAGCAAGAAATTCGATTAGAAGAGATTTTAATTGGTTACGAATATTAAAAAAAAAAGATTCTACTGACGCTCCCTGAAGTTCATCGCAAGACAATATTTTATATGTTAATATACGATTGCGAAACGCTGAGTTTACGATTTCTACTCCATCACTATGTTTTATTGTATGAGTACTTTTCCTATGCAAACTACTTCGTAAATGTCCTATCCATGATTTACTGGGTACGGATGTGTTACACGCAGTACAAAAAGGCATTATTATTATTATTATATATAACCCAATTTATAAACCGAATACATACGAAACTTTTTCAGTCTATAGCTCAATTTATAAAAAATAGAGAATAAAACTACTTTATAAAAATCTTATCAGAATAATGCACTGGTTCAGTGTCTTGAAATTCTTTAAATGCGAGTCCTAGAAACTCTTGAAGTGACTCCCAAGATAGTAAGGACTCGTCACACTGTAGTTTTACAGTCACCACAGATATGTAGTCGTTAGTTTTATACAGTTTAAAATCAATCACATACCCTCCTCGGATGTGTTACACGTAGTACAAAAAGGCGTTATTATTATTATTATTATTATTATTATATATAACCCAATTTATAAACCGAATACATACGAAACTTTTTCAGTCTATAGCTTAATTTATAAAAAATAGAGAATAAAACTACTTTATAAAAATCTTATCAGAATAATGCACTGGTTCAGTGTCTTGAAATTCTTTAAATGCGAGTCCTAGAAACTCTTGAAGTGACTCCCAAGATAGTGAGGACTCGTCACACTGTAGTTTTACAGTCACAAGGGCAGTCCTATAGCGCACATCAGCGGCGTGTGATATGTAGTCATTAGTTTTATACAGTTTAAAATCAATCACATACCCTCCTCCCGTCTTCTTGGAGCGACGGGACGTTCCCGTTGCAACACGGCTCGAGAAACTGGAAGTTAGTTCACGTCGTTCTGGTTCACTGCAACTGGCTTCTTCGGACCGCAAAATATTCAGGAAGTTTGGTTTATTTTTTCTGTAAAAGAAACAAAGTGTTAATTATAAACGTACTGAATCAAAGTGACTAAGAACTTGGGATCAAAGTATACTAAGTATGAATGTTAACAATCAAAACACAAACTTAGTTGAAAAAAGTTGAAGTTTTGAAGCGCTCGTGGCCCCGCGGTCTCAGTGTTCTGTACACGATCACTGTGGTTAGCAAGTTTCGCTGTGGCTGGTCCTCGATGGGTGAGCAATTTGTATCAATTCTTTGTGCGAGCGTTTCCGTACTTCGGAAGGCACGTTAAGCCGTTGGTCCCGGTTGTCAGTAAAATGGCAGTCGTTAAGCCATGTTGAATGCTTTTCTGAGCGCCTTGAAAATTTTCAATAGCAGGTAGTCACAACCTGCGCCTATCCATTTCAACATGGCAATACGGCGTTCAGAGTCGGCAGCGTGGGTGTAGCGCCTCCGGTGTTACAATCATCTATAAGCTGCGGTGAGCACTTACCATCAGGTGGGTCGTAAGCTTGTCTGTCACCTTAGTAGTATAAAAAAAGAACATAGTGAAACCTACCTCTGTGTGGTTTTAAGGTCAGATGAATTTCTTTTTCGTCGAACGCTGTCTGACTCCAACGGAGGTGAAGTGAGGATCTTCGATTGTTTTTGCTTTTTCTCCACCGGCTTACGTTTCTTTGGTGCAACAGACTCCACTACAGAACACGTTTCAAACTCCGAATCAGACCTGTTAAGATACAATCAAATCATAAATAAAATATTCTCAGATTTTCAGTACATCAGGAATAGATAGGACATGAAAGTTAACACAGCCGACAGACAAAAACCGGGTTCGTAACTGAACAACATCATGAGGAATAGATAGGATATGAAAATGGGTGCATGAGGTCCAAGCGTCCTCACCTTTAAGCGGTGCACCTGTTGACTAACGGATGAGGGAACGATAAAGGCATTCCTAGGGGGTTGGGATGTTAGACAGCAATCGCTACCATCAATGTTGAAAATCAAAAGTCAAACAATAGCTGCTCTAGCAACCAAATAAAACTGGACCCCAGGCTCCAAATCCCAGTAGGGTTTGGTAGCTACTGAGAATGCACTAAGATGAAGAGAAGATGAAAATGAACACAGCTAGCAGACAAAAACTAGGTCCATAGCTGAGCATTTCTACTATTAAAAGAAGAACTTACTCACATGATAGAAATCTGGTTATTTCTTGTCACTTGTCACTTGTGAGATACTGGTTCGAATGTGATTTTTCATTCAAAAATTCCGAGTTTTATACAAATAAAATCTCGATTCAGCAATAATTTACCTCACTACAAATTGAACCTTAATAAAATATATTTGCAAGTGTATCATTATATTTATGTTGCTTACGCCCGATTGATCATGAATCATATTTTAAACAAACCTAATCAATTTAAGTCTTGTATAACTGGTACTAGTGGGCGTCCGTGGCTGATATTTTACCGGTGAAATATATTCTCAGGATAAAAGTAGTCTAATATTATACATTATTACACCAACTATCTGTCAACCAAAGTCATGGTTTCGAATCCAGAAATTTGTTTGAGATCTTAGCGATGAATTCAGCACCTATTATGTTGGTTGGTATGCCTGTGCCTACCTCTTCGAGGAATTTTAGATGCTTCGTTTCCACTTGTTGAAACGATTACTCCCCTGACCGATAGATGACGTTAGCTGTCTTGTTAATTTGAAAACACATGTAAGCATTTGTAACATATATTTATTCTTACACGTTTAGTCAAAAGCTGTTGTTTAAAATGAAGTACACACACACTTTTATTTTATTTATATGTAATATTTTAGACGCTGAAAAACAATTAAAATTATTTTTGAGATTGAGCACAGCGCCATCTAACGAATATTGGACACACTTGTTAAAACGCTTACTCCCCTGACCGATAGATGACGTTAGCTGTCTTGTTAATTTGAAAACACATGTAAGCATTTGTATCGTATATTTATTCTTACACGTTTAGTCAAAAGCTGTTGTTTAAAATGAAGTACACACACACTTTTATTTTATTTATATGTAATATTTTAGACGCTGTATTTTTGAGATTGAGCACAGCGCCATCTAACGAATATTGGACACACTTGTTAAAACGCTTATTCCCCTGACCGATAGATGACGTTAGCTGTCTTGTTAATTTGAAAACACATGTAAGCATTTGTATCATATATTTATTCTTACACGTTTAGTCAAAAGCTGTTGTTTAAAATGAAGTACACACACACTTTTATTTTATTTATATGTAATATTTTAGACGCTGAAAAACAATTAAAATTATTTTTGAGATTGAGCACAGCGCCATCTAACGAATATTGGACACACTTGTTAAAACGCTTACTCCCCTGACCGATAGATGACGTTAGCTGTCTTGTTAATTTGAAAACACATGTAAGCATTTGTATCATATATTTATTCTTACACGTTTAGTCAAAAGCTGTTGTTTAAAATGAAGTACACACACACTTTTATTTTATTTATATGTAATATTTTAGACGCTGAAAAACAATTAAAATTATTTTTGAGATTGAGCACAGCGCCATCTAACGAATATTGGACACACTTGTTAAAACGCTTACTCCCCTGACCGATAGATGACGTTAGCTGTCTTGTTAATTTGAAAACACATGTAAGCATTTGTATCATATATTTATTCTTACACGTTTAGTCAAAAGCTGTTGTTTAAAATTAAGTACACACACACACACACACACACACTTTTATTTTATTTATATGTAATATTTTAGACGCTGAAAAACAATAATGAGAGAGGCACAGCGCCATCTAACAGATATTGGACACACTTGTTGAAACATTTACTCCCCTGACCATTAGATGACGCTAGCTGTCTTGTTAATTTGAAAACACATGTAAGCATTTGTATCATATAATTATATATTCTTACACGTTTAGTCAAAAGCTGTTATTTGAAATATCAGCAGTTGCATTTTTTATACTAGGTATGTTGAAAATTATTTATTATGAATGTAACATTATATGCAATTCAAACAGGAAAAGAGTCCGATAACATTATATCCAATTTAAACAGGAAAAGAATTCGATCACATAAAATTAATTAGACATAAAATATGATGAATGGATGATTTCACAAAAATCTTGTTGTTGAAATGTTTAAGCGGAAACGGAAAGTAATATAATATTCAACAATTAAATTAACTAAAACTGAGAAATTTGATATGAGTGATGTGTTTACGTTTGACGTATGTTGAAACATAAAAGATACCTATTTGCTTCAGCCTCAGTGTCTTAAAACAAAGGTGTACAACCAATGTGTATTACCCGTGATGACTTATGGTTCTGAGATGTGGTGCATCACAAAAGGTCTTTTCAGACGGCTCAAAGTCGCGCAGCGAACTATGGAGAGGGCTATGCTTAGCATTTCTCTACGTGAACGAATCAAGAATGAGGACATCCGTAGAAGAACTAATGTTGCTAACATAGCTCGCAGGATTAGTTAGCTGAAGTGGCAATGGGCCAGCCACATAGCGCGAAGATCGGACGGTCGATGGGGCAAAAAGATCCTTGTCCACTCAAGCCGCGCACCGGCAGGCGCGGTGTGGGACGGTCACCTACCAGCTGGACCAACGACCTGGTGAAAATTGCTGGGTCTCATTGGATGCAGGTGGCAATGAACCGGTCTGGCTGGAAATCATTTAAAGAGGTCTATGTTCAGCAGTGGACAGCGATAGGTTGAGATGGTGATTTGCTTCAGCAAGTTTTATTTTATAAATTATTTTTTATAAAAATGTTTGGTTAGGTTACATTTTTAAAATGTGGAATATTGGGCGATCTGTCCCACGTGAGCAAGGAGCGATAGCGACGATGCGAACTTAAAGTGGGACAGAATGCCCAATATTCCACTACTATCGTGGGGCTCTTTGGTGTTGCAAACCTTTATAATTTATGGTTTTTACATGTAGAAAATCATGGTTTCCATGCCGTCTTCTACTGGCTAAGCAAACGGTGCTTATCACATGCATAGGTACTGATGTCAGTCCCTGGTAAATAACCCCATGTCTCCTGTCATTACATATTTTATGGTGGCCAGTGTGGCCACTATCGATAAGATAGGCCGTATACTTCAATACTTCTATCTTAGTGCTGAAAAGAATAAAAAAAAGCTAGCCTTGAGAGTATAAAATAGTAGAAAAATTCTAAATCTATGTGTCCTATCGACAAGTTGATCAATTTGTGAATAAAATTATATTTATCTTCGTCCTTACGTAACAGGTAAATCGGTACTAGGCATTAAAAATGTTCACTACAATTTTAATATCCGTTTAAAGAGAAAAAAGAACTCTTATTTCTTAAATATTTATTGTAAATAAAGCCGGCCGGTAAAAATTCGAAATTGTCATGTGACATTGAAAACGTCACAGCTGATTATTATTTATCAAAGTGCACCGGCAGTTGGCACCAAGGAACTTATACTTTTATGTTAGTTAGAAGTATAAGTTCCTTGGTTGGCACTGACTGTCAAAAGATTTCGGTTTAGGAACTCAAAAAAAGAGATTCTTGATTGACATCTTAGCGAAAAAAAAAGAGTAGGTACCTAACTGATTTGGAAGTAGTGTACCTTTTTTATAAAAAATAATATGCATAATGAAAGACTTTGCTTTAAGCTTTATGTGGGTTAGCACCCGAAACTTCCCATAAATAAATAATATAATAAATAAATATTCACGGACATTTTCACACAACGCTATCTGATCCCAAAGTAAGCTAGGAATAACCAGCTTGTGTTATGGGTATCAGACCACGGATATTAATACTTATATACTTTTTTAAATACATACATATTATACATAGAAACATCCAGACTCTTGAGTGAAAAAGTCTAATATCTATACAATTTGTTTTCTTTTCAGAATAATGTTCTCATCCCTAGCGGACGTGGCTCGGAACTCGCCGTTCCGAGGCCCTCTCACTCCTGCCAATTGCCAGGCTTCTTCGCCAGCTGCCATAGAAAGCCCACAGGTTAGCATTTTCATTATAACTTCGGATGTCACTGAAAATCAAGGTCGCAGGGAGACTGGATGCTGAAGGTCCAGCAGTACTGTGCCATGCTAATCTAATTGATTGGTGAATGACACTATGAGCCTTTCTCCCGAGGATAGCCTGCGGAGTGTTCTTTAGTTAGGTCGCAGGGTTCTCTGGTCTATCCCACGACCCTGTAGTCGGTGGAGTTGAGCCGGACTCAACATGGTGGTTGTGGGTCGTATTTGCGGTTTACCGCGGCGGTTCCTAACTTCAAAATGTCATCACACGTCAATATCAAGAAAATTAAGTCAATGGTTTGACATTTTGAGGTTAGAAACGGCGCCGCGGTACCCGCAAGTGTGGCCTCAGCTCAAACCACTTTTTTATGGCTTGGACCATAGTGCGTCCTTACAGAAGCAGGCTCAAGACGGTGGGCGGTGACGTGGGAGATTCACACCGAAAGAACCGGGATGCCGCCCTAAGAGAGAACTTTAAGACATCTAGATTTGACTTGTTTAGTTAAATATGTGTCGTGGGTGCAGATGGTTACCTTGGTTGGAATTGTTGTAATAGAATTTACACCAAGGAGTGCTCAACGATCAACATCGTCGTTTGCTATTTTTAGCAAATAAAAACATAGTCTGCGATCACGCGGCGAATAGATAGAGGTAAAATATGCAACAGTTTACATAAAATATGTTAATTTTCGGAGAGAATGGTTGATAGCCGCGTAAACTAGTTTTATAATTGAATACCAATCACAAAAGAATAATTTTGTGCCATTTTTGGAACGAAGCGGTCTGAAAGTATATACGAAGTGGCGAATTTTTTATGACAGGGGTCCTGATTGAAACTGAAACGAAACGAAACTCTCTACCAACCGATCTTTTTAGCGAGGTACTGTCGTAACGTCAGACCTTGCCAAAATTAAAGGTGAGTGTTGGGAGAGGCTACTTGGACTGCAAAAGCCTGATTTGATTTGATTGACACTCTAACATTTACTGATCAACAAAACATGAGAACGCAGTCGCGGGCTGAAAGCAACACTTACTTCAATGTATACTATACTATACTATCTTCTTCACGCCAAATCCCTTGCGGGGTAGGCAGAAAGAACCGAGCGCCACACGGCACGGTCCATATACACCTCACTTGCTTCTTCAACTTTCATTTTTCTTTTCATGTATGCACGTCGGTTTCTTCAGCTCTTGACACCACCTTCTGCTAAGATGATTAATTTGGTCGTGGTAGGTGTGTCGTGGCCTTCCCTGACTCCTACGTCCATCGATTTTCGCGTTGTATATATCTGTTTTGCCATTCTTTCATCTCCCATTCGCTCCACATGCCCGAACCATCGTAGCATGCTCTTCCTAACTTTAACACCGACACTCTGTTCCAGACCAACTCTCTTTCTTACATCTTCATTCCGAACGCGATCTGCGAGCGTTACTCCGCTGATTTTGTGTAGCGCGCGCATCTCGAATTCTCGACCGCGTTTAATCTACTCTCATGCGTTCCCTGCCATACCCAACTATCGCTTCCATACGTTAGCGTAGGTATCAGCACCGCATTGTGTAGGTACTGCGAGCTGGGCCTTTTGATTGTGTCATAAAAAAGTTTATAATATCATTTTTCGATCTGTTTGATTGACATTTAATACCTAGCTTGATATGATTGTTGTTATGTTTGTACACAGAATGGTATGGCAGCTTCGACCGTGATAGAAGGCGACTCTTGTGCCTTTGGCTCCAATAAATTCTACGCTTTGTGCGGTCTAAGCGGTATATTATCATGCGGTAAGTAGATACCTGGGTATAATAAATAATTCATCTACGTATAATAAATGCTCGAGACCTATCGGCGATAGGAGAATCCAGCGCATAGCTTATACCTATGAGGATTTCCATTAAGAAAAAGATCATCGAACGTTGAGACAGCAATCTATACTTCTATACCTACTAATATTATGAAGAGGAAAGATTTGTTTTTTTGTTTGTTTGTTTGTAACGAATAGGCTCCGGAACTACTCGACCGATTTGAAAAATTCGTTCACTGTTGGTAAGCTACACTCTTTGCAGTGAACATCTATATATATAAAAATCAATGCCACTTTTCGTTGTAATTTTATAACTCAAGAACGGGCTCACCTATCTAGACGAAATGTTTAGGCTTTGTTCGGACTATTTAGTAGATGGTTTATGTGAAGTTTGCACAAAATCGGTCGAGCGGTTCTTCATTTATCACGTAAACGAAGTTGCGCGGGTCAGCTAGTAGGCTATATTTTATTCCCGTATTCCCACGGGAACGGGAACTACGCGGGTGAAACCGCGTGACGTCCGCTAGTTCGTTATAAGAAGGTAAAAATATTGCTTTCTGCACTTCTCTATTTATAAACTTTAGTTGGTTTTTAGCGTGAACACAACATGTCCAAGTTAAGTTCCTTACCCCATATTTTGTTACGTAGGTATCGTAATTCTCATGAATGTTATACGGCTAAAGCCACACTTTGCCTTACCATTAGCCCACGTCCGGGAGCTTCGGGTCGGCCCTTATAAGGATAACTTTAGGGCTCCCAAACTCCCGCCTCCTAAAGACGTACTTGAAAATAATTCTTTATTATTTATACTGTTGATTGATGGCACTTGGTAGAACTTGCTGCTCATATTGAAAATAAATATGTGCAGCATATAAACCTGACCAGTTTCGCTTCACAGCATTTTCTTGCAGCATGGTCTAGCTAGTCTAGCTAGATGGAATGGTCCTTTGAAAATGCTGTGGAGCAAAACCGGTCAGGTTTTATAAAAATAAATATTGTGGAACAGTACAAGTGTCGTTTTCAATAAGAAAAATTTTTCAGTTATCGTCTTCTCAATAATATCTATAAAACTCTTTCTAAATCCGGCCTGACTGACCCAGAAAATAATTTATAAAGATTAACTTTCTTATATAATAGCGCTTGGCAATAGCTAAGGTACTTATCACACTACATATTCGATTTAATTCTTCATGATAACGAATATTGATAAAAATGTCTATCAATCAACACGTACAGACAAATGCACTGACTATTTTTAGAGATAAGTAACCGTTGTCTAGTAGGTGACGGACTTAGAATTGATTTCGACGATAATGCTATGAAAATGAACGCTTTCTTTCCTGCCTGCATTTTTTCTTGGCAATCTTGAAAAATTACACTAAGCTTTTGCCTACAATCTACAATATTCCCATTCCCATTACAGACTCCATCCTAGGTTGCCTGTAAGAAATTGCCTTGTGCGATAATAAGTTTAATATTATGTAAATTCAAATGTATTTTCTGGTGTACAATAAAGAATTTTTATGTTTTATGTTATGTAAGCTTTACTTGCAAATTTCAACAACAGCCCTTTTTTTCTTTTTAACGTGAGGAAAATCCAGCAGGTATGCTATGCCGGACTCCTACCGACTAAAAACCACATGATTCATAACTAACTGCCTACGGTTGTCAACAGCAGCCCTAGCCTGTGTCTGACCATTTTAAAATGGCATTAGCTTCTAATCTCGGACCTTTTGTCTTTTTTTATGTGGTGAAACATCTTTAACCGGGGCTAAACCAAATATTTCTAGTCGCGCCGTAAAAAACTCGGAATATGAATTCAGAAATTGGGGTTTTGTAAAAATCGATTTTGACATTCAAGGCTTGATTTTGTTTAGAAAAAAAATCATGTTTTAGGGCGAGGCCGCACTTGCGGTTATCGCCGCGGTTTCTAACCTCAAAATGTCAAAACATTGACTTGATTTCATTGATTTTGACAGTTTGATGACATTTTGAGGTTAGAAACCGCCGCGGAAAAACGCAAATGCGGCCTCGCCCTTACATCTGCCAGGAGCCTAGTGACGCCACGGTTAAAAAAAAAAAGCTCAACAGAGTGATAGTGTCTCCGAATGAAACTCTCGGCGACACAGTCAATAAAACTATTGAGAGTGGTCCTCAAGTTGGTGGCTCTATGATGTGCCTCTTCAGTTCTTCACGCTCCGCTTGAAGAACCTGGGTGGAGGGAGTCACGTGCTCTTTTTTTTAATATACCACTAAAGTGGCAGACAAGCATTCGCCCCCACCTAATTACCGGTGATCAGCTTATGGAAGTTAGCAACACCAGAGGCGCCACAATCGCGCTGCCGACCCTGTAAAACTCTTCTAAACGCTGGCAGGTCATTTCAAGTTTTGATTCGACAGAGAAACGATATTTTTTGCACTTTTCTCTTGGTTAAAGGTCGTAAAGCGAAACTTAATTAATCTTCTGTTCTCAGGTCTTACTCATACAGTCGTGGTACCTCTAGACTTGGTGAAGTGCCGTCTCCAAGTAGACCCTGACAAGTACAAGAATGTGGTCAACGGTTTCAAGGTGTCCGTCCGCGAGGAGGGCATGAGAGGTCTCGCTAAAGGATGGGCTCCTACGTTTATTGGTTATTCGCTACAGGTATATAAATATTTATCATCAAATTGTTTTTTTTTAATACGCTTTTTTAGTTATTAGCTAGTTATATTATTTGTGTAATTCAACGACGCTATGCCTCCGATGACCCCGTTGAATTTCAGTGAGATCAGTGTAACTTGCGCCTAAGTTGGAGCGGTGCTGTAAAGACAAATCGTTCTTCCAAACTTAGAAATTCGAAGAGGTCTACATCGAGCAGCGGATAATTCGAATTGATTTATACGTACTTGTATTACAGGCAAACACTGTCCATTTCAGGAATAAAAATACCAAATGACGAAATTAGGGCGTAAACATAATTCATAACAAAATCTTAACTATGTTTCTTTGCATGTCTCAGGGTCTTTTCAAGTTCGGACTCTATGAAGTATTCAAAGTTGAATACTCCAATATGATCGGTGAAGAAGCAGCGTACACCTATCGTACTTTCGTCTACTTAGCTGCGTCGGCCTCTGCTGAATTCTTTGCTGACATCGCTCTGTCACCTATGGAGGCTGCAAAGGTAACGGCTTTTTCCTTTTCTTCTTAGACTATTTTGAGTCAAAAATTTGATTCTTCGTTTATAAGAACTGTATTTTTGTAGGTAGCGTTGTAATTTTGGTTTGGTTAAAGCTGATCAAAGATATACTCCAGTAGAGCGATTAAAACTTTACTGAAAAGATCTGCGGAGTTTGTAAAATATGTTTAAGAATTCAAAAACTTTACTTAGAAACCCTCATAAATAAAGTAGTTTTTAAAAATAATACTACGAAATGGCGTTTATATTCTCACCAAAATTAAAAAACTCGCCCCTCAATTTTAAAAATGTTTTTTTTAGGTCCGCATCCAAACCATGCCTGGATTCGCCAGCACACTGCGTGAGGCGTGGCCCAAAATGGTCCAAAACGAGGGCTACGGCACCTTCTACAAAGGTCTAGTCCCACTGTGGGGCCGCCAGATCCCATACACCATGATGAAGTTCGCCTGCTTCGAGAGGACCCTTGAGATCTTGTACAAGGTAATATCACTTTGGTGTTTGCATTTACTGTTTTTTTCTTTCTTGTGAAATTGTTGGTAGATAGATGGTTCTCCGCCATTCCTCCATACGAATTTAATAGGTTGATTTAATAAATTCACTACAAAACTAGTCTAATACCTGATTAAATTTTTGTTTTGTCATTTGATTGGTTGGTTTAAGGTCCAGAAAAATACGATTTAGAACGATAATAAGGGAGGGACGGGAGAGGAACCCACCTCACACCCCCGATTCGTCAATCCTAACGTACAACAGTTGAAGATAACCACAACTAATTGTAAGGGAGAAAACTAGTCTAATACCTGATTAAATTTTTGTTTTGTCATTTGATTGGTTGGTTTAAGGTCCAGAAAAAATACGATTTAGAACGATAATAAAAGAGGGACGTGAGAGGAACCCACCTCACACCCCCGATTCGTCAATCCTAACGTACAACAGTTAAGGATAACCACAACTATTGTAAGGGAGGAATGACGAACCGAACACATCAGAAATGGAATTTTGGATGTTGGATGGGAAAAATCGACACGTGTTTCGCCTACACACGACACATCTTCAGGACTGCATGGCAGCAAAAATACGTTTGTTAATAATAATAATACGCCAAAGAAATGACTCGTAACCTACAGTGTTTGGTTTAACCAAAGTATCCGAGGCTTAAATCCAGCAAGAGCTTGAAAGCATCTAGGAAATTAAAAATAATAAAACGTGCTATTCAATTATTCATTGTACATTTTCAGTTCGTAGTACCCAAACCCCGTGAGCAGTGTTCCAAGAGCGAGCAGCTAGTCGTAACATTTGCCGCCGGTTACATCGCCGGTGTGTTCTGCGCTATTGTCTCCCATCCTGCTGACACCGTGGTATCAAAACTTAACCAGGTACTTATTTGTTGCATTCACATTTTAATAAAAATCGTTGATATTTAATTTTTTTGGTCTTTATGAATATCGACGCATGCCTTTTGGTTGAAAAAACAGCTACACGATGTTCCAATATATGATAGATCGAGGAAGCTCCTATAGGTGGTCGAAAGGTGATGACTCCCATCCCTATCTTATGGAACTGCAAAGTGGAATCATACGTTTTACGAATTCGTAAAACGTACGTTCTTCACTGGTTCGGTTTACTAGGCTTCAGAGCTAGCGGTAGTAGAAGTTCCTTCAATATTTGTCAAAGTTGCACATCTGTCATGGAAGAAAAAATTCAAAATGTTTCTACTTCAATTTTTCAGGACAAATCAGCAACAGTCGGTTCAATTGTGGGTAAACTCGGCTGGGCCGGAGTATGGAAGGGTCTCGGACCCAGGATTGTGATGATCGGTACACTCACAGCGCTGCAGTGGTTCATCTATGATGCTGCCAAGGTGAGCAATACTAATTTGTTAAAGATAGAAAAATATTTCAATACAATAAGCAATGGCTTATTGGCTTTATTATAAAGTTCCCCTATTTTGTCTAAGTCTCCAACCCTTATTAGTACCTAAAAATAACTGAAACAAAATTATAATCATGAATCTTTGTAAGAAAATTTTATTTTAGTGTGATGTAGAATTAGTTTGACAAATAGTGCACTTTGGTTTGCCTAGATAGTGCTTGTGTACATTTGTAGTATTATCACGTGAATAATAAATAAATACCAAATAATACAATGTTTTTTCAATTCCTAGGTCACGCTACGCATGCCACGACCACCACCAGCTGAAATGCCAGAATCTATGCGCAAGCGGCTGGAAGCCGAAGCAGAAGCCGAAACGCTAAAATCAGAGTAAAAACATAATAGAGTGAAAAATCTAGAACACAGTATTAAAAAAAACATTATTTAAGTCAGATTTAAATTCAGAACACTTCATAACATTCTTTAAATAGTTTGTATCTGTTTGCAGTATTGTCCTTGATAATGTGATCAAATCTTGTTTTATAATATGTAAGAATAAAGGGTATACAGGCCATTACGTATGTAGTTACGCTGTGAATACTATGTTACCAGTAATATATTTGTAAGGATAATGATCGTCTTAAATTATTTTTTGAAATAAAAGATATTAATTTTAATTTACTGTATTTTTTTTTCTGTTCTGTTCCGTAGACGATCATACAGTCCGTTCACCGTTATTTTACCCCTGACTGACATGACAGCTTGTCGATCGTTTTCTGTGTGTTGGCATTGCGGTAAAGTCGCCCTATGAGTGCCGGCCTAAGACGATTTACCAAATTTAAGTGGAGATTATAACAGTTTATTACGACGTGAATCACAATTGGATTGGATTTAATTAGTTCTTACCTTAGAGATAGAGTACAGAGAGTAGTTATAAATGGTAAACAGTCAAATGGTTCTGCTGTAACAATGGGGGTGCCTCAGGGTTCAATTCTGGGACCTTTTCTATTTTTAGTGTACATAAATGATCTCCCTCACCTTATAAGAGACGATCACGAGGTAGTTTTGTTTGCTGATGACACATCTTTAATATTTAAAGTTGAACGTGGACAACGCGATCTTGACGAAGTAAACAATGCCCTCTCTAGGGTAGTCCACTGGTTTAACGCTAATAATTTATTGTTAAACGAAACTAAAACAAAATGTATTAGATTCACCTTGCCAAATGTTAGGCTCGTTAACACCAGTATTAAGATTAGGGATGATCAAGTAGAATTGGTCGATGAAACTGTCTTTCTGGGCATAAAGTTAGACTCCAACTTGCAGTGGGGGCCTCATATCGGGAGAGTCTCGGGCAGACTGAGCTCTGCAGCCTATGCCGTTAAAAAGATCCGACAACTGACAGACATTAGAACAGCGCGTCTTGTCTACTTTAGCTACTTCCACAGTGTCATGACCTATGGCATACTATTATGGGGTAACGCTGCCGACATCGAATGTATCTTTGTGTTGCAGAAAAGGGCTGTCCGGGCTATCTATGGTATGGGGTTTCGGGAGTCATTAAGAGAAAAGTTTAAGGATATCAACATCCTTACTGTGTATTCACAGTACATATATGAAAACTTATTATATACTCATAAAAATAACAGTAAATTTATTAAAAATAGTGATATCCATAACCTAAACTTAAGAAATAAGAATAAATTGGCTGTACCTAGATTTAGGCTAAATAAAATAAGCAATTCTTTTGCGGGCAATTGTATTCGAATGTACAATACATTGCCGACAGCCATAACAGGTTTGTCAGTTAATAAATTTAAAAAACTAGTAAAACTTAAATTGTACCAGAAAGCTTATTATAGCATTAAAGACTTTCTAGAAGACAAGACTGCCTGGCAGTGACACGAATTGCTCCTTTCTACATTTAAAAAACAAAACTGTATTAGATACTAAGATGAATAAGAGGGACCGGACTGAGTTTCTTGGGGTGTTCTTCTCAGTCTGTAGCATTTCCGAACCCCCGGTAGAGTCACAAAAATTTTGACAAACCTAAATAATTTTTTAAAAATTTCAAAGGGAATAAATTTTATTTTATTTTATTTATTTTATTTTTATAATTTCTTTTTTGTGATTCATGTCATAATAAACTTAACTTTACTGAGACAGTGCTCTTGTTGCTATGCGATTATAATAAGACTAGCTGAACCCGCAACTTCGTTTACGTCACATAAGGTGTATGAAAGGAGAGGTATTTCTTCAGCAGATTCATCAACCAGCGTGTGAAACTGCCCTGTTTGCTTAATCATAAAAGAGCTTAAAGAATAAGTCTATTCTTCTTGTATTGGTTGCTTATAAGTATATAAGAAAAGGTTATCTTAATATTTCACGTAATGCTTTATTCAGAGACAAGAGGCAGAAGAATCATAGAGTAGTACATATTAGTCAGTGATGACAGCGCAGTAAACATAAATTGTCTATCAACGTAATAAAAGCGTTCACTATTCAACAGCTTTGAGGGGTTTAGAATCAGAATCAGAATTGTTTATTTGCCCGAAACATGGTTAAGTAAAGTTGACAATTACAATTAGGTAGATCCAGCATGTTTCTCCGTACATAGGCGATATTTAGAGCCTTTACTGTACGGCGATGACCAGACGGCTTAGTTTAGTGCTTTGTTTTGTTTGTTATTTTCTTCGTCATGCCCTAACCCGTTAATAAGCCGGAACACCGCTCGCAGGTGAGACCGGCGGCGTGGCCCGGATGTTGTTGGTAGGACTCTGTCCACACCAAAACTTATCAAATAAAAAAAATAATATTAAAAAAACATTACTTATGAATTTCGACACACTTTTCATTTTAATACTAATTAAAATTATGGTTAACGTGATAACGTCACCTTACACCATGTTTGTCACCATACCGTTACATGTTTATCATGTTCTCCGCGCGATATTGGCAATATCGCATATTCCATAAGTGCATGTTGTTTGCACATCACAATTTTTTCCAACGTTTAAAACACGTACGGAATATGGCAATATCGGTTCTAAGCTAAAAGTTTTACTAGCACACGTAGATTTGACGGAGATTATAATTATGCAAAAAATCGAAAAATCAAAAAAATGCACTTATGAACTTGTCAGGCGCAAAACGACGTTATAATAGGCCCCCGAGACGATCAAGCTTTGCAATTGTCAATCACGTTAAATATGAATGGAAGTTACTTCAGTGTGCGTGATTGCTGTGCATGTGTGAGTGCATTACTACTACACTACGTGCTTGACAATTGCCAATTGATCATGTCAGGACCCCTTAAGGAATGAAGATTTACCGTGTTAATTTAAGTAACCAAGCAATTATTAATTTAAAAAAAGGAACTGTCAGGTTGACGTTGACAAAATAATGACAACCTACATATGTCATAACATTCTAACCTAAAAAAAACAAAATCTTTTTGCTCCATGCAAAAACCTCACAGAAATTAATTAAAATGTCTGCAAAGAATCTGTTTTTAAAGCCCGGGTTCGTCCGGGCACCTTTGCAGAATGGAGTGGGGCGATATGTGACTCAATTACAACGAATTGTGTTAAAATTTTGTAAAAGTCATGGAGGTAGCAGAGGAATGAGGTAAATAATAAACGTTTTAAGTTAATTCGTTGTTTGTTTATATCCTGACTAGCTGTTGCCCGCGACTTCGTACGCGTGAAAATAGTGTTATGATGCCAATTTGATTGCTTTCTGCTTAGCGCCTGGGATATGTAGCGTGATAATATATAGCCTATTTGAAGACCCTACCCCTCGTTAACATTTGTGCAAAATTTGAATCAAATCTATTGAGTACTTTTCGAGATCCTTCCGGACAAAGCAAAGCAAACAGACAAAAATTTTTCTTACTATATTTATTGCTTCGGTATTTTATGTTGAACACCCAGCGAGTATTTTTTTTATTATTTCCAATGTACAGTTATGACTTTTCTATTATTTTATTATATGTATAGAACTTGGAGAAATGAAGTTATTAAGCTGCAACGAAAAGATGGCTTGTAAAGTCAAGAAAAATTGAACTTAATTTCATATCATAATTGATGATTGAATGTAACTTTATAAAGGTTTCCATAACATCACTGTAGTCTATAAGCATTCTAAGAACGGATACTTTATTCAGCAGCATGGGTTGGCAGAATTTTTGATTAAATTTGTATTTTCAGAGATTTCATAGAACAGGACTTAGTCAACTTTGCCGAGGTCAACCCTGGAACTGTGGTGTACTTGAAACCAAGAAGACATCGGTCCCCAGTCATCGTAGCAGAATATTGTGAGTATTTCAACCGCTGGGGCCAAACGGGTCTTTTTGAGGCTACCTTTTATTTTGTTTTTATACCACTATGGTGGCAGACAAGCATACGGCCCACCAGAAGGACCTGTAGTCACCGCAGCCTATGAATGTTTGCAACACCAGAGGCGCCACACTCGTGCTGCCGACCCTGTAAAAACCTTCTAAGACCCCTTTTGAAGAACCCCATACTGTAGGCGTTTGGGAAAACCGAGGCAGGGAGATCATTCCACAAGCTAAGCGTGCGCGAAAGAAAACCCCTATCGGATCTAACCGTGCTGGAATGCTCCGGAAGCAGAGTGTGAGGATGAACTCCCTGTCTGTTGCAAGCGGAATACCTATACTCCTAGCTTAGTGACTGACTGCCATATGACACCAACACGAATCTCTGTTGTAAAACTTTTTACAGCCAGCAGTGTAAGAAGCCCTATCTATATCTCCAGGGCTCTAGCAACCACTTCATGCAAGGGTTAGGTAAGACCGGGTCAATATTTTGCCAAGTGATAGCTGCTCCTAGCAGTCCATAAAAATCTTGCAGTCATCCTTCTGAGGACTTACACGGGCTCCCAACTGTAGGCATTAGGCAGGGAATGTGGTCGGTAGGAGTCCTGCATAGCATCCACGTAGGATGCTCCTCCTGCATATGTTAGGATGAAAACCAGTTCTGTTTTTGTGGTCCAGTGGGTAGTGTGCCTAACTAACGGATTCGGAGGTCGTGAGTTCGATTCCCACCCAGGGCAAATCTATTTGTCCATGAGCACATTGATTTGCTCTGTGTCTGGGTGTAATTTATCGAAAATATGTATGTACAGTACAGTAGACCCCCGGTAATCGGACTAACGTTTTACAGGGCAGTGTCGGACTATCCAATTTGTCGGATTATAGTGTGCTGCCCAAGGCCCCTTATAGTTCGGATTTTTTTACAAAAGAGTACCTTTTAATCCGACAAATTACAGATATACATGACGAACCATAACTTCAACCCATATCACAAGCTTATATCTATTAGCATCAAGGCTTGATGATGTTGTGTATGTCCACAATATTTTTAATTTTCTTCCAGTAAATGGCGACCGTGTATGGATGAGTGTACACGACAAAACGCACGAAGAAATCACAAAATGGATCGAAGTCTTGCGTACACAGCAAGGGGATGTTTCCGCTCTACGTCTTCGCAAATACCAATACACGGATCACCCATCCATCCAGGGTCCTTGGACTCCATTCACGTTCAAGAACCCGGAATTAAATGTTGCAGAGTTGCCATCAGCCAAATTTGGGGCTAACAATAGATTGCCAATGTCGGCCACAGAAAAATTGAGGTTATTGTTTGAAAAGCAAAAGATATCGACAAAAACAGATGATTTGAAGACGGCTGAATAGTTTGTTTGTTAGTGTTGTATATGTAGTTAGTTATAATAAATTATTAGTACATATTGTTTTTGCATTTTTTTTAACGTGAGGAAAATCCTAGATGCTATGCCGGACTCCTACCGAACTTAAAACCACGAGTATCCTACCTAACAGCCATTTTTTTTTTACGTAAGTTTTGACTTACGTCAAAATCTGTCAAATCCTCAGAGGATGTTATGCCGGACTCTTACCGACTAAAAAACCTCACCAACAGCCTGTGGTTGGGAGCCCCGGGTAAGCCCTCGGAAGGATGTCCCGGGACTCCTACCTAACAGCCTAGGGGTAAGCCCTCACAAGGATACCTCAGGACATGTGTTTTTGCATGTGGTGGTGAAAGAGCGGGTAACGTGACTAAAGGATAACAACGGGATTCCGAGACAACGCCAGTCTGTACATCATCTGGGTGTATCTCCTGAACCCCTTTAGTCGCATTATGTCCAATTCGCAAAATTTCCAACTGTCCAATTCTCAATAGGTCCAGTTCGCAATTGGTCCAGTTCGCAGTTGGTCCAGTTCGCAGTTGGTCCAGTTCGCAGTTGGTCCAATTCGCAATTGGTCCAGTTCGTAATTAGGGATCTATATGGATAAATGTAATCAACATAGGTATTTTAATTCGTCTCATCGCATAATGTCCTGTTCTCGAAATGTCTCTTTCTCAGAACCAGGTAAGCAGTTGAAATTTTCAGACGATGTAGGTAAGGTAGGTACATAAGTAGAAGTAGGTATGATGAGGTAGGTCGTTAAGCCAAGTTGAAGGGCTTTTTAGGCGGCTTGAAAAAATTCAAAATCAGGCAGTCACAACCTGCGCCTGTCCATCTCAACACGACACGCGGTTTCACCCTCGTAGTTCCCGTTCCCGTGTGAATACGGCAATAAAATATAGCCTATGTTACTCGCAAAGAGTGTAGCTTTCCAACAGTGAAAGAATTTTTCAAATCGGTCCAGAAGTTCCAGAGCCTATTCGTTACAAACAAACAAACAAAAAAACAAATCTTTCCTCTTTATAATATTAGTATACATAGACTAGCTGACCCCGCAACTTTGTTTACGTCACTTAAGGTGTATGAAAGGAGAGGTATTTCTTGATCAGACTCATCAAGCAGCGTGTAAAACTGCCCTGTTTGCTTAATCATAAAATAGCTTAAAGATTAGTCTATTCTAAAACAATTCAGTCCACGTCAGCGGACTGAATTATTTTAAAATAGCCTTAATCATTAAGCACTTTTATGATTAAGCAAACACGCCAGTTTAGTTTACCCATTTTTAGAATCATATGTAATGGAGATTCTTTAGTGATATAACTTTTTAATTTAAGAACCGATTGACATGAATTAAACACAAAATGTTAAGTGGAGCAAACCTCTACACTATATAAAAACCGCATTGCAATCGGTTAAGCGGTTTCTGAGATTAGCGTGCACAAACGTACAGACAAAAACAGATATACAGACATACAGACAAAAATCTAAAAATCATTGTTTTGGGATCTATTGCGTTCATAAAGCCCCCCTTTAATATTTTTTCTTATTTATCTTCCATCTACAGACAGCGACCTGTTACCATTTTATTATATGTATTGACAAGCACACACACACACACACATACAACCACTCATTGCTGCTCCTTCGACACACCCAATAAAAAGAAACTAAATGTAGGTAGGTACATTTTTTTTAATAGTTACTATGCATTAAGAATTACAAAATAAAAATATATATATTTTTGACCTTTGGTTATAACATAAAACAATAGATCTTAGCATAACTTAAAATTAATGGAGATTGCTGAATCTTTGGGCCAGCCAAAGTAGGTACCTAATTAGGTAGACCTAGTCAGCCTTTTGGTAGTTTATGCCCATTTCCTGTTTTGTCTTCTTCTAGATATGACCATTTCCGGATTTGACCACTTCCTTCTGTGACCAGATATTTAGAGGTCCAGTTCCTGCTATGACCACTTCCTTATCTGTCCACCCTTAGTACGGTGTACAAAATGATTCATTAAAATAAATTTAAAAAACTATTCACGTTCCTATTCACACAACGTCATTCCAAAGTAGGCAAGGTTTAAGCGGCTTGTGTTATGGGTCTTAGACCACGGATATTAGTACTTATAAACCAACCCCTGTTTCATAATTCTTTATTTCTTTGATTAAAGTAAGTATATAAGTACTAATATCCGTGGTCTGAGACCCATAATACAAGCCGCTTAAACCTTGCCTACTTTGGAATGACATTGTGTGAATAGGAACGTGAATAGTTTTTTAAATTTATTTTAATGAATCATTTTGTACACCGTACTAAGGGTGGACAGATAAGGAAGTGGTCATAGCAGGTACTGGACCTCTAAATATCTGGTCACAGAAGGAAGTGGTCAAATCCGGAAATGGTCATATCTAGAAGAAGACAAAACAGGAAATGGGCATAAACTACCAAAAGGCTAGTCAGCATCCATTCACAACATCATAGCAACACAAAAATATCAAATCAGTAGGTATGTGGAATCATGCCATTTATAAAAATTAAGTTGCATCAAATAAAATGCAATTATTTATAAATCAGGTGGTCAGCGCAAATGTGGCCTAACCCTCAATTTGTTAAATTCTGGCAAACAACCAAATCTTAAAACTAGTCAAAATTAATAATAATAACTGTCTCAAAGTTAAAATAGAAGCACAAGTTATAGATAGTAGGTACAGATGGAAATCTCACATACTGCTCGTTCGCTCTAACTTTGCCGCTCGGCTCCATACTAAAGTCGAATTTTTAATTAGACGAAGTAAATTGATAGCAACTAATGTCCCTTCTTCATACAATGTTGCGTATTTTCTATGACGAAGTGACATTAGCTACTGCCAATTTACTTCGTCTAATTAACAATTCGGGTATACGCCTCTACGCCAGCGGCAAAGTTAGAGCGAACGGGTAGTATGTAGTTTTTTTCACAACTACCCTCTGTTCTGTTACACTGTTACACACACTCGCGCACAATTCAGTAGGTATTGAAAACTCTCCTAACACCTCGCGTCTGTGAACTCAGTGAGCGGTGTGTCTGTGTGCGTAGCCTCAGCGAAATTGGTATGTAGGTTACCATCTGTAAGTACTATCTCTTGTCTCAAAATCAAAATAAAAGCCTAAGCTGGTCGGGCCATTTTTGCACATGTAACAAGTTTCAGGCTTAGGCCACTTATGTGCTGACTGCTTCAAGTGCACCCATGTCTGCAAGTCTTTCACAAGTCGTGTCTACACTTCATTTCTGAGAAGAATTTTGCCTTAAATTAATATATAATATCTACAATTTGTATGAGAGTCCTTAAAAACGGTATGAGTCATCGCCTCATCGCACCCTTAAGAATGACTCACGCTAGACCGTGTCGGGTCCGAGCCGAGTGTCGACCGTAGCACGGTCACCGAGCCGGTTCCGTGTCTGATGTTACAATGGCAATCACCGTGATGCAGTATACTCGTCCGAGCAAAAGCCGAAGCGGGACCGAGTTGTTTCCGAGCGTTGTCCGTTGCTCGGGCGTCACTCGGTTGCCGCTCGGTATAGCGTGAGTGTGTTCATACAAAATTATAATGTGCTACGGCCGACACTCGGCTCGGACCCAACACGGTCTAGCGTGAGTCATCCTTTATCCTATTACATGTCCTGGGCTATCCAATACATTAATATCACATTAATACATTGTTTCGTAACTGTTATGGCGAAAACAATAACTAAATGAAAATTGAATGGGAGATTTAATGATCTCCCATTATTTTTAATTAGTTTCATTTTCTTAATGTTCAATTTCTTAATGAGTGCTGTTTATAAAAAAATATAGAAAAACAATAGTAAATTTACATGGGCATATACTATATCTCTGCCAACCCCTTTGGGGGATAAAGTGTGACTAATATGTGTGTTATTTTTAATGAACAGTAATTAATTTTTGATCTTAAAAACTACTCAGAGCAAGGAGGCTATGCTGCTTAATTCAATACAATTTAAAAAATTTGGCTTAAAATGTTGACTTTAGAAAAAATATTTTAAATTGTGTCATCACAACCTGAGACTGGGTATGTCTGGTGTTGTAAATGTCCATAATATAATGGTAACCGCTTCAATCAGGTGGGTCGAAAGCTTGTCTCCACCTTAGTAGTATAAAGAAATGTGTAATAGAATTTTTTGGGAAGTTATATTTTTATTATCATTGTGGTATTTAAATAAATCGCAATATTAACATTCATACAATCAAGCCTATTTGCCCTAGTGCTAGGTAGAGGTGAATTATCCGCCCACAGCCCAGTTTGAATAGTCCTGATGTATCTACATAGGGTGGCAACCCGATCACTGTCGGGGCAATTTACAACAGAAAATCATTAACAATCTGTAATCCGGATTCAAACTTTCAACAGCAAGATGTTATTCATTCACAAAATGCAATAACTGCAATCTGTGCATCATTTAAATCACATATTTATAACCTTATATACTAAATTCTTTTCATATAACCTAAGCAGCTTTTCAAGCTTAATATAACTAATGGTATACTTAATACAGATAATGTACAGTCGGTGAAGGAGATAATTATATGCCTTGTAGGGGTTGATATTGAACTCTGTGAGGGGTGGGATAGTTCCTGAACCTCGAGGTTACCACACTGGTAACCTAAGTCTGCCTGAAATCCCGGGACATCCTTCTGAGGGCTCTCCCAGCTCCATAGTGGTAGAACACAATGTGGTATTAATGGTAGCATAGTGCCGATGAGAGATTTTCACACTTAATCGCTCCTGCATTTACCACGTGAGCCCTCCTTATGACGTTTCCGTGTTAATCGCGTGCACGGATCCGTGCTTAAACAGACGAGGCGTTAAAAACAGGTTTGGTATACAAAATCTCTCAATTAGAATAAGATTTACTTAAAGTAACTACTAAATAAAAAAAATAGCAATTTCAATAGCGCGGTCCTGCATAATACCTTCTTTGCCAACTGTACAATACGTTTAGCAAATTACATTAATCATCCCAACATTCATGATTAGGATCCGTTACAGGCAAATACTCCCGCTGTAGTATTGGTTTAGGAACCGTGATCTGCCCACCAGTTTCAGACGTGGATTTCGTTACTCTCAAAGGTTTACATGGGCAGTCCGCAATGTGAGCTTTGATTTCATTCTGAGGTAAACGATGAGTGGCATTGTATGGACAGGCCTCCAACTGTGGTCGTTTCTTTTGACATTTTGCAATGTGGTATTGTAAACGGGAGCGCGGAACACGATGAGCTGAGTCGTAAGGACACGAGGCCCAACCTTCAAGATCGTACTCCATTTTCTGAAAGAAAGATTCAATTTGAAGCTTTTTATGACCTGTATGCTTTTAACCGCTACTCGGTAGTTCTAAGGTGGCATAAAAATTTGAACAATTGGATTTAGTTATTTATTTAATACTTACAAGTTGATCGTAGTATGCTTTCACTACGAAAATCACTAAAACACACGGTTTTCTAACACAGGTTAGTGTTATAAAAGTCACGTCTATTACTTATTGCAAGTGTCTACGTTGTATATTAATATAAAACGTAGTGTGCACTATTATTCACTGTACATACTTTTAGCAATTACTGAACTACATAAAATAATGCAATTTATTGCATAACAAAGACACAAACAATGAAATGCCGAGCCCGAAATCTAGGATCAAGTTGATCCTAGCCGAAATGAATTCATAAACAAAACAAATGTTGAACCATAGAGAATTTCTTTTTTTACTTTATGGCATGGCCCTAATCCTGCATCTGTCAGTAATTAAATCCATGGGGAAAAAATAATAGTGAGTGGAGTGGACAAAGACTAGTCTTTGGGAGTGGATTTTAAGTCGCCAAACGGTACATCTACATAGGTACAGTCACCTCCAATATTGCATGGGCCCCTTAAGATCTATAATCCCATGAACATTTATGTCCAAATTCACAAAACTCCACTAGATGGCGCAACTTTACTCGAATATAATATTGCATAGACACCTTAGAACCACAAAAAATGTACTAGATGTCATATTTACATTAATCGCAAGATTAATGAGTTGCCATTTTGACTATAATCGCGTTCCTGTGTAAGGTATTAAAAAAATTGGCAACGCTAGATACTTGACTTCCAATGTTATCCGAGAGATGGCGGCAATTCTCAGTGCAAAGCAATTTCGTTTCGGATTGACCATGCATTCTCAAACTCGTCTGTACATACGCGAAAACTTATCAAAACTTTATAGTGTGACTGTGTAATGTGTATGTAAGTGTGAGAAATTATGTATTTTTATTTGACAACGCGTGCACAAGTGGTATGCAGTAAAACGCGACTTTCTTGACAAATTTCTTAAATAGCCCCAATAAGGCACCCACCAATTTACTGGAGTGGAACTTTGACAAAAACTGAACTTTATTATGAAAAATTGTATATTTCCAATATAATAATTTAGGTACTTGACCTTGGTATACTTTTAAGCCGAGAGAGCCCAAGAAGAAGAAAAAAAACTGCTATCGTTACGTCAAATTTGACATTGACAATATGTGTCAATGTCAATGTCAATTTCGAATTTGAAGTGTACACACGGTCTTGATTTGATACTTGATAGTGTTTATGAGATAAAAACTTTAAAATAAAAGCAATATTTTAAAATTTACCGATCCAGCTTACTCTTTTCACTTGCTATGAGTACCCCAAATAAGCGAAAAGACACCACGGATGGTAATTTTATTTATTTTACTGAGTTTCTTTACGACCAAAGTTACACTGCTGCAGATGGTTCCCTTCCCTGTTTCAGATAATAAAACTCCAAAAAGACAGAAGATGGAGTGTCCTTACGGTGATAAATGCTATAGGTTGAATCCAATACACTTCAAGGAATACAGCCATGAGCACTGTTAGTATTAAAAAGTATTGTTTACTTGTGAATTTAATTTTTTTTTAAACAATCGTCTAATTTTACATGTAACAAATATTACTTTGATAAATGGTATACTGAAATATACAAGATATCGATCCCGTTTTTACCCTTTGGGCACGAAACCCAAAAAAGAGGTTTCCCTTCACTCATTAATATAATACAGATACTAAAATATTTCAATTAATTTTTCAGTAGAGTCTATTTTAGACTCATATACGGGAAGTGGAGATTTCCCAATCCCGGCAAAGTTTAACGAACAAAAGCAAATGTACATCGATCAACTCAAAATGATGCTACATAAACAGATATACTCTCCTGGCAAGAATTTTGAAGTTGTACCTAGTACTAGGTAAGTTAAAAATTACCTGCATGGTTTCTGTTCTAGTGGGAATCTGGGTATAAAATAGGTATAGGTCACCAGGGAATAGTGTAGCTTCTCAACAGTAAAAGAACTTTTTTAATCATTTCATTTGTTTAAAGCCTCTTCAATGCAAACAAACAATCAAATCTTTCCTCATTATAATATTAGTACAGATGGAAAATTTATGTGTTAATATATCACTCCACTTCTGATACCTTAGCCTGGGAAAATAGATGAAATAGGTAGCAAGAAAAATTGGCCTGGAGAAATGGATGAAATAGGTGGCGAGAGACATTTTAGTTGGGAAAGTGGATGAAACAGTTGGCAAGAAACAGCCTGGGGAAATGGATGAAATAGGTGGCAAACATTTTAGCTTGGGGAAGTGGATGAAACAATTAGCAAGAAACATCTTAGCCTGGGGAAATGGATGAAATAGGTAGCAAAAACATAGTCAGTACACCTGGTGGTGCTGGCATCTCACAAGAAATTTTAATAAAAATCTCTTAAAACATTTTATTTCTTAAATGCTTAAATGATTTTTTACCTTAATAATTAAAGTAGCGATGACAGATACGGGTTAAGCAGGTAAGGGGCCCAAAGGTCTCAGATGATGCCAAGATCCTGTTTTTTTTATTATCTTGGGGAATATTCCAAGTATTATGTGTTGCAATTTCACCCCATGTAAGGCATGCAACATTTTCTGCCTTGTTCTATTACCCCCTCCCACCCGTGTAACATAATGTGTTACAAGACCCCCTCTCTGAATTTGCATTACATAATACCACAGGGCGGAAACTCAAATAATTTGTTTTCAATTCTAACACCTACATTAAAATCACAAATACAAATTCTTTATTGCATTGACCACCTGACCATTGTGGTTAAGCAAATGTTTTCTTCAAAATACCCTCCAACTAGTATGACAACTGTGGCAGAGTGGGAAGCTAGCTCAGTGGGAGGCAGGGACTTGCTTATCTGTATGTAATCTATACTCATATTATAAAGAGGAAAGATTTGTTTTTTGTTTGTAACGAATAGGCTCCGGAACTACTGGACTGATTTGAAAAATTCTTTCACTGTTGGGAAGCTACACTCTTTGCGGTGAACATCAATCAATCAAATCAAATGAGCCTATCGCAGTCCACTGCTGGACATAGGCCTCTCCTAATTTACTCCACAATCCTCGGTCCTGCGCCTTACGCATCCAGTCCCAGCCTGCGACCTTTACCAGGTCGTCGGTCCATCTAGCGGGTCGACGTCCTACCCCACGTTTGCCGAGACGCGGTCTCGGTGAGCATAGGCTATATTTTATTCCCGTAATCCCACGGGAACGGGAACTATGTGGGTGAAACCGCGTGACGTCCGCTATTACTATTATAATTATCTTTGGTAATACTTGAATGCCTTGGTACCTTTACCAATGCACTATGATCCTTACTACTATTGACGACAGTAAGTTACCTCAACACTTTTTTACAGCACATCACAGTCAAGCTCAAATGACACAGCAACTAGCTCGCAGAACGAACAATCTTCTTCTACAAATGCAGAAGGAAGTAGAAGTAGAGAGAAGTCTCCGAGAACAGAAGTTAAGAAGACACAGAAGCAAGAGACTTTGTCTTCTGCGGGACAGAAGAATACAGCGGGGAGCTCTAGCACTAAGAAAGGTAATCTTACTGTATGAGTAATATTTATATTTTGAATGCGAACATTTGTGAGGATAGCTGCTTTTTATCCCGGGAATATGTTCCCATGGAAAGAGGGAACGGGAAGAATATTTCACGCGGGTGAAGCTGCGGGCATCAGCTAGTTTTCTATTCTAGATGTAATCGCAGAATTTGATGAGTCCCATTCTTTCTTGCAAAAACTGAAGAGTTAAATGCTTACTTAGTTTTATTTTAAGAAAATTGGTCTATTTTTTATACCACTAAAGGTATGATTCCGAACTCGGCAGTAAGCAGCACTGCTGCTACCGTATTGCCGCCTGCGCGCCATGTTCGATGCCCGCAGCATCGCGGTGCAATGAGGAACAATGAGCGAGATAGCACTACTCTCTGGATATATTGCATTTTCAATCTTAATGTAACGCAATAAAGTCGGTGTGTCAACAGCGGTGGCAATCGTTATTAATCGGCGTTAGCTTGCTCTCTTCTGAGCAGGCGAACTTTGTCGATGCGACTTATAAACGTGGTTCACCTGTAATCAAATAATCAAACAGCAAGTAAGTAATTTTTAGCAAGTAAGTGCCCCGTGTGCGACGGGTAAGAGTGCAAAATGTCGCCACCCCAATACATCCCGAGCATGTCGTAAGAGGCGACTAAGGGAACACTTTCGCAAAAAGGTCCATTGCGTAGAGAAGGAAAACTCGAATTGAAACCTGGTTGTCAGTAAAATGACAGTCGTTAAGCCAAGTTGAAGGCCTTATTGGTGGCTTGGAAAATTTCAACTGCGGGTCACGGCGACCTGCGCCTGTCCATTTCATCACGGCAATAGGCTCACCACCTATTACGTGGGACAAGAACTGTAAGGTGAAATGTGGGCGTACACTATGCCTCTGTCTACCCCTTCGGGGATAAAGGTGTGACTATATGTATGTAATTCGGCTACCTAAATTCAAAACCTAGTAACAGGTCATTTGGGAAAACACCGGTTTTTGTCATTTTTGGACCTACTAAACAGTATCACAATGATTTGGACTTGAAAACTCCCAGTTTTTTAGGTAATTTTGAAAAAATGATTTAGCAAGTTAAGTAATTTGGGATGGAAACGAAAATTTCCTTCGAGTACAAATTCAAAACTTAGTATGTCAGAATACAAATTTAAAATCCTAGCAGTTCAAGCGACTTATAGTAAGTTCAACTCATCTGTGCGCGCGGCCCTATGTGTGGGTAAACCTCGTATAAACACAGTGACTTCGTGTGCGTGACAAGAGGTACAGTGAAGTACAAAATAAAAAACTCTTGTTTCACTAAAATAAAAACTTAATGGTGAAATGTATGGTAAACATATTAATATGTATCGCTGCTAGAAGAATAAAATTAAGAAATTTAAGGATTCGCTGCTCTCTACAACGCTAATTATAAATCCAGGTTCCATATCAAAATGTCCATTGTATTCTTCTACTTACTTTGTATTACGCCACATCTCTTCATCAATTTGAACTAAACGTTCGTTTATTAATTTCATTATTCCCATCACATTTTGTTCGATGTTAAGCGAAGCATAATTTTTGTTTTTCAATTCCTCCTACATTTTCGATTGCGTTGAGTTCAGGATGATACGGTGGTAACCGAAGTTTTAAGCCATATGGCTGAAGTATGTCATAAATCTTATAACAAACTAGCTGACCCTTGCAACTTCGTTTACGTCACATAAGGTGTACGAAAGGAGAGGTATTTCTTCATCAGACTCATCAAGCAGCGTGTAAAACTGCCCTGCCCTCTGACAAAGGAACCGCGCAAAATATCGGGATCAAAAGTATCCCAGCACCTTCTTAGGATCATAAGCTCAGATTGTACCAAGTTTCATTTAAATCACTTCAGTAGTTTCAGCGTGATACTTAATCGGAATACAGACAGACAAACATAAATTTTTTAAATTACATTTTCGGCTTCAGTATCGAATAGAGAACGCCTTACAATTAAAATTTTCAAATTATCTTCCATGTACAGACTATCGACCCATAACAGTTTTTTTAGATGTTTAGAGTGAGAGTCTTTTTACTTTTTAAATCAAGTCATACAGTGAATTTTTTGTCATATTTGCTGTATAAGCAATGTTTTCTTCTGTCGACCATCTCTGCATTTCTATTTTATTTTGCATTAGAATTTGGGCTCTATCATTTTCTGACTATTCTGTAGGCCTTTATAAGTTACACAATTTTACCATACATAATTTTGTTATGCCTCGAAGGGTTTAGGCAGCGTTTTCGTTAAAACTCCCAGATTCCCAATTGTTAAATTGCATAGTTTTTAGATTCATTTTGTAAATAGAGCACTAAAAAGAATAACCCGCTGAGTTTCTTGCCAGTTCTTCTCAGGTGGGTCGCGTTGTGAACTGGTGGTAGAAATTTTGATTTATATTCTGGACGTTTTACAAGAGCATCTGTATATGCCTATGTGAAATAAATTTCTTTTTCTTTCTTTCTTTCTTTCACACCTTATTTTTTTCCGACATCTCCAAGTTCTCAAGAATCATTGGTGATCTCACCATTAAAATCAATGCAGTTGTTTTAAAGTTTATCGTGAACAGACAGACGCGGCGGGGACTTTGTTTTATAATAATATTTATATAGTGATAAAAAATATTAATTACATCGAATTGACACATCAAAACTATTTATCTGACTACTTAAACATTTTCTCCGTGAAGAACTAGACATTTTCTTTAACGACTGTACCCATGGTATAATCACTTAGATAGAACACTGTGTAATGAATTATTATTATAATGTAACCAACTTACACAGGATGTCAACGTTGCAGTTACATTGAGACTTGTCATGATATTTAATTTCGTTTCATAATAACGTAAGAATTGCCTTCAAAACGTGATAGATGACGCTGTATACTTTTTGTTTATTATATTTTTTTATTTCGCGGCTACGCAGAGAGTTTCCTGCAAAGACTGCTTGGGTTTAGAATCGAAAATTAGATCAACATATGAAAGCGCCATCTGCCGAGTAAGTGTCGAAACGGCGGAAACCTTATTCGTATTTAAAAAGCGGTCTTGACGATTGAGTAGTTTCGAGTGGTGCCGCTAGAGGCGCTGTACAAACATATATAAACAACCGCGCGCGAATTTCAAAGGGCATTACTAAAATAATCTAAATATACTAGTCGCGAAGGCGCAGGCGCAGCAGAGTTTAATTTTATTTAAAGTGAAGAAATATAGTAAGGAGCCAAGTACTCCCAAAGTGATCAGCGATTTAGCTGCGAGCGTCAATAGCCCCATCATTGGGTGAGTCAAATTAATTATAACGAATCTAGATTTTTAAAACAGTGAAAATTAACGGTATTACTGGCCGGGGCTATACAGGGTGGCCCAAAAGTGGTGGATCAAACGCAACTAGGGGTTAGATGGGGTCACCAGCTGCAAAAAGTTGTTCTACGGGAGGTTCTTAAGGTCAACCCCTGCAGAGTTATAATTTATTTTGTTTTTATGAGAAAATTGACTTTTTTTTTACCAATTCTTATTAAAATTAGAAAAAATCTACATCCTGTATCTTTTTTATAATTTTCACTAGATTGGTATTGATCAGTCCTTGCGTTAGACATGCTATTTATGTTTGTTTATTGGTTGTGTTGAAGATAACATTAAGTTTTACGATTTTTGTTTTTCTCAAATCATAACTTTTTATTTACTTCGGACCCCACTGTGAAAAAAAAATACTCTACCGAAAAGTGACCCTGTATTACAAGTTTTGGCGCATTTAATAGGGATTCTGAAAAGGTATTACACATGGCTACAAGTGGCTCTAATATCTTTCTAGTACGATTATTCGTAGCAAGGCCAAAGTTAACCCAACCATAAAACTCGATTAGGCTTATTTAAAAATAAACTGGAACTAATACAATTAATGACAAAGACTCTCTGCCTCTCTTTTACACTAACCATTTAATCCTTTGTCAATAAAAGGCCGGTTCACCCGTCAGATCAGGTAGCGATATCTTTTCTAGGAAACAAAGGCCGGGCCGGCGCGGCCGGGGCGGGGGCCGGGGGAATGCGCGTGAGCATGTTTTTTTAGAATGTTTAGTGTTCTTTAGTGACTCGCTTCCTGCCTGTGAGTACGCACGTGTTCTTTTTCTCGGTTTTACGACGACTTGTGATCAGTTTCTTTCCTTTGACCTACGCTTTGTTTTTCGGACTTGTGATAGATTGCCTACCTGTGACCAGTGCTGTGTGAATCGGACGGATTGGCTAAAAAAGTGGACAGATGGCTGCTGCGAGGAGAGAATACACCCAACGGGAGTATGCAGAAATGCATTACCTGTATGGCTTTTGTGACGGTAATGCCCGGGCTGCTGCCAGGGAATATCGTCAACGCTACCCTAACCGTGATCGTTTTCCGGACTACAGGGTCTTTATGCGCGTACATAATTCGTACATGGAGGGAGTCTTACCCGGTCAGCATGCTCCGAGAGCAGGCAGACCTGTGGTGCAATTTGAAAATGAAGATGAAGTGCTGAGAGAATTAAGATTGGATCCTAGTACAAGTCAACGCCAAATATCCCGTAATCTCGGGATTCCAAGATCGACGGTGCAACGTGTCATTAACAGAAACAAATATCACGCCTACCACGTGCAAAGGGTGCAAGCTTTGCTGCCCGGTGACTATGAACCTAGAGTGCGGTTTTGCAGAGAGATGCTAAGATACCACAGAGAGGATCCGCAGTTCTTCAACAAGGTTTTATGGACGGATGAGTCAACTTTTAGAAGAATGGGAGTATTCAATATCCACAATCTACATTTTTACTCCAGAGTGAACCCCCATATCATAAGAAATGATCGATTCCAGCATCTGTTTGGTATTAACATGTGGGCTGGTATAATTGGCCAGCAGTTGGTGCTGCATGAAATGCCAGCAAGGCTGAATGGTGCTCAGTATTTAAATTTTTTGCAAAATAATTTAAACCATATTCTTAACGAAGCTGAAGTTCCAGAAGAAAGAATAGCAGAAATGTGGCTGCAACATGATGGCGCCCCGCCTCACTACGCTCGAGCAGTTAGAGATCATTTGAACGAGCGCTTCCCCAACCGGTGGATAGGTCGAGGCGGTCATATTGCGTGGCCACCCCGGTCGCCCGACTTAAATCCATTAGATTTTTTTCTTTGGGGCTATTTTAAAGAAATAGTTTACCAAGGAGAGAACAATAGCGAACAAGAACTACGACAAAAGCTCGAATTTGCTAGGGTACAAGTTACTAACAACAGAGGTGCATTCCGTAGGTTACGTAGGAATTTTATTAGATTGTGCAGATTATGTATTATGGTCAGAGGCAGGAATTTTGAGCATTTATTGTAAAATGTTTTGCTTAATAAAACAATTATTTTACAATCGTTGTTTTGTTTTTTCGTCCTAGAAAGATATTAGAGCCACTTATGGCCATGTGTAATACCTTTTCAGAATCCCTATTAAATGCGCCAAAACTTGTAATACAGGGTCACTTTTCGGTAGAGTATTTTTTTTTCACAGTGGGGTCCGAAGTAAATAAAAAGTTATGATTTGAGAAAAACAAAAATCGTAAAACTTAATGTTATCTTCGACACAACCAATAAACAACCATAAATAGCATGTCTAACGCAAGGACTGATCAGTACCAATCTAGTGAAAATTATAAAAAAGATACAGGATGTAGATTTTTTCTAATTTTAATAAGAATTAGTAAAAAAAAAGTCAATTTTCTCATAAAAACAAAATAAATTATAACTCTGCAGGGGTTGACCTTAAGAACCTCCCGTAGAACAACTTTTTGCAGCTGGTGACCCCATCTAACCCCTAGTTGCGTTTGATCCACGACTTTTGGGCCAAGGCCAAGGACACGGTAAGCTATGTGTCATCTTGTGAAAAGTGCAAAGCACACAAACATGACACTCAAGCATCCATAGGTAAGATGGGCCGTCCCAAACAATGCTCTCGCCCGTTTCAGACAATTTCGACTGATCTAGTAGGACCCTTACCGGTCTCTAAAAAACAACACGTATACATTCTCGTCGTCACGTGTTGTTTCTCTAAATATTGTTTAATCTTCCCACTACGCAGAGCTACCGCAGAACCAATAGCCAAAATACTTGAGGACAATGTTTTCATGGTGCACGGCATACCACAAACGGTATTAATGGATAACGGTGTCCAATTCATAAGCAAAGAGTTGAACACATTATTTACGAAATATAAAATTCCCAACATCAACTTCACACCTAAATACACACCCCAAGTAAATACAGTAGAACGGTACAATAAAACTATAATGACAGCCATATCAATATTTACCAATAATGACCATCGATCATGGGACATACATATCCCAAAAATCCAATTTGCGATCAACAACTCGATCAACGCGTCCACCGGTTACACACCAGCATATTTGGTTCATGGTAGGGAATTGGTAACATGCGGGTCACATTACTTACAAAATGATGACCCAAGTGAACTTAACCTATTGCCTAGAAACATATACGCGGAGAACCTAGGATATCTCGCAGAGGTGTTCAACACAGTACAAGAGAACCTCTGGCGTAGCCATCTAAAGTACGCACACCATTACAACACGAGACACCGACACGCACAATTCGAAGTAGGCGACATAGTGTGGAAAAAATGCTATTTCCAAAGTGATAAAGACGCATACTTTTCTAAAAAACTGGCCCCCAAATTTATCAAATGTAGGGTCAAGGAAAAGTTATCAAATTTGGTCTATATCCTGGAAGATATGACAGGAACAAACCTAGGAAGTTGGCACGTCAAAGACATAAAACAACATTCGGTATCGTCCATTGCATCGGTGAGACGAATAACATAAACATTCCTCAACGATGTGTGTACGAATGCAGATAACGGTAAAGGCCGTAACACACTACGCTAAGACGTGTTTGCTAATAGTTTATATAGTACATCAGTACAGTTACACAATAGTGTTTTTGATAATTATTTTTGGGAAAATATAAGGGTGTTAGCACACCGTCATATAATTTTAGTACTTAGGTAGCACATAATGTACCACATTTCTTCACATCGGACAACGAGGTACATTTTGAGACGGAAGGTTCACAATTTCACTTACATACTAATTAGGTAGTATAGTACATATACTCATCAAACATTCATCATAATCATCTTAACACACAATTCCAAACACTTCATAAGCAGTTTTTTTTTGTTTGTTTGTTTACATAGTGACACTTAAACTTCATGTTGGGTGACTCCCAAAGGCGGAAGTAGGAGTCAAACTGGTTACAGGCGAGTCACTTTCGTAGATTAGAGAAAGTGACTCAAAGGTCCTAAGTTTTGGTTCCCGACCAAAGCTGACGGGTTATTATATAGCATGGAAAGTAGTGTGACACTGGCCTTAGATGCAACGATAAATAACATGTTTACATCAACACGATTACGTCAACAGCTTACGCGCAAACAAAACAAAACTTGCACAGGGGAGATTTCATACGTACATACATACATATTATTTATTTAAGCACGCACATACATTTTACACTGCCATGGGGGCACACAAGGGTACCATATTTTTTGGAGATTTGGCATAATGGCCAGAGAGCGTTTATCTTCGTTATTTATTAGGGTTGACATAATAGTCATAGTCAACATTCTTCTACTAAAGTGGCGAATAAGCACTTAGCTTTGTTATTGCTACTAAGATTGCGAATAAGCACTCGTTTTTTTTATTTTATTTTGTTAAAGGGCTAAAATAGCCTAGTAATTAGTTAGGGACACTACACACCACACACTACACACGACTTTCAAATAAGTACACATAACAACGTGACAAACACATGCCGTGTTCGTCATGGGGACATAGGGGTTAATTAGCATCACGGAGGATTCTGCGAGTAAATTATTTCTATCACTTTTCTGTTTCTTGGTTTAGTTGGGAGGTTCTGTTAGGCCAGGTACACCACTATTCCTTCTCCGTTTCCCTGAGTGCGTTGTCGAATTTCTTGCCATAGGCGGTATTCGTAGTTGCTGACTCCGAAATCCTGTATTAGCGCATTCGTTAGATCTTGCCAGCACGCAAATTTATCGCGATTACTGCGGTACCAATGCCTAGCGTTGCCTGTGAATAGTTCAGAGGCTGCTGTTAACAATCTCTTGTCGTCGATTTCTCGAGCCTGCCTAAAATCCTCCACCCGCTCAATGAAAGAATGTACCTCCGAATTCCCGTCGTATTTAAATTTGGAAAGCTCCGTAAGAAAGCATCGCTCATATATTACGGGAAGATTTAGAAAGTGACTCTCTTTCAGGTTGTTGCTATTTGCTTTCTCTTTAATGTCCGCGAGGGTGTCTGCCTCCTGCGCTTCATTGGTAGGGGCAGCAATGCTCTCGTCCGCATCATCAAATTCGCTGGTGTTTGATGCATGCGAATGACTTTCGGATATGGCTTTCAATCTCTTGTAAGTAGTTTTGAAAGTGAGATGAAAGTCGTCGTATCTTTCTTTTAGATCTGATTCCTCTGGGGGAATGATTCTAGCGAACCTAGACTCCATGTGAGCACATAAGGCTTTGGAGCTAGTCAATAATGCTAGTATGTATTTGTCCTGAAGGGTCGCCACGTTCTTCTCCAACACGGCCAGCGAGGAATACAATCCTACTAAGTCTTCCTCCAATTCTAAAGGGGAGACCTGTAAGTCCTCTTCGTCCGTGGTTAACTTTAATTTTTTAATTTGTTGCCTGAGGGCTGCCACCGTTGAACCAGGTTCCTCTCCCCGGATCTTAACTTCATATGCAAGTTCCGCCTTTGGAAGTGATGTGAAATTTGATTTGAATGCCATTGTACTGACTATTTCAATTACTATTGCCGGGAATCTTTAGTGATGATGATTATTTACCAATGTATAGTGTATTTATCTGCTACTTATTTTATATGAAAAGTTAATTTCATGTAAACAACGAATGTTCGCTATATTCGCTAACGAATTCTGTTGTAGTGAACGACGGCCCTTATCGTTGTCTGTTTACGTTCTTGAATGTTAAGGAATGAGAATATTTTTCGATACACCCGCAGAATAACGAAAAAATAATTTCTACTTTTTAGGGTTCGTTGAACTAAATTTTAAATTGAACCTTTATAAAACTTAGTATTTGCTTTAGGAAATCTTAAGTTTGGAAATATTACCTTTTAGTGTTCCTTCACTCAAATAACAATTTGGACCCTACTAGATATTCTTGTCTGTCTGTCTGTCTGTGTTTGAATGTAATCTAATCCGAAGCTAGCTAAATGTTTGACCGTAATCGATTAATATAATTTTTGACGTTAATAATATTTTTATTAAAATGTAACTATTCCCACGAACGTACTAAGAGTTAATTGTATTGTAACTCGTACCACTAATTTTTTCTTTAATCGTTCCTTACTACTACGGAACCCTTAATTATTATGAACTGTGTCAAAGACGATACGCACTTGGACGGTTCTTGAAATAAACTATATAGTAGTAACCAACCTTTTATGTAAATTGTTCCTCACCACTACGGAACCCTTGAATATTTCGAATTGTTTGAAAAACCGATTCGTACTTGGACGCTTCTGGAAATATTTTGTATGAGACTGTTGGTGTCCGGAGTGTATTTTATTCACTTCCACCCACAGTTTATATGGAAAAAAAAAATTTCTTCTACTATCGAGCTAGTAATTCAACTTACTCGTAAACGTTATGAAAGCAACATCTGCCGTTGTTTATTCAGAACCCGAATCAAAGTTATAAGTTTACAATTGTTATGGCAAGAATGTTTTCACTGCGTGATCCACGTTTGGAATGTTTTTTCTTACAGTTTTATTTCAGTGTATCAGAATTCTACGTAATTCGAAAAGTGAAACAATTATAAATCTTTTATAATTTACGTGAAGTGAAATTCGTAAAATCTTTCGTTTTACTAAAGTGAAATTTCAATAGGGATTGTTACCCAGAAGTGTGATTATCGGCTGTTGGTCTCGCTGTAAATTCACATATAGGAAATACAACAAAATAATACACAAATTGAGGCGGTTTGACGCCGTAAAAAAATAAAATTTGTGGTGGTGATTTACTGTGACTACTTTTTATGATGAATATAGGCAATACAATTCACTTACGAAAATTAATGTAAGCGTTTCAAATTAGAAGTTTTACTTCAGACTTTGACAAAGTACTATTTAAAATTGAGAAAAAAAAAAAAACTTTTACTTTAAATTTCATTAAAAATTTTCCACCATAAAATAACTATTTGAGGGTGTGAAAAATAAATTGGGGACCGTTAAAATTTGGAAAAATTACAATTTATGTTGATAAAAAAATTCAAATTTTGCCTTGTTCTTGTTTATGCCGAAATCTGTCTAAAATAACTAAAAAACACACAAAATAAGCCGGAAAGAACAAGTTGGCAGCAGAGGTCAGGAGAGCCAAATTCCTGGGTAGTTGTGATAATTTTGAGGGAAACTACCCCGCTAACGGGCACTCTTAAGACTATTTTACACAGATTAACATATCTTATAATTATGACCTCCCGACTAGGGCTTGAATATCGGACACTTTTTCTGTTCCGGAATTGAGTTTCGATATTCAGTATTTGAATTCCGGAATTCCGGAATTCCGGAACTAGTGAAATAGTGATATGTAAAAAAAGAAACGGGAGCTGGCAGTCCTACGTGATTAGTGATAAACTACTTTGATACCCAGTAAAATTATATTTTAGCGTAACCAACTAAAAACCACACGTTTCCTAACTATTGCCTACGGTTGGCCCGGGTAAGCCCTCAGAAGGATGACCCCAGGACTCCCCACAGACCTTGACTATCACTGCGGCCTCACCTAGGAGGTTCGGGTGCTATCCCGCGTATTTGGGGCTTGTTCAGGTGTTACCCCGCATCTCAGGGTGTGTGGCGTGCGTGAAACTTTCACGTCACGTTTTCGTCTTGGGCGTGCTTTTGTAAGGACGGCGATTAGCCCTATCACCGTCCTCAGGCCCCCGATTATGGAGGCCGATAGTCTTGGGCAAAGACATGCGGAATTCGGGTGGGAGCGTTCTCTCTCGATCACTTTTCGCCGCATTAACTGATCACAGAAAGACGCAGTGGCGTCCCACTTACTCCCACTGGAGATCATAGCTCGCGCAATGGTCTCCAGTGAGAGAATGTCCACGTCCAGACCTACCACGAGGACCGGGCGCTGTTAAGCCCACGCTGTGCACTCCACTACTGTGTGAAGTACTGTGTCCCCACTGCGATCCTCGCAGTGCTGGCACTCAGGTTTGGTTTCCCGGTGTATTCGTCACAGATACTTACTGAAACTCCCGTGACCGGTAAGCATCTGTGACAACCGGTAGGATAGAGCAACCGCACCGTTGCTGCACTCTAGTCACTCGCCCATGACTGGTTTGACCGCCTTGATTGTGGCGATTCGGCGATTCCTTCCTTGTGTGATGTGATGTGGCGATTCGCTTTGTTGCTCAAGTCCAGGTCTCCACGGTTTCCTTGTGGAGCTGGAACTGCCGAACCTAGATTTCTGGAGACGTAGACCTATGACCCCGCTCCAGCGCCTCCTTGCACCAGAAAAGAATAAATTAGAAATATAATTAATTTATTTAAACAAGGACGCAAGTTGCCTCGCTGCCAGGTCCTCGAGACATGCCGCCTCTGAGCAACGGACTATGCAGCACCCAATCGTAACCGATGTTCCACAGAAGCGGTCTTAAGACTGATCTCTGCGGAACAGCGCACGACGTATCTCGCTGACCCGGCTGGGCTCTAGCCAGCTTGGGTAAGTTATGGCCCTCTCGGAAAGATAGGCCCCGACAATTTGACGGGAGTAAGGAGGCACTCCTTGATAAATAAGCGCCTCCCTAACGCAGCTCCAGGGCAAGGTGTTGAAGGCGATGCCGGTGTCTCTTGACATCGCCATCGATTTCAACACAACCTCACCCTGCGATGTTACTTTCTCCGTCAGTCTTCTAATGCACATGATCACATCCACGGTGAAGCGCCCTTGACGGAAACCAAACTTGTTATCCGCCAGATCTGGCCCCACGCGTGTGAGGTGCCCGACTGTGCGCTGTGCAATGATACGTTCAAGAAGCTTGCATACCTAACGAGGTATGCAAGCTCCTTGAGCGTATCATTGTTGGGGATCGACCGATCGGGGATCGGCCGGAGTTGCTCAACGGAGCAACACGATCGGCCGATCTCCGAATGGGTAGACTGCCGACTACCTTGCCTTTCGGATCAGAACCAGTTTCCCTATCTTCCAGACCTTGGGAATCGGGCCTTTTTCGAGGCATGCACTAAAGAGCCCCATCACTCGAGGCCCGAGATCCTCAAGAGCCAGGACCCACGCTCGGCCTGGAATGCTGTAGGGTCCAGGGACACGGTCCCTGCGGAATCTAAGCCGCAGTACAGTCGCCCCTAACTCACCTTCAGTGACAACGGGCACGTCGTTCTCGCTGTAATCAGCATCGGGCGCCTGAGATGGAGCCATGTGCTAAGGAATATGTTCCTCCGCCTTGATGAGAACAGGGAACCCAGGACCCTCCTCACTCTGGGTCAGTGGAGCGCCTTGGGGCAAAGTTTGCCCCTAATAATAAGGTACGGGCCCCATGAGTTCCGTCAGAACTACTAGAACTATGCTGAGCGAGACCTCTGTCAAATTCTTACAGCGTTTCTATCAAAGTTAAATTTAACTCGTAGCATAAGTCAGAGCTAAGTCTAAGTTTGCACTATAAATTGAAGTCTAAATGTAAAAAAAAATACAAAAACATCTATACTAATATTATAAAGCTGAAGAGTTTGTTTGTTTGTTTGTTTGTTTGTATGGTTGAACGCTAGGATCTCAGGAACTACTGGTTAGATTTATAAAATTCTTTTACAGTTTGATAGTCAATTTATTGAGGATGGCTATGGGCTATATAACATCACGCTAAAACGAATAGGGGCGAAGCAGCAATCAATAATGTTTCGAAAACGGGGAATATTTTTTACCGTCTGAGAGCTTCCGAGGCGTACGCTGCGTAAATAGTTTAAGATACGTAAAAATTGTATATTACAATATTGTTTCTCTTAAAAAGTTCTAAAAAAAAGTCCGCAGCGGCATATGTCTATCTCTTAAGGTTCGCTCACAATAACCTAATTTGTCTGTTTCATAAGGTTCGCTAACAATATTATAAAACTGAAGAGTTTGTTTGTCCTAAGATCTCAGAAACTGCTGGTTGCATTTCGAAAATTATTTTACTGTTTAATAGTTCATTTATTGAGGATGGCTAATGGCGATATAAAATCACGCTAATGCGAATAGGAGCGGAGCAGCCATAAATAATGTTTCGAGAACGGGGAAAATTTCTTTCTTTTAAGAGCTTCCACTGCGTACGTTGCGTAAATTGTTAAAGTTACGTGAAAATTTTGTGGCACAAAAATGTACCCGTTTAAAAGTTACAAAAAAATGTCGTCAACAGCATATGCCTATCTTCACTTAAGGTTTCACTTACAATAACCCCTTTTAATAAGTTTTGAAGAATGAGCGACGCGACGGGAGTAGGTAAACGTGGTCTGCAGTGGTAGCCAATCAACTGAACGATAAAAACCGGCCAAGTGCGAGTCGGACACACATGATTTCCGTACCAAAAAAGGACGGGTGGAAGTAAATGCAACGGGAAACATTATATAACTTTACATTAATACCACACCTCTCTTCTTCTCAATCTCATGTGATGCAAATGAAGTTGTGCGGGTCAGCTCTAATGAATATAAGCGACGCTACGGGAGTAAATGCGAAGGGAAACATTATATCACCTTAAATATTAATACTACACCTCTCTCTTTCTCGCTCATGTGACGCAAATGAAGTTGTGCGGGTCAGCTCTAATGTATCGCGACGGGACTAGGCGCGACGAGAGTAAATGCGACGGGAAACATTATATTACTCAAAATATTAATACCATACCTCTCTTTTTCTAACTCTCATGTGCCGCAAACGAAGTTGCGCGGGTCAGCTAGTCAATAATATTATTATTATTTAAATAGTATGTTTTCTATCAAATACCATTAATTTTATGGATTTAATTTCTTAGTTTTCGTTGTGTGAGATGTCCGTGAATATTTATTTATTATTTATTAATTTCTTAGTAGAATATCATCAAATAAAATGATTAATACCTAAGTAAATAATCGAATTAATTTGTTAATAGAGAAATCCTAAATTATCAATATTGTAGTAATTAAAGGTAATTAAATTGCATAAGAAGCTATAATCTACATTTTTGTTTGTAATGAAATTATAGAAGTGAAAATATTTTTTTTCAATATCGAAATACCGGTATTGATCTCGCCAATTCCGGAATTGAAAACGATATTAGAATTTATCGGAATTCCGGAATTATATCAATTCCGGAATTCCGGAGTTCAAGCCCTACTCCCGACTCCCGTCGGAAATCGCTTTCTCGCTACCCGAAACCACGATATGGGCGCCACTGAAAAGCTATGCTTTCAGGAAAGGAGAGAGAAATAACAAGATAGAATTTAACACATGAAAAATTAATAATTTATTGGAATCAGATTTTAGCACTTGGGGGTCGTGGGTTGTGGCAATATCGGGCAGCAAGGGTTTTCGCGATTTCCGATAGTCCTTCAGGGTTCGACTTATCTTGGTGGCTCCAGGATGTTGATGCAGTCCGCCAGGTAGCCGTGCCGTCCACAAGTTCGGCTGGCACGGTGTTTTCAAACCGCAGGGTGAATGATCGCTCGTAGAATCGAAGGGTGCGTCTTCACCTTCGTGGCACCCGAAGGGTGGATTTTCCCAATCCGTAGGGTAGATAGTTTCTTCGAACCCGTAGGGTGAACGTTGACAACCCGTAGGGTGGACCCTGGAATGTTCCAGAAGACGGGTTAGCTGGAACCTTTTTTCCCGCCCATTGCTAAGACAGCCGACCCCCGTTAAACCATTTGGGAGTCGGTTGCCTTACAATGTTTGGTTATCTACTAATTTTACAGAGACCTTTTTTTCACACCCCTGTAATCTACCCTCCCATAACAGGGTTGACCAACAGCCGTTAATTTTCACTGTTTTAAAAATCTAGATTCGTTATAATTAATTTGACTCACCCAATGATGGGGTTATTGACGCTCGCAGCTAAATCGCTGATCACTTTGGGAGTACTTGGCTCCTTACTATATTTCTTCACTTTAAATAAAATTAAACTCTGCTGCACCTGCGCCTTCGCGACTAGTATATTTAGATTATTTTAGTAATGCCCTTTGAAATTCGCGCGCGGTTGTTTATATATGTTTGTACAGCGCCTCTAGCGGCACCACTCGAAACTACTCAATCGTCAAGACCGCTTTTTAAATACGAATAAGGTTTCCGCCGTTTCGACACTTACTCGGCAGAGTGCGCTTTCATATGTTGATCTAATTTTCGATTCTAAACCCCTAATGTTAACCAATATTTGCCCCCGTTGTTTCACAACGTTACAACCGCTGGTGTCGTCAATAAGTCGAGTTACGTCTCTACCTCATAATATACAAATGTACTCTGTGAAGACGGCCGCGTCACTGCCACACAAATTAAAGCTGTATAATTACTAGCGCACGCACACATAGCGCCGCGCGCACTGATGAGTTGAAATATCTATACCAAGTTATTAATTTGAAATACCCACTTTCTATGTTTTGAATTTTGGCGCCATTTGTAAAATCAATGGCGTTTCATTTAGTAAGTCCAGTGTCATTTGTATTTCAGATAGTGATTACAGACCAGTAGTGCCTCCAACGCGACGCGCAGAGGATTTTTTAACCGTAGTCCGTCCTAAAGGCAAGATGGCCGCCAAGCATGCCGCGTCAGCACCCTATTATATATTCTACACCACTATCAAAGATAGTAAAGAAACGCATTCTCAACCTTATTCTATTACATTCCAAGGTAGGTTTTTGATTAAATCTATACTAATATTATAAAGATGAAAGATTTGATTGTTTGTTTGCATCGAATAGGCTCCGTAACTACTGAACCGATTTGAAAAATTCTTTCACTGTTGGGTAGCTACACTATCCCCGGTGAACGTAAGCTATATTTTATTCCCATATTCCCACGGGAACGGGAACTAGGCGGGTAAAACCGCGTGACGTTCGGTAGTGTTATTATGAAGCTGAAGAGATTTAAACGAACTACGGGTTGAAATCCAACAGTTCTTTTAGAAGCCGATATATAAAATTTATTGAAAACTAGCATACGTCATTCGGTTTCACCCGCGTAGTTTACGTTCCCGTGGGAATACGGGAATAAAATATAGCCTATGTTTATCGGAAATAGTGTACCTTTCCAACAGTAAAAGAATTTTTTAAATCGGTTCAGTATTTTCGGAGCCTATTCGATGCAAAGAAACAAACAAACAAACAAAGAATAAAATCTTTTCTCTTTATAATATTAGTATAGACTAACTGTTGCCTGCGACTTTGTACGCTGCATTTTATATGTGATTCTTTACATTGATATAACTTTTTTTATTTATGAACCGATTGACACTTAATGTTAAGTGGAGCAAACCGCAACGCAATAAAGAAAACTGCATTGCAATCGGTTGAGCGGTTGCTGACATTAGCGTGCACAAACGTACAGACAAACAGACAGTTACAATTTTGTTATATGTATTGATATGATATTTTAGGATGTCAGTATTGGAAGACATTGCTGCAGTCAAAGTATTATTATTTTGTACAGACAATGATATAATGGTGTTTTATGTATATTTTTCAGAAATTTTAGACCATAGTTTAGGAGAGTTAAAATGCTCATTGCAAATTAATTTTATGGTGGAAATTGGATGGCTACTGGCACAGTACTACTTTGCGGGCTATAGGTATGTACTTTTACAAAATTATGTGTACTTATTAACTTTATTATGAAGCGCTCGTGGCCCCGCGGAGTCAATGTTCTGTAAATGATCACTGCAGTAAGCAACTTTCACTATGGCCGGTCCTTGGATGGGTGACCATCCATTTGACCACTTTGTGACATTTATTTGAGCGCTTCCGTGCTTCGGAATGCACGTTGAGCCGTGGGTCCGAAATGTCAGTAAAATGACAGTTTTTAACCGACTTCCAAAAAAGGAGGAGGTTCTCAATTCGTCTGTATTTTTTTTTTTTTTTTTTTTTTTTTTTTATGTTTGTTACCGGCAAATCGCTAGAAGGAGTTAACCGATTTTGAAAATTCTTTTTTTGTTTGAAAGCTGGTGCTTCCCATGTGGTCCCATATACAGGAAGTCAGAATCGGATGCTGGGATCCTGGAGAAATCGAAGAAATCCCTCGAATCGAGGGCATTCCTTAACGATTTACAGCAGTTATCTTGTGTTTGGGCTTGATTAATTTGTATTGGGGAGAACATTACACTACACAGATATAATTTCAGTCTACCCGTCACTGAAAATCATGAAAAAAAAAAATTTTTAACAAAAAAAAACCGACTTCAAACAAAAACTGAAAATTGAAAAATAAAATTAACTTAGCACAAAGTAATGGGTAGTATATTTAGTTTTATATCAGATATTATTGACTGTAATACTGAAGTCGGTGCCAATATTTCTATGAGAGATTAATAATATCTACCTGAACCTATAGTTTTACTTGGCGCCGATTTCAGTATTACATTCAATAAAATCTGATATAAAACTAAATATACTACCTATTACTTTGTGCTAAGTTAATTTTATTTTTCAATTTTCAGTTTTTGTTTGAAGTCGGTTTTTTTTTGTTCAAAATTTTTAAGCCAAGTTTAAGGCCTCTAGGCGGCTTGAAAAATTTCAGCAGCAGGCAGTCACTACCTGCGCCTGTCCATATCAACACGGCAATACGGTTCACTACCTATTACGTGGGAAAAATTCTAAAAAGGTGAAATGTGGGCATATAATATGCCTCTGCCTACCCCTTTGGGGATAAAGGCGTGACCATATGTATGTATGTCTGTATTAACTTTAAAAAATCTTGCTGTTCCCCGCGGCTTCGTTCGCGTAGAAGTCGGTATCGCGTAAAATTATTATCCACCTTTTGCGCAGTCGGTTAAAAAGTAGCCTATGTCCTTCCCAGGGCTTCGAACTATCTCTATATCAAATTTCATCAGTTTAGGCGTGAAAGCGTAACAGACAGTCAGACAGACAGAGTTACTTTCGCATTTATAATATAAGTAGGGATAAAAAGCTCTTTTTTTATATTAAGCTCGCCAAATTGACGTCGCCAGCCTGATGGCAAGTCATGGCGCATCTAGCGATGGGGGGCCAGTCTCTCAATGATAGACATACTTTATGTCGTCCCGGGACATCCTTCCGAGGGCTTACCCGGGGCTCCCAACCATAGGCTGTTGTAGGAGTCCGGCATAGCATGCTTTGAGGATTTTCACTCACGTAAAAAAAAAAGACATACTTTATGTACAACAAGAATAACTATATGAGGAAATAGAATAACTATATGTTGTATAACTAGATGATGCTCTGAATTTCGGTAACCGTTCCCGCTTCCCGTGGGAAAATATTCCCGGGATGAAAGTAGTCTATGTGTTATTCCGGACTATAAGCTATCTCTGTAGCAAATTTCAGCCCAATCCGTTCAGCCGCTCGAGCATGATTGAGTAACAAACATCCAAACATCTAAATATTCAAACATCTTCACAAACTTTCACATTTAATAATATAAAATAATATACAGGATGAATTTTTCAAAAGGGATTGGATGGCCAAATCCGAAACTATAAGGAATAGCGAAAAATGCTCAAAGGAGTCACGAGCCCGATTTTGATGAAACTTAAAACCTCATCATTAGATTTTTGAAAAACCAATAATCCTAGCTGGAAATCGAACCCATTGATTTTGAAAAAAAATACACACCCTATATTATTACACCATTCGATAGTGTTGCTATTAAGGATCATATTCTGGGAAGTAATTACATACGGCAAACTAAGGGAAAGTGCTCATCTTTAGTATTTTTCTTACGTTAACTGATGAATTGTTCAAAATGTAGACCATTGTTTTTAATACATAGCTGGATTCGAAACCTCAACGATCGTACTGCATTCAATATTATTGATTCCGTTTAGAATATTAGAATAGAATAGAATATGCTTTATTGTACACTAATTAACATATACATGTATATGGAATACAGAGTTTAAAATGTACAATGGGCGGCCTTATCGCTAAGTGCGATTTCTTCCAGGCAACCTTTGGATGGATATGAGTGTAAGAGATCAAGTTTATAACTGGGCAGATATTTCATTAGTGTTTTAATAGTAAGAAGGTACCTATTAGGTACTATAAAATACGTGGTACATATTTAATGAATACAAAGTACAATTACAATAGCTAGATAAATAAAATAAGAATGTGTAAATACATACAAACAAATACACAAATATACATAAATAAACACATATACAAATACATAAATGTATAGGTACATATATAAATATATACACACACATATATATATATATATATATATATATATATATATATATATATATATATACATACATATCAGAATTCACATATATTATATAAATCAATACATATTTCACCAGAACTTTAAAATTTTATTTTAACATGCCAAATAGTGTTCTTTCACCATTCGTTTAAATATATTCAAAGATTTTGCTCGCCTTACAGTTATTGGCAAGGCATTCCACAGGCGTACAGCTTGAACGGTAAAGGACTTGCCATAAAAAGAAGTCGCGTGCCTAGGTATTGCCAATGCCAAAGTTTCTGATGACCTCAAAGTTCTCAAATGTGTGTCATTAAGGAACATGAAACGTTCTTTTAAATAATTGGGACTAGCAGGATTGAAGAGGATGCTATATAGCAAACAAAGAATGTGAGTATTCCGTCGAAGTCGAATTGGGAGCCACTTGAGTTTGTTGCGAAATTCGGAGACATGATCATATTTGCGTAAACCAAATATAAATCTAATGCAAAAATTTTGGAGGCGCTCAAGTTTGTCAAGTTGCTCCTCAGTGACATCAAGATAGCTAACATCAGCGTAATCAAGGTAGGTAGGAGAAGGGATTCTGCAAGCGCAATTTTAGTGGACGTAGGTAGAAAGTTGCGCAATCTACGTCAGGAACCTGATGCGGCAAATAGTTTTCGACTAACTTCACACATTTGTGTACGCCAGGATAATGTATTATCAATCATAATGCCTAAATCCTTCACATTTTCACTTATGTGTAGTGAAACACCATCAAATAAAATATCTGGAAGGATAGTCCGATCTAATATTCTCCAAAGAATAATTCTCAGCATGATTTAAAACACGGAATAGTTACGAACTATTCTGGAAATTCGAACGAAATAAATTATGATACAAAATTTAGGTACAAGATATATGAATTTCATCAAAATTCTAAATCTTCCTTAAATTTGCCGTATATCATTACTTCGCAGAATTTGATCCTTATCAGCGACACTATCATATGGTGTAATATAAAGGGTGTGTTTTTTTTTCAAAATCAATAGGTTCGATTCCCAGCTAGGATTATTAGTTTTTCAAAAATCTAATGATGACGTTTTAAGTTTTATCAAAATCGGGCTCGTGACTCCTTTGAGCATTTTTAGCTATTCCTTATAGTTTCGGATTTGGCCATCCAAGCCCTTTTCAAAAATTCATACATATTATACATAGAAACACCCAAACTCCGAAACAAACATTTGTGGATCACACAAATATTTAGTGGGACCCAGGAATCGAACTCAGGACCTCAGGGCGGCAGGCGGTTACACTACCGAATCGCTCTATTATATTCTACCACAGGGTGGAAACTCCATACAAAAATGTTCGTTTTCACCCACATTAATATAGACGTAATGTGAATGCTTAAATCAGGCTTGAATGTATGTGTGAGTATACCAGGGACACTAGCTAGCTACGGAAACAAAAGAATAAGGAACAGAACGCAATCTCATGTATGTAGGTACTTTTTTTTCAAATCTGCCCTCGGCTAAGCACAAATTAAACCAAAGCAACAGCCCAAAGCACTTAGGTAGTAATACGTAATGCAACGCAGTGACACTCTCTCAAGTACTGACACGGCAATAGACACATCAACTTTGGTGGGGGGGATGGAGAAGCTTACTCAGGTGGGAGGCAGGGAGTTGCCGATCTGTATGTAATACTATTATATTATCTTTGATTCTACTCTACTATTCTCTCCGAAACTACTGAACCGATTTGAAAAATTCTTACACTGTTGGTAGGCACACTATTCCCGGTGAACATAGGCTATATTTTATTCCCGTATTCCCACGGGAACGGGAACTACGCGGGTGAAATCGCGGTAGGTCCGCTAGTATATAATAATGGCATATGCTACAGTATTTACAAACGATATCTATTTTTATTTCCTATATGGTTTTTTAAATCGATATCACTTTTTATTTATGAATCGATTGACATGAAATAAACACAATGTTAAGTGGAGCAAACCGCAACACAATAAAGAAAACCGCATTGCAATGGGTTGAGCGGTTGCCGACATTAGCGTGCACAAACGTACAGACAAACAGACGTAAAGACAAACAGACAAAAATTCTAAAAATCATTGTTTTGGGTTCTATTGCGTTCATAAAGCCTACCTATACTGTTTTCTATACTAATATAATATTATAAAGAGGAAAGATTTGTTTTTTGTTTGTTTGTTTGTAACGAATAGGCTCCGGAACTACTGGACCGATTTGAAAATTTCTTTCACTGTTGGGAAGCTACACTCTTTGCGGTGAACATAGGCTATATTTTATTCCCGTATTCCCACGGGAACGGGAACTACGCGGGTGAAACCGCGTGACGTCCGCTAGTCTTATATATCTTCAATGTACAGACAGCTACCTGTTACGATTTTATTATATGTATTGATGATATTAATTTTCAGCGAGAAGAGACTAACTATTTTGTACGGTGAAGAGTGTCCGGACCTCAAAACTATATCTACAAAGAAGCCTCAAGTTGATGCCCATTATATATCCATGCCTACGCCTTTTGGTAAACATCATACGTAAGTGTACTAGAATCTTACTTCTTACTTCTTTCTATCTTACTTCTTTCTTCTTACTATCTTACTTCTTACTATCTTACTTCTTACTATCTTACTTCTTACTTCTTACTATCTTACTTCTTACTATCTTACTTCTTAGGCGAAAGTTTGTGAGTGTGGATGTTTGTTACTCTTTTACGCTCGAACGGCTAAACGGATCTGGCTGAAATTTGATACAGAGATACATTATAGTCTGGAATAACACATAGGCTACTTTTTATCCCGGGAATAAGTTTCTATGGGAAGCGGGAACGGGAACAAATTTTATGCGGGCGAAGCTGCGGGCATCAGCTAGTATATACTAATATTATGAATTAGATGATGATTCGGCATGAGGTTCCCTTTCCTGCTTCCCGTGGGAACATATTCCCAGAATGAGCCTTTGTGTTATTCCAGACTATACATCTAACGTCTGTACCAAATTTCAGCCCGATCCGTTACTAGCTAAATATATTTACCAAATGTACATATATCTTTACCAAGTACTAATATATTTATCAAGTACTAATATATTTACCAAGTACTAATATATTTACCAAGTATAAATATATTTTATTTTTTACCAAGGATTACATCTTTGTTTGAAAATTTCAGCAAAATGATGATACTATGTTACGAAGATGGTTCCCTTCGCGTGGTAATATCTACAGCCAACTTATACTATGACGATTGGGAGAACAGGACTCAAGGGTAAGTTAAGGGGTAGGCAGAGGCATAGTATACGCCTACTTTAAATGAGATTGTATACTCTGCCTTTACCTATAAGGTTTAAGGTTAATTTTCAACTTTATAGCTTTTTGTCCCATGTAATAGATGGAGGGTCTATTGCAGTGTTGAAATTACACTATTTCGGGGTGATTAGAATATATTTTATTCCCCTATTCCCACGGGAGATCAACTAGCTTAACTATATCTTCATTTTCAGCCTATGGTTCAGTCCAGTATGTCGGGAACTCCCCGCGGACGCAATGCCACATGACGGGGAATCCCCCACAATGTTCAAGAGGAGTTTGCTTCGATATTTAAACCATTATCACCTTCCTTGTCTAGCTTATTATGTGGAAAGAGTGAAAAGATGTGATTTCAGTGATATCAAGTAAGTTTTATTTTATTTAGATTAGTTTTGTAGACTAGTTAGTATACAGGGTGGAATTTAAAGACGGTCGTTGGAGGTAAAGTACTCTTAATATTGATAATGGCAAGTTTTGCTCAAAGGAAACATTCCTTTATTTTCAAAAGTAAGTAAAACTGCATTCAAAGGTTTTTAATAAAAAAAATTAAGTAGGTACTTCAGTACCATTTTCGAAGTGAAACTATTTTTTTTTGAATTTTATTTTTTAATCATACATACCGAAATGGTAGGCAGTGGCATATTATATGCCCACATTTCACCTTTGTATAATTTGTCCCACGTAATAGGTGTTGAGCCGTATTTTTTAATCAAGTTCATTTTAATGCGAATTCACCACTATAAGTAAAATCATCAACCTAAACAAGTTGAACGTTGCATAAAAAAATGGTTTGCGCTTCGAATATGTAGTTAATTAAATTAAAGAACATGAAATACAATGCATTCTGTTTATTTCGATATCATGTTTCATAGTAACATTTGCTCCTTATGACTTATGACCTACATAATCGATATTCAAATAGAAATAATATAAGTTTTATTTTTCAAAACGACCGGGTTCGATTCCCGAACAGTGCAAAAGATTTAAAAAAAATCTAAGTATGCAGTTCTTATTTTCTCTAAAATCGATGACATGGTTCCTAAGAACAGATCTTTGAATCTCTCATATTGCCATACTGACCGTTCCGAATGTTACACCCGATATAGCAAATAATGCAGACTAATTCTAGCATTACTTTAGGGATCAGATGGCGATTTGTATAAAAAAAATTGTGCATAATTATTTATGAATTTTTTCCAGCGTGTTTCTTGTCGCGTCAGTCCCTGGGTCCCATTTCGACACAGACTGGGGCATGCTCAGAGTGGGGGCCTTACTCAAACAGCACTGCGAATTCACGGGCAAAGCACCTTTAATAGCGCAGGCTAGCAGTATAGGCAGCTATGGGAAGGAACCTAAGGTTTGTATACGTAGCTAGTATCAAAAACTACTTTTATTGATTGATTTTGATTGATTGAATTTATATGATTGATTTTGATTGATTGATTTTGATTGATTGATTTTGGTTGATTGATTTTGGTTGATTGATTTTGATTGATTGATTTTGGTTGATTGATTTTGGTTGATTGATTTTGATTTACTGATTTTGATTGATTGATTTTGATTGATTGATTTTGATTGATTGATTTTGGTTGATTGATTTTGGTTGATTGATTTTGATTGATTGATTTTGATTGATTGATTTTGGTAGCTGTTTGAATAATTGATTGATGGATTTTGGGTCTTTGATTTTGATTGATTGATTTTGGTATTTGCCGGGTTCCTATTTAGACACAGACTAGGGCATGCTCAGAGTGGGCGCCTTACTCAAACAGCACTGCGAATTCACGGGCAAAGCACTTTTGATAGCGCAGGCTAGTAGTATAGGCAGTTATGGCAAGGAACCTAAGGTTTGTATACGTAGCTAGTATCAAAAACTACTTTTATTGATTGATTTTGATTGATTGAATTTATATGATTGATTTTGATTGATTGATTTTGGTTGATTGATTTTGGTTGATTGATTTTGATTGATTGATTTTGGTTGATTGATTTTGGTTGATTGATTTTGGTTGATTGATTTTGATTGATTGATTTTGATTGATTGATTGATTTCGATTGATTGATTTTGGTTGATTGATTTTGGTTGATTGATTTTGATTGATTGATTTTGATTGATTGATTTTGGTATAGTAAGTTCAACTCATCAGTGCGCGCGGCGCTATGTGTGCGTGCGCTAGTAATTATACAGCTTTAATTTGTATGCAAGTGACGCAGCCGTCTTCACAGAGTACATTTGTTTATTATGAGATAAAGACGTTACTCGACTTATTGACGACACCAGCGGTGCCAAGCAGTCTTTGCAGGAAACTCTCTGCGAGGCCGCGAAATAAAAATTATAATAAACAAAAAGCATACAGCGTCATCTACCACGTTTTGAAGGCAACTCTTACGTTATAATGAAACAAAATTGAATATCATGACAATTCTCAATGTAACTGCAATGTTGACATCCTGTGTAAGTTGGTTACATTATAATCCATTACACAGTGTTCTAAGTGATAATACCATGGGTACAGTCGTAAAAGAAAATGTCTAGTTCTTCACGGAGAAAATGTTTAAGAAGTCAGATAAATATTTTTGATGTGTCAATTCGATGTAATTAATATTTTCTATCACTACATATAATAATTATTATTATAAAACAAAGTTCTTCACGACAAACTTAAAAACTACTGCATTGATTTTCATGCTGAGATCACCAATGATTCTTGAGAACGGTTTGCGTATATAATTTGGTGACTTTGTTTGACATTGACTAAATTTTAGTCAATGTCAAGTTAGTTTTAGTCACTAAAATATAACGATATTAGTTGGAGATGTCGGAAAAAAATCAGGTTTACGGGAGCTTTTAACGAAAACGTTGCCTAAACCCATAACCCATAGAGTCATAACAAAATAATGTATGGTAGAATTGTGTAACTTATAAAGGCCTACAGAATAGTCGAAAAATGATAGAGCTCTAAATCCTAATGCAGAAAAAAATAGAAATGCAGAGATGATGGTCGACAGAAAAAACATTGCTTATACAGTAAATATGACAATAATTTTACTGTATGACTTGATTTAAAAAGTAAAAAGACCATACTCTATACATCTAAAAAAACTGTGGAGGGTCGAGAGTCTGTACAATTGGAAGATAATTTGAAAATTTTAATTGGAGAACTCAAAATTTTTTTTTGAGTTTGAGTTTGAGTTTGAGAATAGTCGAAAAATGATAGAGCTCTAAATCCTAATGCAGAAAAAAATAGAAATGCAGAGATGATGGTCGACAGAAAAAAAACATTGCTTATACAGTAAATATGACAATAATTTTACTGTATGACTTGATTTAAAAAGTAAAAAGACCATACTCTATACATCTAAAAAAACTGTGGAGGGTCGAGAGTCTGTACAATTGGAAGATAATTTGAAAATTTTAATTGGAGGGCGTTCTCTAATCGATACATACTGAAGCCGAAAATGTAATTGAAAATTTTCATGTCCGTCTGTCTGTATATATTTATCCCGAATAAGTATCACGCTGAAACTACTGAATTGATTTAAATGAAACTTGGTACAATCTGAGCTTATGATCCGAAGAAGGTTCTGGGATACTTTTGATCCCGATATTTTGCACGGTTCCTTTGGGAGAGGGCAGGGCAGTTTTACACGCTGCTTGATGAGTCCGATGAAGAAATACCTCTCCTTTCGTACACCTTATGTGACGCAAACGAAGTTGCAAGGGTCAGCTAGTTTGTAATAAGATTGATGACATTCTTTAGCCACATGGCTTAAAAGTTCTTCGGCTACCACCACGGCACCGTATCATCCTGAACTAAACCCAATCGAAAATGTACGGGGAATAAAAAAAATATATAATGCCTCGCATAGCATCGAACAAAATGTGATGGGAATAATGAAATTAATAAACGAACGTTAAGGTCAAATTGATGAAGAGATGTGGCGTAATACAAAGAAGAAGAATACTATGGACATTTTGATATGGAATCTGATTTTTTTCAAATTAACCTTGTAGAGAGCAGCGAATCCTAAATTTCCTCAATTTTATTCTTTTAGCAGCAAAACATATTAATATGTTTAACATACATTTCACCCCTTAAGTTTTTTATTTTAGTTAAACGAGTGTTTTTGTATTTTGTACTTCACTGTACCTCTTGTCACGCACACGAAGTCACTGTGTTTATACGAGGTTTACCCACACATAGGGCCGCGCGCACAGATGAGTTGAACTTACTATAGCTGTTTGAATAATTGATTAATGGATTTTGGGTCTTTGATTTTGATTGATTGATTTTGGTATTTGCCGGGTTCCTATTTAGACACAGACTAGGGCATGCTCAGAGTGGGCGCCTTACTCAAACAGCATTGCGAATTCACGGGCAAAGCACCTTTAATAGCGCAGGCTAGCAGTATAGGCAGCTATGGGAAGGAACCTAAGGTTTGTATACGTAGTTAGTAACAAAAACTATTTTTATTGATTGACTGGTTTTGATTAATTGATTATGATTGATTGATTTTGATTGATTGATTTTGGCTGATTGATTTTGGTAGATTAATTTTGGTAGATTGATTTTCATTGATTGATTTTGATTGTTTGATTGATTTTGAGTGATTGATTTTGGTTGATTAATTTTGGTTGATTGGTTTTGAATTTTGCCAGGGTTTCATTTAGAGAGATTGGGACATATTTAGTTGTATGTACTGCGTTTTAGGGTAGGTTGAGATGATTTTTAGGGTTATGTACCCAAGAATTTGTGATAGATATCAATCAATTCGAATAGATCTGATTGATTGATAATAAAACAGTGTTACTCAAACTTTTTAACAGTTCCCCAACTTCTTAGAGCGCGTTAGAAAGTTCCACTGGAATTAAAAACTTTTGAAATCACGCTTAACGTCTCCTCAATTTGTTTTATTATCTTTTGGATTTTGAATTTTGGATGTTCCAGTGCATATCTTTTAGCGTCAATACCGGGGTCCCATTTCGACACAGACTGGGGCATGGTCAGAGTTTATTAAGTAGTAAATGCTGTCCTATATGGTAGTTTTTTGAAGAAATTCTTCAAATTTTTTTTTTTGGTTTGTTTTCAGTTATGGCTGACAGGCGATTTTCTACACAACTTCACAAAGAGCAAAAACATACCCCAGATGTTAATGTCTCCGCCTGAATTGAAGATTATATACCCTTCTTTACGTAAGTATTTATTGTGCCTCCCGGTTTCACCTATGATATTAGAGAACTTCGAATAGATGGTAGAGTGACCTCCCGAAATCAGTGTTCACTAAACGATCACTCTAGTGAGCAACATTTACTATGGCCGGTCATGGATGGGTGACCTCTCATGACCACTACTGACACTTTGTTCTATTTAATTGCGAGCGTTTCCGTGCTTCGAATGGCACGTTAAGCCGTTTGTCCCAGTTGCCAGTACAATGGCAGTAGTTAAGCCAAAAAGCCAGGCCTTATGGACGCATTAGAAAAATCAACTGCGGGTCGCAGCAACCTGTGCCTGTCCATTTTAACACGCCAATAGGCTCACCGCCTATTCGTGGGAAATAAAACTATAAGGTGAAATGTGGGCATGCCTTTGCTTACCCCTTCGGGGATAAAGGCGTGAATATATGTATGTATGTATTAATATTATGATATTGTTGCAGAAAACGTACGTCAGTCTCATGACGACCTTCTGGGCGGTGGTTGCTTACCATACGCGGGCGATGCTCACGCAAAACAATTGTGGCTTATGAACTTTCTACAGTAAGTCCTCATTTAATGTTGAAAGTGTTTTTCTATTTTGAACGCATCAAAGAGTGAATGGTTTAACGAACGAATGAGTGGCTGAACGTACGACAGAACGAACGAATGAATATATTTTTTTTGTGGACATTCTCATTTAACATCATCTAGCCCAAATACAGCTAATAAAAACTTGTGCTATGGGATATCTAGGCGACTGATAAACATATTTATATATTTCTGAATACATACATAATATAGATATATTACACCCAGATATAGTACAAATCAATGTGCTCATCACACAAAGAAATTTGCCCTGAGTGGGAATCGAACCCACGACCTCCGATTCGAGTCCGAGTCAGGCAATCTGACCACTGGACCACGAGGCCAGAATGATTGAATGAACGGACGAACGAACGAATAGTTGAATGAGTAGCCGAACTTACAAATGAATGGCTGTATAAATAAATATTCAAATATTTACGGACATTTCACACAACGCTATCTGATCCCAAAGTAAGCTAGGAATAACCTGCTTGTGTTTTATGGGTATCAGATCACGGTAAGTATGAACGGAATGAAGGAACGGTTGAACAATAGAGTGAACGGTCGAATTATTAATTCATATTCGAAGTACATTATAACAAGTTCCATCAAGTGCCAACAATGAAAAGTATAAAGCATATTCGAAGCAATTATGACTGCACTCAAGACTCGTCCAGATATAAATAATTTCCTTATCCTAAATAATTTTATATAAGTATCATCAAAAACCGGTTAAGCGCGAGTCGGATTGCAGACACCTTGAAGATGGTTTTAAAAATATAGATATTACTACAATCTGTCCTTGTCTGTTTGAACGTGGCGATAGTTTAATTACCATCTATTACGTGGAACTGAGCTTGTGTGTTATAGTCTGTAAAATATACTTGTAGCTCGATTTTTGTAACAAACAGATTAATTCTAGTTTACTTTGGGACCAGATGACGTTGAGTTGAAAAATAGTCGTTATTTAACTTGAATACTAACTGACCTGCGCAATTTCGTTGCGTCAGCATATTATACCCAGTACCCAGATATATTACACCCAGATATAGTACAAATCAATGTGCTCATCACACAAAGAAATTTGCCCTGAGTGGGAATCGAACCCACGACCTCCGATTCGAGTCCGAATCAGGCAATCTGACCACTGGACCACGAGGCCAGAATGATTGAATGAACGGACGAACGAACGAATAGTTGAATGAGTAGCCGAACTTACAAATGAATGGCTGTATAAATAAATATTCAAATATTTACGGACATTTCACACAACGCTATCTGATCCAAAAGTAAGCTAGGAATAACCTGCTTGTGTTTTATGGGTATCAGATCACGGTAAGTATGAACGGAATGAAGGAACGGTTGAACAATAGAGTGAACGGTCGAATTATTAATTCATATTCGAAGTACATTATAACAAGTTCCATCAAGTGCCAACAATGAAAAGTATAAAGCATATTCGAAGCAATTATGACTGCACTCAAGACTCGTCCAGATATAAATAATTTCCTTATCCTAAATAATTTTATATAAGTATCATCAAAAACCGGTTAAGCGCGAGTCGGATTGCAGACACCTTGAAGATGGTTTTAAAAATATAGATATTACTACAATCTGTCCTTGTCTGTTTGAACGTGGCGATAGTTTAATTACCATCTATTACGTGGAACTGAGCTTGTGTGTTATAGTCTGTAAAATATACTTGTAGCTCGATTTTTGTAACAAACAGATTAATTCTAGTTTACTTTGGGACCAGATGACGTTGAGTTGAAAAATAGTCGTTATTTAACTTGAATACTAACTGACCTGCGCAATTTCGTTGCGTCAGCACGTTTCCCATCGCGTGAACAGCTAAAAGCTTTTCACGAAATTAATAATTTTTTGTCCGTTTTTGAAATATTTTTAAAGTTGTTTCTACTTTTCGTCTTAGCGTGATATTATATAGCACCTTTGATATCTCCGTAATGAATGAACTATCGAAACTGTATAATAATGTTTGTAATCCAACCAGTACTTCCTGAGATTCTTGCGTTCAAACAAACACACTCTTTCGCCCTATAAATTAATAATAAATATTCACGGACATTTCACAGAACGCTGTCTGATCCTAAAGTAATCTAGGAATAACCTGCTTTTGTTATGGGTATCAGATCACGGATATTAATACTTACTTTTTTTTAAAATACATACATATTATACATAGAAACACCCAGACTCTTGAGACAAACATTTATGGGTCACACAAATATTTATCTCCGGTGGGAATCGAACCCATGACCTCCAGCGCCGCAGCCGGTATCACTACCGACTGCGCCACAGAGGCAGTCTCGGCAGGCAAAATAATGTTTGAAATCAACCAGTACTTCCTGAGATTCTAGCGTTCAAACAAACACACTCTTTCGCCCTATAATATTAAGTATAGGTTTATTCCTTTACAGCCAATGGCAAGCAAAACACACGGCTAGAAATCGAGCCATGCCTCATATCAAGTCATACCTTCGTTTACACAACGAAAAAGCCTCATATTACCTGCTGACGTCAGCCAACATAAGTAAAGCGGCGTGGGGTCAGGTCAATAAAGGGAATGGTGCCCTAAGACTTATGAGTTATGAAGCTGGAGTGCTGTTTCTACCTAGGCTTGTTGTAAGTATTATTCTACTAGGTGTCTGTTCCCGTTCCCATGGGAACTTATTCCCGGGATAAAAGTAGCCTAAATTTTATTTGAGGGTTCACTATCCATTTGCTTAAAAAAATAACCATAAAATATTTTGGCGTATGGTAATTTAGACTAATGATATTTATGTATAATTTTGTTAATCATAAATAAAATTAGTATAATCATATTTAAGCATGAAATATTTATTTTTATTTCCCAATGCCCAATGCGCAAAAATTTTTCAAGAATTTGAAAAAGCGCCTTGTGGAGTCAACTGTGACCCAAGGGCTGGCAGTTTTCTCGCTCAACGAATAGGTATCGCTATTCAAAGGGGGAATGCTGCTAGTCTTTTGGGCACAATGTCACGGGGCCTTATTTAGGTTTAGTTTAGATAGTAATAATGTAATAGATATGTAATAATTATGTTTCTTTGTAATTTTTAACAATAAATGTATTTATCCAGCATAAAATGTATAAGTTACTAGCTGATGCCCGCAGCTTCGCCCGCGTAAAATTTGTTACCGCGGGAAGTTATTCCCGGGATAAAAGGTAGCCTATGTGTTATTCCAGACTATAATGTATCTCTGTACCAAATTTCAGCCCGATCCGTTCAGCGGTTTGAGCGTGAAAGAGTAACAAACATCCACACTCACAAACTTTCGCATTTATAATATTAGTAAGATTAGGAATAATTTTGTTAATCATAAATAAAATTTGCATAATCAATCATATTTAAGCATAAAATTTATAAGTTATTAGGCTTAAATATGATTCTGCTAATTTTATTTATGATTAACAAAATTATGCATAAATATCATTAGCCTAAATTACCAAATGCCAAAATATTTTATGGTTATTTTTTTATGCAATTGGATAGCGAAATCCTTATTTAAGACTATATTCAATCCTTGTACTAAATTTCAGCCAGATTTGTTCAACCGTTAAAGCGTTAAAGAGTAACCAACATCCACACATACATGCATTTATTCTACCATACCTACGATCTTTTGCAATTTATAATTATTGAAATCTATAATATGTATGAAAAATCGTCATATTTCCTACTGTGAAAGTCGTATTGATACATGGGCAAAAAAATAACTAAAAAATAACCTTTTTTGTATGGGCGCCTCCCTTATGTTTCTCTGTTTTTGGTATTTTGCTGTTCTACCGTCAGTTGAAAATTTTCACAGATGTATTTCTGTCGCCGCTATAACAAAAAACATTTAAAAAAAACTACAAACGTGATGTTACGTGCGTGATAGAACGTGACGCTCGGAGGGTTCCCAACCCTCCGAGCGTGAGTACAACTCGCTCTTGGCCTGTTTAAATTTTTAAATTAACCGCTGTATTTTTTTACAGATTAACGAAGATTTCTTCCCATTGGCGCCAAATTCGAAAAATCGTCTAATAGTGCCTTACGACCTCCCGCCTGTGAAATACACTCCGGATATGAACGCATGGGTTTCTGATTTCCTTAGATAGATTTATTAATCAATTAGATATTCTCTAATTTAATGTGATTGATTGATAATTTTAAAATTAATAATTAAATTTAATTAATTGATTGATTGATTGCTTAGATTATCAATCAATCAAACATTTTGTGATTTAATGTGATTGATTGAAATTTTATATTTTATAAACAATAAGAAAAAAAAATGATTACGTGATTTATTAGACTTATCAATCAAGCAACCAACCAATCCTTCAATCAATCAATCAGATATATTCTGATTGATCCATTGTCATGTTATAGATGATCAATTAATCAAGATCAGAATAAATCTGATTGATTGATAAATTAAAAAAAACAGTGTTACTCAAACTTTTGTACACAATCCTCTAAAATGAAAATTTGTAAAATATATTTTTAAAAAAGATTATAATGGTGTGTTTTTATTATGCACTAGCTGTTACCTCTGGCATCGCCCGGGTGAAATTCGGGTCCCATTTCAGCAGCCTACGGGGACATACTCCGGAGACAAAATACTGGCTTCCCCTTCTTGGCTTCTTCCGCGGTTATTTTTAAAGGTTTTCGTACCCAAAGGGTAAAAATAGGATCCTATTCTGTAGACTTCGCCGTCCGTCTGTCTGTCTGTCTGTCACGATGCTGTATCTTATGTACCGTGATAGCAAAGATAATACATATAATAGTATTACATACTGATCGGCAACTCCCTGCCTCCCACTGAGTGAGCTTCCCCAATCCTCTCATCAAAGTTGATGTGTCTATTGCCGTGTCAGTACTTGAGAGAGCGTCACTGCGTTGCATTACGTATTACTACCTACGTACTTTGTGCTATTGCTTTGGTTTAATTTGTGCTTAGGCGAGGGTAGATTTGAAAAAAAAGTACCTACATACATGAGATTGCGTTCTGTTCCTTATTATTTTGTTTCCATAGCTAGTGTTCCTAGAATACTCACACACACATTCAAGCTTGATTCAAGCGTTCACATTACGTGTATATTAGTGTGGGTGAGAACGAACATTTTTGTATGGAGTTTGCGCCCTGTGGTGAAAGCTAGAGAGCTGAAGTTTTAACAGGTAATGTGTTTTTGTTGTCGCTATAACAAAAAATACTAAAAAAGAAATAAACCGGCCAAGTGCTAGTTGGACTAGCCCATGAAGGGTTTTGTAGCAGCAAGTAACATAATATAAAAGTTCTTATAGTTCGTTGTAACTTTGATTGATGTTTAACACGTTCGCAGTGGTAGTGATTTTTCTAACCGAAAATTGCGGTTTATGACGTATTAAAAAAAAACTACCAGCTCTATCTCGTTCGAACTAATTTTCGTTGGTAGTTTTTATAGCAATGTACATCTTATAATTTTTTTAGATTTATCATTCTCTTAGTTTAGAAGTTAGAGGGGGGGGGGGGGGGGGGACACATTTTAACACTTTGGAAGTGTCTCTTGCGCAAACTATTCTTTTTAGAAAAAAAATATGTTAGGAACCTCAATAGCATTTTTGAAGACCTATCTATAGATACCCCACACGTATGGGTTTAATGAAAAAAAAATTTTGAGTTTCAGTTCTGAGTATGGGGACCCCCGAAATTTACTACTTTTTTTCTAGTTTTATATAAGAATCTTAATGCGGTTTACAGAATACATCTAATTACTAAGTTTTAATGGCATAGGCCGTATAGTTTCGGAGAAAAATGGCTGTGACACACGGACGGACAGACAGACAGACAGACAGACAGACAGACATGACGAATCTATAAGGGTTCCGTTTTTGCCATTTGGCTACGAAACCCTAAAAAGGGGGTATTAAGGGGGGCTCTCATATTACAAACGTAATTTATTGCCATGTTTTGGTACGGATGGAACCCTCAGTGCGCAATTCCGACTCGAATTTGCCCGGATTTTGATAATGGATCCTTCCGAGAGCTTACCCGGAGGCGGTTTCATTGCAGGAACCGGTGGTTTTAGCCCAACACGACTTATGACTGATCGGAAGGGGAGGCCCTATGCGAAGACTTTCCTCTCTGTCAAAACATAACTCCCAAGTGTGGATTAAAACATAATGTGTGTGTGTGAAATTATGAGGTTCCATAGTGACAGCCGGTTGCTTTTGTAGTGGTGTATATGAAAACAATTCCCCCCCACAAAATATTTTGGGTACTACCCGTTCGCTCTAAGTTTGCCGCTGGCGTAGAGGCGTATACCCGATTTTTTTATTAGAGGAAGTAAATTGACAGTAGCTAATGTCACTTCGTCATAGAAAATAAGCAACATTGTATGAAGAAGTGACATTAGTTGCTGTCAATTTACTTCGTCTGATTAAAAATTCGAAAGTATGGAGCCGAGCGGCAAACTACGAGCGAACGAGCAGTATAAGTATATAAAAAGGCGTCAGTCTTGAATGGAGGTCGTGTTAACTGTTGCTGTATGTTTTAGTCCGTAGGTACGAGCCGACATGAGGATTTCCTTACGTAAAAAAATTGTAACGATAATAATGGAATTTATCTTGAGATGATAAAGTTATCACTTAATAAAAACAACAAATTCCACAACAATTATGCAAAAGATTAGAATACGAAGTTGTTTATTATCAAAACAATAACAAGACAAGTGATATCACTGTAGCCAACTTCAGATATTGCCAAACTCGCCGGTAGGGTATATTTTTAATTCCTACCGCAGCAACACTGACTGCGATATTGCCAGCTATAAAAAATTATAAGCTACTATTCTCTACCATTTAGCACCATAGAGCAGCGCGACCTACCACGGGGAGTAGATATAGCATGTTTGCTCTATAGTCGATGCATAGAGCAACGCGACCAGTACAAAGTGATTATAATAGACATAGCATGTTTGCTCTATACATATCTGTGTGTCACATAGAGCAACGCGACCAGTACAAGGGGAGTAGACACAGCATGTTTGCTCTATACATATCTGTGTGTCACATAGAGCAACGCGACCGTTACAAGGGGAGTAGACATAGCATGTTTGCTCTATACATATCTGTGTGTCACATAGAGCAACGCGACCAGTACAAGGGGAGTAGACATAGCATGTTTGCTCTATACATATCTGTGTGTCACATAGAGCAACGCGACCAGTACAAGGGGAGTAAACACAGCATGTTTGCTCTATACATATCTGTGTGTCACATAGAGCAACGCGACCAGTACAAGGGGAGTAGACATAGCATGTTTGCTCTATACATATCTGTGTGTCACATAGAGCAACGCGACCAGTACAAGGGGAGTAGACATAGCATGTTTGCTCTATACATATCTGTGTGTCACATAGAGCAACGCGACCGTTACAAGGGGAGTAGACATAGCATGTTTGCTCTATACATATCTGTGTGTCACATAGAGCAACGCGACCAGTACAAGGGGAGTAGACATAGCATGTTCGCTCTATACATATCTGTGTGTCACATAGAGCAACGCGACCAGTACAAGGGGAGTAGACATAGCATGTTTGCTCTATACATATCTGTGTGTCACATAGAGCAACGCGACCAGTACAAGGGGAGTAGACATAGCATGTTTGCTCTATACATATCTGTGTGTCACATAGAGCAACGCGACCGTTACAAGGGGAGTAGACATAGCATGTTTGCTCTTTACATATCTGTGTGTCACATAGAGCAACGCGACCAGTACAAGGGGAGTAGACATAGCATGTTCGCTCTATACATATCTGTGTGTCACATAGAGCAACGCGACCAGTACAAGGGGAGTAGACATAGCATGTTTGCTCTATACATATCTGTGTGTCACATAGAGCAACGCGACCAGTACAAGGGGAGTAGACATAGCATGTTTGCTCTATACATATCTGTGTGTCACATAGAGCAACGCGACCGTTACAAGGGGAGTAGACATAGCATGTTTGCTCTATACATATCTGTGTGTCACATAGAGCAACGCGACCAGTACAAGGGGAGTAGACATAGCATGTTTGCTCTATACATATCTGTGTGTCACATAGAGCAACGCGACCAGTACAAGGGGAGTAGACATAGCATGTTCGCTCTATACATATCTGTGTGTCACATAGAGCAACGCGACCAGTACAAGGGGAGTAGACATAGCATGTTTGCTCTATACATATCTGTGTGTCACATAGAGCAACGCGACCAGTACAAGGGGAGTAGACATAGCATGTTTGCTCTATACATATCTGTGTGTCACATAGAGCAACGCGACCGTTACAAGGGGAGTAGACATAGCATGTTTGCTCTATACATATCTGTGTGTCACATAGAGCAACGCGACCAGTACAAGGGGAGTAGACATAGCATGTTTGCTCTATACATATCTGTGTGTCACATAGAGCAACGCGACCAGTACAAGGGGAGTAGACATAGCATGTTTGCTCTATACATAATATCTGTGTGTCACATAGAGCAACGCGACCAGTACAAGGGGAGTAGACATAGCATGTTTGCTCTATACATATATGTGTGTCACATAGAGCAACGCGACCAGTACAAGGGGGGAGTAGACATAGCATGTTTGCTCTATACATATCTGTGTGTCACATAGAGCAACGCGACCAGTACAAAGTGATTAGACATAGCATATTTGCTCTTTACCTATCTGTGTGTCACATAAAGCAAGATCTTATTCACCACTACAACAGCAAACTCCTACACCATGGAACTTACATAAAACAATACACTCATAATTTCAGACACACACATATATTTGGAGTAGGTACCGCTGATGTACTAAGGGGAACATTTCCGTATGGCGTCTCACCCGATCAAACTCATAGGCCGTCATGCTTCTTGCTTCTGCTCTTCATGCCCCTTCTATAACTGACCAAAATGATGACAAGTCGGATTATTCTGAAATAATATATTATAAAACGTAGCCATAACCATTATACATTGTGCTTGTTATAATTATATTTCGACCATTATGGCATTCAAATTTAGAAATTTAGAACTTATGTCAAACAACTTTATATATTTTGATCCATTATATATTTTGATTTTCGGTATTTTAACTTTATATATTCCAACCATATGTATTTTGAAATTATACTTATATTATGATACGTACCCGTAAATCGATCATAGTCACCCCTAATTTTTTAGATGAATGCATTTTATGACTTCAACTTTTATCTACGTGAAAGAAAAAAATATGTCAATATGAAGAAATTAATACTTACACCTATAAATTGGTTTTCTTCGATTTTGAATAAGTATGAGTATTAGCTTGTTACAACTAAAATAAGCTATAAAATGCTATATTTCCTAGCCTGAAAGACGCGTGTTTTGTATGGTCAAGGTCGTTAGGCCTACCAACGGCCTTAAGTCACAATCCACAGGAGAAGTTGCTTGCTACAGTGATCGTTTACAGAACACTGATTCAGCAGAGCTACGAACACTACAATCCTCATGCAGGATCCTTTTGAGGGATGCGAAGGGTCTCTGTCAAGATTTCAGCTCCAGTTACTTCACCAACAAGTCGTACACCAGCTGATTAACGGACCAGCTTATGGTCAAGAGGAGAAATTGCAAACAAGATTTTTTAACGTCAGGAAAATCCTGTATGCATGCTATGCCGCACTCCTACCGGCTAAAAACCACACGTATCCTGCCTAACAGCCTACGGTTGGGAGCCCCGGGTAAGTCCTCGATAGGATGTCCCCAGGACTGTAGGTACTGCCCGTACAGTAATAGTCGTTAAGCCAAGTTGGAGGCCTTTCTGGACATCCTTCCGAGGGCTTACCCGGGGCTCACAACCATAGGCTGTTGGGCGTTACGTGAGGTTTTTTAGTCGGTAGGAGTCCTGAAATTTATATATTTCATTGATTCACCTTGTGGGTGGAAGTTCCGAACCTGTTGTTTGGTTTGTTGGCCTTTGGACGTTTATAACACCAGAGCTTTGTTTTTTTTTTACGTGAGGGAAAATCCTCATGGATGTAATGCCGGACTCCTACTGACTACAAAACCTCACGTAACGCCCAACAGCCTACGGTTGTGTAATAAATCTTTATTAATTAATATTATAAACAGGAAAGATTTGATGAATGAATGAAATGTTTGTTTGCATCGAATAGGCTCCGAAACTACTGAACCGATTTGAAAAATTCTTTCGCTGTTAGGAAGCTACACTACCCGTCCTGGGACATCCTTCCGAGGGCTTACCCGGGGCTCACAACCATAGGCTGTTGGGCGTTACGTGGGCTTTTTTAGTCGGTAGGAGTCCGGCATAACATCCATGAGGATTTTCCCTCACGTAAAAAAAAAAAGGTAACAAAGGATATATTTTATTCTCGTATTCCCACGGGAACGGGAACTATGCGAGAGAAACCGCGTGACGTCCGCTAGTAATCTATACTAATATTATAAAGAAGTAAAGTTTGTGTGTTTGTTAAATTGTAAGGGGTAATCTCGGGATCTACTGAAACGGTTAAAAATTTTTTTTCACTAATAGAAAGCTACGTTATTGTGGAGTGTCATAGGCTATACAGCATCACGCTACAACGTATAGGAGCGGAGCAGTAATAGTAAATGTTTCAAAAACGGGGGAAAAGTTATTCCTTTTGACAGCTTCGTTGCGTGTGCTGCGTTAATATTTATAGTTATGTATTGAATATTAACGAGGAGACGCTACGGGAGTAAACGCAACGCGACGGGAGTAAATGCGACCGGAACAGGTAATACTCTCTACTATGTGGCGCAAACGAAGTTGCGCGGGTCAGCTAGTAATATTATAAAGAGGAAAGATTTGTTTTTTTGTTTGTTTGTTTGTAACGAATAGGCTCCGGAACTACTGGACCGATTTGAAAAATTCTTTCACTGTTAGGAAGCTACACTCTTTACGGTGAACATGGGCTATATTTTATTTCCGTATTCCCACGGGAACGGGAACTACGCGGGTGAAACCGCGTGACGTCCGCTAAATAATTAATTAAGCAGATCCGGACTTCATAAGGTACGTCATGCCGTTGGTCCCGGTTGTCAGTATCATGATAGTCGTTAAGCCAAGTTGAAGGCCTTATGGGCGGGTTGAAAATTTAATTGTGGGTCGTCTATTTTCAACACGGCAATAGGCTTACTAGCCATTACGTGGGACAAAAACTGTAAAGTGAACTTTGGGCATAAACTCTCCCTCTTTTTTTTTTATTTTTTTTTATACTACTTAGGTGGCAGACAAGCTTACGGCCCACCGGAAGGTTGGTAACCGTAGCCTATAGACGTTTGCAACACCAGAGGCGCTACACACGCGCTGCCGACCCGGGCGCAGGTTGTGACGACCCACAGTTGAAATTTTTCAAGCCGCCCATAAGGCCTTCAACTTGGCTTAACGACTGTCATTTTACCGACAACCGGGACCAACGGCTTATCGTGCCTTCCGAAGCACGGAAACGCTCGTAAATAAATGTCACAAAGTGGTCCACGTGGTGGTCACCCATCCATATCCGGCCATAGTAAATGTTGCTTACTGCAGTGATCGTTTACAGAACACTGAGTCCGCGGGGCCACGAGCGCTTCAAAAAATCCTCTGCCCACCCCTTCGCGATTAGAGGCGAATGACTATAGGTGTGTATGTAAGTGCCCGATGACGGCAATAGACTTGTCCCATATTACGCGAAACCAATAACACTACCGGCAATGTAGGTGACTTATTAACTTTTGCCTAGTGCCTACCCTTTCAGGGTTACAGGCGTGATTGTATATTATGCTATTATTCAATACCTGAAGATAGATCCTAACAGGAGATCTGAACACTGCGCTTAAGATCGCTGAACATGTCTGATTTACGAAAATTTCAAAAGGGGTCTTAAAAGGTTTTTACATGATCGGGAGCTTGGGTTAGCACTTCTGATGTTGCGCTATCAAATTTTCTATCTGCCATTTTAATGTTATAAAATAAAAGATCTATTAGATACTACAGTCAGCACATCATGGGGCCGAGCCAACTACCCTGAGAAAACCCATACCGGAGCTCCGGGCATATTACATGATCCCAGGTATTAAAATGTTTGTATATTATTCTGGAATGATTTTTGATAATGTATAATTAATGTTATGAATTCAATTTAAAATTTGAAATTTTGCATGCAGATAAATCTGCGAAACATGCTAGGACATTATAACCATGTAAGATCTTGTGTAAACACCGTGTTTCATGCAATAAATGATTTATTATTATTATTATTTATTATTATACAACAAGAAGCCGTGAGCGGTTTACCACTGTTGACCGAAATTCATTTGATCATTTGACGTGTGACCGAAAAAATATTAGGCCATTCTACTACTGATCGAATAAACAATTGACCAAAAGAGTTTTTATCGAACAAACATTTGGTATTTTTACTACTGATCGAATGAACGTTTGGTCGAAAAACCGTTGACTAAAGAATATGTTAACAGGGGCTGAATCAAAATGGCTAGGTTAGGTTAGGTTAGAACTGCGACCACAACGCACGAGCCGAGCGAGCGAAGCGAGCGTGCCGCGGCAGCGGCCGGCGAGTGCCAAAATCGAAATCTACTTATTTCGCTTTTGTTTGTTAAAATATTCTCTTGTCAACTGTTTTTCGACCAAACGTTCATTCGATCAGTAGTAAAAATACCAAATGTTTGTTCGATAAAAACTATTTTGGTTAATTGTTCATTCGATCAGTAGTAGAATTGCCTAATATTTTTTCGGTCACACGTCAAATGATCAAATGAATTTCGGTCAACAGTGGTAAACCCAGCCGTGAGACGGTCTCACCCAACTGTCCCTCTGTGAAAGTGAATAAGTTCACTCCGATTGACGTTGTCATTTTTGTTTTATTTCAAACTTTGAACAGATGATCCATGTGACCTAGTGACGTAATATAATGCAACAGAGTCACAGACTACAGACAAAGTCTCGCCATAAGCCCCTCTGCAATCTATTATATAGAGAGGGGCTAAAAGGGACACGTAATCAGGCGACAGTGTAATAGAAGTGTGTGTGTATTGTAATGGGGTTGGAAGACTGACAGAACTTCCTCAGTTTTGGAAACCGGTGGTCATTGTCGATTGAATGGTACCTAAGCTGTCAGACCTTACTAAAAGCTAGTTCAGGAATGCACTTGAAATCAGTAAGTAGAAAGTTCACGCACGCCACGCGCCCCTAAGAGCGGGATCTATCCCGCTCCTAGGGGCGGTTGTTCGGATTCTAATCCGAACAACCCCCAAAGATACGGAAAAGCACCCGAACCCAGAGGTGAGGCCGCAGTGGCAGCCAAATGTTTTGGATGTTCGTTACTCAATCACTCTAACGGCTGAACAGATTGGGCTAAAATTTGGTACAGAGATAGCTTATAGTCTGGAATAACACATAGGCTACTTTTCATCCCGGGAATATATTTCCGCGGGAAGTGGGAACGGGTACCGAATTTCCGTGGGCGAAGCTGCGAGCATCGTCTAATATTTAACAAGTGAACGCTCATACAACAAACGTTAGGTTTTGCTGTTCTTTATTAAAGAGCCCTCCGCGTGCGAGTCCGACTCGCACTTGGCCGGCATTTTATCTTTTTATTTTGTTCTATAAGTACAAAGCTTGTCCTGTCAATAACAACCGCAAAACATTGAATTAAATTAACTAAAATCAGGACCTCGAGCTAAGATTCATTTTACAATTTCTTTGGTCATTTCACTTTTTTTTATACCACTAAGGTGGCAGACAAGCACACGGCCCACCTGATAACCTGGTGGTCACCGCAGCCTAAACGTTTGCAACACAGGAAGATCATACCTAGGGAATGCAATCCCGCAACAAGATTGTAATCCCGGTATTTGCGGGACTGAGCAATCTCAGTCCCGCGGGATCCCGGTATTTGCGGGATCCCGCATATTTCTGAAAGTCATTGAGAAAAAAATAGAATTCTGTATCATACATCCATGTAGAACTGAAAAATAGTCACCCCCTTAATCCCCGAAGGGGTAGGCAGGACGAGGCATATGGTCTCAGCTCATACCTAATGTCCTTTTCTCAAAATATGTGCACTACAGGATTAACCCCGCTCAAGCCGACTTGGATAGGTTAGGTTAGAAGGCTAAGGCCGGAGCGGAGCGCAGCGAAACTTCCGCATTAGTCTTCGTGGTTATTTTGGAGAAAGGGACATTTTGAGAAAAGGACATTTCGCGAAAAGGATATTTTGAGAAAAGGACATTTCGCAAAAGGACATTTTGAGAAAAAGACATTTCGAGAAAAGGACATTATGAGAAAGGACATAATAAGAAAGGACATTATGAGATGAGACGAGCCGGGCCTTCACCTTGACTTAGCTGCCATTTTACCGGCAAACGGGACCAATGGCTTAACGTGCCATCCGAAGCACGGCAACGCTCAAATAAATGTCACAGAGTGGTCACCCATCTAAGGACCGGCCATTGTAAATGTAACTTACTGCAGTGATCTTTTCCAGAACACTGAGTCCGCGGGGCACAAGGAAAAATAAATTATTTAATATTACTTTTATATTGAGATTAATAAACCGATAAACATATAAGTAATAAAATAGCTACTGCAAATTATTAGAAGCGCAGAAAACATAGCATGTCAAAATTTTTGTCGGCCAAACGACTCCTAACTTTACATGTCAGATAGCCAGCAAGCAATGTACGAGATAAAATACTTTTATAGTACAAGAAAAGTCAAATCTCTCTGATTAAATCACTAAAATCAAATAAGTACGTTATTAGGTTATATATTACGTCACAATTACAAAAAAACTTTCTCAAACCGAATCAGTTTGTGCGCTTCCACTTACAGAATAACACATGGCGTTTACCTTTGCACAATCCAGCTAATCCCGCGGGATCCCGCACGATTTACGTGCGGGACTTGTCCCGCAAAAATACTGCGAGATCCCGGTATTTCGGGATCCCGGTATCCCGGTATTGCATTCCCTAATCATACCACAACCTAAGTGTGCGCGGAAGAAAACCCCTATCGGATCTAACCGTGCTCGAACCCTCCGGACGTAGAGTGTGAGGATGAATTCCCTTGGTAAAAGTATAAATTTTCCAATGGTATGCATTATATGCTAGAAAAACCATTTTACAAGTATCTTTTTACTTGTTTACCAAATTTGTGAGGGCTTATTAATTAAAATAGAGATTGTCAGGTAATAATAAAACTTTTGAAGTATTTTTTTAAACCACTAAGATGCCAGTGGCAGACAAGCATACGGCCCACCAGATGTACCGGTGGTCACCGCAGCCTATGTACGCTTGCAACACCAGAGGCGCTACACTCGCGCTGCCGACCCTGTAAAAACCTTCTAAGACCCTTTTTAAAGAACCCTATACTGTACTTAGGCGTTTGGGAGAACCCAGGCAGGGAGACCATTCTACAATCTAAAATATAAAAGCTAAATCTAATACAGAATTGTAAATGTTCAATGGTAGTTTATTATTTAAAATTTAACAGTAAAAATTAAAATACAATTTACACACACCTTCATGGTTGGACCTGGTCAACTTAACCTACCTATTCTGTACGGAATAACCCACCCCCGCCCATTCCTGGCCCAAATGTGCCCAATACGCTCGCAGCGTTGCCTCTTTGTATGGCTATTCTTTGTACCAGATATGACCGGGCGTGGGTGTCCCGAGTCTTAACATGTAGCCTACGCCCTATCTCCGATATCAGAGCCCTGGCCTCGGCCCCCCAACAGCCCATCGTTTCCACAGCCACCGGTACCACAAGGTATTGCGACTCTATCCCCGCGTATTTTAAATATACAACTGTAAATTGAGTTATTTCAACAAACAATAACGATAAAGGGACTCTAAAGAAACCCTTTCTTTCAGTGATTTTGTTTATACAAACGATGCACCAATCATCCTGTAGATTTGGAATCAGCACATTATATTTTCTTCTCTCCTTCTTCTCTATTACTCGTCGTCTCATCATTTTAGATATATAATAATGTAGTTTATATTGCTAGATAAGCCTCAGCGAAATACCAAACTACAAAGTGCCCGGCTTTGGCGTATGAAGTGACAATGGATACCATGGCTAGTATACCTACCGTTTGTATCATAAATTCAGGACTTTGACAACTTTAAAAGTGGGTCTTCATGCTTATAAACATAGTCAACCCACCGAAAAGTGGCATCGTGCACCAAATCCAATCCAATTTCCCACAAGATCGGCCCGATGATCAGACCTTGTGGGACTCCGCACGATGTATCCCTGACCGGATACCGGACCACCTTAGATCGGGCCGGGTAGTATAAATGTTGACCGAAATAGTCCGCATTAATAATACTATTTCTTCTTTAATTAATTCATTTTTTGATGCTGGTAATTAATATCGGGCAACTCGCAATCAAAGTTTATCTGAGCTAACTTCTTCAGTTAGTGATAATAACTTGAAGAGTGACATCGCAAAAATAATAAACCGCGTCCGGGAAATCAGGAGACTCAAGCGCAATGAAGCTGTTTGGTTTCCTACTGATTCTTCTGGGTAAGTCTTGTCTGGATAATTTTATAATATATCGTAAAAGAAAAAGTTCTGGAAAGATCGAGAAAGACAGACTTCAAATGGGAGGGGAACAATGAAAAAAAAATGTCGCCGGTCTGGGAAAACCCTCTCCAAGTAGGCCGGTAATACGACTTATGGTAATGCCACGTGTTTTATAAGCGAAGAAAAATCTATTTGCTTCTCAAAAATAGTCTGATAGAGGATGTGGGTAAAGCACTTGGAGTAATCTTCATTCACTGCTCTGATTTTCCTTCTTACGGTAGATTTGCCATCTTGGTTAATTCCAGTTCTTTGACGTAGTTGTGTGTGTAATACCATTAGACTTTTATTTTTTTCGTATCTTCATTACGTTTATCAACCTCTGGTGAACGACTTTTTAAGTGAATAAGTGATGTAAAATCATCTGCATTACTTTTTACTACATAAACCAATTTCTCACTGGGCTGCAGGTGGTAGCCATCTTTGATCAGTCGTGTGTCTGTGTGACTGGCAGTGAGTTGGTCTCCGTATCCTGGATATTCCGTCTACCAATCAGTTGCCTTAGGTACAGGCATCCCGAAATTCACTAGTCATTTTTTCATCAAACACTATGTGCACAAAATCTACGTGGCAGACTAGGGCGTCACAGTATTAGGTAGTTTAATGTGTCGTAAGTTCTATTATAAAATTGTAGGCATTCAGTGTGTTACTATTGCCGTGATCATTGTACATTAGTTATCCATGTATAATACTTTGATAATTATAATAAGATTCATTAGGACATACATTTTCAGATTTTGATGTAATTTTCTACTAGAACTTGTGAAGAATCTGCTAGCACTTTAGTAACTTTAAAACTGCCTGCACTTCTTCAACGTATCTTTATCTTTTGCCTAGTATTTTACATTACGTATGTGTTAAAGAAAATCTGTGTTATTGTGCAAATGAAGTAAATGTAGGTCTATTATATTGTGATATAACTAATATTACAATACTTTTTCGTTGGAAGGGTGAAGAATGTTCGGCAATGGACTGCCATAAGCTGATGATTAATTTCGTTGCACTTTTCTTTAAGAGATACTCTGTTAAGAAAGTTAGAAACAAGCTTGTTATTTGGAACTTGGTCAGATTCATTTTGAACCACAAAATCCCCTTTATTGTGAATTACTTGAGATGAGTTGTGATAGTCTGTAAACGGCCAATAGCATAATACAGTAATACTTGTAGCTTTTCTTTTAACACAGTGTCTATTACTATGAGAAAGTTTTATATTTGAATATGCTGACTATCAAAAACGTGAATTAACTCAGTTTTTAGAGAGCCGTACCTTAAGGCTAAAATCGGGACTTTTTTTTAAATTTTTTGTTTACGTGAAGGAAAATCCTCATGGATGCTATGCCGGACTCCTACCGACTAAAAAACCTCACGTAACGCCCAACAGCCTATGGTTGTGAGCCCCGGGCTTACCCGAGGGCTTACCCTCGGAAGGATGTCCCAGGACAAAATCGGGACCTTATTAATGATTATTCGCTGTCCCCCGTCTGTCTGTGATCAGGCCGTGTCTCCTGAACAGTAATGGCTAGACAGCTTAAAGATTTCACAGATAATGTATTTTTGTGGTCCCTATAACAACAAATACTAAAAACAGAATAGAAATCATACAATAAACGTTTATAAATAACGTATTACGTTTTTGTTATGGAAAACTCCTTGCTAGAGCTCGGACTAGTCCCATTTTTATCACGCTACTTAATATGCTGTGACTGAAGAAATTGTTTTCGTGTGTAACATCTGTCCTCATAGACTGGTTATAAATTCTTCAATTATATAATCTTTCAGGTTTTCTTCTGTACATGGCAACCAGGTGTGCGCCCTAGTACGTTAGACCCACAAAATTGTTGGCTTGTAACCGGGCGAACCTATATTTCACTTAGCTAAGTGCGATTGTAGACGTGTGTCTACGTCACAATGCGTTCACTAGTTGCTGTGTATTTCTATCTCGCTCTTATTACTGATGTTCCAAAGCGTAAGAAAAAGATAGAAAACGACAAAATACAACAGGCCGTCGATACATAATGTGTGTTAACCCTGGTAATATAAAAGGGCGTGGCTCGCGCGGTCCGAGATGTGCCGTGCGTCATCGATGACGTTATTGGTCGATTCTGGCGGCTTACTGCCATCTTGAAAAACTATAGGTGCTATTTCAACTAGATTTTATCTTTTATAGTGTGAATCAGACTAAAAAATTCCAACGCAAACCTTATACTTATCTACCTACTAAGATAAAGAATTCTGAAAAACAATACAGAACTTTAATACTCTGACGGACGCCCGCCTGCAGCGGACACACTGTGAAAGTTACAGTAACATTGAAATGAAGTATCCCGGCAGCCCTGGGACAGCCTCTTAGGGGAGGGATCGGGATCAACTGCTTATTAAAAAAAAAGTCCCACAATATTTATTAATACTGGTAGAATTTATAGTCGTTCCGGACCCAAAAAGGGGTTACTCGGAATCAATCATGGAACTTTTTGGGGGGGTCAAAAGGGTTGTACAGGCTAAAATAACGTCCCTTCCGAATTTCGGAAATCCTCGTAAAGACAACACTCTTTAAATCAATTTAATCATTATATGACAGTCCGCTGCGTTGGGTCCCTTCCAGTTCGACGGTCAATAAAAAATAGTGGATGGACTCCGACGTTTGCTGTGTCCAGCCAGTTCTCTGCCACCTTAATATACCTATCCTGCGAGTTCTGGAGCAGCGACCGCGACTCGGTAAACGTCAGGTACTGAAATAGGTCTCCGAGAGTGAATGGAGAAGGTGCAGGACCGTATGTTGTGGCATAAGTTGAGAGAGACCTGCTGGACGTACCAGCAGTCGACTGACATTGACCGATTTGATCGATTTCAAGCTCTACTAGACCCCTACTTTTTACATCTATACTAATATTATAAAGAGGAAAGATTATACATTTATTGTTAAAAATAACAGAGAAACATAATTATTACATATCTATATTTACATTATTACTATCTAAACTAAACCTAAATAAGGCCCCCGTGGCATTGTGCCCAAAAGACTAGCAGCATTCCCCCTTTGAATAGCACTACCTATTCGTTGAGCGAGAAAACTGCCAGCCCTTGGGTCACCAGTCGACTCCACAAGGCGCTTTTTCAAATTCTTGAAAAATTTTTGCGCATTGGGACCCCATGGACCTAGGGTCTCGACACCAAAATTTGATTATTTGTTTGTTTGCATCGAATAGGCACATAGGCACCGAAACTACTGAACCGATTTGTAAAATTCTATCACTTTTGGGAAGCTGCACTATCTCCGGTGAACATAGGTTATATTTTATTCCCATATTCCCACGGTAACGGGAGCTACGTGGGTGAAACCGTTCGACGTCCGCTAGTACTGTATATTTCCTATCTTTATTGTCAATTGGAAAAGTGTGGACGTACCTATTGTTTGTTACCAGCTTCTCGAGTATACTCACAGACTTTGCCTGTTGCTTGGCGAATCCGGTAGCAAAAAAGAATGATTCATTATGACATTATACTGTCACCACAGGGCGGAAACTCCATACAAAAATGTTCGTTTTCACCTACACTAATATACACGTAATGTGAATGCTTGAATCAAGCTTGAATGTGTGTGTGAGTATACTAGGGACACTAGCTATGGAAACAAAATAATAAGGAACAGAACGCAAGCTCATGTATGTAGGTACTTTTTTTTCAAGTCACCCTCGGCTAAACACTAATTAAACCAAAGCAATACCACAAAGTACGTAGTTAGTAATACGTAATGCAACGCAGTGACACCCTCTCAAGTACACACGGCAATAGACACATCAACTTTGGTGGGGGGATGGGGAAGCTTACTCAGTGGGAGGCAGGGAGTTACCGATCTGTATGTAATTCTATTTTATTATCTTTGCTGTCACTAAGCGACCTATATAATTAAGGAGTATTTTGTTGTTTGTTTGTTGCTCTGTATCGTTGATTTGAACCTGGATTTCATCTTCGTATTCTACATTGTCTCTAATACCATCACGTGGGTTTAAGTTTTCCCGTATCCGGTGCCACAAGAACTTCTTTCCGGGACAAAACATGTCATACATACATACATACATACATATGGTCACGCCTTTATCCCCGAAGGGCTAGGCAGAGGCATATTATATGCCCACATTTCACCTTTTTTGTATAATTTGTCCCACGTAACAGGTGGTGAGCCGTATTGCCGTGTTTAAATGGACGCCTGTCCATTTAAACACGGCAATACGGCAGGTTGTGACTGCCTGCTGTTGAAATAAAGCCTTCAACTTAGCTTAACGACTGCCATTTTACTGGCAACCGGGACCAACGACTTAACGTGCCTTCCGAGGCACGGAAACGCTCAAATAAATGTCACAAAGTGATCACATGGATGGTCACCCATCCATACACAGCGATAGATAGTGAAAGTTGTTTACTGCAGTGATCGTTTACAGAACACTGAGTCCGCGGGGCCACGAGCGGATCTGTGACAAAACATGTCATTACCAAATTTTAATCAAATTGGTTCTGGGTCTAGAACGAGATTCCACTAAACATCTATTACTATTAGTAGTTCACGTCAGAACTTTGAGGAGTAAAACAAAATAAACAAAATAGCTGCGATGCGATAAAAAGTCAGAAGGTTACTTACAAAAATACTGGATTGAAATGTACGTGTGAGCGTTATCACACTGTTTCGTGACAGCGATTTAACCTCTGGCCTGTCTGACGGCTCGGCAGTGACGAGCCCTGTTGTGTTTGATACTTTTTGTTAACGTGTGGAAATTCCAACGGAAATTGAAAATATAATGTGGAAAATGTACGCTTTCCGGCAGATTTTGGTACCACCGAGCCTAAGACTTCGTCGAGTGTTCCCGCTTCTTTGGTCATTGGTTTTTTTTTTATATTCAGCACGCCAAATTGACGTCGCCACCAGCCTGATGGAAAGCCGTGGCGCATCTAGCGATTGGGGACCACTTTTGACAGTGGTCCTCAAGTTGGCGGCCCTGTGATGTGCCTCTTCACGCTCCTCTTAAAGAACCCGGGATTTTAAGATGAGGGAAAAACGTGTGCGGGCAGGTCGTTCCAAGTTTTTACAGTTCGACAGAAGAACGATCTTTTGAAACGCTCAGTTCTGGCGAAGGTTCGTGTGTTATCACGCTTATTGAGACTTGAGGTGCGTTTGAAACTCTTACGTCCCTAAACTATTTTCGTCCTGCTTTTGTAAGAACAGCGAGTAAGTAGTCCTTTTGCGAATGCGAGTTTGACTGAGACAGGTCAATATTAATCTGATCTTTTTTATTATTTTCAGTGCCACCATGGTGTTTAGCAACAGAAGATACATCGTAAGTCGTATTTTAGCTTAGATTAGACTGTCAGATACCTACTATACTGGGAGTTAAATGAGTGCGACCAGTTACTGTATGATAGTTGTGTGCTGTAAGCTAAAAAATGGATGGATCTGTTACTGGGTGATACTTGTATGCTATAGCTATAGTGGGGAAGTTGTGCTATAAAAGACGGAGCAAAGCGCGCTTATTTGCTGCCATGCAGTGTTAAAGATGCCTCGTCTGAAGGTGTAAAATGTGTCGACTTTAGGCGTAAAACTAACGACGGGGCGGGCCGGGCCGGGCAATTTGACCGCGCACGATAGCACTATGGGAATGCTATACTATCAACGCACACGAAGGGCAAAAAGACCGATCCGCAGTTGTCCGCCGGTCAGTGGCGGCGCGGCTACCCGCCATGGATCACACAAACCAGTTTGTATAAAGTAACGCAGACGGCGGCGCGGGGCGGGCCGGGGCGGCTAGCTCGAACGAAACGAACGAACGTCGTGAACTAACTGCATCTGCCCGTCGTGTGCGTTGCGTTCGCGGGGCGGGCAGTCGCGGGCATCGGCGGACAGACGTGGTCTTTATTACGTCGCGGGCAAAAAGTCCGGCCCGCCCCGTCGTCTGCCTAGCGCCTTATAGTCACGTTGTAAAACAGAGTATTGCCCATTGGCCACAATCTGGAGGGTAAAGGTACATTATTACCTGTCCTAGATTCCTTTCCTTGAGGGATCCATCCGATTCGCTATTCCTCTATGCAACAAGTTGTAAGCGACTGCCTCTGTGGCGTAGTCGGTAGAGATACCGCCTGCGGCGCTGGAGGTCTTGGGTTCGATTCGTGGGTCGGTCCAAATATTTGTGTGATCCACAAATGTTTTATATAATATGTAGATATGTATTTAGAAATATATATGTATGTCAGTCGTCTAGATCCCATAGCACAAGCTTTATTAGCTTAATTTGGGCTAGATGATGTTGTGTGTGAATGTCCACAAATATTTATTTATTTTTTATTTTATTTTATACTTGACTGTTGTGTGTTAGGATTGATGGATCGAGTGTGTGCTAGGTTTTTTACCATAACCTTTACTATCATTCTACGATTGTTTTCGCCATCTAACGTCTGATTTCAGTTGAATACGGATTCACATTTTTCTAAGATAACCAATATAAAACAATTTATATTTCAGAGTAGCAAACCAGTGCTTGTTGCCCCAGTACCCAGATAATGGCATATACGAAGTTATGAACGTGCCCAGTGCCCGACCCGGGCAGAGTTACTCCACTGCGGTACTGACAGTGAAGTGTCGCCGAGGGTACGGAGTGTGGGACCAATTTGGGTATAGCACTACTCAACAAATATACTGCATCAATGGAATTTGGTACCAGAACATCGGTCGATGTGTTCGTAAGTATTTTAAGCAGTCCCAAGTTCCTAACACGCTTTTATGACCTTGACCGTGAGATAGCTGTTTATCTGAAGTTTATATCACATCGCAGAAGCTTATAGAGTCATGCATTCAGCAATTCCTATCTCTTATAAATAAAACCAAGCGTGTGGGAGATTCTTTTTTATTCGTTTGAAGAACTATCAATGATGAAAAACAACATCCCATCACACCCATCACCCGAACGGAGCCTATTCGAAATGTCTAATTCCCCATGACTCTGGCTTCTAAATCAGGCTGACTGAACTTGTCTGAGGCATAGGTTGTGTTAGCTTTGAGGATTGTGGTTTATGACTTATTCGCTAAGACCTGCGACTTAAGAATATGCCACAAGAAAATATCTCTAACGGGATCAAATCACACGATTTATGTGGCTAGTTCAATTTACCTCCACGAGTTTTGCACATTTGGTTGAATGCTATATCCATCCATGGTGATTTGGCAAAACAGACTGAATAAATGACAAGTAATTTGACAGATGTACCTTCAACAAGATGGCCGCTATCAACTGTCAAAGTTTGGAAGTTTCCATTGGGAGACCCTTGTTGAGAACTTTTGGTCCGGGAATGTTCACCGCTGTTCGGGTGACATTGTTCGGCATGGACGCGGGGGGTGTATCGGGCTCCTCGCTATTTTATCATAGTACAATTTTATGGTCGAATGGTCACTCGTCCACGAACCATAACACGCTGTAAATGTTACCGATAGCCATCTACCTTTCAGCGTTCGATCGGCAATTGCAATTGAAATTATTAATCTTCATCAAGAGACAGCAAAGCAGAGTTCTGGTAGTGGTAAGTAGTGATTTATTCTTCGGTGGCGGTAACCGTTGGTTGAGATATTTGTGCCCTTTTAGTGTGCTTTTATAGAACTACCCTGACTTATGAGGCTATTACCAGGGTTCTGCTTGCGCCAACCGCTTTGTGTTCCGTCCGTGTACAAACCAGCCTAATAGAACTGTACCTGACTGTGTAATAGACCCATTAGTTTGGGACAAATGAAGCTATGAAATAAGCTGTCAACTTTATAATTCGTTTCCAGGGTTTTGCAAGCTAGACCCACATCCAAGCGTGAACTACATATGCGAGTATCCCGGCCAGGGCGTCCAGGAGTGCAAGAGCTACGTCCCCCCGGGAACACTGGTCGACCCCGAATGCAACAGTCCCATATATTACTCCACCGACGTCTTGCTGCGAATGAGATGCTACTCTGGATATTGGAATTATATCGCTAGGTGCAAAGCAGGTGACATTATTATATTCTACTAGATGACGCTTCCCTTGGGAACGTATTCCCGGAATGAAAGGTAGCTTATGTGTTATTTCAGACTAGCTCTATACCAAATTTCAGCCCAATCCGTGCAGCCGTAAGAGCACGTTTGAGTTACAAACATCCAAACATCTTCACAAACTTTCACATTTATAATATTAGTAGGAAGGATAGGATAGTAGGATTTTCGAATATTATGCCACTAGATGAATCCCGTTTCAGAGAAGAATAATTCTTTTTTTGTCTCCGCATTTATGGAAAGTGTTTCAGAAATAAAAACATTGTGTATAATCTATCCCTGTACCAAATGTCTGCTAGATCCTTTTAGCCGTTAGAACTTAAAAGAGCAACAAACATATTATGTAACAACATATTAAAAATGTGCTTGCTTGTAAATATTGGAATCTATGTTACTATTTCATGTTTCTCTTACTAACGTCTGACTAGATCCAGCTGAAATTTGCAACAAATATTTTATTATTTTTTATACCTATTTAAGACCCACCGTAGCTGACTCTGCAAGAACTTTTAAGACCCCGTTTGAAGAACCCCATACTGTAGGCGTATGGGAAACCCGAGGTTGGGCGATCGTTCCATAAACTAAGCGTTCACGGAAGAACGCTCCTATTGGACCTTACCGCGGTCGAACGTTCCGGACGCAAAGTGTGAGGAAAACACTATCTGTGGCGTATGTAGGCATCGTATCAAACAGGAAGCGCTCGTGGCTCCGCGGACTCAGTGTTCTGTAAACGATCACTGCAGTAAGCAACTTTCACTATGGCCGGTCCATGGATGGGTGACCATCCATGTGATCACTTTGTGACATTTATTTGAGCGTTTCCGTGCTTCGGAAGGCACGTTAAGCCGTTGGTCCCGGTTGCCAGTAAAATGGCAGTCGTTAACCTAAGTTGAAGGCTTTATTTCAACAGCAGGCTGTCACAACCTGCGCCTGTCCATTTAAACACGGCAATACGGCTCACCACCTATTACGTAGGACAAATTATACAAAGGTGAAATGTGGGCAAATAATATGCCTCTGCTTACCCCTTCGGGGATAAGCAGAGATACGGAAAGGCGTGACCATATGCATGTATATATGTTTATCAAACAATTCCCGAGAGCACAATCTAATTATACAGGTGATAGAACACGCATAAGGATACAAAGTCTCTCCTGTCGCGAAGATATAGAAGAGATTATATATATAGTCTAAAATAAATAACATTATGCTACTTTTTATAATCGGCATAAGTTCACGCGGGATGTGGGTACATACATACATACATAACATCACGCCTGTTTCCCAACGGGGTAGGCAGAGACTATGGCTTTCCACTTGCTACGATCCTGGCAAACAACTTTCGCTTCTTCAACTTTCATAAGTGTCTTCATACATGCTCTTCGGTTAAGGGTACTCTTGACCTGGCCTTTTCTCAGAAGATTATCAATTTTATCGACTTGAGTATGCCGAGGTCGACCCCTACCAGTTTGCCCATTCACTCTCGTCTCATAAATCTGTTTCGTCAGCCTATTTCCATCCATTCTCTCCACATGTCCAAACCATCTGAGCATCCCATTCTCTATCTTAGTCACTACATCTTCTGTCATGCCGCAATGTTCCCTTATCACACTATTATTTACTTTATCCATCAATGTCACTCCAGCTATAATTCGCAAACTTCTCATTTCCACTGCATTAATTTTACTTTCATGCTTCTCTTGCCACACCCAACTTTCACTACCATGCATAAGTGTAGGGACAAGCACTGCTCTATGTACAGCCATCCTTGCCTTTTTAGACACGTTCTGACTGTTCATAAAGGTGTGAATGGCTCCATTCACTTGATTTCCTGCCTCTTCTTTCAATATCATTGTCACACTTTCGATCTCTTGCAAATTTTGAACCCAAATAAACAAACTCTTTCACAACGGGATGTGGGTATGGGAACATAATTCCACGAGCAATCATTTACGAGTTTAAACTACAACGCTGGCCTTTTTTGTTAAAGTAAATAATGTTTTTTATATTTTCCCCTTAGAATGTGGCCGCATAACTCCCAACGGGAAACAGCTTATTATAGATGGTACACAAGCCAAGCACGGAGAGATGCCGTGGCACATCGGTATCTACAGATACGGGGATTATACATACAAACAGATCTGCGGGGGATCGCTTATCTCTGAAAAAGTTGTAATTTCAGGTGAGTTTGAATACACAATGTAGGTACTTTATAATTTATTATTTGTGATATGTAATAATTATGTCTCTCTGTAATTTTTACCTATAAATTTATTATTGTATTCACAGCCTCGATTGAATGTTTTTTATTTGTAATTTAAATGTAGGCCAAGGGTGTCAGGTGGATACATTATATTTACAGAAATAGATTCATATAGATGTAACATTTGATCAGAACACGTGGGCGCGTGCGCACTGGTCGATCGTTGCACCACTAATGACGAAGACTGACAACGGCCTGTCATGTCGTGCATGGCCACCCCTCCCAGCGCTCGGTGTTATGTCATCTGTCAATGTCACTTATCATATGAAATATGAAACACATAATATATTGTCGTCAAATATATAAGTATGTTTATCAGTTGTCTAGATCACATAGCACATGCTTAGATGACGCTGTGTGAGAACGTTTAAAATTCTACTTTAATTGTAGCCACGATGTCTCAGGGTTCTCTTAGACTAAGCATACGGCATATTAATATCAAAACTGTAAAGTTACGGAGTCAAAGGAAAGTCACTCGAATTTATGAAATACTAGCTGACCCTCGCAACTTCGTTTACGTCACAAAAGGTTTTCGAAAGGAGAGTTACTTCTTCATCAGACTCATCAAGCAGCGTGAGAAACGGACCTGTTTGCTTAATTATAAAAGAGCTTAACGATTAAGTCTATTTTAAAACAATTCAGTCCCCGCCTTCGGCGCGGACTGAATTATTTTACAATAGCCTTAATCATTAAGCTCTTTTGTGATTAAGCCAACACGCCCGTTTAGATTTCCCCTCACATTCAACGGAACCCTTGAATTCTAGGTTTTGCGAAAGTTGAGATGTCTCTAATTCCTGAATTAAAAAACTCTCAACATTGAAACTTGTGTGAAACAATCCTTTGAGTATTTCCTTTATAACACTGAAAAAGGTTTTAGAATCAAACCACGCATTTAGAAGTTACAACTAAAAAGCTCTTTCGTCTTCATCCCCTCTCCCAAGGGACCGCGGAAAATATCGGGATCAAAAGTATCCTAGAACCTTCCTCGGATTATAAGCTCTGATTGTACCAAGTTTCATTCAAATCGGTTCGGTAGTTTTGGCGTGATACTTATTCGGGATACAGACAGACAGACAGACAGACTGACAGACAGACAGACAGACATGAAAAGTTTAAATTACATTTTCGGCTTCAGTATCAATTAGAAAACGCCCTGCAATTAAAATTTTCAAAATATCTTCCATGTACAGACACTCGACCCTCAACAATTTTATTATAAGTACTAGCTGACCCGCGCAACTTCGTTTGCAGGATGAATGAAGAACCGCTCTACCGATTTTGTACAAACTTCACATAAACCATCAACTAAATAGTCCAAACAAAGCCTAGACATTTGGTTTGGATAGGTGAGCTCGTTCTTGAGTTATAAAATTACAACAAAAAGTGGTATGGTTTTTTAAATAGATAGATTTGTTGTTATGCCGGCAACAAAAATACATCGTCAAATTCATAATGCATAAAATAATAATATGAGCCAAGTAAATTTATTTATTAAATACATTTCTTAATTCAATGGCTAAACTACTACATGACACAACTTCTCTTCTAAGCAATTGACATCGTAACTTAGTTCCTTCTTCAGGTAGTCCCAGCCTACGACGTTTAAACAAACCGAACTACTGTAGGCTTTGTCCTCCTAATACAGATGGTCCAACCAAGACCTGGTAACGTAATAACAATGTAAATTTCATCAGCTGAGCGTTCATGTTCATTGTAATGGCTCTTTTCAGTCCTGTCGAATGTAGTCTTCGTAGAGGCCATTCCCGTATTTTACAAAGACTTAGTGAGTCTGTTTCCTGACAGAATGCAATCAGCACTATATGTAGAATAAAGTTCATGCCTTCCATGATCAGTCTGCTGTCAATATTTGTCGTAAGGATAGAGCGTAGATGGTAACATGCGGTGTTATTTTATTGAGCAGTGGATACTACATACCTGAAGCGTGGTCTTTCATTTTTCTGGCAAGCCATCTTCGCTCTTCTTCTCACAAATGTATTTTGGTCACACAAAACTTCCGTATAGCATATTTGGTTAATATTATACCAAAATAGCGCTTTTTATTTAACTTTATGGCGTTGTAGTAAAATCATCTCTTTGAAGTCTGAAGAAAAACCATATCCCTAACATAAATGACAACGCTTTCACAAATTATGTGTCAAAATAAAAAAAAAATTAAGTATAAAATAAGAGTATTTGAGGAGTATTGATATCAACTACGGAGAAAATCGACCCCAAAATAATTTACATTCCCTTTTTAGCTCGTTATAGCATAAATTTCAATAAAATACGAAACACGTCTTCAATAAATTATGTTAATAATGCTATATGTCAAATTTTAAGTAGATCGGACCAAGGAATCACGCTATCCCATACCAACTTTATCCTCCTTTTTTATACCTTTGGAGGTGGAATTTGCAAAAAACGTTAAAATTACTTTTTTCAAATTGTAACAAACAACGCTCATGCGTAGTTTCATCATCGTATCATTAACCGTCTAAGCAATAATTGATAATAACTTTGGGTCTAGGGATCGAACTGCAAAATTAAGTTTGCTTTGAATTCTATATACTTTTCCGGAATAAAAAGTACCCAGTGTGGTGCCCAGGCTATTAAAGAATAGATGTAATGTAATGTTTCGGCGCGGACTGAATTATTTTACAACAGCCTTAATAATTAAGCTCTTTTATGATTAAGCCAACACGCCCGTTTAGATTTATCCTCTCATTCAAGGAAACCCTTGAATTCTAGATTTGGCGAAAGTTAATATGCCTCTAATTTCTGAACTACAAATCCCTTAATCTTGAAACTTGGGTCGAAAAATCCTTAAAGTACTGCCTTTCCAATACTAAAAAAAAATTTGAAATCGCATTAAGCGTTGAGAAATTACAACTGAAAAACCATTTTATCTTTCATCCCCTCTCTCGCAGGAACCGCGCAAAACTTCGGGATCAAAAGTATCCTAGAACCTTCCTCGGACTATAAGCTCGGAATGTACCAAGTATCATTGAAATCGGTTTAGTAGTTTCGGCGTGATACTTCTTCGGGATACAGACAGACAGACAGACAGACAGACAGACAGACAGACAGACATGAAAAGTCTAAATTACATTTTCGGCTTCAGAATCGATTAGAGAATGCCCTACAATTAAAATTTTCAAAATATTTTCCATGTACAGACTCTCGACCCTCTACAGTTTTATTATATGTATAGATAACCTAACAGAGCTAATTCAATTTCCAGTGATAAATTCAAGTAATGAAAACCCACATGTCGAATTTCAATACATTTCGGAGCCAAAGAAAGTTAAATCCGGTGTGTCACAAGGCTGCATTTTCGGGCCATTGCTATTTCTTGTATATATAAATATTCTTCCAAAAGCTACACCTTTACGATACTGATGATGTAGATGTAAATAATTCTGTAGATGTGAATAGGTCAATAGGAAAATTAAAACTTAACCCGGCGGAAATCAATTATACTTATGACATTTTCTAAACAAGGTACTCGTAGTGGGCATAATACATAGAGTAACGCGAACTGTCTGTAAAGGCGCGCGATGCTCTGTGGCATAATATTGCAATATAAGGATGAAAATATCAAGGAGGCCAAATTTAGTTTAGTCAATCAACAGCAGGGCTTGTGAGCTTTCACACACAGAGCAACACACACACTGAACACTCTGCTCACACAGAACCGCTACCAAAAGCTTACTCTACATGGTTATGTGATTAAACTCTATAACCTTCGGAATTGAGTTTAACACCATAGTAGGTCTGTAAAGAAGCTTTGCACTAGGACCCCACAGTGAGCCACAGTCTAAGAGTATTTTGCAATGGCCTCCAATTCCAACCTTATTGTATCCGAGCTGGGTTCCAGTTCTTGTTTGATGCCAAACAGTTTGCGCGATCCGGGAAATAGATACGGCATATTGTTCAGGTCTATTAGGAGATGTGGAATGGTACTTCTGATTGGTAATAGGTCAGGTCAATTTGTGTTCCAAAGATCAACGCTCAGCTGGTTCGACTTATCGTTTCCAGCTGCTCATTGCTTCTGGACTGATACTAGTAAGCTACGTCCTGCTGATGATTTTGCGGTGGCTGCCGGCAAACTCCATCGACCTTGGAACAGCGAACAAGACGGCAGTGCACAAAAGTCTTATGTATGTATGAAACTACTTGAGTTATTTATTTAGGCTGCCCTGGTGGCGCAGATCCAGGTTCAAAACAGCTCAGAAATCATGCATTCAATTCCTTTTTGATTGAGACAGAAACCCTATGTTCTTGAAACAGTATGTTGTGGCTTGAGATAATGAAAAAAATTTAGGCCACTGCTGCAGTGTAGAAAAATGGCTATCTTTTTAGGTTTCCGCACCCAAAGGGTAAAAACGGGACCCTGTTCATGAGACTTTGCCGTCCGTCTGTCTATCTGTCCGGCACGAGGCTGTATCTCGGGATCCATGACAGCTAGAGAGCTGAAACTTTCACAGATGATGTATTTCTGTTGCCGCTATAACATCAAATACTAAAATTAAAAAAGGGGGATTAAGGATTACAAACAACAAACTTGATTTTTATCGTTTTTTGGTACGGAACCCTCGGTGTGCGAGTCCGACTTGCACTTCTCGAACGTCCAGCTGCCGAGAGAACCGACGTTGAGAAGCAGAAACGGCGACTTATGGCTGATCTTGACGCGGACTTGGACCGCATTTCACAATGGGGATCCGAAAACCTGGTTGAGTTCAATGCCCTTAAAACACAGGCCTGTGCTTTTATAGCTGAAAAATCCCCTTTCCTATCCTTACCCTCTCTTCAGAATACGAAGATTTTACTTGGGGACAATCTGGACATCCTTGGCATAGACGTCAGGTGCGACCTCAATCACAAAAATTATATTGAGGGATGTATTGGGCTAGTCTCAAGAGAACTAGGAGTCCTAAACAAGGTAAAGTGGTTCTTTACGCCACACCAGAGGTGTCTGCTGTTCAAGACGCACCTTGCGTCGACTACTGCTCTCAACTTTGGGACGACTCCGTGAGGTACTTGCTTGACGCGACTCCATGCAGCGACGTGCTATTCGCATTATCAACTGCCAGGATGTGACGGAATAACTGAAGCCGTAGGCGAAGCAAAGAACTATTGCGTCTTTGACTGCATTCTACCGTATCTATCACGGTGAGTGTTCTGAAGAACTCTTCAAACTAATCCCGCACTTTTCTTTCCGATTCAGAACAACGCGTGCTGGACAGAGGTGCCACTCTCACACAGTAGAGAGAATTTTCGCTAGAACTGAACGATTGAAAAGATCGTTTCGGTCGAACCCCAAAAACCTGGAATGATCTGTCAGCGCACGTGCTTCCCTCCTCTTGCAATACTGGGTTCTTCAAGCGGAGCTTGCAGAGGCACATCACAGTGCCGGCACCTTGAGGACTACTGTCTACAGTCTTACAGGCTGTGATAGTGGCCCTCAATCCCCTATCCCCAAATCCCCAATACCAATCCCTAGATAGCGCTGCTTTCCATCAGGCGGGCGGATTAATTATGGCGAGCCAAAAAGTAAATACCCTACAAATTTAAATTTAATTTACGCGCGCACGCTTTAATTGTGGAATGTATTCCTATCTCGGTTTTCCCGAATGCTTACAGTATGGGGGTTTTCAATAGGGGCCTTAGAAGGTGTAGTAAATAGGGGTGTAAATAGGGGCCTTAGTAGGTGTAAAAAACTTGGAACGACCTGCCCGCACACGTTTTTCCCTCATCTTACAATCCCGGGTTCTTTAAGAGGAGCGTGAAGAGGCACATCACAGGGCCGCCAACTTGAGGACCACTGTCAAAAGTGGCCCCCAATCGCTAGATGCGCCACGGCTTTCCATCAGGCTGGTGGCGACGTCAATTTGGCGTGCTGAATATAAAAAAGGGTTCTCTTAGTATCGATAGCGCAAGTGTAGCACCTCTGGTGTTGCAAATCAAATATACTTATATGCCGCCTTAGTAGTATATATGAAAGAAACCTGTGAAAATTTCAGCTCTCTATCTATCACGGTTCCCGAGATACAGTCTCGTGACGGACAGACAGTCAGACAGACAGCGAAGTCTCATGAATAGGGTTTCGTTTTCACCCTTGGGTACAGAACCCTAAAAACTGACGTTGAGTGTGAGGTGCTCGCGTTCGCAACGTCAAGTAACAAAGTCCAAAAGCCCCCCAATTTATGAAACAAAAATATTAATAAAACTATGTTTATTTTAGGTAAAGGAAATAAAGATTTCAAGTCTTTATCAAGGAGTGGCCGCTAACTTCCAGGAAGATATAGCCGTGCTGATATTGCGGACACCATTTAATTTTACGACGTATATACAACCCGTGTGTCTCAACTTTCAGCCAATGTTCGACAATATGCAACTACAGCAAGGGAAGTTAGGAAAGGTAAGCAGATTAGTTTTCTAAATATAGAAGGTTGACTGACAGACTGATTGATCAACTTACTAATAATAATAACGGATAATATCGATAATTTTGTCAATTCGTTTTTCGTCGACATTCTCGTTTCACTCTCTTTAAAAACCGAATAAAAATTGTTGTTTTATATACCTAACTACTTATCCTGGGTCATTTACCCGAGAGTTATTTGGGGCTCCCGGTCCATCACGGGTTGAAGCATAACATTCGTAGGCATTTATTTACCCGAAAATGAGGCCACTCAAATTGTTTTCATTCAGGTGGCTGGCTGGGGTCTCACAGCAGCTAACGGCGATGCTTCACAAGTTCTCAAGGTTCTTGAAATGCCATTCATCAGCATTGATATTTGCATTTCAACACTTCCACAATCATTCAGGGCATACATAACTGGAGACAAATTTTGCGCAGGATACACAAATGGTAAGGTACATACTTCGTCATTCATCATCAAATCATCATTCTATCATAAACACTTGTTGTGAGATATTAAGCAAGTTAAACCACTGGTACTTAACTTTAATTTCAGATCGTGTTAACTTCAAATTAAATTTATAGAACAAGTGCTTTTGTTTGCATAGTGTATTTCATCAATTTCTCTTGCCATTGTTTCTATTTTGGTGCGTCGACAAGATTGTTTTTCGTTTTTTTTTTGGTGCGTCTTTCGTTCCCCAGTCGTCACTTGTCATCTCATCAATCACTTCTTTCACATTCATATCGTTCTTCAATCCATCTATCTCTTCTTTGACCTTTCTCTCTCTCGCTCTTTTGGTTACATGGCTTTCATCCCTTCTCATGCCTAAGTCAAGCCAGACGGTTTCCTCTCATTTTTCAGTCGCTAGTGTCACTTTCAAACTCGCTCTGGTATTCTCATTTCGTACTTTATCCATTTTATTAACACCTTCATATCATTGAAACAAAACCAAGTGACATTGCCAACCAACAGACGTTGCATCCGACAGAAAACTTACTTTTACAACTTCCTTGCTGTTAGTAGCGCTCCCGATTGTTGGTTCAGAACTGCATGGAAATGTTGTACGTCATCTACGACAACGCACAGTTAACACTTGGCAAAACGTGATATACCCATGATGGATGGTCTGCTGGGAGATATTTCTTATAGAAATAAGCAGTACCGTTGTACCTATCTTTCTTTTTGTCATACTTCTTATATTTCTTGTGTGTAAGTACATAAAAAAAAAAAAATGGAGGTGAACATTTAGGATGGAATGTGTCCAAAGCACAATCTCATAGATGTTGTCTATCTGTATCTGATCTGCTATAAGAACAGACCAAGATGATTAACACTAGAAAATATAACCTGGAAGATGTAGTTTTGAATTCATAGATATTTTTGGCTATTTTTCAGGTACGGCAGTGTGTATGGGTGACAGTGGAGGAGGCTTAGCCTTCCCAGACAGGGAATTAGGCATAGATCGCTACTACCTCAGAGGCGTATTGTCCACTGCACCCAATGATGAGAATAAAAAGTGCAACGACCACACTTATAGCACTTTTACTAAAATTACCAAACATGAGGAGCTTATTAAAGAGTAAGTTCTCAGTCATAATTATCCTTTTTTTATTAGGGAAAAGAAACTTGCGTAGCTCCTCTCGCTCAGTGTTTTGTAAACGATCCATTTACAAGCGCTTCTATGGTTCGAGAGGTACGTTAAGCCGTCCAGATTACCGATATATTTATGATAAGTAGTTGTCATTTATTTAACCTTTGAGAATGCCGTAAGGCAAAATACGTCAGGTTTAAAAACAAATATTGTGAAGCAGTACCTACATGGTGCTTTCCACCAAGTGCCATCTATCAACAGTATAAAAAAACGAAATTAATTTCCAGTGCACTGGCTGCGAGTGGGCCCACATGCCCCCTGTTTTCGTTCCAGTGCAACGATGGATCTTGTGTCAATCTTGGAGCAGATTGTAATGGGGTAAGACATTTTCTTTATTTATCAAAAACTATCACCCGCTATTTCAGTTTTGCCGGACCATTCCGAAACCAACACCAACAGTATTGCATAAATTTTTGGGCAGTGTGTCATACAGTTTCGTAGAATTTTCGTCCACTGATGTCAGTGTCGAAGCCGGGCCGATCAATGAAGAAACGCCCACAGCTGGTACACGCACTGTTGGGAGTCCTGGTGTCATCTTTCCGAGGGCTTACCCGGGGCTCCCAACCGTAGACAATAGAAAACGATTGGTTTTTAATCGGTAGAGGTCCGGCATAGCATCTACTCCGAATATTTTACTACAGACGCGTTAATTATGCCTAAAGCTTGTATTATCAGTGCGACGGGTTCTACCTACGCACGTGCGTGTAATACTAATGCGGCGTGAACTCCTGTCTTCTACGTCAATATGGCATTAGGCCGAAATTATTAACAGGTGACCTCCTAGCGTATGTTACAAACACACAGGTATAGAGAGGCACAGCGAGTCCTTGGCTATTAGCCTGGACATAGCTAAAGCCTTTGATAGAGTGTAGCATGCGACTTTTTTCCAAGCTGCTGGTATGTGGTCTACCACCTCAGTTATGCTGCTGATAGGCCAGCTTCCTGCACGGGCGACGTAAACGGATAATCTGTGATGATCGGATTTCTTGCTTTTGGCAGGATTATACAGGAGTACCGCAGGGATCTATGTCGTCCCCAACTCTTTTTCTTCTGCATATATCTGTTTGCATATATCCCTTGGCTGCATTCACTGCTAAGCAGATGACAGCACTCTATATGGGCATAACTCCGGCCGTCCAGCGGAAGGGTGACGTGACGTGGAGGAAATGAGGCGGCAACTTGTGGTGGATCTGATGGGGCTCAGAAAACCTAGTCGGTTTCATTGGAAGAAAGCTACAGCAAAAAAAAAAAGATTAATAGTACCTATTGTTTTGCTTAGAGCTGACTTAAAAATTACTTACCTACATACTTTGTGACAATTCTTATTTAATACAAACGCTAATCTAATAATTAGTTTACTTCATATTTTATTTTTTCCCACAGAGACTAGACTGTGCAGATGGATCCGACGAATCCGACGAATATTGTTCAGTTCCTGTATCTAAGTGAGTACTTTTATACCACTCATTTGGTAGTTTTACTTGGAAAGTTTTCTGGTTTTTTTTTATGTGCTCTTTATTAATTTCAACTTTGCTACCTTGTCTCATCTTTGCCGCTAGCGAATCCACAAAGAAAACATGGCGACGAATTCGTGCTCATTCTACGATAACAACATAGGTAGTTACAAGTAGGTATATTAAAAAAAATAATCTAGAGAAAATTCCGTGAATCTTTTTTGTAAAATCAATAGTTGAAAGCTCAAAATAGTGTTCTTTTTTACCGTTTACCTTCCGGAAAAAATTCGCGGTGCGAAACTTTGTGATACATACATTATGATCCCACATTTCACCTTTTAGTAGTAGTAGTAGGTTTTGTCCCACGTAAAAGGTGATGAGCCGTATTGCCGTGTTGATATGGACAGGCGCGGGTTGTGATTGCCCGCAGTTAAAAGTTTTTCAAACTTTTCGCTCAAAAGGCATTCAACTTGGCTTAACGACTGCCATTTAATTGGCAACCGGAACCAACGTCTTAACGAATTATTCCCCTAAGATACACTTTCCCGGTAGATAAACTTTTTGAAAATTCTCGCTTTTATTCCCCTTTGGTACACTTTTTATAATCATAAGTAAACATTACCCCTAGATACACTTTTCAGTACATATATACACATAAGTTTTTACATAAATCTCGTAATTTTCACCTTGGATACGAACTACGGACTAACGGACAATCAAGAATTGCTGATTGTCAATAGATACCTATTATGCATGTTTAATAATGTTTATATTTTTTTTTGTATGGAATAAATAAAGCTTTTTGTTATTATTTGGACGACATAAGCAATATTCTTTATCTATATACTTAACAGTTTCTAAAAATATGTAAATTAAATTTTTAAAAAGTGTATCTACCGGGAAAGTGTATTAGAAATAAATGAAATGAAATGAAATGAAATGTATCTTAGGGGAATAATTCGTCTTAACGTACGTTCCGAAGCACGAAAACGCTCGTAAATAAATGTCACAAAGTGGTCACGTGATTGTGATCCATCCATAACCTGCCATAATAAAAGTTGCATACTACAGTGATCGATTACAGAACACTGAGTACGCAGGGGCACGAGCGCTTCATCTCGTGGCCCCGCTGACTCTCATAACGTAGTGATAATTAAAGAAAACAGACCTTATGACTTTTTTGGTATTAAGGCTGCAATTTTCGACCTTGACAAATCCTAAGGCAATTCGAACGATTGCAGCGTACGCTTTTGCCGGATTTCATTCGATTCTAATACATTATATTACTGTTATAAAATCTGAGGGTTTTAAGAAAAAATCTATACGTAAAATATTGTTCTAAAGACCTATTCTTTTCTAGTTCTAATAAAATATCTAATAAAAATAAAAAAAAAGAAAGTTCTAAATATCTATTTTATGACAAGTTTTCATGAGAATTAAATTTTGACAACCTCTGTGACGCAGTCGGTAGTGATACCGCCTGCGGTGCTGGAGGTCGTGGGTTCGATTCCCACCGGAGACAAATCTTTGCGTGACCCATAAATGTTTGTCTCAAGAGTCTGGGTGTTTCTATGTATAATATATATGTATTTAAAAAGTATATAAGTATTAATATCCGTGGTCTGATACCCATAACACAAGCAGGTTATTCCTAGCTTACTTTGGGATCAGACAGCGTTGTGTGGAATGTCCGTGAATATTTATTATTATTATTTATTTAAACTCATTTATTTAGATAAAAAAAGTACATTACTTGTTAAAATTTTTGCAATGTTACTCATTTTTCGAGAGCGATTTCGATCGAACAAAGTATTCCTAATCGTGTTTTGATACGTTAAAAAAGCAAGAGTATCTATGTTGCTTTCTCTATATTTATTTCGGATATCCTGCCAATAGGTGCTACTTCCTGGAATCATTAGTATCCCAGATATATCGTAACCATTAAAGCATAAGTTTATAAACCTAATACAAAGATTTTACGTAATAACGCCAAGAACATGTGTATACATTCACTCAAAAAAGAGTAGAAGAGTTGTCAGATATATCGGTAATTGAAGTGACCCATGTTGCCACGAAGACTTGCTAGAAGCCTTGTGGGACCCTTTATCGTTCGGGGCTCCGCATTTTTGGCCATCTAATCGGAGCAGCATCTATCAACGGTAGCCATTACTGCTTATATCGGTCACAAAGCTGGATACTCCCTTCGGGCACATCATAGGCGGGCATTTGTGACAGAAGAACCACGGTGCCACACCCGGTTGAATGCCTTAGAAAAATCATTCCTTGTAAGACAAAATTTCTTGCTGGCCTTTTCTTTAATAGACGAACTTTAAAAAATCTGCTAGGGTAGGTATATGGACGGATTTTCATTTTGAAGTAAATAGTGTAGCAGATATTATTATGCTCGATTATTATACATTCAACGCTCCTAATTTTGTAAGTGATGATCATCTTTAAGCATAATTTTTATATGCATAATAATCAGAAAGCAGAACTATCATACCAAAGTTTCTAGTAGGCGATTCCAACTAGAAACTTTGAGCATTTCGATAGTCTTTAAAATGTAGAATTATCAGATGTTTACACTGAGAATCAATCATCTTTTTGAATACACATTATATTTATAAGAATTCATAATTTATCTGTCAATTATTTTGTACTCTTTACCCTTTTTAACAACAACAGAAAGGATTCTACATTTTTTCACATTGTTTTCGTAGGATTAACAATCTTGTTTTCGCTGGCTCGCCTTTGCGTGTTAGTAATTAGTTACTGTTTCAACAGCAAAAATATTGAAGTCTATAGATTCAACCTAACCTTTTACTGGGAATGAAGGCAAGCAAATATTGATACTGTTCCCTATTCCTGATTAAAATGTACATGATCATATACAAATTAACATTATGTTTGATGAAAATGATCGTTTTATCGTTGGGTTTATCGACTTAGTATGTCTAATAGCTATTACAAATATGTAGTAAAATTATATAGTTATTATTTATTTTGTAATCACGTACCTACCTAGTGATAGTGAGTCGGTCAGTGAGTGTTTTCTGTTTCCCTTTCCCTTAGATAGCAACGTTTTTATCTGCGCTAGGTCACGATGGTCAAGTTCAGTAGATAATTCGTGTAATTTTTTTTTTAAATTTATAACAATAAAATCTATTTCAGCCCTACTACGACATCTCAATCCTACAGCGAATGTGGCGTGTTCGATGGCAACAAAAATGGAATCCTACCGTGGACAGCATACATCCGTATATCTGACAACTCTTCTACTCTTTACCACGTCGGTGCTCTTATATCGGAAACACATGTGATCTACAATGACTGGCACATGCGAGGATTACAACCTGAAATGTATTTAATAAGATTTGGAGAGTACAACCCCAATACATCTAAATTTGCTGTCGAGCGGCGTGTGATGCGCATATCAAGAACTGGAGCATATGAAGGATTTAATCATTTCATTACTATATTGACATTGGATCAACGAATAATATACAGCCCACATATAAGACCAGCTTGCTTTTGGCACAGTGAAATTCCTCAAAGCTTTTTAACTTCTACGATGTTTCCTATTTGGGATATATCTACAATCAATACTCCAAAGTTAATAATATTTAACTTTAATGCGTCTGTTCTTCTTACCTCATCTCGAAATTTAATAATACCATACCAAAACATGGCGAGTTACAGTAATACACACACGTTTCTGTACATCTTATACGAGGGTAAATGGAGGCTTTGTGGAATAATTTATCTGATGCCCTCACAATATTATGAGGAGTTAGTTCTTGGCGAGTATGTTAGATTATACCCGTATCATTTCGCGGGGATAGCGGAGGCAGAGCCATCTCTGGCCCATTTAGTGCCTGTGGGATATCAAAATTCTCTAGGACCTTAGTATTACTGTCTAACTATTGCATGAAAGTGGAGTCAATTTAGTAGGTAACATTTGACAATTCAATTTCACAATCCTTTGACGGTCAAATTATGTGCTTGTCTTATTTTGCTCCTTAAGTTTACGAAAGAAAAAAATAATAATAGTGATCGCCTGATGATTTTTAAAATTCACATATCTTTTAAGTCCGTAACGATTCATTCACTTTCTCATTCATCATTCTCATTATGAAGATAAAACTGACAGACGTCAAATGATACCTATTAAAATGACGCCAATTTAGTATTACATTTTGTATAGTATGATGTTCATTCGTGTAAATGTATACGATTTTAATTTAATGTTAGATCATATGATTGAACATTTCTCTGAAATTGCGATTCTAAAAGTTTGCATTGATATACGTAGACAACATACTCATGTTGGAGAATCCTACATAGTAAAGTAAATTTTGGAATAGCTTTTCAAGGAGTCTTATGTGTTGATTGTGCTAAGGCGCTTTATAAAGGTGCAAATTCTGTAATTTCCATTCCAGAAATCAGGTCTCTTTCGTCGAATTTGTTCTTTTAAACGCTGCATACAGCTCAAATAATGTTTTTTATTTATCGTTTACCTTCCGACAAGAATTCCCAGTGCACAGCTTTGTGATACCTAATCAAAGAAAACGGATAACATGACTTTTTGGTAACTATTACTATTCGTTGAGTTAAAAGCTGCTTCCTAAGCTAGTAGACTAGTTTGAATGTCAAACTCGGAAACCCACGTCTCACGACACCAGTAACAATGCGTTTCATGAATGTTGAGTTGGAATTCGCTTGTTCTAGCATGTTCTCAGGCATTCTTGTGATTAAGTAAAATTCACATCTTTTGGACTATTCAAACGGTGATTCATCCACCCCATGTGATTATTTAAAAATGGTTCGTATCGACTCGTGAAATACCAAAATTCGGCGACTATATGTTGCTTTCTCTATATCACAGGTCTGCAATGGTTTTCCTCTTTGAAATCTGAGTAACATTTTCTATAGTTTCTGATGTGCTGATTACGAGAAAAATAATAAAAAAAATCCATCACGTCAGGATTTTTTGATATTGAATATTTAAGATTTAGCTCCAAAATGTCTGTGCGTCTACCTTTAGAAATTTATAAAACGTCATTAAAATACTTCAGCTTAATTTTTATTGCATTTAATTCGTGTAAGGGAACATAGAAATTAATGCAAATCAGTAATTTGATGATTACTACATAAAAAGTAAAAGTAATCCGCATTAACCATGTTGAAAACGGGTAATTTGACCTAATTTAGTAATAAAATAATAAAAAATATTACCTAGTAGTAATATTACCTAATTGTTGTAAATATTATTAAAAAAGGGTGTAATAAAGATAATCCAAAAGGCTTTTTTTTATTAAGTACCCGCACTTATTTAGAAAATTAACAGTTGAAGTGTGCATCTCGCAACATGAACTTTAAAATGTCATCGCGAAGATGTTTAAATTCTCCAAATTGTTTTCGTAATATTTGGGGGAATTTTATGGTGATAAAACAACGAAACAGCATTACTGACTTTGTGAAAAATATTTACAAAAGTTATTATGGAGACGTTTTAATTAACCAAAGACAAAACTTGGACACCTCATAAACTTTGTACGACTCGTTATTAGAACTTCGCCAGTGGTCAAAAGGACAGAAAAATAGCTTCAAAATCGTTTCGCCTATGCTACGAAGAGAGGCTAACAACCATGATAAAGATTGCTACTGTTGTTGTTGTGACATAACTGGGTACAATTTTAATAATAAAAGGGACATAAACGAGCACTAAACTTCATTTCCTAAATTCGCACATTGATTACTTCCCAGAAAATCTAGGAGCCGTTGGCGAAGAACAAGGCGAAAGATTTTACCGAGATTTGAAAAAGCTTGAAGTCTGGTATCAAGGAGCATGGAATACTAGCATGATAGCGGACTATTGTTGGTTATTGAAGCGCGACGATGCAAACTGTAATTTAAATCGAAAATCGCACAACCGAAGGTTCCATGAAAAAAGGGCCAGGTTCAACAAATAAAATTAACATGTAATTTAGACTAGTTACAAGTTGTTATTATATTTTAGTCGTTTTTAAAGTTAAAAGTAATGTACTTTTTAAATATATATTTTTTTATGAGAAAACTTGGATCTTTTTTCTATTTTCTTTCTGTTCCTTTTTTGAAAAATCTGGAGGTGATGCAGAAAAACTAAGTACATATTCGTAATCAGCGCACCAAAATACCCTAGAATCAGCTATCAAATTCCAGAGAGGAAGTTATGACCCTCATTTTGCAGGCCTGTGATTTATTTCGGATTTCCTGCCAATCCGTGCTACTTCCTTGAATCATCAGTATCCCAGATATATCGTAACCATTAAAGCATAAGTTTATAAACCTAATACAAAGATATTACTTAAAAAAGAGTAAAAGAGTTGTCAGATTTGTCGGTAATTGGAGTGACCCATGTTACCACGAAGACTTGCTAGAAGCCTTGTGGGACCCTTTATCGTTCGGAACTCCGCATTTTTGGCCATCTAATCAGAGCAGTATCTATCAACGGTTGCCATTACTGCTTATATCGGTCACAAAGCTGGATACTCCCTTCGGGCAAATCATAGGCGGGCAATTGTGATAGAAGAACCACGGTGCCACACCCGGTCGAATGCCTTAAAAAAATCATTCCTTGTAAGACAAAATTTATTGCTGGTCTTTTCTTTAATAGCCGCGAACTTTAAAAAATCTGCTAGGGTAGGTATAAGGATGAATTTTCATTGTGCAGTAAATAGTGTAGCAGATATTTTTATGCTTTTTTTTATACATTCAACGCTCCTAATTTTGTAAGTGATGATCGTCTTTAAGCATAATTTTTATATCCATAATAATCAGAAAGCAGAACTATCATACCAAAGTTTCTAGTAGGTGATTCCTACTAGAAACTTTGAGCATTTCGGTAGTCTTTAAGAGGTAGAATTATCAGATTTTTACACTGAGAATCAATCATCTTTTTGAATACACATTATATTTATAAGAATTCATAATTTATCTGTCTATTATTTTGTACTATTTACCCTTTTTTAACAACAACAGAATGGATTCTACATTTTTTCACATTGTTTTCATAGGATTAACAATCTTGTTTTCGCTGGCTCGCCTTTGCGTGTTAGTAGTTACTGTTTCAACAGCAAAAATATTGAAGTCTATAGTTTCAACCTAACCTTTTACTGGGAATGAAGGCAAGCAAATATTGATACTGTTCCCTATTCCTAATTAAAATGTACATGATCATATACAAATTAACATTATGTTTGATGAAAATGATCGTTTTATCGTTGGGTTTATCGACATAGTATGTCTAATAGCTATTACAAATATGTAGTAAAATTATATAACTTTTATTTCTTTTGTAATCACGTGGTGATAGTGAGTCGGTCAGTGGGTGTTTTTTGTTTCCGTCTTTGACAATAACAATATTTTTGTCTGCGCTATGCCACGAAAGGCAAGCTCAGTAGATAATTCGTGTAAAGTTTTTTTAAAACTTATAACAGTTGTGTCGCATAAAATACTATTAAATAAATTAGAGCGCTATGGACTACGTGGTAACGCGTTGACATGGTTGAAGGCATACCTAGAATGTAGGAAACAATGGGTTCAAATTAATGCGATTAATGGGAACAAGGAATTGGAAATATTCAATTCCAATGACAAAATTAACTCAGCTGGAATCCCGCAGGGCCGCTAGTGCACTAGGCCCTCTCCTATTTCTACTATACATAAATGACCTCCCAGATAGCACAGATCACCCATGTGTATTGTTTACGGATGACATTTCATTAATCGTAAAATCAATTGACATTAAGAAAGACAAAATGGACCTTAGCAAACAAAACAATGACATTAATCAATTTAACATGGACATCAATAAATCAGTGACAGACATTATTAAATGGTTAGATTACAATAATCTGAATATTAATCTCAATAAAACCAAATTAATTCAATTCAATACTTACGGACGTAAAAGCAAAAATCTTAAAATAAATCATAAAGGCACTCAAATTGAAGAAGTTGAACATACAAAATTCTTAGGGGTAATTTTAGATAAACATATCAATTGGAAAACTCACGTCAGCAATGTGTGTAACAGAATAAATAGGTTTGTTTATGTATTGGCGAAGCTGAGAAGGATAGCTACAAAAAAGACTGTCCTTAGGCCATATCACGGATATGTGACATCTGTTCTTGGCTACGGACTTATTCTATGGGGCAATTCGACTAATGTCGACAAAGCATTCATTGTCCAAAAAAAATGCGTTAGAGCCATATGCGGAGTTGCACCTTGGATATCCTGCAAACCTCTATTTAGAAAACTCAATTTGTTGACATTACCTGGTTTGTATATATTACAGTGTGCTAAATATGTTAGACTTAATGAGCATTTATTCAAAAAAGCAAAAGATATGTACCCACGAAATACACGAAATCCAGACGGAATAGTATTATCGAGGGTACCGAGAACGGAGTTGTATAAAAAAAATTGTGTAGCGATGTGTATTTATGTGTTTAATGGCATACCATGACTTATACTAAATGACACTTGACTGCTGTACATAAATTGAAGGACCAAATTAATGTTTTATCTAGTGTATAATTTAATGTATAAATTGAATAATGAATTATGTAAATGTTTGCATGCCCAATCTAGGCAGAACATAATGTACTAAATACTAACATATACTGTAACATCCTTTTGTACAATGTTCTTGCAAATAAAGATATTATTATTATTAAATAAAATCTATTTCCTCTCCCCTCTGGACCGCGGCAGCGACTAGTCGTGCGTTGCGTTACAGTATTGTTTCTTCTTATAATTAAATAAATATAACATTTAAATTTAAATTTCGGTAAAGTAAAGGTATCAAGTACCAGGTGCGCATAACTAACGAAGACGTCAATTCGAGTCAGTGTTGGAAAGTGATAGATATAGTGAGACAGCAGTATTCGTCCGAGCTACCCGTTATATCGTCACGTCAACTGTCATCGGATTGAAAGGCAGAGACTGTCAGTGTCAGTGATCATCACAGTTCGGAAACTGACAACTTAAGGGTGCGTCCACATCGGTTGTTAATGTCTAGAGTCCGCGCAACCCAAAAAGTCTTTCACTTTGGAAATTGATAAAAACCCAAGGGAGTGGTACTGACCCGTGTTCTTACGGTGAGTCCTTGCTTGTATCATATTTTTTATTGACATTGTTCCCCTTTCCGTAAAACAATGTCTCTCAAGCGCACTCCCCCGACGTTGGTAAATCGTCCTACTTTGGTAAAGACACCAGTTACATCTTATGGATCGGATCCTCAATTAAATGTATCCTCGCAAAATCTAGAACCAGCAGAACGAATAGAATACAATACTGCTCGTAGATTAAAACGCAGACTACTTGATGGCAGTGAACCAACGTCGGACGACACTTCTGTTACTGAACAACTGAAGAAAATGTTTGCCACTTTTGAAACTAACCAGAACGCTAAATTAGAAAAGCTCATGCAAGCCGTGCTAGATATTAAAAATCAGAACGCCGAAATACAAAAATGTGTGGACTTCCTATCAGCAAAATACGATGAAGTGGTTGAGAAAATGGTCCAATTGGAACAGAAGAATAAAACCAACGAGCAGCAAATCGAGGTACTACAAAATAAATTAGACCAATTGGAACGCAGTAAACGCATGACATCCGTCGAAATCAGAAACGTGCCTAAGCAAACCGCAGAGAATAAAGTAATGTTGGGTACACTGGTGAAGAGTATAGGTAATGTGATTCAACAACCTGTACAAGATTCAGATATTCAGGACGTTTACCGATTGAAAACGAAAAATGAATCTCGCAACCATATAGTTGTAAATTTTACAACTACGGCCTGTAAAGACGCTTATATCAATAGATGCCGAAGATTTAACAAGAACAACAAGGACAACAGACTCAATACTACTCATATTCAATTACCAGGCCCTTCTAAGTCTATCTTCATCGACGAGTCGCTGACGGGCATTGGAAGAAGACTTGCGTACCTGGCCAGGCAGACAGTCAAAGAGAACCAATACCACAGCACTTGGACCTCTTACGGTAAAATATACATAAGAAAGTCGCAAGACTCGCTAGCCATACCTATAAAGTGTGAACAAGATCTACAAAACATGTTACGTAAATGACTATCTCTAGCCAAACGAAAGTTCTTGTTGAATCTGGCCCTATATTCTGGCAATCTGTTTTATCTTACTCTTTATTTTATAAGCATTACACCCACACACCACAAATCAACACTTATCACAACCACCTCAGCAATGCATTTGTCCAGCATGTTTATTATTTATATGCGCAAAATATACCTCACTTACGTACCTATTTCTATGCCCCCAAGCGCTTCAATGACTGATCACCTAGCGTCTTTGATATGTTTATGGCCAACCTTACTATACCCGGTTTCACCTGTATTACCGTCTATTGGTTAAAATTCGATAATATTAATGTAATAAATGGATGTCTTGACCGTTATCAAGTAGCACAAGCATCCACCTGTATGATAGAGGAATGTCCCAAGTTAATAGATGCTAATCAGGCCGGCTTAAAAATCATTCACCAGAATATCCGCAGTTTAAACCGTAATCTACCAGACTTTATGACACTACTTGAAAGATCAAAGACTTCCTGGGATGTGATTGCGCTTACGGAGTGCTGGTTACCTCGTAATCACTGCATTCCACCAATAGACGGTTATGATTTTTACTTAAGTGAAAATAATCAAACTCAAAATGAAGGTGTTATCGTTTACTACAAGAACACCATGAAGGTGACTAGGATCGAAGCAACTCTGCAGGATGCCAACGGTGTAGCAATACAATTAGATAATGACACAATCGTCATTGCTATTTATAGGCCATTTGGCTACAGGGACGTGGACCCGTTTATACAGTCACTTGGCGAAGTCATTCGTGGTTTTAAATCACCAAATATCATCCTCACCGGAGATATAAATGTGGATATTGTGCCTAATAGCAAAGATTCAAACTCGCAAATATACTTGGATCTCCTTGCAACACACGGCCTACTTCCTGCGCATCAAATACCCACACATGGCAAAACGTGCTATGACCATATTATGCTAAAAAGCACTCTACCGGCTTTTTGCTACGTGGCCAAGAGCTCAATTACTGATCACGATTGTGTCTTCATTGCAATAAATCACCATATTAAGGACAAAGATGCATATACTACCAAGAAAATAAATTATAACACACTGGACTTGGAACTGGAAAATATATCATTTGACCATATTTATGACACTTTCGACGCTAATGAAGCCACTTCCTTTCTGATCTCAAAACTTAGTTCTTTAATAGAATCTAATACCAAAACCATAGTTGTGTCTAACCGCAAAAGAATCAAAAAGCCTTGGCTGACCCCAGGTCTATTGAGATGTATGAGGAATAGGGATAAATTATATATAAAATTTAAAAAACACCCGGATAATGAAATTTTTAAGATCTCCTATCTAAGATATAAAATGTTTTGCAATAAGCTTTTGAAAAACTTAAAGCGTGATTATGAAAGTAAATTAATAGATGATGCCGCTAAAACTAATAATAAAACCTTGTGGGACACTGTAAAAAAAGTAACTCAATATAACAAAAAATCTTGCTTACCCACGGACGTGCTACTAGCTGCCGACCCAACATCCTCAGTCAATAATATAAACAATTATTTTGCGACAATTGGTAGGAACTTAGCAGAGAAAGTTCAGGGCGGACACTCACCCGGGGTGTCTAACTTGGTCTCCCACTCTTCGTCTTTTGTAATGGCTCCGACCTCAGAGACCGAGGTCCAGAAATACATAATGGGTTTAAGAAAGGTAAATACAACTGGACGAGATAATATATCTGGAGCTTTCCTGAAACGCTATCATCACATCCTAGTGCCTCCCTTAACGCATATCTTTAACCTTATGTTTTCCAGCGGTGTTTTCCCGAAGGACTTTAAACGTGCGGAAGTCATACCGATCTATAAGAGTGGAAACCGATCTAGTATCAATAATTACAGACCGATCTCTATTCTACCCACAATATCCAAATTGGTAGAAAAGCTTTTAAATAAACGTCTGATTGACTACCTGGAGTCACAAAAACTTCTATCGAAGTCCCAATTTGGCTTTAGGGCTGGTACCTCAACAAATGATGCTGTGCATGAGTTAACAGATCACATTGTCGAAAAATTGGATAAAAGGAAAAAAGTTATTGCAATATTCCTGGATCTAGCAAAAGCTTTCGACACTGTTTCTGTGCCACTTCTGCTCGAGAAACTAGAAAGACTGGGAGTACGCGGAATACAGCACAAGTTATTTACGGACTATCTTACGGGTAGATGCCAGAGAGTAAGAGTCGGCAAGTTCACTAGCGATGACCTACCATGTGATTTTGGTGTACCACAGGGTAGCGTTCTGGGTCCCACGCTTTTCCTAACTTACATAAATGACTTGTGTGACCTCAAGCTCGCAAACGCCAAAATTGTGACTTTCGCTGATGACACAGCGTTAGTTTTTGATGGGGACACGTGGGACGCTGCTTATGCTTCCGCACAGGTGGGTTTTGACACGGTATCTACGTGGCTTAGGAATAATGGACTTACACTTAATGTTGATAAAACTAAATTTATACCGTTCGCTCTAAAGAGCATACCGGAAGAGGTCCTTGATAACTTCAATATCACAGCCCATTCTTGTTTATCTTGCCAGTCCTGCGATTGTACCCTGTTGGAGAGAACCACTCATACAAAATATCTGGGTGTTGTGATGGACAGTACTCTGTGCTTCAATTACCACTTAGAAGCACTTTCGTCCAGAACTCGCAAACTCATTTGCATATTTAAAAACCTCAGACATTGCGCCAACAGAAGAGTCATCAAAATGGTTTACATGTCTCTATGCCAACCCATCTTATCATATTGCATTTCGGTATGGGGAGGTGCGTGCAAGAGCAGTTTATTAAAGGTGGAAAGAGCTCAGAGGGCTGTTCTCAAGGTAAGCTTCTTCCTGCCTTTTCTGTATCCTACTAGGGATCTCTATCAGGTCTCGGATGTCCTAACAGTGCGCCAACTGTTCATAGGAAATATTATTCTAAGGCAACACTCGCTGCTCCCGTACAGCCCCTCCAACATTGTTTTGCAGAAAAGAAGGAAACACAAGGTTTGTCAAGTTGAAAATAGGTGGACGACGGCATTCTCTCGCAGATTCTTTGGTTTTTTGGGAGTTTATTTATACAATAAAGTAAATGAGAAACTCAATATTTACCAGTTAACAAAGTATAGGTGCAAAGCAGTGGTTACCCGCTGGCTCATGTCATTCAGCTATGAGGAAACTGAAAACTTACTACATATTCCCTCGTAGACGGCGCGCACACACGCACTCACACACACACCACACACACACACACACACACACACACACACACACACACACACACACACACACACACACACACACACACACACACACACACACACAGATTCATGCACACAAAATCAATGAGTTATCTATTATGGTTATCACTGATACTTACCTACGCCAACTGTCCAGATTAGGAGAGGCTGGTAATCTGTCACACAGGTTTTCGTTACCTACTACAGATACCAGTCTCTCACGCAGAATGAAATCTAGTAAAGTGTAACCTACCATAAGCTGTACTTTGTAATTATTGCTGTGTGAGAGAGAAAATAAAGAGCATTTGTATTGTATTGTATTGTATTTCAGCCCCACGCCGACATCTCAATCATACAGCGAATGTGGCGCGTTCGATGGCAACAAAAATGGAACCCTACCGTGGACAGCATACATCCGTATATCTGACAACTCTTTTACTCTTTACCACGTCGGTGCTCTTATATCGGAAACACATGTGATCTACAATGACTGGCGCATGCAAGGATTACAACCTGAAATGTATTTAGTAAGATTTGGAGAGTACAACCCCAATACATCTAAATTTGCTGTCGAACGGCGTGTGATGCGCATATCAAGGACTGGAGCATATGAAGGATTTAATCATTTCATTACTATATTGACATTGGATCAACGAATAGTATACGGTCCACATATAAGACCAGCTTGCTTTTGGCACAGTGAAATTCCTGAAGGCTTTTTAACTTCTACGATGTTTCCTATTTGGAATATATCTACAATCGATACTCCTGCATTGATAACATTTAACTATAATGCGTCATTACTTCAAAATTCAGCTCTAAATTTAATAATTCCATACCAAGACATGGTGAGTTACACTAATACTCACACGTTTCTGTACATCTTATACGAGGGTAAATGGAGGCTTTGTGGAATACTTTTTATGATGCTCGGAGGATCTTATGGTGAGCCCATACTATCCCTTGGCGAGTATGTTAAATTATACCCGTATTATTTCGCGGGGATAGCGGAGGCAGAGCCATCTCTAGCCCATTTAGTGCCTGTGGGATATCAAAACTCTCTAGGACCGTAGTATTACTTTCTAAATATTGCATGTAAAGTGGAGTCAATTTAATACATAACATTTGACAATTCAATTTCACAATCCTTTGACGGTCAAATTATGTGCTTGTCTTATTTTGCTCCTTAAGTTTACGAAAGAAAAAATAATAACGGTGATCGCCTGATGATTTTTAAAATTCACATATCTTTTAAGTCCGTAACGATTCATTCACTTTCTCATTCATCATTCTCATTATGACGATAAAACTGACAGACGTCAAATGATACCTATTAAAATGACGCCAATTTAGTATTACATTTTGTATAGTATGATGTTCATTCGTGTAAATGTATACGATTTTAATTTAATGTTAGATCATATGATTGAATATTTCTTTGAAATTGCGATTTTAAAACTTTGCATTGATATACGTAGACAACATACTCATGTTGAAGAATCCTACATAGTAAAGTAAATTTTGGAATAGCTTTTCAAGGAGTCTTATGTGTTGATTGTGCTAAGGCGCTTTATAAAGGTGCAAATTCTGTAATTTCCATTCCAGAAATCAGGTCTCTTTCGTCGAATTTGTTCTTTTAAACGCTGCATACAGCTTAAATAATGTTTTTTATTTATCGTTTAACCTTCCGTCAAGAATTCCCAGTGCACAGCTTTGTGATACCTAATCAAAGAAAACGGACAACATGACTTTTTGGTACCTATTACTATTAGTTGAGTTAAAAGCTGCTTCCTAAGCTAGTAGACTAGTTTGAATGTCAAATTAGGAAACCCACGTCTCACGACACCAGTAACAATGCGTTTCATGAATGTTGAGTTGGAATTCACTTGTTATTTATTTATTTATTATTTATTAGTTTATGTACACACAAATTACAATAGACAGAGAAAACATATTAAAGAAAACAGTATTGTACAAGCGCCTACTTATTTCTAACGAAATCTCTTCCAGTAGGCCCGTGAGAGGAGATATTAAGATGAGATCAAAAGTTATAAGTGTGTGCAAGATAAGTACCATAGTTAAAAATAATAGCATAAATTATTAAAATATACATAGGCATATACATACTCATAAATAAATATATACATAGATACATACATACATATCCCATTTAAATATACCTAAGTTCAGATAGTTACGGCAAAGAAGAGAGGTAATGTTCTTTCAGTTTCTTTTTAAATAGTGATACGGTTTGACAAGATTGTATCGCCGGAGGGAGAGCATCCTACAGCCTTACCGCATGAACAGTGAAAGAGTAAGAGTAGAGTTCAGATTTATGTCGAGGAATAGTAAGAAGATATTTAAGGTGTGACCTACAAAGAGCATCATGCCCACTCATGTAAGAAAAACGCTCTCGCAGGTAGGAAGGGTAAAGGTGATTGTGAAGGAAATTAAACAAAACACATAATATTCGAGTATTCCTACGAAGTCGGATAGGGAGCCACTTGAGTTTTTTGCGAAATTCTGAGACATGATCATACTTGCGTAGATTGAAAATAAATAGAATGCATAAATTTTGCAGTCGCTCTAGTTTATTTAACTCCTCGGTAGCGTCCAAGTAGCAGGAGTCTGCGTGGTCAATAATAGGTTGTATTAGTGACTGAGCAAGAGTTTGATGTCCACGGGTAAGAAAGGCTGAAGATATTTAAGGGTATGAAATGTGTAATACACTTTTTTGCTAACCTCCCCGACGTGTTCATCCGAGGTCAAATTGCCATTCATAATAATGCCAAGATTTTTGGCCGTCTCGGTATACGAGTAGGCACACCATCAAGCAAGAGAGGCGGGAGTAACGCGATATCTAGTCCTGAGCGCATTTGCCTACCACCAATAACCATCGCCTGAGACTTTTTAGGGTTAATTTGAAGTCCAAATGACCTAGCCCACTCACCAATGGCAGTGGTCGCGATTCATACCTGCAATGGCGCTTCTGTATTCGTTCAATGTAAAATGACGGTAAAGCTGCAAATCGTCAGCGTAGAGCTGGAAGTGGGAAGAAATAACTCGAACAACGGAGTTGATGAAAAGGAAAAGAGTAAAGGAGAAAGAACGCCACCTTGAGGCACGCCAGCAATGAGATTTCGCCATTCCGAGACTGATGCGTTAAGGCCAACACACTGCGAGCGCCACCGAAGATATGAGTCAAACCAGGCCACAGCTTCCCTAGAGAGATTAAGAGATTTGAGAATACCTAGAAGGACATCAAAATCCACGGAGTTGAACGCACTACTAAAATCTAGCAGTACTAGTAGAGTGACAGATTTATTCTCCATGGCTCAGGCATTGTTGTGATTAAGTAAAATTCACATCTTTTGGACTATTCAAACGGTGATTCATCCACCCCAGGTGATTATTTAAAATGGTTCGGATCGACTCGTGAAATACCAAAATTCGGCGACTATATGTTACTTTCTCGATATTTATTTCGGATTTCCTGCCAATAGGTGCCACTTCCTTGATTCATCAGTATCCCATCTGGGATTATGCTTTAATAGTTACGATATAGATATATCGTAACTATTTAAGCATAAGTTTATAAACCTAATACGAAGATTTTATATAATAACGCCAAGAACAGGTGTATACATTCACTCAAAAAAGAGTAGAAAAGTTGTCAGATATGTCGGTAATTGGAGTGGCCCATGTTGCCACGAAGACTTGCTAGGAGCTTTGTGGCACCCTTTACTGTTCGGGGCTCCGCATTTTTGGCCATCTTATCAGAGCAGCATCTATCAACGGTAGCCATTACTGTTTATATCGGTCACAAAGCTGGATACTCCCTTCGGGCACATCATAGGCTGGCAATTGTGACAGAAGAACCACGGTGCCACACCCGGTTGAATGCCTTAGAAAAATCATTACTTGTAAGACAAAATTTCTTGCTGGACTTTTCTTTAATAGACGAACTTTTAAAAATCTGCTAGGCTAGGGTAGGACGGATATTCATTTTAGCAGTAAATAGTGTAGCAGATATTATTATGCTTATTTTTAATACATTCAACGCTCCTAATTTTGTAAGTGATGATCGTCTTTAAGCATAATTTTTATATGCATAATAATCAGAAATCAGAACTATCATACCAAAGTTTCTAGTAGCCGATTCCTACTAAAAACTTTGAGCATTTCGGTAGTCTTTAAAAGGTAGAATTATCAGATGTTTACAGTGAGAATCAATCATCTTTTTGAATACACATTATATTTATAAGAATTCATAATTTATCTGTCTATTATTTTGTACACTTTACCCTTTTTTAACAACAACAGAAAGGATTCTACATTTTTTCACATTGTTTTCATAGGATTAACAATCTTGTTTTCGTTGGCTCGCCTTTGCGTGTTAGTAGTTACTGTTTCAACAGTGAAAATATTGAAGTCTATAGTTTCAACCTAACCTTTTACTGGGAATGAAGGCAAGCAAATATTGATACTGTTCCCTATTCCTAATTAAAATGTACATGATCATTTACAAATTATCATTATGTTTGATGAAAATGATCGTTTTATCGTTGGGTTTATCGACATAGTTTGCCTAATAGTTATTACAAATATGTAGTAAGATTATATAACTATTATTTCGTTTGTAATCACGTGGTGATAGTGAATCGGTCAGTGGGTGTTTTCTGTTTCCGTCTTTGACAATAACAATGTTTTTATCTGCGCTAGGTCACGAAGGGCAAGTTCAGTAGATAATTCGTGTAAGATTTTATTAAAAACTTTTAACAATAAAATCTATTTCAGCCCCACGCCGACATCTCAATCCTACAGCGAATGCGGCGTATTCGATGGCAACAAAAATGGAATCCTAAAGTGGACAGCATACATCCGTATATCTGACAACTCTTCTACTCTTTACCACGTCGGTGCTCTTATATCGGAAACACATGTGATCTACAATGACTGGCACATGCAAGGATTACAACCTGAAATGTATTTAGTAAGATTTGGAGAGTACAACTCCAATACATCTAAATTTGCTGTCGAACGGCGCGTGACACGCATATCAAGGACTGGAGCATATGAAGGATTTAATCATTTCATTACTATATTGACATTGGATCAACCAATAATATACGGCCCACATATAAGACCAGCTTGCTTTTGGCACAGTGAAATTCCTCAAAGCTTTTTAACTTCTACGATGTTTCCTATTTGGGATATATCTACAATCAATACTCCAAAGTTAATAATATTTAACTTTAATGCGTCTGTACTTCTTACCTCATCTCGAAATTTAATAATACCATACCAAAACATGGCGAGTTACAGTAATACACACACGTTTCTGTACATCTTATACGAGGGTAAATGGAGGCTTTGTGGAATAATTTATCTGATGCCCTCACAATATTATGAGGAGTTAGTTCTTGGCGAGTATGTTAGATTATACCCGTATCATTTCGCGGGGATAGGGGAGGCAGAGCCATCTCTGGCCCATTTAGTGCCTGTGGGATATCAAAATTCTCTAGGACCTTAGTATTACTGTCTAACTATTGCATGAAAGTGGAGTCAATTTAGTAGGTAACATTTGACAATTCAATTTCACAATCCTTTGACGGTCAAATTATGTGCTTGTCTTATTTTGCTCCTTAAGTTTACGAAAGAAAAAAATAATAATAGTGATCGCCTGATGATTTTTAAAATTCACATATCTTTTAAGTCCGTAACGATTCATTCACTTTCTCATTCATCATTCTCATTATGAAGATAAAACTGACAGACGTCAAATGATACCTATTAAAATGACGCCAATTTAGTATTACATTTTGTATAGTATGATGTTCATTCGTGTAAATGTATACGATTTTAATTTAATGTTAGATCATATGATTGAACATTTCTCTGAAATTGCGATTCTAAAAGTTTGCATTGATATACGTAGACAACATACTCATGTTGGAGAATCCTACATAGTAAAGTAAATTTTGGAATAGCTTTTCAAGGAGTCTTATGTGTTGATTGTGCTAAGGCGCTTTATAAAAAAGGTGCAAATTCTGTAATTTCCATTCCAGAATTCAGGTCTCTTTCGTCGAATTTGTTTTTTTTAAACGCTGCATACAGCTGAAATAATGTTTTTCATTTATCGTTTAACCTTCCGGCAAGAATTCCCAGTGCACAGCTTTGTGATACCTAATCAAAGAAAACGGACAACATGACTTTTTTGGTACCTATTACTATTAGTTGAGTTAAAAGCTGCTTCCTAAGCTAGTAGACTAGTTTGAATGTCAAATTAGGAAACCCACGTCTCACGACACCAGTAACAATGCGTTTCATGAATGTTGAGTTGGAATTCACTTGTTATTTATTTATTTATTATTTATTAGTTTATGTACACACAAATTACAATAGACAGAGAAAACATATTAAAGAAAACAGTATTGTACAAGCGCCTACTTATTTCTAACGAAATCTCTTCCAGTAGGCCCGTGAGAGGAGATATTAAGATGAGATCAAAAGTTATAAGTGTGTGCAAGTTAAGGACCATAGTTAAAAATAATAGCATAAATTATTAAAATATACATAGGCATATACATACTCATAAATAAATATATACATACATACATACATACATATCCCATTTAAATATACCTAAGTTCAGATAGTTACGGCAAAGAAGAGAGGTAATGTTCTTTCAGTTTCTTTTTAAATAGTGATACGGTTTGACAAGATTGTATCGCCGGAGGGAGAGCATCCTACAGCCTTACCGCATGAACAGTGAAAGAGTAAGAGTAGAGTTCAGATTTATGTCGAGGAATAGTAAGAAGATATTTAAGGTGTGACCTATAAAGAGCATCAGGCCCACGCATGTAAGAAAAACGCTCTCGCAGGTAGGAAGGGTAAAGGCGATTGTGAAGGATATTAAACAAAACACATAATATTCGAGTATTCCTAAGAAGTCGGATAGGGAGCCACTTGAGTTTTTTGCGAAATTCTGAGACATGATCATACTTGCGTAGATTGAAAATAAATAGAATGCATAAATTTTGCAGTCGCTCTAGTTTATTTAACTCCTCGGTAGCGTCCAAGTAGCAGGAGTCTGCGTAGTCAATAATAGGTTGTATTAGTGACTGAGCAAGAGTTTGATGTCCACGGGTAAGAAAGGCTGAAGATATTTAAGGGTATGAAATGTGTAATACACTTTTTTGCTAACCTCCCCGACGTGTTCATCCGAGGTCAAATTGCCATTCATAATAATGCCAAGATTTTTGGCCGTCTCGGTATACGAGATAGGCACACCATCAAGCAAGAGAGGCGGGAGTAACGCGATATCTAGTCCTGAGCGCATTTGCCTACCACCAATAACCATCGCCTGAGACTTTTTAGGGTTAATTTGAAGTCCAAATGACCTAGCCCACTCACCAATGGCAGTGGTCGCGATTCATACCTGCAATGGCGCTTCTGTATTCGTTCAATGTAAAATGACGGTAAAGCTGCAAATCGTCAGCGTAGAGCTGGAAGTGGGAAGAAATAACTCGAACAACGGAGTTGATGAAAAGGAAAAGAGTAAAGGAGAAAGAACGCCACCTTGAGGCACACCAGCAATGAGATTTCGCCATTCCGAGACTGATGCGTTAAGGCGAACACACTGCGAGCGCCACCGAAGATATGAGTCAAACCAGGCCACAGCTTCCCTAGAGAGATTAAGAGATTTGAGAATACCTAGAAGGACATCAAAATCCACGGAGTTGAACGCACTACTAAAATCTAGCAGTACTAGTAGAGTGACAGATTTATTCTCCATGGCTCAGGCATTCTTGTGATTAAGTAAAATTCACATCTTTTGGACTATTCAAACGGTGATTCATCCACCCCAGGTGATTATTTAAAATGGTTCGGATCGACTCGTGAAATACCAAAATTCGGCGACTATATGTTACTTTCTCGATATATATTTCGGATTTCCTGCCAATAGGTGCCACTTCCTTGATTCATCAGTATCCCATCTGGGATTATGCTTTAATAGTTACGATATATCTATATCGTAACTATTTAAGCATAAGTTTATAAACCTAATACGAAGATTTTATATAATAACGCAAAGAACAGGTGTATACATTCACTCAAAAAAGAGTAGAAAAGTTGTCAGATATGTCGGTAATTGGAGTGGCCCATGTTGCCACGAAGACTTGCTAGGAGCTTTGTGGGACCCTTTACTGTTCGGGGCTCCGCATTTTTGGCCATCTTATCAGAGCAGCATCTATCAACGGTAGCCATTACTGTTTATATCGGTCACAAAGCTGGATACTCCCTTCGGGCACATCATAGGCTGGCAATTGTGACAGAAGAACCACGGTGCCACACCTGGTTGAATGCCTTAGAAAAATCATTACTTGTAAGACAAAATTTCTTGCTGGCCTTTTCTTTAATAGACGAACTTTTAAAAATCTGCTAGGCTAGGGTAGGACGGATATTCATTTTAGCAGTAAATAGTTTTTTTTTTTTTTTTTTTTGACGCGGGGAACGCATTTACGCGCCTTCATCCCAGCTTCAGGGGCAGCTGGGATGGTGTGTGGGACTCCCGGCCCGGTCCGGAATGGACCGTTCTACCCACTAAACCCCGCGGTGTTCCTCCTCACCCTTTAGCCGGGCCGAGGGATATCAAAAGATTATTCACGTCGACCCGGCTAGGGGCGCCCCATTAATTCGGAGCTCTCCTCGGGGGAGCCAGATGGGCGGCTCCCCAAAGCTCTCTAAGGAGCTGAAAAAACCACGCCTGCACCGCTCTCGAGCGCCCCTCTGTCATAGAGGAGTCAGAAAACGGCTGGCGCAGGCGTGCGCTAATGGGCACCCCCGGAACACGGGGAAGGTGCCCACCGCCATGTGACCGTTGGAGGGCGGGGTCCCCCAACCTTACGCCCTCGGTCATGAAACAATCGGGGGACGTGCGCTAGCTCCTAGCGCAGGCGCCCCCAAACTGCATGACAGGGCGGGAGCATTTACCCAAACTCCCGCCCTTCCATGCAGTGCCTCTCATATTTCGCCACTATCGCCTCGCCAGCAAATGTGGTGGAGCGACAGCAGCAACACGATACAATCGGGGGCGCGCAGTGAACTCCTTACTGCGCCGCCCCCGAACTGCACGGCGAAGCGGGAGTATTTTCCGTTACTCCCGCTCCCCCGCGCCTCCCTCCTTGCCGCCATCACCTCGTCAACTGACGAGGCAATAGCGGCCCAGCACTGCTGCTGCCGACCGTGTTGCTACTCACGGCCGGCAGCAACACACACCACCGAGCACCCCACAGGTGGGCTGCTCCCGCCTCGGCCGGAATTTGCCAGAGTAGCACCACTCCCCCACAGAGGAAGGGGAGTGGTCGCTACTCCGTTGCCCAGGATGCACCACGAGGAGGACCCGACCCATTGGGGTCCCGAAGATGTTCGCAGGACCCCGCATCCCTAGCAGTAAATAGTGTATCAGATATTATTATGCTTATTTTTAATACATTCAACGCTCCTAATTTTGTAAGTGATGATCGTCTTTAAGCATAATTTTTATATGCATAATAATCAGAAATCAGAACTATCATACCAAAGTTTCTAGTAGCCGATTCCTACTAAAAACTTTGAGCATTTCGGTAGTCTTTAAAAGGTAGAATTATCAGATGTTTACAGTGAGAATCAATCATCTTTTTGAATACACATTATATTTATAAGAATTCATAATTTATCTGTCTATTATTTTGTACTCTTTACCCTTTTTTAAAAACAACAGAAAGGATTCTACATTTTTTCACATTGTTTTCATAGGATTAACAATCTTGTTTTCGTTGGCTCGCCTTTGCGTGTTAGTAGTTACTGTTTCAACAGTGAAAATATTGAAGTCTATAGTTTCAACCTAACCTTTTACTGGGAATGAAGGCAAGCAAATATTGATACTGTTCCCTATTCCTAATTAAAATGTACATGATCATATACAAATTATCATTATGTTTGATGAAAATGATCGTTTTATCGTTGGGTTTATCGACATAGTATGCCTAATAGCTATTACAAATATGTAGTAAGATTATATAACTATTATTTCTTTTGTAATCACGTGGTGATAGTGAATCGGTCAGTGGGTGTTTTCTGTTGCCGTCTTTGACACTAACAATGTTTTTATCTGCGCTAGGTCACGAAGGGCAAGTTCAGTAGATAATTCGTGTAAGATTTTATTAAAAACTTTTAACAATAAAATCTATTTCAGCCCCACGCCGACATCTCAATCCTACAGCGAATGCGGCGTATTCGATGGCAACAAAAATGGAATCCTACCGTGGACAGCATACATCCGTATATCTGACAACTCTTCTACTCTTTACCACGTCGGTGCTCTTATATCGGAAACACATGTGATCTACAATGACTGGCACATGCAAGGATTACAACCTGAAATGTATTTAGTAAGATTTGGAGAGTACAACTCCAATACATCTAAATTTGCTGTCGAACGGCGCGTGACACGCATATCAAGGAGTGGAGCATATGAAGGATTTAATCATTTCATTACTATATTGACATTGGATCAACCAATAATATACGGCCCACATATAAGACCAGCTTGCTTTTGGCACAGTGAAATCCCTGAAGGCTTTTTAACTTCTACGATGTTTCCTATTTGGAATATGTCTACAATCGATACTCCTGCATTGATAATATTTAACTATAATGCGTCATTACTTCAAAATTCAGCTCAAAATTTAATAATATTTTCATACCAAGAGCTGGCGAGTTACACTAATACTCACACGTTTCTGTACATCTTATACAAGGGTAAATGGAGGCTTTTTGGAATAGTTTTCATGATGCTCGCACGAAGTTATGATGGAACATATCTACATTCGAGGCATGGCGTGTCTGTTAAATTATACCCGTATCATTTCGCGGGGATAGAGGAGGCAGAGCCATCTCTAGCCCATGCGGGATATCAAAACTCTCTAGGACCTTATACCTAACTATTGTATGTAGTATTATATTTTGTATTGGTTTACCACTGTTGACCGAAATTCATTTGATCATTTGACGTGTGACCGATAAAATATTAGGCCATTCTATTACTGATCGAATGAACAATTGACCAAAAGAGTTTTTATCGAATAAACATTTGGTATTTTTACTACTGATCGAATGAACGTTTGGTCGAAAAACAGTTGACTAAAGAATATTTTAACAGGGACTGAATCAAAACGGTTAGATTAGGTTAGGTTAGAACTGATTCCACAACGCACGAGCCGAGCGAGTTTATGCCAGAACCGAATTCTACTCATAGATTTAGGATTTTTCGCTACTCTCAATAGATATACAAAGCGTGCGAGCGAGACCTCATTATCCAGTACACTTAGCTCGAGAGGAAAAGAGAAAGCAAATTGTGTACTCATATGTCAGTATTTTAAATCGTAGAGTCCTGTGGAGCCCTTGGCGGCTCTATGTTATTCATAATATTCAACAATCTGTAGTGATATTACGATTAAAATAGAAAGTTTTATATTTTCTACGATGGTGTCGTGTGCAGTGTGTGATTGTGATACTTCTCACAACTTTAACCCGAACAAAAACTCGTTTTACAGGTAAATTAAGACTTTGTTCATTGCTTTTTTGATTTACATATTTCGGCTATTTATTTAGAAATTTTACTAAAAAAACCCACTGAAAACGTAGATTATGAATTTTCCTTCATTCCTATCAGATTATTTAATGTGTAAATGAATATTTGGAGTATATACAAGGCAGAATATAAAAGGATTGTCTATACATATAATAAAACTGTAGAGGGTCGAGAGTCTGTACATGGAAGATATTTTGAAAATTTTAATTGGAGCGCGTTCTCTAATCGATACTAAAGCCGAAAATGTAATTTAAACTTTTCATGTCTGTCTGTCTGTCTGTCTGTCTGTCTGTCTATATCCCGAATAAGTATCACGCCGAAACTACTGGACCGAATTGAATGATACTTGGTACATTCCGAGCTTATAGTTCGAGGAAGGTTCTAGGATACTTTTGGTCCCGATATTTTGCGTGGTTCCTGTGGAAGAGGGGATGAAAGACGAAATGGTTTTTCAGTAGAAATTTCTCAACGCGTGGTCCGATTTCAAATATTGTTTTAGTGTTGAAAAGGGAGTACTTAAAGGATTATTCCACAAAAGTTTCGATATTGAGGGTTATGTAGTTTAGAAATTAGGGGCATCTCAACTTTCGGTAAACCTAGAATTCAAGGGATCTTTTATATGTGAGGGTAAATCTAAACGGGCGTGTTGGCTTAATCATAAAAGAGTTTAATGATTAAGGCTATTGTAAAATATTCTATTCTAAAAAAAAAGTCTATTCTAAAACAATTCAGTCCACGCCTTCGGCGCGGACTGAAATATTTTACAATAGCCTTAATCATTAAGCTCTTTTATGATTAAGCTAACAGGGCCGTTTCACACGCTGCTTGATGAGACTCATCAAAAAGTACCCCTCCTATCGTACAACTCATGTAACGTAAACGAAGTTGCGAGGGTCAGCTAGTTTACAATAAAATAGTCATGGGTAGGTATCGATTGTTCATTATAGTGACATACTGCTACAAAGTCATTCGGGGTTAATTTATAATAAACTAGATGATACTTGCCGCTTCGCCCGCTTTAACTTTAGTACCCGTTCTCGATTCCTGTGGGAAAATATTACCGGGATGAAAAGTATCAAGCTGCGTTTCAACTCATTCTTGGAGTTCGTTGTTACTTTCATTCATGTTTTAACACGTTCGCAGTGGTAGTGATTTTTCTCGGCGAAAATTGCGGTTTATGACGTATTATATAACCAATTTTCCTTGGTAGATTTTATGGCAATGGAGATTATATATTTTTTTTAGATTTATCATTTCTTTTAGTTTAGAAGTTAGAGGGGGGGGGGGGGGGGTTGCACACATTTTTCCACTGTGGAAGTGTCTCTTGCGAAAACTATTCACTTTAAAAAAATATATATAACAAACCTACTATATTTTCGGCTTCGTTATCTTATGGCGAAGAGAGTTTTTTTAACATTTCCAATATTTTGACTTTTTTATCATTTTATTATATGTAACTACTAGCTGAGCCCGCAACTTCGTTTACGTCACATAAGATGTATGACAGGAAAGGTATTTCTTCATCAGAGTCATCAAACAGCGTCTGAAACTGCCCTGTTTGCTTAATCATAAAAGAGCTTAATGATTAAGTCTATTTTAAAACAATTCAGTCCACGCCTTCGGCGCGGACTGAATTGTTTAAAAATAGTCTTAATCATTAAGCTCTTTTATGATTAAGCCAACACGCCAGTTTAGGTTCGCTCACATTCAAAGAAACCCCTACAATTAAAATTTTCAAAATATCAGATTCTTAAAAGTGTTATAACTCTTTTATTTCTAAACCGATTTACATAAAACAAACGCTAAATGTTAACTGGAGCAAACCTCAACACAATAAAAAAAACCGCATTGCAATGGGTTGAGCGGTTACTGAGATTAGCGTGCACAACCGTACAGACAAACAGATATACAGACATACAGACATACAGATATACAGACAAACAGACAAAAAATCTAAAAATCATTGTTTTGGGTTCTATTGCGTTCATAAAACCCCCTATAATATTTTTTCTTATTTATCTTCCATGTACAGACAGTGACCTGTTGCGATTTTATTATATGTATTGATGATAGATTTAAATATTAGGAACCAACGTGAAAATATTCATGTTAGGAGTTGATTTAATTTTCATCACATTTTAAAGATCAAGTTCGCTTTATCCCAAGTGTAAGTTTGTGAAGATGTTTCGATGTTTGATAGTCAAACATGGCTGAAATTTGATATATAGACGGTTTATAGCCTGGAATAAGATGTTAGGCACTTGCGTGAATTCCTCACGTCACTGTCCTAAGGCCCCCGGATAGCCTTGGGCGAAGAATTTGCTTACTGCAGTCATCGTTTACAGAACATTGAGTCCGCGGGGTCAGGTAGAAGATGAAGTCTATTATAATAATAATTTTACAATAGACTTTATCTTTAAGCTCTTCAAAAACGCTACATTAAAAGTACTTGACCGTAATTCGAAGCTTATATAATGAGATAGGCATATCCGTTACCCGTAGGCTTATCTTACTCATGTTTGATGACGTATTTCCGTCGACTCACCAGTAGGGGGCGCCACCTGTGAACTTATAAAGAACATGGCGTCCACTTTGTCCTCATTGGCGTTTTGATTCCCGTAGCAAAAGGTTATAGCAGGAACACCTGCTAGTGCATTTATTTTTTCTAGTTACTAGTTATATACCTAGTAAAGTTATAAAAAGTGACTTGGGATGAAGTAAGTGAATTTACAGAAATAATTATTTAACGGCTTTGCCGTTCGTTTGAATATACAGTGAATCTAAAACAAGTGACTTGTGATTAAAGTAAGTGAACCTACAGACATATTTAACGGTTTGACCGTTCGTTTAAGTCTCAGGTATGTTTTTACTTCATATTTTTACGATCACATATGAGTGTGATACGTCATAACGTGAAATAACCTATTATTTTAAAATAGCACGTAAACCTTTCGAGGTTGCAGTTTCTTTCATTTAATATCTTTAGTTACAGCTAATATCAAACTGATTTTATAGATTGTATTCATAGGTACTAATACTTTTTTTTTTAGATATTATTTGCTTCGTGTATGTACAGCGTAAGTACCGCCGAATATAGAAAATATTTTCAAAATATTTTTATACCTACCCACATAAAGGCACATTAATTACTAGATGTTCCTATACATGTAAAAATATGGCCTATTATGGGTAAAATCGTAATCATCCCAAGTTTCTGAATACGTACGAGTGTGTCAAAGTAATAACTAAATGTTCACCATGAAAGTAGTACTTAAATTTTAGGTACGTAACACAATACTATTTCTTTTAGTTCGGTTTCTTGACAGAAATGAATCCTCCATCCTTAGAAAGTGAGCTAATTCCAAGTGGAGTATTTCAGAAGCGCGCTCTGAGCTCCAGTTACTGTATTAGGTACGTCAAATAGCTACAGTTCCAGATCATTTAGCTCGAACTTCAAATAAGGGCAATCGCGACGCCACGTGCATTGTCGTAAGTGGAAGCCGACTTCCACTAAACCAGATAAGGATGATGGAAATAGGTGAGTTATTTCTTATTACCTAACACTGGTCCTGACCAAGTGTAAATTTCTTCACAGATCAGAGGTTAATTTACGAGGATGATAGAAACAATCATCCTTGCTTCGTATTTTATATAGGGACAGCATTAAAAGAGATTTCGGTCAGTATAACCTAAGAGGTTGATAGACACGTTTTGGCGACAAATTGCCTTGATAAGATAATATGCTGATACCCACTATTGTAAAATCATAGTCCTGGGTTCGTCAACCTAAACAAAAACGGGGAGATCCGACAATTCGAATCCCTGCTACATTTTGAAAAAGCTGACAAGGTTCTTTCTGCCAAAAGGCTTTTGCTGCCAAAACCTTTTGTATTTTTAAACAGAATCTTTTGAAAAACTTAAGTTTCTTCGAAAATATTTATGACAAAATTGAAGACCTACTTTAATAATAGGATTTCCATAAATCTTATATCAATTTATTACAAATGGCTTGCGGCCATAGATCTGATTTCATATATTATTCTCAGAATTGTCAAAGACCCAATTCTTAAAAATGAACCTTGATAAAATATCGCCTTCAAACACATACATTTTCGAGGCTGAAGCCTTTTCAACGGCACGCGGGAAGGCATGCATTTTGGTCTTCGATCTCCAAAAAAGGATGACCCCGAAAAAAGTTCATCCAAATCATTACGCCAGCCTTCGAGAGGATCAGGCGTCAAGATCAGATCTCCATCGAATGGAGTCCAGATTCCATTGTACCAAGAGCCTTTTTAGGCCTGTATTACAGTTACCACTCTCGAGGGGTGTGTACAATATCCATAATAATTGGGCATACTACAGTAAATGTCCCTTCAATTAAGAAATTTCTGAGCTTTATGCTCTCAAAGAGACTAAGAAGTTTAACATCCCCTGCCCATACCAGCAAAGGGAACACTAACCAGTTACCACCCTCGAGGGGTATGTACAATATTGTGTATCTATAATAATTGGGTATACGATAGTAACCAGGCGTACGATAACATACTAAGTAACCATGCAAGGATGTCCCTTCAATTACGAAATTTCCGAGCTCGAGGCTCTCAAAGAGACGAGGAGAGGTCTAACATCCTCTGCCCACACCAGCAAAGGAAACACTAAATAATATGACCCTGTCATTCTATATCGGTCAGTTAACTCTGTACAAAATACGTTGGTAAGGAACGAGAGTACCAAAAAGTTTTAAATTTATAAAAGGGTACCGCATTCCCTTTATCCAGAAACTCCAATCCGTCCTGCACGGTATTCGAGAGGACGCAGGTTCGAATCCTGCTCAAAACTGATAACCTTCCCACATTTAAATTTACACCGAACTCTGTTCAAGTCCCGTCCTGACAAAGTTGTAAATTTTCACTTTATGTTAAAATGCTATGGAAAACTTGACAAGGTGGAATACTAATTGCTTTAAATACTTAAGAATCCATACAACGAAAAGTTTCCTTATTAACTGAAATGACCACATTGTGCAATGGTTCAAAAGATGAATGCTCAAGGCACTCTAAAACTAGTTCCTTTGTCACCAAGTTTGATTTCTCCACTTTTCCTAACTTCAAATAGCGATGGGTCATCCGCCCAGAATTCAGTTTTAGGACATTGTACGCCTTTGTGAAGCCAGAATAATTCTATCTTTCAGTATGTTCCGTTTACCAGATTTCCTCCAACCACGAGATTGGATGTGCAAAATACATCTCAGTCAAGCTTATTTTCATGATAAACAGTTTACATTATTCTTTCTCAGAGCACATTCTTGCCTTCCGCTCGGGTAAGCCGCACCCAAAACATTTTCGTTTCTCACCATCTGGGTGCCTCGATTTCTATAGAATAAGAGTATTCAAATACTCGTCTACCTACACAAAATCTCATTTTGCGCATCAAAATCCTGTTACTCTTCACAAAAAGGTACAAATAGCCTTGAAAACTCTTCAAACCCAGAGATGGTTAGACAATTGGGAGAAAACAATAATAGGTTCCCAAAGAAACCTCTCATATCGTTATGCGGTAGACATAGAACTACCTGAAAGTCCAATACCAAAAGAAAAGATATTAGACATAAAAGGAAGATTTATTTAATTCCAAATCAAAGAAACTTAGTTCTTTTAAAGAAAATTCAAACTTGGTGGGTCTTTTGATTTTTTACCCCTTTCGCAGTGCCTAGAGGTAGCTTTACCTCGGCGTCACATTCGGTCAATCCCCTAACCGACAACCCACTGAAGAAAATAGTAGTGCACGGAGTGGTACAAGTGGAACTCCAATAGTGGGTCCGCAATTACCGGTTCTCGTCAATTTTACAAGCTTTCCATCCGAGATGCTTTCTTACCACGGACGCGTCAGATTTCGCTTGGGAGCCCAGCTAGAAAACATTTCTCTAACAGGCTCGAGGGCCTAGAATAACAAAGATTGCACTGCATCAAAGAGAGATGTTGATAATCTTACACATGATTCGAAATCATATACCGGTACTGTGTTACAGTCTGTACTCATTCAAAGCAGTTGTAGTCCATCCCCCCAGAGGGACGAGACCAAATCAATTGCCTTGACGAACTTAACTCGTCAGCTTGCGTGTATTGGTCCGACATCAAATTGACTTCACCATACACTGCATTCCGAGCCGATACCATATGTATCAGCTCCTCCGGGTATTTTTTGTGAGCATCCTGCTTCAAACACCACTAAGGCAAGATTCCCTACAAACAATATTCCTATTATGAAATGGAGAACACTACATGATAGGCCTGTTTGTAATGTGTGGATATTACTTCCACCACCATTTTTAATACCCAAGATGCTGTCACACCTTAATCGGTCAACAGGAGTGTTTATGGCGCCGCGATGGCACAAGGTAATAATAGAGGGCAGATCTCAAAGCGAGAGCTCTGTAAGCTCCATTCGTTCTGCAGAACCTGCAAAAGAACCTAATAAACATTATTTCTTTCCTTCTAATAAACACCTCGACAGGTCTCCCACCACCTCACATAGAGAATCTGTGGAAATGTGGGGGGGGGGGGGCGAAGAGGTAAATAACAGATATTAAATCAAAAACTTCTACATTTGAGCTCCTTGAGACCTACCTTTTAAGATGTTTTAACCGACTTGCATTTTATTCATGGTTATTATATAATACGATTCTGTTACATAAATCTGTTGTTGCTGTTCTTGATACAGAAACCGTTAGTCAACTTTACATAGTTCGCATGTTTTGGTTAAACATATCTTGGTCGATCTCTTTAAAAAATGTAAAGAAAGATAAGTCACATATTCATTGATATTGGGATTGATGACTTAGTTCAATATTACTAAGTATTGATACACAGAGAACATTTTTCAGGTTTCTCGTCATAGTGATTTTATGCTTAGGTCGCCGCAACCACGATCTAACTTTGCTCGATTGTATTAACTCGCGTCATAGGTACTACTTTTAGGCCCGAATTAAGAGTCCGAAACTGATCATTTTCATTTCAGACAATCTGGTTGGAAAACATTGTAAACAAAGATAACACCTACGACTAATCAATTGAATCCTTTATTCTAGATAGAAATTAGGATATCAAAGTAACCGATATGAGACTACACAGTCTAATAGTTTATTTATGACTGTTAGAGGTTCTCCAACTATTCTAGCCCCGGCACTACCCGGTCAACAGCAGCTTCTAAGAATTGGTGGTGGTGGTAAGATCAAATTAATCCTTAACAAGAGGTAATTGACGATGGATTTCAAAAATTTTTATCGTCGAGTAATAATGTCAGCTACTACCACCAATGAAATATAATAATAATTCGCAATTATTTAATCCTGTCAATAGAAGGAATACTTACTACTCCTTAAATAAGATTCCTTATTTAGTCTGTTTAAGATTACATATGAAGTTGTTCAAGATAGTAAAGATTATAAATCCAGATACCATACATACAACATTCTATAATATTATTTTCCTAAAAATAAATTAGAATCACATTGGCGTTTCCGTCACTCACCAGGCGAAAACAAACATTTCTCATTATATAAGCTTCGAATTACGGTCAAGTACTTTTAATAGCGGCGTTTTCCCTGAAAGAAAACGCATATTAAAATGCTTACCTAATTCGAAGCTTACTTTTTAAATCTGCCTGGTGAATAAAAGCCAATGAGGACAAAGTGGACGCCATGTTCTTTATAAGTTCACAGGTGGCGCCCCCTACTGGTGAGTCGACGGAAATACGTCATCAAACATGAGTAAGATAAGCCTACGGGTAACGGATATGCCTATCTCATTATATAAGCTTCGAATTAGGTAAGCATTTTAATATGCGTTTTCTTTCAGGGAAAACGCCGCTATTTTATTGACTGCCTCGTTGGTCTTAGAGGTCGAAGTGTGCGAGAGGTCGTTGGTTCGTTTGCCACCGAAGACAAAGATTTTGGTCGACACGAGTCTGAAGTGCTTTTATCGATAACATAGGTGACCTTTTAACAACACTATTTAACTCACACATAGATATTCCTCTTTTGGTTTCGTTTTCTATCTGACACTGTTTATCTTGTACATTCTAAATCTATTCTTTAGTCAATTGTTTCGACCAAACGTTCATTCGATCAGTAGTAAAAATACCAATGTTTGTTCGATAAAAACTCTTTTGGTAATTGTTCATTCGATCAGTAGCAGAATGGCCTAATGTTTTTTCGGTCACACGTCAAATAATCAAATGAATTTCGGTCACCAGTGGTTAACCCATTATGTATAGTATGATGTTCATTCGTGTAATTGTTTACGATTTTAATATAATGTTAGATCATATGATTGAACATTTCTGGGAAATTGCGATTCTAAAAAATTGCGTTCATAAACGTAGACAACATACAAGACGGCGGAAATATCTGCGAACCTGGCTTCACCTCGCGCTTCCCCGCACCTGACCCCGTTTTCGCCTATTTAGTATAACCCGCACGCGATTGAATGGTATTTGACAAGATTCCGCACATTCTCGTTGCGCGCGGATTATCCCGTACAGTTTACATGACTTCACGAGCCAGGTTCGCAGATATTTCCTCATGTTTGGAGAAAACTAGTAAAGTAAATTTTGGAATCGCTTTTTCAAGGAGTCTAACTAAAGTGTAAATATTTAAACAAAGATTAAAAGAGTTACTGAAAGATAAATTTTACTATACTGTTAACGACCTAACAGATTTATTATTATGTATGCTAATGCGTAAATTATTTGTAATTTTGTAGTTTTATTAGTACTCAATTGTAATGATGATCAGTGACTAACTATCTGACATCAATGACATACTTATTTGCCATATTGGACATTCTGGTACATCAATTCTTTTTAATTTTGATATTAGTATTATTATGAGTACCTATTAATAAAATAACATTATGGCTATCGTTGAAATCTGCATTGTTATTTTGCTGTTCCTTTCCCCACAACATGTTTTATTTACGACCTATGTATAATATACAACTGTCTCTGTGGCACAGTCGGTAGTGATAGTCGGGAGCTGGAGGTCGTGCGTTCGATTCCCACCGGAGACAAATATTTGTGTGACCCATAAATGTTTGTCTCAAGAGTCTGGGTGTTTCTATGTATAATATGTATGTATTTAAAAGTATATAAGTATTAATATCCGTAGTCTGATACCCATAACACAAGCAGGTTATACCTAGCTTACTTTGGGATCAGATAGCGTTGTGTGAGATGTCCGTGAATATTTATTAAAAAAAAAAAAATTGTGCTGCTGTATAATGATACAGCAGAATTTTTTCAAGCCGCCCGCCTACTGAACCGATTTGAAAAATTAAAGCCAAGTTTTATGAAAGCTATTTGAAAAGTTGGTTTGAGGACAATGTTATCAGTCTTAAAGCCATCGAAGGATGACTAAAGAAAGAAAAAGATATAAAGATCCATAAACTCGTGCAGCAGTAAGGTAACGCTCGGTGTTATTCAGATAAACCTTGTACATTCTACCTAAAGCACGTTTTGTCATTGTTTCTGGTTAGCCAACTACGGATTTTCCTCTTTTTCTTCATACAAATTTATCTTTTTAACATACAAAACCTTTGGGTTTTAACAATAATAAATCATGTTTGCAATGCAAACTATAATATAATAAGAAGTAACTGGTAATTTTGCGTATTGATTGTTTTGAATTTGCAACGCTAGGCATCAAAGTGGAAGTCGGCGAGGAGCGGAGCGACACCGACGGCGACAGAGGCGAGAACGCGGCCCACGAGTACAAGAGAGTAGCCAACTTCAAACAAACGTACCGAGCGTGGTACCTTTGTGTATGGTGTGTGTAATGTGTATAGTCGTTGTTGTGTTTTGTGGCTTACGTTGTCGCGCTGAAAATGAGACTCACAAACCGGATGATAGCTGTGAGCGGGGCGACGGCGGCTGCGATAGCGTCGTGGGCATTGCGACCTGTGCCTGAACTTGATCTCAGCGATCAGGTCGCTCGTGTTGCGGCGACAAAGTGTTAGGGTGTCGATTGTGGATACTTTTGATTAATTTTAGTAGGTAACTATAAAATACGAATAAGAACCCCCTACAAAAACATTGTAATTTTTTATTAACCCTAGCTCACTAACCTTATTTTCTCGTCACATAATCACTAACCTTTCGTCTCTTAGACTACGAAATAAAACACAGATATTTATTTAATCAGCCTGTTTTAATATGTTGTACTAACTTAATTAACATTTTTGGGTATCAGGTTATGCAATAATAACATTTGATTTGTAAAAAAAGTAATCAGTGCAATTATTACACATGGAAACAGTATGTTCTCCACAAATAGCCCTCATAATACCCTTTTTACAGGACAATAGCTGCATTTTTTTCTAGTTGTGGTTGCTTCATGAGTGGTACCTTCCTGAGAGCCTTCAATGTGACTATAATTAGTAAATATTATCAAAATCAGTATTAAAATACCTTGCAAATAAAAGTTACGTAATTACTAACCTTTTGTTCGTCAGACGACGATATCGCGATATGCACTAATCTACTGAACGTCTTCCTGTAACGAGTGCACAGGAGTCTCTAATAATACAAATTATGCAGCTATTGAAAGCGGGCGCGGTGGCGTGGGATGTTAACTTACCCATACATCGAATGCGCGGAGTACTGGTAGTCTATTAGACGAATGGTTAGTGATCTAGGGTTAAATCTAAAACTACGCCATTAGTCGCTCGGGCACCGCTGCCCGCTCCACCATTACGACGTTGTCATCCAGTTCACTTGAGAATCCTTGCGTTAGATCGCGTCGCACTCTTGCCGCTGTCACAGTCAACCCGCTTGCTATTGCCATCTATTTTGAGGCCTTAGCTTATCATTCCGCGTGAGTTTAGCTGTTGGTAATTTTGTCTATTGGCATTATAGACCAGTGCAGATAGCTCTGAAAATTATGAAAAATGTAAAAAATTAGTAGTGGAATGTAACCTATTGCAAAAGGAAGAGAATGTGACAAAAATAACAGGAAAAATAATTTTCGGGCGATCTGAGGTCGGGAAGTGATTAGGTTAGTGAAGTGAATAGGCTCCGGAACTCAGAAAAATTATTTCACTGTTGGAAAGCTACACTCTTTGCGGTGAACATAGGCTATATTTTATTCCCGTATTCCCACGGGAACGAGAACTACGTTGGTGAAACCGCGTAACGTCCGCTAGTTTTTTATATTTTAAAAGCTATCTGCACTGGTCTATAAGACAAGGCTACATTTATACTAAAATAAAAATAATATTGATAAAATTCTTTCTTAATATACTTACCTACATTATAATTAATTTAATAATCTTGTTATATCAGATTTGAAAATGATGATCAACTACGATTTATAAGTATTTTACTCATAATTATTTCTTTAATTTATGAAAATTTTAATAAAGTTGTTTGTCTATGTTTGTTAATGTATACTTCAATTATTTTTATCCTGAACTTTCCCGAAAATTAAGATATTGGAAGAGGCCTACGTCCTGCACTGGAATCCGATAGGTCGATTAATCCATTAAATCAACATAAATGACAGTCCATTACTCCACTTGGCCTCTCCCAATTTATGTGGCTGTGCGAAAGTATTTGACATCAGTGTACCACCTTGTCCAGACGGGTTAGACTTCCTTATAAATAACGCCATCTTGCCCAAATTAAGCTAATACTTGCCGACCTGGGAATCGAACCCAGGACCTCAGGGCGCCACTCGGTTACGGTTACACTACTGACTGCGCCACCAAGGCAGTCAATTCTCTTTGCCAGGACCTCGTCCAATAGCCAGCAGGCGCGCCATTTGCAGGTGCCTACTGATCCAAGCTACACTAATGTTTGAATCAACACTTACTCCCGAATCACCGACCAAGACCGGCAGCTTTCACTCTACCGATCGAGTTCCCGAACTTCCATACCACCCCTACTCGGCGATGTCAAAGGCCACCACCATCACCACCTTCCGCAATATCGCTTCCTCTGTCAGACCCCAGACACGCATGATCGCGTTTACGATGGAGCGCCCACAACGGAAAATAAACTGGCTATCCTTCAGATCTGACCCACTCGTGTGAAGTGCCCAACAAGGCGCTCTACAATAATATGCACCCTGGCGTTTATCGAGCTATGCTGGTGACTTCAGGCACATCGTTCTAACAGTAATCCCCGTCCAGTGCCTGAGACGGAATGAATATGCCCCTTAACTCCTGATGGAAACAAGGAACCAAGACCCTCTCCAGCTGAGTTAGTCGTGGCATCTTAGTGCGAAAACTTTTGTTTTTATCTTTTAATGTCGATTCATACCATTATTAATCATGCAAAAAAGTTATTTAACTGTAGTAAAATACTACTAGGTAATTTTTCGGGTCTCTAACAAAAAAAAAGTGTGGCACTCGGGGACTGCCGCGGTAAAGCTATTACATAGCATTTTTTACCAACTATGCTAGTATAATTATTTCTATATAAGAATACTAGCTGATGCCCGCAGCTTCGCCCGCGTAAAATTTGTTACCACGGGAAGTTATTCCCGGGATAAAAGGTAGCCTATGTGTTATTCCAGACTATAATGTATCTCAGTACCAAATTTCAGCCCGATCCGTTCAGCGGTTTGAGCGTGAAAGAGTAACAAACATCCACACTCACAAACTTTCGCATTTATAATATTAGTAAGAAGTAAGATTTTAAGGCCTATGTTCAACAAAGTAAAGTACCAAGTACCTACTTGACTGTGGACATTTGGGCTTTTGGACTTTTGGCCTATTGGCCTTTTGGACTTTTGGACTTTTGGACTTTTGGCTTTTTGGACTTTTGTACTATTGGAACTTGGACTTTTGAACTTTTGGACTTTTGAAGACCCAAAAGTCCTCAAAGACCGAAAAGTCCCAAAAGTACCAAAAGTCCCAAAAGTCCCAAAAGTCCCAAAAGTCCCAAAAGTCCCAATAGTCCCAAAAGTCCCAAAAGTCCTAAAAGTCCCAAAAGTCCCAAAAGTCCCAGAAGTCCCAAAAGTCCCAAAAGTCCAAAAGTCCAAAGTCCAAAAGTCCAAAAGTCCAAAAGTCCAAAAAACCAAATTCCAAAAGTCCAAAAGTCCAAAAGCCCAAAAGGCCAAAAGTCCAAAAGTACAAAAGTCCTAAAGTCCAAAAGTCCAAAAGTCCCAAAGGCCAAAGTCCAAAAGGCCAAAATTCCACTCCACCTAACCTCACCCTACCCCACCTCACACCAATTCACCTCACCACACCCCACTTCACTTCACCCCACCCTACACACCTCAGCCCACCCCACTTCACCCTACTTCACTTCATATACATAGGTACACGTTATGCAAACGCTCACGACGTGTACACGTTGGTATATGAAGTGCGAGATACACGAACGTGGCCGAAGTTAGCCGAGAGTGTGATTTATTTTCGTGACACAATTTCTGGATTCGGTCTCCACGCAAGGCCCGCGATAGAAGCTATGCAATAGCTTAATAGGTATTTTGTTTTAGAACTTTTTAAGAAGAACAATTATCTTGTAATAAATTATTTTTATGTAACTTCAACCATTTACGCAGAGGCGCAACGGATACTCTTATAACGATTAAATGTTTTCCGTTTTCGAAACATTCCTCATTGCTGCACCGCTCCTATTAATCTTAGCATTATGTTATGTAGCCTATAGCCACTATCAATAAATGTACCTACTTATTATCGAACAGTTTTTGAAACCCTACCAGTAGTTTCAGTAAGGCTTGCCTTAGTATGATGTGATCATGGTCCCTTTGCAGCGTGTGTCCAATCCAGCGCAGCAGCTACACTTCCGACGTTTGATCTGTTAGTGGATAGGGGTCTCACTGCAGCGTTCCAATAGTCTTACGTTCGTGATGTACTCGGGCCCGTATGTACCGAGGATCCATTGGAGGCAGCGTTTGACGAAGACTTATAGCTGGTAGCTGGTGCGAAATGTCTTTAGTGACCTTCCATGTCTCGCATCCGTATAGCAGTTAGCAGTACAGTTTTAACGTTTACTTTGTTTTGAGTTTCACTCTTCGTGTCCATTTTCGCAACTGCCTACGGGGCAGCAGCTGTGTAAAGGTTGTTCTGGCCTTGGCGAGACTCGAAATGATGTAGGGTACTCTTCTATCCCATCAGTTTCTGACACGACACTCCCGAGGTACGTGAATTAGTGCCTCCACCACATCTCTTGCGTCTGTCGATTTTAATTTCAGTCCAGCCATTCGCTGCCTCATCCTGCTCGTTGTCCTGCACGTTGTCCTGCAGACATGCATGACGGCGTGTGTGTGCCTCAGCAGGCACAGGACATCGGCATCATTTAAATCCTCCAGGATATCAGTATAGGCCCCATTCTATGCCGCACCGATTGTTCTTTGCGGTATTCAGCATTATACCATCTATTTTCTATGGATGGTTGTTAACTATCCTGTTATCTTCATAACGATCCTCTAAGGTAGGTACAGTATGTATTTTCAAAAGAGTTTGTGAACTCTATTTTTAATTTCTTTTTCAGAATATTGATGACATTTGATTGATGTCATTTTATACACGTTACGTCTACTACATTGAAACATGTAATAAAATTCTAACACGCCGGTGTTTGTATGTAAATTGTTTATACTGAGGAAAATTCTATACTGAGGAATAGCTTTAACCATTAAGCTCTATTTTGATTAAGCAAACAGGGCAGATTCACACGCTACTTGATGAGTATGATTAATAAATACCTCTAATTTCATAGACCTTGTGTGACGTAAACAAAGTTGCGAGGGTCAGCTAGTTAAAAGATAAAACAATAGGTTTCTTCTTATCTACTTAAAACCTATTTTTACAAATTTTATGGTAATAATGTAGCGAAAAATTCTAAATCTACGGTAATAATAGACATTCTTTGAAATATGCATTTATGGTATTGTTGTGACTTTTATGACACGTTTAAAGTACATAGGTATGGGATAGATTGCGCTCGCGGCTACGTCAGCGTGAAATTTTCTTCCCGCTTCCCATGGGAACGTACGGGAGTACGTTCCCATGGGAAGCGGGAAAATAACCGGGAAAATGCTATAAAGATAACCAAACCCGGGAGGGTTTGGTTATCTTTATAGCAGTAATATATATAAATTAACAAAACAAAAAATAATACTGCATTGGTGATAATAATAATAAAATGTATGTTTATAGAGTACTCACTCATTTTCTTTCACTATTTTTCGTGACTTTCTTCATTAATAAATGCACTTTTTTTATTCATATTTAAAACACTTTTTACACAAATTATACGAGTACAGATCACTGTTGTACATAGATGATGAATACCTATACACCTATAGTCGAATTTTTATTTAGACGAAGTAAATTGACAGCAACTAATGTAATTGACAGCATCGAAATTGTCATTTCACATTAAGAACTCTAAATTCGACCAGTACTCTTAATTTAACTTTGGTCGAGTGGTTAAGACGCAGATCGGTACGCAGAAGGCGCAAGATCGATTCTGGGTACAAGCATCAATTTTTGGATTATTTGACATAATATAATATATAACGACTGCAGAGTTCATAATTGACGTAAACAAAAAAATTATGAAGTGCGAGACGAGATACACGAACGTGGCCGAAGGTAGCCGAGAGTGTGATTCGTTTTCGTGACACAATTTCTGGATTCGGTCTCCACGCAAGGCCCGCGATAGAAGCTATGCAATAGCTTAAAAACAAATCTTTCCTCTTTATAATATTAATAATATAGATGTTCACCGCAAAGAGTGTAGCTTTCCAACAGCGAAAGAATTTTTCAAATCGGTCCAGTAGTTCCGGAGCCTATTCGTTACAACCAAACAAACAAAAAAACAAATCTTTCCTCTTTATAATATTAGTATAGATTTATTATATTATTTCAGCGTCACGTCAGCATTTCCACCCCACAGCGAATGTGGCGTATTTGATGGCAACGAAAATGGAACCTTACCCTGGACAGCATACATTAGTGTATCTGTCAACTCTACTACTTCTTACCACATCGGAGCCCTAATATCGAATACACATGTGATCTACAGCGACAAGAATATCCAAGGATTACAGCCTCAAAGAGTTTTAGTGGGATTTGGAGAGTACAACCCTAACACGTTCAAATTTGCTGTCCAACGACACGTGACACGTATATCAAGAACTGGGGAATATGAAGGATTCGATCATTTCGTTATAATACTGACATTAGATCAACGAATGGAGTACAGTTCACAAATAAGACCGGCTTGTCTCTGGGACGGTGAGGTACCTCAAGAATTTGTGACTCCTACAATGTTCACGATTTGGAATATATCTACAATCAACACTCCAACACCGATTATTTTTCACTACAATGCAGCAATACTTAATAATTCATCACATCAATTTCAATTACCATACCGAGAATTGGTGAATTATAACAATTTCTTCACGTTTTTGTACTTCTCATACGATAATAAATGGAGACTGTGCGGCATTATTTTTAGATCACCCGTTGCTTTTGAGGGAATGTTGAGCATTGCCAATTATGTCAAATTAGCACCGTATTATTTGAGAGATATTAAGGATGAATGGTAAGTTGTCAATACATTTTTTTTTGGATTTTTTCTGACACTGGTCGTGTTTCCCGCCTGTTACATCCCCGGGTTTCTAAGGGTGCCTTTCTTCCAGAGATGGATACGTTTTAAATCCTCCCATCATATTCGTCAGTCGCACAATATGACGATATATACTGTCAACGTTACTTGGGGTTCGACGAATGTAATTGATGGATATCAACGCATCCATAGCAACACAACATCTCTGCAACATAGCATTGCATATCTCTGGGAGAAAGGCCTATGTTCTAGGTACTTAGTACCTACACTGCTTTTATAAGGGTTATACCAGATAGACTATACCATTGGTATAAGGGACCCAGCTTTTAAATTGTAAACTGTATAATCATCGTCATCATCATCTCAGCCGATTTGGCGCCCACTGATGGACTAAGCCTTGTAAACTTATGACAATGTTTATCAGTTTTATTGTGTAACATTATAATATTGACATGGTAATTTATACATATATTATATACAACTTATATTTACTACATATACACTTTTTACATAAGAAAAGAAACTATGAATATGTAAATTTCAAACGAAAAAAAATGAAAAGAAGACACCGATTTAGGCATCGAAAAAATTCTTCCACATCGCTGTCGACCACAACCGTGCCCAAAACGCTGACGGCATTGCCACGTTGAATGGCAATACTAAGCCGCTGGCCAAGGTACACGCCAGCCTTCTGGTCACTGTCGACCAAAAGCTTGCATATAGTTCTGTATACAAGCTTTGCACTAGGACCCCACGGTCCAAGAGTTTCTCAAATAAATAAGACCCAGCAAGATTTATATATTTGCGCCGTTTGAGGGCCTCAGCAGATGCGGCAGCAGCTCCCGCGCAGCTAGCGGTGCCAGGAACATGAGAAGGCGCAAGGGTGTCCCACACAAGCGGTCTTCCCATCTTCCATGGCACCAATGACATCCCGTCGGGATCAGTTATCTTTGTTCAGTTATCTTTGTTTCAACATATTTATGTTGTCTTATTTCAGCCACATGATCACATCTGAATCCTACAGCGAATGCGGCGTGTTTGATGGCAGCGAAAATGGAACTTTACCGTGGACAGCATACATCCGTATATCTGAAAGCTCTTCATCTGATTACCACATCGGTGCTCTTATATCGGAAACACATGTGATCTACACTTCTTATATCTCATTAGATTTCGGAAGGGCTCTCGTGGGATTAGGAGAGTATAACCATAAATCGTCTAAATTTGCTGTGGAAAGATATGTGATAAGCAAACTGAGGACTTCAAGACAGAAAAAATTTAATTATTTTCTGACAATAATACTCACGTTGGATCAAAGAGTAGAGTACAGTCCAAAAATAAGACCGGCTTGTCTTTGGGACGGCGATATTCCCCAAGGATTTGTGACACCTACGATGTTCCCGATTTCGAATATACACAATACACTGGAAACACCAAGGCTGAAAATAATTCGGTATAATTCTTCCGTACTTAGTACGTCAAGGACGTTTGATTTAATAATACCTGCTACGATGTGGGAAGATTTTGCGAGAGTTTACACGTTTTTGTACTTCTCTTACGAAAATAAATGGAGGCTTTGTGGGATGTTCTTTATGCCATACAATGTTTATAAAAATCCTACCCCATTTCAGTACGCAAAATTACCACCGAATTATTTGTCGGAGCTATGGAACGCGTTAAAGTAATGGTTTGTGACCCCTGTATTGTTTAGTTTGTAAGAGAAACCGACTAGCATCCGTCACTCACTTTGTATTTAATAGTGTCCGACCAAAACTGGTTGTTTAGCCGAAACCGAAACCGAACTTCCGGCAGCAGGGTCAGTTTCGGCCGAAACCGAAAATCACGTGTTTGTAAAACCTCAGAAGAAAACACAGAGATATCATCACTCCTTCTTTATTTTTTTACATAACAAACACAACTAGGAATACTTATACACCACGTGGCACAAGGAAGAACATTGCAACAGTGTCTGGGGCTTGCGACCCATACAGCAGGTTTAGGGTGGCCACCTTACTATGCATAAACGATCACCTTCCACCGTCAACAATGCTCCCCATTGCCCAATTACACTTTAACGTTTCTATCTAGCGACGTGTAGTTTACGACTGAGAGCCACAAAATGGCGTTGTTGCTTTTTATTGACAATCCCCACCAGTTGAATTCTCAAACTACCTTCATTGCCATATTGCAAAAATTCAGGCAAAAATCACGAAACCTTACACTCGACCATCCTGACGACGTGTATGTCCTCATACACGCATCTGGTGAAACCTTACACTCTGCCCGTCAAGATTAATGTTACAGAATACCCATATAATGCAATGGCAAATCGATAAACAAATTTAACATTCAACTGAGCTGGTGATAACCTTCTAAATAAATTAGATCAATTTAACCAATCCAATGTAACTCAATACAATCTATCAATGACATATAAAAACATTTTTACCATGTTCTAGTTTTCCATGTGTCGTGTTTGACACAATTTTACATAATTTCAGAAACTTTCATTTATCTGATACTTTATAATATCTAATACATTTACAAATTAGAACATCAGTTAGCCTGTAGTGAAAGATAACCCATCACGATTTAAATATTTTCTCTTCAAGAATTTCTATGTTCAACTAACTTCATCAATAAAGAAATGAACTTTCTTCACTTTCAATCGTCAAAAGTCACCGCCATCAATCTCAACAATAGGAAGTCCTTTCAAGTTTCGCTTACTAGTAGTGGCTTATACCTGAACAAGTCTTTTAACTTTCACTTGAATAGTAACCAACGGTAGGTATACCTGAATAATGGGAAATCTTTTAACTTTCGCTTAAACAATAACAAACTATCTGAACACCGGAAAATCTTATAGCTTTAGTTGGTACAATAACACACTGTATTTGAAAAATCTTTTAACTTTCGCTTAAACAATAAACTATCTGTCTGAACAATGGAAAACCTTTTGACTTTCATCTAAACAGTAACAATCTATATGAACAGTGGAAAATTCTTTAACTTTCGCTTAAACAATAACAAACTATCTGAACACTGGAAAACCTTAAAGCTTTAGTTAATACAATAACAAAGTGTATTTGAACAGTTGTAAAACTTTTAACCTTCGCTTAAACAATAAACTATCTATCTGAACAATGGAAAACCTTTTGACTTTTGTTTAAACAGTAACAAGCTATTAATTGAAATAATGGAAAACCATTTTGATATTAGCTTAAATAGTAACTAACTATGTATCTGAACAATGAATAATCTTTCAACTTATTCTTTTCATAGTAACCAGCAATCATTCTTAACAATGGAAAATCTTTCAACTTACTCTTTTCATAGTAACCAGCAATCATTCAACAATGGAAAATCTTTCAACTTCCTCTTTTATCGTAATCAGCAATCATTCTAAATAATGGGAAATCTTAATTTTTTTGCCCTTCAAAATAGTAACCAGTTAGAATCTTAACATTGGAAACTTGTGAATCTCGCATAAATAGTAACAAACTAGGTCTGCTCGTGTCTAAGCAATGGAAAATCTTTCAACTTTATTCAAATAGTACAGACATGTGATTGTTTTTCTTTTCCAGATGGCACATACTTTTTTTTAAATAGGGTTTATAATATGATCATTATATATCTTGATAACTAACTGTACTGCTGAACCACTCAACATTATAACACATTAACACTATTACACATACTAAACATATAACTTTATAGTATCAATTTATAGGTTATCTCAGAGGGAAGGTAACGCGGTAGACTTTTCAAACTTATTTATGGCTCAGCTCAGGTTACATATATATACATAGAACTCCTCAGGAACGACACGTATAGCTCAAAACTTATAGACGCCAACTTATAGGATTTTAAAACTTATAAATGCCAACTTATAGGCCTTCAAAACTCATAAACGCCAACTTATAGGCTTCCAAAACCTATAAACGCCAACTTATAGGCTTTCAAAACTTATAAACGCCAACCTATAGGCTTCAAAATTTATAAACGCCAACTTATAGGCTTTCAAAACTTAGAAACGCCAACTTAGAGGCTTTCAAAACTTATAGAAAATCAAAACTTATAAACGCCAACTTATAGGCTTTCAAAACTCATAAACGGTAACTTATATAGGCTTTCAAAACTTATAAACTTATAGGCTTTCAAAACTTAGAAACGCCAACTTATAGGCTTCAAAATTTATAAACGCCAACTTATAGGCTTTCAAAACTTAGAAACGCCAACTTATAGGCTTTCAAAACTCATAAACGGTAACTTATATAGGCTTTCAAAACTTATAAACGCCAACTTATAGGCTTTCAAAACTTAGAAACGCCAACTTATAGGCTTTCAAAACTTATAGAAAATCAAAACTTATAAACGCTAACTTATAGGCTTTCAAAACTCATAAACGGTAACTTATATAGGCTTTCAAAACTCATAAACGCCGACTTATGCACTTTGATCTTCATAACTACGCGCCTCTCGTAGTTCCGCTCGGTACAATGCGAGCCGATTGTGGTCACTGCTCGCGCGCATGCTGCTCATACGCACGCCGCTTGCATGCTCGCTGCTTGTACGCACGCTGGTACACACGCTGCTGGTGACCCCTGACTGCGGACTCTACACTGCGCCGACGACTCCGGGTACCCAGAGCGCAACCGATCATCATAGAGGTTCTCGAGGCTACGGCGCTCTCCGGTTCATTTGTTTTTTCAGAACTCGTCACATGAAAATTAACAAAATTTAGAGTTAAAGTACACCGGTAGCCAGTTACTGTACATGTCTTCCAAAAAACATTATGGGGAATGGCATGGCAGTGGCCACACCATTCCCTGAACAGATTAATCCCGTCCATGAAATAAGTGACGGTGGCTCATACCTACATTTCATATCTATACCCAACATTTTGTATCACTCCTGGTCAACAAACCCCCCCCCCCCCCCCCTTGGGCAACCATTTAACCATCCTGTAGCCGCTAACGTCCAATGACGTTACAACTCGAATCACTACTTAGTCTGATATCTTCTAACCAAATGAATTACATTATAATTTTCTAAGGAAATACGATCAGATAACATCAGTCATTCCAGGATTGCATTCTGGAGTCCATCCCAATCACGTTCGGTCAATATAAATGTAACCCACAAATCATAATTTTGGCTCTTTGCTTGAAAAATTAGAAAACTCTAGTTGACCTGGTCAACCTCGTCTACATTAATAAACAATCTAAATACAGACTGCAGCACCATCCGCCGGGCTGAGACTGATTCTAACCATCGAAGGCGCCACCCAACGTAAAGGTATCGACGAATATTCCGTCGGTAGTTACATTAAAAATTCACTTTTACTTCCAACTTAACTGAAATTCAACAGCTCTCACAAAATATGATCACACACTCAAACACTCATCACAGCCGAGTTAAGTTATCGCATCGAATTACCTGCTGATCGTTTGAACCTGAAAACGTTTAAGCGGACACAACCAAAACCACTTTCACATCAGTGTACAGGGTAACTAACGGACCTTTTCATGTCCCCAACCTAAGATACGTAGATAGATATATATTCTCTTAACCAAAACCATTAACCGAACCATAGATCCAGACGTGCGGATCTCTAAACCTTTTACAAAACTACAAGTTTTATTAAAACGCCGACTTGAATGCACCCGTTCGAGAACACTCTTGCAAGATCATTCTAATTCTAACTATTTTCGATTAAATACGATTATCAAACTTATAAAAAAACTTAGTTCATGGTTAACATCTGTAACCGAGATATTGAAAAACTTCACTTACTTTTCCACAATATTCGTTAAACAACAAAAACAATTCAAAAAGAAATCAAGGGCCTAAATGGCTAGGTATAGTATCGAAACCACTAAAAAAAAAACCCTGTGGTAAGGTGATCTGCTTATCACATAGATATAAATAACCTCTAATAGAGCTTCCAATGTTTGTTGCACTTTCCCTTATAAGCATTCATACCAATTAGGAAACCTTCTTATATATTGCAAATCTTTCCAAACCACCACTACCAACAGTATTCCAATAGGTGTGACAAAGTCATTATACTTAGTGCAACTAGAAAAATCTCATAAGGATATCTTATCATGTCATCTCAACTATTTATATTGTCATAGCCACATCTTGTCAACCATACAAACTAACGGTCCAAGGAAACACCACAATGAAAACTATAAACACGTGGGTGCTCACCTTAAGTGTCTAAACACACTATGCCGAATTAACGCGACCGAAGTTCGGCGGCTGGTTTTACGTTCCAACGTATTCGGCTGATATGACACACCATAAGTGCCGAACTTACGCGGCGGAAATTCAGTTCCACAACTTTCTGTGTGTATTCAGTGTTCTCGAGCGCTGTCGTGGCATCGTATCGTGTTATGTAATGTAACCGTGTATGTTATGTAACAGAACTTCGGTCGCGTAAATTGTATGCTCACAGAATAAGTTGCCGCTAAACTTACGCCGAGTTACGCACGACCGAAGTTACGTTGTACGCTATGACGCGACGTAATTTCGGCATAGTGTGTCGTCAGTAATTCAAATAGCATTGCAGGCGTAATTGTGCTGAACTTCGGTCGCGTAAATTCGGCATAGTGTGTTGAGACACTTACAGTCACACTAGAAACATTAGCTACAATAGAAGCCGAATATAACGAAGTAGGAAACCCTCGGCCGCCGTTGCCTTCCTCACTATACGACCATCCAATGACACGGCGCTAGCTAACCAGATTCACCGATGTACCCCGTACCGTACTGTACAAGAAAAGTCTCTCAATGTGGTCACATAACGAGGCTGGCTGCCTCCCTAGACCTTGGTACGACTTTTCACCTAGATAAGCAAAGCTGCACTTGGCCGCCTTAATAGGATGGATGCCTACTCTTATCAATCACAATATCATTAATAGACGTATTTGTTAGCCTCTCAAAGCAGTACCCAAGTTTTTTCACACTCATCCTCGACACTAGGCGCTTGATATTCGTAGACCTAACCGAGTACCTAGGTACTAACGCGACCAGCGCATTGCAACGAGATAATGTTAATTGCGAAATCCATTGTAGAACCTAACTTTTGCACGAAACACCAAACAAGTAGGTACACCTACACGAAACTCCATCCATGAACCAATTAACGATCTGAATATTCACAATAAAATGACTTGATAATGTAATCAACTTCAAATACCGAATCTACACAAACACAGTGTACCTAACCACTAAACTTGCAAGATTTCTTTTCTGCCCACTTATTCCACTTTTCTTTTATTAATAGAATCGCAACACCTTTTTTTTTTTTTAAACTACTGGCATAAAACAACAAGGTACAAAACGCAAACTCATGTATCTACCGTTTACTTCCTTTTTCAAACCTACCCTCGCCTACGCGCACTCGCGCACAAACCAGTATCGAAATAACTTTGAAAATCCTTTGATCTCATGTCCATGAAATCTGTGCTACCATGTAGGTAAAACCATTTTAACCTTTGGCCTATTTTACCATCACTTAGCAAAACTCAGTTAGATGAAAAGTACTAATTGAATTAACCAGCAATATCTATCGCCTTACTAAACCTTAACCAGCATTATCTATCCTTCATTATTAAATCTTAACCAGCAATATCCATCCTTCTTACCAAACCCATGTTATGGCAAGGCATATACATAGTGTATCCTACTAACCAAAGTAACCATTTCATACAAAATGATGCGTGTACTTACATGGCGTGGATCACAATCCCACTTCTGAGATGTAAAACCTCAGAAGAAAACACAGAGATATCATCACTCCTTCTTTATTTTTTTACATAACAAACACAACTAGGAATACTTATACACCACGTGGCACAAGGAAGAACATTGCAACAGTGTCTGGGGCTTGCGACCCATACAGCAGGTTTAGGGTGGCCACCTTACTATGCATAAACGATCACCTTCCACCGTCAACAATGCTCCCCATTGCCCAATTACACTTTTACGTTTCTATCTAGCGACGTGTAGTTTACGACTGAGAGCCACAAAATGGCGTTGTTGCTTTTTATTGACAATCCCCACCAGTTGAATTCTCAAACTACCTTCATTGCCATATTGCAAAAATTCAGGCAAAAATCACGAAACCTTACATGTTCATATTGAAAAAAAAAAGCAGCCAAGTGCGTGTCGGATTCGCGCACAGAGGGTTCCGTTACAAAAATTGGGCACAAAAATTACGTCGGTTGTATGGGGATTTTTATTTATTTTAGGAGGTATTTTTTGTTATAGCGGCAACAGATTATTGGTGAAAATTTTAGCTCTCTATCTATCACAGTTCCAGCGATACAGCCTCGTGACTAATAGACAGACAGATGGCTAAATCTCATTTCTCGTTTACAGGGTTTCGCTTTTACCCCTCAGTACGCAAGTCCGACTCGCACTTGGCTGTTAGAAAGAAAGAAAGATTTATTTTATTCTACAGTAACATGACGCAAGTACAGTAAATTGAAAATTAAACTAGAAATAATACCAAAAAGAATTGAAAAGAAACAAATACGTAGAATATCGGCCACCTCTCAGCGTGATGCTATCCGCCTGTAATACACGCAGAGAGCGCTGGTTTTCAGAGACGGCTAAGTACCACTATCAATCAACGACATAGATCTTCTAAAGTTTTTATTTTAGAAATATCTTCTACAGAAATACCTTAAGATGGGTTTATTTCTTTTACGTGTGGAATTACACACGGTGCCCTGCTACTATCTACGGAGCGGAGGGTGTCCCGGGTATGTCCTAGGAAGGGTGTCCCAGGATTCCCGACTGACTTTGGCTACCACTGCCGTCACGCAATGGGACTTCCACCCTGCCACCACACTCACGAACATGATCTGCACGTAGAAACAAGCAGCGGCGTTCCATTTACTCCTGCTGGAGATTTTGCCTCTAGACTTACCACGAGGATGTGTCGCTGAAGCCCCCATGCTGAGCACTCAACCAATGAGTTGAGCCCTGTGTCCTAGCTGCGTTATTTGCCGTGTTGGCACTCAGCTGTGGTCTGCGGTGTATCGCCCCAAATATTTACCGAAGCACCTGTGCCTGATATTATCTGTGACAATTGGTATGAGATTGTATGCCATGATTGTGGTGTTTCCCCACCTTGGTTACTGATATCGCACCTTCTAAGTGTTCATGACTTCTTGGCAGAACAGGGACCGGTAAGTCTCGATCGCTCGGGGTGCCGACCAATGCTCTCACTTCCTTTTTTTTTATGTAATTAGGCTATGAATTTCCCATTAAGTGGTCCCTACAAGTAGACATCAACGGAATGCGCATTAGAGACCTGACGGAGGAAGCAGTCTCACAGGGTGAGGTGGTGGTGGCGGTGTCTCTCGACATCGCCAACGCATTCAACACCTTGCCCTGGAGCTGCGTCAGGGAGGCGCTTATCTATCATGGAGTGCCTCCCTACCTCCGTCGAATTGTCGGGGCTTATCTCTCCTAGAGAGCCATAACTTACCCGAGCTGGCTAGGGCCGGGTCGGCGAGATGTGTCGTGCGGTGTTCCACAGGGATCGGTTTTAGGGCCGCTCCTGTGGAACATCGGTTAGGACTGGGTGCTGCGTGGTCCGTTGCTCAGAGGGGTCGGCGCAACATGTTACGCCGACGACACCCTCGTTACGGCGCGGGGAGCAACGCACCGTGCCGCAGCACTTAAGGCCACGGCAGGGGTTGCTCAGGTCGTGGGTCGGATTCGGCGGCTGGGTCTCGAGGTCGCTCTTCACAAATCCGAGGCTCTGTGCTTCCACGGACCTCGGATGGGGCCACCTGCGGGATCCAGCCTACAGGTAGGAGGCGTCAGCATCGGCATCGAGCCCTCGATGAAGTATCTGGGGCTCGTACTCGATGGCCGGTGGAACTTCGGACATCACTTCCGAAGTTTGGTCCCAAAACTGAGGGGAGCATCGGCCGCACTCGCGCGGCTGATGCCCAACATCAGGGGACCCAACGCTCCCTACAGGAGGCTGTACCTGGGGATCGTGCGAAGCATGGCCCTGTACGGGGCTCCCGTATGGGCGGAGACCCTGACGGCCAGCAATGAGGCTAGACTGCTGAGCCCGCAGATAATGATGGCCGTCAGGGTGATAAGAGGATACCGCACGATCTCCGGTGAGGCGGCATGTCTCCTAGCCGGGACCCCTCCATGGGACCTGGAAGCGAGAGCCCTTGCGTCACTGTTCAGATGGCGCAAGGAGGCGCTGGAGCGGGGCCAAAGGACTGCGTCTCGAGAAATCGAGGCCCAGCGGACCCTGCTCCACCAGGAAACCGTGGAGACATGGAAGGTGCGACTTGAGCAACCAAAGGGGGGCCACAATCGCGGCCGTCAGACCGGTCATGGACGAGTGGCTGGAGAGAAGACACGGTGCTCTCTCCTACCGGTTAACACAGATGCTTGCCGGGCACGGTAGCTTCGGTAGGTATCTGTGGCGAAAACACCGGGAAACCACGGCCGAGTGTCAGCACTGCGAGGACTGCAGCGATGACACAGCGCTCCACACGCTGGTGGAGTGCACGGCGTGGGCACAACAGCGACAGGTCCTCGTAGTGGGTCTGGGCGTGGACTCTATCTCGCTCGAGGCCACGGTGCGAGCCATGCTCTCCAGCGGGAGTAAGTGGGACTGCGCCGCCTCTTTCTGCGAGCAGGTTATGGTCGCGAAGGAAGCGGCGGGCCGGGTACGGGAGAGAACTCTCCCACCCGAGTTCCGCAGTCGGCGCCCTGGGTGCCGCCGACGTGTCTTCGCTGAAGACTATCGGCCTCCATGACCGGGGGTCTGAGGACGGTGAGAGGGCCGCTCACCGTCCTTACAGAAGCAGGCCCATGACGGCAGCGTGACGTGAGCACTCACGCACGCCCCCCCTTAGAAGCGGGGTCACACCCGAAACCCCCCATAGACGCGGGATTGCACCCGAACCACCCCCTGGGCGAGGCCGCATTGGCGGCCGTAGGTCTGTTGGGAGTCACGGGACATCCTTCCTGAGGGCTTACCCGGGGCTCTCAATCATAGGCTGTTGGGCGTTACGTGAGGTTTTTTAGTCGGTAAGAGTCCGGCATAGCATCCTACAAGGATTTTCCCTCACGTTAAAAAAAAAAAACAAAAAAAAGACATCAACGGAGAAAATTCTATACCCTTTTATCACTGCATTGGATGGATTGAAATCGAATATGAGGTTAGAAATATTAGGAAACAACATTTTTTTTAAATATTTAAAGCGCTCTTTGCCGGTTTTGGTTACCTTAAGTATAGGACTAAAACTGGATAAGAGCGAACTGGACTTTCGCACGTAGGGTTTCGTACAAGAAAAGCGGCAAAAAATCACGTGTTGTAATAGGAGGCCCCCTTTAATATTACTATTTTGTGTGTTTTTATTATTTGTTGCTTTAGCGGCGACAGAAATACGCCATCTGTGAAAATGTATTTTAACTTTCTCACTATCAACAGACAGACATACAACCAACGAAGTCTTAGTAATGGGACATACGACCAACAAACTACAAAGGTGTTGGTTCATGTAATGTTCTAGATCACCTTTTAGGATTTTGTAACCAAATAGTAAAAATGGGACCTTAAAAAGGTGGTCTAAGACATAACACAGGGGTAACTGTCTAAAGCTTCTCAATGATTGTAATTGCTTGTGGTTTGAATAAAATTGTATTATTGTAACTATTGATTGAAAGGCGTTTGTAAATATCAAAATCTTTGGTTAATTCAATTCAATTCGAATGTTAGGTAACATATTAACTGGTTGTACTGAGCCCAACCACGTCACAAGCACAGCCATGCACTCTAAACACGTGAGTTTCGGCCCGGCCGAATGTTTCGGCCCTTTTTGAACGAAACCAAAACTGCGACCGAAACTCGATTTTCTGGCCGAAACCGAAACTTCGGTCGGTCACTACTATTTAATAGGTCAGGTTGAAAACCAGCGCTTGACACTGCGTCAGGCACATGCTAAACCTGGTCCTTTTCGGATGACGTGTGAGGTAGCTATACAATAATTTAATGCATTTGTTTTTTAAGCTTAGGATTAAGTTTTCTTCCTAGGTATATTGTTGTGTGCCCCGCTATGTAACCGAATAAATAATTTTCTTTCTTTCTTTTTTCTTTCTTTAATTCAAAAAAATCGCATTATTTTCGCATATTGTCACATCAACGTATTGACAAATACTCGAAATGATATATCTATACTAATATTATAAAGATAAAAGATTTGTTTTTTTGTTTGTTTGTTCGGAACGAATAGGCTCCGGAACTACCGGACCGATTTGAAAAATTCTCTTTACGGTGAACATAGGCTATATTTTATTCCCATATTTCCACGGGAAGCGCTCGTGGCCCCACGGACTCAGTGTTCTGTAAACGATCACTGCAGTAAGCAACTTTCACTATGGCCGGTCCATGGATGGGTGACCATCCATGTGATCACTTTGTGACATTTATTTGAGCGTTTCCGTGCTTCGGAAGGCACGTTAAGCCGTTGGTCCCGGTTGCCAGTAAAATGGCAGTCGTTAAGCTAAGTTGAAGGCTTTATTTCAACAGCAGGCAGTCACAACCTGCGCCGGTCCATTTAAACACGGCAATACGGCTCACAACGTATTACGTGGGACAAATTATAAAAAGGTGAAATGTGGGTATATAATATGCCTCTGCCTACCCCTTCGGGGATAAAGGCGTGATGATGAACCTGAACCTGATTTCCACGGGAACGGCAACTACGCGGATGAAACCGCGTGACATCCGCTAGTTGTCAAATAAAGTGATTCATTGACTAATTGCTAATGTTAATTCACTTCGAAATAAAAATAAGACTTAGAAGCGGGATCACACCCGAAACCCGCCAAAGACGCGGGATAGCACCCGCACCACCCCCTGGTCGAGGCCGCTGTAGCCGCCGTAGGTCTTTTGGGAGTCCCGGGATCCTTCCGAGGGCTTACCCGGGTCTCCCAACTACAGGCTGTTGAGCGTTACGTGAGGTTTTTTAGTCGGTAAGAGTCCGGCATAACATCCTTTGAGGATTTTCCCTGACGTAAAAAAAAGCCATGTGCTTTTTGCGCAGGGTCGTTTCTTGTGGCGTTTTGTCAGAATTATTTCAGTGGCTCAGACCTGTCATTTAGGTTTCTTTCAAGTTCGCCTACAAACTGCTAAAGCCGTTTGGCGAGTTGGAAGACATATATTAAATTTGTAACTTTTAAAATAAAATAAAATATATATAAAAAAATATATTCACGGACATTTCACACAACGCTATCTGATTCCAAAGTAAGCTAGGAATAACCTGCTTGTGTCATGGGTATCAGACCACGGATATATTATATACTTTTAAATACATACATATTATACATAGAAACACCCAGACTCTTGAGACAAACATTTATGGGTCACACAAATTTTTGTCTCCGGTGGGAATCGATCCCACGACCTCCAGCGCCGCAGGCGGTATCACTACCGACTGCACCCTAGAGGCAGTCAAAACTTGACATACAAAGAAAGGCAGACAAATCTTTTGAGATTAAAAAATAAATAAGAAATAAAAAACTTATTTACTTCTAAATACCTACATTAATATTATACATAGAAAGCACCCAAACTATGAAACAAACATTTGTGGTTCACACAAATATTTGGACCGACCCGGGAATGAAACCCGGGACCTCAAGCGTGGCAGGCGGTTCCACTACCGAATACTATGACTCGTAAACTTTTACGTAGGTGTTTTTGATATGCCTTTTTTTTTTTTTTTTTTTAACGTGAGGGAAAATCCTCGTAGGATGCTATGCCGGACTCTTACCGACTAAAAAACCTCACGTAACGCCCAACAGCCTATGGTTGAGAGCCCCGGGTAAGCCCTCAGGAAGGATGTCCCGTGACTCCCAACAGACCTACGGCCGCCAATGCGGCCTCGCCCAGGGGGTGGTTCGGGTGCAATCCCGCGTCTATGGGGGGTTTCGGGTGTGACCCCGCTTCTAAGGGGGGGCGTGCGTGAGTGCTCACGTCACGCTGCCGTCATGGGCCTGCTTCTGTAAGGACGGTGAGCGGCCCTCTCACCGTCCTCAGACCCCCGGTCATGGAGGCCGATAGTCCTCGGCGAAGACACGTCGGCGGCGCCCGGGGCGCCGACTGCGGAACTCGGGTGGGAGAGTTCTCTCCCGCACCCGGCCCGCCGCCTCCTTCGCGAGCATGACCTGCTCGCAGAAAGAGGCGGCGCAGTCCCATTTTTGATATGCCTACTTTACCCAGCCTTCTCATTACAGGCAATTGACCAATGCAACCATTGGCCAATTGACTGTAATGATAGAATTAGGTTCTGTTGAAATAAATAAATTTCTCTAATGTTCAGTATAAATAAATAATCTATACTTCTATATATCTCTTTTTTCTTTTTTTTTTTTTACGTGAGGGATAATCCTCAGAGGATGTTATGCCGGACTCATACCGACTAAAAAACCTCACGTAACGCCTAACAGCCTGTGGTTGGGAGTCCCGGGTAAGCCCTCGGAAGGATGTCCCGGGACTCACAACAGACCTATGGCCGCCACTGCGGCTTCGCCCGGGGGGTGGTTCGGGTGCTATCCCGCGTCTATGGGGGGTTTCGGGTGTGATCCCGCTTCTAATGGGGGCGTGCGTGGGTTGCTCACGTCACGCTGCCGTCATGGTGGCCGATAGTCCTCGGCGAAGACACGTCGGCGGCGCCCAGGCCGCCGACTGCGGTACTCGGGCGGGAGAGTTCTCTCCCGTACCCGTCCCGCCACCTCCTTCACGAGCATGACCTGCTCGCAGAAGGAGGCGGCGCAGTCCCACTTACTCCCGCCGGAGAGCATGGCTCGCACCATAGTCTCGAGCGAGAGAGTGTCCAGGCCCAGACCCACTACGAGGACCTGGCGCTGTTGCGCCCACGCCGTGCACTCCACAAGCGTGTGGAGCGCCGTGTCATCGCTGCGGTCCTCGCAGTGCTGACACTCGGCCGTGGTTTCCCGGTGTTTTCGCCACAGATACCTACCGAAGCTCCCGTGCCCGGCAAGCATCTGTGTCAACCGGTAGGAGAGAGCACCGTGTCTCCTCTCCAGCCACTCGTCCATGACCGGTCTGACGGCCGCGATTGTGGCGAATCCCCCCTTTGGTTGCTCAAGTCGTACCTTCCATATCTCCACGGTTTCCTGGTGGAGTAGGGACCGCTGGGCCTCGATTTCTCGATAAGCGGGCCTTTGGTTCCGCTCCAGCGCCTCCTTGCGCCATCTGAACAGTGACGCAAGGGCTCTCGCTTCCAGGTCCCATGGAGGGGTCCCGGCTAGGAGACATGCCGCCTCACCGGAGATCGTGCGGTATCCCCTTATCACCCTGATGGCCATCGCTCTCTGCGGGCTCAGCAATCTCGCCACATTGCTGGCCGTCAGGGTTTCCGCCCATACAGGAGCTCCGTATAGAGCCATGCTTAGCACGATCCCCAGGTACAGTCTTCTGTAGGGAGCGTTGGGTCCCCTGATGTTGGGCATCAGCCGCGCTAGTGCAGCTGATGCTCCCCTCAGTTTTGGGACCAAACTTCGGAAGTGATGTCCGAAGTTCCACCGGCCATCGAGTACGAGCCCCAGATACTTCATCGAGGGCTCGATGCCGATGCTGACGCCCCCTACCTGTAGGCTGGATCCCGCAGGTGGCCCCATCTGAGGTCCGTGGAAGCACAGAGCCTCGGATTTGTGAAGGGCGACCTCGAGACCCAGCCGCCGAATCCGACCCACGACTTGAGCAACCCCTGCCGTGGCCTTTAGTGCTGCGTCACGGTGCGTTGCTCCCCGCGCCGCAACGAGGGTGTCGTCGGCGTAACACGTTACGCCGACCCCTCTGAGTAACGGTCCACGCAGCACCCAGTCGTAACCGATGTTCCACAGGAGCGGCCCTAAAACCGATCCCTGTGGAACACCGCACGACACATCTCGCCGACCCGGCCCTAGCCAGCTCGGGTAAGTTATGGCTCTCTCGGAGAGATAAGCCCCGACAATTTGACGGAGGTAGGGAGGCACTCCATGATAGATAAGCGCCTCCCTGACGCAGCTCCAGGGCAAGGTGTTGAATGCGTTGGCGATGTCGAGAGACACCGCCACCACCACCTCACCCCGTGAGACTGCTTCCTCCGTCAGGCCTCTAATGCGCTATACTTCTATACTAATATTATAAAGCGAAAAGATTTGTTTTTTGGGTTTGTTTGTTTGTAACGAATAGGCTCCGGAACTACTGGACCGATTTGAAAAATTCTTTTACTGTTGGGAAGCTACACTCTTTGCGGTGAACATAGGCTATATTTTATTTCCGTATTCCCACGGGAACGGGAACTACGCGGGTGAAACCGCGTGACATCCGCTAGTTATTTAATAAATTGCGATAGAATTCATTACATTAGTTTTATTTCAGTTAGTATTTGTATAGGTTAATGGGTGTAACAAAATTGACTCTCCAAATTTCGTCACGTGATGTGGCATCAGTCAAGAAACATTACAAAAATGAAAAAAAAAAAAATCACATGAATACTTTAAAGGTCCTATAAATTTTCATTATCACCCTTTCTATCGCTCTTGAGCGGCAGTAGAAAGCGACAACGACAGCCACACGGGTGCTCCGTGTTTGTTTTGCCACGGCGACCATGTTAACTAGAATTGCCGCGGTAAAAAACGAATTCTTAATGTACGACAAAAAAATTAGAAAAAAAAAGATTAACCCCCTTTTTTATTAAATATTTGTATTTGATTTCCGATGCCAAGTCATCTCATGAAATTTGTAGAGTCAATTTTGTTACACCCGGTATAGAAAGAGTAAAGAGATTTGTTGTTTGCATTGAATAAGTTTAGGAACTAATGAACCGATTTGAAAACTTCTTTTACTGCTGGGCAGGCTCTTTATAATATTAGTATTTAAGTATTTATGTTGTATTATTTCAGCCTCACGTCGATATTTCAACCTTACAGTGAATGCGGCGTCTTCTACGGCAGCGAAAATGGTACTTTACCCTGGACAGCATACATCCGTGTACCTGAAAACTCTTCTACTCCTTACCACATCGGTGCTCTTTTAACTGAAACACATGTGATCTACGCTTCATGGATCCTATTACAACCTGACGGGTTTTTCGTGGGATTAGGAGTATATAACCCTAACACGACTAAATTTACTGTCGAACGACATGCGATAGGCAAACTGAATACTGGGAGACAGAAAAAATTTAATTATTTTCTGGCAACTATACTGACATTAAACGAACGAGTACAATACAGTCCGAAAATAAGACCGGCTTGTCTTTGGGACGGCGATATTCCCCAAGGATTTGTGACAACTACGATGTTCACTATTTCGAAGATATTTAATACACTGGAAACACCAAGGCTGAAAATAATTCAGTATAATTCGTCCGTACTTAGTACATCAAGGACGTTTGATTTAATAATACCACCTACGATGTGGAACAATTTTTCGGGAGTTTATACGTTTTTATACTTCTCATACGATAATCGATGGAGGCTTTGTGGCTTGTTTTTTGTAACCACCCCAGATATTAACAGTAACCCTATTTCATTCCAGTACGTAAAATTACCACACAATTATCTGTCAGAGCTATGGAACGCATTAAAGTAATTGTATAGAAAGATCTTTAATAATTCTCTTCTGACAAATAATGACCAATTCAAAAAAAAATGTATTATTTTCTCAAATTGTCACATAATTTTGACAAATACTCAAAATGATATAATATTGTTAAATAAAATGATTAATCAGCTAATTGTTAGTCTTATTCTGACTGCCTCTGTGGCGCAGTCGGTAGTAATACCGTCTGCGGCGCTGGAGGTCGTGGTTTCGATTCTCACCGAAGACAAATATTTTTGTGACCTATAAATGTTTGTCTCAAGAGTCTGGGTGTTTCTATGTATAATATGTATGTATTTAAAAAGTATATAAGTATTAATATCCGTGGTCTTATACCCATAACACAAGCAGGTTATTCCTAGCTTACTTTGGGATCAGATAGCGTTGTGTGAAATGTCCGTGAGTGTTTATTTTTTATTTTATTTATTTTTATTGTACTTGAACTCTAAATAACTAGCTAACGCCTCTAGCTCCGCCTGCGTTGTAAAGGTTCTCGTTTCTGTTTACCATAGGAACTAATTCCTAGGATTAAAATTAGCCATTAAGTGCTATTCTATTTCTGTATCAAATTCAAGTTCCCATGGGAAGTGGGAACGGAAAACAAATTCAACGCAGGCGGAACCGCGGGCACTGACTAGTTGGTTTATATTTCTGTTCTTCCTGTTTCAATTTCAACAATATATTAAACAACTAGTCACGAATGCCACTATCACGATAGCTATGAGTGCATAAGCCAAAGTACCTATATGTATAAAGTGTCCCAAAACGAACTGTTCAAATTTCGTCACGTGACGTGACATCAGTCAAAAAAATTACAAAAATCAGAAAATATAAATCACATGGACACTTTGACCGTAAAACCGTTTCAAAGGCCCTGTAAAAACATTTGGTATTTTTACTAATCTATCTATCTATTATCTATTCTATACTTATAATAAAACTGTTGAGGGTCGAGAGTCTGTACATAGAAGATATTTTGAAAATTTCAATTGTAGGGCGTTCTATAACACAGGTCTGTAATGGTTTTCCTCTTTGAAATCTGAGTAACATTTTCTATAGTTTCTGATGTGCTTATTACGAGAAAAATAATAAAAAAAATCCTACACGTCAGGATTTTTTGATATTAAATATTTAAGATTTTGTTCCAAAATGTCTGAGCGTCTACCTTTTAAAATTTATAAAACGTCATTAAATTACTGCAGTTTAATTTTTATTGCATTTAATTTGTGATAAGGGACATAGAAATTTATGCAAATCAGTAATTCGGTAATTACTACATAAAAAGTATAAGTAATTCGCATTAACAATGTTAAAAACGGGTAATTTGACTTAATTTTGTAATTAAATCAAAAAAATTACCTAGTAGTAATATTAGATACCTATTTTTTGTAAATATAATTAGAAAAGGGTGTAATAAAGATAAACCAAAGGATTTTTGTATAAGTACCCACACTGATTTAGAAAATTAACAGTTGAATATTGAAACAAGAACTTTAAAATGTCATTGCGAAGTTGTTTAAATTCTACGAATTGTTTTTGTAATATCTCCCGGAATTTTATGGTGATAAATCAATGAAACAGCATTACAGAGTTTGTGAAAAATATTTACAAAAGTTATTTTGGACACGTATTAATTAACCAAGACAAAACTTCGACACCTCATAAACTTTGTTCGACTTGTTTATTACAATTTCGCAAGTGTTTAAAAGGCCAGAAAAATAACTTCAAAATCGTTTCACCTATGCTATGAAGAGAGGCTAAAGACCATGATAAAGATGGCTACTGTTGTTGTTGTTGTGACATAACTGGATACAATTCTAAAATAAAAGGGACATAAACATGCACTAAACTTCATTTCCTAAATTCCCACATTGATTACTTCCCAGAAAATTTAGGAGCCGTTAGCAAAGAACAAGGCGAAAGATTTTACCAAGATTTGAAAGAGCTTGAAGTCTGATATAGAGGAAGATGGAATACTAGCATGATGGCAGACTATTGTTGTTTATTGAAGCGCGACGATCCAAACCAGAAATTTAAGCGAAAATCGCACAACCGAAGGTTCCAGGAAAAAAGAACCAGGTTCCACAAATAAAATTTACGTGTAATTTAGACTAGTAACAAGTTATTATTATATTTTAGTCGTTTAATAAGTTAAAGGTAATGTACTTTTTTAAATATATATTTTTATGAGAAAACGTGGGTCTTTTTTTCTATTTTCTATCTGTGCCTTTTTCGAAAAATCTGGAGGTGATGGAGAAAATCTAAGTACATATTCGTAATCAGCGCACCAAAATACCCTAGAATCAGCTATCAAATTCCAGAGAGGAAGTTATGACCCTCATTTTGCAGGCCTGTGTAATCGATTCTGAAGCCGAATATGTAATTTAAAATTTTCATGTCTGTCTGTCTGTCTGTCTGTCTGTATCCCGAATAAGTATCACGCCGAAACTACTGAACCGATTTGAATGATACTTGGTACATTCCGAGCTTATAGTCCGAGGAAGGTTCTTGGATACTTTTGATCCCAATATTTTCCGGGGTTCTTTCAGGAGAGGGGATGGAAGATGAAATGGTTCTTTAGCTGTAATTGCTCAACGCGTAGTCCGATTTCAAATGTTTCTTTAGTGTCAGAAAAAGAGTGCTGTAAGCATTGCTCTACACAAGTTTCAAGGTTGAGAGTTTTGTAATTCCGAAATAAGAGGCATCTCAACTTACGCCAAACCTAATTCAAGGGTTCCTTTGAATGAGAGGGTAAATCTAAACGGGCGTATTGGCGCGGACTGAATTATTTTACAACAACCTTAATAATTAAGCTCTTTTATGATTAAGCAAACAGGGCCGTTTCACACGCTGCTTGATGAGTCTCATGAAGAAGTACCCCTCCTTTCGTACACCTTATGTGACGTAAACGAAGTTGCAGGGGTCAGCTAGTAATCGAATAAACGTTTGGTCGAAAAACAGTTGACTAAAGAATATTTTAACAGGGGCTGAATCAAAATGGCTAGGTTAGGTTAGGTTAGAACTGCGACCACAACGCAAGAGCCAAGCGAGCCAAGCGAGCGAAGCGAGCGTGCCGCGGCAGCGGCCGGCGAGTGCCAGTACCGAATTCTACTTATTTCGCTTTTGTTTGTTAAAATATTCATAAGTCAACTGTTTTTCGACCAAACGATCTTTCGATCAGTAGTAAAAATACCAAATGGTTTTTCGATAAAAACTCGTTTGGTCAATTGTTCATTCGATCAGTAGTAGAATGGCATAATATTTTTTCGGTCACACGTCAAATGATCAAATGAATTTCGGTCACCTGTGGTAAACCCTTGGGGAGTCTGCATGTCTCATAAGAAAGGCGAACTTCTTCAATGGCATGTGTCCAGACCTTAGACGCATTGCTGTACAGGCGCAAGTTGTGAATCCCTGCTGTTACAATATTTAAAGCCACACCTAAAGGCCAACTGGGCTTAATGATTGCCATTTTACTGGCAACCGGGACCAACGGCTTAACGTGCCTTCCGAAGCACGGAAACGCTCAAATAAATGTCATAAAGTGGTTACATGGGTGGTCAGCCATCCAAGGACCGGCCATAATAAAAGTTCTCTGCTCGTTCGCTCTAAGTTTGCCGCTCGGCTCCATACTAAAGTCGAATTTTTAATTAGACGAAGTAAATTGACAGCAACTAATGTCACTTCTTCATATAATGTTGCGTATTTTCTATGACGAAGTGACATTAGCTACTGTCAATTTCCTCGACTAATTAACAATTCGGGTATACGCCTTTACGCCAGCGGCAAAGTTAGAGCGAACGTGTAGTACCGCAGTGATCATTTACAGAACACTGAGTTCGCGGGGCCATGAGCGCTTCACGACTAAGTGCTACCAGAAAATAATAAGGTACAGAAGGCAATCTACATACAAAGTGCGGTCGGACTACGCACACATAGACACCGCTCACGGAGTTCACGAACGTAAGGTCAGAGGAGTTTAATAGTAATTGCGATACTTGTTTGTCGAGGGTAGGTATGAAAAACGTACATACATGAGATTTCTTTCTGTACCTTTATTTTGTAGCAGTACTCGCTTGGGTAATAACGAAAAGCTTACACTAGATGAGACGAGCTGATCAGTCATCACAACAAACGACCTATTCTTACTTATATCCTGGATATAAGCATCTGTTCGCGCATTTATAAACTACTAGCGGACGTCACGCGGTTTCACCCGCGTAGTTCCCGTTCCCATGGGAATACGGGAATAAAATATAGCCTATGTTCACCGCAAAGAGTGTAGCTTCCCAACAGTGAAAGAATTTTTCAAATCAGTCCAGTAGTTCCGGAGCCTATTCGTGACAAACAAACAAAAAAACAAATCTTTCCTCTTTATAATATTAGTATAGATGTAACTTTGTTTCCGTTTCCGCTTCCCATGGGAACTTATTTCCAGGATAAAAGTAATCTACAAGTGTTTATTCTAGACTATATTCCATCACTGTAGGTACGCCAAGACCACCCCAGAATGGGGAGAAGGCCGGGATCGTCAATTGTGGGAATCTACAAAGTTTATTGAAAGAGCACACGCATGTACGGCGCGTAACTCCCGACGATTCGGTGTTCATAGTCAAGAGGTTAATAAGACCATGGATTGGAGGAGGGTACTATCCTTGTACCAAAATTTAGCCAAATCTGTTTAGCCGTCAGCGTGTGGAAATCACTCAAACTTTCGCATTCATAATATTATGGCAATCTCTGGAGCGATACAGCGTTCAGTTCTTTTAGAAACCAGCAGTGAATTATCTCTGTAATGTAATTCAACTAAGAACATTTCTTCCACAGGCACACAACATCACCTAGGCCCAACTATGAAGGTTGCAGCCACTGTTCAGACGGTGACACAGTTTCCACAGAGTCGAACCAACAGCGTAATCTATGCGAGTATTCCGCTAACAGGTGCTGCAGTGACGGGCAGACGGCTGCTCCAGAACATAACAGCACTGGCTGTGATTGTGCCAGCAGCAAGTATGGATGCTGTCCGGATGGAAAGACAGAAGCTATGGGAGCTCACTTCCTTGGATGTGTGGACGTACCAGAAAATAAGCAAGGTAATATTGATTAGATGGCAATATGATCTTTAAACTCACGCGACTGAAGTTGTAGCAAAGATAATATAATAAATAGTATTACATACAGATCGGCAACTCCCTGCCTCCCACTGAGTAAGCTTCCTCATCTCCCCACCAAAGTTGATGTGTCTATTGCCGTGTTAGTACTTGAGCGAGTGTCACTGCGTTGCATTACCTACGTACTTTGTGCTATTGCTTTGGATTAATTTGTGTTTAGCCGAGGGTAGATTTGAAAAAACAGTACCTACATACATTCATGTATTTTGTTTCCATAGCTAGTGTCCCTAGTATGCTCACACACACATTCAAGCTAGATTCAAGCATTCACATTACGTGTATATTAGTGTGGGTGAAAACGAACATTTTTGCATGGAGTTTCCGGCCTGGGGTTGTAGCTTCTCAAAGTTTTAGCTATATTCAAATAGAAGTAGTCACGAGTAGAGTTAAAGAACAAGGATTTTGTGCATGGTGATAACACGCAAAAGAGCCGAAAACCGTAGTAAACGTTAAGTTTTTAATCAATATATCACCGCAATATTACCACAAATTAGAGATGATGGAAAACTCATGTATGTACTTTTTTTTCACACCTACCCTCTGCTACACACACTCGCGCACAAATCAGTATCGAAAAGTCGATTGAGGAGCGCCTGACCTCGTGTCTGTGAATGAGTTGTCCATGAGTGCGTAGTGTCTGTGAATGAGTTGTCTATGTGTGCGTAGCCTCAGCGAATTTAGTAGGTAGGTTTCCATCTGTACTATCTCTAATTTGTGATATTACTGACAGTGGCTCGAGGCATTAGCTCTTCCATAATTAAACAATTAAAGAGTTTTAGTTTTCTTCCAGCTGTATGCAGCCTCAATAAAGATACGGGTCCATGCGTTAACTACACAGCCATGTGGTACTATGAGTTAACTTTCGGCGGATGTTCCCGATTCTGGTACGGTGGCTGTGATGGCAACGGAAACAGATTCACTTCGAAAGAGGATTGTGAAGACGTTTGTGTACATCCTGGACCCAAAGGTAAGGGAAGTCTCTCGTTGGTTTCTTTTATCCGGTGTCTTGTCTTGGATATCTCTCATGGATACCGTGCAGGTCTCAGACTAACAGAATACAGTGCTGGTATCTTACCGACCAAAACCAGCCTCTCCCCAAATCCCTATGGCCAGTACTTGGATGAGTGACCATTCATGTGAACACTATGTGACATTTATTTACGAGCGTTTCCGAGTTGGAAGGCAGTAAAATGGCAGTCGTTAAGCCAAGTTGAAGGTCTTTTAAGGCGGCGAATAATTTCAACAGCAGGCGTCACTACCTGCGCCTGTACATTTCAACACGGCAATAGCGCTCACCACATAGTACGTGGGACAAATTCTAAAAAGTTGAAATGTGGGTATATAATATGCCTCTGCCTACCCCTTCGGGGATAAAGGCATGACCATATGATTGTTTTTTTTTGTTTTTAGTTTATTTATGTAGGTATGTATTTTTCTATTTAAGTATGAATAATTGTATATATATATATGTATATGTGTGTGTATATGTATACATATGTGTGTATATGTAGGTATGTGTATATGTAGGTGTATGTATGTGTAGGTATATGTATGTATTTATATATGTATGTAATATTATTATGACCTCTTGCATTATTTATAAAACAGTTCTCAACATATCCCTGAGCACCTACTTTATCTTGTCTCTGCATCACCCTCAGGTAGACTGGTAGAGAATGCCTAAGGCATTAAGTCCGCCTTGTACTATGTGCTAAAGTTTAAAATAAATAAAATAAATAAAACATATGTATGTATGTTTTCTATGAGTGATGTAAGTTAGTCAGCACATATCTTCTGTCTCTGTTTCTTTTAGAGGCCTGTAAGCTGCCATCTGCTAGAGGTCCGTGCCCAGGGCAGCTTGTGAAATGGTACTACAACTCCACAATCAAGCACTGCTTACCGTTCGAGTACGGCAGCTGTTTAGGCAACGCTAACAACTTTGACAGCATAGAGCTTTGCGAAAAACAGTGTGTAAAGGATGCAACTACAGGCAAAAATTGAACAGGAATGTGAGTTTATAGAATAGAATATGCTTTAATGTTCAAAATAAAGGGTTTAAAATGTACAATTTGTGGCCTTATCGCTAAGTGCGATTTCTTCCAGGCAACCTTTGAATGGATATGAGTGTAAGAGATCAGGCTTATAACTGGGTAGCTATTTTATCAGTGTTTTCATAGAAACAACTTTATATGTAATATTTCTTTTCATGCATAGCAACAAATTGCATTGAAAATTGCCTTCAAAATATTGCGGGTCCAAGGGTGATATTTATTTTTATTCCTGTATTGTTACCTAATGTTTATTACAAAAATGAATTAGATATATAAATAGTAGATCATGCGGTTTGTTGAAAATTCATAAGTAAGTATATTATTAGATGTAATAAACATGTATTTTGTCAAATTGTGTGAGTTTGGATTTTGTAACAAACATCCACACTCACAAACTTTCGCATTTATAATATTAGTAAGAAATATTGACATAGGTACCTGCATAAAATGTACATAGACCTGTACATAGAGACTGTAAATAGAATGATAATGATATTTCTATAAACGATATGTAAATAGGGTAATGGTGACCCAGATGAGTACATTTTGACATTCAGACCAAACCAACCATATCCACTTTTCCCTCACACTATCAGACAAAAGATTGTTCTAAGCTAAAAGCTAAAACACCATGCAATACAGGCACACTAGCGGAGATGGAAAGGATGCGGGCTCATTCGCTTACTTAAAACCCCTATTATCTACTTTTCCCTACTATTATTTTATTAATGTGAACGTAACTCTATCTGTCTGTTGTCTGTTTGTGTTACGTTGTCACGCCTAAACCGCTGAACTGATTTTAATGAAATTTGGTATAAAGATAGTTTGAGTTCAAGGGAAGGGCAAAGGCTACGTTTTAACTGACTGCGCAAACGGAGGGTAATGATTTTACGCCATTACGATTTCTACGCGAATGAAACCGCATGGAACAGCTAATAAATGTATACCTAAATATTAAAAATATTTCGCTATCAAAGACTAAAAAGTATAAAATAAATGAATGGTTAAAAAACCTTAATTAAACACGCGAAAATGCACGTAAAAGCCAAAAATAAATAATGGAACGTTTAAGTTGCCTCTTTTTATGGGCTGAAGTGTAAACTTTAAATTATAATATTTGATTGTAAAAGCGTGGGGAATATATTATGTACATTATCATAATACCAACGAAAATTAGTTTGAACTAGATCTAATTGGTAGTTTTTTTTAATACGTAATAAACCGCAATTTTCGCCTAGAAAAATCACTACTACTGCGAACATGTTAAAGCATCAATTAAAGTTAGAAGACGTACAACGAACTACAAGAATTATTTATACTGTTGATTGACGGCACTTGGTGGAACTTGCTGCACATATTGAAAACGACACTTGTACTATTCCACAATATTTATTATTATAAACCTGACCGGTTTCGCTTTACAGCATCTTCAAAGGTCTAGATGGGAGGACAAGGTATTACTGTCTCGAAAACACACCAACAATAACATTTTTCTAGTGTAGGTATACGAATATAAAAGAGGTACCAGGTTATTAATTTTCCTCAAATTTAGGGAAATTACAAATTTAAATATTTTTGTTAAATGTATGTTACAATTATGTTTTACTTATCAACGTACCAAATGACCTATTATTTTCCACATCTACCCCAAAAAATAGGGAGAATAAATTTATTTCATTTTGTGATATTGCTATTTTACAAACATTATAAAACTTACAAATGTCAAAATGCAATATTCCGAAATGTCAAAAGTTCCAATATTCAATTATTAAAATTACAGATGTCAAATACTATATTACTAAATGTCAAAAGTTCAAATGTCAAAACTAATAAATGTCAGAAATTTAAAGTGTCAAATTGTGAACGTCAAATATTGCATTGTATTCATTTGTCACGTGGAACAATGTCCCCCCACAACACCAGTACGGACTTTAGCTAAAGGTGTATTGAGTTAAAAGTCAAGTCAATAAATTGTTTGTCATTGTTTATAATATTGTAGTAAAGGTGACCTGGTTATGTCTAATTGTTGGTTTAGGATGACGTTTGGATTGGTATTAGCTAGTCTACATATTTCTAGGGCTTCCAGAGCTGACATTTTTCTACCCTTATCACAACAGGAATGCAAGACTCTAAAATTGACTTTAGGGTCGAATTGGTGGTTTTCAACAAGGAGATGCTCTGCGAAATTAGACTCCGTTTTTTTGAGCCGCCAGCCACTAATATGCTCTGCAACTCTAATTTTGAATGATCGGCCAGTTTGGCCAACATATTTTTTATTACAGCTAGCACAAGTGAGTTCGTAAATGCCACTTTTTTGCTCAACTGGGACCTTGTCCTTATTGTTGCATAATAAGTTGTGTAGGTTGTGAGTACTATAAAATGCTGGCCTACATTCATTTTGGGGAGGAATTAGCGTGTATTAAATCAATAGCCATAAATAACGGCTACACACCCCAATTAATAGACGAAATGGTAACACAAAAAAGATCAAAGGCTGCTACTAAACTGGCATACGGGGGAGGTATGCCCACCAATTTGAATATGCAGGAGAAACGATGGGCTCGCATACCTTACATTGGTAATATCTCCTATAAGTGTGCCAGGAGTCTCTCAGAATGTAGGCCAGCATTTTATAGTACTCACAACCTACACAACTTATTATGCAACAATAAGGACAAGGTCCCAGTTGAGCAAAAAAGTGGCATTTACGAACTCACTTGTGCTAGCTGTAATAAAAAATATGTTGGCCAAACTGGCCGATCATTCAAAATTAGAGTTGCAGAGCATATTAGTGGCTGGCGGCTCAAAAAAACGGAGTCTAATTTCGCAGAGCATCTCCTTGTTGAAAACCACCAATACGACCCTAAAGTCAATTTTAGAGTCTTGCATTCCTGTTGTGATAAGGGTAGAAAAATGTCAGCTCTGGAAGCCCTAGAAATATGTAGACTAGCTAATACCAATCCAAACGTCATCCTAAACCAACAATTAGACATAACCAGGTCACCTTTACTACAATATTATAAACAATGACAAACAATTTATTGACTTGACTTTTAACTCAATACACCTTTAGCTAAAGTCCGTACTGGTGTTGTGGGGGGACATTGTTCCACGTGACAAATGAATACAATGCAATATTTGACGTTCACAATTTGACACTTTAAATTTCTGACATTTATTAGTTTTGACATTTGAACTTTTGACATTTAGTAATATAGTATTTACATCTGTAATTTTAATAATTGAATATTGGAACTTTTGACATTTCGGAATATTGCATTTTGACATTTGTAAGTTTTATAATGTTTGTAAAATAGCAATATCACAAAATGAAATAAATTTATTCTCCCTATTTTTTGGGGTAGATGTGGAAAATAATAGGTCATTTGGTACGTTGATAAGTAAAACATAATTGTAACATACATTTAACAAAAATATTTAAATTTGTAATTTCCCTAAATTTGGGGAAAATTTATAACCTGGTACCTCTTTTATATTCGTATACCTACACTAGAAAAATGTTATTGTTGGTGTGTTTTCGAGACAGTAATACCTTGACCTCCCATCTAGACCTTTGAAGATGCTGTAAAGCGAAACCGGTCAGGTTTATAATAATAAATATTGTGGAATAGTACAAGTGTCGTTTTCAATATGAACTACAAGAATTTTTATATTATGTTACTTGCTGCTACGGAACCGTTCATGGGCGAGTCCAACTCGCACTTGGCCGGTTTCTCCCTTTGGCTACGGAACCCTAAAAATAATAAGTCTAAAATGCATACATTTCGCTAGATGTATGCAAAAGAATTCATTTTTGAGGCAAAATTATTTAATAATCGACAAATCATACCAAAACTGGTTTCGTAGACTCGATCTTGAGGTAAACGTATTTTTATTTGGTAATACCAACTTATAAATTGAAACTCGCAATATTAATCCATTTTTTTTTGTTTAACGTGAGGGAAAATCCTCATGGATGTGTTGCCGGACTCCTACCGACTAAAAATCCTCACGTAACGCCCAACAGCCTATGGTCGGGAGCCCCGGGGAAGCCCTCGGAAGGATGTCCCAGGACTCGCAACAGACCTAAGGCCACCAATGCAGCCTCGCCCAGGGGGTGGTTCGGGTGCTATCCCGCGTCTTTGGGGGTTTCGGGTGTGATCCCGCTTCTATGGTGGGGCGTGCGTGAGTTGCTCACGTCACGCTGCCGTCATAAGCCTACTTCTGTAAGGACAGTGAGCGGCCCTCTCAACGTCTTTGCGACCCGCAGTTGAAATATTTCAAGCCGCCCATAAGGCCTTTAACTTAGCTTAATGATTGTCATTTTACTGACAACCGGGTTTCATTTCGAGTTTTCCTTTTCTGCGCAATGGATCTTTTTGCGAAATTGTTTTCTGTTTGTGTATTTTAAAATGTCCGTGAACATGTAGATGATGCTGCTGGCTTCTAATTTTAAGTTTCTTGCCAGGTTTTTCTTCACAGGCTTCGCTTTGACACACAGCTTTGCAATGCATTGTTTTGCTAGCCGCTATTTGTTCACGATGAACAAAAGAAAAATCTTGAGCTGGTTAAAATTGCTTTTATTTGGCTTCGTAGGTATGAAGTACAGCAAATATGGTGTGCAGTCTGTAGGCGTGACGGTTGTATGTGACTGAGTGTGTACTGTGTACGCCGTGCCAATCTTCCGCATTACCTTTGTCTGCCTTTGGTGAGTTGGAGCCTCGCTTAGTCTCCTGCGCCAGCGGCACACAGGCGCCCCCTCAACCTTCTTAATTCCCCTTTTTAAAAAAAAACAACCATGGCAGCAAAAAGGAAAAATAAAAGGGTATCCACAGCGGCATCGGCGTCCACACTTCAAGTGGACTTTTGCAACATCAGAGGCATGCGCGCGAACATCAACGTAGTCCACCACCATCTTGAAACTGCGAAGCCGACCCTTTTTTTCTTGACGGAGACGCAGATCTCATGCCCGGAAGATGCATCTGACTTAATGTACCCTGGCTACAAGCTGGAGTACCACTTTAGGCGGAAAGCCGGGGTGTGTATGTACGTCCGGGATGATGTCTGCTGTCGCCGTCTTACAAGCCTCGAAGACAGGGACCTGTCTACGTTATGGGCGCGCGTGGATCACGGGGGCCACACCCGGATCTACGCGTGCGTGTACAGGTCTCACAGCGGTAACACGGACACAGTTCGCCTTTATGACCACCTGCAGCAGTCGACTGACAGGGTGATTGAGCAGTGTCCCTCCGCGGAGATAGTGATTTTGGGAGATTTCAACGGTCATCATGTTGACTGGTTGGGCTCCCGGACCACCGACTTTGCGGGAAAAGCTGCTCACGAATTTGCCTTGACCTATGGGTTCTCCCAGCTGGTTAAATCCCATACAAGGATACCAGACAGGGAGAACGAGCATAGTGCATTGCTGGACCTCCTGCTGACAACGCGTCCGGACGGATACAGTGTTTCAGTGGATGCTCCGCTAGGATCGTCGGACCACTGTGTCGTTCGGACGCATGTGCCTCTCGCAAGGCCTGAACCACCTCGGCCCAAGGAGTGGCGACATGTGTGGCACTACAAGTCAGCAGACTGGGATGGACTGCGAGAGTTCTATGCGTCGTACCCGTGGTGGCGGCTTTGTTTTGCCTCAGAGGATCTGGATTCTTGTGCTATAGCAGTCGCTGAGGGGATCTTGGAGGGTATGGAATGCTACATTCCCAACCGCTGGATCCCTGTAGGTGCAAAAAAGCGACCGTGGTTCAATCGGCTCTGCAGAGAAGCTCTAATGCAGAAAGAATCTGCCTACAGAGCTTGGACCACGGCTCGTGCAAATTCAGATCCAAACATCTCTGAGGTAAAACGCAAATTAAATGCCGCCTCGAGGTCCAGTAAAAGAGCAATTGTCAAGGCCAAGTTCGATTTCGTCGGCAGAATTGGCGAACGGCTAGCAGGCTACCCTTCAGGAAGTCGTGAATTTTGGTCGCTTGCCAAAGCTGCCGAGGGAAACTTCTGTCGGTCAGGATTACCACCCTTGCTTAAACCCGACGGTAGTTTGGCCCAGAGTGCCAAGGAGAAAGCCGACCTTTTGGGTAATCTCTTTGCCTCTAACTCGACCATGAGCGACGGGGGTGCAATACCGCCGTGCATTCCGAGTTGTGGCACTTCCATGCCGGAAGTTAAATTTACACAGCGGAATGTCCGGCGGGAGCTTCAATCCCTGGACGTTCATAAGTCGAGTGGGCCAGACGGCATTCCCGCGGTGGTACTAAAGCATTGTGGTCCAGAGTTGTGTCCGGTACTTACACGTCTTTTCGCACTTTCCTATTCCATGCGACAAGTCCCGGCGTCGTGGAAGATCGCGTATGTACATCCTGTACCCAAGAAGGGTGACAGGACCGACCCGGCCAATTACAGGCCTATAGCCGTCACCTCCCTTTTATCCAAGGTGATGGAGCGTGTAATTAATACACAGCTCCTGGGGTACCTTGAGGAACACGACCTGCTCAGCGACCGGCAGTACGGTTTCCGTCACGGTCGCTCGACGGGCGATCTTCTTGTGTACCTAACACACCGATGGGCGGCGGCTATCGAGAGTAAGGGTGAGGCTCTAGCAGTGAGCCTCGACATCTCTAAAGCCTTTGACCGGGTCTGGCACCGTGGTCTTCTTACGAAATTGCCCTCATATGGACTACCTGAGAGATTATGCGGATGGGTGTCCAGCTTCTTGGCCGGTAGAAGCATCAGGGCCGTCGTTGACGGCAGCTGTTCAGACTGCATGGCCATAAACGCTGGAGTCCCGCAAGGCTCAGTGTTGTCCCCTACTCTGTTTCTGCTGCATATCAATGACATGTTGTCTATGGATGGCATTCATTGTTATGCGGACGACAGTACGGGGGACACTTGTTACACGGGCCGCCCCGGTATCTCTCGGGACACAGTAGAGGAAAATCGTGAACAGCTTGTGTCTGAAATCGAGGCTACTCTTACTAGAGTGTCCGATTGGGGTGGACAAAATCTTGTCCAGTTCAACCCTTCCAAGACACAAGCGTGTTTTTTCACCGCTAAGCAAACCCCAATTACTGTAGCGCCGCAATTTCAGGGCACATCTCTTTCCATCGCCAAAAGTATAGGGATCCTTGGCGTTGACATCTCCAGTGACGTTCAGTTCCGTAGTCATTTGGAGGACAAGGCTAAGCTGGCGTCCAAGAAGCTAGGTGTGCTCAACAGGGCGCGGTGGTACTTCACTGCGGCGCAAACACTGCTTCTCTATAAATCGCAAGTGCGGCCGCATATGGAGTACTGCTGTCACCTCTGGGCGGGAGCACCTGAATATCAGCTTCGTCCATTTGGCTCGGTGCAAAGACGAGCTGTAAGAATTGTCAACGATCCTGTACTTACAGCTGGTGTGGAACCTCTTCGCGACAGGAGAGACTTTGCCTCCTTATGCGTGTTCTACCGCCTGTACAATGGTATGTGCTCTGAGGAATTGTTTGATATGATGCCCACGGCTACGTTCTATCATCGCACCGCTCGCCACAGACAGGGAGTTCATCCTCACACTCTGCGTCCGGTGCGTTCCAGCACGGTTAGATCCGATAGGTGTTTTCTTCCACGCACGCTTAGGTTGTGGAATGACCTCCCTGCCTCGGTTTTCCCAAACGCCTACAGTATGGGGTTCTTCAAAAGGGGTCTTAGAAGGTTTTTACAGGGTCGGCAGCGCGAGTGTGGCACCTCTGGTGTTGCAAACGTTCATAGGCTGCGGTGACCACCGGTCCTTCTGGTGGGCCGTATGCTTGTCTGCCACCTTAGTGGTATAAAAAAAAAAAAAAAAAAAAAAAAATCCCGGGTATAAATTGAAACAGAAACTTATTATTTCTGAGGAAGGCAGAACCTAGGCCACGTTCCTGCAGAAGTCCTCAGGTTTGTACAGTGACCGAGTAAAATTATAACCTCGCACACATGTGGTACGCTAATCACTAGAGTTCAATCTTATGTCCAAGATGTGATAATTCTATTCCAAAAGAGCTTGTGACCTCATAGCAGGGCTATTTATACCCTTGCTATGGAATCCTCGAGAAACTTCCTTAAAAACCAGTTTTATAGTTCCTGTCTCAAACTTTAAAGAAAGAACCAAAGACTAACGTCCGCTTACTTGAGAGAGCTGTTGCCACAGCAAAAAACATGAATTGATATGGCGCTCTCACACGCTCAATGATGATTGACAAGCCCAAAACCAAATATTGACACACATCAAAAATAAATGTTACAACCACCCCCCCCCCCCCTTAATAATATTTCCTGCGGATATGACACGCTGGAAATACCCAATAAAGAAAACAGAAAAGTACTGACTAATAAACAAAGACAACCAGCTAGTCCTTCAACCCCAAGCTGACTGCTACCATTACAATAACAAAGAAAGATCCTCCTATACACCTAACTAGACACTGACTCGTGTACCGGATAGGCTGAGTAACTAGAGTCTAATGCCCTTCATAGAAAACGAATGCTCCCTTCACTCGCTGCTGATACCCTAACACTACCCAAGCTCTCAGGACATTGTAGAGTACTGAGGAGCAAATGAGAGAAAAACACTCGGTGCGGTGCACAGAGAAAATTACAACGTGACAATACAAGTCACGTATACACATAGAAATACAAACAAAAGATTAAAATAGTCTTACATAATGATCACATAGCACTGGTTTAATAAACTAGAGAAACAGTGCTATGTAGTTACGTTAGGTATTGGAGACGGCTCCTCCTGATACTTCAGGATGTCAATTTAATATTTATATAATATCATTTGTATTGACAAGCACCCCTATACAGTGTCATTTATTTAAATTTTTAATTACTTATTGTTTATTATATGTATTTGTATTGACTAGCACCCCTATACAGTGTGTCATTAGTATGTAAGTTATGAATTTTGTCATATGGGTTCGAATTGCCTGAAATAAATCATTTTTATTTATTTATTTATAATTTTCACGCGTACGAAGTCGCGGGCAACAGCTAGTGGAAGAATAAATAAAGAAAGTTGCGTGGACAATTAGAAAATTTGCAATAACTGTAACTGACTCGAACTGTTCAAAGTAGTGGTTTCTATTGCGATTTTGGATCGGGTCTTGGAAGTCGAAGCACCAAAATGGGACCGGGAACTCAGAACTCGGGATACCGATTTCTATATTTATATTTATGGTAGGAAAACGTCTGTCGGCTCAGCTAGTGTAAGATGTAAATTCACGGGCACGAACAACGCTATCTGATTCCAAAGTAACTTCTTCTTCTATCGTGTCAATGATTCCTCTTTTTTAAACAATTTTGGCATAAAACTCAGCCATCGCAACTGCTCTGTCGGTGGCGTTAATAAGGACGGCCTTAGAGCAAGATGTAGGACAAAGGGGACATGCGAGTAAGTGCGACATGGACTGCACGGAGGCGCCGCAGTCACATGCGGCTAAGCCCGGATCTCGCATTCCCCACCTGCACAGGTTTTGTCTGGACCGGCCGACCATAGTTCGTAAGCGGTTGAGAGATCTCCACACCGGCCATCGGAGGTCCAAAGTAACTAAATAACCTGCTTGTGTTATGGGTGTCATGTCAGACCCAGATACTTATTATACCTACTTTTAAATACATACATGAAATATAGATACATTGAAAAAATAATGATTGTTTCGGAGTTTGGGTGTTATCTATGTATAAATATGTATGTATTAAGACATTTATTTAGCAAACTAGCTGTTGCCCGCGACTTCGTACGCGTGAAAATTGTAACAATGCCAATTTGATTGCTTTCTGCTTAGCCCCTAGGATATGTAGCGTGATAATATATAGCCTATTTTAAGACCATACCCCTAGGTAATATTTGTGCAAAATTTTAATCAAATCCATTGAGTACTTTTTGAGATCCTTCCGGACAAAGCAAGGCAAACAGACAAACAGACAAACAGATAAACAGACAAACAGACAAAAATTTTTCAAACTATATTTTCGGCTTCGGTATCTAATGTTGAACACCCAGTGAGTATTTTTTTTTAAATATTTCCAATGTACAGTTTAGACTTTTCTATCATTTTATTATATGTATAGATAATAATGTACAATAATAATCTATCTATACATATAATAAAATGATAGAAAAGTCAAAACTGTACATTGGAAATATTAAAAAAAAAATACACGCTGGGTGTTCAACATAATATACCGGAGCCGAAAATATAGTTAGAAAAATTTTTGTCTGTTTGTCTGTTTGTCTGTTTATCTGTTTGTCTGTTTGCTTTGCTTTGTCCGGAAGGATCTCGAAAAGTACTCAATAGTTTTGGTTCAAATTTTGCACAAATATTACCTAGGGGTAGGGTGTTAAAATAGGCTATATATTATCACGCTTCATATCCTAGGGGCTAAGCAGAAAGCAATCAAATTGGCATTGTAACAATTTTCACGCGTACGAAGTCGCGGGCAACAGCTAGTAGTAAATAAAAATTGAACCTATCTTACCTTAAATTAAAAATAAAAGCAAAAAAAACTAATCATAATATATATAATACATACATACATAATTACATACATGCGTCGTAGAATTCCTCCGAATCATCGCCAACTGGAAACGTTCCCAGAAGGCTGGCAGCATTGCCACGTTGAATGGCAATGCTAATCCTTTGTGCAAGGAAATAGCCAGCCTTCTGGTCCCGCGAAGTGTCGACTAGCCGCTTGGACAAGTCTTTAAAAAAGAAGCGGGCACTTGGACCCCAAGGGCCTAACGTCTCAACCCCAAACGGCTCAAACATATCATCATCAATTAGATTACTATATTTTCGCCGTTTGAGGTTTTCTGCAGAAGCGGCAGCGGCCCCCGTACAACCCGCTGTGCTTGGAAGATGTGATGGCGCAAGGGTGTCGACGCATGTGGCGTCCCACACCAAAGGCCGACCCATCTTCCAAGGCAGCAACGACATACCGTCAGGTCTCTTGCCATCGTCACGCACCAGCCCGTTAGGTTCGCGTACTGCTGGTATGCCAGCGGTGACAAGAGCGCGACGGATTATGTCGTTAAGGTATGTATGTATTTAGAAATATATAAGTATGTCTATCTGTCGTCTAGAACCCGTAGCACAAGCTTATATGTTGTGTGATAATATCCACAAATCTTTATACATTTATTGTTAAAAATTACAGAGAAACATAAATATTACATATCTATATTTACACTATTACTATCTAAACTAAACCTAAATAAGGCCCCCGTGGCATTGTGCCCAAAAGACTAGCAGCATTCCCCCTTTGAATAGCAATACCTATTCGTTGAGCGAGAAAACTGCCAGCCCTTGGGTCACCAGTTGACTCCACAAGGCGCTTTTTCAAATTCTTGAAAAATTTTTGCGCATTGGGACCCCATGGACCTAGGGTTTCGACACCGACTGGACAAAAACGATACGATGAGTCGAGACCCTTATATTTATTAATTTTAATATTTTCAGCCGCTTCCGCTGCGGCACTGGCTTTTAATTTTGTTTTAGGAAGATGGGACGGGGCTAGAGTGTCAACACAAGTTGCATCCCACACCAGGACCCGACCCATCTCCCACGGTATCAAAGTTATACCATCCGGTCTCTTGCCATCGTCCCTGAAAACGCCGTTTGGCTCTAAGAGCGCAGGCACATTGGCGGTGGCAAGAGCACGGCGGATGATGTCATTCAGCGCAGCGTGGCGTGAGAAGCGGCCTGCGCTCTTTAAACATGAAAGACCATGATGCCCCAAAGTGTCAACGTTAAAACCGCAGGGGCATCGATGTGGAGCGCAAAGCGTGACGCCAAGTCTCAAACCAACTGAAATTCTTAGGATGTCCGGTTCCAAAAAAGTTCCGGTGTTGGCTATAGGGAAAGCTTTCAACCAATCACCGGATTCCTTTCTACTGAGCGCTAATAATCTGGCCCGATCCGGGCCTAGACTAGCATTTAAAAAGGAGTCAAAGGTTAATTTTGACATAGCGTCGTCCCAGCTCCGTTGTAAATTTGGATGGGTGGGTAAATTTTGACCCGGACAAGCCATTAGCCAAGCATTCTTGGCATCTGTAAGGCCAGTCGTCTCATAGTCTGTAAGACAGTTCGTCAGAATTTTACCTACGAGACTCGACGTGGCATGTACAGATGACAAAAAGGCTGGCAAAGCCACACTAGAAATTTTGCGGATCCCTAGCCCACTATATTTAATGGGAAGAGATGCCTGGGACCAAGATTGTTCGCTCAGTTGTATATTGAGAATTGATTCCAAAGAAGATTTGATTAACGAATCAATAGAAAATAAATGACTTTGATGTTTCCAAAAAGGACAACAGCGAAGCAAATAAATAGATTTGGGAACAAACATACAAAATTTCAGAATTGTGATTGCGTAATGAGAACTAATAGAATGTAGCCGATCTACATTGGATTCAAATTTTGAAATTTTTTGTGCTATTAATTCGGGAATAGCATCTTCAAATATAGGGGACCCTAGGAGGTAAAGATTCTCTCTGCTAACAATTTTAATATTCGGACATAGGGAATTGAATTTTTCAACGAGTTCCGAATTGATGTGATTATTATGAAAAAATAATTCACACTTATTAAAATTTAATTCCAAACCAATTAAATGAAATTTATTTTTAATTTCTATAAGATCTGACAGAACAGAATCTGCATCACCTCCAAGAGTCCCGTCATCTAAATACCAGACGTTAAATTTTGACTTTAAATTTTGGATGATTGGGTTAATGGCTAGGCTGAAAATGGCTGGTCCGAGGGGATCACCCTGCTGGCAACCGACTTCAGAAGAAAGTTCGTTGCATTTATACATTAATTTGGAAGGTTCGTAATAACAGTTAAGTAAATAGTTATAAATTTCAGGAACATTGCTTCTAATTTCTGACAGCAGGATGTCACGGTTTACCGAATTAAAAGCATTTTTCACATCAATTTTTAGCAAAACCTCACACTCACCTTTATTAAGGTAGGTGCGTAAGGCGTGGACCGCCGCCTCACACCCACCTTTGGTACCAAACCCTAATTGAGTCGGTTCAAATTTTTGTTGTAATTTTGACAAGATGTATCGGACAGAAATTTTGGATGCTAAACGCCTAAAAGTGGACCCAACAGCAATAGGACGGACTCCTCCGTCTTTTTTAGTGAGAGCAATGAGATTAGCTCCATAGATAACAGGAGCGATCTCAGGGTTAATGTTACCAGAGAGCATGAGGTTTACTAATTTTGTTAAACAACCGATGAGGTGCTTACCTGCATCACCCACACAGTGAGAGGTTAGGTCTTTTAGGTGTTGTGGAGAAAGACCATCAAGACCAGCTGCTGATCCGACTTTAAAAGCATTAATCGCACTCACTGTGTCCTTATCCTGTGCAAGTAAACACACATCGGGTGATGTAGGCGGGTCCAGAACGTAGTCCGAGACTGGAGCTAAGGGGTGTTTTGTCTGTAAAGACGTAAGGGTATCTGGTGTATCTGGAGACAGTACGGCACTTGAAAACAGGAGACGTGCGGCTCCTTTTAAATCTCCGTCGCTAACTTTTGCTTCTACAAGCTTGTTAACATCATAAATCTTTTTGTTATAATTTCCAGTAAAACAGCAATTTTGAGTCGGAAGTGTGGGGTTAGAACAATTATTTTTTATTTTTTGTGTGAGAGATATAGTCTCGTCACTAAATTTAGCATGTAATACTTTATAAGGAAATAGCAAAAGATTTTGCCAATTTTCAATGCTATTACTATCCAAACACTGCGTTATAAATTGAGACAAAAGTGTAGCGACAGAGATCCTGGCACCACGAGGAATTCGTTTAACTAAACTCACATTATTTTTTAAATTACTCAAAAGGTGATGAAAAGGCGTGCCAGAAGGGTTACTATCAGATGGAATAGAAGCATGAGGTTGTGCGAAATTATCTGAAAGTAACGTTGTTGAGTTTTGGCTGGGGCATTTATGTAATTTTGATATATGTATACGAAGTCCTCGAGCACTTTTAAAAGATTTTAAACAAATGGAACAAGAAAAAGTATAAAGTGACGTACCATCTTCCGATTGCGTCAAGCTTTGCATTTACTTATTAGTTATTATAAAACAGAAACTACAAAAACAAACACAAATAAAAATACAATAAAAATAATCTTGACGTTCGCGTTGACGCTCTGTCACCGGGCGCCGCCGGGCGTATGCGGAGGAGCCAGCAAAACCAGAAATAATTTTCAGCCTGAAAAATAACAAATATAATTAGATAAATCGCATTTAGACTTAAATATTACTTAAAACCAAGCCTTAGGTGGGCCAAAATTATATAATTGTTATTTAAAACAATTATATAATTTATGTTAGACCGGTTGACATAGTTGACGTTGACGTTTTTTATTTAAAGAAACGTCCTGACTCTCGAGACAAACATTTATGGTTTACACAAATATTTGTCTTCGGTGGGAATCGAACCCACGACCTCATGATCCGCAGTCCCACATTTTGACCTCTAGACCAACGAGTCAGTCAAAATAAGTATTTAGAAATATATAAATACAACCTGTACAAGGGGAGTAGACATAGCATGTTTGCCCTATGTATAATATCTGTCTGTCATATGTTACAGGGGGAGTTTGTATTCATAAACACCACTACAAAAGCAATCGGCTGTCACTATGGAACTAACACAAAACAATGAAATCATAATTTCAGACCCACACATACATATATCTTACAAATATTGTGTGTATAAGCGTGCTTCTTTCGGGGTACGCCTTGACAGACGGAAAAGTCTTGCTATAGCACTTCCCCTTCCGATGAAAGTCATCAATCGTGTTGCTCTTTAGATCGCGTATTTATTTTTAGTGTGGTAGGGTAGGGTAGTGTGGATGGTATGCCGGACTCCCACCGACTAAAAACCTCACGTAACGCCTAACAGCCTACGGTTGGGAGCCCCGGGTAAGCTCTCGGAAGAATGTCCCAGGACTACAGTTACCACTGCGGCTTCGCCTAGGGGGGGTTCGGGTGCTATCCCGCGTCTTTGGGGGTTTTTCGGATGTCATCCCGCTTCTTAGGGGAGGTACGTGTGTGAATCCCTCACGTCACGCTGTCGTCTAGGGATTGCTTTTTAAAGGACGGTGAGCAGCCTAGATGGTGTAGTACCTGTAATAAAAAGTCCGACAATATTTATTCAATGACTTATTATTGGGAAAATTGCTACGCTGGCAACATTGATGAGAAACACCTGTCATTGAACCGTTCTATAATTATCTCCGGGTGTTTCCAGTTTTATTACCGAGATGGCTATATACACACGTACATATTTATATAAATAATAATAAATTTAAATTTAGAAGGAGATGGTGTTTATGATATACAAATTACTGCACATAACTAGTTACAATAAATAAAACAAGTCATTATAAAGTGTATTTAGTTGTGTAAAAAGTGTTATTTTAACTGTAGTTAAAATAATTGTTATTTACGAAATGTGGGTTTTTATTTTCTTGATCGGAACCTGTTTTGGTAAGTTTTCCTGTTACAGCATTTTCCCTTAGATGGTATAAAACGATAATGCTTCTTACATATCGACGTAAGAAAACGTATTTGCTGTAAGTAGCAAAACCCCAACTTTTCACCAGAGCCAAAAAACTTTTAAAAAGTTAGAAAAAAAATCATATCTTTTTAATTATTAGTGACAGAGAGGTGATTTTTGGAACACAGTTTTTTTATTGGAATACGCATGAGCAGCAATGAAAATATTTTAGATAAAGTTATTAGAAGTAGGCTTTTTACTACTTACAGCAATTAGTGACTTCTATGGCGATTGTTAAGTTGTGTGTATTTACAGACATTAAAAAGCTGTACTTGAAATATTTAATGAATGACATACCATTAAAAAGATGTAAGACTGCTCTAAAAGTAATACTGATACCACTTAGTTGGTATAAATAAAGAATCATTTGTATTTGTGTTACAAGTTAAATGCTGTAAGTTTGTTATTTTGTTTAATATACTGATACATAAAATGTAGCTTGCTCTTTACGAACATACATAATAGCATTTCAATTATTATTTTAAGTAGAAACATAGAATATTAGACAAATGATATGCTTAACATAATGTAAGTATTTATGGGTCAATAAAGTAAGCCTATGATAGTCCACTGCTAGCCATAGGCCTCTCAATTAACGCTACAACACACGCCATGCGCCAAAAAGTCGAGTCGAGCTATGTCGAACTTTCTTGTTCTCGGATAGCATCTTTTCAAATTCTATCCTTTAGAGACACACCGAGCATAGCTCGTCATGGCTCGTAGCAGAACTTTAACCCTTAGAGCTCCTCGCGGCGACCGGTCGCCGCGAATAATAATTAAACTTTTCCGTAAAGCCCCGCGCGGCGACCGGTCGCCGCACCTACCCAGACGACTTTAAACTTAAATTTAGCCTCCTTACGTCCTACTTTTCTATGAACAGGTTTATTGCATGTGTAGTTTATAACATTTTCTTGTTTTTGGAATCTTATAAAATGACGTCAATGGGCCAGAATTTTTTACAAAAATCGAACAGTTGAAGTTGAGAGTGGATTGCGCATGGTTGGCGTGCGTTTGTGTAGTACGTGTGTGTTTCGTGTTTTTATTATAAATAATGTGTTTGCATTATTATTTATTATTATACACAGTAAAATAAACAATATATCAATAATCCGGTTGGTGTTTACAAAATCGTAAAATATGGTGTGGTGGTAGAGTAATAAAGGTTTTTTTGTGTTGAGTGCATGTGTACCAAGTGCGTGTGTGCGTGTGTGTTTTGTTTTTTTATTATAAATAATGTGTTTTCATTATTATTTATTATTATACACAGTAAAATAAACAATTTATCAATAATCCGGTTGCTGTTTGCAGAAATGTAAAATTTGGACTGGTAAGTGAGAAATAAATTTTTTTTTGGAAAATGAGAAATCTTTTTTCATTTTTAGGGTGGTGGAAATAGGTGCTTGCGATTATTGATTTTCGATATAAATTTTGTGTGGGTTGAAGGAGCTTGAAGGGTTAAGGCCATGGACCAGTCCGCCATAATTATGTGCCCGCATCTCGGCAGCACACGTTATCATTGGTAGAACGCACTGCCCACTGGTTGTAGACTTTTGTCTTCAGTCACTGCCGTATAGGCGAATTGAAAAACCGATGCAGTTTGCTGAATACTGCCCAGCCCAAGTGGATCCTTTTTTTTTCAAGTGTAATCTGCACAAAGTGTATTCCTGGAAAACCTGTTTGGGACCTGTGACGTAGAACATGACATGCTAATTCATCATGATGAATGAGCGAGCATGCCTTTCTTTATTCAGGTTATGCCAAGACCAACACGACAAAACGCTCTTAGACTGTGCAGCATCCCAACTCAAGCTGCGAGATTTGTTCGCCGTTTATATTCACTCCCCATCCATAAAATGTATTTGAGAGCGATGGTGATGAGCTTAGAGAATATTACATGTCCCGGTCTCATACCTCTGAGCAGTTCAATAAAATTAGTTGTCTGATCCTCCAGCTGGATGGTCGTGGCGGTCTTGTACAAGCACAACGACATTGCTGCAGTACATCCAGAACTGTTCAGGATTTGATAGAGTCGAGGCCATCTTGTAGTCCATAAAAGCCATATACGGTGACTTATGTTTTACTTCTTTATCTTCTGTACAATCTGCCGAACAGTTAAGATGTGGTCAACGGTACCGAAGTGTGTTCGAAACCGAGCTTGCTCCTTTGGCTGAAACTCTTCAAATTTTTCGGTGAGGTGGTTTGTGACTATTCTCGAGAAGAACTTGTGCTTAGGAGTGAGATGGTTTTTGTAGTTCTTTAGATAACAATTTTTTTTTTACTTGTTTATTTATTTATTCAAGTAAAATACAAATAGTATGGGCTACATAATTGTTACCTCGTAAAATATCGTTACATGAATTACTGCTGATGCTTAAAAAAGGAAAACCTGTGGCATAAGCATCAGCTGCCTTCCATCTACACAGTTTTATTATACAGTCAATACAAATTGACAATCTGCCCTGCGCAGTGCAATGTTACAGTTTAGAACCTTATTCAAGTACAATAAAATTAATTGATACGTGTTAAGTGTAGTTGTGCGTGTGAGTATGTGTGTGAGCGGGTTTACGTGAGCGCGTGTATTATATATGTGATATTCGTGAGTATACGCGTGTTTGTGTATGTGTATATCTGTGTATGAGGATGCCTTGTCAATAGAAATATTATGTGTGTTTCATACTGGAGGATGCAGGAGTGCTTCAGTTTCCTCATAAGAGAGGTTTCTTAGATAGTTGGTAAGTATTTTCTTACACTCGTGCTTTTTTTTTTTTTTTTTTTTTTTTGACGTGAGGGAAAATCCTCGTAGGATGCTATGCCGGACTCTTACCGACTAAAAAACCTCACGTAACGCCCAACAGCCTATGGTTGAGAGCCCCGGGTAAGCCCTCAGGAAGGATGTCCCGTGACTCCCAACAGACCTACGGCCGCCAATGCGGCCTCGCCCAGGGGGTGGTTCGGGTGCAATCCCGCGTCTATGGGGGGTTTCGGGTGTGACCCCGCTTCTAAGGGGGGGCGTGCGTGAGTGCTCACGTCACGCTGCCGTCATGGGCCTGCTTCTGTAAGGACGGTGAGCGGCCCTCTCACCGTCCTCAGACCCCCGGTCATGGAGGCCGATAGTCCTCAGCGAAGACACGTCGGCGGCGCCCAGGGCGCCGACTGCGGAACTCGGGTGGGAGAGTTCTCTCCCGCACCCGGCCCGCCGCCTCCTTCGCGAGCATGACCTGCTCGCAGAAACAGGCGGCGCAGTCCCACTTACTCCCGCTGGAGAGCATGGCTCGCACCATGGCCTCAAGCGAGAGAGTGTCCACGCCCAGACCCACTACGAGGACCTGTCGCTGTTGTGCCCACGCCGTGCACTCCACCAGCGTGTGGAGCGCCGTGTCATCGCTGCGGTCCTCGCAGTGCTGACATTCGGCCGTGGTTTCCCGGTGTTTTCGCCACAGATACCTACCGAAGCTACCGTGCCCGGCAAGCATCTGTGTCAACCGGTAGGAGAGAGCACCGTGTCTTCTCTCCAGCCACTCGTCCATGACCGGTCTGACGGCCGCGATTGTGGCGAATCCCCCCTTTGGTTGCTCAAGTCGCATCTTCCATGTCTCCAGGGTTTCCTGGTGGAGCAGGGTCCGCTGGGCCTCGATTTCTCGAGACGCAGGCCTTTGGCCCCGCTCCAGCGCCTCCTTGCGCCATCTGAACAGTGACGCAAGGGCTCTCGCTTCCAGGTCCCATGGAGGGGTCCCTGCTAGGAGACATGCCGCCTCACCGGAGATCGTGCGGTATCCTCTTATCACCCTGACGGCCATCACTCTCTGCGGGCTCATCAGTCTAGCCTCATTGCTGGCCGTCAGGGTCTCCGCCCATACGGGAGCCCCGTACAGGGCCATGCTTCGCACGATCCCAAGGTACCGCCTCCTGTAGGGAGCGTTGGGTCCCCTGATGTTGGGCATCAGCCGCGCGAGTGCGGCCGATGCTCCCCTCAGTTTTGGGACCAAACTTCGGAAATGATGTCCGAAGTTCCACCGGCCATCGAGTACGAGCCCCAGATACTTCATCGAGGGCTCGATGCCGATGCTGACGCCCCCCACCTGTAGGCTGGATCCCGCAGGTGGCCCCATCCGAGGTCCGTGGAAGCACAGAGCCTCGGATTTGTGAAGGGCGACCTCAAGACCCAGCCGCCGAATCCGACCCACGACCTGAGCAACCCCTGCCGTGGCCTTAAGTGCTGCGGCACGGTGCGTTGCTCCCCGCGCCGTAACGAGGGTGTCGTCGGCGTAACATGTTACGTCGACCCCTCTGAGCAACGGACCACGCAGCACCCAGTCGTAACCGATGTTCCACAGGAGCGGCCCTAAAACCGATCCCTGTGGAACACCGCACGACACATCTCGCCGACCCGGCCCTAGCCAGCTCGGGTAAGTTATGGCTCTCTCGGAGAGATAAGCCCCGACAATTCGACGGAGGTAGGGAGGCACTCCATGATAGATAAGCGCCTCCCTGACGCAGTTCCAGGGCAAGGTGTTGAATGCGTTAGCGATGTCGAGAGACACCGCCACCACCACCTCACCCTGTGAGACTGCTTCCTCCGTCAGGCCTCTAATGCGCATGATCGCGTCCACGGTGGAGCGTCCCTGACGGAAGCCAAACTGGCTATCCGCCAGATCAGGCCCCACGCGTGTGAGGTGCCCGACGAGGCGTTGTGCAATAATGCGCTCAAAGAGCTTGCACACCTCGTCGAGCAACACGATCGGCCGGTACCCTGATGGGGAATTTGCCGGCCGCCCCGCCTTTCGAATCAAGACCAGTTTCCCTGTCTTCCAGACCTTGGGAAACTGGCCTTTTTCGAGGCATGCGCTATAAAGACCCATAAGTCGAGGCCCAAGCTCCTCGAGAGCCAGGACCCATGCACGGCCTGGAATGCCGTCGGGTCCAGGGGCGGTGTTTCTACGGGATTTAAGCCGCAGGACAGCCGCCCCTAACTCACCCTCGGTGACTACGGGCACGTCGTTCTCGCTGTCTTCCGCGTTGGGCGCCTGAGACGGAGCCATGCGCGGAGGAACGTGTTCCTCCGCTATCGACGGGAACAAGGAGTCCAGGACCCCCTCCAGCCGCTCCGGCTGGAGACTCTGGGTTAGTGGGGGCGCCTTAGGGCGTAATTTGCCTCTTACCATGAGGTACGGGCGCCCCCACGGGTTCCGCTCCAGAGTCTCCATCAGCTCTTCGCTACCCAATTTTTTGGACCGCTTGATGGCGGTCTGGAGGGCCCTCTTGGCCTCCCTGTACCCATCGTAGAGCTCCGTCTCTCGGGCTGCCGCATCGTCTGGGCGGCGACGCCTTCGGCGAAACCTGGTGTACCGGCGGCGCGCGGTAACGCAATCCACGCGCAACTGCGCGATTTCCGGCGTCCACCAGTACACCTGTTTCCTCGCCGGTCTGGGCCTAGCCCTGGTCATCGCCGCATCGCAGATGTGCGACATGGCTCTCCCGAACCACTCCACCTCGGTATCAACATCGGCAGGCCTGTCCGCTGTCGGAATCCAGGACTGCACGATGGCCGCCTCCAGGAGAGCCTCCCGATCCAGGCGATGGAGTGCCCAACGCGGTTCCGGGGGATTCGCGATTGTTGGCGGCAGGTTAGGTGGAGGGGAGACGTCGAACCGAATATATCGGTGATCTGACGACGTCTCCTCCTCCTCCACCACGCGCCATCCCTGGACACGGCGGGCGAGCTCAAATAAAATAAAATAAAATAAAATAAAATTTATTCCCTTTGAAATTTTTAAAAAATTATTTAGGTTTGTCAAAATTTTTGTGACTCTACCGGGGGTTCGGAAATGCTACAGACTGAGAAGAACACCCCAAGAAACTCAGTCCGGTCCCTCTTATTCATCTTAGTATCTAATACAGTTTTTTTTTTAAATGTAGAAAGGAGCAATTCGTGTCACTGCCAGGCAGTCTTGTCTTCTAGAAAGTCTTTAATGCTATAATAAGCTTTCTGGCACAATTTAAGCTTTACTAGTTTTTTAAATTTATTAACTGACAAACCTGTTATGGCTGTCGGCAATGTATTGTACATTCGAATACAATTACCCGCAAAAGAATTGCTTATTTTATTAAGCCTAAATCTAGGTACAGCCAATTTATTCTTATTTCTTAAGTTTAGGTTATGGATATCACTATTTTTAATAAATTTACTGTTATTTTTATGAGTATATAATAAGTTTTCATATATGTACTGTGAATACACAGTAAGGATGTTGATATCCTTAAACTTTTCTCTTAATGACTCCCGAAACCCCATACCATAGATAGCCCGGCCAGCCCTTTTCTGCAACACAAAGATACATTCGATGTCGGCAGCGTTACCCCATAATAGTATGCCATAGGTCATGACACTGTGGAAGTAGCTAAAGTAGACAAGACGCGCTGTTCTAATGTCTGTCAGTTGTCGGATCTTTTTAACGGCATAGGCTGCAGAGCTCAGTCTGCCCGAGACTTTCTCGATATGAGGCCCCCACTGCAAGTTGGAGTCTAACTTTATGCCCAGAAATACAGTTTCATCGACCAATTCTACTTGATCATCCCTAATCCTAATACTGGTGTTAACGAGCCTAACATTTGGCAAGGTGAATCTTATACATTTTGTTTTAGTTTCGTTTAACAATAAATTATTAGCGTTAAACCAGTGGACTACCCTAGAGAGGGCATTGTTTACTTCGTCAAGATCGCGTTGTCCACGTTCAACTTTAAATATTAAAGATGTGTCATCAGCAAACAAAACTACCTCGTGATCGTCTCTTATAAGGTGAGGGAGATCATTTATGTACACTAAAAATAGAAAAGGTCCCAGAATTGAACCCTGAGGCACCCCCATTGTTACAGCAGAACCATTTGACTGTTTACCATTTATAACTACTCTCTGTACTCTATCTCTAAGGTAAGAACTAATTAAATCCAAGGCCGTCCCCCGGATTCCATAATGATCAAGTTTTTGAATTAAAGTCTGATGCTGGACACAATCGAAGGCCTTAGATAAGTCGCAGAATACACCATAAGCATCATACGACTCCTCCCAGGCCTCATATATACACTCTAACAATTTGATGCCAGCATCCGTGGTAGACCGACCTCGCGTGAAACCGAATTGTTTAGTATGGAATAGTTTATTTGTATTAAAATGATTTTGCATTTGATTAAGCATTACCTTTTCAAAGATTTTACTAAACGTGGGTAGTACAGAAATAGGACGAAAATTGGACGGATCTGAGGTGCTACCCGATTTAAACAGAGGAGTTATTTTACTAAACTTCATTAAGTCAGGAAACACACCACTATCAACACAATTATTAAATATTATTGATAATTCAGGGGCAACCATTTCAATTAACGAATTAACTAAATGTACAGAAATTCCCCAGAGGTCAGCAGTTTTCTTAATATTTAAAGATTTAAAAGTTTTTATGACAGTGTGTATACTAATTTTACTGAAGTTAAATATTTCATTACAGCAAGGAACATTTGCTTTTAACAAGGATTCTGCTATTGGGGTAGAAGAACCTAGGGCTCTGGTCAAATCTACTGGAATTCGAGAAAAAAATTGTTCAAATTCGTTAGCGACTTCGGCATCTGTTGTAATTATGTTACCATTTACTTTAAGTTTAAAATTATTATCATTCGATTTTGCTTGGCCTCTTTCTGCGTTAATTATTTTCCAAGTAGATTTAACTTTGTCTACACTATTGAGAATTTTATTACTTATATACTTTCTTTTGGCTGCTAAGCAGTCTGCTTTAAACTTTTTTGAATAAGTTTTAACATAATTTAGAAATTCATCTGTTCTATTAAGCTGTCTTTCTGAGTATAGTTCATACAGTTTTTGTCTACTTTTATGTATATCCTCAGTGGCCCATTCACTGAAGGCTGGCCTATCACCGATTGTGACTTCCTTAGACTTGAATACGGAGTTGAACTCATTGTAAAAGGAATCAAAAAATAACTTATACATTACATTTGGATCTAAGCCAGTGTCTAAAAATGGAAGTTTATTGCAAAGTCCAACTCGCATACGTTCCAAGCGGTCACTAGTTACTGGTCTACATAATATTTTACGTCTTTTAACTTTTTCTCTTGTGATCTTGAAAGATGCTATTTGCCCAGTATGATCTGATTTTATCTTATTTATAATACTCTTACTTTCTGGCAACATATCACTGTATATATTGTCCAGACAAGTAGCTGTTGTATCACAATATCTAGTAGGCTCTAAAAATAAGTTAGTGAGATTGTGTGATTTAAATAAATTTAAGATATCATTGGTCTGACGCGTATTTATAAGTATATTAACATTAAAATCACCGCACACTATTAGGTGTTTATTAGTTTTTCCAAGTTTAAATAGCACTTTATCCATTACTTCCTCAAACTCACAAAAGGGTGAGACTCCAGGTTTATATACGCATACTACTATGAATTGCTCCAATTCTACGCACGATATTTCAACTGTACACTCTACAGAGAGGGACACAACATCTTTCCGTTCCTTATATTTTAATTTCTTATTTAATAAAATCATCGAACCCCCCCGTGTTGTGTTGACCCTGCAGAACGCACTACCAACCCGGTGACTACTGAAACTGAACATGAGCTCATACTCCTTACGCATATGTTCTGTAAGACAAACAATTTCAATATTATCTGAGCTCATGAACAGCTCCAATTCAAACTCTTTGACCTGTGTTAATGTTGCAATATTATAATGCACCAGGCTGATGTAATTTACATTTTTTAATTTAGTTTTGTTCGGAGGACAGTTTCCGATAAAATTACGGTTTGCAATTAAATTTAACTCTATTAATTTACAATTTTGGCTAGAGGGTAATTCCTCTGTTGTCCCAGCAGTTAATTTAAATTACTTGGAACAGATTCCAAAGTCCTAAAACTACTCTGCTCAAATAAAGCAGTTTTGTCAGCCAAGTTTTTGGCTACAGAATATAAATAATTAAATAGCAAACTTGCTACTTGTCTTTTATAATATTTGGGTAGACAATACCTACCCTTGTGATTATTATAGACTATAAACTTGCTATGTGACAAATTTGTGTTAAATACAGAATTAAAGTCAATTATATTAAATTTATTATTATACTGACTTATTAAATTTAAACGTAAATTCATCTTATATCTAAATGAATTTTCCGAATCTGGCACACCTTTTATAAATGGAAGTGTGAACATTACAACTTGTATGACATTTAAGTTTAAGATGTAATTCATGTATAGGGACAAATCATCATTGCTAATTTTCCCCCTGTTTGCACAGAAAATTATTATTTTACTGTTAGCTTCAAATTTATATTCTAATATCTTTTGCATAATACCACTTAATGAAGCACCCGGATAGCAATTATTAATAACCGAGTAATAACTTGAATTTGAGTTTTGTTTTAAAAATGAACTTAGATTGGTACCAATATCATCACTAAATACAATTAATTTAGTACAACTATTACTATTATTTACACTGTCACACAATATATCCACTGATGTACTGGGCGAGCATGTGATAATGGGAGCTAGGGGCTCAGCGGTAACCGGTTCGCCCTGGGCCTCCACCGGCTCAATTGCTTTAGGGCAATTAATATTGCATAAGTGGTCATTTAGGAAACAATTAAGGCGCTCAGTGTTATCATTTGATGTTTTGAGTACCTTGTCTATTGTTAAAGAACATTTAGTAAAGTCCTTAAGGGACCATTCATATTTTTTAGTCATATATTGTAGCTCAAATTGCAAACTTTGTATTTTTGACTCTAATTTTTGTGTGTCAGTGCAATATTTTAAATGGCTTTGTTCTAGTTCTAACATTGACAATTTAGCTTGTTCTCTAAATTTTAAACAAGAACCTATATTTTTACACTTCTTGATTAACATTTTATGGAATTTTAATTGCTTTTTTGATTTTTGTATGAACTTTTTAATTTTTAGATATTTTTTTAGTTTATTTCTGCTGCAAAACAAAACCGACTTGTCCTGTTGATATGGACTGTCACCTGTAAGATCTATAGTAGTCAAGTCCAGGTTTTGAGAATTTGCAGAAGGAATAAACTGCGGGATACCACTCATTAACTCACTAAAAAGATTATCGGTTTGTTGGGCAGTAACTTTCTCAGCAGCTTCTTCCAGGTGTGAGATCTGTCCCTGGGCATCCCTTAGCTCCTGTTCCAGAAAGGTAGTCCTCCTCAAGGTTTTCTCATACTCGTCACTGCACTCTTGGAACCTATCTACAATTGACTGAAGGTGGTCCCGCTCCGCAACAATGTCATCATAACTAACATGAAGTCTTGATAATTCGCATTTTAATTTTTTTGTGTCATTCAGAGCGTTTATCAATAGATTTTCATTTTCCTCTCTTTCCTTTTCCAACTGTACACAGAGCTCCGTTTTAGATTTAAGCTCCAGCAACACCAACTGAAGTTTGGGCTCTTCCTGCTGGCGGCCGAGAGCTCTGCGACTACGGGTATTCATATTATTAATAAGTAAGTGCAATTAAACGCGAATTAAATGATAGAGCTCCTTGTACAGTTTATGGTAAGAAGTAACAAGGTTATGTACCGGCAATAAATTATACTTAATATTGTTATGTACTTACGCAAATACACCAACCGTCGTCAACGTCGAGTAAACGCTTATACAAGTATAATAATTCTACTCACGAGAAACAGTCGATTTATTATGTATTTACGTGAAAAAGAAAAGATTTAACATTCGAAAAAAACGGGTACCTGACTCGTCACTTCTTACACCAAAATACACGGACAGAACACTTTTATTATATTAATCTGACTATTTTAGGACACTATTAATGCGATGATAATGGTTTTAATTGGTTTAAAATTGTTTAAATACTAAATAACTAATTAATTTTAAAAATATTTTCAGAGAGCTAAAATTTTTGACAGTTCGATAGTGTTGCCAGACTCGGAAAGGGGTCGCAAACGAAACGTCTATGACCGAGCTGAGCCCCCGCCGCGTCCAGGTTGCGACATTCCCCCGGTTCAGGATGACTAGGCCACGTGTAGTGACCCAGTCCTCCAGTATCCTCCCCCTGCCTCTGGTTTCCCGGGAGCCCCAAGCCTGCGACCAGGCATTGAAGTCTCCCAGGACCAGGACAGGGCGAGGCCGGCATGCAGCGAGAACGACGTCCAGCTCAGGGAGCCATAGCTCAAACTGATGCTGGTCGAGGCTCGGCGAGACGTAAACGGCCACGACAGCCACACCCTCATATTCCGCCGCGACGCAACCCGGGCCCCTAGCAATAAGCGCTAGGCGCGAGTCGTCCGCGCCGGTCCCCCCAAAGATGGTCGCCATGCCGTCCAGATCCACCGGGCTTCCCGGGTGAACCCAGTACGGCTCAGCGACGACGACAATATTAATGGACCACTGCCTGATGCTCTGGTACAGAAGGTCCTGAGCACCAGTGCAGTGGTTCAGATTCACCTGCAGGATGCGGATATGGGTGTCCATTAATGGACGTCCATATCCGCACCCTGCCGCGAACGTGCACCCACACCCTCACCCCTCCGTGCGGACGGACGGGGCTTCGGCCTTGAGGCAGCGCAGGTCTTACTGCCCGCCCGGTGGTTTGCCTCCTTGCCCTCCGCCACGCATTTAAAACAGCGTGGCGGAGCGTCACAGGCAAGGGCCGTGTGACCGGGCTGACTACAGCGGAAGCACCGATCGCCCACGGTGACTTCCGCCGTACACTGCACTCCTACATGCCCCACGACCAGGCACCTATAGCACCTGTCTTCGCGGGGCTGCAGGAGATGCACCTGCGCCCTCAGGAAGCCTCCAATAAGGAGGCTCCGTCCGTCCGCCACTTTCTGGGCCGCCGCGACGGGACAGCTCACGACCGCCGACCCGTGACCAGTGGGGCCAAAGCGGATTTCGAATGACCTCACCTGATCACGGGGGCAGCCACTCGCCTCCACGACGGCGGAGATTATCTCCTCCGTCGTGGCCGCGTCATCCAGACCCGAAATGCGCAGACTCGCGCATTTGTTGGGTCTGGTGACGCGGACGTCACCCTTGTCCAGCGACTCCCGCAGCTTTGCCGCTAAGGCATCTGCTTTGGGGCCGCTGGTGGCGCCGGAGACCTCGAGGAGGCGCGCTCCGGTGCGCGTCACCTTGCACCGGAGCCCCCCCTCAATCTCGAGGGCCTTGAGGTCTACTGAGGCTTTCGCCTGCCTCAGTACCTCGGCGTACCCCACGCCCTTCGCCTTGCCTTCTGTCGTCACCGTAATGACGACGGCAGTGGAGCGAGGAGCGCGGAGCCTCTTCGGCGCCTTCGCCGCGGCGGCCTTTGCCGCTTTTGCGGCGACCTTTGCCGCCTTCTTGGCGGCCTTCGCCGCCTTTTTGGCGGCCTTAGCCGCCTTCTTCTTTGCTCCTGCCACCTCCCAGATCCCCTCTCTAGAGGGAGTCTGGGGTGCGGCGGGAGCGCTGGCTGTGCTGGTGGAGGCGGGGTTGCCACCTCCACCAGGTGCCGTCTTCTTGGGGGCGGAGGCCTTCCGCTGGAGACCGGGAGCCCCACTGGGTGCAGCCGTCGTCGCGTACGACGTGACGGCGGGTGCCGCCAGCGGCGGGCGGTATGCCCGGTCCTCGAGGACGCCGAGGCGGCGCTCGATGGTCTCCAGCAGTTGGACCGTCGTCGGGGTCGCCTTAGGTGCACGGGGAGCGGGGGTTTTAACACCCCGAGCCTCCCCGGCCCCCTGGACGAGCTGCGTAAGCTTGCCGATTTCCTCCCGCATCAGCTCTTGCTGCTTGCGGGAGTCGGCAAGCTCCTTCTCCAGGCTCGCAACCCGAGCCCGGAGCTTCCCCTCCTCGCTGGAGACGCTCCTCTCAAGGAGCTCCTCCAGCGCCTTCGTCGCCCCTGTGACGGCTTCCGTCACAACCTTCTTTTTGCCCGCAACATTCTTGGCGCCCTTTACGGCGCCAGTAATGCGGGCAAAAGCCGCCAATATTTCCTTCGCCGCCGGCACCTCCGTGACCCTCCCGCTTGGCAGCGGGGGCACAATCGCCGGCGGCTCTGCCACCCTCCCTCTCGCTCTGTAGAGGTCGGCTTTCCGACCTCTACCCGCGGTGGTAGCAGCTACCTTCCTAGGAAGGCTACCTTCCTCCTCGCTGCTGGAAGATTCGGACCCAGGCCGACGGAACAGGCTTTTGCCTGGTCCGCTTGACCTAGGTCGCTTCCGCCTCGCTTCTTCGGCATGGAGACCGAGGGTATCCTCGGTCTCGGTACCCATATCAACTGCCGACTCCATCTCGGAGCCGGCACGGGTTGACGCGACCTCCGCGTCACTGGGGGTGGTTTTGAGGCACACCCCTGGGCCTGAACTATGGTGACCCCTCCCATATACCACCTGGGATGAACCCTGGCGGGGGTCGACATGCCGAGACATGCCAAGCGATTCCCCGGACACTGTCCGGGTGCGCTCCTGGGTAGTTACATTCGTAGTGTTTTGCTCCATAGTTGTTTTTTGCGTTTAGCGTCCGCCGACGTAAGGTTGGGAGTGGGGAAGTTGGGAAAGGATGTGAGGATGGGAAGGGTGGGAAGGTGGGAGTGACGCCCTAGGCACTGAGTTCCCCCCAGCGATGCAACAAATAGCCGGGCGTCAGAGCGTGAGTTTCGGGGTAATTTTTTAAAGAGGTTTTCTTCCTCGCAACTCCAAAGAGCCACCGTGCCCGTCTGTTGCCAGACGGGGTTACGGCTCGGCCGAACGATGGTTCCTATGGAACCGTGTACTTCGCCACTGATCACTCAGTGGCGAAGTACTCGTCGCCCTGGGAGTTCTCCACTAAGTACGCTCTGCATAACAGAGCGTATGTGGAGAACTCCAAACCGGCCATAAAGCCCCCCCCCTCCTTGGTGGACTATTGGCCGTGGGCGACGACGTGCGCCTCAGGCGAAGTCCACATCGTCGTCCACGTTACCAGGATGCACCACGTGGAGGTTGTCCTACCCAGCACCCCTTACACTCGTGCTTAGTTTTACTATAAACTATAAGATTTTTGCTAAGACTATTGTATAAATAGCGTCCAAGAAAAGGGTAACCTTTGAGCAAAAGCAGTTCTGTAAGTTTTAGTAACGGGAATTTTGTGTCTACGGATGCTGCGTGTCTGTGTGTGTTGTGTTGTTAAGGAGTGTTCTGCTGTATGGTTGGTGTGTTGCTTTAATGTTATTTGTAGAATAAAGATTTGGCGAACTGTAAGTACCTCACAATACTCATAAAGGGTTTTCGTAGGAAAGCGATAGGGTTTATGTGTGCAAACTTTAAGGACTGCTCTTTGTGCTCGCTCAAGTTCAATAAAGCAGTTCTTTGCTGCCCCTCCCCAAGAGGAGATGCAATAACATAGTATGGATTGGCAAAGCGCGAAGTATACCATTTTTATAGTATTAGCATCAGCAACATGTCTCAAATGTTTGAACACATAAATTAGTTTACGTATCCTGCCACACAACTTTCTGATATGGGGGTAGAAGGAAAGATTGTCATCTAGTATGACACCTAGGTAACGAGTGGTAGATGTCTTTGCTATAACTGAGCAACTGCAATCACCACTGCAGTCTTCCTGGTTGTGTACAAAAATGCTCAAGCCTTGTGTTGGATCTTCCGCTGAGTTTCTTATTTTGTAAGCCATTGTTGTAGTTTTTTCAATATTCAAGGTAAGTCTGTTTGTGGTTAGCCATTGTGTTATTTTATTGAAACCTAGTTGTGCCACCTGATTACACTTCCTCCCAAGTTCGAGATTTAAAATTTAACGCCGTATCGTCAGCAAAGGCAATAATTTCACCCTCGTCTAGGCCCTAGACCAGGGTGAAATCCCCTAGAATAGCCCTAGACTCTAGGGCAAGCTTGCACATGTCATATACGTACACCAGGAACAGCGTAGGCCCAAGAATGCTACCCTGTGGAACACCGTAGAGCACAGGGAGCTCCTGGCTTAAGTGTTCACCCACTTTAGTGCACTGGGTTCGATTTGTCAGGTAACTCTGAAACAGTTTTAGTTGGTTTCCCCGGAAGCCCAGTTTTTCTAGCTTGTTGCAGAGCCTTGGGACAGAGACGGTGTCAAATGCCTTAGTTAAGTCGAGGAAGATGGCTAGATATTTTTCCCTTTCATCCAGTGCTTCAACTATACTATTTGTAAGCTCCAGAACAGCGTCATCTGTTGATCTAGAATTACGAAAACCATACTGTCTCTCAGATAGGAGGTAGTTCGCCTCAAGAAAATCTTTGAGTCTCTTATTCATAATGCGCTCTAATATTTTTGAGAGAGCAGGTAGCACAGATATAGGTCTGTAATTTTGTACATTCTGTTTGTCTCCTTTTTTGTGTATGGGATGGACAAGAGCCTTTTTAAAAAGATTTGGAAAAACTCCGGAGTTAATACTTAAATTTAATATGTATGTGAGAGGTGGAATGAGTATGTTTCTAAATTGTTTTATAACATACGAAGGAATTCCATCAATACCAATAGCACAGTCAGATCGTAATGACATAATCAGTTGCTCCACTTCAGCTTCACCGGTTTCGAGAAAAAAATGACTTTCCTGTTGAAGGATTGGTATTGGATTGGTGAGTCCCTTTGCCAGGGACTCACCTGACTAAACCAAACCAAAATGTCATCTAAATCGCTGCAGCGATTCAGGCGTGAAAGCGTAACAGACAGACAAACAGATAGACAGAGCTCTTTCGCATTTAATTTAGTATTAGTAGGGATGAAAGAAACCCAGCATGAAAACTATTCATTTTCGAATTTATTTATTACTTGACTGTGGCATACTCTCAAGCCAAGAAAGCCCAAGAATAAGAGAGAAATTAACTGTGTCTCTAATGTAAGCTTAGCTTAGAAAGGTCACTAAAACAGGTTTGACAACATATGATTATTACAATCATATCAAGTTTAATTTTGTTTTTTTTTTTTTATATTTAGCTCGCCGAATTGACGTCGCCACCAGCCTTAGACCATATATCACGGGACTAGCCTTTTGTGAACCATCGCATACAAAAATATTCTGCTAGTCATAGCGGGTGAAGGGGGAACACAAACACATATAAAATTTCATTATCTATCTATCTATACTTATAATAAGACTGTTGAGGGTCGAGAGTCTGTACATGGAAGATAATTTGAAAATTTTAATTGGGGGGCGTTCTCTAATCGATACTGAAGCCGAAAATGTAATTTAAACTTTTCATGTCCGATCTTTCGAGTCTCTCTTTTCGCAAACCTTATGTGACGTAAACGAAGTTGCGAGGGTCAGCTAGTACTTAGGTATTATAAAATTGTTGAGGGTCGAGTGTCTGTACATGGAAGATATTTTGAAAATTTTAATTGCAGGGCGTTTTCTAATTGATACTGAAGCCGAAAATGTAATTTAAACTTTTCATGTCTGTCTGTCTGTCTGTCCGTCTGTCTGTCTGTCTGTCTGTATCCCGAATAAGTATCACGCCAAAACTACCGAACCGATTTGAATGAAACTTGGTACAATCAGAGCTTATAATCCGAGGAAGGTTCTAGGATACTTTTGATCCCGATATTTTCCGCGGTCCCTTGGGAGAGGGGATGAAGACGAAAGAGCTTTTTAGTTGTAACTTCTAAATGCGTGGTTTGATTCTAAAACCTTTTTCAGTGTTATAAAGGAAATACTCAAAGGATTGTTTCACACAAGTTTCAATGTTGAGAGTTTTTTAATTCAGGAATTAGAGACATCTCAACTTTCGCAAAACCTAGAATTCAAGGGTTCCGTTGAATGTGAGGGGAAATCTAAACGGGCGTGTTGGCTTAATCACAAAAGAGCTTAATGATTAAGGCTATTGTAAAATAATTCAGTCCGCGCCGAAGGCGGGGACTGAATTGTTTTAAAATAGACTTAATCGTTAAGCTCTTTTATGATTAAGCAAACAGGTCCGTTTCTCACGCTGCTTGATGAGTCTGATGAAGAAGTAACTCTCCTTTCGAAAACCTTTTGTGACGTAAACGAAGTTGCGAGGGTCAGCTAGTACTTATAATAAGACTGTAGAGGGTCGAGAGTCTGTACATGGAAGATAATTTAAAAAATTTATTTGGGGGGCGTTCTCTAATCGATACTGAAGCCGAAATTGCAATTTAAACTTTTCATGTTTGTCTGTCTGTCTGTCTGTATCCCTAATAAGTATCACGCTGAAACTACTGAACCGATTTCAGTGATATTTGGTACATTCCGAGCTTATAGTCCGAGGAAGGTTCTAGGATACTTTTGATCTCGATGTTTGGCGCGGTTCCTGCGGGAAAGGGGATGAAAGATAAAATAGTTTTTCGGTTGTAATTTCTCAACGCGTGATGCGATTTCAAATATTTTTTTAGTATTGGAAAAAGAGTACTTTAAGGATTGTTCCACCTAAGTTCCAAGGTTAAGGTTTATGTGGTTCAGAAATTAGAGGCATCTCAACTTTCACCAAACCTAGAATTCAAGAGATCCTTTGAATGAGAGGGTAAATCTAAACGGGCGTGTTGGCTTAATCATAAAAGAGCTTAATTATTAAGGCTGTTGTAAAATAATTCAGTCCGCCCCGAAGGCGTGGACTGAATTGTGTTAGAATAGCCTTAATCTTTAAGCTCTTTTATGATTAAGCAAACAGGGCCGTTTCACACGGTGCTTGATGAGTCTGATGAAGAATTACCTCTCTTTTCGTACACCTTATGTGACGTAAACGAAGTTGCGAGGGTCAGCTAGTACTTATAATAAAACTGTAGAGGGTCGAGAGTCTGTACCTGGAAGATATTTAGAAAATTTTAATCGGAGGGCGTTCTCTAATCGATACTGGAGCCGAAAATGTAATTTAAACTTTTCATGTCTGTCTGTCTGTCTATCTGTTTGTCACGCAAGTATCACGCCGAAACTACTGAACGGATTTAAATGATACTTGGTACACTTGGAGCTTATAGTTCGAGGAAGGTTCTAGGATACTTTTGATCCCGAAGTTTTGCACGGTTCCTGCGGGAGCGGGCATGAAAGATAAATTGGTTTTTCAGTTGTAATTTCTTAACGTGTGATGCGATTTCAAAACTTTTTAGTGTTCTAAAGGGAGTACTTTGAGAATTGTTTCTTGCAAGTTTCAATGTTGAGAGTTTTGTAGTTCAGGAATTAGAGGCATCTCAACTTTCGCAAAACCTAAAATTCAAGGTTTCCTTTGATTGTGAGGGTAAGTCTAAACGGGCGTGTTGGCTTTATCATAAAAGAGCTTAATGATTAAGGCTATTGTAAAATAATTCAACAATTCAAACAATTCAGTCCGCGCCGAAGGCGTGGACTGAATTGTTTTAGAATAGCCTTAAACTTTGAGCTCTTGGATGATTAAGCAAACAGGGCCGTTTCACACGCTGCTTGATAAGTCTAATGAAGAAGTGCAAACGAACGAAGTGAAAAAGTCCTTTTGCAAACCTTATGAGACGTAGACGAAGTTGCGAGGGTCAGCTAGTCTATACATATAATAAAACTGTAGAGGGTCGCGAGTCTGTACATGGAAGATATTTTGAAAATTTTAATTGGAGGGTGTTCTCTAATCGATACTGAAGCCGAAAATGTAATTTAAACTTTTCATTTCTGTCTGTCTGTCTGTCTGTCTGCCTGTCTGTCTGTATCCCGAATAAGTATCACGCCGAAACTACTGAACCGATTTGAATGATACTTGGTACACTTGCAGCTTATAATCCGAAGAAGGTTCTAGGATACTTTTGATCCCGAAGATTTGCGCGGTTCCTGCGGAAGAGGGGATGAAAGATAAAATGGTTTTTCAGTTGTAATTTCTCAACGCGTGATGCAATTCCAAAATTTTTCAGTGTTATAAAGGGAGTACTTTAAGAATTGTTTCACACAAGTTTCAATATTGAGGGTTTTGTAGTTCAGGAATTAGAGGCATCTAGACTTTCGCAAAACTTATAATTCAAGGTTTCCTTTGATTGTGAGGGTAATTCTAAACGGGCGTGTTGGCTTCTAAAGGGCCGTTTCACACGCTGCTTGATGAGTCTGATAAAGAAGTACCTCTCCTTTCGCAAACCTTATGTGACGTAAACGAAGTTGCGCGGGTCAGCTAGTAGATATTAAAAATGTATTAATCGACAAACGCGTAGGTAATGGCTGTTGTGTGTTTATTTTTATTGTACAGTCAACTACAATGAAATGTACAAGTTTAATCATATAAAATGATGTACTGATGTACAGTGCTTTTTTTAAAGCCAATAGACCAAATGATCTAGCAAGGAATGCTTAAAAAGTAAGGCGGATCCTGTGGTTAGATGATCTAAGCCACCAGCCTGATGGAAAGCCGTGGCGCATCTAGCGATTTGGGGCCACTTTCGTCCTCAAGTTGGCGGCATTGTGATGTGCCTCTTCACGCTCTTCTTTAAGAAACTGGGATTGTTTCCTCATCTTAATGAGGGAAACACGTGTGCCAACAGGTCGTTCCATGTTTTATAGTTCGACAGAGGAACGATCTTCTGAAACGCTGAGTTCTGGCGATGATTCTCTCCACTGTGTATGAGCCCTTTATGTCAGTAGTTCCATTGATCAGTACCATTGATGGTACTACTGACACACTTCTACGTTACTAGTACCATTGATGGTACTACTGACACACTTATACGTTACTAGTACTATTACTAAAAAATACAATATATTCCATCCCGTGTTTACTCGCTGAAGTGCCGTTGATGGTACTACTGACAATATAATTACATAGTTAAGTAGTGATTTAATTATCATATAGCAAATGGAGATAAAAAAAAACAAATGAAGAACGGCAAAACAAATGAAGATCGACAAAACAAATGAAGATCAACAAAACAAATGACAGTCGGATAGACAAATGAAGATCGGCAAAACAAATGAAGATCGACAAAACAAACAAAGATCAACAAAACAAATGACGGTCGGATAAACATGACGGCGCGTTGACAGTGAAACGAGAGTGACACCTGCCATTTGTAAGGTTTCGTTGTCTTTGCCTAGATTTTTGCAATAGCAATGAAGGTAGATTCAATAATGAGCGGCAACGCCATTTTGTGGGGCTCGGCGGCGGCGTAAACTAGCCGTCGGTAGATAGAAACGTGAAAGTAAACGGGCAATGGGGAACATTGTTAGCGGTGGAAGGTGAGCGTTATGCGCATTGTAAAAGGTGGCCACCTCAAACCTGCTTGTATGGGTTGCAAGCCCCAGACACTGTTGCCATGTTCCTCCTTGTGCCACGCGGTTATAGGTTTAGTAGTGTTTAATTAAGTAAGTGTACCGTGACATGTTCATAATGGTTATCTGGTGATTGCTTTGTCCGTTACTCGTCCAAATACCCACGTGGCAAGCTTTGGCCGATCCTAACCTAACCGTGGAATCGCCTACAAACAAATGAAGATCGGCAAAACAAATGACGGTTGGATAAACATATGCAGATCAATAAAACAAAAGACTAAGCAATTTGATAAGAGCAAAAAATACTTGCAGTCATATTTTGTAATCTAAATGCGATTGCCATTAAAAAAATGGTGCAAGCAAATCTTGACCTTAATGACACTTATCCAAAAATCTGCTTTTAGACGTTTATAGATATCACTGATCACGAATATATAAAAAATTAATACATATTATGCATGCTCATAAGGTCGAAATTTGCTTGCAACCATTTTTTGTGATCTAGATGCTTTAACCATTCAAAAAAATAGGTGCAAGCAATTCTCGACCTTATGAACATGCATAATTTTTATTTAATTTTTACATATTCGTGATCAGTGATGTCTAAAAACGACTATAAGCACATTTATAGAGAAGTGTCATAAAGGTCGAAATTTGCTTGAACCTGTTTTTTTAACGGCAATCGCATCTAGATTACAAAATATGGCTGCAAGTAATTTTTGACCATATCAACTTGCGAAGTCTTTTGTTTTATTGATTTGCATATGTTTATCAGACCGTCATTTATTTTGTTGATCTTAGTTAGTTAGTTATTCTTTATTGCAACACCGAAATACATTTTATAAACATTTGTAATGTTACACATAATTGGTTTTACAATTGGCGGCCTTATCGCACAGAGGCAATTTCTTACAGGCAACCTTAGGATGGAGATTTTGTTACTTTGTCTATACTAATATTATAAAGAGGTAAAGTTTGTGTGTTTGTTAAATTGTAAGGGGTAATCTCGGGATTTACTAAACCGATTTTAAAAATTCTTTCACCAATAGAAAGCTACGTTATTGTGGAGTGTCATAGGCTATATAGCATCACGCTACAACGAATAGGAGCGGAGCAGTAATAGACTCTTGATTTGTTTTGCCAATCATCATTTGTTTATCCGACCGTCATTTGTTTTCCGATCTTCATTTGTTTATCCGACCGTCATTTGTTTTGTCGATCTTTATTTGTTTTGTCGACCTTCATTTGTTTTGTCGATCTTCATTTGTTTTGCCGATCTTTATTTGTTTTGCCAATCTTCATTTGTTTATCCGACCGTCATTTGTTTTGTCGATCTTCATTTGTTGTGTCGATCTTCATTTGTTTTGTCGATCTTCATTTGTTTTGCCGTTCTTCATTTTTTATTGATCTCCATTTGCTATATGATAATAAAATCACTACTTAACTATGTAATTATATTGGCAGTAGTACCATCAATGGCACTACAGCGAGTAAACACGGGATGACTATATTGTATTTTTTTTAATGGTACTAGTAACGTATAAGTGTGTCAGTAGTACCATCAATGGTACTGATCAATGGAACTACTGACAGTCATCTCTGCCCGGCACGCGTTGTTCGGGATCGGAAAGGAGATGGTGGGATCAGGTTGAAGAGATCTTCAGATTCTTCTATCTTGTTATGATATTTTCATTAATTTGTCACTGCTCGCTTTAGGGTACCGTACCCAAAGGGTAATTAACAAGCAATTACTTAATTATTAAGAAAACAAAAAACCCGACTGCAAAGTAAAAATACAACTGAGAAGGTTTTTGACATTTGACAATAACTATGAAAAAAACCTCGCATATCAAAATCCGACAAGCCGTTCAAGCAGTAGGGCGTGACAAAGAAATGAACATACATACATACATAGTCTCGAAAAACATTACCCTCCTTTCTTCGGCAGTCGGGTAAAAAGGAGACCCTATTCATGAGACTTCACCGTCCGACCGTCTGTCTGATCGTCATGAGGCTGTATCTCAGGATTCGTGACAGCTACATAACTGAAATTTTCGCAGATGATGTACGAGTATTTCTATTGCAGCTTTTTTTTTTTTTTTTACGTGAGGGAAAATCCTCATGGATGTTATGCCGGACTCCTACCGACTAAAAAACCTCACGTAACGCCCAACAGCCTATGGTTGTGAGCTCCGGGTAAGCCCTCGGAAGGATGTCCCAGGACAGCTACAACAGCTAATATTAAAATCGTATTTTACGTGTTGGGAGTGTTGGGAGGCCTGGGGTATTCTTCCTTAGGTAGGATAAGTGTGGTTCTTAGTTTGTAGGAGTCCGACCATAGAATCCAGTTAGGATATTCCTCAAAAAAAGAAGTCTATAAAACGTGTTGAAATGTTTTTTTTTTTAATTTAGAGCAACATGCACTGTGCTATGACACAAGTGCCCAAGATTCTTTTTTTTTAAGTTGAAGCAAATCCTATAGGTTTCATATGTCGGAATCCTACAGACTAAAAACCACACGTATCCTACCTAACAACCTACGGTTGGGAGCCCCGGGTAAGCGCTAGGAAGGATTTCCCAGGACAAGAGCCTCATCTATCAGTCAGTACGGCGCACCAGCCTAGCACGCCTACTAGCGTGCTAGGCTTATGGGGGTTTAATATTAACCTGCTGTTTTTATTATTTTCAGTGCCATCATGGTGTTTGGAAGATACAACGTAAGTAAATAGGCTAAAACGGGAGCCTATTACTGGGCCTTGACTGTCCGTGTGTCTGTTACAAAACTGTATTTCAGGTCTGTGATAGATATTTGAAAATATCATAGATGATGTTTTCCCGTTGCCGCTATAAAGACAAATTCTAAAATAAGTGGGACTTCCAAACGTGATTTATAACCATTTTTTGGTACGCAAAGTCAGTGTATTTAATTTTAAGCTAGCCAAAATGATGCCTTCCGCCTGATTGAAAGCCATGGCGATATCTAGTGAGGATACTCTTGAGGTATGAGTATACACCCCCTTAATAATAGCGGTCATAAAAATTAAAGTTATAAACATAGTAATATTGAAGGATAACATCACGTGAAGCGTGACACTGCTGCCTTGCTCGTAATCAACGTGACAGGCAGCATTGCTATGCAGCGCCTAAGTGGCAGCACTGCAACGGCAGCAGTGCTGCTTGCTGCGCTCGGACTCAAACCTTATAAGCCCACGAGACTCTTGACAATGGCCGCCAACAAGCTAGAGGCTCTATGGTTTTTAGGGTTTCGTAGCCAAATGGCAAAAACGGAACCCTTATAGATTCGTCATGTCTGTCTGTCTGTCTGTCTGTCCGTCCGTGTGTCACAGCCACTTTTCTCCGAAACTATAAGGCCTATGCTATTGAAACTTGGTAACTAGATGTATTCTGTGAACCGCATTAAGATTCTTATATAAAACTAGAAAAAAAGCAGTAAATTTTGGGGGTCCCCATACTCAGAACTGAAACTCAACATTTTTTTTTTCATCATATCCATACGTGTGGGGTATCTATAGACAGGTCTTCAAAAATGCTATTGAGGTTCCTAAAATCATTTTTTTCTAAAGTAAATAGTTTGCGCAAGAGACACTTTCAAAGTGAAAAAATGTGTGTCCCCCCCCCCTCTAACTTCTAAACTAAGAGAATGATAAATCTAAAAAAAATGTATGATGTACATTGCCATATAAACTACCAACGAAAATTAGTTTGAACGAGATAGAGCTGGTAGTTTTTTTTTTAATACGTCATAAACCGAAATTTTCGGTAAGAAAAATCACTACCACTGCGAACGTTTTAAAACATCAATCCAAGTTACAACGAACTATAAGAACTTTTATATTATGTTACTTGCTGCTACGAAACCCTTCATGGGCGAGTCCAACTCGAACTTGGCCGGTTTTTTTTTGTACCAGTGAGTTGGCAGACAAGCTGACGGCCCACCTGATGGAAAGTGGTCACAATTGTCAACCCTGCAAGAACCTTATCAGACATCTTTTGAAAAATTCCCTACTGTAGGCGTTGAGTAAACCAAAGCAGGGAGATCATTCCACAAGCCAAGTATCCACGGAAAAAGACCCCTTTAGGATCCAACCGTGCTGGAATGCTCCAGACGCAAAGTCTGAAGTTGAAAACCCTGTCTGTGGCGATCGGTGCAATGATGGAAAGTAGCCATTAACAGAACACAAACCATTGCACAGACGGTAGAACATTTAAAAGTAGGCATAGCCTCTCCAGTCGCGAAGGGACCCCTACAAGTACGCTAGTCACGAAGGGGCTCCACACAGTCTATTGTAAGTATAGGATCGTTGTCCTTGACACCAAATTAAAAAGACGAAGCTGATATTCAGGTGGCTCAGCCCAGAGGTGACAGCAGTACTCCATGTGCGGCCATACCTGTGACTTATAGAGAAGCAGTGTTTGCGCCGCACTGGAGTTGGACCGCGTCGTGTTGAGCACTTCAACAATATTTATTGCCGAATCCGACTTGCACTGTGTCGCTTTTTTTTTCAGAGTCACTACCTCCCCTCAGTGCGTGCTGCCCCCGTACCCACATGACGGGATATACGAAGTTCTAAACGTCCCCGATGCCAAACCCGGGCAGAGTTATTCCAATGCGATACTGACGATAAAGTGCCGCCGAGGGTACGGGATATTGGACCAAGCTGAGCATAGTACTACTCAACAAATATACTGCATCGATGGGACTTGGTACCCGTCCCCGGACTCCATACAATGCGTTCGTGAGTACATATTCTGATTTGTTTTCATTTTATTATACTAGTTAGCCTTCGGGTAGAGTTTCTGTGGCTGAGTGGTTAAGGCGTTTCGCACGGTATGAGAGAAGACGCGTTTCAATTCTGCGCGAAACCGATTCTTTTGCAATATAAAAAAAAATATTGAGTTAGCATACTAATTGCTTTTTGAAAATTATCTCTAATGGTATTGTTGATGTGTAGAGAATTATTGTTTAAAGATGAAGTTATTTTATTCTAATGTTGTACGCCTTCAGGGGTAAACATTTTTTGCCCTAGTTCGAACAGGTACTATCTTCGACAACGCGATAAAACGTGCTCAACGACTGCTACTGATGGTTGTTAAAGGATGGGTTCTTGTGGAGTAGGACCGATTTTTAAAAATTTACATACTTAAATCATTAATATAAGGAATGATTGGTGATAATTATTTAAGGTTTTGAATAAATTATTATAATACATATTTGTTAGGTAGTGATAATGGCTTACATTTGAACGCAAATAAAACGAAAGTGATGGTATTCGAAAGAGAAGAGGACAGAACGAATGCCAGGATAACTGTAAATGATGTAGTGCTGGAACAGGTGGATGAGTTTGTATATCTTGGATGTGCATTTAGCAGGGATGGAAGTTACACCGCTGATGTAGAAAGGAGAGTAACTGCGGGCAATAGCGTGAATGGAGCGTTAGGCAAACTTTTGGGTACGAAAGCCTTAAGCCAAAAGGCCCAGCTTGGAGTACACAGTGCGGTGCTGATACCTACGCTAACGTATGGAAGCGAGAGTTGGGTATGGCAGGACACGCATGAAAGTAAACTAAACGCGGTCGAGATGCGCGTGCTACGCAAAATCTGCGGAGTAACGCTCGCAGACCGATTTAGGAATGAAGCTGTAAGAAAGAGAGTTGGTCTGGAAGATAGTGTCGGTGTTAAAGTAAGGAAGGGCATGCTACAATGGTTCGGGCATGTGGAGCGAATGGGAGATGAAAGAATGACAAAACAGATAACAAAAGTGGATGGACGTAGGAGTCGGGGAAGGTCACGACACACCTACCACGATCAAATTAATCGTGTGTTAGTTGAAGGTGGTGTCAAGAGCCGAAGGAACCGACGTGCATGCATGAAAAGAAAAATGAAAGTTGAAGAAGCAAGTGAGGTGTGTATGGATCGTGCCGTGTGGCGCTCTGTTATTTCTGCCTACCTCGCAAGGGATTTGGCGTGAAGATAGTATAGTATAGTATGATGAAATAATATTTTGATAATAATACAATCCTGTAATTTTCTGAGAAATCGGATATTCCGCATTTTTTAAATAAAATACCTCCACCCTTAACGATCCAAACTAGAATAATGGAATAAACATGTATCATTAAAGAGTTAAATGACCTATATTGAAAGAATAGTGGGCCAAGCACTGATCCTTGGGAAACACCACATGTTACGGGTAGAGACTCACTATGAGCGTTATCAATTTTTACCGTCGTGAATCTGTTATTTAAGTAAGAACGAAACATTTCAAGAACCGTGCTGTGATACCTATCTATACGTTTCAACTTGTTTAATAGTAGCTCGTGACTAACAGAGTCGTACGCTTTTCTTAGATCAATGCATAGTGCAGTGAACAATGTTTTGAACAATTATTTCTTTTATTTATTTCATGACAGATTTTTTAAAATAAAATTAATTGTATGATAAGAAATCTTGAGTAGTTAATGTGGTTGTATATTCTAATATTTTAGACAGTACAGGTAGCACTTAATTTATCATTTTGTTGCCTGGCTCTGATTCATTAATTGCGGTAATTTTTGCCCTTTTAAAAGTCTGTATACATAGTCCTGGCGACAGAAATTGGTCAGAACATTCCGATAAGTTGCTTGCTAAATTTTTTTTATATATTTTATACTTTTAGTGTTGTACTATAATTTTAGCTTTAAGTTTCGCATCTAATTATGTATAGGAGATGGCGAGATTGTATTACCTGCTTATATTAGCTTAATCCGGACGAATTTTGAGTATGTAGTCAACTATATTATTCGTTTCCAGGGTTTTGTAAACTAGATCAACATCCAAGCGTCATGTACAAATGCGAGTATCCCGGCCAAGGTGTCCAAAAGTGCGAGAGCTACGTCCCCCCGGGGACACAGGTCGTCCCTGCGTGCAACATTCCCATATATTACTCCGCTGATGTTTTGATACGTATGAGATGCATCAATGGTTATTGGAATTACATAGCTCGATGCAAAGCAGGTGCTGTATTCGTCTTCTACTTTAAAATCCATACATGATTGACTGCCTTGATGGTCTAGGGGTCGAAATGTGCGACTGAGGATCATGAGGTCATGGGTTCGATTCCCACCGGAGACAAAAATTTGTGCGATTTGTCTCGAGCATCTGGGTGTGTTTATGTATGATAAATATGAATTTAAAAGTATATAATTATATTAAAGAACTAGATGATGCTCGCGGCTTCACCCGCGTGAAATTAGGTCACCGTTCCCGCTTCCTGTGGGAACTTATTCCCGGGATAAAAGTAGCCCAAGTTACTCCTTATTACATAAGCTATCTGCCAATGAAAGTCCCTTCCAAATCGGTCGAGCCGTTTCAGAGATTAGCCGAAACAAACAGACAGACAGACAGACAAAAAATTTAAAAATATATATTTTGATATGTGTACCGTATATACATTCATATGCATGTAGTAGAAAGCGGTTATTTTAATATTACAAACAGACGCTCCAATTTTATTTATTTGTATGTATGTATAGATGTATAGATTAATATCCGTGGTCTGATACAAGCAGGTTATTCTTAGCTTAGTTTGGAATCAGAGAGCGTCGTGTGACAATATTCGTGAAAAAACAAAAAAAATATATAATACAGAAATCACAGTATCACATGTCTGTGCCTCATATATTTTTTACAAACTTGTTGGCGCCCACAAACGGGCTTGTGATGAGAAAGAAAGAACACATTATACCGACCATACATTAAAGCCGATTACTAGCACAACATGAAATTAGGCGACACCTATGCCTAGCAATGGACTGCGATAGCCTGATTTGATTGAATCTTAGAAAAAAACTACTCTCGGCCTCGCATCTAAAAGGAACTAATTCCAAGAATAATAAACAGCCCATGTGTTATTTACAAACATCCAGACATCCAGCTTATATTATAAACTAATATTATAAAGAGGAAAGATTTGATTGTCTGTTTGATTGCATCGAATACGCTCCAAATCTACTAGACCGATTTGATACATTCTTTTACTGTTGGGAAGCTACACTATCCCCAGGTAACTTTGCTATATTTTTTTCCCGTATTTCCACAGGAACCTCGCTCTATTAATTTACCCCTATTTTTTTCTAACTAATAATGTTTTATTTATTTCCTTTTAGAATGTGGCCGAATAGCGTCTAGCGGAACACAGCTTATTGTAGACGGTAGACAAGCCAAGCACGGAGAGATGCCGTGGCACGTCGGTATTTATAGAATTACGGACGTGGCATTCCAACAGATCTGCGGGGGATCCCTAGTCTCTGAGAGCGTTGCAATTTCAGGTAAGGGATGATAATATTTTTATTTGAACATAAAAATTTAATATATAACGGGTGTTTTTTTTAGAGGTATAGAACTTTAAGTTGGCATAACTGTTTTAACTGGCGGTATTATTATCAGCTGTAAAGTGATTTATGTTTAGTTTGGTTGGGCATTTCAACATGAATAGACTGAAGCCTGAACAACGCTTCCAAATTGTGCAAATTTATTTTGAAAATATTGGTTCTGTCCGTAATGCGTATCGTGATTTTCATAAGCGAATTTTGTTTAGCGGTGCCGCTCACTTTTGGTTGAATGGATACGTCAATAAACAAAACTGCCATATTTGGGGTGAAGATGATCCTCAAGTGTATGTTGAGACACCGTTACATCCAGAAAAACTGACTGTGTGGTGTGCTTTATAGGCTGGTGAAATAATTGGTCCGTACTTCTTTAGAAACGATGCTGACCAGAACGTTACAGTCAATTGTGACTGCTATAGAGCGATGATTACTGACTTTTTTGTTCATCAATTGAACAACCATGATGTGCTGTAGTAGTGGTTTCAACAAGACGGCACAACATGTCACATAGCTAGTGCCACAATTGATTTATTGAAGGAAACGTTTGGTTACCGCATAGTTTCGCGTTTTGGACAAGTGGATTGGCCTCCAGGGTCGTGCGATTTTACGCCACTTGACTATTTTCTGTGGAGATATGTGAAGTCGCTCGTCTACGCCGATAAGCCCGAAACGATTGACCACTTGGAGGACAACATTCGGCGCGTTATTGTCGATATACGGCCAAAAATGTTGGGAAAGTCATCGAAAATTGGACCTCTAGATTAGACTACGTCCGAGCCAGCCGTGGCGGTTATTTGCCAGAAATCATATTTTAATTATAATGCCAGAAGATTTCCTTTCGAATAAAGTCATTTTCATATCAATAAAAACAATCACCTTCGTTTTATTCCATTTCAAAGTTCTATACCTCTAAAAAAAACACCCTTTATTTACGTATTTAAATAATAAGATTAAGGCTGTATTCGAGCAAAATCTGAGTGTTTGTACTAGAGAATAGTTCGAACACACAGGGCGGAAACTCCATACAAAAATGTTCGTTTTCACCCACACTAATATACACGTAATGTGAATGCTTCAATCAAGCTTGAATGTGTGTGTGAGTATACTAGGGACACTAGCTATGGAAACAAAATAATAAGGAACAGAATGCAATCTCATGTATGTAGGTACTTTTTTTTCAAATCTACCCTCGGTTAAGCACAAATTAAACCAAAGCAATAGCACAAAGTACGTAGGTAGTAATACGTAATGCAACGCAGTGTCACTCTCTCAAGTACTGTCACGGCAATAGACACATCAATTTGGTGGGGGGATGGAAAAGCTTACTCAGTGGGATAATATAATGTAATACATTATATTATCTTTGCGTATACTTAAAGTAAAGGTGTAGTAACCACCAACAACTAACAAGCACAACGTAACTATGGGATCTGTAAGGCTATTCCGAACAATCCAAACGTCTTCAGAAACTTTCACATTTATAATATTGGTATGAAGTAGGATGGTAGGATAATAAATGTTGAGGGTTGAGAATCTGTGCATAGAAGTTACGAGTAATGTGAATTATTGTTGTAGCTTATTCTGTATAAACACTGGATAAGCAGAAAATATAATCTAAAAAGATTTTGTCTGACTGTCTGTCTGTATTCCGAATATGCATCACGCCGAAACTACTGAATCATTTCAAATAATACCCTGGCGTAATCTGAGCTTATAATTTGAAAAAGGCTTTAGGATACCTTTGATCCCGATATTCTGCGCGTTTCCTTTGGTAGAGGGGATGAAAGACAAAATGGTTTTGTTATCGCGTGATCCGATAATTTTTTTTTCTTAATCGGAATATGTAGGTATAACCCGTTCGCTCTAACTTTGCCGCTGGCGTAGAGGCGTATACCCGAATTGTTAATTAGACGAAGTAAATTGACAGTAGCTAATGTCACTTCGTCATAGAAAATACGCAACATAGTATGAAGAAGTGACATTAGTTGCTGTCAATTTACTTCGTCTACTTAAAAATTCGACTTTAGTATGGAGCCAAACGGCAAAGTTAGAGCGAACGAGCAGTAATTAAAAAATTGTTCATTTCATAAGTTTTAATAACATTTTAATATCACTCAACTTTCGTTTGTAGTACATGCAGACAGCGCTGATTTTCAGTTTAGCTTGCCTCTTTCAGCTGCTCATTGCTTCTGGACTGACGCCAAGAAGCTACTCTCTGCTCATGGTTTTGGAGTGGCAGGTGGTAAACTAAATCGAGATTGGGACAGCGAAGAAGATGGCACTGCACAAAAGTCGTTTGTAAGTACCAGGTGGTGTCCGCGGCCCTGCCCACGTGGCCTCAGTTTCTATTCTCACATCTGCATATAGTAACTTATTCGCGGGAAACAAAAAGTAACCAATGTGTTATTCCAGACTATAATTATTAGTACAAGTATTGTACCAAATTTCAGCCAGATCCATTCAGCCGGTAGAGCGTGAAAGAGCAACAACTTCCACACATCGATACCATAGAATTATTTATTACTAGTCAATCTCTTCCTCAATCAATGAATCAAATCATCCTATGGCTGGTATTCCACTACTAGACCTTTCCCAATTTACGCCATAATATACGCTCCTCCGCGACTCTTTTCGTCGACCTTTTCCAGCTCTTCGGTCCATCAGGTCGAATCACCCCACGCATAACAAACCGCGGTCTCAACTCCAGAACTTAATCATGAGACAACTTCCATCTGCCATCGGTTTTTCTACAGATGTGGCCAACCCATTGCAATTTTAATGCGCTTACTCTGCGACCTATATCGGCCACTCTGGTTCTCTGGCCAATAACATCTTTACGTTTATCCCCGAGACCTTATCAACCCTTTATACTTGAGTTTGGAAGGTCCCAGGCACATCATCACAGGAACTGTGAATGTGAGAGCTCGCAGAGTATGCGTTTTGGAGTGGCAATGGTTGGCCACATCTGTAGAAATCCTGATGGCAGATGAAGCAAACGAGTTCTGGAGTAGAGACCGTGACTTAGTACACGATGACGGGATGCGGAAAGCGCAGAACGGTGTAGTTGGGATTTGGGAGACGCCTGCGTCCAACAATGGATTGAAATAGGCTGATTTGATTGATTGTTTTTTGATACCTACCTATTTAGTCATTGTACCTAATATTTAATTTAGATTAAAAAATAGCAGTCGTCCTCATTGTCCCAACTGGCCTCCTTTGAAATCCAGTGATGTTATCCCGCTAGCCGTGAGACAGCAACAAGCTGAGAGGGGGGGCATGCTCTGTAAAGGTGATGGGTTGGCGTTTACGCTATAATTTAGGATAAGACTATTGAATTATTCCACTATGATCAGCTGGATGATATGACCTGGGTGATCAAATTCCACAACTTTTGTGTCCTTAAATCACCTGCTGACAATTCACCTGGGTGTACCTACCTTGTCACTTTTTTTGTGGAATAAAACACATTTTTTTTATTGTTTTGTTGTTGCTGATTCTTTTTCTTCTTTTTTTAATGAATGGTCCTCCTTTTATCAACGATTTTGCCAATCTCCAGTAAAATAAATAGATACAAATAAAACCAACGATTCTGTTTCAGCGTATTTTTGATGTCATATTTTTGTTTGATTGATTGATAAAAAACTGACGTTCGATGATAGCGTTCGAATATCGGAAGAAAGTGCAGAAATTATAACATCCTAATGTCTTCCTTACCTGAACAAAACTTTTAATACAAAATGTTTATTTCAGGTGAAGGATATAAAGATTCCAAGACTATATGAAGGTGTGGCCGCTAACTTCCAGCAAGATATAGCCGTATTGACACTAACTACACCATTTAAGTTCACGACGTACATACAACCCGTATGTCTCAACTTTCAGCGCACATTTAACAATTTGCAACTACAGCACGGAAATTTGGGAAAGGTGAGAATACTGATAAGTCTTCTCTTATTATATACCAGCTGAACCGACAGACATTGTCCTGCCATAGTTATGAATACGGAAATCGGTATACCAAGTTGTGAGTTCCCGGTCCCTATGTTCTCGTTCCCGGTTTCCTGATCCCTGTTCCCGGTTTCAGGTTCCGAGATATGTCTATCAGTCATTTAGATCCTATAACACAAGCTTGTTGAAAAGTTGCTTGAGATTATTAAATTAAATATTTTAATTTTAACCTATTTATTTAATATTTATGCACACAAATAACAACAATAAAAGAAATTACATTTAAAGAATAGAAGAATAGGTACAACGGTACTGCTTATTTCTAAAATAGAAATTTCTTCCAGCAGTCCAACGAGAGGAAAGCGTGAAGAATTATAATAAAATATGAGGTAGAAGTGCGAAAGAAATCGGGATTACATCAAGTGCACACACACAATCTTAATATACATACATACATACTACATATACATATATTTATACCTAAACATTATTCATATCATATCTATGAACTTAACCGTCTAACTAACTGATTATATGACCAAAAATGTAAGAAATGACCAAAAGTTAAACACATCTAATTATAGAATGTTATTGATTTTGAATTTTGTATATTAGGAGGAAGAGAATTCCATAGTCTAGCTGCATGGACAGAAAAGGAATAAGAGTAGAAGTCGGATTTATGAGCAGGAAATCTAAGATTGAGGCGTAAATGAGACCTACAAGGAGCATCAGGATCACGCCTAAAGGAAAACCGATCTTTGAGGTAGGAAGGTGTAGCAGGATTGTAAAGGATGCTGATAGAGAAGAAAAGTATGTGAGTGTTTCTGTGAAGACGGATAGGGAGCCACTTGAGTTCCTGACGAAAATGAGAAACATGGTCATATTTTTTGAGATTAAATATGAAACGGATACATAAGTTTTGAAGTCTCTCAAGCTTATTTAATAGCTCCTCGGTGGCATCTAAATAGCAAGCATCAGCGTAGTCAATAATGGGACGAATTAGAGTCTGAGCCAGAAGAATCTTAGTTTTAAAGGGTAAAAAACTCTGGAGGCACTTCAGAGTATTGAAAGTGTAATGTACCTTCCTGCTGACTTCATTAATTTGAGGACTCCAGGAAAGATTGGCATCCATTAATACTCCTAAATTCGTAACTTTATCCAGGTATGGTATTTGAGTTCCGTTAAGAAGGACAGGAGGCATTGTGTTCATATCTAACTTGTCGCGCATGTACTTGCTCCCAATAACGATTGCCTGCGACTTTCGAGGAATAATGCACAACCCAACCGACCTGGCCCAAGCACCAACACGTTCTAAGTCCTGGTTCATATTAGATATGCCAGATAGGCTATCCGAAGCCGCAAAATGATGGTACAGCTGCAAGTCGTCTGCGTAAAGGTGATAATTGCCAGAGATAAGACCCGTTACAGAGTTGATGAAAATCGAAAATAAAAGAGGAGAGAGAACACTACCCTGAGGAACGCCTGCAGCGAGCTGACACCAGTTCGAAGACTTTTCGCGCACACGCTGCAAACGACTTCGAAGATAAGAATTAAACCATGAAATGGCGGAAGGAGATATATTTATTGACTTCAGCATACCAATTAGTATATCAAAATTGACAGAGTTAAATGCACTGCTGAAGTCAAGTAACACTAACAATGTAAGTTCCTTCCTTTCCATCGCCCAGCCAATGTCATCAGTTACTTTAATTAGGGCAGAAACTGTACTATGCCCGGTACGGAATCCGGATTGGTAGGAACTTAGAAGGTAGTTGGAAGTTAGAAATAAAGATAGTTGCTTATGAACAATATGCTTGAGAACTTTTGAAAGGAAGGGGAGAATAGATATAGGTCGGTGTTCAGGCGTCCCTAAACTGTCCCCGCAAACGCAAACGAAGATCATCGTCATCGCGACGTCATCGATATCTACGTAATGACAGTACAAAATTTTTCTTTATTCGAACAAAATACTACCTACCATAACGTACATGGAACACTGTAATTTTTTACCATTTTATTATACGGATTAATCAGTCGTCTGCGCATCATTTCTTCAACCCCAAGCTGAACCCTCAACATATGGTCCTAAATATCGACACCAGCACGCATCGATCGTTGGGGGTACCAGCAACAGCCGTTACGCTTCAAAAAAAGCTGTTCCAAGGAGTTGAAGTATCGGACGATTAGCAGCCCTTGCAGTATTCAAGACCAAGGAAAGCCAGGAGTGAAGGACGCGTAAGCAGACGAAAGCCGGTTGCGCACCTGATACGCGCATAATAGGTACGGCCAGCCATCCTGCCCGTCTCCCTCCTATCTCCCTTTCTAGTGTCTAATATTGTGCTACTTAACTAATTACAGTGTTCGTCTAATTACCTGTGTACGTGTTTGCTACCCCATTCTCATCACTGAGTTTCGCATCATCATCGTAAACTGTAAGTACCCCATATTTCTATGCTTACCACCAGAATGACCGAAGAACCGAAAGATCTAGGTAAATCACGCGATAAATCCCCTTGCAAAACCAGTGAAAGTGCACTTACGCGTGAGCTGATTAAAAAACGCGGTATTATTAAGGGTAGATTCACAAGATTTGCCAATTACCTTTCTACGCTAGAAGATGATATTTTGTCTAGTCAGAAACTGATTGATTTAAAATTACGCATTAAGGGTGCTACTGATTTGTTTAGCGAATTCAACCAAATTCAGAACCAAATCGAGGAATCAGTTTCGGACTTCGATGAGCAGTTATCGCAGCGAGATTCATTTGAAAACATTTACTATTCAGTGTTATCACAAGCTGAATACTTACTTCTTAAGAATAAGGATGCTGAAAGTTCTAATAAATGCGGTCATCATAAAAAATCGGTTAAGCTTCCAACTATTTCTATGCCCACCTTTGACGGCTCATATGAACAATGGCTGGAGTACAGGGACACGTTTTTATCATTAGTTCACAATTCCACAGATCTAAGCGATATTGAAAAGTATCATTATCTAAAAACTTCCCTCAAAGGAAGCGCAGCACTCGTGATAGACTCGGTAGAACGATCTAGTGATAATTACTGTGTGGCCTGGGAGTTACTTCTCAATCTAGGTATTTAAACTTTCATGGTCACTAACACTATTCCGCCGTGTTACCACACCGTGTGCGAGTTCCACCGTGATCATGGCGCTTGCAACAGCGTCGAAATATCGGAAAAACTCTATAATACATGGCAAATATCCCGTTAACTCTAATAATAGTACTTCTCAATCATTATAATAACAGTAGGCTATTAGTGCACAACCACGTTAAGTCGCTTTTCAGTATGCAAAATGTTCACAAAGAGTCATCAGATTTAATTAGAAAGTTGATAGACGCTGTACTTAAGAACATTAGGTGAACCCACAGACTCGTGGGATACGCTAGTTATTTACATAGTGGTATCTAAGTTAAATAACACAACGGAACGCGATTGGGAGCAACACAAAGGTATATTATAATATTCCATGAGTGGCGTTCATAAGGCAATAATTAGGCTCAGTGATTTAATTAAGTTCCTAAAAGACCGGGCCGATATGTTGGAAGCATTACAGGTGTCACATAGCAAAGCTAGTCACTTCACAAAAAATAATAACACAAAAAATACACAAAACTATTCTAAAATTCACTGTAACGTTTCCACCAATAAGCCACAAGAACGTAATTTACGAAATCACTACAAGAAGGCTTGCTTGCTATGCAATGCGAGTCATCCACTATATACATGCCAAAAGTTTCTTGAATACACTTTAGATAATAAATTACAATTTATAACCAACAAGAAACTTTGTATAAACTGTTTACGTTCCGGTCACACAGTAAATGATTGCAGATTTGGGATGTGTCGCTTATGTAACCAGCAACATAATTCTGTAATATGTCATAATAATAATCCGCCTATTGCACTATCTACTCGGCGCACTTAAACGAAAAAAATGCAATGGCTGCGCTCGACACGCATGAATCCCCTCCCGTCTCGCAGTCGCCGGTCGCATCTTCATCACTCTTATCAGTAGATAAACCTATAATTCAAACTAACAATGCACGCACTAGTGTTGAATGCACTCAGGTGGGCAAAGCGAGACCGGTTCTTTTGTCAACTGCGTTGATCGAAGTGGCTGATCATTGCAATAAGTATCATTTAGCCCGTGCATTACTTGATAGCGGCAGTGAGCGATGTTTTATCACGAAATCTTTATGCGATCTTTAACGTGAAATCTTTACGGTGATACGCACTCGGCTTAAGCCGAGTGCGTATCACCACACTACTCGGCTTATCTTCGATCAGCTGTTGCGACGGCTGTTGACAGGCGATCAGCAGTCGATTGCTCCGAACGAAAGTGAACTGCCGTCACGACGGCGACGGGGCTGTTCAACCCAACGTAACGTAACACAGTCGACTCCTCCGGATAGCTGTCGCGAGGGGCAGGTTGTCGTGTCATGCATGACCCCGAAAATATTATATGCTTTCAGCGCGTAATGCGGTAGGTTTTTTTTTTTTTTTTTTTTTTATATTCAGCTCGCCAAATTGACGTCGCCACCAGCCTGATGGTAAGAAAGCAGTGGCGCATCTAGCGATTGGGGGCCACTTCTTACAGTGGTCCTCAAGTTGGCGGCCCTGTGATGTGCCTCTTCACGCTCCTCTTGAAGAACCCGGGATTGTAAGATGAGGGAAAGACGTATGCGGGCAGGTCGTTCCATGTTTTTATAGTTCGACAGAGGAACGATCTTTTGAAACGCTCGGTTCTGGCGAAGATTCTCTCCACTGTGTATGAGTGGCATCTCTGCCCGGCACGCGTTGTTCGGGATCGGAAAGGAGATGGTGGGATCAGGTTGAAGAGCTCTTCAGAACATTCGCCGTGATACATTCGATAGAAGGCAGCCAAGGACGCTATGGTTCTTCGCTGCGACAAAGGTTCGAGGCCTCCCGTCACCTCAGGACAACCAATTATTCGGATAGCACGTCTCTGCATAGCGTCAAGCGCGTCTAACAAGTACCTCGCGGAGTCATCCCAAAGGTGAGAACAGTACTCGACGCAGGGACGAATCTGCGTCTTGTACAGTAAACATCTCTGATGTGGCGTGAAATACCGTCTCACCTTATTCAGGATTCCCAGTTTCCGCGAGGCCAGACCAATACAGCTCTCTATGTAGTTTTTGTGATTGAGCTCACGCCGGACGTCTATACCGAGGATCTCCAGGTTGTCCTTTAGTGGAATTGTAATGCTCTGAAGAGAGGGCAGGGGTAGGAATGGGGACTTCTTAGCTGTAAACGCACACGCCTGTGTTTTTCTGGCATTGAACTCGACCAGGTTGTCTGAACCCCATTGGGCAATGCGGCCCAGGTCCAGATCGAGATCCGCCACGAGTTGTCGTCTCTTCTCATCCACGTCGCCTCGCCCTGCCGCTGGACGGCCAGAATAGCTCCCATGAAGAGTACTGTCATCCGCATAACAATGAATGCACCCAAGGGACAGCATGTCATTGATATGCAGAAGAAAGAGAGTTGGGGACAATACCGATCCCTGTGGTACTCCGGCATTTACCTGAAAAAAACAGGAAGCCTGACCATCACAGAGGACCCGAATCCGTCGCCCGTTCAGGAAGCTGGCCAACCAGGGCACAACTGATGCGATAATCCATATGACGGCAGCTTGGAAAGAAGCGACGCATGCCATACCCTATCATGGTCTGACCTGTCCGGTATGCGCGTAATCCCGCGTACCACCTGGGTCTGACCATGGGAGAGTGCGAACGCGTGGGTGGCCCGTCCCGCAGGATCTGTCTTGAGGGACCCCAACCACTCAATGTGGTGACCATTTGCGATGTCTAGGCCAATAGCCAGAGATTCGCCGTGCCTCTCCATAGCCTCACCCCAGGTGTGCGTTATGTACGCTAGGAGGTCACCCGTTGATCGTTTCGGCCTAAAGCCATATTGGCGATCGTTAATTAACGAGTGATCCTCCAGATAGCGCATGAGCTGTTTGTTGATGATTAGCTCGAACACCTTGCAGATGACGGTGGTTACGGCTATGGGGCGATAGTTGGCTGGATCCGACCGATCCCCTTTCTTGGGGATCGGTTGGACGTTCGCCTCCTTCCAAGCCTCCGGCACTTCTCCTGACGAATACGAAAGGCGATACAGACGTGTTAGCGTTGGAGACAATTCAGCTGCACAATTCCTCAGCACCACGGCCGGAATGCCATCAGGACCACTGGCTTTCCGCGTGTCGAGTGACCGTAGCACCGCCCGGACATCGCACTGCCGGATTACAATTTCCGGCATCGTGGTTCCACAGTTGGCGATAGTGGGAGGTTGCTTGCCACAGTCATCGACCCGGGAATTAGCCGCAAAGAGCTTGGCCAGCATTTCCGCTTTCTCTTGGGCCTTGTGAGCCAGTGATCCGTCAGGATGGCGCAGCGGCGGCAGCGAGGGCTTGCAAAAGTTGGCCTGCACGGCTTTGGCCAGTTGCCAGTATCCACGGCTGCCCGTCGGATGTGACGTGAGCTCCTGACCAAGCCGCGTGACGCGCTGGGCGTCCGCTCTCTTGAAGGCTCTCTTACTGGACCTAGTGGCTCTGTTGTACGCTGCCTTGAGGCGGGCCACATTCGGGTCGCGCACAGCTCGAGCCCTGATCCAGGCGCGGTAAGCCGCCTGTTTTTGTTGAACAGCTACGGCACACTCACGCCCGAACCAGGGGCGGGCTTTGCGGATACTGGCGACATCAGTGTATGGAATGTAGTATTCCATACCTAATGTGATTTCACCAGCAACCGCAGAGGCGCTTTCCGATGAAGCCCTCCCTGCAAAGCAGCGCTGACTCCACGGGACGGCTGCAAAGTATTCTCGTAGTCCGTCCCAGTCTGCTGACGAGTAGTGCCACAGTCGCTGCGTCACCTCTACTGCCCTTGCAGGGGACGGTACCTGCAGGCGGGCACGCACAACACAGTGGTCGGATGTACCCAGTGGGGCGCTAACCGTCACACTATACTGTGCTGGATTACTCGTCAGCAGTAAGTCCAGCAGGGCGGGTTCATGGTCTGACCTGTCCGGTATGCGCGTAATCCCGCGTACCACCTGGGTCAGACCATGGGAGAGTGCGAACGCGTGGGTGGCCCGTCCCGCAGGATCTGTCTTGAGGGACCCCAACCACTCAATGTGGTGACCATTGAAGTCCCCCAGAAAAACCAACTCGGCGTTCGGGAACCGTACCTGCGCGTCATCAGCCCCCTCGCTGAGGTGCTGATACAGCCTCATCATCTCAGCTGTCCCTGTGTGGGATCGATAGACACACACGTAGATCTGACTCATGGAGCCGTGATCTACGTGCAGCCAAAGGACGGAGAGGGAAGGGTCCTCAAGGCAGCGCAGCCGGCGACAGCAAACATCCGCCCTAACGAACGCGCACACCCCGGCTTTTTCTCGAAATAGTTCCTCGATGATATAGCCGGGGTAACTAAGGTACGACTGATCGGCAGGGCGGAGTATTTGCGTCTCCGTTAGGAACATCACAGCTGGCCGTGCCGTCTCTAGATGGTGATGGACGACGTTGAGGTTGGCATGGAGTCCGCGGATGTTAGCGAACTCCACCTCAAACAGTACGTTACTGGGAGTAGTAGCGGCCGCTGTGGTACCTGTTTTTCTTTTCTGCACTGCCATGATTGCTGGGAAAGGGAGACGTGAAGACGGAGTGACATTTGCTGCAGCAGTGAGTGACAAGGCGTAGGGGCTAGCTTCATCTATGACTGTGTGGTGAGACGGAAGCCGACCCGCCGGACGGAAGGGCCCCCGTACCCCCCCGAGTGTGGTCGCCGGGACCCAGTCCGGTCACCATCCGGCACGACGAACCACATCGGGATTATGCGCGGCCTGGTGGAGCAGCCTCCCAGGGTGGTTAGTCCCAGTTGGGCCCCTATACTATGCCGCGGGCGGCCAGCGGTAAACCGTTTCTACGGGTCTCCCTGGCCGGCGGGTCGACCCCCGTCAGCCACACTAGAATCCGCTTAGCGCCTACTGGTCCCCCCCTGCTGCATCAAACATCGCCCCGGGCCCGGCTGTGCAGCTGCTGAACCCCGAACGCAACCCAACCGGGGCTGGGTTACTTGGGGGGCTTTTCACAGCTGCACGGTGGTACCCCCCCGGACCAACACTTTGTACCACCTGGCACCCACATGGGAGCCTAGGCCACCATGTGGGTACCTAAATTCGCGGAGCCTCGTTCGTTGGTTAACAGGTGCACCACGTGTAGGTGAGGTCGCTTGGGCCCCCGAAAATTTGATGGCGGTGGGGCCCCTTACACCCCAAATCTATCTTTGGTTACTAGTTACTAGTACCACCGCCATCGGTAGGTACTCGGCCGTCTCCGGTGCCGTTCGGCTATCATCGGAGATGAACGCATGCGAGCGGATCATAATTACGACTGCTACCCAAGGCCGATCGGCCGTCTTCGGAGACGAAGACATGTTAGCGGATTATTCAACTGCCGTTCCACCGTGTCAGGCGCTGTCCCAGTGCCGTAAGGATGCGATCAGCTAACCGGTAAACGGCTCGATTCGCTGTCGGCCGGTGTCGCGTCGCGTCGTCCGCGCCGAGCCGACGCGAATGGTATTAGTAACACCCTTATTGCGTAGACACAAAGGCTTTTTTGACCGGCGTTAGCCGATTCCGCGTCGATAAATGTGGTTAGAACCTTACCGAACATTACATCGGCGTTGCCTGCGACGTCGACCCAATGCGTACTAGATATACCAACGCATATACAACTAGCGGATCCGTGTTATTATGAATCTCGGAACATAGATATTTTAAAAGGCGCAGATAAGTTCTGGGATTTATTAAATACTAATAAAATAAGACTACCTAGTGGGCCTTTCTTATTGGATACTAAATTAGGCTGGATTATATCCGGTACTATTTGTTCCCTTACGCGTTATGATAGGGCTATTCACTGTCGTTTCTCACAGTCAATCGATGAAAGAAAGAAAGAAAGAAAGAAAGAAAAATACATTTATTTCACATAGGCATATACAGATGCTCTTGTAAAACGTCCAGAATATAAATCAAAATCTACCACCAGTTCACAACGCGACCCACCTGAGAAGAACTGGCAAGAAACTCAGCGGGTTATTCTTTTTAGAGCTCTATTTACAAAATGAATCTAAAAACTATGCATTTTTACAATTTATTTGAGAATCCCGTAGAGCAGGTCATTTCCAGGCTTCTCCATCCAACAAAAAATCACCAATTGTATAGTAGCCCCTGCAGTACAATTTACTTTTTACAACCTTTTTAAATTTATTAAGGGACATACTTTTAATTTCGTCTGGTAGCCTGTTGTAAAAGCGTATACAGTTACCCATGAAAGAATTGCTGATTTTGTGCAATCTGCTATGATAAACAGCAAGGTTACTTTTATTTCTAGTGTTGACATTGTGTCTATCACTTAACTTAGCGAAACTATGTAAATTTCTTTGTACGTACATCAGATTCTCAAAAATATATTGTGATGCTACTGTAAGAATTTTAACCTCTTTGAATTTTTCGCGCAGAGAGACCCTTGGACCTAATCTATATATAGCTCTTATGGCCCGCTTTTGTAAAATAAAAATTTTATCTATATCTGCAGCATTGCCCCACAGTAGAATACCGTAAGACATTATGCTATGAAAGTAACTGAAATAGACTATTCTAGCTGTATCTACATCCGTCAAGTGCCTTATCTTTTGTACAGCAAATGCTGCTGAACTTAATCTATTTGCTAGTTTGACAATATGTGGACCCCATTGTAAACCAGCATCGACCGTTAACCCTAGGAACGTCGTTGATTCCACAACTTCCAACACCCGACCATTAAGTTGAACATTGGTTTCTGACTGTGTTACATTAGGCAAGGTAAATTTTATGCATTTAGTTTTATTATCATTCAGTCTAAGATTGTTAGTGTTAAACCAATGAACCACTTTCAAGATTGCGTTGTTGACATCGTCATAGTTATCTATTTGTCTTTTAACTTTGAAAATCAAAGAAGTATCATCTGCAAACAAAACAATCCTGTTGTTGTCCCCCACGTAAAAGGGTAAGTCATTAAAATATATAAGGAATAAAAATGGTCCGAGTATTGAACCCTGTGGGACGCCCATAGTAACTACAGAGCCCTCTGAGCGTGTACCATTAACATCAACCCTCTGAATTCTATTGTTCAAATATGAAGTCAGAAGATCGAGAGCCTTGTTTCTTATGCCATAATGGTGTAATTTCCTGATTAATGTTTCATGTTGGACGCAATCAAATGCCTTAGACAAATCGCAAAACACACCAATTGCATCTTGTTTATTCTCCCAGGCCTCGTAAATACATTTCAATAACTCTACACCAGCATCGGTAGTCGAGCGTCCTTTAGTGAAGCCAAATTGTTTCTCATGAAACAATTTGTGACTATTAAAATAGATCAGCATCTGCTCTAGTATTAGTTTTTCAAATATCTTGCTCAAGGTCGGCAACACCGAGATAGGTCTGAAATTACCCGGATCTGAAGCACTGCCAGCCTTGAACAGTGGTATAACTTTACTGTGTTTCATCAAATCAGGAAATACACCACTTGAGACGCAATCGTTAAACACAGTTGCCAAGTGGGGTGCAATGACATCTATAATACTTGATACGGATTTTACTGATAGCCCATTAAGGTCAGCGGTTTTTTTAACATTAATAGATCTAAATGCTTTTAAGATGTCGTTGCAGTTGACAACTGTAAATTCGAACGCGCCCTCACAGTCAGCTACAGATTCTGCTAATAAAAGCTCGGCGGAGGTGGAAGACGACCGGAGAGTGTTAGTAATCTCTATAGGTACATTACTGAAAAATTTTTCGAACTCAGTCGCCACATCCATATCCCCCGAAACGTGGCGATTGTCTATCTTTAAATGAAACTTTCTTTCATTCGCTGTACACCTACCACATTCCGCATTTATAATGTTCCAAGTAGTTTTAATGACATTCGCAGAATCTAAAATTTTATTTCTAATGAAATTAGACTTGGCTAAGGTACAGGCCTGCTTAAATATCTTTGAATATTTTTTAACATATTCCTGAAACTCTGGGTTGAAATTATGCGATTTTTCAGAATACAGTTCATATAGTTTATGGCGACTTTTATAAATTCCGGGTGTTGCCCAGTCACTGAAAGCAGAGCTGCCTCCGATTGATAAAGTCTTAGGGGTAAAGATTTTCCCAAACACAGCATGTATCAAATTAAATAAATCAGAGTAGGATTCTTCTACACTAGTGTAATTGGGCAATTCTGTTATTTTCTTGACTAAGTTTCTTCTGAATGTTTCCAAGCGATGTGTGTTAACTGGGACAAAACTAATTATTTTCTTATTTTCCCTACTATTTCTCAGATAAGAAACAAACTGACCGCGATGATCTGATTTTACAGGGTCCACTATACTTTTTTTAATGGGATTTATATTAGTATAAATATTATCAATACAAGTAGCACTAGTGGCAGTTATACGAGTAGGTTCCAAAAATATATTATACAAACCAAATGACTTGAACAAATTTAACATTTTCTCTCTCTGTAAAGGTTCCCGTGCAGTTTCTAAAACATCTACATTGAGATCCCCACAAAATAGGACCGTTTTTTTAGTACTTTGGCATTTAAACAATGCTTCTTCAAGTTTTTCTTCGAACTGTACATATGGAGCGTCTGGGGGACTGTATATGCTTAGTACAATGAACCGCTCAAACTCTATACTGGCTATCTCAATAACTCGTTCAACAGAGAGGGCTACTATGTCTTTACGTTCTTTACACTTTATTGACTTATTAATAATAATTAAAGAGCCTCCACGTTTATATTTCAGTCTACAGAAGGAGCTAGCAACCTGGTGATTTTTGAAATTGAACATGACTTGATAAGGCCTTAACCAATGTTCTGTTACACAAAAAATATCAATGCCATTCAAGTTCATGTACAATTCCAATTCCAATTCTTTTCCACCAATCAGGCCTTCAACATTTTGGTGCACCAGGTGTAAAGCATTATTTTTAAGATTAATAGATTCAACGGCCTGAGAGCGATCAGATATAAAATTATGCTGTGGCTGATGTAGAACTAAAGTGCTAGATTTAACATTAATTGATTTATACATTGTGTCAAGCTTAGTGCAAGAACGTTGCTCTTTTGTCCTATAATCTAATTTAAATTACTTGGATATAAACAACTATCCAGAGTTCTAATATCAATGTCATTTTTCTGCTCAAAAGGAGCAGGTTTGATAGCCAGATTTTTGGCTAAAGAATCTATAAAATAATGTAGCGAAATTGCTACCTGTCTTTTAAAATAATCCAGAAGCTTATGCTTTCCTTTAGTCATATAGAAATAATAATTTTTCCTAACAATAGTGTTAGTATCAATTATACTAAATTTTTTATTATGAAGTGTTAATGTGTCCAATGACAAATTTAAATAGTACCTAATCCTATTTTCCACAACTGGCATATGCTTACAGTAGGGCAGTGTGTAAATAATAATATTATTTAAATCTAATGAGTTTAATTTATTATAATATTTAATAAGTTTTTGTTTGGTTATATCAGTCCTGTTTCCTATGAAAATAACCAGATTATCTCTCTGATGAAATTTATAACTACATACGGCCTTCATTAATTGGGTATAGGATGTAGAAGGCATGCAGTGATTTATAAAGGACTGCCCCTGTGAACAAAAGTTTAATTTTGACCCCATGTCTCTCTCAATTTCATCACTAAACATAATCCAACGACTACCTTCACTGTTATCTTTTTTAAAACCTTGATTGATTTGTTTTGGTGTGTTATGCATCTGGTCACCAGATAGGGCAAGTGTACTCCCTGGCTCAGGTTGACTGCAGTCACATTGTGTTTTATCTGCTAAGGAGTTAAAACGGTCAGCATAATTAGATGTTGAATTTAAGAGTTTATCCATGGCCAAAGAATATTCTTTTATAATCAGCTGCGATTTATCATACATTGTCTTAACAGACTCCAAGGAATCTTGAAGCTGTTGTAATTTATAACTGAATTCCTGTGTATCTGCAGCATGCTGTTTTTGACTACTTTCTAACTTTTCAGTGCATAAATTTAGTTCATGTAATATATCCAATCTATTTCGGCAATTCTTAATATTTTTGGTGAAGTTTTTATTATTATTAAGCAAATTTTGATTTTTTCTTATCAACTTATTTATTTTTATATAATGTTTTAACTTTTTGTTGCTACAATGACCTAAACCTACTTTGGCCGATACTGCAGGGTGTTTAGGAGTATCATTTGTAAGGTCTATAATGTCAGTCTGTTTATGTTTTGCAGCTGTAACTAACCTTGGGGACCTATCCATGAGTTCATCGAACAATGTTTGGTTTTGTTGAGAACTAACTTGCAGAGACGCTTCTTCTAGCTGAGTTATTTGTTGGTGGGAGTCCCTAAGCTCATGTTCTAGATCAGCTATCCGTTTTAAAGCGCGTTCATACTCTGCACTGCACTTATCAAAATTATTTATTATTTTTTTTTTTTATTTTTAGGAGTTCATCCCGTTCCCCAGTCACTTCATCTAACCGCACGCTTAGCAAGGACAACTGTTGTTTTAATTTGCCGTTGTGTTCTACAACAGAGACAAGCTCTGTCTCATTGTCCTCACGTTCATTACTGAGCTGGACAACCTGCTCCTTGGCCGATTTCAGTTCTTCTAAGACCAGTTGAAGTTTTGACTGTTCCTGACGGGCCAGACCTCTTCGAGTCATCATTTTGTAGTATTAGACAAGAATAGCTACTTTATATTAAAAACAAGGAGCAGCCTCTAAAGCTATAGATAGATAGATATATTTATTGCAAAAAAGTACCTATTCGTATGAGTGTGATACCTGTGAGTTTTCAACATAGAATATACTATTAGATATATTACTAGTGAACAACAGGTGGACACACTTACTGTAGGTACCTACCTATTAATTTTAAAGCGAGAGGTGGGATTCGATTGAATTACCTATCAGATTTCAGCATTGAATATATTATGACATATATACAAGTGAACAACAGGTAAACAAACTCACCGGCACACCTATCCACTGGGTATCTTGTAAAACTTTTAACACTCCTTTTGCGAATTTATGTGTTATTCATTAAATTATTTGAAGTGAAATGGTCTGTTACTAGCTACACTAAATACATAGGTACTTACTAGTTTTATAACTTCCACAACTACGACAGTTCTGGGAGCTCGAAGAAGTACCCAAAGGTCTACGATGTACGCTCACTGACGAAGAGCGTGCTTGCGAGCAACACTTTCTTAGTCACACTAAGCGTTTAAGTGACGGAAGATTTTGCGTACGTATACCTTTTAAGCAAAGCCCTGATACGTTGGGTGAAACTTACTCACTGGCCGAACGTAGGTTTTTAGCGCTTGAAAAACGTTTGCTTCGTAATGCTGACTATAAAGCGCTTTATAGCGAATCTATTCACGAATATATTCGCTTAGGTCACATGAAGCGCGTTGCCCCATTATATTCTCCCGCATCACGGCGTCTTTCGACAACGTGCCGCCACCACTAAGCTACGAGTTGTATTCGACGCAAGTGCCCCATCTAGTAACGGTATATCTTTGAATCAATTGCAAATGGTTGCGCCTGCGATACAAGGCGATCTTTTAGCTATCCTGCTACGCTTTAGGCAGCATAGGTACACAGTGTGCGCAGATGTGGAGAAGATGTATCGCGAGTGCCTGGTAAGTGAGGATCAAAGGGATCTCCAATTAATATTGTGGCGCGACGATCCCAAATCACCTATGGGCGTATATCAGCTACAAACCGTTACTTATGGGTGCGCGGCATCAGCATTCTTAAGCTGTAGATGCCTCAAACAACTCGCGAGCGAGTGTTCAGATTCTGACGTCACAAGAATTTATTATCAACGAAGACTTTTTCGTTGATGATTTGATTACAGGTCCGCAAAGAAGAATTGTTAGAAATCTGCCGTAGGGTTGACAACGTTCTTCAATCAGGTGGTTTCCCGCTTCGTAAGTGGAAATTTAATTTTCAATTAGATAACTCAAATGATAATGCGCATAAGTTTTTAAAGGATTTAAATTTAGGTGAAAATATACACTCTAAGACTCTCGGCTTAGGGTGGCATAACTTAAGCGATGAATTTAATTTTAGTACAAGATTTTATAATGAGAATAAAAATATTACAAAGCATTATTATTATGTCCACTATAGCCCAGATCTTCGATCCTCTGGGGCTTCTTAGTCCTGTTATAATCACAGTCAAAATCTTATTGCAATCCCTGTGGCTTTTGAAAATAGGTTGGGGTGACGTAGTGCCTAGTGACGTCATGCGCACCTGGGAACCAGTGGCGGGGCAAGACCTAAATTTGATGTGGGCAAGACAGATGTTGCGAGGCCCTGTTCTGTGGCGACCTGAAGACGGATTTTATAAAATAATAAAAAAAACAAAACTATTAACACTGTCAAGTTTTTGTTCATAAAAATACAAATTAGATTATTGACAATACCAATAAATTAAATAACGGCTTTCAAAGGATGCTTCCAGTCCAAAAAACGATCAATTTAATTGCATTTTTTTAAAAATATGTCTCCATAGTACTGACGATGATTGTGCCAGTGATATTTATGCAATCATGACAGCAGTCAGGACTACAGTCTCTAGTGCAATCGAGCAAAAAAGAATAACACTTTGTTTCTTTAACCTTACGAATAATTTCATCGACAATTGTTTTTGACATCAATATGAATTTTGATTATCGTGACTCAAAATATGTAAAGGATCCGCGTAAAATATCGGTATAAAAAGTATCTTACAACCTTCCTCGGATCATAAGCTCAGATTATGCCAAGATCATTCAATTTCAAATAATTCAGTAGTTTCGGCGTGATAGGTAGGTACTTTTTTGGTAAACAGGTAGATGACTTTCTTTTTAATTTCATTTTTTTGGCTTCAGTATCGATTGAAAATCAGTAGTAGTACCTACAGTTAACACTTTCAAAATATAACTTCCATGTACAGATTACAGAAGCAGGCCCGTGCCACAACCCAACCTTAGAAGCGGGATCACACCCGAAACCCCCCAAAGACGCGGAATATCACCCGAAGCGCCCCCTGGGCGAGGCCGCGGTGGCGGCCGTAGGTCTGTTTGGAGTCCTAGGACATCCTTCCGAGGGCTTACCCGGGGCTCCCTACCATAGGGTGTTTGTGCAGAACTGTTTTACTGAACGAATGACTATTATCAGAATAGTATATTATCTAAAAATTACATTCTTCAACAAAAATATTAAAACTTTTTTAAGGAAATCTATCGCCTAATTTACTTTTAGGAACATCGTTTATTCTAAGTAAAATCTCAATTTAACTCACCTCACCTCTACAAAATTAAATTTTATTGATCAAAAAAATAAAAGTCTAACCTAACCTAACCTATTCCGTTATAAGATAGTACTATTTAGAATGCAAGTTAGTATTTTTGATATGCAATTCGTATTTCTGTTTCACAAATCATATATTCGATGTACGAACCACATTTTTGGTGTAAATTCGATTAAAAAGTCATCTCGTTCTGAGTAATATTTCAGTTTTTAAAGTAGGAAATGTTTAGTTAATCAATTGGTTTTTTTTTGCACAGCATTTAATTTTCTGGTTTGCATTCAGTAAATTAGTGGAGTTACCTAGTGTGCAGAAAAATTAAACAGAGGTGCATTTAAAAATATCCCAAAAAAATCTATTACTTCATCCAGTGTGTGTTTGGAAGTACGGGTACCGCATATATGCAGGGGGCCAAAGCTCTCTGAAAGACATAGACAAACCTAGCTCCTGCGTCTTGTCACTAACTGCTGCTGATGTGGCAAAAATGTCGGCCCTTCTTCACCCTTTCGAGAATCCTTCATTTTTTCGTCCCACGGCTGCACGTCTACCATGAGCCAAGACGCACACGTAGCATCTCGTTTGATTAACTCGGTTTCAACTTCTCCTGTATGGGAAACAATTCACAGAAGCTGGGAGAACGAGGCTCTTTGACACGAAAAAAAAATTGAATTTTTATTGGGGGCATTCAAGGTGTAGGTTAGGGTACTTTAAGAGATGTGGGACGAGCCGCTCATGCATACGCTCTCTCGTAGTCCGACCCAGATGGCGGGCAGGACTACGCAAATACTGAACAGTGAGATCATGCACCCGCTCTGCTGACCGACATACTATATTTTGCTGGACAACTCCTGCTAAATATAGTATGTCCGTGCGGTAGGTGCGACGACCACTCCCCCTTGTAAGGATACCCCAGGACTGCCAACAGACCTACGGCTACAATTGCGGCCTCACCTACGGTACTTTCACTGAGAGGCCCATCCAACGAATTTGCCACGGGCCCCGGTCGGTGTAGTTACGCCACTGTCGGTTGGCTACCTAGTAAAGAAAGTAAACAACGGATTCAGATACTCGCGATATAATAGTTACGCAACGTAAGCAAATGTTGCCAGACTAAAAAAATATATTTCATTACAAAATTATTTTCTTATATCTTTTTTATTTTATTCTCGCTTTGAAACAACGCATAAAAAATTTTGAGGCGCGAGGCCCCTTGTACCGCGAGGCCGTGGGCGGTGGCCCACGTCGCCCACGCCTTACGCCGCCACTGCTGGGAACGATTCACAAGTTCCCTGCACATACTAAACGATATACGCGTACCACGGCAAGTCATCGGCGCCGATCCTGTGCGATTAGAGCTGCACATCTTTACGGATGCCTCGCAGTCTGCCTACGGAACCTGCATCTATGTGCGTACCATTAATCGGGACTCGTCCTTTGGTGTAAGGCTATACATTTCCAAAGGAAAGGTTTCGCCTTTAAAGCCTGTAAGTATACCACGGTTGGAGTTATGCGGAGCCCTATTAGGTGCTAGGCTTTTCGCTAAGGTTCGAGAATCCCTAAATTGCAGTTTTGATCGCATAGTATTCTGGTGTGACTCAACAATCGTGTTAGGTTGGCTGCGAATGTCTCCCAATCTATTAAAAACCTTTGTACAAAACCGAACGGCGGAAATACACGAAATAACCGGAGACCTTCCATGGTGTCATGTAAAAGGTACAGACAATCCGGCCGACTTGGTGTCTCGTGGTATAAGCCTAGAGGACATTCAAGCGTCCACTTTATGGTGGGAAGGTCCTTCATTTCTCCGTGACCCTGAGTTCGATTGTGAACAATCTATAACAACCTGTGCCACTAACCAGACAGTCGTTGATTTACCCGAAACTAAGCATGTACCAGAAGTTCACTCACTGGTTGTCACTGCGGACACATCTTTATTTCCATTTGAAAGGTTTTCACAATATAATCGTATGAAACGCGCCTGTGCCTATGTGTTACGCTTCATTTTCAACACACGCCATAGCAGTACTAGACGTCATGGACCTCTTTCAGTGGATGAACTGAGGGACTCAGAGGTAACTTTAATCAGGTTAAGTCAAATTAGTAGTAGTAGATGGCGCTGTCGCCACGTAAACATTAGCTCCGCGTATTTAAATGTAAAAAAATATAATAGTTAAAGAATTAGACGTAAATACGCACGTATAGTATAGCCAAAGTGACAATAAATGTGTGTAAATGTTATACGACTGTTCAGTTCAGTAACTACTGAGTAAATAAAATAAAAAAAAGTGTCTGAAGAAACTTTCAGTTCTCAAATAAAAGTTCAGTGCAAAACAATCAAGTGTTAGTGATAACTCAAACCCATAATATTGGCATCAGTGAGAAAATTGCTACATTGAGATCTGCACAAAGGTGACATTAAATTCATATTAAGTCAATAAAAAATCCATTCCATGTCGTTACAGTTTTAAATTTCATTGCACTTGTTTTGAAATTTATATTTTAACAGTTGTCAAAAGGATACAAATTGACGACAGAACTAGAACTAACTAATGAAAACGCCATCTATCGGAAATCTTAAGAACTACGTCTAGCTAGAGTGAGCTCGTCTTCTTATTGAACTGAACTACAGAAGTACGTAAATTACATCAATAGATGGCGGTAAATGTTTTGTTTATGTAAATGATTTGTTATTCTAAATTTTAATCCAAAATGGAATTAAAATGTGCTGGTTGCCTTGAAGAAATTACTACTAAACAGTATCTTACTTGTTCACTATGCCGGAAGAATTATGATCTCATATGTGCAAATATCACGACTCATACATACCTACGCAAAATGTCAATGGAAATGAAATCATCTTGGATTTGTCAACTCTGTCACTGCAATAAGCCAAAAACGGATAACACAAACACCCCGATTCGCACCCCTACTCCACAACTGAAATTCTCATCTACCAATATTCACTCACCAGAGATGTTAAGCAACGTAACATACCGCAAAAAAAATACAATGAGCCAAGTCGACTCTGCTCAGTCCGACAATGAAATAAGCATAGTGGATGATACATTACAGTTTTACTGCAGTCCTAGGCCGCCACAGCGTATAAATATTGACTCTGAATCATCGCCGAGGGACACAATTTGCGAGAAACTTGAAGTAATCCTAGACAGAAAGCTGGAACAAAATAAAGAATCTTTACTATTGGAAATTAAAAGTTTAATAAACACAGAGATCGCAAAAGCTTTGTGTTGCCTCAAGAATGAATTCTCACAAAATATTAACACCCACACTCAGAATTATGAAAATACAAAAGCATCTTTAACCGACTTATCTAAACAAATAACCCACCTAGAGTCGGAGTATTCAGCTCTCCAGTGTGCTCTACGGGAACTTAAATCTGCTAGCCTAAATGAATATGATGCTGCCGAATATCCCACAGATAAATCAAGTGCATCCGGGGAAAACTGCAAAAAAATTGTACTCTTTGGTCTGACTGAGCAATACAATGAAAATGAAAATATTATCCATGCACAAATAGTACATATATTTAAAAATATAGCAAATATCAACCTTGAAGGTTACATTGAAGATATCTCGAGAATAGGTAAAAGGGGATACCGTAGACCAATTATGATCGAATTATTGAGCAAAAGAATGGCACGACACTTACTACAGAATAAAACACTATTTAAAAATAGCGGTATAGCTATATCAGAATATTTGGATAAAAAGTCCATTCAGGAACGAAAATTACAGTGGCATGTACTTTTAGAGGCCAGAAGAAACGGCCAACATGCTGTACTAAAAAATAATAAATTAATAATTGCCGGCCAAGAGTACAAAGGATCCTACGGCCACGTTTCAACACACAAAAACGCCGATATTACACTGGACAATAGCCACCATATTACTTTGACCACCCAAACCACTTCTAAATCGCCCTTACCACCACCACCATCCACAAGTACAGAGGTAAATGTGCATTCTAAAAAGAAGAACAAAAAAATGGAATCGACATTTCAGACCCCAAGATCAACACAGACTTCCTTTCGTAAGTAACTTGCAAATAATATACCAGAACATGTGTAGCTTTCCAGGTAAGCGCCACCTACTCCAGTCAATCATAGAAGAACTAGGTCATGTAGAAATATTCTGCCTCTCAGAAACTTGGACCACACATGATAAAAGAGACTTATTACATCTTGACGGATACAGTCTTGCATCCTCTTATTATAGGAAGTACTACAAATGTGGGGGAGTCTGTATCTTTGTGCAGGATGATATTGAAGCCATAGAACGAAAAGATATCACATCTCTGACCGTCGAGTATGTCTTTGAAGTAAGTGCAATAGAAATTCCTCAACAGAATCTAATTATTATACTTCTATATTACCCACAGGAAAATAGAGAAACGGATTTATTTTATTCGTCTCTTGAAAAGCTCTTGCAATTGTTAACAATTAAATACAGTAAAAAAAATATCATAATCGGAGGAGATTTCAATACAAACGTATTAAAAATCTCTCCTTCTAGTCAAAAACTACTGAACACTTTGAAAAGTTATAACTTCCACCAATGTATTCGGGAATATACCCGTATTACTGAAACCAGTGCCAGGTGTATAGATTTGATATTTATAAACTTCAAAATGCAAGGGTTTACTACTTCTGTGGCGGATTATGGTATTTCTGACCATAAGGGAATCTCAGTAACAATGCCTAGCACCGTAACAACAAACGAACTAAAATCATGGTTTCTTATAAAAAGAATATTTAATGAAAAAAACACAGACTATTTTAAGTCAACTCTAGGTACTATAGACTGGAACTCGGTAATTAGTAGTAGTAGAAACGTAAATCTGAACTATGATTCATTCTGCAAAACCATAGAAAATGTATTAAATATCTGTATACCTAAAGTTAAAATTAAATTAAAAAAAATATAAAAAAGTCCTGGCTAACAAAAGGCTTGAAAATATCATGTAAACACAAACGCATTCTTAAAACCTTTATTACCCAAAACAGTGATCCCACTTTAACTAGTTATTATAAGAAATATGAAAAATTACTAAAGACAACAGTTTTACAGTCCAAAAAAGTTCAGTATATAAAGAGAATAAAACAAAGTGATAATGTAACAAAAACTATGTGGCAGATAATTAAGGAACGGACTAACAAATTAGTAAAAAAACCTAAAAAGAATATAAAAATTAACATTAAAAATAATACAACGGAAGACCCTATAATTGTAGCAAATGCTTTTAATGACTTTTTTATGTCAGTGGGGGGCGAGCCTGGTAAACAGAAGGGTCGTGCCACTATTTCACAAGCTGAAAACTCGATTTTCATCCAACCCGTAGACCCATACGAAATATCGAGGATAATAATTAGTTTAAAAAATAAACGCAGTTTTGGTTTTGACCAACTTCCACCAACACTTATAAAAAAATGTGTTAATGAACTAGCTGTTCCACTTAGCTTCCTCATAAACCAATCCTTTTCAGAAGGAGTTGTTCCGGACCCTCTAAAGATCTCCGTCATAAAACCAATCCATAAAAAGGGCCTAATGACCGACTGTACAAATTACCGACCTATATCACTTTTACCGACATTCTCTAAAATATTTGAAACTGCTATGACCACACGTCTTTATTCATATTGTGAAAAATTTAACATTTTTCATGAGAGCCAATATGGATTCAGAAGGGGGAGATCGACGATAGATGCTGTATATAAATATATTCACCAGATTTTAGACATAATAAATAATAAAAAATACGCGATTGGTATCCTCCTTGACATGAGCAAGGCATATGATAGGGTCCAATATAACATATTATTAAACAAATTAGACGGAATTGGTATACGCGGTATAAATCTAGAGTGGTTCAAGTCTTACCTGAATAATCGACTGCAATATGTAGAAATCGAGCACTACAATTACGAAACTGGAGAGATTGCTAATATTAAGTCAAACATTTCAAAAGTTGGAAAATCAATACCTCAAGGCAGCGTGCTCGGGTGTATCTTATTCTTAATATACATAAACGACTTGCCCAGAACCCTAAATTTCAAAACTGTCCTGTTTGCCGATGACATTTCTGTGGTGTTTTCATGCTCAAACGAAGATGAATTTAAAAACTGTACCCAAAAAATTCTATCCGATATGTCCACATGGCTGAAGGAACACAACTTAGAACTGAACCTCAAGAAATCGAATTTAATGCAATTTAAACCATACCAAAAACATAATTTAAATATGACATACACATTCAATAGCACACAAATGGACTGCGTAGACAAATTTAATTTACTAGGTATATCAATTGACTCAGCTCTTAATTGGAAATCCCATATCCAAAAAATCTACAGCAAACTGACATCATTTACTTACGCCCTCTCGGAATTAAAAAAAACAACGGACCTCAAATCAGCAAAAGCTGCATACTACGCGTATGCCCACTCCTGGCTACGTTACGGTATCATATTGTGGGGAAATAGTGTTGACGCCGAGAAACTATTTAAGCTACAAAAAAAATGCATACGTATTCTAACTAATATAGACGGCATGGAAAGTTGTAGGCCACATTTTATACAGCAGGATGTTTTAACGCTTACCTCAATATACATATCAGAAATAAGCAATTACGTCAGAAAACATATGTCGCTATATACCCTAAGAAAAGACAATCATACCCAACCCCGTAATCTTAGGCACCAAAACAAACTGGCACTACCCACGTCAACCCTATCCATGCTTAAACTGACCATTTATTTTTGATCTCAAAACGGGACATAAGTTTTTATACCCCAGTTAGCAGGTTAACAATTAAAATAAACATAATTTCGTTATATAGAAAAAACCGGCCAAGTGCGAGTCGGATTTGTGCACAAAGGATTCCGTACCAAAAACGGCAAAAAACCTGTTCTATGGAAGCCCCCCTCCCCTGTCCCCTTTTCCCGCCCCCTTTTTATGGCACTAAGGTGACAAGCAAAGTGTGAGGACAAACACTATGTCTGTGGCGAGCGGTGCGATGATAGAAAGTAGCCGTGGGCATCATAATATATTAAACAATTCTTCTTAGCACAAACCATTGTACAGGGGCGGTTAGAACACGCACATAGTCTGTCTCTCCTGTCGCGAAAAGGGTGTAACCACCTACAGGCATGGGATCCTTGACAACTCTCATGGCTTGCTTTTGCACCGAGCCCACCGGTCAAAACTGATATTCAGGTGCCCCCGTCCAAAGGTGACAGCAATACTCCTTGTGCGGCCGCACTTGCGACAGAGTAGTCATGTTTGCGCCGCAGTAAAATTGAGCTGTTGAGCACACCGAGCTTCCTGGACGCCAGCGTGGCCTTGCTCTCCACCTAGGATACCTATACTGTCAGAGATGGGGAGAGATGTGCCTTGAAATTGTGGCGCTACAGTAAATCGGTTTTTTTTTGCGGTGAATACACAAACTTGTCTTGGTAGGGTTGAATTGGACAAGATTTTGTTTACCGAAATCGGAAACTGTGGTGAGAGTACTCTTTATTTCAGAAACAAGATTTTTCGTATAGCAAGTGTCGGCCCCGTCCCCGCCGTCCGCATAACGATGAATGCTGTTAATAATAGACAACATGTCATTGATATGCAGCAGAAAAAGATTACGGGACAGCACTGAGCCTTGTGGTACTCCAGCGTTTATGACCATGCAGCCAGAACAGCTGCCGTCAACGACGGCCTTGATGCTTCTACCAGCCAGAAAGCTGGACACCCCACCGCTTAAACTCTCGGGCAGTCCATAGGAGGGCAATTTCGCAAGAAGACCACGGTGCTAGATCCAGTCAAAGGCCTTAGAGATGTCGAGTACCCACTGCTAGAGCTCCACCCTTACTCTCGATAGCCATAGCTCGATAGCCCAGTCGTGTGAGGCACACAAGGAGATCGCCAATCGAGCGACCGTGACGGTAACCGTACTGCCGGTCACTGAGCAGGTCGTGTTCCTCAAGGTACCTTAAGAGCTGTGTATTGTTGACACGCTCCATCACCTTTGATAAAAGGTACAAAATGACTACTATAGGCCTGTAATTGGCCGGGTCAGTCTTGTCACCCTTCTTGGGCACAGAATGCACGTGCGTCTTTTGTTTTTTTTTTTCTTTCTATCCTCCACGAAGTATTTTCCTATATCTCCTTTTTGTTTGATTTTAGGACCTATTTTTTTTATAGCATCAAATCAGTCTATTGCAGTCCACTCCTGGACGTAGGCTTCTCCCAATCTACGCCACAACACACGGTCCTGCGCCTCCCGCTTTCAGTCCCAGCTAGCGACCTTTTCTAGATCGTCGGCCCATCTGGCGGAGGGGTCGTCCGTCGTCCTACCCCACGTTTACCAAGCTGCAAGCTTAAGAACTCGTTTCCTCGTTCGGCCATCGGTTGTTCTACATAATGTAGCTAAGCCCACTACCACTTCTAAACGCAGGCTCTGCAAACTAGGTCGACCACTCTGGTTCTCTGATGGAGACGGTTGCTCGCTGCGCAACTTTAAGGGTATGGACTAGCCCCACTGTAAGTTTCCACGCTCGGCACCATAGGTAATAATTGGTCGTTTGCTCAATACATGGGTTACTTTGCTTGTATGTTGACATAAAAATAAATGAACACTTTTTGAGTTTCGGCATTCGTAAAATTCCAAAGCAAAAGAAAACTTTCATTTAGTTACCACTTCAGTTTACCACTAAACTACTTCACGAATTTCACACAAAAACAAAACAATAGTGTAGGTAGTGAAAACACGGTATGGCTCTTAATTCCCCGACCGCTGATGTCCCAAGAGCAACAAAATTTAAAAAAATCGCAACCTTTCGGAAAACGGGACAATTTAGCGTCCCGAAGCTATGTTTGGGGACAACGGGACAAGGGACTGAGAAACGGGACAGTCCCGTTCAAAACGGGACGTATGGTCAGTTTATCCATGCTCCACTCAGGCCCGTATTTTATGTCTATAAAAATTTACAATAAAGTACCACAGGCACTAAAAGCTCTTGAAAGCGATAACTTATTTAAAAGTAAGTTACAAAAATATTTATCTCAAAAATGCTATTACACTTTGCAGGAGTTTTTTGAAGATAAAGTCACTGTTTATGATATGTCATTTTAAATAATTGTTCTAAATCTAGACCATAAAAACACAATTATATAAACTTTAGTAATTTTATACCTAACCTATTTGCTTATACATTTTATAACTGCGAAAATGTCCACAAAACTATTTACATTTCCTATGTAGAATTTAAATATCGATAATTAGTACCTAAAAGAAAATAATGTTTATTTTTATTTATTTTATAATTTGATATAGGTAAGTACCTAAGTACCTACATAAGATCTCAAATACAATTAAGTGCCTAAGTAGTCACTTACATATTGTTATTGATTGGAAAAATATATTGTAAATAAATAATTTTCTAATTTTGTTAATGTTAATGTAAGTAATTAGTATAATAACTATGTATAAAATTTAAAGATTGATGTTGATGTAGTCATATACAACCACAACCATTTACTTACTTCAAACGAGTAATGTATACCTGCCTAACATTGCTGTGCCCGTACAGGGTTTCATGTTGTAAGTACTTACTATTAATATGCAACAACTGTATCACACATGAATGCAATAAAGAGTTTGAGTTTGAGTTTGAGTTTGAGTCAAAGGGAAACTTTCACGGAAGAATATAATTTATTAACTAATAAGCGTAGTTTAAGAAATAAACATAGTTTAAATAGTCTAGCGTTATTTATTGATTCTGACCAAAATATTCGTGTAGGTGGCAGAATAAAACATTCGCCTTATAACTTTGACAAAAATCACCCATATTTAATTTATTTATTTTTATTTAACAGTTTATGTACACACATTAAAAATACATACAGTAATATAGTTAGGAGAAAAGGAGTACAATGGCGCTGCTTATTTCTATTAGAAATCTCTTCCAGCAGGCCGGCGAGAGGAGAATGACATGAAACAATAGAGAAAGGCAGAAGTGTGAGAGAGAACTAGACAGAAAATGCTTACCTACACATACTTTTGTACAAATACCTACATAAATATACTTGCTCATAACATACATACATATATATAAAACTAATAAAAAAAAAAAACAAATACATATATACAAATAAATACCTAAATACTTGTAGATGTATTGGTGTAGCTAAAATAGATACAACCATTTATATGACACTGAATACAATAGAGAATAGATGACCTCAGAAGTTAATTGTTGGAATTAAGATAGTGTTCGCGGACTTTCTTTTTAAACATCGCAGCCGATTTAATGTTTCTGATGTGTGGGGGCAGTGAGTTCCACAGCCTAACCGCATGTACAGTGAAGGAATAGGAATAGAAGTCAGATTTGTGGCGTGGGATTTCAAGGAGGGAACGAAGGTGTGTCCTGCAAGGAGCATCAGGAGAACGTGCGAATGAGAATCGCTCCTTCAGGTAGGACGGGGATTTTCGGTTGTGCAGTATGTTGAATAGGAGACAGAGTACCCGAGTGTTCCTGTGAAGACGGATTGGGAGCCACTTGAGTTCTTGGCGGAAATGAGAAACATGGTCATACTTTCTGAGATTGAAAACAAAACGAATGCATAAATTTTGCAGCCTCTCAAGTTTGTCTAACAGCTCCTCTGTGGCATCTATGTAGCAGGCATCAGCGTAGTCTATAATGGGCTGAATGAGAGACCGGGCAAGAGATATCTTAATCTTTAAGGGGAGGAAAGTCTGAAGGCATTTCAAGGAGTGAAAGGTATAGTGTACCTTTTTACTGACCTCACTGACCTGAGTACGCCAGGACAAACTATCGTCCATTACTACTCCTAGATTTTTCACTTTCTCGGAATAGGGGATAACAGTCCCATCCAAGAGCACATGCGGCAGCGACGCTACGTCTAGTCTACTCCGCATTTGTCTACTACCTATAATTATGGCTTGCGATTTTTTCGGATTAATACGTAAGCCCACCGACTCGGCCCAGGCGGATATGCAAGACAGGTCTCGGTTCATGTTCGCTACACCAGATGGGGCATCACACGCTCTAAAGTGATGATATAGCTGTAAGTCGTCAGCATAGAGATGGAAGTTGGTAGAGATTAAACTTGAGACAGAGTTAATGAAGAGAGAGAATAAAAGAGGAGAAAGGACACCACCCTGAGGTACGCCCGCAACGAGTTGGCACCAGTCCGAAGACTTGTGATCCAAATGGACGCATTGCGAGCGCCCCCGAAGATAGGAATCAAACCAAGATAAAGATGAAGGAGAAATGTTGATAGACTTCAGCGTGCCTAGCAACATATCGAAATCGACTGAATTGAAAGCACTACTGAAGTCCAACAAAGTTAACAAAGTGAGCTCTTTCCTCTCCATAGCTAAACGGACATCATCGGTTACTTTAATGAGGGCTGTAACGGTACTATGTCCCTCACGAAAACCCGATTGAGATGAGCTAAGGAGATTGTTGGTGGAAAGGAAAGAGGAAAGCTGCTTATGAACAATATGCTCAAGAACTTTAGATAGGTATGGAAGAATGGAAATTGGACGAAAGTCATTAAACACAGAAGGTTTAGAATTTTTTGGCAAAGGGATGACATATGCCCACTTCCAGGAATCGGGGAAGGACCCAGAGGAAAGGGAGTAATTAAATATGTGCGTTAAAACAGGGATAATAGCAGGGAGTATAGGTAGGATCATTCTTGAGCATATATTATCATTACCAGTAGCAGTAGAAGAAATGGATAGAAGAGATTTCCTAACATCAGTTATAGATACAGGAATAAAGTCAAATGGAGAGATCTGTGGAATAGGCCTAGACGAGAGGGTTAACAGTGTCATGTTTTTAGCAACTGTATCCAAGGAAACTGGCGTTACTGCAAAGTGTCTATTCAATCCATCTATATCTATGTCACTGACATCAAACACAGATGCTTTACCTATTCCGACAGACTTAAGAAATCTCCAGGTATCAGAGGAGCTACGTCCAGAGAGTGATATATGGAAATGGTGCCTCTTAGCATCTCTACACATCCGACTACAGCGGTTTCGAAGAGACTTAAATATCAGTAGGTTTTGCTCTGTTGGGTAATGCTTGTAGCGCCTTTTTGCCTTGTCCCTACGTGCCATATAATATTTAATAGTGTCATTGAGCCAAGGCGCAGGGTTATGTTTAATCTTGACCTTTCTGATTGGAGCATGTCGATCAAATATGTGAATAATTTTGCTGTTAAAAATAGTGACCATTTCATTGATGTCATTCGTATCATACACCGGCGTCCAATCAATGTGATCAACATCTCCCTGCAATGCCCTCAAATCCATGCCCTTAAAATTGCGAAGAAGGCGGGTTGGCACCATGCGTTTTGGAGGACGGATACGATAGGATAAGTATATAAGGTCATGATAAGAAAAAGGCGCAGTGAACTGACCATGAATGTCAACATCATCAGGGGATGACACAATGATGAGGTCGATTAGGGAAGGAGCGCAGTTGGGAAAGTGATGAGTGGTTGAAAGAGGTAAAGTAGTAAGATTATAAGAAGATAGAATAGACAAAAGCTTACGAGCTGGGGACTCATTTTTTAGCAAACAGTTGTTAAAATCGCCCATCAAGACTACGTGATTATAAGAAGGAGAAAAATTATCTAAGAGATTTTCCAGAGAATTGTGGTAGGCAATGTTTTCATTGGGATTATAAAATACTCCAAGAAGAATTTTGGTATGTAATAGAGAAATCTCGAGAAATAAATGTTCAGCAGATTCAGAGTAAGGAGAAGGAGATGCACTGATAATTTTAAAAGGAATGTTAGCGCGAAGATAAATTGCTACACCTCCGCATTTCCTTTCCGTTCTGTCATTGCGGATCAAAACAAAACCGGGAAGAGGAAATTGTGTTGGAAGGCTTTAAAAAAGATTCAGATACAAGAACAGCATCAAGAGGTAAGTTGCTAAAAGATGCCAGAACATCGGAATAATGACCAGAAACACTCTGAGCATTAATATGGACTAGGTTAAGGTTCTTGGGATAATGGGTAAAGGTAGAGGATAACTGGTCATGCAAGGTTAAAGCTGCTGAAGAATCATTATTGTCACCCGCACTGAGAAAACTATCTTCAGATGAGGAACAAGAGAAATAACTTTCATTAATAAGATCAGTGTCCATTAATATTATATAGGTATGTATATATATAAAATATAAATAGATTTTACTAAATATACTACACAGATACTAATAACTAACAATAATAATAATCAATTCACTTAAAAGTCACCTGCTCGCTGACTTAGTGGTAGAAATTTTTACAAACCAAAGAGTAATAGTTGTCGAGTCGTGCACATGAAATATCATAAAAAAAAAAAAAAAATTATAAACAATAGTTATGTATCGTAAATCAAAACATTCATAAAAAAAAAAAAAAAAAAAAATTAAATGTTCTAACTTTGAGAACCGCTCTGGCTACAAATAATATTAAGAATTTAAGACTAAGATCATGCTAAAATTAAAATTAAAAAAATACTACAGAGAAAAAAAAATAAAACAGAATATCAGAGAACAAAAAGTGAATCTGTAATATTATTATGTCTGAGCTGTAGCTCGGCATAAAAAATATCATTATTTGAATAACAGTTGTTATCATAATTTCTGTGAGGGTGGCCGAGTTCCGAATGCTAGTGGCAAAAAGCCGGTTCGAAAAATTTTAAAGTCATTTTGCAATGACATTTGACATTGACGGCTGTGCTCATAATTGACAGACAAAACAAACTGTAAACATGCCATCCATCACGAACAAAAATATAATAACTTTCAGTTTCCATTGCTATTATATTACTTAAACCGGTTAAACAAAAGTTAAAGTGACGTAAGTTTAAGTGACGTATTAAACAGGTACAAAAGGACTGTGTTTAGCTAGGAATAACATAAGTACTAAACGAGCGGTTCCGAAGATCACACGACAATAGCCAAATATGGAATAGTGAATGTTACACCCGGCGTCTCGTTGATTTATTTGGTCTTATATTAGACTTCGAAACTGTGTTGTTCGACGGCAATGCAGCATCAGGCATCAGAGATTCGGCGGGCTCGGTAACGCTACGTGGAAATTGCTTGATGATGGCGTCAAGCTCAGCTTTGCACTCAATCTTATGGCGAGCTTTGTCAGGCGTCAAGATAACAATCTTGCCCTCGGACGACCAGCAACTCCTAACTCCGAAGTGCTGCCTGGCGGTTGTGAACAGATGGTGGCGCATTTTGGTCAGGAATTCGGATATGGTGAAAGCAGTTCCCTTAAGCAAAGTTTTACTATCCCAGACTGTGAGGCGGTGTTCTACATCATGAAACCTAACTAGTACTGGCCGGGTCTTACCTCGTGCACCTCCCAATCGGTGGCAAACCTTAATATGTTGAGGACCGACTTCGGTCAGTTTCATATTCACCGATATTATTTTGTGTACCACCTCATGAAGGTTTTCATTAGGATTCTCACTGAGGCCATGGAATAATAACACCTTCCTTCTCATGGCAGTCTCATGACGGTCGAACCCCTGTGTAAGGAGCTCCAACTGAGACTTTATTTTAGTTAAAGTCTGATACACAAAATTTTGAAAGTTTTGAAACTCACTTGTTAATGAAGCTAAGTCACTTGGCACAGCAACAGATTCAGGTGCAATCTTCAGCAGCTTATCATTAAATTGCTTCATCTGGGCCTCGTAAAGAGTCTGCAAGTCTTCCAAGTTAACAGCCAATTTAGTGTCCATTGTGATGTGAAGACAAGCCAGTTAGTGATGTTTTTAGGATGTTGAAATTATATGACAGCAAGCACAGGTGGGTTTTATACTAAATTGAATTGATTACACATAAAATTGACTAATATAACTAATTAAAATAAATTAAAATATGCAGAGCAAAATAAGCCTGTATGTATAGTTCAACTACCCTACAAAGTTTTATCTGCATATCTACAAAGTTATATCCTACAAAGTTTTATTTAATATTGTCAAAGCATTGGTTTTCAATATTATTATTTCGTTACGAACATAAGCGCCTACAGCATGCTGCACAGCAAGCATTATTGTACGGTATTAGAGATACACATTGGCCGGTAGGCGGTAGGAACTTAGCTAAACGTACCGTACATAACTGTGTAGTTTGTTCGCGACTGAGAGGTAAATCCTTAACTCCTATCATGGGAGATCTGCCGCAAGAGAGGATTACACCTATCTACCCTTTCTTTTGATGTGGTGTTGACTATGCTGGGCCAATGTTCATATTGAGTCGAAAAGGCAGAGGCTCGAAGCTAACAAAGGCTTACGTTTGCTTATTTGTATGTTTCGTGACTCGCGCCGTAGATTTAGAACTCGTCAGTGACCTCACTACCGATGCCTACCTATTGGCTCTCAAGCGATTTATTGCTCGTCGTGGTCAGCCTGCTGAAATATTTTCCGACAACGGTAAGAACTTCGTAGGTGCCGCTAAAGAATTTTCAAATTAAATAATTACTGACAATCTAAATAATTACTTAGAAAAATATCAAATAATCACCGAGGCGCAAACAGGTTTTCGAAAATCAAAAACCATAAATCAAGCTATATTTAAATTTCTAGCAGAAATAATGAAAAGTCTTGATAGAAACATACCAGCCTGTGCATTATTTATGGACCTTACCAGGGCCTTTGACTGCGTAGACCATAAAATACTTAAAAATAAGCTCTACGCCTGTGGCATCCGGGGCAATGTATTAAATTTGATTATGTCATATCTCACAGATAGAAAACAAGCTACATCTATCACAAGAATCTGTCAAATACAGAAAAAGGAAATGATATACACGTCAAACTATAAAGAAGTTAAATATGGTGTGCCTCAGGGAAGTGTTTTGGGTCCATTATTATTCCTCATTTATATAAATGAATTTCCTAAAGCTGTTAATGCCCCAATGTTTCTCTTCGCAGACGATAGTACGGTAGTATTTTGTAACAGAAATCAAAATATTCTAAAAGGCACTATAAACAACAGCCTAATTAATATAATAGACTGGCTAAAGGACAATAATCTTGTTATCAATTTGAACAAAACAAATATCATGGTGTTTAGGAATCGTGTTAGATATTTACCTCAAAACTTTGACATCAAATATTCGGGTACCATAATAGGTGAGGTAGAGACGACAAAATTTCTGGGACTACAAATAGATTCTACATTGAATTGGAAGGCACACATAGATTTTATCTGCACAAAACTAAATAAAAGCGCCTATGCACTATACACGCTCTCTAGGACGGTTAACATTTCCACACTATTATGTGCGTACTATGCCTATGTGGAATCAATTTTAAGATATGGTGTGATATTTTGGGGGAATTGTACTGATTGGGAGGTAGCTTTTAAGGCGCAAAAGCGGTGCGTAAGGGCCATGATGAGAATCAAACGAACAGAGAGCTGCAAACCTCACTATAAAGCCTTGAAACTACTTACTTTACCAAGCCTATATATTTTAGAACTAGCTATTTTTGTAAAAATGAATCCTAATTTTTTCGAAAGATTGAATAGCAATCGTAATAAACACAAAATACACACAATACCCAATAAGACAGCTCTTTTAAACAAGAGTGTCTATTGCATGGTCTCTAAAGTATACAATAAATTACCTATTGAGCTGCTTAAAATAGAAACAATTCATGTATTTAAACGAAATCTCTATAATATATTAATTGACAAAACATACTATAGCATACGGGAGTTTTTAGATGACAAAATGTTAAAATGTAATATGGTAATGGACTGATTGACTCAATTTCTTAATGTATTTTAATTTTGTATCCCTGTGTGTATGTCTGACATTGTTATGATTTTGATTTACCTTTATTTTATAATTGTTTAAATTTATTTCATTATTTTTGTATGATTATAAATTTCTCTTTCGTTCCTTATTACCTTATACCTACTAATATTTGCAAGCCTGCGGGTGGAACATGGAGAAGCTCAATTGTAATGTAACACCACTGTAACCCATTTTCGCAAATAAATGATTTATGATTAAAAAAAAAAAAAAAAAAAATTTTGTCGAAGTGTTCTGACGATGTAGTTGGTTATGCGACTAGACAAAATATCAAATTCTCTTTCATTCCTGTTCGCGCGGCACATTTTGGTGGGGTGTGGGAGTCTGGGGTACGCAGTTGTAAGCATCATCTGCTTAGAGTGGTAGGTAACGCGCACTTGACTTTTGAGGAATTTAGCACGATATTGGCACAGATCGAAGCCATCCTAAATTCACGTCCCATTAGTCCTATGTCTACCGATCCTAACGATTTCCTTCCCTTGAGTCCTGCTCACTTCCTGGTTGGTCGTCTCCTGACAGCGCCTGCGACTGAACAGTTGTCCGACATTCCGGCTCATCGACTTACCCGCTACCAGCGAATCGAGCAGCTCCGACAGCACTTCTGGACAAGGTGGAGCAAAGACGTGAAGGACGTGCTTGTGATTCTGGGGGACTTCAACGGTCATCATGTTGACTGGTTGGGCTCCCGGATGACCAACTTTGCGGGGAACGCTGAACACGAATTTGCCCTGACCTATGGGTTCTCCCAACTGGTTAAATCCCATACGAGGATACCAGATAAGGAGAACGAGCATAGTGCATTGCTGGACCTCCTGCTGACAACGCGTCCGGATGGATACAACGTCTCAGTGGATGCTCCGCTCGGATCGTCGGACCACTGTATCATTCGGGCGCATGTGCCTCTCGCAAGGCCTGAACCACCTCGGCCCAAGGAGTGGCGACATGTGTGGCACTATAAGTCAGCAGACTGGGATGGACTGCGGGAGTTCTTCGCGTCGTACCCGTGGAGGCGGCTTTGTTTTGCCTCAGACGATCTGAATTCCTGCGCTGCAGCAGTCGCTGAGGGGATCTTGGAGGGCATGGAGTGCTATATTCCCAACCGCTGGATCCCTGTAGGAGCAAAAAAGCGACCGTGGTTCAATCGGCTCTGCAGAGAAGCTTTGATGCTGAAAGAATCTGCCCACAGAGCCTGGACCACGGCTCGTGCAAATTCAGATCCTAACATCTCTGAGGTGAAACGCAAATTAAATGCCGCCTCGAGGGCCAGCAAAAGAGCAATTGTCAGGGCTAAATTCGATTTCTTCGGCAGAATTGGTGAGCGGCTAGCAGGGTACCCTTCAGGGAGTCGTGAATTCTGGTCGCTTGCCAAAGCTGCCGAGGGAAACTTCTGTCAGTCAGGTTTACCACCTTTGCTTAAACCCGACGGTAGTCTGGCCCAGAGTGCCAGGGAGAAGGCCGACCTTTTGGGTTCTCTCTTTGCCTCTAACTCGACCATGAGCGACGGGGGTGCTGTGCCGCCGGACGTTCCGTGGTGTGGAACTTCCATGCCGGAAGTTAAATTTACGCAGCGGGACGTCCGACGGGAGCTTCGTTCTCTGGACGTTCATAGGTCGAGTGGGCCAGACGGTATACCCGCGGTAGTACTTAAGCAGTGTGGTCCAGAGTTGTGTCCGGTACTTACACGTCTTTTCTCGCTTTCTTATTCCATGCGACAAGTCCCGGCGTCGTGGAAGATCGCGTATGTGCATCCTGTGCCCAAGAAGGGTGATAGGACCGACCCGGCCAATTACAGGCCTATAGCCGTCACCTCACTATTGTCTAAGGTGATGGAGCGTGTAATTAATACACAGCTCCTGAGGTACCTTGAGGAAAACGACCTGCTCAGTGACCGGCAGTACGGTTTTCGTCACGGTCGCTTGACGGGCGATCTTCTCGTGTACCTCACACACCGATGGGCGACGGCTATCGAGAGTAAGGGCGAGGCTCTAGCAGTGAGCCTCGACATTTCTAAAGCCTTTGACCGGGTCTGGCACCGTGGTCTTCTTAAAAAATTGCCCTCTTACGGACTGACCGAGAGATTATGCGGATGGGTGTCCAGCTTTTTGGCCGATAGAAGCATCAGGGCTGTTGTCGACGGCAGCTGTTCTGACTGCATGGCCATAAACGCTGGGGTACCGCAAGGCTCAGTGTTGTCCCCTACCCTGTTTCTGCTGCATATCAATGACATGTTGTCTATTGACGGCATTCATTGTTATGCAGACGACAGTACAGGGGACACTTGTTAGACAGGCCGCCCCGGTATCTCTCGGGACGCAGTGGAAGAAAGTCGTGAACAGCTTGTGTCTGAAATCGAGGCTACTCTTACTAGAGTGTCCGATTGGGGTAGACAAAACCTTGTCCAGTTCAATCCCTCCAAGACACAGGCGTGTTTCTTCACCGCTAAGAAAGCCCCAATTACTGTAGCGCCACGATTCCAGGGCACATCTCTTTCCATCTCTAAAAGTATAGGGATCCTTGGTGTTGACATCTCCAGTGACGTTCAGTTCCGCAGTCATTTGGAGGACAAGGCCAGGCTGGCGTCCAAGAAGCTCGGTGTGCTCAACAGGGCGCGGCGGTACTTTACTGCGGCGCAAACACTGCTTCTCTATAAGTCGCAAGTGCGGCCACACATGGAGTACTGCTGTCACCTCTGGGCGGGGGCACTTGAATATCAGCTTCACCCATTTGACTCGGTGCAGAGGCGAGCTGTGAGAGTTGTCAACGATCCTATACTGACAGGTGGTGTGGAACCTCTTCGCGACAGGAGAGACTATGCCTCCTTATGCGTGTTCTACCGCCTGTACAATGGTATGTGCTCTGAGGAATTGTTTGACATGATGCCCACGGCTACCTTCTATCATCGCACCGCTCGCCATAGACAGGGATTTCATCCTCACACCCTACGTCCGGAGCGTTTGAGCACGGTTAGATCCGGTAGGGGTTTTCTTCCGCGCACGCTTAGGTTGTGGAATGATCTTCCTGCCTCGGTTTTCCCAAACGCCTACAGTATGGGGTTCTTCAAAAGGGGTCTAAGAAGGTTTTTACAGGGTCGGCAGCGCGAGTGTGGCGCCTCTGGTGTTGCAAAACGTTCATAGGCTGCGGTGACCACCGGTCCTTCTGGTGGGCCGTGTGCTTGTCTGCCACCTTAGTGGTATAAAAAAAAAAAAAAAAAAAAAAGACTACGTCTCTGAAATGCAAGTACGTCATAAATGGAGTGAGAACAAGGACAGCTTACAGCCCAATACTCTCGTGGTCATCAAAGAAGACAACACTTCACCACTGAATTGGAAACTGGGACGCATTCTATCCACAATGCCTGGGAAAGATAGAATTTCCAGAGTGGCCAATATCCAGGTGGCCTCAGGCGTCATTCGTCGCGCCTTTCCCAAAATATGCCCTTTATTTGGCGAAGACCTTGACCCAGTCGAGAAGTTGGATGCAGGGTGCTTCCAAGGCCGGGGGTATGTTCAAGCGTCCCTAAGTTGTCCCCGCAAACGCAAACGAAGATCATCGTCATCGCGACGTCATCGATATCTACGTAATGACAGTACAAAATTTTTCTTTATTCGAACAAAATACTACCTACCATTACGTACATGGAACACTGTAATTTTTTACCATTTTATTATACGTAAATCAGTCGTCTGCGTATCATTTCTTCAACCCCAAGCGGAACCCTCAACAGTCGGAAATCAGCCATTGCACTGGGATTGGACGATTTGGCCAAGGGAATCACATAGGCGAGCTTCCAGGCAATAGGAAGGTACTTGAGAAAAGAGAATAATTGAAAATATGAGTCAACACAGGTAGTAATACTGGAAGTATTGGAATGATCATCCTCGAGTTTATGCTATCATTGCCGGTAGCTGAAGAGGTAATAGAAATAAGAGATTTCCGAACCTCGTTTATAGATACCGGAACGAAGTTGAAAGGTAAAATCCGTGGTACTGGTGCGGTCGTGAAAGCCTGCAAGGTAGCGTCTTTAGTTGCAGCATCCAGAGTGACAGATGACTGTGAGAAATGGTTGTTCAATGAACCTATGTCCACATCATTAATTTCCGTCACTGCCGGCTTGCCTATGCCAACTGACTTGAGAAATCTCTAGGATACGGAAGAGTTACGGCCTTCGAGAGATTTATGGAAATGGTGTCTCTTTGCGTCCCTACACATTCGGCTGCAGCGGTTAAGCAACGATTTATACGCAGTCAGATTGCCCTCTGAAGGATTACTCCTAAAACGCCTTTTAGCCCTATCCCTTCGTGCCATAAAGCTTTTGATCGTGGCACTCAGCCAAGGAGCTGGATTGCGCTTAACCTTAATTCGTTTAATTGGGGCATGCCGGTCAAACAGCTCAACTACTTTGGAACTGAGATAATCTACCATATCGTTGATAACAGTGGAGCCGTATATAATGGACCAATCTATAGCGTCAGCATCACTTCGCAATGCCTCCAGGTCTATCCCCCTAAAATTGCGAAGGTAGCGAAATTGTGTTTCGCGCTTAGGCGAGCGGAGACAGTAAGATAGATATAAGAGATCGTGATATGAAAAGGAAGCAGATAGCTGGCCATGGGTGCTGACAACACCGGATGAAGGAACTATAAAGAGGTCAATAAGAGTAGATTTACAATTAGGAAAGTGGTGAGTGGCAGAGAGAGGTAAAGCGCAAAGATTATAAGAAGAAAGAAGTGACAACAGCTTACGGGACCTGTTGTCGTTCCTCAGCAAGCATGTGTTGAAGTCGCCCATTATAAGTACGTGATCATAAGAAGGAGTCAAGTTTGTTAACATAGTATCGAAAGAATCAAAGTAATCAATGCTGTGATGTGGACTGTAAAATACTCCAAGTAAAACTTTAGTATGCACTAAAGATATCTCCAGAAACAGATGTTCAGCTGATGGAGTGGCAAGAGAAGTGGATAAGCTAACTATCTTATACGGTATAGTACCACGGAGATACACTGCCACCCACCACACTCCTTACTAGTTCTGTCATTTCGTATCAAATTGAAACCAGGAAGTAGAAAGCTAGTAGAAGGCAGAGATGGTTTCAAAAAGGACTCCGAGATCAGTACAGCGTCTAAAGAAGAGTTGCTAAATGATGCCAGAACATCGGAATAATGACCAGAAACACTCTGAGCGTTAATTGAACTATTTTAAAATTTTTGGGATAGGAGCTAAATAAGGAGGAAAGTTGGTAATGTAAGGTAACAGCTGGGGTATTATCTTTCGCACTAATAAAACTGTCCGTTGCAGAAGTACAGGAGAAAAAACTGTCATTTAACATATCTGTCCCTATGTATAAATAGAATAACTTTATTGCACAGCAATGTTTAATATCGTATGTAATATTTTTATCGTATGTAGTAGGTTAGTAGGTTCGTATATAGACTGTTTATTAGATACTAATAAATTATTGTTTAAGTGTAACGATAATAGACTAGTATAAGCATTAATAATTTTACTTAGTAATGTAGACCAGGCGATTTGTTTGTTTACGAGTAAATCTATTTTGTAAAAAATAATAAAATTCTATTTTATTTTATTCTATACTAGCTGATGCCCGCAGCTTCGCCCGCGTACATTTTCACTTCCCGTGGGAACTTATTCCCGGGATAAAAAGTAGCCTATGTGTTATTCGAGACTATAATGTATCCCTGTACCAAAATTCAGCCAGATCCGTTCAGCCGTTCGAGCGTGAAAGAGTAACAAACATCCACACTCACAAACATTCGCATTTATAATAATAATAAGATTAGCTTAATTTGGGCTAGATGATGTTGAGTGAGAGTGTCCACAAATATTTATTTGTTTATCTAAATAAGAAAACATGTATACGTCCAGGTGGCTGGCTGGGGTCTTACAGAAGTTAACGGAGGCGCTTCACCAGTCCTCAAGGTTCTTGAAATGCCGTTCATCAGCGTTGATATTTGCCTTGCTACAATTCCGCCAGCATTCAGAGCATATTTGACTGGAGACAAATTTTGCGCCGGATATGTAAATGGTAAGGTACAAAATTTATTTAAGTACTAGCTTTTCCACGAGACTTTGTCGGCGAGGTTATTTTAACAAATTTTCAATCGATTCTGACCCTGTTCATTGCATTGGGCTTCTAGTAAAACATAGGTCAAGCTGTATTATCATTTCTGCTGAACCGATTTTCATGAAACATACAGCAATATTTAAGTTGATAAACACCTATAAAATCTTAATAGTCCAATTAAAATCAAGCTTCTGAATTTTGCTCTAACCTTTAACAAATAAGCAAACAAAGAAACAGACACAAAGAAATACGAACTTTGAATAATGTATTGATTGAGATCATTTACTGCTTAGAGATATGGATGAGACCCCATTAGGGTCCTCATGGAGATAAAGCATGGATCATACAGACGTAGTTCTGAACTCATACATATTTTACTATTTTTCAGGTTCAGCAGTGTGTAAGGGTGACAGCGGAGGGGGTTTAGCCTTCCCAGACAAAGAGTTAGGCATCGATCGCTATTACCTCAGAGGCGTGTTGTCTACAGCTCCCAATGATGCAGAAAAAATGTGCAACGATCTATTATATAGCGCTTTCACGAAAATTACCGATCATGAGGAGCTTATTAAAGAGTAAGTCTACAGTCTTTTTTATAACATGAAGGAAAATCCTGCATGGATGCTATGCGGGACTTCAACCGACTAAAAAACCTCACATAAGGTCCGACAGCCTATGGTTGGGAGCCCCGGGTAAGCCCTCGGAGGGATGTCTCAGAACTTCCAATATAGCTACGGCTACCACTGCGGCCTCGCCTACGGGGTGGTTCGAGTGCTATCCCGCGTCTTTAGGGGGTTTCAGGCTGTCATCCCGTTTTTGCGTGAATCTCTCACGTCACGCAGCCGTAATGGGCCTGCTACTGTAAGAACAGTGAGCAGCCCCCTGTCCACCCTTAGGCCCCGGTCATGGAGGCCGATAGTCTTCGGCGAAGACCCCCCGGCGGCGCCCAAGCTATCGAATGCGGAACTCGGGTAAAACAGTTCTCTCCCGTTCCCGCTGGAGATCATGGGTTGCACCATGGTCTTGAGCGAGTGAATGTCCACATCCAGACCTACTACGAGGACCTGTTACTGTTGCGCTGGAACCGCTGGACCTAGATTTTTCGAGACGCAGGCCTTTCCCGGCTAGGAGACATGCCGAATCACCTGAAATCGTGCCGTATCCCCTTATCACCCTGACGGCCATCACCCTCGGCGGGCTCAGCTATCTAGCCACGTTGCTGGCCGTCAGGGTCTCCGCCCTTACGGGAGCCCCGTAAAAGGCCATACTTCACGCGATCCCCAGGTACAGTCTCCTGTAGGGAGCGTTGGGTTCGCGCGAGTGCGACTGATGCCCCCCTAAGTTTTGGAGCCAAACTTTGGAAGTGGTGTCCGAAGTTCCACCAGCCATCGAGTACGAGCCCCAGATACTTCATCGACGACGGCTCGATGCCGATGCTGACGCCCCTACCTGCAGCCTGGATCCCGTAGGTGGCCCCATTCGAGGTCCATGGAAGCACAGAGCCTCGGATTTGTGAAGGTCTCCAGCGATCGAAGTTCTCCGGTCCTACGCACCTAGTAAAACTTTGTCAGTTTAAAGTCTTACTCGGTTGCTTAATTCATTGGTAAAGCGGCTTTCTTGGGTCAAGAGAGAGTCCAACTCAAAGTTGAAATATTCTTTCGCAATAAATTAAGGGGCACGTCCGTAAAATCCCGCGAATAGGCACATACGGTTTTAAAAATAAATAAAGAATGCGCTTATTTACATAACACTTTAGAATTATTTTAGTTCTATAATAGATGGGGCTACATTTTCACCGTGTGACATTTACAAAATAACCCTTATTTTTATTTAAAAAAATTCTCAAAGTCGATCAAACTCATCGAAATCGGCCTTTGCCGTTATGATAATTTCCACTATTTCGTTACTCTATTTGAAAAAAAAAACTGTGTTAACTTGAGAAAAAAGTATAAATAATACATTCACCATTAAAGTTTTGTACTAAATCAAACCAAAAAATCATAATCTAAGCTTAAACATCAACAATTTTCTTAGCTTGAAAATGTTCCCCGTTGCCCATACATTTTTGTACAAAGCACAGTCTCCCGGAATCCGATATATTATTGAATACGCGCGTGCAAAAAAATCAGTGCCCTCCTAGTATTCAAGGTGACCGCACGTCCGATCGTAATCCGTGTTGAGCTGCATAGTTCCGCGATAGTTCTATTGTTTGGGCAAACATAAGGGTGGGTTGCGAGTGTAGTTGTAGCAAGATAAAAGATTGGGTTGATTTGCATAGCTTCGCGATAATATGTTATTTGGGCAAGCATAAGGGTGGGTTGCGAGCGTCACCATCAATTGCCATACTATTTCCACCAGCTCGATGATAGCTCCTGTAAAAACTTGTACGAGCGTCCTTTTTACATTATGTATGCAATGCATTGACGTTTACGCACGTACAAAGTTATACCTGACTCTGAGAAACTGATAGGGATTGAGCTATCGATAAGCATTTTTGGCTATTTTTGTCAAAAGCCGGATTTAGACGAAATTGATTTTGAATTTGCCAAAAATGAGCATTTAAAAAAGCTTAACTTAACAGAAATGGAAAGGGATAGTCTTGAAAGAAGAACAGTCTTACAAGTGGACTCCATGGAATGGCTGTAAGAAAGAAGACAACGTCTGACTGCTTCTTATAATAAACACAAATCACGACTAGTATTATCAGGTGCAAGGACAGCTACACATCCCGGAAAAAAGTGAATGCATTTTTCTAGTTTGGACCAGCATCGACATGAAAGTTTCCATAATAAAAAATTTACTTCGCACAAAGTAAGTATATTCTGATTTATCAGATGTCATGAAATATAATACAGAAATCGGTGCCCAGTAAAACTATGTAGGCTTAGGTAGGCATTATTAATCACTCTCAAAGTCATATTGGCACCGACTTCAGTATTATATTTCATGATATCTGATAAATCAGAATATACTTACTTTGTGCTAAGTAAATTTTATTTTTCAGTTTTTAGTTTTGTTTGAAGTCGGTTTCTTTTTTGTTGAAATTTTTTTTTTACTCTTTTCAGTGGCGTGTAGACTGAAAATCTATCTATCTAGGTGTAAAGTTCTTGACAGTACAAATTAACCAATCCCAAACACAAGGTAACTGCTGTATATCGTTAGGGAATTCTCTCTACTGTCTTTCGTCCCCATCATTAGATCGACTCCAGACCTTCGATAAGCTGTACTACTTTAATTTTTATTTGAAACTGGTAAGATGACGTCACGATTGCATCATCCGCTTTTTACCTGCTCGTCATTACCAATTTTCGATATATTTATTTGGTGGAATGAGGGGTTAAACCCCCTAATGAAAAATTTTACAAATGCCCTAGATGTCACTACAATTTTTAAAAGTTCCCTTCGATTTCTCCTGGATGCCATCATCAGATCTTGACTTCCTTAAAATGGGACCACCTTGGGAGTATCTATTTTTGAATGAATTTTTTTTTTCAAATCGGTCCATAAACGACGGAGTTCTCCGCGAACAAACATAAAAACCATAAAAAATTATATACGGTCGAATTGAGTAGCCCCCTCCTTTTTTGAAGTCGGTTAAAATAAGATGATAACTTCTGGAAAAATAACATGGAAGAAAAATTAAAAAAGTTTTATACTTATGGATTGTATAGTCCCTGAAATAATAGATTCCAGGCTAGATAGAAAAATGGAGGTTAGAGAGCCGGGTTATTTAATAAAGGCGATTAAAAAAGAGAGGCTGCTCGCGTCGCAAAAAAAACGGCCGAGCGAAAAGGGATGTACCGAAACAATTCTCGCTAAAACAAAAAAAAATAAAATTAAATTAAATTTGTATATAAATCACTAAGTTTATTTTAATCTGTTTTTATCCTTTTTAAATAAATTAGTTACAATTATGAAATTATAAATAATTTATGTAAATAAAGTGTTATAATTTCATGCAATAACATTCTTAATTATTTTCGTATGACCTAGTTAACATAATGAGTCAAATGACATAAATACCCGAAAAGAGTACACTTGGACCATACCCTTATGTCACTGGTAAATCACAATGACTCGTGCGCTTGGCGATGCGACAAGCTATAGCTAAGTTCATTGCGTGTTTTATGTGAGATTTTAAAGATCTTTTAAAGACGAAGGTTCAATGAATATCTATATAATCAAAAAACCGAAAGTAAATAGATTCATTTCTAAGGAAACATACTATTAGAATGCGATGCGTCTGTGTGCAAGTAATATATCAATGTAGGGGTTCTCTCACGAGTTCTCACGCTTGCGGACTACAGTCCACAGAGTACCTTTGTATATTATGAGATAGAAGAAAAATTAAAAAAGTTTTATACTTATGGATTGTATAGTCCCTGAAATAATAGATTCCAGGCTAGATAGAAAAATGGAGGTTAGAGAGCCGGGTTATTTAATAAAGGCGATTAAAAAAGAGAGGCTGCTCGCGTCGCAAAAAAAACGGCCGAGCGAAAAGGGATGTACCGAAACAATTCTCGCTAAAACAAAAAAAATAAAATTAAATTAAATTTGTATATTTTTTTTTTTTTTTATTCTGGTAAGTATTTAAGGAGCATTTGCCCACATGGGCACGACAACTCCATTGTACCTTAAGCTAAATAAACACAATTGATAATAGATCTTAATATTATAAAATTATAGAAGTACTTATGTATATGTGTATATCTATGAGTATAAATATGCCTTTTTTAAATTTATTTTGTATTTATTATGGGAGAGAGTCATCAGAGGGTACAGATAGCAAACTACAGAATTTTTGAGTAACTTCAGATTTTGGGTTTGATAAAATACTATTGATTAGCCCAACATCTTGCCTATTAAGACTGTATTCTATTAAGATTGACTCTCTTTCAGTTGTATTTTGGACACATTCCATCAGCAAATGTTGCACATCCTCTATCTGATTGCATAAAGTACAGTTTGGTGAGTCAACCTTTCCCATAAGGTATGCAAATTTTGCCGATGGATAGTGCCCAGAGCGGAGTCTCAGTGCAAGTTTCACATAATTACGACTGAGAGCTTTCTCATCAAACCAGGGTGAACGAGGAAGCTCATTCTGTATATAAATTTGTATATAAATCACTAAGTTTATTTAATCTGTTTTTATCCTTTTTAAATAAATTAGTTACAATTATGAAATTATAAATAATTTATGTAAATAAAGTGTTATAATTTCATGCAATAACATTCTTAATTATTTTCGTATGACCTAGTTAACATAATGAGTCAAATGACATAAATACCCGAAAAGAGTACACTTGGACCATACCCTTATGTCACTGGTAAATCACAATGACTCGTGCGCTTGGCGATGCGACAAGCTATAGCTAAGTTCATTGCGTGTTTTATGTGAGATTTTAAAGATCTTTTAAAGACGAAGGTTCAATGAATATCTATATAATCAAAAAACCGAAAGTAAATAGATTCATTTCTAAGGAAACATACTATTAGAATGCGATGCGTCTGTGTGCAAGTAATATATCAATGTAGGGGTTCTCTCACGAGTTCTCACGCTTGCGGACTACAGTCCACAGAGTACCTTTGTATATTATGAGATAGAGACGTCACTCGACTAAGTGACGACACCAGCGGTGCCAAGCAGCTATTGCAAGAAACTTTCTGACTGTGTGGCCATGAAATACAAATCAAGTGTAACAAATATATTTAGGTAAACTTGAATCTTTCAGAAAAAATAGTTTTAAGTTCGTAAAAAGTAATAATAAAGGACCATGGGCAAAAATGTATGAAGCCTGGGCTCACCCACCAACAGAGATGAGATCACTTTGAATATACTTGTAAAGCACTAAATATAAAGATTTAAACTCATTTTTGCGAATAATCCATGGGGTTATTTTGCTATAAACATTTTTCTCCGACCATAAGTATACTAAAAAGTAGTGCTGTTATGGCATTGTAGGTTTTGTTGATTGACATCTTTAACAAGTTTTAATTCCAGGTTTAATGTATACATAAAAAATAAAACAGCTCCTAACAGTTAAAATCATTTTTATTAACATTTCAATCAATATCAATAATAATATCGTCTAAATGTCCTGCCGGTGGATTAAATTGTATGGGCCTGCCTAACCCTAGATACCATTTTATTGAAATGGTATGAGCACAACTTCCTACTGTGCGTCTACCTGTTAGCTCGGTCATAGACGTTTCGTTTGCGACCCCTGAGATCGCCCGCCGTGTCCAGAGATGGCGCGTGGTGGAGGAGGAGGAGACGTCGTCAGATCACCGAATCCACCTAACCTGCCGCCAGCAATCGCGAATCCCCCGGAACCACGTTGGGCACTCCATCGCCTTGATCGGGAGGCTCTCCTGGAGGCGGCCATCGTGCAGTCCTGGATTCCGACAGCGGACAGGCCTGCCGATGTTGATACCGAGGTGGAGTGGTTCGGGAGTGCCATGTCGCACATCTGCGATGCGGCGATGCCCAGGGCTAGGCCCAGACCGGTGAGGAAGCAGGTGTACTGATGGACGCCGGAAATCGCGCAGTTGCGCGCGGATTGCGTTAGCGAAGACACGTCGGCGGCCTGGACGCCGCCGACGTGTCTTCGCCGAGGACTATCGGCCTCCATGACCGGGGGTCTGAGGACGGTGCTCTCACCGTCCTCAGACCCCCGGTCATGGAGGCCGATAAATAAAAGAGCGACCCTCTGGTCGCTTTACAGAAGCAGGCCCATGACGGCAGCGTTACGTGAGCAACTCACGCATAGAAGCGGGATAACACCCGAAACCCCCCAAAGACGTGGGATAGTACCCGAACCACCCCCTGGGCGAGGCCGCATTGGCGGCCGTAGGTCTGTTGTGAGTCCCGGGACATCCTTCCGAGGGCTTACCCGGGGCTCCCAACCACAGGCTGTTGGGCGTTACGTGAGGTTTTTTAGTCGATAAGAGTCCGGCATAACATCCTCTGAGGATTTTCCCTCAGGTAAAAAAAAAAGCATGAGTATATACATAGTTACAATAAGTTTTATGACTCTAATAATTAGCTTTTTACGCAAAACCTATTTAGGTGCATATCTTTTTTCTGCAATGGAATTGAAGGTGGTGCCGGTAGTAACAATTTTAGTACAAACCAAAATCATTACAACGGCTTATGGTATAACTCTGTTGGACACTGAGCCCAATTTGTCTCATGGTCCTTTCCGTGGGCAGAAAAGTAGTCATACTTATATGACCCTATGTAACGAAACCATACCGCGATTTAAAAAAAGGCACAGCGCCATCTAGTTGTGAATTTTGAATTAAAATAATAGATTTTTTAATATTGCATACAGCGCCAACTACCACGTGTTTCTGGAAACTCTTACTTTATAATGAAACAAAATTAAATATCATGACAAGTCTCAATGTAACTGCAACGTTGAGAACCTACGTAAGTTGGTTGCATTATAATTCAATGCTCAGTTCTAAGTGATAACACCATGCTACAGTCTTAATGAAGTCCTCAGTCATTTGCATGTAAAACTTATTTCCAGTGCACTCGCCGCAAGTGGGCCGGTATGCCCCCTGTTTTCGTTCCAGTGCAATGATGGATCTTGTGTAAATCCTGGATCAGATTGTAACGGGGTAAGAGCAAATTCATTTTATTTATTAGAAGTAAAATATTTTAAGTCCCGTTTTCCCTGCATTGGGTACATTTTAATATCGGTGCACTTACACTGGTGTCAATTTTTATAATGTACCCAAATTATAAAAATTGAAAAATCACTACGTACTTAAAATGGCTACCGTTGACACCGACAACAGATGTTATAAAACACACACTTTTTTCAAAATTACAAAATATAAAAGATGTGATTATCGTGCACCAACGTACAAACAAACAGTTGTTTGTACGTTTGTGCACGCTAATCTTAGTAACTGCTTAACCGATTGCTATGCGGTTTTTTATTGTATTGAGGTTTGCACCACTTGACATATTTCATGTCAATCGGTTTATAAATGAAAAAGTTATAACACTTTTAAGAATCTATTACATAGAAGATATTTTGAAAATTTTAATTGTAGAGGTTTCTGTGAGTGTGAGGGTAAATCTTAACTGGTGTGTTAGCTTAATCATGAAAGAGCTTAAAGATTAAGGCTGTAAGTCCGTGCCTAAGGCGCGGACTGAATTGTTTGAGAATAAACTTAATCTTTAAGCTCTTTTATAATTAAGCAAACAGGGCAGTTTCACACGCTGCTTGATGAGTCTGAGGAAGAAATACCTCTCCTCTCATACACCTTAGGTGACGTAAACGAACTTGCAAGGTCAGCTGGTTTTAAATAAGTCATCTCCTCTTTTATGCGATATTTTTTAGGCTGGCACCCATAGGGCGACTTTATAGCAATGCCGACATATAAAATGATACAATGACAAGCTATCAGAGGTAAAATTACTGTGAACGGACTATTTATACTGGTTGCTTTTTTGGTGTTTCCATGATTATGGTAAAATGAAACTTGCTGATGCATCAAGAGTAGACTCAGAAGTTTCCAGTTTAAATTGTACTTACTATGTTTTTTTGACTTAGCAGTCTCAGGATTACAAAATAATACTTGTTCAATATAACATACATAATTAACTTCAATTTTGCCCTCAGATACAAGATTGTGCCGATGGATCCGACGAAACAATCGAAAATTGTTTGGTTTCAAAGTAAGTGTTTATTTAGCTCGCCAAATTGACGTCGCCTGATGGAAAGCCGTGGCGCATCTAGCGATTGGGGGTCACTTTCGACAGTGGTCCTCAAGTTAGCGGCCCTGTGATGTGCCTCTTCACGCTCCTCTTGAAGAACCCGGGATTGTAAGATGAGGGAAGGGCAGGTCGATCCATGTTTTTATAGTTCGACAGAGGAACGATCTTTTGAAACGCTCAGATCTGGCGAAGATTCTCTCCACTGTGTGTGAGTGGCATCTTTGACCGGCACGCGTTGTTCGGGATCGGAAAGGAGTGGGTAGGATCAGGTTGAAGAGCTCTTCAGAACTTTCGCCGTGATACATTCGATAGAAGGCAGCCAAGAACGCTATGGTTCTTCACTGCGCCAACGGTTGGACGCCTCCCGTAACCTCAGAACCACCAATTATTCGGATAGCACGTCTCTGCATAGCGTCAAGCGCATCTAGCAAGTACCTTGCGGAGTCATCCCAAAGGTGAGAACAGTATTCGACGCAGGGACGAATCTGCGTCTTATACAGTAAATAACATCTCTGATATGGCGTGAAGTACCGTCTCACCTTATTTAAGACTCCTAGTTTCCGCGAGGCCAGCATAATACAACTCTTTATGTAGTTTTTGTGATTGAGCTCACGCCGGACATCTATACCGAGGATCTCCACGGTGTCCTTTAGTGGGATATTGAAATTGGATCGACGAGTAGAGTAAAGTCGACAAATAAGACCGGTTTGTCTTTGGAACATTGAAATCCCTGAAGAATCTAGGCTTCCTATACTGTACGATATTTTTTGGACTATGTTTAGAAATAATGATTTGAAGATGAAAGTAGCTTACTACTCGTACAATACAAACCCTTACTTATTTTACATATTGAGATACCTTAATGAGACATTTGATATAGAAACACCATACCCAACCGGGGATTGGCAGCTTGGCAATAATTTCAGGTTTATGCACTTCTATTACGAAAATAAATAGAATCTTTGTGGCATATTTTCATATCGATATCTATCGCCCTTTTAATAATTCTATCACTGTCAGGTTCAAAAAACTAACACCGAATTATTTAGCGCTGATAGGAAATGAATTAAAGTGATTGTTTAAATATACCCATAATAATCATCGTCTGACGCATAATCTAAGATAAACATAAAGTCATTAAGACTAACTAAAAAAAATGTATTATACTTGCATACATACATCGTCATTTTGATCTATATACGTTATCATTATAAAGTTCATAAAATAAGTAATCACACGTGTCACATGGCACACGCATAGAAGATTTTAATGCCAAAATTGGAGAGCCACTTATGGACGAATATACAATCATGGGAAAGTACGGGTATGGAGATAGAGACGATAGAGGGCAAAGACTTGTAGATTTTGCAATGGAAAACAATCTGGCTATTATAAACACATTTTACAAGAAAAAGGCCAAGAGAAGATGGAAGTGGCTCTCTCCTGACCATCAATACAAAAATGAGAAAGATTATATATTATCAAACCACCCACAACTGTTTCAAAACATAGAGACACTAAGCATAAATTACAAATCAGACAATAGACCACTCAGAGCTCAAATATCACTCGCTAAGCCTATACAAAGTAGACGAAATTATGTGAATAACATAAATAGTGTATTCGACGATGAGCAAAAAATCAAAATACATAAAGAATGCCTTAAAAACAGTTTACCTTCTCCCGAACTAGAACTGAATGAAACAGTACAAACATATTACGACAAAATTATAAGTTCCATCACAAATAGTCTACAAGAAGTGCGCAGATTATATAATACAAAAAAAGAGAATAGTATATTAACTGAGCGCACAAAAAGACTTTTGTGTAGGAGACAAGAACTTCAAAAAATCAAAAATAAAACGCAGTCCATGAAAAACGAGCTCAAGGCTCTGTACAAATTATCAAGTAAAAGTTTAAAAATAGACTACAGGAAACACAGAACCGAGATCATCAAAAAACACCTAGAACAAAAAGGAAGCTTAAAAAAAGGATACAAAGAACTGCAAACAAAGAAAACTTGGATTGAGGGTTTGTAAGAGTCCGGCGAAGTAACGTACAACCGAAAAGACATTATTAACATTGCAACTAACTTTTACAGGAATCTATATAGCGTACCATGTAGACAAAGAAATGACAGTCGGGTTCTAAAAGATTCTGTCGAGTTCGAGGAACCGCAACAATACATAGAGCCAGTACAAAAAACGGAAATTATAAACATTATAAAAAATCTAAGACCCGACAAGTGCCCAGGCTCAGACAACGTTACAAACGACTCAATAAAAGCAGCCAATGCCATACTGGCGCTACCACTGGCAAAATTATTCAACATGATAATAGAGACAACGCACACACCATCACAATGGTCAGAATCTAATATTGTTTAGATCTACAAAAAGGGAGACCTTTAGGATATAGGCAATTATCGCCCTATTAGTCTACTACCAAGTAAATATAAAATATTCTCAACAATGATAAATCATAGAATAAGCGCAACTTTAGAACAACATCAACCCAAGGAACAAGCTGGGTTTCGGAAAACATTCTCTATAGTGGATCACATACATACTTTAGAGATAATAATAGAAAAATATCAAGAGCAACAAAGACCACTCTATATTGCATTTATTGACTATAAAAAAGCATTTGACACTATCCTACACGAAAGTATATGGGAAACACTAAAAGCACAAAATGTAGAGCTCCAATACTTAGCAATACTAAAACATATATACGAAAATAGCACTGGTAGAGTAAAATTGGAAGCTCTTGGAGCAAGTTTTCCAGTGCGTAGAGGGGTGAGACAAGGTGACCCACTCTCCCCTAGAATTTTTATAGCAGTACTAGAATATATCATAAGCAAGTTAGACTGGAATAAGAAAGGCTTGTACATCCATGGAAAATATTTAAACCATTTAAGATTTGCAGACGACCTAATTTTACTATCAGAAACAAGCAGCCAACTACAAAATATGATAGAAACTTTACACAAGGCTAGCACGCAAGTGGGTTTACAAATGAACACAGCAAAAACAAAAGCTATGACTATTACAAAAGATCATCTATAAAGGTTGGTAATGAAGAGCTGGAATATGTTGAACAGTATGTTTACTTGGGGAAACAAATCAGTTTTGGTGGAGACAGAAATGAGCAAGAAATAGAAAGAAGGGTCAGAAGCACATGGAACAAATATTGGAGTTGCAAAGAAAGATTTAAGAGTGAAATGCCTATAGTGCTCAAAAAGAAAGTTATGGATTCGTGCCTCATTCCATGCCTGACATATGCTTGTCAAACATGGAAGTTTACAAATAAAACAGAGAGAAAATAAATACATGTCAGAGAGGAATGGAGTGGAGCATGCTAAACATAAAAAAGATACAAAAAATAAGACACTCAAAAATAAGATCAGAAACGAACGCAATTGATGCACTAGGCCACGCGCAAAAACTGAAGTGGAAATGGGCGGGTCATGTGGCGCGCCTGAAAGATAACAGGTGGACCAAAACAGTAACGACATGGAGAGGCCCAGCAGTCAAACGCCACAGAGGCAGACCGTACGCTAGATGGGATGATGAGATCAAAAAAATCGCGGGCCCACAATGGATTCAAATAGCTCAAGATAGAGAAAGATGGCAAGCCTTGGAGGAGGCCTTTACCGGAGAGGGTTCCTGATACATACTATTAATAATAAATTACATTTCAGCATAGAATAGATATGTAGATATAAATTGTTTAATCAGCGTGTTCAAGTAGTTGATGTAACAAGAAATAAATAAGGCTTAAATAAATAAATAACAGCCTGAACGGCTTGACGAATTTTGACATGCGAGGTGTCATTTGATTTGTCGTGATTGTGTGAGTGACACCAGGTTTATAAATTAAAAAAAAAAATTGAAGACTTTTGGCCCTAAAATTTAAAGTTTGATAATTTTTCTTGGACGCTCTACAGCCTGAACGGCTTGATGGATTTTGAAGTACAAGGTGTCATTTGATTCTTCGTGATTGTGTGCGTGACAACAGGTATAATAAAATTCATGGAAAATCAAAATGGCGGACTTTTGGCGTTATGATTATTTAACTGCGATGAACGCAAAACTACTGAACCGATTTCTATGCGGTATTATGTGTTTATAAGGCCTTGGTCAGATTTAAATTCTAACATTTGTTTGATTGCGATTGGTTGAGTAGCACCAGAAATATGACCAAAAATATAATAATTAAGGTTGAATTTTGGTGATGTCCCTTCACTACACGAAAATTAATAACTCCACTACTAACATAACTAAAAAGTTTTAAATAAACTTAATTACCTATCTATACATATAATAAAACTGTAGAGGGTCGGGAGTGTGTACATGGAAGATATTTTGAAAATTTTAATTGGAGGGCGTTCTCTAATCGATACTGAAGCCGAAAATGTAATTTAAACATTTCATGTCTGTCTGTCTGTCTGTCTGTCTGTCTGTATCCCGAATAAGTATCACGCCGAAACTACTGAACCGATTTGAATGATACTTGGTACATTCCGAGCTTATAGTTCGAGGAAGGTTCTAGGATACTACTTTTGATCCCGAAGTTTTGCGCGGTTCCTGCGGGAGAGGGGATGAAAGATAAAATTGTTTTTCAGTTGTTATTACTCAACGCGTGATGCGATTTCAAATATTTTTTTAGTATTGGCAAGGGAGTACTTTAAGGATTGTTTTACTCAAGTTTCAAGGTTGAGCATTTTGTAGTTCAGAAATTAGAGGCATCTCAACTTTCGCCAAACCTAGATTTCAAAGGTTCCTTTGAATGAGAGGTTAAATCTAAACGGGCGTGTTGGCTAAATCATAAAAGAGCTTAATTATTAAGGCTGTTGTTTAGCATAGCCTTAATATTTAAGCTCTTTTATGATTTAGCAAACAGGGCCGTTTCACACGCTGCTTGATGAGTCTGATGAAGAAGTGCCTCTCCTTTCGCAAACCTTATTTGACGGAAACGAAGTTGCGAGGGTCAGCTAGTTTAGTTTAAATAGGTAATTAAGTTTATTGTTAATAAAGATTATGACTATGGCAACAGACACCGTCGTTAAATCTATTTTCCAGAAGCGTCCACCTTACTGTGCTGCTTTGGTTGTTTGTAAAAAAGAATAATAGTTCATGTTATGTTGTGATATCGAAATAAATTGAATAATAATGTTTATAAAATGGTTTGAAGTAGTACTGTCGAGTGGTAAGCCTGGTAGTAGCATATTTCTTAAGCTACTTGTTATCTTGGGAACAAGTCCTTCTCTGATGTATAAAGTAGTATTCGTGTTCTTGAAAATGTGTTGTAGTCAAAACTCTGTCTTGGCCTACATGTGGAAAAATTGACAATAATACTATACAGATCAAACATTGTGTAAGTCCCTGGCCGATTTGGAGAACTAAAGCATAGAATATTGCATAAAAGATCTTTGTAGGTACCCATTTTATACACAATGAAATTAATAAATCAACTGCACTCGTCAGGAAGAGATTGTGCCTACAAGTAGTTGAACTTTACGGCCCGCGAACGCGTGTTATATCTCTATTAATCTACGTTCTTACAGAAGTTAAAACGCTTTACTGTTCTTGCAATTGTGGATGCTGAAACTCCTTCGACGTAAAAACCTAACAGCAGGAAAGTCGAATAACTCTTCGATGATAATAAGAGAGAAAAAAAGAAACAGAAAGTGTGTATGAGAGAGAAACATGTAATATGAGAGATTAAAATAATGCGGAAGTGAGATTGGGAGAGAGAGAATAAAATAGAAAGTAAGAAGGAAAGTGGGAAAGAGTCAGGAGAAGAATGAGCGAGAAAGACAGAACATCTAACTCTGCATACACTGTTGAATACTCCGTTGATATTGAGAACTGATTTTACTTGAAAACTCATAATAATGCAATCTATTTCAGTTTCACGTCGAAACTACTGAACCGATTTGAATGATACTTGGTGCAATGCAATCTATTTCAGTTTCATCTCAGTCCTACAGCGAATGTGGGGTGTTTGAAGGTGACAAATACGAAATCTTCCCCTGGACAGCACACATCAAATTAATTGGCAACACCAGTTTTCATTACTTCGGTACTCTTATATCGAATACACATGTGATCTTCAGTCACCGGGAGAGTCTCTTACAGTATCATTCTGACAGGGTTTTAGTGGCATTAGGAGTGAGTTCCGTATTAACTGCCGAACGACACGTGATACGTATAACGGAGACTGAGGACCATGAAGAATTTAATTATGTCAATGTGATATTGACATTGGATCGACGAGTAGAGTACAGTACACAAATAAGACCAGCTTGGCTTTGGGACGGTGAAATTCCTGAAGGATCTATGATTCCCATACAGTTCCATGTTCATTGGAATATGTTTATAAATAATATTTTGGCGGAACTGGAATTATCTCACTACAAAACGAACCTTTACTTATTTCACATATTAAGAACAGTTAATGGAACAGTTGATATAAAAACAGAACACCTAATCGGGGATTGGCAGGTTGGCAATAATTTCACCTTTGTATACTTCTATCACGAAAATAAATGGAGGCTTTGTGGAATACTTCATTTGAATATCTATCGTCCTTATAAAAATTCTATCACTGTCAGGTTCAAAAAATTAACACCGAAATATTTGTCGCTGATAGGAAATGAATTAAAGTGATTGTTTATTATCTTGTTTATTTGCCTCTGTGGGCGTAATCGTTAGTGATACCGCCTGCGGCCCGGAGATCCTGAGTTCGATTCCTGGGTCGGTCCAAATATTTGTGTGATCCATAAATGTTTGTTTCGAAGTTTGGGTGTTTTCTGTGTATAATATGTATGTACCTATTTAGAAATATCTGTTTATTCAAAATACATGTCATTTACATTTTGTCAAAACTTAAACTACTTAATTCTAATTACATAACTCGCCCCTTACCGCATCCGGTGCAAAGGTGCCCATTAAACTGGCGGCATTGCCACGCTGGATCGCGATGGCCAACCTTTGCACCAGATACGATCCGGAGCGAGAGTCTCCTGTCTTAACTCTTAATCGATTTCCCAATTCCTTAACTAGATTCTTTGCGTCTGCACCCCAACTGCCCATCGTCTCTACGGCGAAGGGAGAAAATATATATTGCTTTGTTAAAGCAGCATATTTATTACATTTCTTACTTGCGGCGTCTTCGGCAGCAGCTGCTGGAGACAAGACGGTACGACTTAGGTAACTTGGGGCGACTGTGCTTACGCATGTGGCATCCCACAAAAGGCACTTGCCATTTTTCCACGGTACCATAGTCACACCGTCCGGCCTCTTGCCGTCGGATCTACTTAAGCCGGGCAGCTCCAACTGGCACGGCACATCCACAGATATAAAGGCTCTCCGGATAATGTCATTGAGAGCATGGTGACGCGGAAACCTACCTGCACTCCTACGGCAACTCAGTGCGTGGTGGCCGCACTCCCCCACCATGGAACCGCAGGTGCATATATGGGATTCACACACCTTGCAGCCCAGGCGAAGAGCTACCGCCACCCGCAAAGAATTGTCGTCCAACAGGGTGCCTAGATGAGGCGAAGGTAGCGCGTGCAACCATGCCCCCGATTCCGGCTGTGAAACAGCCAACAGCCTGGCCAGATCAGCCCCCGAGGCGACTCCCACCAACAGCTCCCTAACACTCTGGCTGATGACATCATTCCAAGCGTGGTGAACGTGAGGATCGGCAGGGCTCGATGCCGCCGAACTGAGGGCAAACCAAGCTGCCTCAGCATCGGCTGCAAAGGGCACGGTCGCCCCGTCACCATTAGGGTGAAGGATTAAAGTGACGAGGTCCGCTACCCCATGCGCCGACGCCAAGAAAGCCGGCACGCCCACATCCCGCGCACATCGCACCCCTATGCCCCCGTGCCGGATAGGAAGAGTCGCCTGAGTCCACTGAAACTCATTCAGAGATATATTTAAAATAGACTCGACTGTGTGTCTCAAATTATCGTCAAATGACGCGACTTCCACTGGATAGAGCCAGGTAGGTGCAGTCCGCAAAAGATATGTCATCTTCGGGAGGGCGAAGCATGTGCGCAGTAACACTATCGCTACATGAGAAGAAAGAGCTTTGAGACGCTCTCGAGCGTTAAGAAGAAGTTTATTATGGGAGGAAAGAGCATCTGGCACTCCATCAGGGAAGATAGGAGACCCTAAAAGGGTGAAAGAGTGAGGTGAGATTTCCTTAAGGCCAGGCAATAGGGAAGTGAATTGTGAAAAGCAATTGCGGGCTTCAGGACAGCATGGGAAAAATTCGCATTTAGAGGGATTCACTTCCAGACCCAGGTCTCTAAAACGGGAAATCAAAGCGTTTAGATCCTGGTAAACATCTTCCGGTGAACCCCCAAGAGTCCCATCGTCTAAATACCATAAATTTAGTTCGGATTTAAGCTCCATGATGACTTTATGGATCGCCAAACTAAAAACGAGGGGCCCCAGCGGATCCCCCTGCTGCGCTCCCACTTGAGAAGAAATTAAACTGTTATTGAAGAAGAGATTAGAGGGATAATAATATACTTGAAAACGAAAGGGATAGAGAGAGGTAATCTGTTCCTTAACATTGATCAAAAGAGCGTCTCTTTCTAGCGTGTTAAATGCGTTTCGAATATCGAGCTTAAGTAGCACGCAGTTTGAACGGGCAGGGTCCATGACGAATGCACGCGTGGCATGAATAGCGGCCTCACAATCCCGCGGCGTCCCGAATCCCAGCTGGTGCGGTTTCAAATACTCCGACATCGTCTCCCTCACGGACCGGCACGCTAGCTTGGCCGTCAATCTACGGAACACGCTCCCGATTGCTATTGGTCTAACCCCACCATCTTTCTTTTTGAGCGCGCAAAGGGAGGCACCGTACAAATAAGGACAGACGACGGTATTTAACTGCCCGCTTAGTAAAAAATTTGCCAGTTTTGTCAAGCACTCCAACAGCCGTTGCCCATTCACGCCCGCCGACCCCGACGTGAGCTGCTTTAAATGTCCGGGGCGTAAGCCGTCTAAGCCCGCCGCAGAGCCGCTATAAAAACTGCTCAATGCCATTGTCACCTCCTTCACCGAAACTGTGACAGCCGAAAATGACGTGTCCGGCTACGGTGGAAAGTCCAGCAAACGTGATGGGGCAGGGTGCTTTATACGGAGTGCATCGAGTGTCTCCGGGCCGTGCTGTGCAAACGAGTCGTTAGAAATTAATAATCGGACAGCCCCACGAAGATCGCCTTCATAAACTTTGTTCTCGATTACCTTTATTTGGACCTGACCAACCCGACCCCCAGAAAGTCCAGCTCCTCCTGGCTCGTCGGGGAACCAATTCGACCCAAAAGTTTCAATGTTCGCCTTTACTTTTGCTGTTAGGTTACCTGTTGCATCTTACCTGTTGCAAATGTAGAAATATATAAGTATGTATATCAGTCATCTAAATGCCATTGCACAAGCTTATATTAGCTTAATTCGGGCTAGATAATGTTGTGTGTGACTGTCCACAAATCTTACTAATATTATAAACTAGCTGACTAGTAAGATGGGGAAGTTTGTGCTGCATGGTCCGTTGCTCAGAGGGGTCGGCGTAACGTGTTACGCCGACGACACCCTCGTTACGGCGCGGGGAGCAACGCACCGTGCCGCAGCACTTAAGGCCACGGCAGGGGTTGCTCAGGTCGTGGGTCGGATTCGGCGGCTGGGTCTCGAGGTCGCCCTTCACAAATCCGAGGCTCTGTGCTTCCACGGACCTCGGATGGGGCCACCTGCGGGATCCAGCCTACAGGTAGGGGGCGTCAGCATCGGCATCGAGCCCTCGATGAAGTATCTGGGGCTCGTACTCGATGGCCGGTGGAACTTCGGACATCACTTCCGAAGTTTGGTCCCAAAACTGAGGGGAGCATCGGCCGCACTCGCGCGGTTGATGCTCAACATCAGGGGACCCAACGCTCCCTACAGGAGGCTGTACCTGGGGATCGTGCGAAGCATGGCTCTGTACGGGGCTCCCGTATGGGCGGAGACCCTGACGGCCAGCAATGAGGCTAGACTGCTGAGCCCGCAGAGAGTGATGGCCGTCAGGGTGATAAGAGGATACCGCACGATCTCCGGTGAGGCGGCATGTCTTCTAGCCGGGACCCCTCCATGGGACCTGGAAGCGAGAGCCCTTGCGTCACTGTTCAGATGGCGCAAGGAGGCGCTGGAGCGGGGCCAAAGGCCTGCGTCTCGAGAAATCGAGGCCCAGCGGACCCTGCTCCACCAGGAAACCGTGGAGACATGGAAGGTGCGACTTGAGCAACCAAAGGGGGGATTCGCCACAATCGCGGCCGTCAGACCGGTCATGGACGAGTGACTGGAGAGAAGACACGGTGCTCTCTCCTACCGGTTGACACAGATGCTTGCCGGGCATGGTAGCTTCGGTAGGTATCTGTGGCGAAAACACCGGGAAACCACGGCCGAGTGTCAGCACTGCGAGGACCGCAGCGATGACACGGCGCTCCACACGCTGGTGGAGTGCACGGCGTGGGCACAACAGCGACAGGTCCTCGTAGTGGGTCTGGGCGTGGACACTCTCTCGCTTGAGGCCATGGTGCGAGCCATGCTCTCCAGCGGGAGTAAGTGGGACTGCGCCGCCTCTTTCTGCGAGCAGGTCATGCTCGCGAAGGAGGCGGCGGGCCGGGTGCGGGAGAGAACTCTTCCACCCGAGTTCCGCTGTCGGCGCCCTGGGCGCCGCCGACGTGTCTTCGCCGAGGACAATCGGCCTCCATGACCGGGGGTCTGAGGACGGTGAGAGGGCCGCTCACCGTCCTTACAGAAGCAGGCCCATGACGGCAGCGTGACGTGAGCACTCACGCACGCCCCCCCTTAGAAGCGGGGTCACACCCGAAACCCCCCATAGACGCGGGATTGCACCCGAACCACCCCCTGGGCGAGGCCGGTAGGTCTGTTGGGAGTCACGGGACATCCTTCCTGTGGGCTTACCCGGGGCTCTCAATCATAGGCTGTTAGGCGTGGCGTGAGGTTTTTTAGTCGATAAGAGTCCGGCATAACATCCTATGAGGATTTTCCCTCACGTTAAACAAAAAAAAAAAAAAAAGATGGGGAAGTTTGTGAGTGTGGATGTTTGTTACTCTTTCACGCTCAAATGGCTGAACGGATCGGGCTGAAATTTGGTACAGAGATACATTATAGTCTGAAATAACACATAGGTTACATTTCATCCCGGGAATAAGTTCCTACGGGAAGCGGGAACGGGAATCAATTTTACGCGGGCGAAGCTGCGGGCATCAGCTAGTATTAATTATTTAGTTATTTAATTAAACCCATATGACTCATAATTTCAGGTAAGAAGGAATATCCTTTGATGAATGATCAATTTAAAAAATGCATTATACTTGCATACATACATCGTTATTTTCATTCATTTTTATCATAATTATTCATCTTTATTTTACCTACTCAGAATAACATTATGTTCTGACGTACGGAATAGCCCCCTGATAACCACTCCGTCGCAAGTTGTGTACCTCGTCGCAAATTCGTACACCACCTGTTAGTTCACCTGTATTTGCTGAGGGAGTTATTGATTATGTGACTATATCCGTAAGTACCAATGTGAGAATCGATTAAGGAGTGCTTTGGAGGACGCGATTGTGGAATATCGGTTTGCAAGTCCAGATTGTAGAGCATGTCTTCTTAGTATGCCCATGCATAAAAGAAATATGGCTCTGGTGTGTGCCCTGGGTATTTTGAGTCAATACTGAGCTTATCATAAGTAGAGGCTGTTCTGTGTAGGTAGTTAATAGACACAAAAAAATTTAAGGGTGACTGTGAGTGACTGAACTGAATCAGATCTAGTTGATATTGTATAAATTGATTACCTAATTACGGATGAATTTGTGTAACTTAGAATAACATGTAAGCGTTTTGGTTCTAACTGTAAGCTTATCTTGTTCTTTATATGTAAATAAATAAATAAATAAATAAATAAAACGACATTTCCTTAATACAAATTGAAGGCCTTAAGGGCGGATTGAAAAATTTCAACTGCATTAGGCTCACTATCTATTACGCGGTACGTAAAACTATAAGGTAAAATATGGGCGTATACTATGTCTCTGCCTACACCTTCGGAGCTAAAGGCGTGACTATATGAATGTATGTATGTACATATTTACAATCACAATACTAAATAGAAAGTCAAAGTAGGCACATATTATTAAAATGCTGTAGGTGGGCAAGCCCTATCGCATGCTTACGTACCGCGCGGCTGTAGGCATTTATTTCTAAAATCCGGCCGAGTCAAACTACAGTATACAGTGTCTGAGGTCTTAATTTCGTATAGTATTTCATAAAGTTTCATTAATTTAATATTATAAAACTTCACATTTAAATAGAGCGGTAATACCTTCAATGATTTTAATAGTAGCAGCAATTGCCGACTCATGGGTCGGTGATAGCGATGCATATTAAATTTAGTTTTACCTGTTTCTCGTTGATATGTGACAATAAAAGCAATTATTTTAATATGACATCTTAATCTAATATAATCAGCCTTTATAACACACCATTACCGATCTATATTATTTAGTCTAGTTTACTTATTTTATCGTTTTATGTTTACTACGAATTACAACTTTAATCATTCATTGTTATTATAAAGGAGCATTATAAAATGACTTTTTATTGCATAACAATGTGTGTATTCAGTAACATTATTTGCAAAATTATTTATTTAAAATCTCTGCTATGGCTACAAAAATCAAACAAATACATAAAATCTACTTTTTATGAGTCGGCCATACAATGTCCTAATTGTGTATTATATAAATTTTTTTTTATACCACTAAGGTGGCAGACAAGCATACGGCCCACCAGAAGGACTGGTGGTCACCGCAGCCTATGAACGTTTGCAACACCAGAGGCGCCACACTCGCGCTGCCGACCCTGTAAAAACCTTCTTAGACCCCTTTTGAAGAACCCCATACTGTAGGCGTTTGGGAAAACCGAGGCAGGAAGATCATTCCACAACCTAAGCGTTCGCGGAAGAAAACCCCTATCGGATCTAACCGTGCTCGAACCCTCCGGACGTAGGGTGTGAGGATGAAATCCCTGTCTATGGCGAGCGGTGCGATGATAGAACGTAGCCGTGGGCATCATGTCAAACAATTCCTCAGAGCACATACCATTGTACAGGCGGTAGAACACGCATAAGGAGGCAAAGTCTCTCCTGTCGCGAAGAGGCTCAACACCACCTGTGGTGATAGGATCGTTGACAATCCATAGGATCGTTGACAACTCTCACAGCTCGCCTCTGCACCGTGTCAAATGGACAAAGCTGATATTCAGGTGCCCCCGCCCAGAGGTGACAGCAGTACTCCATGTGTGGCCGCACTTGCGACTTATAGAGCAGTGTTTGCGCCGCAGTAAAGTACCGCCGCGCCCTGTTGAGCACACCGAGCTTCTTGGACGCCAGCTTGGCCTTGTCCTCCAAATGACTGCGGAACTAAACGTCACTGGAGATGTCAACACCAAGGATCCCTATACTTTTAGAGATAGAAAGAGATGTGCCCTGGAATTGTTGCGCTACAGTAGGTAATTGGGGCTTTCTTAGCGGTGAAGAAACACGCCTGTGTCTTCGAAGGGTTGAACTGGACAAGGTTTTGTCTACCCCAATCGGACACTCTAGTAAGAGTAGCCTCGATTTCAGACACAAGCTGTTCACGACTTTCTTCCACTGCGTCCCGAGAGATACCGGGGTGGCCTGTGTAACAAGTGTCCCCCGTACTGTCGTCTGCATAACAATGAATGCCGTCAATAGACAACATGTCATTGATATGCAGCAGAAACAGAGTAGGGGACAACACTGAGCCTTGCGGTACTCCAGCGTTAATGGCCATGCAGTCAGAATAGCTGCCATCGACAACAGCCCTGATGCTTCTACCGGCCAAAAAGCTGGACATCCATCCGCATAATCTCTCGGTCAGTCCGTAGGCGGGCAATTTTTTAAGAAGACCACGGTGCCAGACCCGGTCAAAGGCTTTAGAAATGTCGAGGCTCACTGCTAGAGCCTCGCCCTTACTCTCGATAGCCGTCGCCCATCGGTGTGTGAGGCACACGAGAAGATCGCCCGTCGAGCGACCGTGACGGAAACCGTACTGCCAGTCACTGAGCAGGTCGTTTTCCTCAAGGTACCTCAGGAGCTGTGTATTAATTACACGCTCCATCACCTTACACAATAGGGAGGTGACGGCTATAGGCCTGTAATTGGCCGGGTCGGTCCTATCACCCTTCTTGGGCACAGGATGCACATACGCGATCTTCCACGACGCCGGGACTTGTCGCATGGAATATGAAAGCGTGAAAAGACGTGTAAGTACCGGACACAACTCTGGACCACACTGCTTAAGTACCACCGCGGGTATACCGTCCGGCCCACTCGACTTATGAACGTCCAGAGAACGAAGCTCCCGTCGGACGTCCCGCTGCGTAAATTTAACTTCCGGCATGGAAGTTCCACACCACGGAACGTCCGGCGGCACAGCACCCCCGTCGCTCATGGTTGAGTTAGAGGCAAATAGAAAACCCAGAAGGTCGGCCTTCTCCCCGGCACTCTGGGCCAGACTACCGTCGGGTTTAAGCAAAGGTGGTAAACCTGACTGACAGAAGTTTCCCTCGGCAGCTTTGGCAAGCGACCAGAATTCACGACTCCCTGAAGGGTACCCTGCTAGCCGCTCACCAATTCTGCCGTCGAAGTCGAATTTAGCCCTGACAATTGCTCTTTTGCTGGCCCTCGAGGTGGCATTTAATTTGCGTTTCACCTCAGAGATGTTAGGATCTGAATTGGCACGAGCCGTGGTTCAGGCTCTGTAGGCAGACTCTTTCAGCATCAAAGCTTCTCTGCAGAGCCGATTGAACCACGGTCGCTTTTTTGCTCCCACAGGGATCCAGCGGTTGGGAATGAAGCCATGCCCTCCAAGATCCATGCCCTCCAAGATCCCCTCAGCGACTGCTGCAGCGCAGGAATCCAGATCATCTGAGGCAAAACAAAGCCGCCTCCACGGGTACGACGCGAAGAACTCCCGTAGTCCATCCCAGTCTGCTGACTTATAGTGCCACACATGTCGCCACTCCTTGGGCCGAGGTGGTTCAGGCCTTGCGAGATGCACATGCGCCCGAATGATACAGTGGTCCGACGAACCGAGCGGAGCATCCACTGAGACGGTGTATCCATCCGGACGCGTTGTCAGCAGGAGGTCCAGCAATGCACTATGCTCGTTCACCTTGTCAGGTATCCTCGTATGGGATTTAACCAGTTGGGAGAACCCATAGGTCAGGGCAAGTTCATGTGCAGCTTTCCCCGCAAAGTTGGTCATCCGGGAGCCCAACCAGTCAACATGATGACCGTTGAAATCCCCCAGGATCACTATCTCCGCAGAGGGATACTGCTCAATCACCTTGTCAGTCGATTGTTGCAGGAGGTCAAAAAGGCGAACTGTGTCCGTGTTACCGCTGTGAGACCTGTACACGCACGCGTAGATTCGAGTGTGGCCCCCGTGATCCACGCGCGCCCATAACGTAGACAGGTCCCTGTCTTCAAGGCTTGTAAGACGGCGACAGCAGACATCACCACGGACGTACATACATACCCCGGCTTTCGGCTTGAAGTTGTACTCAAGCTTATAGCCTGGGTACATTAAGTAAGATGTATCGCCCGGGCATGAAATCTGCGTCTCCGTCAAGAAAAAGAGTTTCGGCTTCGCCGTTTCGAGATGGTGGTGGACTACGTTGAGGTTCTTGTGCATACCTCTGATGTTGCAAAGGTCCAATTAGAGTTTGGACGACGATGCCGCTGTGTATACTGTTCTTCTTTTCTTACCTTTAGCCATGATGTTTTTTGAAAAAAAAGGGGGGTTAAAAAAGTGAAGGGGTGCCTGTGTGCCGGTGGCGCAAGAGACTAAGCGAGACTCTAACTAACCAAAGGCAGACAGAGGTAGTGCGGTAGATTGGCACGGCGTACGGAAGGGCCCCCGGTCCCCCCCCGATGCAGTGGCCGCGTACACTCCGGTATCCTCCTCCGGTACGACCACAGCACCAGGGACTTTACACAGGCTGCTGGTTCAGCCTCCTGGGGCGGAGATTATGTGATCCCCAGGTTCGGGTTCCGTACATCCTGCGGGCGGTCAGCGGTCAACCGTTTGTATGGGTCGGTAATACGAACAATGGACTTCCATTGTTTGAGTTTTGGGGCAACAGGTATTGATAATATAGATTATTATCAATACCTGTTGCCCCACCCATAAGGTCACTGTTTTTTATAGTTACTTGTTCCCGGGATAAAAAGTAGCCCATGTCTTTTCCTTTATGTTTGTCTTCCAAATTATACCTATCAGAATTGTGTTAGTGATTTGTAAGTGAATGTATCAGTAAGAATGTACAGTTAGCTCTAATAGTACCTGTATGGGTATGGTATGTGTATGGGTCGGTAATACAAACAATGGACTTCCATTGTTTGTATTACCCATACAAACGGTTGACCGCTGACCGCCCGCAGGTCTCCTCGTACACAGGTGACAACTTCTAAACATCTATAGGTACTATTAGAGCTAACTGTACATTCTTACTGATACATTCACTTACAAATCACTAACACAATTCTGATAGGTATAATTTGGAAGACAAACATAAAGGAAAAGACATGGGCTACTTTTTATCCCGGGAACAAGTAACTATAAAAAACAGTGACCTTATGGGTGGGGCAACAGGTATTGATAATAATCTATACCAAAGCGAAAACTTCTATATCTATGGTCTATACTAATATTATAGAGAGAAAAGATTTGTTTTTTTTTTTGTTTTTTTGCATCGAATAGACTGAAAATACTGAACCGATTTTTAAATTGGTCATTGTGCGTCAGAAAGGGATTATTCTGAGTATTTAAAACCCAATTTGTTTAACTACTACATTAACGACATCGGGGACTGTTTCCAATACTCTAAGATTTTTAAGTATGCCGATGATTTGAAATTTTTTCGAACAATCAAATCTGATTTTGACACCAATTTACTCCAGAGTGACATAAACAGACATATAAAATGGTGCAAAGAAAATAAAATGGCTTTGAACTATAATAAGTGTTTTATAAAAAGCAGTTATTTCATTGCCCAGAATAGGAATAGCGAACTGGGTACTATCAGGAATCACGGTGTGATTTTCGATATAAAACTGACTTCTACACCACATATAGACAATATAATAAAAAAAAGCTTCCAAAATGCTCGGATTTGTCCTAAGAAACTGTAAAACATTCCGTAATAATAACACTAAAATATTAGTTTACAACAGTTTGGTGCGTAGTGTATTAGAATATTGCAGTGTGTTACGGCGTCCACATTAGGCTACTTACTCATTACGTCCTGAGCGTGTGCAAAAACGGTTCCTGTGGCACCTCGCGTTTAGCAATGGAATCGCAAGAAAAATAAGCTCGTATAAAGGCAGATTAAGGCACTTCAACATAAAGTCCCTAGCCGTCCGTAGAAGCTTTCTGGACCTAATATTTGCATGCAAAATACTATAAAATAAAATTGACAGTCCACCATTACTGTCGCTTACGTGTTCCCTTCAGAGTTCCACGCCACCCAGTCACACCACTGTGCCCACCCCTAAGAAGAACTGTCCTCGAAGCTAAATCTCCTTACGCTAGAATATGCAAGTTGGCGAAAGGTTGTAGCGACCTAATAGACCTTCACTTAGATTCTGTACCAAAGATGAAAGCCATCCTGAATTCCATACCGGATACTGAACATCAGTTTTCAGATAATATTTGATTGCTTCTTTTCAGCCAATTATTTTGTTATCACTTATTCTGCTTCATTTACACTGATGTTGTTATGTATACGGCACTGATGTGATAATATCTACTATCTTAATGTTAACTGTTGTGGGTTTTGTTTAACTTAAACAATGCGTTGTTTACTTATAAGTAATTTTTACTTGCTTAATTGCTCTGTACTTTCCACTTAAATATTTTGCTATAGTATATAAGTATAAATGTAAACAGTTGTAAGTAAACCTTATTAAATAAATAAAAAATAAAACGATTAACTACTATAATGCGTTCTTTATCATTGACAAAAGATTTTGTGTTACTTTTTTGTACCTGACAGTAATAGATTGTACGGATTGATAATAACTTGGGGTATCTACGTATAGTATACCACAAAGCCTCCATTTATTCTCGTATGAGAAGTACATAAATGTGTAACTTTGACCAAGATACCAGTCCCCGGCTGGGTAAGGCACCTTTATATTAAGTGTCTCATTAACTAGTATCGTGTTAAGTACAGACGCATCGTATCGAGATATTATAAGCTTCAAAGTACCGTCTTTAAACAAATTCCAAATAGGGAACATAGTGTCAGTCACAAATCCTTCAGGTACGCCGCCGTCCCAAAGACAAGCCGGTCTTATTTTTGGACTGTACTCTACTCGTTGATCCAATTTCAATATTGCATTCCAATGATTAAATCCTCCTCGTTCATAAGAACCTAGTATTTTTATCACATGTCGTTCGACAGCAAATTCGGATGTGTTGGAATTGTACTCTCCAAATCCTACTATAAATCTGTCAGTAATTTCTTCTAAATTCCCCGACCAGTGACAGAGAATCACATGTGTATTCGATATAAGAGCGCCGTGGTAGTAAGCACGAGTGGAGACTAGTATACGGATGTGTGCTGTCCAGGGTGGGGTTTCATTTTCGTTGCCATCAAACACACCACACTCGCTGTAGGACTGGGATGTCAACGTGAAACTGAAATAGATATCATTGTAATGAGTTTACAACTAAACAGTCCTCAAAATCAATTGCGTATTGAACAGTATAGGCACGCAGAGTGTTCTATCTTTCTCTCTCACTACCATCCTATTTCTCTTCCACTTTCCTTCCATTTCATGCTTTCTTTCCCTCTCTAAGTACCTATATTATTTTTTCCTTCCTTTTGAACCTAAGTTGTAAGAGAAGAGAAACACCTGCGCTTGCAGAAAACTATCAACAACATGTACTTAACCACAATGCCTGCTGCCGTCCATTTCAAGTATTTCAACGCGGAATAAAAACAAAGGTAAGAGTTTTATTGTCAGGTAGAACCTGACCATAAAACTCGTGTGAGGCATGTCTACCTCAGTTTAATATAGAAGTCTTTGAGATAAAGTGCCCTTAGACGTACCTAACTATATAAGTGTGTAATGTGGTGTGTCATGCCGGGCTGAAACCGATTTAGCTACACGGTCTCTACCTATCCGACTATCCGCCGAGCGCCGAGCGCCCCGTGTCAGTATTCAGAAGGATGTCCGGCCTCGCCTAATAGATCGTATAGTATTCTGCTTCTTATTAGGGCTTAAGGCGTGTTTGAATCTCCGGACCCCAGTTATAGAAGCCGATAGTTTTTGAAAGTACGTAGGTAGTCTAATACAATATATACTTACTTTGAAACTAAACAATTTTCGCTGGATTCGTCGGATCCATCATCACAGTCTTGTTTCTGTGAAAATTAAATAGGATTATAAAATATTGGCTGATGCGTGGAATTTGGTTCACGTTCCTGCATCCCGTGGGAACATGTTCCTGGAATAAGAAGTTGCTTATATGTTATTATAGTCTATGATCTAACCCTGTGCCAACTTTCAGCCCAATTCGCTACCCGTTAGTGCGTGATCAAGTAACAGACATCCAACTATCCAAACATCTTCACAAACTTTCACATGTAGAAAGCAGTATAGCTTTGATTATGTTTTATTAGATTTTATATTTCTACATCCTGCATGTATCCTGTAATTCTGAGATGTTGGGTATCCCGCGACTACTTGATGCATCAGACAGTTCAAGGTTAACATGCAATGGCAATACCATAAAATAATAGTACTATAAAATTCCTTCATCACTCAGGAAGTGAGAAAAAAATCTACAAAATTTGTAACTAAGAACCTTTCTGGTTATATTGGCATCTGAACAAAAAAAACCGCATCAAAATTGATGCATCTGATAAGCAGCAACGATGCTTCAGACAGGTACAAGATACACAGGTCAAACTTAAAACATCCCTCGTTTTTTGTGAATGGGTACAAATGAATTACATTATTATAACTTTATTCAAAGCACTCGTTGCACCGCGGACTCAATGTTCTGTAAACGATTACTGTAGTAAGCCACATTTATTATGGCCGGTTATGAATGGCCGACCACCTCATGACCACTTTGTAACATTTATATTTCCTTGCTTCGGAAGGCACGTTAAGCCGTTGGTCCCGGTTGCCAGTAAAATGGCTGTCGTTAAGCCACGTTGACAAATTAACGGGCGGCTTGAAAAATTTCAACAGCGGGTAGTCACAACTTGCGCTTGTTCATATCAACACGGCAATACGGCTCACCATGTCATGTCTGTCTGTCTGTCTGTCTGTCTGTCTGTCTGTCTGTCCGTCCGTGTGTCACAGCCATTTTTCTCTGAAACTATAAGGCCTATGCCATTGAAACTTGGTTACTAGATGTATTCTGTGAACCGCATTAAGATTCTTATATACAACTAGAAAAAAAGTAGTAAATTTTGGGGGTCCCCATACTCAGAACTGAAACTCAAAATTTTTTTTTTCATCAAACCAATACGTGTGGGGTATCTATAGATAGGTCTTCAAAAATGCTATTGAGGTTTCTAAGATCATTTTTTTCTAAAATGAATAGTTTGCGCAAGAGACACTTCCAAAGTGGAAAAATGTGTGTCCCCCCCCCCACATACATGAGACAAAGAGAGATGAGATGAGATGAGATGAGATGAGATGAGATGAGATGAGATGAGATGAAATGAAATGAAATGAAATGAAATGAAATGAAATGAAATGAAATGAAATGAAATGAAATGAAATGAAATGAAATGAAATGAAATGAAATGAAATTAATTCTAATAAATAAAATTACTCTTACCCCATTACAACCTGATTCAGGATTGACACAAGAGCCATCATTGCACTGGAACGAAAATAGGGGGCATATCGGCTCACTTGCGGTGAGTGCACTGGAAATAAGATTTATATTTGCTAATATAATTTGCAAATGAACATTTCCGCATCAAAATCATCTGAACTTGAATATAAACTAATGGAGAACATTAAGATACAGCCACTACTAGTTGATTCAGGTGCTGCTTGTTTTCAAATAATAATAAGGGCAGCTTGTGGCGAGCTGAATGCGCGTGGCTACGCATCGGTCCCGATTCCTCAGAATTTTGTTACAGTTGACCAGTTAGCATTTAATGGGCTTACGGGAGACCGTATGGCGCTACTCGGTACTCCCGGGAGTGCAGCAAATCTCAACTTCGGCTTGCCTTAATTGGCCGGTCAGAGGGAGGAAGCTAGAGCTATATACTCGGGGATGGAAGTGTCATTTTGAAGGGCATAACTACGGGAAACCCGCTCCGGGTCTGACACGCGATGGTGAAACCGGCGCCGCACCGCTCGACACCCTTTGCTGCTCACAACGTTGTTGCCCTCTGTCGCGTTACAGGCTTGCATGCCTATGGTGACTGTATAAGGGGCCCATCTAGTGAGTTGGCGAGTCACCGTCTGCCAGAATTTTAATAATAATATATTGAAATGGCAGACGCCGTCATCATCCTCTGACTGCCTCTGTGGCGCAGTCGGTCGTGATACCGCTTGCGGCGCTGGAGGTCGTGGGTTCGATTCCCACCGGAGACAAATATTTGTGTGACCCATAAATGTTTGTCTCAAGAGTCTGGGTGTTTCTATGTATAATATGTATGTATTAAAAAGTATATAAGTATTAATATCCGTGATCTGATACCCATAACACAAGCAGGTTATACCTAGCTTACTTTGGGATCAGATAGCGTTGTGTGAAATGTCCGTGAATATTTATTTATTTATTTATTATCCATAAATTAACTTATCCAGACCACTAGCACCCGTCCCGATAGCCCATATTGTAGTTAGCATATTTTGTTTTGTTAATGCGCTTAAGATTCTACTAACGACAAGGAAAAATATATTCAGTGATCTCCTTAGATTGTTCGGGGATCTATAGATACATATGATATATAGTTGATGGTCTATAATTTCTATTCCAGTACACTCACAGTAGTTTACAATGGACATTTTATTAATTTTATCTAAAGATTTACACCGGTGTTCACGCCTTGCTAATATACATGAGCCTCTACGTCGGTTGTTTCTTAAAAAACAAGATACCAGTTTATACCCCGGCATCACAGAGTATAATTCGTCTCCATTCGTCATGTTATGCTCAGTTATGCATAAGATATCAATATTCTTAATTTTATTTTTAATGCACAGCTTATTTAATGCTACCATTAACATGTCTGCCTTGCTATGTAATCCATCTATATTTTGATGAACAGGTGTTAAGTAGTTATCAACGAAAAAGATTATTATTATTCAAAATAGCATCGTCCAGCTGGCAAGGGACTTGATTGTCAATGAGATTTCTTAAATTTTCAGCATCAGTCTTAGTTTCTTTACAGTCAGTTAGGCTAAAGGATGTGTCAGTTTGAGCCGACTTTTCAGCGTATTGTTTATTAAATGTAATGTGTAATAAATTTTGATTATATTGTTCCTTTTTATCATAACAATAAATACGAAGGATTTCTTTCAATAATGATCGGGCCAAATGTAAAGTAAAATTCGATTTGTAAGGTATATGTTGGGAGTAGTTCATGTCAAGAAATGTTATATTTTTCTGGTGGTTACATATAAATTTCACTGTGTTATTTAATTTAATTTCATGCAAATTTTTATTTGCGTGGACTTCACTAATAATTATATTTGTACACTAGCTGAGCCCGCAACTTCGTTTACGTCACATAAGGTGTACGAAAGGAAAGGTATTTCTTCATCAGAGTCATCAATCAGCGTCTGAAACTGCCCTGTTTGCTTAATCATAAAAGAGCTTAATGATTAAGACTATTTTTAAACAATTCAGTCCGCGCCGAAGGCCAACACGCCAGTTCACTCACATTCAAAGAAACCCCTACAATTAAAATTTTCAAAATATCTGATTCTTAAAAGTGTTATAACTCTTTTATTTCTAAACCGATTTACATAAAACAAACGCTAAATGTTAACTGGAGCAAACCTCAACACAATAAAAAAAACCGCATTGCAATCGGTTGAGCGGTTACTGAGATTAGCGTGCACAACCGTACAGACAAACAGATATACAGACATACAGACATACAGACAAACAGACAAAAATTCTAAAAAACATTGTTTTGGGTTCTATTGCGTTCATAAAGCCCCCCTATAATATTTTTTCTTATTTATCTTCCATGTACAGACAGCGACCTGTTACAATTTTATTATATGTATTGATGTCATCTTAGATAGCCATAGTCTTAAACTATTCTCAAATTTATAGGGATTCGTGTCATGGCTTCCTCCTATCACAATAACATAGTCTTGCTTAGTCAAAGTTCTATAAATGAATTTATACTGTCTAATACGTTACCTATATCAGCCATTGGTTTTATATACGCAAATACTGTGAATTCAGAGCCTAGAAAACCTTGCAGTACTTTACTGAGACCACGTCCCTGCTCGTCTTCGAGAATTATCACTCTTCTTGTCACAGCTGATCGTTGGTAAATACCAATAAAATACCAAAAGATAATATGGAAGACAAATGTCTTCCATATTATCTTCTTCTCTTCTATAAGCTCTACTAGGGCTCTTAGCAGGTGTTCGTTTATCCAGCGGCTGCTCTATCGAGACAGCTCGTGTATCTTTGTTTATAGCTGTTATTTTTCTATTTATTCGGCCTCTTGGTATGGCAGTTGTTGACGAGTGAGAAGTGGGTTTTGAAACTGTACTCTCCGAATCAGCGCACTGGTGAGAAGGATCCAGTGCGGGGAGCAGACAGGGTTGTGATGTTAATGAGCGCGTGTTGTCGCTAAACTGTTTCCTCATACTGTCCATGGAGCTGCACTCACCGATCAGAGATTTGTGTTGGTTCTTTCTCGTCGAAATTTGAGGACTCCTGCATATTTGTTTTAGCAAAACAATCTCCTGATTCAGCTGAGTGATTTGTTTTTTTTTAAAATGATATTTTCTATAATTATATTTTCCAGTTCGCTTTGTGTCGTGTCCAGGTATGCATGCAGTCCTTCAATTTCATTTTTCAGATCATCTACTACATCTTGTTTAATATTCGTTGACATTTCTAAACTCTTGGTGAAAAGCCCCTCAGGTGAGGAGTCTAGACAAGTTTCTAACTTCTGTTTTTATATTTAAAATAAATTTGCGTAAGGTTTGTGACTTGCAGTGAATCGGATATAACTGGTTATACTCAGATTTACCTGTAAATTATTATCATTCCGCCTTGTTAAATGTCGTTAATTACAACATTTTTATGTCATTTACAAAATCAACGTCAGTATTTGTATCATTATGTCATAATCAGAGACAGTTTATGTCATGAGTATAATATACCTGTCAACTCGTTGACAGCGCCATCTAACGGCCTTTATCCGAACTACGTGGTATTGATCATTTAGTATTGAGTACACACTAAACCATATAGCCTAGGACCTACCTAGTACTCCCACGCGCCGTTAGATGGCGCTAATCAAATTATATATAAGCATCGACTCGCTGCATTTGTGACCGCACAATTAAATAAATATTCATACGAACAACAAGAGACTACTCAATCACCTGCTCCAACTCCCGTCACCAGTCCAGCCGAGGTACCAGATCCCACAATACCTACAATGGCATAGATTTCAGTAAGGTCAATATATATAACAGGAATAACAATGACCATCACTCACTTCTCTACGAAACACCAAGTCCTTTTCCACTAAGTCTGATTTATATATTCTAAGGACACGGTTTTGTCTTTGTTTTCTATCTCAACATGTCATACTTATATTGTTTTCAACTCTTCAAAAAGTTGTAATCTAATTTACGCTAGTCCTCATATACCATGTCAAGCTGAGTCAGTAGTACGTTAAGAGATACAAGATCGAATGCTATAGATGAGTCAAAAAAAATTTAACTCCGTTTTTTACTGTCAATATTTTCAATTATTTTATGCATTAAATCGAAACACACGAATGTTGCAAATTTACTTTTGTATGACTGGATAAACACTTAGGCATAGCTGTTTCAAATATCTTAAAAAAAATGTATCAACTATTTTGGCATATAATTATCCAAACACGGCCTTTCACCCATTTCCGATGTAAAAGCAGAAGGAGCTTCCTCCGATGTACCACTGCTGTGGTGGGTCAACCCGAGTCCGTTCGGATCCAGAGGTGGCTCATGGAAAGGGCACCCCCTCCAGACAACATCCAGCCTGCTGAGAGCCTACCACCCGGGCATGAGCTAAAATGGGCCACCTGGAAGTCCCTAAATAGGTTGAGGTCCCAGGTCGGCTGCTGTGGGGCGAACCGGGTAAGATGGGGTTACCTGGATCCCGGGGGTGGGGGCTGTGACTGTGGTGCACCTCTGCAGTCGATGGACCACCTACTCTCGTGTTCGCTGTGCCCCTACACCTGCACAATTGCGGATCTGAACCAAGCGACGGAACGCGCAGTCAATCTTGCCGAGTTTTGGGCTGGGCTTATCTAGCTTAAAATTTTAATTGTTGCCATTGACACGAAGAAGAAGAAGAATTATAAAGGTCTACAATTAAGTCCTGGGGTATCCTTCCGAGGGCTTACCCGGGGCTCCCAACCGTAGGCTGTTAGAAGTATACGTGAGGTTTTTAGTCGGTAGGAGTAATATAATAAACTAAATAATATAAATAACATCTTATACGAGTACTAAAATAAATAACATCCATGAGGATTTTCCCTCACGTAAACAAAAAAAAAGTCTACAATAATTATACATTTTAGTTCGTTAGAGAAAAAGCCATCTCTAAACGATACATTGACGAAATGTGTATTGGGCCAACTAGTTACAGGGTCGCCAGCGCGATTGTAGCGTCTCTGGTATTGCAAACGCTACGGTGACCACCAGTCCATTTGGTGGGCCGTATGCTTGTCTGTCACCTTAATGGCATAATAACTTCTAACCCACCATAAAGTGAGTATCCACGCTGCTGTAGTCAACTCAGAATGCAAGCACAAATTCTATAACATTCTGTCAATCTGGAGTACTCCAGTTGCTGAATATGTAAATATCGATTGAGAACTTTATAAATTTTTTGAGAAATAGTTTTAGCCGAATTAGGCTATTGAGAAACACTCGAAACTGATTAAGTTTCTGCACTTCATACGACACGAGGTGACGTAGTCACGACATTTACCATACACTTAGACTGAGGACTTACTCTTTAATAAGCTCCTCATGATCGGTAATTTTAGTAAAAGTACTATAAGTGTGGTCGTTGCACAATTTGTTCTCATCATTGGGCGCTGTGGACACTACGCCTCTGAGGTAGTAGCGATCTATGCCTAATTCTTTGTCTGGGAACGCTATCCCTCCTCCGCTGTCACCCATACAGACTGTCGAACCTGAAAAAGAGCAAAATATGTATAAGTTCAAAATTACGTCTGCCAAGTTTTCTAATTATTACTTTATACCACGGAAGCGGAGTGGGACATCATCGTCCTCACGACCTCACCATACGACGCAAGTGTGTTGCAGATCAGGGCAGCTTAGCTTTCTGTACGATACCGCTCACATTGTGTGTGTTAGTATTCGGTCATGCGTGGCCGTCAAGTATTCAACTTCATTGTAGAACGGAAATATATTTACAGTTAGCGCTGATGGTTTTAGATTTTAAAGACTTCGCTTATTTAATATGAAAATATTTTGAGTCTCAAGCAGAACTCGAACGCATCTTCTGACTAGCCGGGTCAGCCACCCTAACCGTTGGACACCCGAGATACCACTCTCAACCGACCATTTTTTTCAGTCCATACGTCTTGGTGCGACGTAGGTCAGACGCCGCGACTCTAGTCGAGACCGCAAGAGCAAACTTCTCAAAGGAACTATGGTTACAATATCGATATTAATGCTGTGTTCATTATTTTACATCAGAAGTAAAATTGGTGTTCAGGGCTAGAGATGAAAATGACCAAAGTGACTGAATTTGACTGACTGTCATTTACGGTCAAATTGGTCAAAAACGGTCATTTACTTTCAAAAAGGGCCATAAACAGTCACTTTGATTTTGAGTGCTTTTTGATATTTATTTTGAACTAGCCGACCCTCGCAACTTCGTTTACGTCACATAATGTGCACGAAAGGAGAGGTACCTAATTCTTCATCAGACTTGTCAAGCACCGTGTGAAACGGCCCTGTTTGCTTAATTGTAAAAGAGCTTAAAGATTAAGGCTATTCTAAAACCATTCAGTCCACGCCTTCGGCGGGGACTGAATTATTTTACAACAGCCTTAATAATTAAGCTCTTTCATGTTTAAATCAACACGCCCGTTTACCCTCTCATTCAAAGGAACCCTTGAATTCTAGGTTCGGCGAAAGTTGAAATGCTTCTAATTTCTGAACTACAAACCCCTCAATCTTGAAACTTGGGTCGAAAAATCATTTTCAATATTAAAAAAATATTTGAAATCGCATCACGCGTTGAGAAATTACAACTGAAAAACCATTTTATCTTTAATCCCTTCTCCCGCAGGAACCGCGCAATACTTCGGGATCAAAATACAGTGTCAAAAGTATCCTAGAACCTTTCTCGGGCTATAAGCTCAAAATGTACTAAGTATCATTCAAACCATAACTTACCCGAGCTGGCTAGGGCCGGGTCGGCGAGGTGTTCCACAGGGATCGGTTTTAGGGCCGCTCCTGTGGAACATCGGTTACGACTAGGTGCTGCGTGGTCCGTTGCTCAGAGGGGTCGGCGTAACGTGTTACGCCGACGACACCCTCGTTACGGCGCGGGGAGCAACGCACCGTGCCGCAGCACTTAAGGCCACGGCAGGGGTTGCTCAGGTCGTGGGTCGGATTCGGCGGCTGGGTCTCGAGGTCGCCCTTCACAAATCCGAGGCTCTGTGCTTCCACGGACCTCGGATGGGGCCACCTGCGGGATCCAGCCTACAGGTAGGGGGCGTCAGCATCGGCATCGAGCCCTCGATGAAGTATCTGAGGCTCGTACTCGATGGCCGGTGGAACTTCGGACATCACTTCCAAAGTTTGGTCCCAAAACTGAGGGGAGCATCGGCCGCACTCGCGCGGCTGATGCCCAACATCAGGGGATCCAACGCTCCCTACAGGAGGCTGTACCTGGGGATCGTGCGAAGCATGGCCCTGTACGGGGCTCCCGTATGGGCGGAGACCCTGAGCAATGAGGCTAGACTGCTGAGCCCGCAGAGAGTAATGGCCGTCAGGGTGATAAGAGGATACCGCACGATCTCCGGTGAGGCGGCATGTCTCCTAGCCGGGACCCCTCCAAGGGACCTGGAAACGAGAGCCCTTGCGTCACTGTTCAGATGGCGCAAGGAGGCGCTGGAGCGGGGCCAAAGGCCTGCGTCTCGAGAAATCGAGGCCCAGCGGACCCTGCTCCACCAGGAAACCGTGGAGACATGGAAGGTGCGACTTGAGCAACCAAAGGGGGGATTCGCCACAATCGCGGCCGTCAGACCGGTCATGGACGAGTGGCTGGAGAGAAGACACGGTGCTCTCTCCTACCGGTTGACACAGATGCTTGCCGGGCACGGTAGCTTCGGTAGATATCTGTGGCGAAAACACCGGGAAACCACGGCCGAGTGTCAGCACTGCGAGGACCGCAGCGATGACACGGCGCTCCACACGCTGGTGGAGTGCACGGCGTGGGCACAACAGCGCCAGGTCCTCGTAGTGGCTCTGGGCGTGGACACTCTCTCGCTCGAGGCCATGGTGCGAGCCATGCTCTCCAGCGGGAGTAAGTGGGACTGCGCCGCCTCTTTCTGCGAGCAGGTCATGCTCGCGAAGGAGGCGGCGGGCCGGGTGCGGGAGAGAACTCTCCCACCCGAGTTCCGCAGTCGGCGCCCTGGGCGCCGCCGACGTGTCTTCGCCGAGGACTATCGGCCTCCATGACCGGGGGTCTGAGGACGGTGAGAGGGCCGCTCACCGTCCTTACAGAAGCAGGCCCATGACGGCAGCGTGACGTGAGCAACTCACGCACGCCCCCCCTTAGAAGCGGGGTCAGACCCGAAACCCCCCATAGACGCGGGATTGCACCCGAACCACCCCCTGGGCGAGGCCGCAACGGCGGCCGTAGGTCTGTTGGGAGTCACGGAACATCCTTCCTGAGGGCTTACCCGGGGCTCTCAACCATAGGCTGTTGGGCTTACGTGAGGTTTTTCAGTCGGTAAGAGTCCGGCATAGCATCCTACGAGGATTTTCCCTCACGTTAAAAAAAAAAAGTAGTATCATTCAAATCGGTTCAGTAGTTTCGGCGTGATACTTATTCGGGATACAGACAGACAGACAGACATGAAAAGTTTAAATTACATTTTCAGCTTCAGTATCGATAAGAGAACACACAAACAAAATATCTTCCATGTACAGACTGTTGACCCTGAACAGTTTTATTATATGTATAGATTATACTGAAATGGTGCCCCCTGTCGGGAAAAATTGGCATATTTAGTCACTTTAATAGTTAGAATTAAGTCAAATTGATTGAATTTGACAATAAATGACCGGTCAAATACGGTTTTTGACAATCGTGACTGGTCAGATTCAGTCATTTTACATCTCCCTGAATCAGGGCCTTCTGTACATTATATAATAACTTATCTTGGCAATTTCCTTGCACTATGTCTGCAAGGTCTTCAGCACACCCTTGGGCATCAATGTCATGACAGTTTATGCAGAACGCCGTCCGGAAAGTAAGGTACTACTCGTAATAATAATGCAGAATCAGTAAAGAGGTGAAAATAATTCGGAAAATAATAAGGAAAGCAGCGATTCTTACTATTGAGAGTATTGTAAAATATAATTTTTAGGTCAAAAAATTTAATAAACTATCAAAAACACACTAGTTTTGAAAATTTACATTTAAGATCATATTCTCCGTTTACTGCCAAATTCCTAAATGTGAACTGTGTATTATACCATTCATATATCCGGCGCAAAATTTGTCTCCAGTCACATACGCTCTAAATGATGGCGGAAGTGCAGCAAGGCAAATATCAATACTGATGAATGGCATTTCAAGAACCTTGAGGAGTTGTGAAGCGCCGCCGTTAGCTTCTGTAAGACCCCAGCCAGCCACCTGGATATAAAGATTTTCCACAATTTAGACGAATTTTTACTAAAATGCCCACACACGTGTTTTCCTCATCTTAGAAGAAGAAGAAAGAAGAAAATATTTTTATTTTGGATCATAACGTACATACCCACACCAAATAATAGTAACATAATTTTATAATAAAAAATAAAAGAACAGAGAAAACAAAAAACAGACTTAAAAAAGATAAAAAAAAGTACAAAAACAACAACGCAAGAAAGGCACACAGACAAGGAGGTAAAACGTTCGAAAATTAAACGGCAAATTTCCATTATTCTGTGGCCGCCGCTGCCTTTGATGATGTTTCGTGTCAGCTGTCAGTTGTCACATCACTGTCAACTGTCAAGGGTAACCAAAGTGTACTCTGTGGTCGACGCGAGTGACGCGACAGTCGACGTGTCTTTACGTGGCAACGGCCTCACGTGTCCCTTGCACTTTTCTCTGCACTGAATAAGTACTTGAATTACCAAGTAAAGTTATTACTAATCTTATACTATATCATGTACGCTGTGTCCGCAACCAGGATTGACACTCAGCATACACTGAGATGGGTATTAACCACCCAGTACTGGTTTTCAGTGCCAACCTTAGCGTCACCTGACGTCATCAGGCAATTACGTTTTAATTTACTTAAACACAAATTGAATACCTACTTAAAGTTTACTATCAACAACAGCGGTTTTGTCTTAAACATATTTTTACATATAAATAGCTAGGTTTTTTACTTTTTAACAAATCAAAAAGCATAGTGGCTAAATGTAGCCTTCTTCTAGCCTCCATCTTCAATATATTATTACTATTAATGTAAGGTGTTACATGTTGACGTCTTGGTATTTGAAAACAATATCGTGCACATGCATTTTGTATGCGCTGTATGAGATTTTTAGTTTTAGCCAGCAAGCATGGACCGTAAACTATGTCACAGTAATTGAATCTAGATAGTATGAGACTGTCCACCAGTTGCTTTCTTAGTGGAATCCCTATATAGTCCCGAATATTGTATAGAATTTTTAACCTATAAAAGCAATTCTTTACTATACTACCTATGTGTCCCTCAAACTGTAGCTGAGGGTCCATCAGGAGACCAAGGTTGGTGGCTTCTTCGACCCTTGCCACTTTCTGACCATTAATGACCATGGTGGGATCATATTTCAAAATTGACTGAATTTGTTTCTTACTACCGAGTATCATGAATTTTGATTTTAGGGGATTTAAGATCAGTGAGTGTTCTTTTGACCACGTAACCACCCTTTCCAGGTCCTCATTTACTTTAGATATGGCTGAAAGCGTGTCGTCAGGTTTAAAAGACAAATATAATTGTGTATCATCTGCATACATATGGAACCGACAGTGTTGAAAGGATCCTGTGATATCTGCAGTATATAAAATGAACAAAAGTGGACCCAAGATTGATCCCTGTGGCACCCCTCGAGTCACCCTAAGCGGGGATGATGTCATCACTGTGCCATCCTCTTTCTGCAGCTCAACATACTGTGTACGATTCGTGAGGTAACAATCAAACCACCTGACAGTATCTGACGTAAACCCATAGAAGGTCAACTTTGATAATAAAAGTGAAATATCTAGGGCATCAAAAGCGCGGGAGTAGTCCAGTAGCACTAGAGCTGTGCCCTCTCCGCGGTCCCTAGCCTCCAAAATGTTGCCAACCACATCACACAAAGCCATGGCTGTACCCCGCCCCTTTCTAAATCCTGACTGCCTATCAGGGAGAATACTATTTTGTTCGAGGTACTCCATTACTTGCATATGCACCACCCTTTCCAACACCTTTGACAAACAAGGAAGTATACTGATAGGCCGAAGGTCTCTGATGGTATTTCGGTGGCTAGTTTTTGAAATAGGCCGAACCACAGAACACTTCCACGGCTGCGGATATGTGTGTGTAATGATGGATGTATTAATCAGTCGTGTGATAGTGCTTAATGAGTTAGGGAGTGTGAGTCCCAACATCTGTGCACTGATCTTATCAACACCCTGTGCCAGTGTTTTAATGTTATTTAAAATCTTTAAAATTGTGGGTTGATCTACAGGTCTTAGTTCAAAACTCACACTAGGGTCGTACCTATGATTTCATAGTAGGTTAATTTTGACAAACTCACTACACTCTCCCCCGGCACATCCAGGAAAGCTTTGTTGATGGTGTAGGGATTGTTGAAGTGACCAGGCAAACAAGAATCTTTATGTGAGTTGAGTATCTGATTTTTAGATTCTTCCACATAGTTTTAGGGTTATTGATCTGATCGCTTATATTTTTTGAAAAATAGACTGACTTCTCACTATGCAACGCCATAACAGCGTGATGTTTTAACTCTAGGTAATATTTTTTCTTGGACTCCATTTTAGTAGTCTGATATGCAAGCCTCGCTTTATCGCGCAGGCGGAAGAGTAACTTGACATTATCAGTTATCCAAGGAGTATTTTTGGTCTTAAAGCGTTTTTGTTTCACAGGGGCATGCATGTCAAACAGATACACAATCCAAGTAGACAACGCATTCACCATATCATCAACATTAACCTGTGACTCTATGTGGTGCCAAGGAATCATTTCGATATCGCTGTCAAAAAGATCGGGCAGGATATCTCCGAATGGTCTGTAAGAAACCCACCTGGGTTTCTCATTAACTTTTTTTAAGGTTGACTCACAAGTCACAACGGCATGTTTTCCTAGTTCTGGGACATGGGTAACTGTGACATTATAAACATTCATATCTGTACAAATGACATCTATCAAAGTGCTCTTATCATCAGTAAAATGTGTTGGTGCGTTTACCACTTGATGGATATTGGTATATTGTAAGAATTGTTGTAGTTTTTTTGTTTTGGTGTCACACTGCATCAACATATTTATGTTAAAATCCCCCAAAAGGATGATATGATCATAGGGAGCCAACGCACAGATGCTCTCTGTTACGCTGTCTATGAAACGGTCTTCACCTAGCCAGGGTGGTCTATAAGCTGTGCCAACCAGAATTTTTTTGCCCACACTAGTCAATGACAGCCAATATTCCTCTACTTGCGGATCCACCGGGTGAGTCCTGGTCCTCACACTAACACCGTTTCTTATGTAGAACCCAACTCCCCCACCGATCCCATCTTTTACCACAGTAGGTCTTGGCGTATGCCTTAACTTATAACCTGGCACCAAAGGAGCTCTGCCATCCTCACCAAGCTTTAACCAGGTCTCATTGATGGCCATGATATCAACCGAATGGTGACTCATGGCAATTAAAAATTCGTCCTGTCTAGTTCCAAGCGAACCTGCATTAAAAAGTCCAAACTTTAAACATTTCTTAGTGTTAATCACTATAACAATAATTGAACAACACATAAAATATGATGAGTATGAATAAAATCCGGTAAATAAAAATATCTAGATATTTTTATTTACCGGATTTTATTATACTGCTAATATTAATATTATATTTTATTTTACATACTGCTAATATTTAAACTTTATCTAGATAAAGTTTAAATATTAGCAGTATGCAGGCATTTACTGGTGTCAAAATAAACAAATTTTGAAATAGTACTTTTTGCTTATACATGTTTATTTGTTTACTAACCGCTATCGCAAAACTCCACCCAAAATTTAGCATAACTACTACAAACTTAAGATTAGAAAAGTGCTCAATTGTCATATCATACCCACAAGCACAACCTGGACAGTCACATACTATCATCATTAATACCCTATTTGACTGTCTGATACTGATATAATAGGGGTCCAACAAGATGTCATGTGCAACATTAAAATACAATAGCTTAAATTTTATAAACATAAGATATACCAAAACTAAACCACTGTAATTGATGCCATGTATATAGATTGTGTAAATATATAATACTGTAAATACTGTACTACTGTAAATATGTATTTGAGAATATTTATTCCCTCTGTAATGGTCAACATATACAATCATTTTATAATTTATGTAAATATATTTTTGACTGCATTCCTTCATAGAACAGTTATTCTTATTTCTAACTTTAACATTTTTTATTACTAACTTATTTTTAATATACAACACATTTAATGGGATAATGAAAGGTAACCTAATCATCAGTTATATTGACAATACTTTTACCAAAAACACGCTCCACAATCCCGGGTTCTTCAAGCGGAGCGTGAAGAGGCACATCACAGAGCCACTAACTCGAGGACCACTGTCAGAAGTCTTACGGATTTTGAGAGAGGCCCCCAATCGCTAGATGCGCCACGACATTCCATTAGGCAGGCGACGTAAAAAGAAGGATTCTGATGGATGGGGCCCATATGGGGCCATACTTCGCACGATCCCCAGGTACAGTCTCCTGTAGGGAGCGTTGGGTCCCCTGATGTTGGGCATCAGCCGCGCTAGTGCGGCTGATGTCCCCCTCAGTTTTGGGACCAAACATCGGAAGTGACGTCCGAAGTTCCACTGGCCATCGAGTACGAGCCCCAGATACTTCATCGAGGTCTCGATGCCGATGCTGACGCCCCCTACCTGTAGGCTGGATCCCGCAGGTGGCCCCATCCGAGGTCCGTGGAAGCACAGAGCTCGAGACCCAGCCGCCGTATACGACCCACGACTTGAGCAGCCTCTGCCGCGACTCTTAGTGCTACGTCTCGGTGCTTTGCTGGAACGAGCCATGCGCGGAGGAATGTGTTCCTCCGCCCTCGATGGGAACAAGGAGTCCAGGACCCTCTCCAGCCGCTCCGGCTGGAGACTCTGGATCAGTGGGGGCGCCTTAGGGCGTAATTTGCCCCTTACCATAAGGTACGGGCGCCCCCACGGGTTCCGCTCCAGATGTCCATCAGCTCTTCGCGGCCCAACTCTTTGGACGGCTTGATGATCGTCTGGAGGGCCCTCTTGACCTCCTTGTACTCATCGTAGAGCTTCGCCTCTCAGGCTGCGCATCGTCTGGGCAGCGACGCCTCCGGCGGAACCTGGTGTACCGGCGGCGCGCGGTAACGCACTACGCGCCCAACTGCGCGATTTCCGGCGTCTACCAGTACACCTGTTTCCTCGCCAGTCTGGGCTATATAATACTAGTCACTTTGCTTACCTTTCCTAAATTCCCGTGTTGTAGTTGTAGATTGTTGAATATAGACTGAAAGTTGAGACACACGGGTTGTATGTACGTCGTGAACATAACTGGTGTCGTCAATATAAGTACGGCTATATCTTCCTGGAAGTTAGCGGCCACTCCTTCAAATAGACTTGAAATCTGTATTTCCTTTACCTAAAATAAACATTTCGTTTTAAATATTTTTTTAAAGAATAATAACGGAATCACAGAGATATTTCAACTTGGCAAATAGGGAGGGACACGACACTCCCAAGGCGACGGGGTCGTTAGCTGCGAAATTAATGAAATGTGTGCGCATGACCGAAGACTCGGCAGGGGGCGTTCCGCAACGTGTTTAAGCTAATCATCAACTAGCATTTCATGCGATAGCTAGAGGATCACTCGACAATTTCAATATAACTATGGGCCAAAAAAGCGCTTCTTCACGCCACACTAGGAGTGTTTGCTGTACGCGTAGATTCGTACCTACATCCGAATACTGTTCTCACCTTTGGGGTGACTCTGTGAAATTTGGTAGATACTAGAATAGATTATACTTTGGAACAGCACATGGTTTAGCCTTTTTACTACCGGAATATGAACTAGATTGATATGTGAGATCGGGTGTAGAAGTCTTGTACTTACAAAACATTTTTGTGCACTGCCATCTTCTTCACTGTCCCAATTACGATCGAGTTTACCGGCAGCCACCGCGAAATTATGCGCAGAATTAAGCTTTCTAGCGTCAGTCCAAACGCAATGAGCAGCTGAAAGAAGTAACCTGAATGACATAAATGATATTATAGTAAGCAGATTCACTGCCGGTGCAGTAATAACAAATGTCCTTAGTTCGATTCCCAACGAAAAATCTTATGCGTTGTTGCGGTCGTCCCGATTCCCTTGCACACAACTGATTTTTATCGTACGCTTTATACTGACTGGCCTCGTAGTCTAGCGGTTACATTACCTGACTACGGATTCGGAGGTCGTGGGTTCGGTTCCCACCCAGGACAAATCTCTTTGTGAGATGAGCATATTGATGTGTTCTGTGTCTAGGTGTAATTTATCTAGATTATGTACTATCTGATCCGGTAAACTTTCTTCCGCCATATCAAGCCAACCCGGCAAACTTTGTTCTGCCATAATCAAGCTGACCCATTATGAGATAAAAGATACGATTTTTTTTTGTTTCATTTCTTTTTTTTTGTACAAACCTTGCCCTGGCTATAAATAACACAAAAACTATTTAGAAAGGTTTATCAGTGTTCTAGACCCATAGCACAAGCTTATATTAGCTTAATTTAGGTTAGATGATTCTGTGTGAAAATGTCCAAAAATATTTATTTATAATTTTTTTATTTATTCATACTGTTCAGAATAGATCCTATACCAGACCTGATCTGTTAATGACATATTTCTATAAAGATAGGATATACTTTTGTATTTTTTGCACCGGCAATTTTTTTAAACTTACCAGATATTACAACGTTCTCAGAGACTAGGGATCCCCCGCAGATCTGTTTGAATGGTGCGCTCGTTACTCTGTAAATACCGACGTGCCACGGTATTTCTCCGTGCTTGGCTTGCGTGCCATTTATAATAAGTGGTTTACCGCTGGCAGTTATTCGACCACATTCTAAGGGAAACAAAAAACATTATTTGCTTCGTAATCTGATGTCAAAGTCAGTATCGGACCAAAATACTGGCATTTTGAGTCAGCATAAGCTACTGTAACTCTATCACATACACCCCTCCGCCCTCCGAGTTTCGGAGGTTCCTCTGCACCCGCTCGCTCTATTCACTCTCTACTTACGAAGAGAACGGTGCTACGCGGGCTGTTGTTTTTAGTTCTTTATGTGACTCCGGGGAATCCGCTCATCTGACTCTCACACGGCGCCTTGCTGAGTCCCAGTAAATTACCCTACGGCCTATCCGGCAACCCAGTTAAGGTGATGTGGAACACCGCGGGGTTAACTCTTAAGACGGCCTATCTCTCCCTCTCTCTGTGGTCGGCAGTAGAAAACGTACAGCATAAGAGGGCACAGAAGTATATAGCAAAGGCACTGAACACGTTCTCTGCGTCAGTAAAAAAAACACACTCTAAACAAATATTCCAATTTAGTTTTATTACATTAAAATTCCGAAATTAGTGCCATTTAGCGCTATTTTTTTTCTGAACTATTACATTTTTTAGAAAGAAAACATTAAAAAGAAGACATATTGACAGTGGAATTTCACTAAAGTCCGTTGAAAGGGCCTATAACTGGTACCGTATATATAACATAAATGAAACTGAGCCCTGTTTATAGCCTTTTGTCCTTTCGCTCGACCGTATACAGGGTGTGGCGTAAGTAGTGGTCCAACCGTCAAGGTGTGATAGAACAGTCGCCCCACTATAACATACTACAATTTCATTCATATTTACCCAAGGGTTATAGAAAAAGCGAACTTTTTTTAAAAAAAAAACGCTCTTTTTTTATAAAGTTGGCTTTTTTTCACTATTTTAAAGCTAAATACGTGAGCTATCAAAAAATAATATAGTTAATTAATTTATTATTATTATTATATGCATAATTCAGGCACGCAGTTATAGAATTTATAGAGCCTGTATCCCGCTGACGTTGATCAGTTCCTTTTTGTCTTGTTGTTTTGCATGAATTTGTCCAGTTTGTTTTTAAACAAATTCACACTGGTAGCTGTCACTACATCTTCTGGGAGCTTATTCCAACCGGCAACAGCTCTGTTAGGTAGGAAATGTTTATGCGGATTATTATGTGAGGTATTTTTTCTAAGCTTCAAATTGTGTCCTCGCAAGTGGAAGTTTGTGTTCCTCTCAAACATCACCTTGTCAAAGTTAGGCAGGTCATAGTATGCATTCATAATCTTTTAGGTCTCTATGAGGTCCCCACGCTTCCTTCTATCTTCCAGTGTTGTCAGATTGAGTATTGTCAGCCTGTCTTCATAAGGTTTCTTTCGCAATCGCATTGGTATTTTAGTGAGACCTCGCTGCACCCTTTCCAATAGGTCAATATCTTTTTTGAAATACGGACTCCAAACTTGAAAAGCATATTCGAGTAAGGGTCTTATATATGTTTCATATATCTTCAGCATCATTTCCACCGTGAGAATACCAAAAGCCTTCCTTATTAAATAAATAAAGCTTTTAGCTTTTTTGTTATTGCCATAATTATGTTCTTCCCATTTTAAGTTTCAGTAATAATTACTCCTAAGTCAGTCTGCTTACCAACGGCTACCAGCTTCGTATCACCCAGCTTGTATGGTAAATAAGGGTTTTCTTTACCAATGTGAACTACTGTGCATTTGGGGGGGGGGGTATTTAGGTTGATTAACCAATCTTTAGACCAACTTGCTATCCTATTTAGGTCTTTTTGTAGCTTTTCATAATCCATGAGAGGGTTTGCATACAATTTGGTATCATCAGCCTTACCCTGCAGTCCAGTTGAGAAGGAAGTCAAATGTATATAAAATATATAGCACTGGACCCAATACAGAGCCTTGAGGCACTCCGCTATATATTTCTCGTTTCTTGGACAAGGCGTTATTCACTCTGACCCGAAATATCATCTGCCGTAAGAAAGCTTCAATACAGGCAAGTAGCTTTCCTCTAATGCCTGGCTATTTCTACTTTTTACGATTCTCATCGTCACCTTCATGGTAATTTTAAATACTGATTATTACAACAATTTTTTTAAACAAACACAAAGCGTTTGGTAAGTTAAGTAACATATATAAGTCAACAAGTTAAATTTTGAGTCAGATTTGGAAGAATAAGGTTTTGAATTATTTGATCCCACGTAGGTGACGCGACGATCCACGAAGGTGACGCAGTAGCTTTACATACATTATTAATCATTATTTAAGTACAAATTATAAGTTAATTTGTTTATTCGGCAGTTATATGGGTGAATTTCTCAAACGTAAAAATGAGGCGGCGCCACTGAAAATCACTCAATATTTTTTTTGTGTAAGAAAGCAATTAATTACCTTAATAAAGTCATACACAATAAGTTATAAGATATTATTTTAATTATTATTAAAAAAAGGATTTTCTATATAAAATATAATTTTGGTGGCTCGTCCACAACCTGTTTTATAAAGAAAAATCACATCCCAATCAACACACCGTCAGTTTACTAGATATACCTAATTTTATTTTAATTCTGTATTAGCTTTTCCACCTCTTGACTATTTAATTCGAGTATTTAGTGCTATATTTGATCTTATAAAAAATGTATAAGGTCCGTCCGCGAAAAGTTTCAAATTTTGGTGTCAATAATAAAATCATTCCGTGAATCGTACTGAAAATAGGTACCGGGACGTTACTACCATATTTCAAATCATTGAGTCCTGTGCTGTCACGCACCAGTGCCAGTCTCGTGCCAGCTTGCTCCGACTTCCCGCTAAAAACGTAAGTAATACTCTCGTAAGCCCTCGGACACGATTTCTGTAATTTTTGTGTAGATAATTTAAAACGTTTTAAGCTCGTTATTTGTTTAAATACCTAATGTATAGCGTAAGGGTTCGGTATTTGTTTAAAATAATAGTAATGTCATTATAAAATTCTGAATAGTATTTTGTCAAATCAACTTATTTGACACATTTCTAATTTAATTTAATTTAATTAAATTAATTTTGGTGGTGTTTGACTAATCACCAAAATTGCTTAGTTACACCAAAATTAGATTTATAGTTTCTGGGGTAATTTTAGAAATTCTATGTTTATTTTCATTAAATTAATATGGATAAAGAATTTATGCTCGAAACAGGATTCGAACCTATGTCTACCGGAATACTGTTCCGGTGCATCTACCGCTGGCGAACGTTAAGTTTTGACTCCACAGTACGTATTAAGAGTGACGCCATCCTCAGATAGGACCTTCATTTCATTATGAACTAATAAAAAAATATTATCAACAATGTGAGATACTCTTACTTCGTGCTCTGAGAATATTTTTTTCCACATTAATTGAATGAAAATTATACTAGGCGAGCCTTTAAGTATATTAGTAGTATTCCTTCCATTCCAGCTTGCCAAAGAAAACATCAAAATTATCAGCATCCGCAAAGCTCGTCCCTGGTTCGGGCGTGAATGCGCGGAGGCTGTTCAGAAAAATCAGATGGCGTTTCGCGCTTGGGTCAGGGCTCGGGCAATGCGGGACCCGAACGTGGCACACCTCATGGCAGCGTATAACAGAGCCACTAGAGCCAGCGAGAGCGCCTTCAAGAGAGCGGATGCCCAGCGCGTCGCACGGCTGGGTCGGGAGCTAGCCTCACACCCAACGGGTAGCCGTGGCTACTGAGAGCTGGCCAAAGCTGTGCATGCTAACTTCTGCCAACCCTCGCTGCCACCGCTGCGTTACCCCGATGGATCACTGACTCACAAGGCCCAAGAGAAAATCGACCTGCTAGTTAACCTCTTTGCGGCCAATTCCCGGGTCGACGACTGTGGCTTGCAGCGCCCCACCATCGCCGATTGTGGTTACACAATGCCAGAAATTGTCATCCGGCAGTGTGATGTGCGGGCGGTGCTGCGGTCACTCGACACGCGGAAAGCCAGTGGTCCTGACGGCATTCCGGCGGTGGTGCTGAAAAAATGTGCGGCCGAATTGGCTCCAGAATTAAACGCGCCTGTATCTCTCCTACTCTTCAGGAGAAGTCGAAGCTTGGAGGCTTGTAGGCTTGGAGGGTGGCGAACGTACAACTCAAACTCAAACTCAAAAAAACATTTATTTCGCATAATCCTAATACATAGGCACTTGCGACACGTCAATGAATACAATGCAAATAGTACCACCAGTTCGGAACGCGGCCCGCTTCAGAAGAACTGGCAAGAAACTCGGCGGGCTATTCTTTTTGTGCACTACATATTTACAATAAGTCGACTCCATCAGTAGAGCAAGCAGATCACTTCCAGGCTTCCTTATCAATCAAATAATCGTCAATTGTATAGTAGCCCCTGCAGCACAATTTACTTTTTATACACTTTTTAAACTTAATTAGAGGCATGCTTTTAATTTTACTTGGAAGCCTGTTGTAAAAACGTATACAGTTACCCAGGAAAGAATTACTGACTTTGTTCAGTCTACAATGATAAACGGCAAGGTTGTTTTTATGTCTGGTGTTCATATTGTGTCTATCGCTTAACTTAGTAAAACTAGATAAATTTTTCTGAACATACATAAGATTTTCAAAAATATATTGTGATGCCACAGTCAGAATATTTAATTCCTTAAATTTTTCTCGCAGAGAGACCTTTGGACCTAATCTATATATGGCTCTTATGGCCCGTTTTTGTAAAACAAAAATTGTATTTATATCTGCGGCATTGCCCCATAGTAGCATACCGTACGACATTACACTGTGGAAGTAACTGAAGTACACTATTCGCGCTGTTTCTACATCAGTCAAATGCCTAATCTTTTGGACAGCAAATGCTGCTGAACGTCTTAATCTGCCAGCCAGTTTTTCAATATGTGGGCCCCACTGCAATCCAGAATCGATCGTCAACCCTAAGAACGCAGTAGATTTCACAAGTTCCAACTCTTGGCCATTAAGTTGCACATTGGTTTCTGCCTGTGTTACATTGGGCAAGGTAAATTTAATACATTTAGTTTTGTTTTCATTCAGGCTAAGATTATTAGTGTTAAACCAATGTACTACTTTTAGGATTGCATTGTTAACATCGTCATAGTCATCTAGTTGTCTTTTAATTTTGAAAATTAAGGAAGTGTCATCTGCAAACAAAACAATCCCGTTAGTGTCCCCTACGTAATAGGGTAGGTCATTAATATAAATTAAAAATAAAAATGGTCCGAGTATCGAACCCTGCGGGACGCCCATAGTAACCATCGATCCCCCGGAACGTGTGCCACTGACATCGACCCTCTGAGTTCTATTGTTCAAATATGAAGTCAGAAGATCGAGAGCCTTGTTCCTTATCCCGTAGTGCTGTAGTTTCCTGATCAATGTCTCATGTTGGACGCAATCAAAAGCCTTAGACAAATCGCAAAACACGCCAAGCGCATCATGTTTATCTTCCCAGGCCTCATAAATACTCTTCAACAAATCTACACCAGCATCGGTCGTCGAACGTCCTTTACTGAAGCCAAATTGTTTATTATGAAATAATTTGTGACTGTTAAAATAGGTCAGCATCTGCTCAATTTTTCAAATATCTTGCTCAAAGTCGGCAACACTGAGACAGGTCTGAAATTACCTGGATCAGAAGCACTGCCGGCCTTGAACAAAGGTATAACTTTACTGTGTTTCATTAAATCAGGAAACACACCACCCGAAACGCAATCGTTAAACACAGCTGCCAAGTAAGGGGCAATGACATCAATGACACTAGATACAGATTTTACCGATAGCCCCCATAGGTCTGCGGTTTTTTTAACATTAATAGCCCTGTAAGCTTTCAGAATGTCGTTGCAGTCAACAGTCGTGAATTCGAACGCGTGTTGACAGCTATCTACACATTCTGACAATATTTGCTCAGCGGAAGTGGAAGACGACCGAAGAGTATTCGTTATATGAACAGGTATATTACTGAAAAAATTTTCAAACTCAGTCGCTACTTCCAGATCCCCTGTGACGTGGCGCCCGTTTATCTTTAAATGAAAGCTTCGTTCACTCGTTTTAGACCTACCGCATTCAGAATTTACAATGTTCCAAGTAGTTCTAATTACATTTGTCGAAGCTGTAATTTTATTTCTAATGAAATTTGACTTTGCCAAGGAACAAACTTGTCTAAAGATCTTTGAATATTTTTTAACATATTTCTTAAACTCAGGGTTAAAATTAAATGCTTTTTCCGAATAAAGTTCATAAAGCCTCTTACGACTTTTATAAATACCAGGTGTAGCCCAGTCACTGAAAACAGACCTGCTTCCGAACGATACTGTTTTTGGTGTAAAAATTTTTCCAAACTCATCATGTATTAAGTTAAATAAATCAGCGTAAGATTTATCTACAGTAGTGTAATCGAGCAATTCTGTTATCTTTTTGGCTATATTTTCTTTGAAAGTTTCTAAGCGTTTCGAGTTTACTGGTACAAAACTGATTACATTCTTACTTCTGGAAACATTTCTAGCATACAGAACAGATTGTCCTCGATGATCAGATTTTACAGGGTCTACTATACAATTCTTAATGGGGTGTGTATTAGTGAAAATGTTATCAATACAAGTAGCACTAGTGCCAGTTATACGAGTAGGTTCTAAAAATACATTATGTAAACCAAAGGACTTAAATAAGTTCAACATTTTCCGTCTCTTTGAAGGTTCCAGCGAAGAATCTAAAATATCTACATTGAAATCTCCACAAACGACCACTGCTTTTTTAGAGCTCTGGCATTTAAACAAAGCATCTTCCAGTATTTCTTCAAACTGTGTGTATGGAGCATCCGGGTAACTGTATACGCTTAACACAATGAACTGCTCGAACTCAATACTAGCTATTTCAATGACTCGTTCAACAGAGAGGCTTACTATGTCTTTACGTTCTTTAAATTTTATAGCCTTGTTAATGAGAATTAATGAGCCTCCACGTTTACATTTTATCCTACAGAAAGAGCTAGCAACCTGATGATTTTTAAAGTTCAACATTACTTCATGCTGCTTTAACCAATGTTCTGTTACACAAAAAATGTCTATTCCATTCAAATCAATGCACAGCTCCAACTCCAACTCCTTCCCGCCGAGCAGACCTTCTACATTCTGGTGCACCAGGTGTAAACCAGTATTTCCGTACTGAATAGATTCAGTTTGCTGTGGGTACATGTCAAATTGAGTGCAAGAGTTTTGCTCTTTTGTCTCATAACCTAATTTAAATTACTCGGATATAAACATATATCCTTAGTCCTACTATTACATACTATGTCATTAGACTGCTCAAAAGAAGCAGTTTGGGTAGCCAGGTTTTTGGCTAAAATATCAATATAATACTGTAGCGATTTTGCTACCTGTCTTTTACAATAATTTGAAAGCTTATGCTTTCCTTTAGTCAAATAATAATTATTTCTAACAATAGAGTTAGTGTCAATAATATTGAACTTTTTATTATAATATGCAATAGTGTGTAATGTCAAGTTCAATTGCTCCCTAAGCCTATACTCTGCAACTGGCATTGATTTACTGTAGGGCAGTGTATATATTATAATATTATTTAGGGTTAATGAATCTAATGTATCACAATACTTTACAAGGTCCTGTTTTGTTATATTGCCCCTGTTTCCTATAAAAATTACCAAATTATCCCTACTTTGAACCGATCCCCAAGAAAGGGGATCGGTCGAACCCTGCCAACTATCGCCCTATAGCCATCGACACGACACTGACGAGGCAGTTAAGACCGTGTACGAGGACGTGGTGAAAGCATTACACGGTACTGCCAAGACTCACTACAATGTTATGATAGGGGACTTCACTGTCAAAGTGGGAGTACAAGAACGCGGTAAAACGAAAATCGGACTTTTTGGTGTTGTCGCGACGATTTGCCAATCTTGCGAATACTAAATTCTAGCTTTTCATTCTCTTTTTCCTTTGTGGGGAATGTCGCGAAGATCTGATAATCTTGCGAAGTTCTGAAGTTATACTCCATGGAGATTGCTACTGGAGGTAGTACATACTCCATGGTAATTATCGCGTCGGTCTATTTGTTTTTCATCCAAATTTGAATATGATTCCGTTTCTAATGTCAAATGGATAATTTTCTTTGCACGTCGTTTAGTTGTTCTATTAACATCAAGACGCAAGGTTTATGTGTACGGTCAAGTTTATCCTGTACCGCGTGTGCGAAGTCTGATAGCACATCTACGAAGGCTGGTATTCCGTTTACATGTTATTACTCTCCCGTGTAGATAAAACTATTGTGTTGTCATGAGTGTCACGCATGAGTAAGTGAGCCGACCCTGTATACCTACATTTGATGGTCCTAAAACTGGAGTCAATGATACTTGATGTAATGAGTCAATGATATTTGATGTTACTAGAGCTGCGATGCTCTGTGTGGGCCACTGATGTTTGATGATCCTAGAGTTGGGAGTCAATGTAGTTATCGTATCACCCGGCGGCCTACCTGTGTGTTATAACGTGTTATATGTCTATAGCTGTGAACATGAGATTTACAGCTCTAGGTGTTGGATCCAATACTGTTGTACTTTTATGATATGTATAGGAATGCTGGCAATTCTCTTCGTGAGAATAACGTTTACTTAATTTTGTTACAGATAAAGCAAGCAAGAACATCTCTGGACGTAAACAGCACAGCATTATACGAATTTATCGGAATTAATATGAACCCAATAAAAGAACCCACAAAACAACCATTTTTTTTCGTTTTTCTTTGTTTTCCGACAGGTGTTGGGCGTAGAAATGACCGGGGGCCGCGGGGCAGTATGCTTATCAACTTTCTTAAGGCTCAGGGGCTCTTCTTGATGAACTCATTCTTTAAGAAGAAACTCCATAGACGGTGGACTTGGCGAAGCCCCAACAAGGTCACAAGGAACGAGATAAAATTCATCATGTCGGACAGGAGGTGTATATTTGGAGATGTCTTTGTGATCAACAGGTTTAATACCGGAAATGATCACCGACTCGTCAGAGCGTCTCTGAATTTAGACTTCCGCGTCGAAAGGGCCCGGATGATGAAGCCTACTCTCCGACCTACTGCGCTCCAAATAGCTTTGTGTGCCAAGAAGTTTCAATTGGAGCTTCAAAATCGTTTCGATCTGCTGGAAACCACTGGCAACGATCACGATAAGGCTGACACTGTAGTCAGCACGCTACAACAAGTATCCCGAAGGTTTCAGTCTGGAAAAAAGCAAAAATAGGTGTTCCCAGCTTTCGCCCGAGACCCTCGAGCTCATGAGAATCAGACGGGAAACGCCATCTACATTTCATTGAAGTGCGAAAATTAGGATGCATGCTGTGTTCGCACTGAGTTCTCGGCTGAACTGAGTCTAAATGAGCGATGTTGAATAGTCTTGCCGAGAATACAGTTTGCGAACCTCAATGAAAAAATAAAAATCTATGCATACTTACTTTTGATTACTTTTGGTCTTCGACAGACAAAGCAAACATCAAAATCCGAAAGCTGCTATGACGCGACCTCAGACGTTATAACACCAACATCGTAGAGGCAGCGATCACACAAAATTGGGGTACTAAAGTCTTTGCCCAACAGCTCGGAAGACCTCGTCTGACAAAATTGAACACAGCGGGTGGCAAAACCGAGACCTCGAGGTTCGAGATTCTCGAAGAAGTTACGAGCTTCTACAGAGAACTATATGCATCACGGAAAAAAAGACCGACGGGACCTAGCGACCGTGACCACAGAGCCCCACTTATGCGCCACTATACCGAAGACATTCTGGATATTGACCAGGGCGAGGTCAGGGCTGCTCTCGAACAACTAAAAACCAATAAATCCCTGGAGAGGACGGAATAACGACTGAGCTTCTTAAAGCTGGCGGGACTTTAGTTCTCAAAGAGCGGACGAGTATCTTTAATTCCGTCCTCCAACAGGGACAAACACCTAAAGCGTGGAGCGGGAGTGCGGTGGCTCTGTTTTTCAAAAAAGGTGACAAGACCTTGCTGAAGAATTATATACCCATCTCACTCCTTAGCCATGTTTACAAGTTGTTCTCGAGAATAGTCACAAACCGCCTTGCCGGAAAACTCGACGATAAGTACGATAAGTATAAGGTAGTAGGTGCCTTGATTAAGCTTTAGGTGGCATGACTCTTTTCCAGGATTTCTTCTTGAGACTTGGACGCGAAGGTCATTGTGTCTTTGTTCATAAGTTCTTAGCATGCCGCACGCCTCAAGAAGCGGAAAAGCATCTGAACTAACCCAAAAAGACGCAAGATAACACCCGAACCCGTAGGCGAGGCCACGGTGATAGCCTAAGCCTGTCGGGTACCCTGATACATCATTCTAAGGAGTTGCCCGGGGCAACTAATACTAGACGGGTAAGCAGCTACGATGTGGGTTTCAGACGGTTTGGATCTGGCATAACGTCCGGTGGGATTTCTACTCCTATAAAAGGGCTTCACACGGAATGTTATAGGTATTGCTCTGACTTTGCCATGATTGTAGGTAGGTACCTACTTATTTGTTCTACTATTATTCCGCTACATATCTACTACAATACGAATCTAAAAGAGTACTACTCTTACTGAAACTAGTCAGAGATCACCTTCGTGGCATAAACTCACCTTCGTGGGTAAAACGCCACGAAGGATGTGACACGAAGGTAACGAAAACATAGCTTTTTTTTAAATTCCGACAAAGTTTAGCCGTTACGTTTTAAATCAAATACTACATAAATATCTCAATTAATTTGCGGTTTCGATGAATAAACTCTGACTTCAATAGCTATTATACAATGTACAAATAGTCAACCACGAAAAGTACTCGAATTAAGTGTCAAATGTAGAAACTTACTGATATTTTATTTTCTCAAGGAGCCAGGAGTTGCACGTTGCACTCTCGCGATGCCCGATCACGAATAACGTTCAGTTAAGTTGAGTTTTGTTATTGGGGCGGTCGTTTTGGTCAACAGTAAACCGTTTACTACGCAAATTTAGAGTACCTAGATTCGTGTGACCGATGTATATTGTGTTTTAAGTTCTAAATAATAGTTAGAAGCTTTTTTTGTAATACTGTGTGTGTAGTGTATGTTATTACGGTGAATTTAGTGTATGTAACTTCAAAATCTATGGAAATTTGGTGAAGCACCAACCAAATGTTTAACTGAATCGGGAAGTGTGACACGAGTAGAATGCGAAAAATGACCCCGATTTTGACCTTTCGTGTTAATTTTTATTATGAATATTTACTGCTATTGCAACAAATTTCATGTATTTTATAGCTTAATAGCTGTTTTATCCACTATTTTAAAACATTTCTTTATAACTCATACGGTTTAGAAAATATAAGCGTGTGACCATCAAATTTAAGCAACCGGGAGAAATAGCCGCCTACTATTTCCAGTTTCTGTAAAAGCCTCGTAATTGGCACTTTGTCAAAGGCCTTCTCATAATCCAAGTAAACAATATCTATAGGTTTTCTATTATTAAAATCATCAGTCCAGTCTGCCAAACACGTCAACAAATTTGTCACAGTGGAACGCTGTGGATAGAATCCATGTTGGTGGTCTCCAATAACAGGATGTTGCTTAAGAAAAGTCCTTATTTGTCTCACTATAATCCTTTCCATGATTTTACATACAACACTGGTTAGACTGGTAGGCCTATAATTTGATGGGTTCAATTTGCATCTTTTTATAAATATAGGCGTCACTGTAGCTGTTCTCCACGCAGTTGGCAAGGTTCCGGCATCATATGAGGTTTGCATTATGATTGTTAAGGCTTCTGTGATGTCGAATTTCTGGAGCACTTTGGCCGTGATTTCATCTGGGCCAGGCGCTGACTCAGACTTTAATTCTCTTATTTGTTTTCCAATGATTTCTTTCGAGAATTTCGGGTCTTTTATAGAATCAGCCACTCGAAAATTAGGGTTCAAAATCGGCAAAGGACCGTGCGGTTCCTCCTGATAAACACTAGCAAACTGGTCCGCGAAAGCCTCCGCTATGTCATTGGAGTCGCATAGTGTTTCACCATGGTTGTTTTTCAACACTGTAGGAGCACCTGTCTTAGAAGTCAACTGCTGTCTAATAAATGAGTAGAATCGCTTTGGTCCAGCCTGTAATATAGTCTCTTCATATTTTATTCGATTTCTACGCGTGAGATTTGTTAGTTTATTGTTTACTTTTCTATATTCTGCATAATCATTGTCCATTCCTGTTATAACATATTTATTCCATAGTATCAGTTTTTGCTTAATTAGTTTTTGTGTGTCTGTGTTGTCAAGTGATAGGTGGGTCAGCCACCCTATCCGGTCCAAATGTAGTGAGGATTACCAAGGAGCTAATTGAGAACAATATTTTAGTTGATACAATACAGCAGTTGATCCTGGGTTCATTAAAATTAATCAGTTTATAGAACAGATGTATACAAGTACCTACAGTTAGTTAGAGAGCAAGTAGGGGAGGGTTCTTCGGTGTCCCCTAGACCACCAGATCCAGCCGAGGTGATGATGGGTCGAGTACATCACCTGTGGATCAGCCGTAGTAGTGAGAGAGGGCAGCGACCGCTTGCAGGTCTATATAAAGCGCGTGGAGGAGGTGGCGAGGGGCGAAGAGTGCAGAGGCGCGCATTGCGCGCGCGCCGTATTGTGGTGGAAGACCACGATGACGTCACAGTGTGTATCCATGGTTTATGTAGATGTAGAGTGTATCTATTGACGGTTTTCGGGACATGCTCCTTAATAGCGTTTCCATACATTGTTACAAGGATATCAAACTGTGTCTCTACACAATTTAGGTGCATTAAACGATCTGGCAATGCCTTTAGCATTTCACCGATCCCATCATAATTAGTCTTTCTGTTATTAAATCTGAGTTGTGGTCTGTTTTGCCGTCTGGCCTCAAGTTGTACTGTTGATATGAGACAACAATGGTCACTCTTCCCAATCGGTCCCTTATGCTTTGTCTGCGCAATCAGTGCCTCGTCATTGGTCAACACTAAGTCAAGAAGTGAAGGCTGACATCCTTTACGGAATCTCGTTGGTTTGTTGACCAATTGCTCCAGGTTAACTGTTCCAAACCACTGCACAAAATTGGCTTCTCTAGGTGTCAGATAGCCACAGTTTTGGAGTGGCCATCTGACACAAGGAAAATTAAAATCTCTTATAACTATTGTTACCTGTGACTCTGATGCGATTCGGATTTGTTTTCCACTACAAACGTTTCAAATAAAAATAAGTTCATCTCAATTTTACTCAAATTTTAAGGTATCACTAAAATTGTGCAGTTTTTTATAGAAAGAACTTGTACTACACTTATAAAATATGCTTATGTAATAATTCTTTTAAAATGGTATCATAAAAGGATTTCCCATAAAAAGGAAATAGTAATTATTACCGTCAAAGTTAAAAATGGGTTAAGAAAAATGACCAAAATCAACTAACATACATCACACTTATAAGGTTTTGTTCCTAGTAGTACTTAGTTCACAGTGAACATTATTATTTATATAAAATATTATTAATCTCAATCCTAAATGGCGCTTGCGGCTCCATCCGCATGCGAGTTTTGTTACTATTCCCGCTTCCCGTGGAAAAATTCCACCCTGTATTATAAACATCGCGTGCGTCACACTTTCTTATTTGATTCGTACATTATTAATTTTGTATGCTTTTATATCTGTTATTCCATTATCACAAGCTTAAAGTTTATATAGTTTGGGCTAGATGACGATATGTAAGAAAAAGTCGCGCAATAATTAATTATTACTATTTTAAAGTAGAATACGAATACACACCTGCTTTGCACCGAGCGATGTAATTCCAATATCCAGAGAAGCATCTCATCCGCAGCAATACATCGGTGGAGTAATATATGGGACTGTTGCAGACGGGGTCCACCAATGTTCCCGGGGGAACATAGCTCTTGCACTCTTGGACACCTTGGCCGGGATACTTGCATTTGTATATGACGCTGGGATGAGGATCTAGTTTGCAAAATCCTGGAAACAAATTAAGTGTATATTTAGTTGACAACGGCCTCAACTTTTTTATACAGCGAAAAGCACAGCTATACTGGCACAGCTCATGAAATATTTTGCTATAGATATGAGATATTTATTACTGTCATAATTTCAATATTTTTGTCACAACGCCGCCTCCAAACTGCACGGCGGAGAATAGCCGGAAGCATCTACACTGGTTCCTGCTCCTCCGCGCAGTGCATAGGGGAAGTGTGCTTAAGATGACATACTTTTTGTTTCTGCACAAATATTACAAAAAAGAAAGTCATAATGCGATCAAAATCTTACGCATTTATTCAAATACAGTTAACAGAGTCATTATAGTTTTAAAACAATCAACTGATCTTATAATCTGTCAATTCTTCCTTCAAATACCACTCATCACTTTCCCAACTGTAAACCATCTCTTATCGATTTAATCCTTGTTTCTTCCACTGACCTGGTCTCTAAGCATGGTCAGCATCCAGCTGATGCTTTTTCCTATCACGATTTGATACATCTCTCCTATAAGGTACGTTCTCCTAAACATAAACATAAAACTGTTATGCAGCGCAATTTTAGTGGCATGGACCTAAATAAATTGTGTGAGGATGCTGGTAAAATCGATTGGGGAGCACTATTGGCGGCCGATGCGATTGATGATAAGGTTGATATACTAAATGATAGACTGACTAAGTTATATGACCTACATGCACCTATCCGTACCGTAAAGGTGAAGCACTTGCCTTCACCTTGGCTTACAGCCGACATAAAAACTTTAATAAATAAAAAAGCAGCTGCAAAATGCAGGTACAAAATTCGGCCCACACCTACTAACCATGAAAAATATATAACGATAAGAAATCACTGCAGTAAGGTGTGCAGGAAAGCACAGCGCCAATATATTCATAAATCAGTCGAGAACGGAGACCCTGCCAAAACCTGGAAATTTCTCAGAACACTGGGAGTTGGAAAATCAAGACAAAATTCGATTCCTAATACTGTTAATATAGAATTATTAAATCAACACTTCACGTCGTCGTCTACGCTAGATCAGACGAACAAAGATAATACTTTGCAATATCTTTCATCACTTTCAACTCCCAACTACTCACCGTTCGTATTCAATCAATTATCTGCGTGTGATGTTAAGAGGAGTATAATGTCGATAAGCTCCAATGCAGTTGGCAGTGATAACGTAAGTCGTAATATGGTGCTACCTGTTATTGATGAAATCCTACCTATATTGTGTCATATTCTAAACTATTCCTTTTCCTGCTCTGAATTCCCAACAGCCTGGAAGGAGGCTCAAATAATTCCTATCCCTAAAAAATCAAACCCAGTCTCCTTCTCCGAATATCGACCAATTTCCATATTACCTTTTCTATCAAAAGTCCTAGAGCGTCTCGTCAACACCCAATTAACTTCATATCTGAATAGACACCAACTCCTTAATCCTATCCAGTCAGGTTTTCGACCAGGTCACAGCACGACTAGCGCATTGATTAAGATTACTGACGACGTGCGTATGGGCATGGAGGATGGAAATCTCACAGTTCTTGCATTATTGGATTTTAGCAACGCCTTCAACACTGTAGATTTCCAACTTCTGCTTGGTATTTTGCGCTCTATTAACATATCTCCACCAGTGATTGATTGGTTTCATAGTTACCTTTTTGGACGTCGACAGAGGGTTCGTATTGAAGACTCTTTTTCTTCTTGACGTAGTACAACTGTCGGCGTACCACAGGGTGGCGTGCTTTCTCCCATACTTTTCACAATTTTTATAAATTCTATTTCGAAGTATTTGTTTTCTGCCTGCCACCTTTATGCAGATGATCTACAGATTTACACACAAGCTCCTGTAGTTGAATTATCAACAGCCTTTACAATCATAAATGCGGATTTGGCTCAAATATGTCAATGGAGCAAGCAATATGGCTTGTCAGTAAATCCTACAAAGACACAAGTCATAGTGATTGGAAGCTCTGGAATGTTGGCGAAGGTAGATCGGACTATCCTTCCAGATATTTTATTTGATGGTGTTTCACTACACATAAGTGAAAATGTGAAGGATTTAGGCATTATGATTGATAATACATTATCCTGGCGTACACAAATGTGTGAAGTTAGTCGAAAACTATTTGCCGCATCAGGTTCCTTACGTAGATTGCGCAACTTTCTACCTACGTCCACTAAAATTGCGCTTGCAGAATCCCTTCTCCTACCTCTACTTGATTACGCTGATGTTAGCTATCTTGATGTCACTGAGGAGCAACTTGACAAACTTGAGCGCCTCCAAATTTTTTGCATTAGATTTATATTTGGTTTACGCAAATATGATCATGTCTCCGAATTTCGCAACAAACTCAAGTGGCTCCCAATTCGACTTCGACGGAATACTCACATTCTTTGTTTGCTATATAGCATCCTCTTCAATCCCGCTAGTCCCAATTATTTAAAAGAACGTTTCATGTTCCTTAATGACACACATTTGAGAACTTTGAGGTCATCAGAAACTTTGGCATTGGCAATACCTAGGCACGCGACTTCTTTTTATGGCAAGTCCTTTACCGTTCACGCTGTACGCCTGTGGAATGCCTTGCCAATAACTGTAAGGCGAGCGAGCAAAATCTTTGAATATATTTAAACGAATGGTGAAAGAACACTATTTGGCATGTTAAAATAAAATTTTAAAGTTCTGATGAAATATGTATTGATTTATATAATATATGTGAATTTTGATATGTATGTATATATATATATATATATATATATATATATATATATATATATATATATATATATATATATATATATATGTGTGTATATATTTATATATGTACCTATACATTTATGTATTTGTATATGTGTTTATTTATGTATATTTGTGTATTTGTTTGTATGTATTTACACATTCTTATTTTATTTATCTAGCTATTGTAATTGTACTTTGTATTCATTATATGTACCACGTATTTTATAGTACCTAATAGGTACCTTCTTACTATTAAAACACTATTGAAATATCTGCCCAGTTATAAACTTGATCTCTTACACTCATATCCATCCAAAGGTTGCCTGGAAGAAATCGCACTTAGCGATAAGGCCGCCCATTGTACATTTTAAACTCTGTATTCCATATACATGTTTATGTTAATTAGTGTACTATAAAGCATATTCTATTCTATTCTATTCTATTCTGAATATACAATTTTTAAAAGTATATAATTTGCACTTAAGTCTCCGTGTGTAAGATGACATAAGCCTAGTGAAAGATGGCACACTATGTCATCTTAGACTTTATTGGTAATGTCGTCTTATAGGTCACCAATAGGTAGGACATAGGACACGACGGTATTTCCGTCCCAGTCTAGTAGTCCGACTGGGGAATTACCTCGGCCTTACAGAATACTGCGGCTAAATAACCTTGTGACGTGTTCCCGGCGGTTTTGTGCTGTCGGTGGGTAGACCAGAGGCTTGTCCTGCTTGTCTTCTGCGCTGTCGGCACAGAATCTCTCTGTTGTTCCAGGGTCGGCAGCGCGAGTGTGACTCCCCATGGTATTACACTCCATAGGCCACAGTAACCACTTTCCATCAGTTGGGCCGTGCGCTTGTCTGCGACCTAAGTCGTTGGTGATCAATAAAATAAGATAGGCATACTACAGCCAAATAAAGATAAGATGACATAGTATGTCATCTTAAACCGACGTCTAGTATGTCATCTTACCAAATGGTTAACAAAAGTTTCATTCAAATATCCTGACAAATTCTTTTTTGTTAGAATACGTTACTATCAATATTTGAGTCATATATTAATCAAGGTTGTAGTGGGGCCCTACCAACACCTCCGGGCCCAAGTCAACCTCACGTGCAAGCTCGTGCACCTGCTGAACAACGGACGAGGCTCTGACGTCGGCGGTCCATTTCAACACGGCGATGGGCTCACCACCTGTTACGTGGGACCGAATTGTACACGGTGAAATGTGGGCCGGTATAGGCCTCTGCCTACCCCTTCGGGGATAAAGGCGTGAGTATATGTATGTATGTATGTATGTATTAATCACTATTTACAATTAAAACTATTTAAACGAAAATATTCAATCTTTAAGTGTATTTTCACCAACAAACAAAAGTATTGGGTAATTTTTCCTTCCTGTAAAATCACGAAAACGTTCACTATGTTGCAACGCGCCGTCACTCTCCGCCATACTGAACTTCGGTACTAGCGCCACCTACATGCACCCTATAAAACGTCACGGGTTCACCTTTGGCGCGTGTATTTCAGAAAATAATACAGGTGTGTCATCTTATCTGACTATGTCATCTTAAGCACACTTCCCCTACTATGCAATTGCCATGCAATGCAATTGCCTCGCCAATAAACGAGGCGACGCATGCGGCGACAGCGCGGTCATCTCTGTTGGTGCCAACTGCAAGAATAGCAACACCGCAGGACTTAGAGGCCCTCCTTACCACGGCATCTCTCGCGCAGTAGAGTCCACACAATATCGAAGGTGATATCCGGGCTAATAGCCCGAACATGCATTATATACGTTAGAAGGTCACCCTGAGATTGTTTTGGACTAAAGTAATTTTGCCGATTATTGAGTAGCGAGGGATCTTCGAGCTGTTTGTTGATAAAAAACTCCAATATTTTCGCGATCTGAACAATTGAGGTGACTGCAATGGGGCGATAGTCGGCAGGATCCAATTGATACCCTTTCTTGAAAATCGGTTGTACTTTAGCCAAATCCCACGCATGCGAGGCCAAGGCTTGAATATAGTGTAGTTATAAAAACAAATGAGAATAGGTACTCACGTACGCATTGTACCGAGTCCGTGGACGGGTACCAAGTCCCGTCGATGCAGTATATTTGTTGAGTAGTATCAAGTTGGTCCATCATCGCGTACCCTCGGCGACACTTCACCGTCAGTACCGCACTGGAGAAACTCTGCCCGGGTCGGGCATCGGGCACGTTTAGAACTTCGTATATCCCATTATCTGGGTACGGGGGCAGCACGCACTGAGACGAGGTTGTGGCTCTGAAATAGAATTTGTTTCACATCGATGACATTATACCTAATTATCAAAGTACCTTTATATTAAAAATTGACCAAGTGCAAGTCAAATTCACACTAAGAGTTCCGTACCAAAAGCGGCAAAAATCTCGATTGTTGTAAGGGAGTCACCCTTTTTTTTTGTTTTTTAAAGTGAGGGAATATCCATCACGGATGCTATGCCGGACTCCTACCGACTAAAAAACCTCACGTAACGCCCAGCAGTCTATGGTTGGGAGCCCCGGATAACCCCTCGGAAGGATGTCCCAGGACTCCCAACAGACCCACGGCCACCACTGCGGCCTCGCCTAGGGGGTGTTTCGAGTGATATCCCGCGTCTTTGGGGGTTTCGGGTGTGTCCCCGCTTCAAAGGGGGGGGGGGGGGGCATGTGTGAATTTCTCACGTCACGCTGCCGTCATGGGCCTTCTTCTGTAAGGACGGTGAGCAGCACTCTCACCGTCCTCAGGCCTCCGGTCTTGGAGGCCGATAGCCTTCAGCGAAGACACGTCGGGTGGAAGAGTTCTCTCCCGTTCCCGCCCCGCCGCCTCTTTCACGAGCATGACCTCCTCGCAGAAAAAAGGCGGCGCAGTCCCACTTACTTCCGCTGGAGATCATGGCTCGTACCATGGTCTCGAGTGAGAGAGTGTCCACTTTCAGACCCACCACGAGGACCTGGCGCTGTTGCGCCCCCGCCGTGCACTCCACCAGCGTATTATGCGCTGTGTCCTCGCAGTGCTGACTTTCGGCCGTGGTTTCCCGGTGTCTTCGCCACAGATACCTACCGAAGCTACCGTGCCCGGTTAGTATGAATAAACAACAAAGTGACGCAAGGGCTCTCGCTTCCAGGTCCCGGCTAGGAGACATGTCGCCTAACCTGAGATCGTGCGGTATCCCCTTATCACCCTGAGGGCCATCGCTCTCTGTGGGCCTAGCAATCTAGCCACATTGCTGGCCGTCAGGGCTTCCGCACAAACGGGGACCCCGTATAGGGCCATACTTCGCACGATCTCCAGGTAGTCTCCTGTAGGGAGCGGTGGGTCCCCTGATTTTGGGCATCAGCCGCGCGACTGATGCCCAACATAGAATGATATCCCCATTGTGTAAATGTTTAAAGCCATAGATTTATTACACTATTATTATTGTATGGTTAAAGCTATTATTCTATGGTTAAAGCTATTATTCTATGGTTAAAGCTATTATTCTATGGTTAAAGCTATAATTCTATGGTTAAAGCTACGTAAAAATTGTGCATTACAATATTGCTTCTCTTAAAAAGTTAAAAAAAAAGTCCGCGACAGCATTATGTCAATCTTTTAAGGTTCGCTCACAATAACCAAACTACTGGTTGCATTTCAAATATTATTTTAAAATTAAATAGTCCATTTATTGAGGATAGCTAATTGCAATATAACATCACGCTAAGACGAATAGGAGCGGAGCAGCCATAAATAATGTTTCGAGAACGGGGAAAATTTCTTTTTTTTGAGAGCTTCCATTGCGGACGTTGTGTAAATGGTTAAAGATACGCGAAAATTGTATACTTATTACCAAAAATGTTCCCCTTCAAAAGTTATAAAAAAATATCCTCGACAGCATACTCGTATGCCTATCTTTTAAGGTTCACTTACAAACCCCTTTTAATAAATTTTTAAGTATGAGCGACGCGACGGGAGTAAACGTGGTAGCCAGGAAAGTTGCTTACTTCAGTGCTCGTTTTACAGAACACCGAGTCCGCGGGGCCACGAGCGCTTAATTTCATAAATAAAATAAAATATCTTTTTACTTTCAACTCGATACCGTTAGGCCTAAAGCTATATCTCAGCGCAGGGCGGGGCGGCGGCGACAGCGGGGCGAGAGCAGGGCGATGTAACGGATGGATTGCCATAGAAGTGAACTCGATGTCAGCGGGGCGACGGCGGGGCGGGCCCGGGCACGAGCGGGGAGCGCCAGTCATGCGATATCGCTGCGATTGAGCTGACGTATTACCGTTTCTCTATGTTTTTTTGTTGTATCATGTTATCAGAGGAATCAATTGGTGTATTTTTGAAAGATCGCAAATGTCATCATTGGTCACGGTCAATTGTTGAATAAAATTATTAGTGAGTGCTTAGTAGGTAGACATCAGCTCAAGACAACACAAACATCGCACAAGTGCGAGTCGAACTCGCGCACAGAGGTTTCCGTAGCAAAAAAACATAAAAAAAAACCGGCCAAGTGCGAGTTGGACTCGCCCATGAAGGGTTTCGTAGCAGCAAGTAACATAATATAAAAGTTCTTATAGTTCGTTGTAACTTTGATTGATGTTTTAACACGTTCGCAGTGGTAGTGATTTTTCTAACCGAAAATTGCGGTTTATGACGTATTAAAAAAAAACTACCAGCTCTATCTCGTTCAAACTAATTTTCGTTGGTAGTTTTTAAGGCAATGTACATCAATATATTCGTTTTAGATTCCTCATTGTCTTAGTTTAGAAGTTAGAGGGGGGGGGACACACATTTTTCCACTTTGGAAGTGTCTCTTGCGCAAACTATTCACTTTAGAAAAAAATGATGTTAAAAACCTCAATAACATTTCTGAAGACCTATCTATAGATATGCCACACGTGTGGGTTAGATGGAAAAAAAAATTTTGAGTTTCAGTTCTGAGTATGAGGACCCCCAAAATTTACTGCTTTTTTTCTAGTTTTATATAAGAATCTTAATGCGGTTCACAGAATACACCTAGTTACCAAGTTTCAATAGCATAGGCCTTATAGTTTCGGAGAAAAGTGGCTGTGACACACGGACGGACAGACAGACAGACAGACAGACAGACAGACAGACAGACAGACAGACAGACAGACATGACGAATCTATAAGGGTTCCGTTTTTGCCATTTGGCTACGAAACCCTAAAAATCAAGTTTGTTGTATGGCAGCCCCACTCTATATACAGTCTCGTGACGAACATACAAACATTTGGACGGCGAAGTCTCATGAATAGGGTCCAGTTTTTACCCTTTGGGTACGGAACCCTAAAAAGTACTTACATAATCACAAGTCGATAGGTAATTGGGAATATTGGGATAGTGTAGCATCCCAACAGTGAAAAAAAATCAATTCGGCTCAGTACCTAGTTTCGAGGCCTATTCGATGCCAAAGAAACAAACAATCAAATCTTTCCTCTTTATAATATTAGTACAGAAATCGCCTTTTTGTTTTCTTTGTTTATTGTGAGGATGAATAATCTTTTTTTGCCCATAACAAATCATACGAAACAAAAGCATTCCGTTCCGAAAGATGTGGTTGCCGCCAAACCCAACACTTTGTCACCGCGACACGATCTGTTCGGTCAAGATCCGCCATGCCCGCCCCGCTGTCGCCGCCGCAGTCGCTCCGCTGCCCGCTGACGTCCAGTTTTCGGCCTTACGTGTTCACGAGGTACAGGGTCTTGACCAACGGACGGATGGACAACAAAGTGACCATAATTAGGGTTCCACTTTTTTCTTTAGGGGTACGGAACCCTGCAGTACTACTTACGTTGTATCATCCGTTCCCAAACACCATGATGGCACTGAAAATAATAACAAGTGCATTCTTTTTAATTTGAAAATTATAAATCCCCCAATCATGAGACTGTTCTAATAAGCCAAAACATGGTATATAATAATATATCCCTTATGGTATTTATTCATCAGGTTCATAGGAGCGTGTGAAATTGCCCTGTTTGCTTAATCATTAAAAGGGCTTATAGCTTAAGTCTATTCTAAAACAATTCAGCCCCACACTGAATACTTTACAACACCCTTAATCATTAAGCTTTTTTATGGAATTCTTGAACTCGCGGTTTATAGAAAGTTGAAATACCTATCTCTAATTTCTGAACTACAAAATCCTTATTTATAAACTTGTATGGAATAATCTTTAGAATCCTTGCTGACACTAAAATAAATTTGATAAACCATTATGTCTTCCATTACCTCTCCCATAAGAACCGCGCAAAATATCGGGATCTACAGTATTCTTGAACCTTTCTTAAATCATAAGCTCAGATTGTGCTAAGTATCATTCAAATCGACTCGATAGTTTCGGCGCGATACTTATCCGGGATACAGACAGACAGACAAATAAATACATTTTCGGCTTCTGTATCGATTAGAAGATCGTTTGCAAATGGTTTCTATATCTTCTTTCTATTATAAAGGCGAGAGTTTGTGAGTGTGTATGTTTGTTACTCTTTCACGCTCTAACGGCTAAACGGATCTGGCTGAAACTTGGTACAGGGATAGATTATAATCTGGAATAACACATAGGCTACTTTTATTCTTGGAATAAGTTCCCACGGGAAGCTTAAACGAAAAAAACGCGGGCATCAGCTAGTAGGTATATAAAGTAACACCACAAAAAAAACCTCTAGACAAGGCAATTCGGCATCCAAAACTGAGCAGTCAATAACAGGAAAACTCACCAAAACCGGTTCCGATTAATATGATATACAACCACATTTTTTAAATAACAATTTTAGTTAAAATAGATAACAAAAATAACACTTTTAACAACTAAATACCATTTAGAATGACTAGTTTTGTAGATTTGTATATCACTCAACACCATTTCTTTGGTACTAAATTGTTACGAAACATGTTCGTGTGTGTACGGTCATCTCCGTAAAACAGGTAATACCCGGAGATAATTATAGAACGATCCATTGACAGCTGTATGTCATCAATGTTGCCAGCGTAGCATATTTTCCCAGTAATATGTAAACTAATAAATATTGTCAGACCATTTATAACAGACTAGCGGACGTCACGTGGTTTTACCCGCGTAGCTCCCGTTCCCGTGGGAATACGGAAATAATATATAGCCTATGTTCACCGCAAAAAGTGTAACTTCTCAACAGAGAAAGAATTTTTCAAATCGGTCCAGTAGTTCCGGAGCCTCGATGCAAACAAACAAACAATCAAATCTTTCCTCTTTATAATCTTACTAATATTATAAATGCGAAAGTTTGTGAGTGTGGATGTTTGTTACTCTTTCACGCTCAAACAGCTGAACGGATCAGGCTGAAATTTGGTACAGGAATACATTATAGTCTGGAATAACACATAGGCTACTTTTTATCCCGGGAATAAGTTCCCACGGGAACAAATTTTACGCGGGCGAAGCTGCGGGCATCAGCTAGTATTAGTATAGAATTATAGATGTCACCCAGGAAGAGTGTAGGATAGTATCTACCAGAACTGACCAAGAAAGGAGGGTAATGTTTTTCGAGGCTATGTATGTATGTATGTGTATATGTATGTATGTATGTATGTAAGCCCATTTCTTTGTCACGCCCTACAGCCCGAATGGCTTGACGGATTTTGACATGCGAGGTGTCATTTGATTCGCCGTGATTGTGTGAGTGACAGGCATATTAAAATTTCTAGAAAATCAAAATGGCAGACTTTTGGCGCTAAATGAAAAGCTCTTAAATGAAAACGCTACATCAGAGATGTTTACTATACAAGACGCAGATTCGTCCCTGCGTCGAATACTGTTCACACCTTTGGGATGACCCCGCGAGGTACTTACTAGACGCGCTTGCCTCTTTGCAGAGACGTGCTCTCCGAATAATTGGTTTTCCTGAGGTGACATGAGCCCTCGAACCATAGCGTCCTTGGCTGCCTTCTACCGAATGTATCACGGCGAATGTTCTAAGGAGTTCTTCAACCTGATCCCACCATCTCCTTTCCGATCCCGAACAACGCGTGCCAGGCAGAGATGCCACTGATACACAGTGTAGAGAATCTTCGCCAGAACTGAGCGCTTCAAGAGATCGTTCGTCTGTCGAACTATAAAAACTTGGAACGACCTGCCCACACACGTGTGTCCCTCATCTTACAATCCCGGGTTCTTCAAGAGGAGCGTGAAGAGGCACATCACAGGGCCGCCAACTTGAGGACCACTGTCAGAAGTGTCCTCCAATCGCTAGATGCACCACGGTTTTCTATCAGGCTGGTGGCGACGCCAATTTGGCGAGCCAAATATAAAAAAAAAACCTTGAAATTTTTTCTTGCACGCTCTACAGCAGTTAGAGCGTAAAAGAGTAACAGATGAAACCGCCGTGGTAGCCAAAGTCTGATGCGAATCCTGCGGCCATCCTTCCGAGGGCTTACCCGGGTGGTTTTTAGCCGAAAGTAGTCCGGCATAGCATCCTTGTAGGATTTATCTCACATTAAAAAAATATAACGAGATTTTGCATTTATATCTATATCTATACTTCTATACTTAATAATTAATAATAATAATAATAATTAATAATTATTAATTAATAATAATATTATAAAGAGGTAAAGTTTGTGTGTTTGTATATTTGTTAAATTGTAAGGGGTAATCTCGGGATCTACTGAACCGATTTTAAAAATTCTTTCACCAATAGAAAGCTGCGTTATTGCGGAGTGTCATAGGCTATATAGCTTCACGCTACAACGAATAGGAGCGGAGCAGTAATAGTAAATGTTTAAAAAACGGGGGAAAAGTTATTCCTTTTGAGAACTTCGTTGCGTGTGCTGCGTGACTAATATTATTTAACCGACTTCAAACAAGGAGGATGTTACTCAATTCAACCATTTTTTTAAATGTTTTTTCGCGCAGAACTCCGTCGTTTAAAGACCGATTTGAAAATTTTTTTTTTCGTTCTAAAATAGATACTCCCAAGGTGGTCCCATTTTAAGGAAGCCAGGATCTGATTATGGCATCCTGGAGAAATCGAAAGGAACTTTTAAAAATTGTAGGGGCATCTAGGGCGATTGTAATTTTTTTTTTGTTAAGGGCCTTAAAGTAGTACAACTTAATGATGGCCTGGAGTCGATCTGGTGATGGAGACGATAGACAGTAGAGAGAATTCCCTAACGATATACAGCAGTTACTTTGTGTTTGGGTTTGATTAATTTGTACTGTCGAGAACTTTACACCTACATAGATAGATTTTCAGTCCACACGACACTAAAAATAGTAAAAAAAAAATTGAACAAAAAAGAAACCGACTTCAAACAAAACTAAAAACTGAAAAGTAAAATTTACTTAGCACAAAGTTAGTATATTCTGATTTATCAGATATCATTAACTATAATACTGAAGTCAGTGCCATTATGACTATGAGAGAGATTAATAATGTCTACCTAAGCCTACATAGTTTTACTGGACACTGATTTCAATATTATATTCAATGATATCTGATAAATCAGAATATACTAACTTTGTGCTAAGTAATTTTTTTAAGAAGTAAAGTTTGTGTGTTTGTATATCTCTTAAATAAATTGTAACGGGTAATCTTAGGATCTATCGAACCGATTTTAAAAATTCTTTCACCAGTAGAAAGCTACGTTATTGTGCAGTGTCATAGGCTATATAGCATCACGCTACAACGAATAGGAGCAGAGCAGTAATAGTAAATGTTTCAAAAACGTTGGAAAAGTTATTCCTTTTGAGAGCTTCGTTGCGTGTGCTGCGTAAATATTTATAGGTATGTAAAAAATATGTACCTACTACAAAATTGTTTCTCTTAAAAAGTTCTTAAAAAAGTTGCGCGATAGCATGTGTCTATCTTTGGGTTGGTGCACAATTACCATTTTAATGGCAATCAATTTTTTCTACAATAATGCCACGGGATACCTCTTTCGTAAACGAAATTGTTCTTAAAAATAATGCGACGGGAATACACGCGATGACAAACCTTTCTCTCTCTCTCTCTCTCTCTCTCTCTCTCTCTCTCTCACGTAGTATTGAATATTAACGACGAGACGCTACGGGAGTAAACGCAACGTGACGGGAGTAAATGCTACGGGAACAGGTAATACTCTCTCTTATGTGGCGCAAACGAAGTTGCGCGGGTCGGCTAGTTATTCGTAAAATAGATGCAGTCAAATTTAATTTACAAGTCGGTATCACCAACAAAAACGATGTTTATTTATCTCAAGATGGAGTTTACGAAACCAGTTTTAGTTTTATAGTAATACTACCTGACCCTCGCAACTTTGTTAACGACACATAAGGTCTATGAAAGGGAGGTATTTCTTCATCAGACTCCTAGGAGCGTGAGAAACTGCCCTGTTTGCTTCATTAAAAAAGAGCTTAAGGATTCAGTCAATTCTAAAACAATTCTCAAAATTATTTTACAATACCCTTAATCTTTAAGCTCTTTTATGACCAAGCAAACACGCCAGTTTAGAATGAACCTTACATTCAAAGGGACCCTTGTAGGTTAAGCAAAAACTGAAATGTCTCTAATAACTGAACTACAAAACCCTCAATATTGAAACTTGTGTAGAATGATCCTTAAAGTGCTCCTACAATAAAAAAATATTTGAAATTACAGTACTACGTTAAGGAATTACAACTGAAAAAGCATTTTTACTTTCTTCCCCTCTCCCACAGGAACCGCGCAAAATATCGGGATCAAAAGTATCCTAGAACCTCTGGACGAAATGGACAGCAGGAAAAAGCGGTTGGATCGTCCGCTCGGTACAGCCGGCGTCCCCCACAAGAAAATAATCCTAGAACCTTTCCCAGACTAGCTCGGATCGTACCGACTATCATTCAAATCGGTTCAGTAGTTTCGGCGTGATACTTATTTGGGATACAGACAGACAGACAGACAGACATGAAAAAAATTAAATTACATTTTGGGCTTCAGTATCGATTAGAGAATGCCCTACAGTTAAAATTTTTAAAATATCTTCCAAGTACAGACTCTCGACCCTCAACAGTTTTATTATAATATTAGCTGACCCTCGCAACTTCGTTTACGTCACACATGGTGTATGAAAGGAGGTGTATTTTTTCATCAGACTCATCAAGCAGCGTATGAAACTGCCCTGTTTGCTTAATCATAAAAGAGCTTAAAGATTAAGTCTATTCTAAAACAATTCATCCCACGCCTCCGGCGTGGACTGAATCATTTTACAATAACCTTAATCATTAAGCTCTTTAGTGATTAAGCCAACACGCCTGTTTAGATTTACCCACAAATTCGAAGGAACCGTTGAATTCTAGGTTTTGCGATAGTTGAGGTTTCTCTAATTCCTGAACTACAAAACCCTCAACATTGAAACTCGTGTGAAACAATCCTTAAAGTACTCCCTTTACGACACTGAAATTTCTTTTGGAATCGGACCACGCATTTGGAACTTACGACAAAAAAACTATTTATCCTATCATCGCCTCTCCCAAAGGAACCGCGCAAAATATCGGGATCATAAGTATCCTAGAACCTTCCTCGGATCATAAGCTCGGATTGTACCAAGTTTCATTCAAATCGATTCAGTAGTTTCGGCGTGATACTTATTCGGGATACAGACAGACAGACAGAGAGACATGAAAATTTTAAATTACATTTTCGGCTCCAGTATCAATTAGAAAACGCCCTACAATTAAAATTTCCAAAAAATCTTTAATGTACAGACTCTCGACCCTCAACAGTTTTATTATAAGTATAGACTAGCTGACCTTCGCAACTTCGTTTACGCCACATAAGGTGAGAAGTATTTTTTCATCAGACTCATGGGAGCATATGAAACTGCCCTGTTTGCTAATAACAAGAGCTTAAAGATTAACTCTACAAATGTTGCCGACAAAGTAAAACAGTAAGTAGCTAAAGAAAACCACAAAAGAAATGTAGAGCTTATTTTTTGCTTTTCAGGTACTTGGCAGTCGGGTGTTTTGTATTCTAACCCTTAAATGCATGATTTTTTATTTAGTTATGAAATAAATATTACAGTATAGATTTTGAGTCACAAATAAAGGGAAAAATAATAAAAAAAATCTTGGTTTGATTAAAAAGTATATTTTTGAAAAAATACAGTATGTAGACATTTGGCTACATTATGCGTCTAGGGAAAACAAATAACAATGCGGTAGGTGAGATCAAAATCTAATAACGTATAATCCTAGGGGTTATTTATGTATGTAACGCAGCGAAACAATTTCTTTCTTTAGTATGACAAAGGGCCACCTGATACTTGATACATTCTGCTCGTGAAAACCCCTTACATCCTAGTAATTTGCACCTATTTCTTGTATCACACCTTCTCTCATTGTGATCAAACCTGTCAGTTCTAACATCTTCAGGCGGAACAGGCTTCATAGGTCCTCAGTGCTTTTTAGCATCAAATTTCGTATTCTCACGCAGAAGACCATTGTGAGGGCCATGGTCTCCAGCGGGGGAAAGTGGGACGCCGCTGCGTCTTTCTGCGAGCAAGTTATGCTCGAGAAAGAGGCAGCAGGGAGGGAGCGGGAGAAAAATCTCCTTCCCGAGTTCCGCAGCCGGCGACGGGGTTGTCACCGTACGCCGTGTACGCCCAGGACTACCAGCCTCCATGACCGAGGGCCTGAGAACGCCGAGTCAGCTGCTCGTCGTTCTTACAGAAGTAGGCCAAGACGGTGGCATGTCTCTTCGCCACTATGGTAGTGAGATAGCACCCAATTATCCCCCCCAGACGCGGGATAGTACCCGAACCATCGAGGCGAGGCCGAGGACCCTGGGGACATCCTTCCGCGGGCCTACCCGGGCCTCCTGGCCATAGACTGTTGTAAGGCATTGTGTGGTTTTAGTCGGTAAGAGTCTTATACAACACCCAAATATTATAACCAACATGTCCATCATGTGATAAAAAAGTTGAAAATGGTACTTTCTGGAAAGCTGTAAAGCCGAAGGTACCATTTTCGACTTTTTATTCTGATCCTATACCTTCCTAAGAAACTGTCAATGAGGTCTACTCCGCCCATATAGGCACTGTAGTCCTTTATGATTTTTGGCCAAAGTATGGTATATTTGAGATGAGGTTCCCGCTACAGGTTCCGCCGTGGATGCACCACCTGACAAGTGCTCCTCTTCATAGAATATGGGGGGAGGGTCTTCGTTTATTTATTTATTGTTCAAGAGTTGATCTTCTAGTTCATGCAATAAGTCCCTTACATTTGAATAGTAATTAACATTATTATCATCGAAATCTTCATCATCTTCGGAGACCTCACCATCATGTAAAGCAGCAAGTGCTGTCTCAATTTTCTTTTCTGCCAGCGAGTCATACATGCTGAAAAGAAAAGCGAAAGAACTAAAATACCAAAACTATACCCATATAGGCAAAATAAAACAAACGCATGATGTAGACATTTGGCAACGTACATAAAAATCAAGCTACAGGCACATTCAAGATAAATTGCCAAAAAAACCGTTATAATAGTGGTTTCTTACCTTACGTCTAATATATTTCTTATTTTTTTAACTCGTTTCAGGAATTACTTCTCAATAAATCTCAATTAAAAAATCACTAATTATCACACAATCAACTTTTTCCCCCTTCGCTTTCGTTATGTCAAATTGCGCAGTAATTTTAATTTCTAACGACTCTATTTTACGTTTTTCTGTTTCAATATGTTATTATCTATGACATAAACATATATTCAGAAACACTTGTCACATGTGTCACTTTTTAATAGTAAAAATGTAGTTTGTAGACTTTTGGCAACAATATGCATTTAAGGGCTAAATAGGTAATTAAGTTTATTTAAAACTTTTTGGTTATGTTATTAGTGGAGTTATTAATTTTCGTGTGTTGAAGAAACATCACCAAAATTCAACCTTAATTATTATATTTTTGGTCATATTTCTGGTGCTACTCAACCGATTGCAATCCAACAAATGTTAGAATTTAAGTCTGAACAAGGCCTTAACAAGGCCACATAATACCGCATCGAAATCGGTTCAGTAATTTTGCTTTCATCGCAGTTAAATAATTATAACGCCAAAAGTCCGCCATTTTGATTTTCCATGAATTTTATTATACTTGGTGTAACGCACACAATCACGGCGAATCAAATGACACCTTGTATTTCAAAATCCGTCAAGTCGTTGAGTCTGTAGAGCGTGCAAGAAAAAAAATCAACGTTTTCATTTAAGCGCCAAAAGTCAGACATATTGATTTTTTAAAAAAAATAATGTAGCTGGTGTCACTCACACAATCACGACAAATCAAATGACACCTCGGATGTCAAAATCCGTCAAGCCGTTCAGGCTGTAGGACGTGACAAAGAATTATACATACATACATACATTATCTCGAAAAACATTACCCTACTGTCTAAAAATACAGATAAACACTTCCCAAAATATTCATCAAGATTAAAAAACATTCAAAAGTTTTATAAATGTTTTAAATATATCTCTCAATCCTTACAGTACAAATTCAGGGTCATTGGGTTTTGAATAAGTGGCTATAGGTATGTTTTAAATTTATTTTTGCATTAAGTAAAAGTTGCCTAATAATTTTTAAAAAACAAAAACGACTGGAATACATCACGGTTTAAAAATTATAACTCTAGAAACTATGTCCCTCAATACTTATGCCTCCAAAAAACACTTGATCGTAGCTCACTAGGTACTGTAAGTATATAATTAACTACGAATATATATTTTAGTAGTAATTTTCCACTAAAAGTTTATGCAGTTATTTGATTAGAAGATTGGTTATTCATCAAAATATTAGCTTATCCATATTCATAAAATGAAATACGTATAGGGTGACCATAAATTAAACAATGATGTACGGTCGGCCAAGAAAGTGGTGTATCAGTTTTGATTTAGTTTTCTAGTCATTGAAAATTACAACAAGGTTCATACTATATATCATTGAAAGAGATGCATAATTATGCCGTAAACCTTATTGATAAGTATTCATTTGTCGTAAGTCACTTAGAAGTGCATGACATTTTAACCTGTATTAAAAACTGATAAAACATAAATTACTGCAAAGATAATTTGAATGGTTCTAAATAAAAGTAATAAAATCTTTTTAAATCTAGCAATCTCTTTTTCATCTATAATACTGACAACTGACTTTTTGTCAAATATATTCAAACTAAGAACAGCTGTCACGTAACAAACAGTAGGTATCAATAATCAATATAAAAGGTTATCAATAATCAGATAAAGATGGCAATAGAAATTGTCAGATATGTCTGCAAGCGAAACTAATCATTATCGCCTATGAATTTGCAAACGACGTTCAACCTTAAGATGATACACCAATTTTTTGGCCCACTGTACGATTGATTTCTTTATTTAGATGGCTTTTTAAATATTTACAAGATCGTAGCTAAGTGAAAGCAATACATTGGTAGCGCAGTGTTGCTTTGGCATAATTTATTTTTATTGTCGGGCGTATTTACAGGCGGTATCCATATCGACTGCGCTACAGAGGCAGTTCAAATTTTATTATTTACTAGCTGACCCTCGCAACTTCGTTTACGTCACATAAGGTCTATAAAAAGACAGGTATTTCTTCGTCAGCCTCCTAGGAGCATGTGAAACTGCCCTCTTTTGCTTAATCGGAAAAGAACTTAAAGATTCAGTCTATTCTAAAACAATTCAGTCCCCCCCTTCAGCGTGGATTGAATTATTTTACAATACCCTTAATCTTTAAGTTCTTTTATGACTAAGCAAACACGCCAGTGTAGAATCACCCTTACATTCAAAAGAACTCTTGAATCATAGCATTAGCGAAAGTTAGATGTCTCTAATTTCTGAACTACGAAACCCTCAATATTGAAACTTGTGCAGAATAATCCTTAAAGTACTAATTTTCCAACACTAAAAAAATATTTGAGATCGGACTAAGTACGCGTTGTGAAATTACAACCTAAAAACTATTTTGTCTTTCATTCACTCTGCCGAAGGAATCAAAATATCGGGATTAAAAGTATCCAAGAGCCTTTTTCGGACTATAAGCTCAGAATGTATCAAGTATCATTCAAATCAGTTCACTAGTTTCAGCGTGATATATATATTCGAGATACAGACAGACAGACATGAAAAAAATTAAATTACATTTTGGGCTTCAGTATCGACTAGAGAATGCCCTACAGTTAAAATTTTTAAAATATCTTCCAAGTACAGACTCTCGATCCTCAACAGTTTTATTATACATAAATAAAATACATAAATAAAACATACATAAATAAAACTACATAAATAATTATACATAAATAAAACTACATAAATAAGTACCTAGTTAATGCTTTTTGTATGTAGGATTTTTTTTGTTAATTAGAAGTTTTTTGAATTGCAAGCAAACATTAAATTCTCTAGGGTAAGTTCCTGGCCCTGATCTCTTAGTAAAGATACAGTAAGCTATACTTAGGTGCATTTTTTGTAATGTTTGTCTTAAGATTGACGGCGAATTCTTCATCATCGTAGATGGATAGGTCTGTAGTTAAAAGAGCTAAAGGTTTATCGTCGTGTCGGTGAAACACTCAGTAGCTGAAAAGGGATGTCGTTGAAAGTGACGCATATGAAAGGTTCTGTCGGCGAAATGCCCACAGGTGACAGACCTTGCTGGAATCACTCACTGCGCTCGTCATTCAAATTTAAGCCGCCTATACATGTTGGCCGAGTGTAGGCCAGCGCGAGCGTCGGCAAACAGGGGTAAGGCAAATGCTTGTGTCCACACGTTGGACAAGTGCACTAAACGCCAATGTAAGCGTTCAATGTAGACGAGTGTCTGTAATCCTGCCCACACGTTGGCCACTATCAGTATTCATTGTGCACAGAACCACTATGGACGCCGACATTGAAGTTGCTGTCAGCTTCGGCTTTTTATTTAATTAGCGCGTATAGCTATTATCTGATTATACCGCAGTATCATTGTATGCCCCGGATATCTCAGTGTATGCCCCGTGTGGCGACGAAAAAGAGCACAATATGTCAACACCCCATGATTCGGAGGGTGTAGTAAGAGGCGACTAAGGGAACACTTATTAGCAAAACGTTCTATTGCGTAGAGAAGGAGAACTCGAAATGAAACTCGGTTTCAGTAAAATGACAACGTTAAGCGGGGTTGAAGGCCTTATGGGCGGCTTGAAAAGTTTTCACTGTGAGACATCGCAGTCTGCGCCATTTCAACATGGCAACAGGCTCACCGCCTATACGTGAGACATTAAACGTATGGTGAAATGTGGGCGTATAGTATTCCCTCTGTCTACCCCTTCGGGAATAAAGGCGTGTATGTATGTATGTATACCGCAGTAAAAAGGATAATTCCAAATTCATTTATTTCTTTAAGAACATAGATGGTAATAGGATTTTTCAATAAAAAAATAGGTGTGCGCTATGCTCTGCCATTATATTGGCAATACAAATTTTTCTTATAATCTATTTTTAATAACTCGTCAAAATTTAAGGATGTTTTGAATTCCAAATTATTAAGACATTTTGGTAATATTTCAAAAACTTTAGTATTATGTTTTCATAAATAATGAGCGACAATATAATACACGAGTCCTTCTTTTAAATACGCAGCCTGACAAGCATCACACATCTTATAGCGATGTATGTCAACCGAGTAATGGCGGAAAGTCTAACGTGTGGACGCCATTGGCCGAGCGCAGACAAGCGCCTTTGATTTCTGAAGAAAAACCGACAACGATCCGAAGTGAGACAAGTGATCGCGAGTGACGGCGAGCGAAGGCCAGTTAACACAAATGAGCTCTACACACGTTGGCGCTTGCCTTCACTCGGCCAGCTAGGCGAGCGACACCGAGCGATGGCCAGACAAGGCAAATTGACTGTCCACACGTTGGCGTTGGCCATCGCTCGGCAACGCTCGGCCACCGTGTATAGGCGTCTTTAGAATCCTTCGCTTGCTCGGTCATCAAAATTGAGCACGCGGTTAAAAAGCAACTTTGCACTCTTGTATAACAAATAACTATTGTTTGTTTATAAGCTAGAAGCCGTAACGACAGCAGCAATACATGCTCTACATCGTCTAATAAAAGATCTTTTAATCCGGCTCGCATAACCGGCTTCTTTTCTTCCAGTTTTCTAAACATTCTTCATGGCTGCTCCGCTCTTATTCATTTTAGCGTTATGTTATATGCCTTTAAACGTCCTCAATAAATGGACAATTGTTTTTTAACGTGAGGGAAAATCCTGCATGGATGCTATGCCGGACTCCTACCGACTAAAAAACCTCACGTATCCTGCCTAACAGCCTACGGTTGGGAGCCCCGGGTAAGCCCTCGGAAGGATACCCCAGAACTAGCCAATAAATGGACTATAAAACTGCAAAAGAATTTTTATATAGGTACAACCAACGACGTATTAAATATAGACACGGCTTTTAAAAACAGCATAACTTTAATACATTTCAAAAAAGAATTTCTATGAAATTATCTATGGTGGCATGTATGAAAAGTAAGGCAATTGCCTGACTTTTTTTTTGCCATTTTTCAGTGTTCGTAACGTATCTAGGGTACAACCGAATTTTTGGAGATCCTAGCGTTCAAACAAACACACTCTTCATCTTTATAATATTAGTAAGAATGGATATCGAACAAGTGTTAGTTTGAAAATTAATAATCCGCCAATCCTGAGACTGTTAAGACCAAAAACATAGTATTTGTTGAAGTCTGTCTGTCTGTCCGTCCGTATGTCACAGCCACTATTCTCCGAAACTACAAGGCCTATGCTATTAAAACTTGCTAAGTAGATGTATTTTGTGAACCACATTAAGATTTTTATATAAAACTAGAAAATAAGCAGTAAATTTTGGGGGTCCCCATACTCGGAACTGAAACTCAATTTTTTTTTAAACAAATCCATACGTGTGGGGTAAAGATAGGTCTTCAAAAATGCTATTGAGGTTTCTAACATCGTTTTTTCCTAAAATGAATAGTTTGAGCAATAGACACTTCCAAAGTGGAAAAATGTGTCCACCCCCCTCTAACTTCTAAACTAAGAGAATGATAAATCTTAAAAAAATATATTATGTACATTGTCATAAAACTACCAACGAAAATTGGTTTGAACGAGATCTCATTGGTAGTTTTTTTTAATACGTCATAAGCCGCAATTTTCGCCTAGTATAATCACTACCAGTGCGAACGTGTTAAAACATCAATCAAAGTTACAACAAATTACAAGAACTTTTATGTCCTGTTACTTGCTGCTACGGAACTCTTCATGGGCGAGTCCAACTCGCACTTGGCCGGTTTTTCCCTTTGGCTACGGAACCCTAAAAATAATAAGTCTTAAATGTATAATTTTCACTAGATGTAGGAAAAGAATTCATTTTTGAGGTAAAATTATTTAATAATCGACAAAACATACCAAAACCGGTTTCGTAGACTCGATCTGGAGGTAAACATCATTTTATTTGGTGATACCGACTTGTAAATTGAAACTCACAAAATTTATTCCCCCACACTAATATTTTAAAGAGGATTATGTTTGTAATGAATATACTCTAAAACAACTGCGCCGATTTCAAAAATTCTTTCACCGTTGGAAAGCTACATTCACCCTGAGTAATATCGGCTATATTTAATTTCCGTATTCCCACGGGAAGGGGAGCTACGCCGGTGTAACCGCGGGACGTCCGCTAGTCTTAATTATTATAATAATAAACATAACACAAGCAGGTTATTCCTAGCCAAAGATAATATCACAGATCGACCACTCCCTGCCTCCCACCTGAGTAAGCTTCCCCATCCCCTCACCAAAATTTAAGTGTCTATTGCCGTGTCAGTACTTGAGAGAGTGTCACTGCGTTGTATTAAGTATTACTACCTTACCATCACTAAGAGAACTTAGGCCTATAAGTATATTGCCCTGTCTTTCTAAAGTACTAGAAAAGGTCATAGGATGTCAAATGACTGAGTATCTGGAAGAACATGATATCTTACCTGATAGACAATCGGGCTTTCGGAAAGGCAGAAGCACAGCTACAGCTCTTCTTGACGTAACGGATAATATTTTGGCTGCTCAGGACTCTGGACATGGCACAATATTGGTGTTATTGGATTTTTCTAGGGCATTTGATGCTATAAATATTTCGTTGTTGATGTCCAAGTTAACTTACTATGGATTCGATCAGCAAACTGTAAAATGGTTTAATTCATATTTGACTAATCGTACTCAGTTTGTCAAAATACATAACGCGGAAGGAAGTACTTGTGACTCGGACTCAAAGTATGTAAATAGGGGTGTTCCCCAGGGTTCAGTCTTAGGACCAATTTTATTCATTCTTTTTAGTGCTGACATAATTAATTCTATACAATTCTGTAAATTCCATATATATGCCGACGATGTACAAATTTATATTTCATTTAAACCAGACGAAACTCTTACAGCAGTGAATAAAATTAATAAGGATTTGGAAAGTATTCATAAGTGGGCCTCACACAACTCCCTTCTGCTCAATGCGTCTAAAACAAAATATATGATTCTGGGTTCCAAAAAACAAATTGAAAAGATAGAAGACTTGAATCCACAAATTGCCATAGATGGATGCCCAATAGAGCGTGTCACTGAAGCTCGTAATCTGGGTTTAGTTATGGATGAGCAGTTGAGATATGATAAACATATTATTGACATTGTCCGTAATTGCTTCTATCGTCTGAAGCAATTGTATAGACTACGGGACTATCTCAGCGTAGACTTGCGTGTTCAATTGTGTGACTCGCTTGTATTATCCAAGTTCAATTATCTGGACATAGTTTATGGGCCCAGATTGTTAGCTAAGACAGCTAATTTGATTCAAAAAGTGCAAAATGCCTGTGCTCGTTTTTGCTTTGTAATTCCTAGACGAAGTCATATTACACCATATTTGATAGCAGGCAATATTCTAAAAATGATTGGCTACGCTACTGTTTGGTGTTATAAAGACAAATAAGCCTAAGTTCTTGTACAATAAATTGAAGTTGATGGCAGAGCATCGTTTGTACCCTGGTAGGAAGATTACGGCACCACTACGGATACCTAGGCATAAAACTACTGCGTTTAGAGGTGGATTTCGGTACAATGCTACGAAGTGCTGGAATAACATCCCTCCACCACAACGAAATTCGGGGTCAGTGAATGTATTCAGATCTAAACTAAAGATGATCCTTTTAGAAGCACAGAAGACCGGCACTTAAAGTTAGCATGTTGATTATTGCAACATTATGCGAAATGCCTGCTGTATATTTATTTGTGCCTAGTTATGTATATATCGTTACTGTGAATTGTTTTCCAACTAAGTTACTTTTTTGTTAATTTATATAGGCATGTATTTAAATCGATATCTGTTTATTCCCTTTTTCTGAACTAAATATTTCAAAGTTAAACCAAAAATACTGACTTGCACACTAATTATGCACACTAAATAAATCAAATTCATTATACTGATTAATGGTATTTGCAGAACTGTTTTACTGAACGAATAACTATTATCAAAGTAGTATATCTAATAATTCCTTAGTTCAACAAAAATTTTTAAACTTTTTTAAGGAAAACCGTCGCCTAATTTACTTTTAGGAACATCGTTTATTCTAAGTAAAACCCCAATTTAATCAGTTACCACTACAAAATCAAATTTTATTGATCAAAATAATAAAAGTCTAACCTAACCTAACCTATTCCGTTATAAGATTGTACAATTTTGAGTGCAAGTTAGTATTTTTGATATACAATTCGTATTTCTGTTTTACAAATCGTATATTCGATGTACAAACCACATTTTTGGTGTAAATTCGATTAAAAAGGTCATCTCGTTCTGAGTAATATTTAAGTTTTTTAAGTAGGACATGTTTTGTTAATCAAATGGTTTTTTTGCACAGCATTTAATTTTCTGGTTTGCATTCAGTAAATTAGTGGAGTTACCTAGTGTGCAGAAAAATTAAACAGATATGCATTTAAAAATATCCCATTTATATATATATACTTAATGTGTATGTATTTAGAAATATATAAGTATGTCTATCAGTCGTATACATCCCATAGCTCAAGCTTAATTTTGGCTAGATTGTGTTTGTGTGGGAATGACCACAGGTATTTATTTATGAATATTTAATATTTATTGTACTATAGCATACATAGGTTTCTTGGACGTATGTCCGTGAGTAACTGGGGGGCTTCAGCTGAAAATCAGCGCTGTGGTTGCCCGCAGCATTTATGCTGAGCTGTAGCCTTTTGGGCGCACATAATTTTTCACTTGTAATGTATTTTTTTTTTCCTATCATGTTATGTTTAGAGGTATGTCTAAACCTAGTTCGTGATTTTGTGTGCCTAATAAAAACGTTTTTCTTTCTTTCTTTCTTTCTTTACCTACTGAGCTGTAGCCTTTTGGGCGCACATAATTTTTCACTTGTAATGTATTTTTTTTAAAACTAGTGTATGATAAAAAGTCCTACAATATTTATTCAATGACTTAATACTGGGAAAATTGCTACGCTGGCAACATTAATGAGATACAACTGTCAATGAATCATTCTATAATTATCTCCGGGTGTTTCCAGTTTTATTACCAAGATGGCTATACACACACGTACATATTTATATAAATAACAATAAATTAAAATTTAGGAGATGGTGTTAATTGATATACAAATTACTGCAGATAACTAGTTAGGTAAAATAAATAAAACAAGTCATTATAAAGTGGATTTAGTTGTAGAAAGTGTTATTTTATTGTAGTTATAATAATTGTTATTTACGAAATGTGGGTTTTTATTTTATTGATCGGAACCTGTTTTGGTAAGTTTTCCTGTTACAATATTTTTCCTTAGATGGTATAAAATGATAACGCTTCTTAAATCTATAACCTTAGATCTTCTAAATGACTACACAGATTTTAATGCGGTTTGCAACAAACATAGTGATTTAAGAGTATGGTTTAAACATACATGACTGCCTCTGTGGCGCAGTCGGTAGTGATACCACCTGCGACTCTGGAGGTCGTGGGTTCAATTCCCACCGAAGACCAATTTGTGTGACTCATAAATGTTTGTCTCAAGAGTCTGTTTGTTTCTATGTATAATATGTATGTATTTAAAAAGTATATAAGTATTAATATTCGTGGTCTGATACCCTTAACACAAGCAGGTTATTCCTAGCTTACTTTGGGATCAGATAGCGTTGTGTGAATATTTACTTTAAGTATTTATATACATACAAATAATCACGCTTGTCTCCCATCGGGGTAAGCAGAGACTATGGTTTTCCACTTGCTACGATCCTGGCAAAAAACTTTCGCTTCGAAGTGGCCCATGACGACAACCTGACGTGAGGGAGTCACGCACGCCCCCCCCCCCCCCCCCCCCCTTAGATGCGGGATAGCATCCGAGCCGCCGCCTGGGCGAGGCCGCAGTGGTGGCCGTGGGTCTGTTGGGAGTCCTGGGACATCCTTCCGAGGGCTTACCCGGGACACCCGGCCGCAGACAGTAAGGGATCGTGTGGTTTTAGTCGGTAAAGTATCCACCACTTTACTGGAGGAGGACTTAGTCCAAAGATGGACATACATGAACAGAATACATAAATAGTAAACTTATCGCGTAAAATCATAAGTCGCAGTCGGTTAAAAAGCAGCATATAATCCTTGCCAGGGACTCACCTAACTAAACCAAACCAAAATTTCATCTAAACCGCTTCAGCGATTCAGGCGCGAAAGGTGAAAGCGTAACAGACAGACAAACAGAAAGACAGAGCTCTTTCGAAATATCAATACTAATATTATAAAGAGGAAAGATTTGTTTTTTTGTTTGTTTGTTTGTTTGTTTATTTGTAACGAATAGGCTCCGGAACTACTGGACCGATTTGAAAAATTCTTTCACTGTTCGGAAGCTACACTCTTTGCGGGTAACATAGGATATATTTTATTCCCATATTCCCACGGGAACGGGAACTACGCGGGTGAAACCGCGTGATGTCCGCTAGTTAATAATATTAGTAGGGACTAGTAGGGATAAAAGAATCTCAACATGAAAACGATTCATTCTCGAATTATTATTGGATGTGGATTACTCTCAAGCCGAGAAAGCCCATCGTTGTGAGACTGTATCAGGAACCATGATAGCTAGAGAGCTAAAATTTTCACAGATTTTTTGTTTTTTTTCGCTGGACTCCTACCGACTAAAAACCACACGTATCCTACCTAACAGCCTACGGTTGGGAGCCCCGGGTAAGCCGTCGGAAGGATTTCCCAGGACTAGAGCCTCATCTATCAGTCAGTACGGCGCACCAGTTATTAGGCGTGCTAGGCTTATGGGGGTTTAATATTAACCTGCTCTTTTTATTATTTTCAGTGCCATCATGGTGTTTGGAAGATACAACGTAAGTAGTTTTTAGACTTCCGCACAAATAGGCTAAATCGGGAACCTATTACTGGGACTTGACTGTCTGTCTCTTTGTTACAAAACTGTATTTAGGTCTGTGATAGATATTTGAAAATATCATAGATGATGTTTTTCCGTTGCCGCTATAAAGACAAATACTAAAATAAGTGGGACTTCCAAACGTGATTTATAACCATTTTTTGGTACGCAAAGCCAGTGTATTTAATATTAAGCTTGCCAAAATGATGCCTTCCGCCTGATTGAAAGCCATGGCGATATCTAGTGAGGATACTCTTGAGGTATGAGTATACACAATGGCCGCCAACAAGCTAGAGGCTCTATGGTTTTTTTTGTACCAGTGAGTTGGCAGACAAGCTGACGGCCCACCTGATGGAAAGTGGTCACAATTGTCAACCCTGCAAGAACCTTCTCAGACATCTTTTGAAAAATTACCTACTGTAGGCGTTGAGTAAACCAAAGCAGGGAGATCATTTCACAAGCCAAGTATCCACGGAAAAAGACCCCTTTAGGATCCAACCGTGCTGGAATGCTTCAGACGCAAAGTCTGAAGTTGAAAACCCTGTCTGTGGCGATCGGTGCAATGATGGAAAGTAGCCATTAACAGAACACAAACCATTGCACAGACGGTAGAACATTTAAAAGTAGGCATAGCCTCTCCAGTCGCGAAGGGACCCCTACAAGTACGCTAGTCACGAAGGGGCTCCACACAGTCTATTGTAAGTATAGGATCGTTGTCCTTGACACCAAATTGAAAAGACGAAGCTGATATTCAGGTGGCTCAGCCCAGAGGTGACAGCAGTACTCCATGTGCGGCCATACTTGTGACTTATAGAGAAGCAGTGTTTGCGCCGCACTGGAGTTCGACCGCGTCGTGTTGAGCACTTCAACAATATTTATTGCCGAATCCGACTTGCACTGTGTCGCTTTTTTTTTTCAGAGTCACAACCTCCCCTCAGTGCGTGCTGCCCCCGTACCCACATGACGGGATATACGAAGTTCTAAACGTCCCCGATGCCAAACCCGGGCAGAGTTATTCCAATGCGATACTGACGATAAAGTGCCGCCGAGGGTATGGGACAATGGACCAAGCTGAGCATAGTACTACTCAACAAATATACTGCATCGACGGGACTTGGTACCCGTCCCCGGACTCGATACAATGCGTTCGTGAGTACTTATTCTGATTTGTTTTCATTATAATATGCTAGTTAGTCTTCAGGTAGAGTTTCGGTGGTTGAGTGGTTAAGGCGTTTCGCATGGTATGAGAGAAGACGCAGGTTTCAATTCTGCGCGAAACCGATTTTTTTGCAATATAAAAAAATGATTGAGTTCGCACACTAATTGCTTTTTGAAAATTAACTCTAATGTTATTGTTGATCGAAGTAGATGTGTAGAAAATTATTTTTTAAAGATCAAGTTATTTATTCCAATGTTGTACGCCTTCAGGGGTAAACATTTTTGCCCTAGTTCGAACAGATACTATCTTCGACAATCGCTCGAGGCTATGGTGCGAGCCATGCTCTCCAGCGGGAGTAAGTGGGACTGCGCCGCCTCTTTCTGCGAGCAGGTCATGCTCGCGAAGGAGGCGGCGGGCCGGGTGCGGGAGAGAACTCTCCCAGCCGAGTTCCGCAGTCGGCGCCCCGGGCGCCGCCGACGTGTCTTCGCCGAGGACTATCGGCCTCCATGACCGGGGGTCTGAGGACGGTGAGAGGGCCGCTCACCGTTTACAGAAGCAGGCCCATGACGGCAGCGTGACGTGAGCAACTCACGCACGCCCCCCCCCCCCCCCCCTTAGAAGCGGGGTCACACCCGAAACCCCCCATAGACGCGGGATTGCACCCGAACCACCCCCTGGGCGAGGCCGCATTGGCGGCCGTAGGTCTGTTGGGAGTCACGGGACATCCTTCCTGAGGGCTTACCCGGGGCTCTCAACCATAGGCTGTTGGGCGTGTCGTGAGGTTTTTTAGTCTGTAAGAGTCAGGCATAGCATCCTATGAGGATTTTCCCTCACGTTAAACAAAAAAAAAAAAAAATCTTCGACAACGCGATAAAATGTGCTCAACGACTGCTTCTGATGGTTGTTGAAGAATGGGTTCTTGTGGAGTTGGACCGATTTTTTTAAATTTACATACTTAAATCTTTAATATAAAGAATTATTGGTGAACATTATTTTAGTTTTTGAATAAATTATTATAATAAATATTTGTTAGGTAGTGATGATGAAATAATATTTTGATAATAATACAATCCTGTAATTTTCTGAGAAATCGGATATTCCGCAGACTACTTGATGTCAGGCACATTTTTTAAATAAAATACCTTCACCCTTAACGATCCGTACTAGAATAATGGAATAAACATGTATCATTAAAGAGTTAAATGACCTATATTGAAAGAGTAGGGGGCCAAGCACTGATCCTTGGGAAACACTACATGTTACGGGTAGAGACTCACTATGAGCGTTATCAATTTTTGCCGTTGGGAATCTGTTATTTAAGTAAGAAAGAAACATTTCAAGAACCGTGCTGTGATACCTATCTATACGTTTCAACTTGTTTAATAGTAGCTCGTGACTAACCGAGTCGTACGCTTTTCTTAGATCAATGCATAGTGCAGTGAATAATGTTTTGAACAATTATTTATTTTATTCATTTCAGTAGCTGTCAATGGTCGCCAAAAGTGTGTTACAATTGACAGATTTTCGAAAATAAAATTAATTGTATATTCTAATATTTTAGGCAGTACATGTAACATTTAATTTTTTATTTTATTGCCTGGCTCTGATTTATTAATTGCGGTAATTTTTGCCTTTTTAAAAGTCTTTATACATACTCCTGGCGACAGAAATTGGTCAGAACATTCCGATAAGTTGCTTGCTAATAATTAAAAAAAAAATACTTTTAGTGTTGTACTAGAATTATAGCTTCAAGTTTATAATACTTACATCTAATTATGTATAGGAGTTGGCTAGATTCTATTACCTGCTTATATTAGCTTAATCCGGACGCAATAGCGCTGTATACAGAATTTTGAGTGTGTAGTCAACTATATTATTCGTTTCCAGGGTTTTGCAAACTAGATCAAGATCCAAGCGTCACGTACAAATGCGAGTATCCCGGGCAGGGTGTCCAAAAGTGCGAGAGCTACGTCCCCCCGGGAACATTGGTCGTCCCTGCGTGCAACAGTCCCATATATTACTCCGCCGATGTTTTGATACGTATGAGATGCATCAATGGTTATTGGAATTACATAGCTCGATGCAAAGCAGGTGCTGTATTCGTCTTCTACTTTAAAATCCATACATGATTGACTGCCTCGATGGTCTAGGGGTCGAAATGTGCGACTGCGGATCATGAGGTCATGGGTTCGATTCCCACCGGAGACAAAAATTTGTGCGATTTGTCTCGAGAATCTGGGTGTGTCTATGTATGATAAATATTCATTGAAAAGTATATAATTATATTAAAGTATTAATATCCGTGGTCTGATACAAGCAGGTTATTCTTAGCTTAGTTTGGGATCAGAGAGCGTTGTGTGAAAATATTCGAGAAAAAACAAAACTACATAATACAGAAATCATAGTATCACATGTCTGTGCCTCACATATTTTTTACAAACTTGTTGGCGCCTACAAACGGGCTCATAGTGATGAGAAAAAAGAACACATTATACCGACCATACATTAAAGCCGATTACTAGCACAACATGACATTAGGCGAGACCTATGCCTAGCAATGGACTGCGATAGCCTGATTTGATTGAATCTTAGAAAAAAACTACTCTCGGCCTCGCATCTAAAAGGAACTAATTCCAAGAATAATAAACAGCCCATGTGTTATTTACAAACATCCAGACATCCAGCTTATATCTATACTAATATTATAAAGAGGAAAGATTTGATTGTTTGTTTGATTGCATCGAATACGCTCCAAATCTACTAGACCGATTTGATACATTCTTTTACTGTTGGGTAAAAGTAACTTTGCTATATTTTTTTCCCGTATTTCCACAGGAACCTCGCTCTATTAATTACCCCTATTTTTTTCTAACTAATAATGTTTTATTTATTTCCTTTTAGAATGTGGCCGAATAGCTTCTAGCGGAACACAGCTTATTGTAGACGGTAGACAAGCCAAGCACGGAGAGATGCCGTGGCACGTCGGTATTTATAGAATTACGGACGTGGCATTCCAACAGATCTGCGGGGGATCCCTAGTCTCTGAGAGCGTTGCAATTTCAGGTAAGGGATGATAATTTTTTTTTTGAACATAAAAATTAAATATATATTTACGTATTTAAATAATAAGATTAAGGCTGTATTCGAGCAAAATCTGAGTGTTTGTACTAGAGAATAGTTCGAACACACAGGGCGGAAACTCCATACAAAAATGTTCGTTTTCACCCACACTAAAACACACGTAATGTGAATGCTTGAATCAAGCTTGAATGTGTGTGTGAGTATACTAGGAACGCTAGCTATGAGTAAGCTTCTATATCCCCCAGCCAAAATTTAAGTGTATAGACACTTACTCAGTGGGAGGCAGCGAGTTGCCGATCTGTATGTAATACTATTATATTATCTTTGCTTATACCACAGGGCGGAAACTCCATACAAAAATGTTCGTTTTCACCCACACTAATATATACGTAATGTGAATGCTTCAATCAAGCTTGAATGTGTGTGTGAGTATACTAGGGACACTAGCTATGGAAACAAAATAATAAGGAACAGAATGCAATCTCATGTATGTAGGTACTTTTTTTTCAAATCTACCCTCGATTAAGCACAAATTAAACCAAAGCAATAGCACAAAGTACGTAGGTGCAACGCAGTGTCACTCTCTCAAGTACTGTCACGGCAATAGACACATCAATTTGGTGGGGGGATGGAAAAGCTTACTCAGTGGGATAATATATGTAATACTATTATATTATCTTTGCGTATACTTAAAGTAAAGGTGTAGTAACCACCAACAACTAACAAGCACAACGTAACTATGGGATCTGTAAGGCTATTCCGAACAATCCAAACGTCTTCAGAAACTTTCACATTTATAATATTGGTATGAAGTAGGATGGTAGGATAATAAATGTTGAGGGTTGAGAATCTGTGCATAGAAGTTACGAGTAATGTGAATTATTGTTGTAGCTTATTCTGTATAAACACTGGATAAGCAGAAAATATAATCTAAAAAGATTTTGTCTGACTGTCTGTCTGTATTCCGAATATGCATCACGCCGAAACTACTGAATCATTTCAAATAATACCCTGGCGTAATCTGAGCTTATTTATTTATTTATTTATTTAATATCTTACCAAATAACTATCTTAACAGGTATCACCTAATGCGACAGTATGGTATACTTAGATCTAGTTGACTATAATTGTATACGTACTTATTCTCTATTTTATATCAAAATTACTCTAAATTACTGTAACTTATGCTAGTCTTACTTACTACTCTATATGTAACCTTTGTGAATTCATTCAGCGAACAGATATAAATATCAACTTCCAATGCCACTGTATTAATAATTCTCAGTGCGCGCGTCAAAGGTGCTAGGTGGAGGACATTGGTACGCGCTCTCGGCAACTCCAGCGTCTGCGGCTTCCTTCTTCGTCCCACATAGTTGTCCGGCACGCACCACCTAATATCCTGTAGGAGGGTCGGATGAAAGATTTTACCACGCAGTACCTTAAAAAGATACGTAGCAAGTGCCACCTCCCTCCTTACCTCCAGCTTGTAGTAGCCGAGCATACCCAGAACAAATAAAGTTGGATACAGTAGTGGGTACCCTGGATATACACCGTAAATTTTCGAGTATAAAAATCTTATGAATTTATTCTGGATACGCTCAAGCATACTCACATACTTGTCTTCATGGGGTGACCAGACCAACGCATTTCCCTCAAGCAGACTTCTTACCAGAGTCTCAAACAGTGCCTTCAGGGCGTGGATGTTTGTGAATTGATGCGCCTGACGCAGAACATATCCCAAAGCACGATATGCCTTTTTGCACACATCTTGAATGTGCTTCCGTAAGGTCAAATCTGCAGTAAAGTTAATTCCCAAGTCTCTAACTTCAGTAACACGCCTTAGCGGGTCCTCACCAATATAATATGTGTAGTGGTTTGGGGTGTGTCTTCGACTGAATGATAATACAGCACACTTGGAGGTATTAAACAGGAGTTTATTTTCCTTGCTCTAATTCACTACATCATTAAGATCCTGTTGAAGCACTTCGTGATCTGAATCTTGCTTTACATTAAGAGCCAGCTTCAGGTCATCCGCAAACAGAAGACATGTAGACCTTTTCACAACCTCAGGCAGATCATTTATCATCCGTATGAACAGAAAAGGCCCTAAGGTTGATCCCTGATTCACTCCTGATCTTGTGTAGTATACTTCAGAATGCCTACCACCGCAGTCCACAAACTGACATCTGTCCTTCAGGTAACTGGCAAAAAATGACAGTGTATGTGGTGTACATCCTAAGTTAGCCAATTTTAACAGCAAGACGTCATTATCCACAGTATCAAAAGCCTTTCTGAAGTCGAGGTAGGCCACGTCCACCTGTAGCCCCTCGTCAATGGCCGGTGCCAATTGTGCCATCAAATGCAGCAAGTTCCCCGCGGTCCCACGCCCAGGACGAAAACCATGTTGTGCGTCGGACAGCTGAGAACTTAACTGCCCATATAGGCACTTGTGAATCGCCATTTCAAACACCTTAGCTGGAGTACTCAAAATTGCCACTGGTCTATAATCGCAGGGATTAGTGCCTCCTTTTCCCTTCGGCACAGGCACCACTCGTGTTAGTTTCCATTTTTGTGGAAACTTGGCCTTCCTAATACACATGTTGAATAGGTGTAATAAAGGCTCAACCAGTGCTGACCGACAATCCTTGAATATAAAGGCCGGTATACCATCAGGACCTATCGAATGTTTAGACGGAAGGCGTGACAACGCAGTCTGTACCTCATCCCGAGACAGACACGTCAAGTGCGCCCATGCATTTTGCGATCGAATCGCCATCTCACTCACCATCGCCACGTCTAGCAATGCTGACTCAGTGTTATATACTGAATGAAAGTAATGTGCCAATTCGTCTGCACATTCCTGCTCCGATAAAGTACGCCCTTATAATTTGAAAAAGGCTTTAGGATACCTTTGATCCCGATATTCTGCGCGTTTCCTTTGGTAGCGGGGATGAAAGACATAATGGTTTTGTTATCGCGTGATCCGATAATTTTTTTTTCTTAATCGGAATATGTAGGTAATTAAAAAATTGTTCATTTCATAAGTTTTAATAACATTTTAATATCACTCAACTTTCGTTTGTAGTACATGCAGACAGCGCTGATTTTCAGTTTAGCTTGCCTCTTTCAGCTGCTCATTGCTTCTGGACTGACGCCAAGAAGCTACTCTCTGCTCATGGTTTTGGAGTGGCAGGTGGTAAACTAAATCGAGATTGGGACAGCGAAGAAGATGGCACTGCACAAAAGTCGTTTGTAAGTACCAGGTGGTGTCCGCGGCCCTGCCCACGTGGCCTCAGTTTCTATTCTCACATCTGCATATAGTAACTTATTCGCGGGAAACAAAAAGTAACCAATGTGTTATTCCAGACTATAATTATTAGTACAAGTATTGTACCAAATTTCAGCCAGATCCATTCAGCCGGTAGAGCGTGAAAGAGCAACAACTTCCACACATCGATACCATAGAATTATTTATTAATAGTCAATCTCTTTTCTCAATCAATGAATCAAATCATCCTATGGCTGGTATTCCACTACTAGACCTTTCCCAATTTACGCCATAATATACGCTCCTCCGCGACTCTTTTCGTCGACCTTTTCCAGCTCTTCGGTCCATCAGGTCGAATCACCCCACGCATAACAAACCGCGGTCTCAACTCCAGAACTTAATCATGAGACAACTTCCATCTGCCATCGGTTTTTCTACAGATGTGGCCAACCCATTGCAATTTTAATGCGCTTACTCTGCGACCTATATCGGCCACTCTGGTTCTCTGGCCTATAACATTTCTTCGTTTATCCCTGAGACTTAATCAACCCTTATACTTGAGTATGGAAGGTCACAGGCACATCCTCACAGGAACTGTGAATGTAAGAGCTCGCAAAGTATGCGTTTTGGAGTGGCAATGGGTTGGCCACATCTGTAGAAATCCTGATGGCCGATGGAGCAAACGAGTTCTGGAGTAGAGACTGCGACTTGGTACGCGATGACGGGATGTGGAAAGCGCAGAACGGTGTAGTTGTGATTTGGGAGAGGCCTGCGTCCAACAATGGATTGAAATAGGCTGATTTGATTGATTGATTTTTAATACCTACCTATTTAGTTATTGTAATATTTAATTTAGATTAAAAAATAACAGTCGTCATCATTGTCCCAACTGGCCTCCTTTGAAATCCAGTGCTGTTATCACGCTAGCCGTGAGATAGCAACAAGCTGAGAGGGGGGCCATGTCCACCAAGATTATTGTACATACCTACCTTGTCACTTTTTTGTGGAAAAAAACACATTTTTTTTGTTTTGTTGCTGTTTGATTCTTTTTCTTCTTTTTTTAATGATTGGCCCTCCGTTTATCAACGATTTTGCCAATCTCCAGTAAAATAAATAGATACAAATAAAACCAACGATTCTGTTTCAGCGTATTTTTGATGTCAAATTTTTGTTTGATTGATTGATAAAAAACTGACGTTTGATGATAGCGTTCGAAACGTCAAGAAAGTAACTAATATCGGAAGAAAGTGCCGAAATTATAACATCCTAATGTCTTCCTTCCCTGAACAAAATATTTAATACAAAATGTTTATTTCAGGTGAAGGATATAAAGATTCCAAGACTATATGAAGGTGAGGCCGCTAACTTTCAGCAAGATATAGCCGTATTGACATTAACTATACCATTTAAGTTCACGACGTACATACAACCCGTGTGTCTCAACTTTCAGCGCACATTCAACAATTTGCAACTACAACACGGAAATTTAGGAAAGGTGAGAATACTGAATAGTCTTATCTTATTGTATACTAGCTGAACCGACAGACCTATGAATACGGAAATCCTGCCATAGCTATGAATACGGAAATCGGTATACCGAGTTGTGAGTTCCCGGTCCTATGTTCTCGTTCCCGGTTTCCTGATCCCTGTTCCCGGTTTCAGGTTCCGAGATATGTCTATCAGTCATCTAGATCCTATAACACAAGCTTGTTGAAAAGTTGCTTGAGATTATTAAATTAAATATTTTAATTTTAACCTATGTATAAATAGAAGTACTTTATTGCACACCAATGTTAAATGACGTATCTAATATTTTTATCGTATATAGTAGGTATAAATATAGACTGCTTATTAGATATCTACTGATAAATTATTGTTTACTTCCCGTTCGCTCTAACTTTGTCGTTGGCGTAGAGGCGTATGCCCGAATTGTTAATTAGACGAAGTAAATTGACAGTACGTCACTTCGTCATAGAAAATACGCAACATTGTATGAAGAAGTGACATTAGTTGCTGTCAATTTACTTCGTCTAATTAAAAATTCGACTCTAGTATGGAGCCGAGCGGCAAAGTTAGAGCGAACGAGCGCCCGAGCGGTAAGTGTAATGATAATAGTCTAGTATACATACATACATATACTCACGCCTTTATCCCCGAAGGGGTAGGCAGAGGCCTATAACGGCCCACATTTCACCGTGTACAATTCGGTGCCACGTGACAGGTGGTGAGCCCATCGCCGTGTTGAGATGGACCGCCGCCGTCAGAGCCTCGTCCGTTGTTCAGCAGGTGCACGAGCTTGCACGTGAGGTTGACTTGGGCCCGATGGTGTTGGTAGGGCCCCACTACACCCCGTAGTCTAGTATAAGCATTAATAATTTTACTTAGTAATGTAGACCAGGAGATTTCTGTTTGTTTACGAGTAAATCTATTTTATAAAAATTAATCAATAAAATTCTATTTTATTCTATTCTATATTAGCTTAATTTGGGCTAGATGATGTTGTGTGAGAACACAAATATTTATTTGTTTATCTCAATAGAAAAACATATTTACGTCCAGGTGGCTGGCTGGGGTCTTACAGAAGTTAACGGAGGCGCTTCACCAGTCCTCAAGGTTCTTGAAATGCCGTTCATCAGCGTTGATGTCTGCCTTGCTACAATACCGCCAGCATTCAGAGCATATTTGACAGGAGACAAATTTTGCGCCGGATATGTAAATGGTAAGGTACAAATTTCTTTAAGTACTAGCTTTTCTACGAGACTTCGACGGCGAGGTTATTTTAACTAATTTTCAATCGACTTTGCCCTGTTTATTGCATTGGGCTTCTAGTTAAACATAGGTCAAGCTCTATTATCATTTCCGCTGAAGCTTTTTTCATGAAACATGCAGCAATATTTAAGTTGATAAAAACCTATAAAATCTTAATAGTACTAATTATGATCAAGCTTCTGAATTTTGCTCCAACCTTTACCAAAAAACAAACAGACACGAAGAAACAAATCACAGATTTGGACTCAGAAGTTCTAAATTATTCGATTACAGTTATTTAAAAAAAAATCTTAAATGTACCGTCACAGTTATTTTCACAATTTTATAATAGTAGAGAAGAATAATATTTGAGCGGGTTTAAATAAGACTTATTTGGATATCAATTGGCGGCCCTATCGCACAAGGCAATCTCTTACAGTCAACCTTTTTGGTGGAGAATGTAGGTCTAGTAAACCCTCAATAGTTCGCATGCGTAATAAAGATTAATAAAATTATTTTATTGCTATGAACGCACGACCACAACACCATGACATGTCAACGTGTATATTCTGCAAACTCATGAGACGAAGCATACAATTCAAGACGCAATTGATTGTAATAGTTTTTTTGGTACATTATTGTGTAGAACGATCCCTCCTCGGGCGAAAGTCCCACACTAAGGTTCAAATCAGGACGGTGAAGTGTCTAATCGTAGTCTCCGTATCATAAAATAGTTAAAAGCAATACATGAATTATGCACTCCTTTTAAAAAATAATACACGACAAGAGCCTGCCATTCTCACAAAGCAACGTAACCATTTCCAAGGGAAATAGCATGTTTTGCTAACATATTGTCTGACAGTTATGGGGGGAAATCGTATTCGTATACACCACTATAAAAGCAATCGGCTGTCACAGTGGAACTTACACAAAACAATACACTCATAGTTTCAGAGCTTTGACAGAGGGGAAAGACTCAGTACTACTCTTCCCGATAAAAGTTATAGATCATGTTGTTGATCAAATTTCTGTAATCGCTGCGCTAAATGACATCATTCGCCGTGCTCAATGTGCTTGCGCTCCGAGAGCCAAACGGCGTTTTCAGGGACGATGGCAAGAGACCGGATGGTATAGCTTTAATACAGTGGGAGATTAGTCGGGTGCTGGTCTGGGATACAACTTGTGTTGACACTCTGGCCCCGTCCGATCTTCCTAAAACAAAATTAAAAGCCAGCGCCGCAGCGGAAGCGGCTGAAAATATTAAGTTACCTAATAAATATTCTATCCTAACTCTGAATACGAACTTTGAATAATGTATTGATTGAGATCATTTACTGCTCAGAGATATGGATGACACCCCATTAGGGTCCTCATTGAGATGAAGCATGGATCATACAGACGTACTATATATATTTTATATGTACTATTATATATTTAACTATTTTTCAGGTTCAGCAGTGTGTAAGGGTGACAGCGGAGGGGGTTTAGCCTTCCCAGACAAAGAATTAGGCATAGATCGCTACTACCTCAGAGGCGTGTTGTCCACAGCTCCCAATGATGCAGAAAAATCGTGTAACGACCTCACATATAGCGCTTTCACTAAAATTACCGATCATGAGGAGCTTATTAAAGAGTAAGTCTACAATCCTTTTTTTTAACATGAGGTAAAAACCTTCTTGGATGCTATGCCGGACTCCTACCGACTAAGAAACCTCACGTAACGCCCAACAGCCTTGGATTGGGTTGGGAGCCCGGATAAGCCCTCGGAAGGATGTCTCAGGACTCCCAACAGACCTACGGCCACCAGTGCGGCCTCGCCTACGGGGTGGTTCGAGTGCTATCCCGCTTCTCAGGGGGGGGGGGGGGTGAATCTCTCACGTCACGCTGCCGTCATGGGCCTGCTGCTGTAAGAACGGTGAGCAGTCCCCTCACCGCCCTCAGGCCCCCGGAAATGAAGGCCGATAGTCTTGCGGCGCCCAAGCCACCAACTGCGGAACTCGGGTGGTAGAGATTTCTTCTGTTCCCGCCCCGCCGCATCTTTCACGAGCATGACCTGCTCGCAGAAAGAGGCGGCGCAGTCCCACTTACTCCCGCTGGTGATCATGGCTCGCGCCATGGTCTCGAGCGAGAGAACGTTCACGTCCAGACCCTCTACGAGGACCCGGCGAACACCCGCCGGTGGAGCGCTGTGTCATCGCTGCGGACCTCACAGTGCCGACACTCGGCCGTAGTTTCCCGGTGCCTTCCCCACAGATACTTACCGAAGCTACCGTGCCCGGTAAGTATCTGTGACAACCGGTAGGAGAGAGCACCGTGTCTCCTCTCCAGCCACTCGTCCATGACCGGTCTGAGGGCCGCGATTGTGGCAAATCCCCCCTTTGGTTGCTCAAGTCGCACCTTCCATGTCTCCACGGTTTCCTGGTGGAGCTGGAACCTACTTGTCTGCCACTGTAGTGGAATAATAAAATTGTTCACCGCACCGCCGGCAGCGACAGATCCTTCCCAAAGCTGAGACATGCGGCTCATTCCACGCCATACAGTCGGCGAATGTATGTGCCGCCGAGTTCTCGGCGCAACCTGTTCAGTGATAGAACACAAGGTCACACTACTTGGAGTTGCCCTTCGCGAGGGATGAAGGTTTGAGGGGGCTTCAAACCGCGTACTCGCGAAGACTACCTTTAGACGAACGGCCAGCTCCTAGAAGAAATTGTCATGAGCCAGTTGTCTCCAGCGATCGAAGTTCTCCAGTCCTACGTGTTCGCGCCGCGAACCGGTCCAGATCCCAGACATCACGCCACCATCGTACCATACTCAACAGCCAATCAGGCGCCGGCGCGCGCCGCGCGCGACACCGCCTCCACGCCACGCTGCGCCCGGTGCGGCGTCCATTCCACTTCAGATATCAAGCGAGTGCGCACGTAACACAGTATATAATAGACTATCCGTGTTCCACTAAAACTTAAAGTAATAATTATAATATGTTTTGCTAACTAAGCTTCCTAATAGATTTGTAATACTGAATAAAGCAAGAGGAATCTTTGTAAACTTAATCCTTGTTTGATTTCGGCTCAAACAAAATGGCGACCGTACAAAAGGACACGAGCCGGTAACTTCACCATCGAACAGGTATACGGGTGCCGCTAACCCCTTTCCTCCTGTTGCTAGTGAAAGGAAAAGACCGGCCAAGCGGCGGATTGCGCCGCCCTCATCTACCGACGGGGAGAAGCGTCGCGGACTCGCCCGATCCCGGTGCCAGCGGCGTCAACGCGGCAGCGGCAAGGAAGTCTCGCCGACTCATCTGGTCGTGGAAGCGACCGCCCCAGCGCAGTCGCCAGGATCTGCCAGTAAACGTGAAAGGAAAAGACCGGCCAAGCGGCGGATTGCGCCGCCCTCATCTACCGACGGGGAGAAGCGTCGCGGACTCGCCCGATCCCGGTGCCAGCGGCGCCGGCGGCGTCAACGCGGCAGCGGCAAGGAAGTCTCGCCGACTCATCTGGTCGTGGAAGCGACCGCCCCAGCGCAGTCGCCAGGATCTGCCAGTAAACGGTGAGCCAGTTCCTAAACATTCCCCTCGCAGTACCCGTCCCGTCCGTCTGTCCCCTTCCTTTGGGCAACACGGCGTGGCATTTTAATTACATATTACCATTATTTTGTACCTACTTATCCCCTACTTATTCTGCGCTAGTCACGCAGCCAACATACTTACCTACCTACCTACATTACTTCCTAATGTAGCCTTTATGCATTTTTTTCAATATTGTAGTGTAGCTACCTATATGTAACGTTACGTTTCTAATACATACTTATTCCCTATTTATTCTGCGTTGGTCACGCAGCCAACGTACCTAAGGAATTTACCTACCTACCTACATTAATTTGCTAATCATGCAGCTATATCATGGTTTATGAACAATCTATTTCAGTTTAACCTATGTATTTAGGTACCTACCTACATATCGCTAAGGTGATATGATTTTTCAACTACGATGCACCCAGATGCGGCTAAATTTCACTGAAATGTTAGCCTAACTTAACTTCAAGCTAAATTGCACTACATGGCAGCCTACGTTTTATATTTCATTAGTGATTTATAAGTACGAGTACTTTGTTATAAAGTTTCTTACGTCGAAAGAGCTTGCAAGGTATTTGCCTATGCAATTTATCACTTCATAATCAATTGCACGATGCATCCCAGCATTAATATTTCATTACAATAAATAAGTGTCGCTTGCTATAGCAACTTCTACATACCTACCTATCTGCATATTGCACTACAGTACTTCGCATCGCACTCGCTACTACGCTTGTCTTGTTACTATCCGCTGTTCACTGGCCCACACGGCATTTTCCAGGTGCAAGGTCGTTGACCGCCTACTGCGGCCCGTCGTCCGCTTGCGCCCGCTGCCAGCTACCTACCCGCTCATCAGCTGAGCGCCTGTTTGCGGTGCGGTCTTCGCTGACGGAGCGCCGGCCCCCGCCGGCCTGGGAAAACGAGGAGCGTATCGTACCTATTTTGTTATTTATATCTATCATTCACCTTTGAATTCTGTTCGCTATGGCTTCCGAGATGAAACTTAAAGATTTGATTATTAAACGTGGTTCCATTAAGGGACGCGTTACCAAGTTTAAACTTTATTTAGATTCTTTGGCTACCTTAGAGCCGGTTTCACCTATTGAAGTCAACAAAGTTGGAATGAAGTTATCGCGAATGAAGTTATCCATTTTTTTGCTCATGGACATAAAATAATTGTCCATGAGCAAAAAAATGGACTTAGTCCTGTAATTGACGGGAAAAGGCAGCTATTACACTCCTGTTTGTTCGGCCTACGCACTAGCGCGCTTCTAACGTGTAAGACACTGTCGGACACATCTGTGTAAGTTATGTCAATATTACTTTTGTGCACCGATTTTAGAACATTTCCATTGGAACAAGTACGTTGGTGCTTACTAAGTAAATTTCGATTGTGTGAACACCAATGTCTGAAATAAATAAAGATTGTTATTATCAACCATCAATCAATACGTATATCATCAATCAATCAATACATTCAATAAAATCGTAACAGGTCGCTGTCTGTACCTACATGGAAGATAAATAAGAAAAAATATTATAGGGGGGCTTTATGAACGCAATACAACCCAAAACAATGATTTTTATAATTTTTGCCTGTTTGTCTGTTAATCTGTTTGTCTGTACGTTTGTGCACGCTAATCTCAGTAACTGTTTAACCGATTGCAAGGTGAGTTTTTTATTGTGTTGAGGTTTGCTCCACTTAACATTTAATTTTAGTGTTTATTTCATGTAATCACAACAACAAAATCACGCTAATCTCAGTAACTGTTTAACCGATTGCAATGTGACTTTTTATTGTGTTGAGGTTTGCTCCACTTAACATTTAGTGTTTATTTCATGTAAATCGGTTCATAAATAAAAAAGTTATAACACTTTTGAGAATCTATTCCGCAGAGAAGATATTCTGAAAATTTTAATTGTAAGGGTTTCTTTGAATGTTAGGGTAAATCTAAACTGGCGTGTTGGCTTTGTCATAAAAGAGCTTAATTATTAAGGCTATTTTAAGGCTATTTGGCCCTCAGATACAAAATATTCATTCCACGCCTTCGGCGCGGACTGAATTGTTTTAGAATAGACTAATCTTAATCTTTAAGCTCTTTTATGATTAAGCAAACAGTTTCACACGCTGCTTGATATATGCGATATTTTTTAGGCTGGCACCCATAGGGCGACTTTATAGCAATGCCAACACAGAAAATGATACAATGACAAGCTGTCAGAGGTAAATTACTGTAAGCGGACTATTTTGCATACTGGTTACTTTTATGGTGTTTCCATGATTATGGTAAAATGAAACTTGCTGATGCATCGAGAGTAGTCGCGGATATCCAAATTCTCAGAAGTTTCCAGTTTATATATATACTTACTATGTTTTTTTGGCTTAACAGTCCCAGGATTTCAAAATAGTACTTGTTCAATATAACCTACATTATCAACTTCTATTTTGCCCTCAGGTACAAGATTGTGCCGATGGATCCGACGAAACAATCGAAAATTGTTTGGTTTCAAAGTAAGTATTTATTATATTAGAGAGATTAAGAGATCTTTTTTTTATATATTTAGCTCGCCAAATTGTCGTCGCCACCAGCCTGATGGAAAGCCGTGGCGCATCTTGCGATTGGGGGCCACTTTCGACAGTGGTCCTCAAGTTGGCGGCCCTGATATGTGCCTCTTCACGCTCCTCTTGAAGAACCCGGGATTGTAAGATGAGGGAAACACGTGTGCGGGCAGGTCTTTTCGTGTTTTTATAGTTCGACAGAGGAGCGATCTTCGGATGGAATCATCCTAAAGGTGAGAACAGTATTCGACGCAGGGACGAATCTGCGTCTTGTACAGTAAACATCTCTGATGTGGCGTGAAGTACCGTCTCACCTTATTTAAGACTCCTAGTTACCGCGAGGCCAGCCCAATAATACTCTCTATGGAGTTTTTGTGATTGAGCTCACGCCAGGCGTCTACAGCGAGGATCTCCAGGTTGTCCTTTAGTGGAATCGTATTGCTCTGAAGAGAGGGTAGGGGTAGGAATGGGTACTTCTTAGCTTTAACGCACACGCCTGTGTTTTTCTGGCATTGAACTCGACCAGGTTGTCTGAACCCCATTTGGCAATGTGACCCAGGTCCCGGTCGAGATCCACCACGAGTTGCCGTCTCTTCTCCTCCACGTCGCCTCGCCACTCCGCTGGACGGCCAGAATAGCTCTCATGCAGAGTATTATCATCCGCATAACAATGAATGCACCCAAGGGACAGCATGCCATTGATATGCATAGGAAAGAGAGTTGGGGACAATACCGATCCCTGTGGTACTCCGGCATTTACCTGCAAAAAGCAGGAAGCCTGACCATCACAGAGGACTCGCATACGTCGCCCGTGCAGGAAGCTGGCCAACCAGCGGCACAACTGAGCCGATAGACCGCATACCGGCAGCTTGGAAAGAAGCGACGCATGCCATATCCTATCAAAGGCTTTAGCGATGTCTAGGCCAATAGCCAGAGATAATCATAATCATAATCACTTATTTATTGTGAAACAGATTCGCCGTGCCTCTCCATAACTTCACCCCAGGTGTGTGTTATATACGCTAGGAGGTCACCTGTTGATCGTTTCGGCCTAAAGCCATATTAACGATCGTTAATTAGCGAGTGATCCTCCAGGTAGCGCATGAGCTGTTTCTTTATAATTAGCTCGAACACCTTGCAGATGACGGTGGTTACGACTATGGGGCGATAGTTGGCTGGACACGACCGATCCCCTTTCTTGGGGATCGGTTGGACGTAAATAATGTAAAATTGAAAGTAAAAGGGAAAGTGGGAGAGAGCCAGGAGGAGAATGAGCGAGAAAGACAAAACATGTAACACTGCATACACTGTTGAATACTCTGTTGATATATTTTATTTGAAAACTCATAACAATGCAATCTATTTCAGTTTCACGTCGACATCTCAGTCTTACAGCGAATGTGGGGTGTTTGAAGAAGACAAATACCAAATCTTCCCCTGGACAGTACAAATCCAATTAATTGGCAACACCAGTTTTCAGCACTTCGGTACTCTTATATCGAATACACATGTGATCTTCAGTCACCGGGAGGGTCTTTTACAGTATCATTCTCACAGGGTTTTAGTGGGATTAGGAGTGAGATCCGTATTAACTGACGAACGACACGTGATACGTATAACGGAGACTGAGGAACATGAAGAATTTAATTATGTCAATGCGATATTGACATTGGATCGACGAATAGAGTACAGTCCACAAATAAGACCAGCTTGTCTTTGGGACGGTGAAATTCCTGAAGAATCTAGGATTCCCACACAGTTCGATATTCATTGGAATATGTTTAGAAATATGATTTGGTGAGACTGCAATTAGCTCGGTACAAGCCGAGCCGTTACTTATTTCAATTATTAGGAACAGTTAATGGGACAGTTGATATGAGAGCAGCAGACCCAATCGGGGATTGGCAGCTTGGCAATAATTTCAGGTTTCTATACTTCTATTACGAAAATAAATGGAGGCTTTGTGGAATACTTCACTTGAATGCCTATCGTCCTTTTAACAATTCTGTCACTATCAGGTTCAAAAAATTAACACCGAAATATTTGTCGCTGATAGGAAATGAATTAAAGTGATTGTTTATTATGTTGTTTATTTGCCTCTGTGGGCGTAATCGTTAGTGATACCGCCTGCGGCCCGGAGATCCTGAGTTCGATTCCTGGGTCGGTCCAAATATTTGTGTGATCCATAAATGTTTGTTTCGAAGTTTGGGTGTTTTCTGTGTATAATATGTATGTACCTATTTAGAAATATATAAGTATGTATATCAGTCATCTAAATGCCATAGCACAAGCTTATATTAGCTTAATTCGGGCTAGATGATGTTGTGTGTGACTGTCCACAAATCTTACTAATATTATAAACTAGCTGACTAGTAAGATGGGGATGTTTGTGAGTGTGGATGTTTGTTACTCTTTCACGCTCAAATGGCTGAACGGATCGGGCTGAAAGGTACAGAGATACATTATAGTCTGAAATAACACATAGGTTACTTTTTATCCCGGGAATAAGTTCCTACGGGAAGCGGGTACGGGAATCAATTTTACGCGGGCGAAGCTGCGGGCATCAGCTAGTATTAATTATTTATTTATTTAATTAAACCCATATGACTCATAATTTCAGGTAAGAAGGAATATCCTTTGATCCTTTATAATCGTGCTACATAGCATAATGATCAATTTAAAAAATGCATTATACTCGCATACATACATCGTTATTTTGATGTAGGTATACTCAGAATAACATTATGTTCTGACGTACGGAATAGCCCCCTGATAACCACTTCGTCGCAAGTTGGGTGTACCTCGTCGCAAATTCGTACACCACCTGTTAGTACACCTGTATTTGCTGAGGGAGTTGTCGATGATGAGACTATATCCGTAAGTACCAATGTGAGAATCGATTAAGGAGTGCTTTGGCGGACGCGATTGTGAAATATCGGTTTGCAAGTGCAGAATGTAGACCACGTCTTCCTAGTATGCCCATGCATAAAAGAAATATGGCTCTGGTGTGTGCCCTGGATTCACTATAGTCCAAATATTTAATAACTAGCTGACCCGCGCAACTTCGTTTGCGCCACATAATAGAGTATTACCTGTTCCCGTCGCATTTACTCCCGTCACGTTGCGTTTACTCCCGTAGCGTCTCGTCGTTAATATTAAATACTACGTGAGAGAGAGAGAGAGAGAAAGGTTTGTCGCCGCGTGTATTCCCGTCGCATTATTTTTAAGAACAATTTCGTTTACGAAAGAGGTATCCCGCGGCTCTCAAAAGGAATAACTTTTCCCCCGTTTTTGAAACATTTACTATTACTGCTCCGTTCCTATTCGTTGTAGCGTGACGCTATATAGCCTATGACACTCCGCAATAACGTAGCTTTCTATTGGTGAAAGAATTTTTTAAAATCGGTTCAGTAGATCCCGAGATTACCCCTTACAATTTAACAAATATACAAACACACAAACTTTACCTCTTTATAATATTAGTATAGATAAAATGGGACCACCTTGAGAGTACCTATTTTCGAACGAAAAAACAATTTTGAAATCGGTCTATAAACGACGGAGTTCTGCGCAAAAACATAAAAAAAAATTTAAAAAAAACGGTTGAATTGAGTCCTCCTTGTTTGAAGTCGGTTAAATAATATTAGTCACGCAGCACACGCAACGAAGCTCTTAAGAGGAATAACTTTTCCCCCGTTTTTGAAACATTTACTATTACTGCTCCGCTCCTATTCGTTGTAGAGTGATGCTATATAGCCTATGACACTCCGCAATAACGTAGCTTTCTATTGGTAAAAGAATTTTTAAAATCGGTTCAGTAGATCCCGAGATTACCCCTTACAATTTAACAAATATACAAACACACAAACTTTACCTCTTTATAATATTAGTATAGATTAGTATAGATTATAATATTAGTATAGATAAAATGGGACCACCTTGGGAGTATCTATTTTCGAACGAAAAAACAATTTTGAAATCGGTCTATAAACGACGGAGTTCTGCGCAAAAACATAAAAATTTAAAAAAAAACGGTTGAATTGAGTCCTCCTTGTTTGAAGTCGGTTAAATAATATTAGTCACGCAGCACACGCAACGAAGCTCTCAAAAGGAATAACTTTTCCCCCGTTTTTGAAACATTTACTATTACTGCTCCGCTCCTATTAGTTGTAGCGTGATGCTATATAGCCTATGACACTCCGCAATAACGTAGCTTTCTATTGGTAAAAGAATTTTTAAAATCGGTTAAGTAGATCCCGAGATTACCCCTTACAATTTAACAAATATACAAACACACAAACTTTACCTCTTTATAATATTAGTATAGAGTATAGATAAAATGGGACCACCTTGGGAGTATCTAATTTCGAACGAAAAAACAATTTTGAAATCGGTCTATAAACGACGGAGTTCTGCGCAAAAACATAAAATTTAAAAAAAAAAAACGGTTGAATTGAGTCCTCCTTGTTTGAAGTCGGTTAAATAATATTAGTCACGCAGCACACGCAACGAAGCTCTTAAGAGGAATAACTTTTCCCCCGTTTTTGAAACATTTACTATTACTGCTCCGCTCCTATTAGTTGTAGCGTGATGCTATATAGCCTATGACACTCCGCAATAACGTAGCTTTCTATTGGTGAAAGAATTTTTAAAATCGGTTCAGTAGATCCCGAGATTACCCCTTACAATTTAACAAATATACAAACACACAAACTTTACCTCTTTATAATATTAGTATAGAATAGTGAAAAGATCTTAGTGATACGCACTCAATCCTGTACTGTGTTGCAGTTTGTCGAGTAGCTAAGGTTAAATTTTACACAAATGAAACTGTAACTCGACCTAGGTCTGCAAAACCTGCTTGGCAGTATAGGATTGAGAGGCGTATTTCCGAGGCCAGGGCACTCATCGGGAAACTTATATGTTTCAGGTCGGATAATACCCGTCTGAAGGTGATGTACTTTGTCAAACAGGCGTTCTTTAGGACTAATATAAGTCCTCAAAGATATGCATCATATGTCACAGAGCGCATCGATCTTCTGACGCTACAAAGTGTGGGTAGATCCATATAACCAGAATCGTATGTTCCAAAGAAACGAGAAGTGGGTTAAACGAGAATGCATTTTGGAGGAACCTCTGGTCAAACCCTGTTGATCATACTGAGGGTGGTTGGATGAGAGATGTTGAACGGTCGTGTGAGAATATAACGGATATGGAACCAGTATATTATTATATTGATGCAGAAGATGTTGCATAAGCAGTTCGTTCGCTCCCGAATTGGAAATCAGCGGGACCGGACGGACTGCATAATTTCTGGTTAAAATGGGTCCGCAGCTGACATGGCCGTTTAGCATGACAATTTCAATCATCCCTAGATGTGGGTTCACTGCCCGATTTTATGACTACTGGTATAACTCTTTACTCTACAAGTCTGGTAGTACTACGGATCCCAAAAATTATAGACCCATTACATGTTTACCAACTGTCTATAAACTTTTAACATCCATTTTGAGAGTCAACATTTTCGATATTATTAATCTCACAAAATTGATGTAAAAGTGGGGCCCGAGGCGCTAAGGTACTCCTTTTAGTCGATATGACCATCAGCCAACAGGTGCATGGTAATAGTAAAAATCTGGTGACATTTTGGATAGATTATAACAAGGCCTTTGATTCAGTGCCATGTACATGGCTTCTGAAGGTACTTGAGCTGTGTATAATTGATACAACTCTTTGTACTTTCTTGAGGGCTTGTATGGAGCAGTGGAGAACAGTCTTTTGCTATCCAGGGTGTCGTCGGTTTTGCAATAATGGTGCACCAATTAGTATCAAGCGGGGAATATTTCAAGGTGACAGTCTGATTCCGTTGTGGTTTTGTCTAGCTCTGAATCCTCTCAGTACTATGCTAGAGAGTTCAGTTAGGCTATTGGTTGCGCAAAGATGGTGGGGTTATATCGCACCTCCTCGAGCAGTAACTTGACACGGGCACTGAAATCTCTTTATGAGGGCTCTAGTGCTTGTGTCAGGATCAACGGAGTTTGCACGGACTTCTTTAACATAGAAAGGGGTTTGAGACAGGGTTGTGTAGCGTCACCGTGGCTGTTTAACCTGTACATGGCCAGTTGTTTGAAAGAATTGCAAAAGAGTGCGTATGCTTTAATACTGAAAGAGTTGACCATCAAAGGCCTTCTATATGCTGACGATCAGGTGATCTTAGCTTCATCGGCGGAGGAGTTGCAGTTGATGGTTAATATTAGGTATACCGTCATAATACCAGAAATCATAATGCCTTTATTTAAAATGCCTGAGCCCAAAATACCCGAAATCGAAATATCAATATTCAAAAGGCAAATATTTATAATATAAATAATTTAAAATGCCTTACGGTCGAATAACCGAAACCCAAAAAATAAATTTATCAAATACCTTATCCTAAAATGTTCAAACACAAAATACCTTTTTTTTAACATGATTTAAATCCTACATGGATGCTATATATCTGTGAACGGTTAACACCCCGACTCAGAGTATCCCGACTCGGATAGGTTAGGTTAGAAGACTAAGGCGGGAGCGAAGCGAAGCGGAGCTCCCGCCTTACGGCCTGGCCACGGGGCACGGCGGTGGCGGCGGCGGCGGCGGCGGCGGAGGCGACTAATCGTGCGGCATCGTTTGCAGGCCACGGGGCAGTCGCGTTCGCCGCCGCGACCAGTCATTTGATCACTGGCCTAGTCGCCGCGACTGCCGCCCGACGCCGTGGCATGCACCGTACTGATTCATGCATTTGTTTCACTCGCTCGCCGCACCGCCAGTCGCCGTGTCGTTCGCTCGGTACATTTCGCCGGTCGCATCGCCGGTCGCCGTGCCGCGTGGCATGCTCAGTACATTTCTATTCATTTGTTTGAGTCGCAAGACGCTTCGCCGGTCGCGCCGCACAAATTTTCGCCATGGCGACTGCCCCGTGGCCAGGCCGTAACGGCCTGGCCACGGGGCAGTCGCCATGGCGAAGGTGGGGGGAAGTGTGTAAATAAGTTAAAGTCAAATAACAAAACGTGTGAGTGGCAATAAATCTTTATTTCTTAAATCATTCATTTATTAACTATGCGCTATATAATGAACTGGTATAGCATAATATATACCTAATAATACCCAGTAGGTTATAGCGATAAACTGGGTAGGATATGGTTTTTTTTATATTCACATTGTATTCTATTTTCGGTATTTTAAATTAAGGATATTTGAAAATTTGTATTTTGAATTCTGATATAATAATTATTTGTATTTTAAGTTTAGACATTTTAAGGTAAGGTGAACTGAAATAAGGTATTTTGAATGTTAAGGTATTTTGAATTCGGGTATTTTGGTCTAAGGCATTTTAAGTAAAGGCATTTTGATTTCTGGTATTTTAATATATAACCTTAATATTATGCATGAGGCGCTAAAAGGTAAAGGAATGAAAGTGAATGTAAACAAGACTAAAGTAATGGTTTTTGAAAGAGAATTTTGAGAGTTTTGTATGACGAATTGTCCTATTATTATCGAAGGGCAAAGAGTGGAACAGGTGAAAGAATTTGTATACTTGGGTTCAAAATTTGCAAGAGATGGAAAGTGTGATTATGATATTGAGAGAAGAGTTTTGGCAGGTAACGAAGTGACTGGGGCGATGTACACCTTCATGAGCAGTCAAAATGTGTCTAAGAAGGCAAGGGTGGCTGTGCATAGAGGTGTGCTTATCCCTACACTTATGTATGGTAGTGAAAGTTGGGTGTGGCAGAAGAAGCATGAAAGTAAAATTAATGCAGTGGAAATGAGAAGTCTGCGAAGTATAGCTGGAGTGAAATTGATGGACAAAGAAAGGAATAGCGTGATTAGAAAACAATGTGGTATAACTGAAGATGTAGTGACAAAGATAGAAAAAGGGATGCTTAGATGGTTCGGACATGTGGAGAGGATGGATGAAAATAGACTGACTAAATAGATCTATAAGGCGAGAATGAATGGGCAAACTGGCAGGGGTCACCCTCGGCGTACGCATGGCAATCAAATTGATGACGTGTTGAAAAAAAGCCAGGTGAAGAATACCCATAACCGGCGAGCATGTATGAAAGCACTTATGAAAGTAGAAGAAGCGAAAGTGGTATGCCAGGATCGTAGCAAGTGGAAAGCCATAGTCTCTGCCTACCCCGATGGGAAACAGGCGTGATGATATGTATGTGTGTTTACATGGATGACCTCAAATTATTTGCCCACACGAAATTGTGTGTGAGTAACAGAAACTTTCAGTAGATTTTGTCTTTCATCCCCTCTCCCGCAGGAACCGCGCAAAATATCGGGATCAAAAGTATCCAAGAGCCTTCCTCGGACAATAAGCTCAAAATGTACCCAGTATCATTCAAATCGGTTTAGTAGTTTCGGCGTGATACTTATTCGGGATACAGACAGACAGACAGACAGACAGACAGCCAGACATGAAAAATTTAATTTACATATTCGGCTTCGGTATCGATTAGAGAAGGCCTACAATTAAATTTTCAAAATAACTGCCATGTACAGACTCTCGACCCTCTACAGTTTTATTATATGTATACAGATAGATTGTAAAAGACCGAGAAAAAAAATGTGTCGGCTTTATATTATAACTAGCTGATCCTCGCAACTTCGTTACATAAGGTTCGTCACATAAGGTTTGTGAAAAGAGAGGCACTTCTTCATCGGACTAACCAAGCAGCGTGTGAAACGGCCCTGTTTGCTTAATCATAAAAGAGTTTAATGATTAAGGCTATTGTAAAATAATTCAATCCGCGCCGAAGGCGGGGTTCAGATTTACCCTCACATTCAACAGAACCCTTGAATTTTAGGTTTAGCGAAAGTTGAGATGTCTCTAATTCCTGAACTACAAAACCCTCAACATTGAAACTTGTGTAAAACAATCCCTAAAGTACTCCCTTTATGATACTAAAAAATATTTGGAATCGGACCATGCATTGAGAAGTTAAAACTAAAAAACATTTTTTTTCTTTTATTCCCTCTCTCAAAGGAATGGCGCAAAATATCGGGATCAAAAATATCCTAGAACCTTCCTCGAATTATAAGCACTAATTGTACCAAGTGTCATTTATTTATTTATTTAATAAGGTTTACTTACAACTGTTTACATTTATACTTATATCCTATAAAAATACATTAACTTAGAAGCCAGCACAAAGCAATGTAACAATTACTTAAAAGTAAACACCGCTTCTTCTATGTTTAACAAAACCAACCACAGTTAATGATAAGATGATATTATCAGAATTTTATTTTTACTATGATATCATCACATCAGTGTCTTTTAGTTAGCAACATCAATGTTAATGAAGCAGAATAAGTAGGAATATAATTACAATGGACAGAAAAGAAATAATTAAACAATTTGTAAAAAGTGATGTTCAGAATCCGACATGGAGTTCAGTGCGGCTTTCACCTTAGGTACAGAATCCAAATGACAATCTATCAGGTCGCTGCAACCATTCACCGACTTACATATTCTTGCGTAAGGAGAATTAGCTCCGAGGACAGTCCTTCTTAGGGGTGGACACAGTGGTGTGACTGGGTGGCGTGGAACTCTGGAGGGAACACGTAATTTAAAAAGCGAGAGTAACGGCGGACTGTCAATTTTATGTTGTAGTATCTTACATGCAAATATAAAGGTGGGTCTACGCTAGACGAGCCGAGCACGAGCAAAACACGAGCCGAGCCAAAATTCGTGTAGTGTGGACCGACGTACGAGCCTCGAACGACACTTGTCATCGCGAGCAGAGCAACTCGGCTCTTGCTCCGCTCGTGCTCGACTCGTCTAGCGTAGACCCACCTTTAGGTCTAGAAAGCTTCTACGGTCGGCTAAGGACTTCATGTTGAAGTGCATTAATCTACCTTTATACGAGCGTATTTTTTTTGCGATTCCACTGCTGAACGCGAGATGCCACAGGAACCGTTTTTGCACCCGCTCTAGACTTAATGAGTGGGTAACATAATGTGGACGCCATACCACACTGCAATATTCTAATACACTACGCACCAAACTGTTGTAAACTAATAAGTACTTTAGTCTTTATTATTTTGAAATGTTTTACAGTTTCTTAGGACAAATCCGAGCATTTTCGAAGCTTTCTTTGTTATGTTGTCTATATGTGGGGTAAAAGTCAGTTTATTATCGAAAAACACTCCAAGATCCCTGATATTATTCTGTTCACTAACCCTATTATGATCAATGAAATAACTACTTTTGATGAAATTTACCTTACGTGTAAACTTTACGTGGTAACACTTCTTATAGTTTAAAGCCATTTTATTTTCTTTGCACCATTTTATTAGTCTGTTTATGTCACTCTGTAGGTAATCAGTGTCCATATCAGAATTGATTGTTCTAAAAAAATTCAAATCGTCGGCATACATAAAAATATAAAGGTGGGTCTACGCTAGACGAGCCGAGCACGAGCGGAGCCCGAGCCGAGCCAAAATTTGTGTAGTGTGGACCGACGTACGAGCTCGAGCGACACTTGTCATCGCGAGCAGAGCGGCTCGGCTCGGGCTCCGCTCGTGCTCGGCTCGTCTAGCGTAGACCCACCTTTAGAGAATTGGAAGCAGTCTCCGATGTCGTTAATTAAATAGTGAAACAAAATTGATCCCAAGTGCGACCCCTGTGGAACGCCAGAAGAAATACTTTGTAAGTTTGAATCATAACCATTAATTACCACAAAAAACAACCTATCTCGCAAATATGAAGTCAACCACTGAAGCAAGGAACCGGTAATTCCATAGGCACTCAATTTGTCAATTAAAATTTTATGGGGGACTTTGTCAAATGCCTTACTAAAATCCGTGTAAATTACATCAGCTTGATGACCCGAGTCTATGTCACTAGCCAGCAACTCCGTAAATGTGACCAAGTTGGTGTTTGTGTAGCGACGTGCGACAAATCCATTTTGATGAACGCTTAGGTAAAGTTTCAAGTGATTTTGAATATATGGACAGACTATTGACTCAAAGACTTTTGCAAAGGAAGATAAAATTGAGATGGGCCTATAGTTTGATATTTTTTCTATGTCATCTGATTTATGAATCGAGGGAAATGTGCCCGTTAAAAGTGATTTATTGAAAATTAGTTTAAGTGGAAGCGCTAACTCAGAAGCACAAGCAGCAATAAAGAATGGTGGTATTCCGTCCGAGCCGGAACAGAATGGTGGTATTCCGTCCGAGCCGGAGCTTATCCATAATTTAAATCCATTTAGTAGTTTCGGCGTGATACTTATTCGGAATACAGACAGACAGACAGAAGACAGACATGAAAAATTTAAATTACATTTTCGGCTTCAGTATCGATTAGAGAATGCCCTAAAATTTATTTTTTGAAAATATCTTAAATGTACAGACTCTCGCCCCTTAACAGTTCGACTCGTCTACGGCGCGGCGTGGACTAAATTATTTTAGAATACCCTTAATCTTTAAGTTCTTTTGTGTGTGACTAACCAAACACACCGCGCCGGTTTAGAATGACCCGTATATTCAAAGGAATTCATAATTATATGTTTAACAAAAGTTGAGATGTCTCTCATTTCTGAACTACAAATCCCTTCATATTGAAACTTGTGTGGAACAATCCTTAAAGTAATCCCTTTCCAACACTAAAAAATATTTGAAATCGGACCACGCGTTGAGAAATTACATCTGAAAAACCATTTTGTCTTTAATCCCCTCTCCCGCAGGAACCGCGCAAATATCGGGATCAAGAGTATCTAAGAACCTTCCTCGGACTATAAGCTCAGAATGTACGAAATATCATTGAAATTGGTTGAGTAGTTTCGGCGTGGTACTTATTTGGGATACAGACAGACAGACAGACAGACATGAAAAATATAAATAACATTTTCGGCTTCAGTATCGATTAGAGAATGCCCTACAATTTAAATTTTCCAAATATGTTCCATGTACAGACTCGCGACCCTCTACAGTTTTATTATATGTATAGATATATAGATAGATAAGTTACAATAATAATTTACATTTATTTAACATGTAAGTATAAGTTTAGTTTTTAAATTGGTAAACTACTATAAGATCATTATTATTTACACTTTTTGGTAATAAAGATTATGACTACTTTATTAATGGAATAATAATATTTAATAATTAGTTTTAAGTATAGTACTGTCGCGTGGTAAGCTTGATAGTAGCATAGGTATTTCTTATGCTACTTTTTATATTGGAAACAAGTTTTTCCTCTGATGTATAAGGTAGTATTCGTGATCTTGAAAAAGTGTTGGAGTCAAAACTCGGTCTTGGCCCACATGAGGAAAAATTGACAATAATACTTTACAGATATAAAATAGTGCTATCCAATCCAATTTGTATCTATTTCTAATCATTTCCTAGCTATGAGCTTCTAAAGGTGGTCGATTTTCGCGCGCATTTTAACAGTAATTTGCCAAAACGCATTTTTCTTACAATACGCGCTTGGAAAATCGACCACCTTTAGAAGCTCATAGCTAGGCAATGATTAGAAATAGATACAAAGTGTGAAAGACAAAGTTGTAGAAAATTTAATTAACTTTAATTATGTCATACAACACAATTTCGTAAAAAGCACCGTTTTCGAGAAGTAAGCAAAAAACCAAAAAACGGGACCTTCTTTGTGCTCCCCCCCCTCGGGCTCACCTCGGGGGGGTCAGGACTTTTAGTATGTTTATCTCCTAGCTAGTCCAAACAAAGTTCCTAAGTCATAATTTCTGCTTTCGACTTTTCCATCCACAAGTCATTCGTTTACTAGGCTAATATGGCTTTAGGCCGAAACGATCAACGGGTAACCTCCTAGCGTACATAACACACACCTGGGGTAAGGCTATGGAGGGGCACGACGAATCACTGGCTATTGGCCTAGACATCGCTAAAGCTTTTGATAGGGTATGGCATGCGTCGCTTCTTTCCAAGTTGCCGGCATACGGTCTATCGTCTCAGTTGTGCCGCTGGTTGGCCAGCTTCCTGCACGGGTGTATACGGGTCCTCAGTGATGGTCAGGCTTCCTGCTTTTTGCAGGTAAATACCGGAGTACTACAGGGATCGGTATTGTCCCCAACTCTCTTTCTTCTGCATATCAATGACATGCTGTCCCTTGGGTGCATTAATTGTTATGCGGATGATAGTACTCTGCATAGGAGCTATTCTGGCCGTCCAGCGGAGGGGCGAGGCGACGTGGATGAGAAGAGACGGCAACTCGTGGCGGATCTAGATCGGGACCTGGGCTGAATTGCCCAATGGGGTTCAGACAATCTGGTCAAGTTCAATGCCAGAAAAACACAGGCGTGTGCGTTCACAGCTAAAAAGTCCCCATTCCTACCTCTGCCCTCTCTTCAGAGCATTACGATTCCAGTAAAGGACAACTTGGAGATCCTCGGTATAGACATCCGGTGTGAGCTCAATCACAAAAACTACATAGAGAGCTGTATTGGTCTGGCCTCGCGGAAACTAGGAATCCTGAATGGGGTGAGACGGTATTTCACGCCACATCAGAGATGTTTACTGTACAAGACGCAGATTCGACCCTACGTCGAAGACTGTTCTCACCTTTGGGATGAATCAGCGAGGTACTTACTAGACGCACTTGACGCTATGCAGAGACGTGCTATCCGAATAATTAGTTGTCCTGAGGTGACGGAGGTCTCGAACCGTTAGCACAGCAAAGAACCATAGCGTCCTTGGCTGCCTTCTACCGAATGTATTACGGCGAATGTTCTGAAGAGCTCTTCAATCTGATCCCACCATCTCCTTTCCGATCTCGAACAACGCGTGTCGGGCAGAGGTGCCACTCATACACAGTGGAAAGAATTTTCGCCAGAACGGAGCGTTTCGAAAGATCGTTCCTCTATCGAACTATAAAACATGGAACAACCTGCCCGCACACGTGTTTCCCTCATCTTACAATCCCAGGTTCTTCAAGAGGAGCGTGAAGGGGCACATCACAGGGCCGCCAACTTGAGGATCACTGTCAGAAGAGGCCCCTTATCGCCAGATGCACCACAGCTTTCCATCAGACTGGTGACGACGTCAATTTGGCGAGCTAAATAAAAAAAAGGTTAATTCTGTGTTCACTGTTGAATACTCCGTTGACATTGAGAACTTATTTTAGTTGAAAACTCATAAAAATAAATCTATTTCAGTTTCACGTCCACATCTGATGCCTATAGCGAGTGTGGCGTGTCTGCAGGTGACGGATACTCATCCATTTCCTGGACAGCATACATCTATTTGATTGGCGACACCAGTTTTAACCACTTCGGTACTCTTATATCGCATAAACATGTGATCTCCTGTCGCTGGGAGAGTCTCCTCAAGTATCATTCGGACAGGATTTTAGTGGGATTTGGAGTGGAATCCGTATTTGCTGACAGCAAACGACACGTGGTACGTATAACGGAGGCTGAGGAACATGAAGAATTTAATTATGTCAATGCGATATTGACATTGGATCGACGAGTAGAGTACAGTCCACAAATAAGACCGATTTGTCTTTGGGACGTTGACATTCCTCAAGAATCTATGATTCCCACAATGTTCACTGTTTTGTTTAATGTGATTAAAATGAATGCATTGGAACAACAAATAGTTGACTACGTAACGCAGCTTCACTTTTTTCACGCATTACGAACAATTATTAAGGTAAATAATTTTAAAGCTGTACAGCCAACCGGGGATTGGCAGCTTGCCAATAATTTCACGGTCCTCAACTTCTACTACGAAAATAAATGGAGGCTTTGTGGCATAGTTCATATGAATATCCAACATTCTGTTAACAATTCCCTCATTATGAGGTTCAAAAAATTTACACCTAATTTTTTGTCGCTGATAAAAAATGAATTAAAGTAATTGTAAACCCATAATTGTATAAAAAATTACTATAGATATGTATTAACATTACAGCCGTTATGTTTTTTGATATTTTTACATCCTCAGGGGACTATATTTAGCTTAACTCGATACCTTTACGAATTCACGAGGTTAAGGCTTTTGATAGACAGACTGTACATAAGTAGTTTAAACACAGTTGAAGCATATGGTTTTACTCAAAAAGCATATGCTTAAATTGAAAGGGGTAATTGTGAAGAAGAACGGGGGGAATTAACACTGCCACGCCCGCCGACGCCACAACCCGTCCTACACACTTCAGCCTCAATAAATGTTGTAATGAGTTTCTAAAATACTGGTCCCGTTTCACAACTCCAATGCATAACCGAAGTCCTGAAAGTTTATTTGCTGCGAAAAATTCCAGCTGCTGAGAAAAAAATTACTTCACAATTTTATGTCCCCGTCATAGATTTAGAATGTTTCGCTTCGTTCCTACAACGAATGACTTTCCTCAAGCTGGATACTATTCTGCCAAAAGATTTTGCACTGGGCTCCAGCTAAGTATGTGTCTTATACCTACATGCTGATGTTCTGACCACAGTTCTGAAGTTTGTTTCAAAGAAGCATTTCCCTCCTCAAGGTTTGATCTTCGGGTCACTGCTTGAAGCGTTTAATCCAATTACTAACGAAGTGTTCGTTTCAGCACATGCCCTGTTCTGTCCACGGCTTTAGCTGCATTGCTAGCTGTTAGCCATTCATTCACTCATTCCATGAAATCAAAGAGCAGTCCCAGAGCACGTGTCTATTATCATTGTTAGATGACACACTAAATAAAAAGGCGTTTCTGTGTTGAAAAGATTTCCCATGGCACCATGGTTTTATTTAGAGAATTGTGAGTCACTATCACAGTCATACTCTGTTTAAAAACCAAGAAAGAAGGTAAACGCGTGCGCAGGTTAAGTGGAGCAAACCGCAACACAATAGAAAACCGCATTGCAATCGGTTATGCGTTTACTGAGATTAGCATGCACAAATGTATAGACATACAAACAAGTACCCAGATAAAAATGTTAAAAATCATTGCCTTGGGTTCTATTGCGTTCATAAAACCCCCTAAGTATAACATTTTATCTTATATACTTATTTTCTTCTAACTACAAAGAGCGACCAACTAGGCTTTTAGTATAATGTATTGATATTTAAATAAATTTAATGTAATGGAATAAGAGTTTGTGTTTTATTGTAATCCTACACTATAAATTCTTCTAATTGTACGAGATCCCACTGCAGAATCAGTACATTCATCGAGTGTTTGCTAAAAACCAATTTTTACGCATATTTATGATTAGGAGAATATATATATAGTAGGTTGCCTACCAAAATGTGGCCCGTAATATTTTTAATAAATTATTGCAGATTGATTTTTCGGACAAAAAAATCATTCACTTGTTTTTTAATTAAAATATCGTCCACTTCACGGCAATATACATGAAGACTCTAAAAAATCACGGTTGCTTTTGCGCACTTGGCCTTACCTCTTCGCAGCCAGGCGTAAACAGGTATGGTTTTGATTTATTTATACGTTCATAACGTATATTTATTATTTATATATCAAATTAAAGCTGATTTTTTGCTGTTTATTATGATATACGGTTGCCTTATTAAATCTGGCCGTAAATAAGGGTTGCTGGCTGTTAAAGAGGGTAAATATTTAAGATAGAGTGAAAGAGAACTAGCGCGTCATATCACTAGTCAGACGAGGATAGCGATTGCCAGCTGTACGACGCTTTAAAGCCATTTCGCATGCGTCGAATGCTAGTGTTCTCAACCACTGCTGCACCGGTTCAAACAGTAGTAGGGAATACTGAATAAATACTCCAAAAGAAGTGTCTTTTCTTTCAAATGACAATTTTAAAAATTACAACAAAAAATTAGTATCGGTGAAAAATAAAACCAATGTTACTTATGTAAAAGAAATTTTATTGTATAAGTGCTGTTTGAAAAATATTATGTTTTGTTCAAGTATTCAATCTGTTACATAATATTAATTAAACATTTAGGCAAATTAAGAATTTAAAAAATGTATATTATATTTCCATGAATCTTATTTAAAACTAGCTGACCCCGAAACTTCATTTAGGTCACATAAGGTGTGTGAAAGGAGAGGTATTTCTTCATCAGACTCATCAAGCAGCGTGCGAAACTGCCCTGTTTGCTTAATCATAAAAGATCTTGGAAACGCACTTACCTCGTAGGTTAGACGCTGCTCCCAGCTTTGCGTTCAGGGTCTTGATTCACGACCGCGAAATATGCACACAGGAGTTATAGCCGTAACTCTCGAAACTGTGGCTGATGGTAAGCGATGCAGCGCGTTAAGATGGGTAATCACGGCGGCGATAGCGAGCGGAGCGTTGAGAGTTAATCGCGCGTAGCGTGCGTATATTCCAACAGCTATGGCGGAATGAGAGTAAGAAGCGGGGCGGGACAGTGTTGCCATATACAATACATAAAAGTAAAATGCGTTTAGTGCGTGAGTGTTGACATATATTAATTATAATAAATACCATTAAATACATAAACTAAAAAATATGTATGCGTCGGTACTGGCGCATCCAACTTCGGGGGGCTTAGAGGATTCTTCCTCTACATTGAGTAAACAAAATTTAAAAAAATTAAAAAGAATGAAAACTTATGAACTAAAAAATAATTCAAAAGCGTAGGAGTTATTGCGTGGGTAACGGGCAAAGCCGAGTTACTGGACGAATGTATTCACCAGAAGAAGTCTTAATTCTGACGACTCTAATTACACCATCCTTCCCGGGAAACACCTCTGAGACAACCGCGAGTGGCCACGATAAAGGATGCGTATTGTCATCCTTAACAACAACTACTGTTCCTATCGTCACAGGTTTGGACGGCATATTCCACTTATGTCTAAGTTGAAGGGAGGTAAGATATTCCTTGCTCCAGCGTGTCCAGTAACTTTGAACAATTCTATTTAATAATTGATAGCGGGTGAGTCCGTTATCTGGTAATAGGGGTTCAATGTGTTCAGCGGGTAAATATTTAGGTGGAGTAACATTAAGAAAATGATTAGGCGTTAGGGGGGTTGGATCCGATGGATCCGAAGAAAAAATGCAAATCGGACGGCTGCCTTCTACCGAATGTATCACGGCGAATGTTCTGAAGAGCTCTTCAATCTGATCCCACCATCTCCTTTCCGATCTCGAACAACGCGTGTCGGGCAGAGGTGCCACTTATACACAGTGGAAAGAATTTTCGCCAGAATGGAGCGTTTCGAAAGATCGTTCCTCTGTCGAACTATTAAACATGGAACAACCTGCCCGCACACGTGTTTCCCTCATCTTACAATCCCAGGTTCTTCAAGAGGAGCGTGAAGGGGCACATCACAGGGCCGCCAACTTGAGGATCACTGTCAGAAGTGGCCCCTTATCGCCAGATGCACCACAGCGTTCCATCAGACTGGTGACGACGTCAATTTGGCGAGCTAAATAAAAAAAAAGGTTAATTCTGTGTTCACTGTTGAATACTCCGTTGACATTGAGAACTTATTTTAGTTGAAAACTCATAAAAATAAATCTATTTCAGTTTCACGTCCACATCTGATGCCTATAGCGAGTGTGGCGTGTCTACAGGTGACGGATACGCATCCATTCCCTGGACAGCATACATCTATTTTTTTTATTTATTGGCGACACCAGTTTTAACCACTTCGGTACTCTTATATCGCATACACATGTGATCTCCTGTCGCTGGGAGAGTCTCCTCAAGTATCATTCGGACAGGATTTTAGTGGGATTTGGAGTGGAATCCGTATTTGCTGACAGCAAACGACACGTGGTACGTATAACGGAGGCTGAGGAACATGAAGAATTTAATTATGTCAATGCGATATTGACATTGGATCGACGAGTAGAGTACAGTCCACAAATAAGACCGATTTGTCTTTGGGACGTTGACATTCCTCAAGAATCTATCATTCCCACGATGTTTACTGTTTTGTTTAATGCGATTAAAATGAATGCATTGGAACGACCAGTAGCTAACTACGTACTGCCGCCTTACTTCTTTGACGCATTAAGAACAATTACTAAGATAGTTAATTTTAAACCTGTCCAGCCAACTGGGGATTGGCAGCTTGGCAATAATTTCACAAAAACACCAGGTGTCTACAAAGTAGATTGCAGCTGCGGTAGTTACTACATAGGCCAAACCAAGCGGACCATCGCGGAAAGGGTCAAAGAACATATTGCAGCTGTAAAAAATCGTCAGTTGAACAAATCGGCAATAGCAGAACACCTTGATTCGGGCATTAATCACTGGATCGAACTTCACCAACCGAAAGTCCTCTCCACTGATCGCCATTATTATCCACGTATGGTGCGTGAAGCCATTGAAATCAGAAAACACAAAAATTTCAATAGGGATGATGGATACAAGCTCTCCGGGATGTGGAATTCAGTGATTAATAAACTTGAACGTAAAACTGTGCCAATTAAAACTGACGTAGTGAGTGTAGTGTGTCGCCGGCCTTATCCTTCTTTGTAATAACAACGCGCAACGGAGGGTAGTTCGACAAGAAATAACTTCGTGGTTTTTGTCGATCCTCGCCTCAGTCCAACCGCGACCACGGGCGCTGCAACGTGCTCGAAACGTCGGTGAATGTAAGTAAATAGTATTTCGCGTGAAGTCCCGAATTCTATAAGTATGAGACAGACTGTACGTAAGTACTTTAAACACAGTTGAAGCATGTGGTTTAACACAAATAGCATATGCTTAAATTGAAAGGGGTAATTGTGAAGAAGAACAGTAGGAATTAACACTGCCACGCCCGCCGACGCCACAACCCGTCCTACACATTTCAGCCTCAATAAATATTATAATGAGTTACTAACATACTGGTCCCGTTTCACAACTCCAATGCATAACCGAAGTCCTGAAAGTCTATTTGCTGCGAAAAATTCCAGTTGCTGAGAAAAAAAATACTTCACAATTTTATGTCCCCGTCATAGATTTAGAATTTTTCGCTTCGTTCCTACAACGAATGACTTTCTCCAAGCTGGATTCTATTCTACTGAAACGATTTTGGACTGGGCTCCAGCTAAGGATGTGTCTTATACCTACATGCGGATGTTCTGACCACAGTTCTGAAGTTTGTTTCAAAAAAGCATTCCCCTCCTCAAGGTTTGATTTTCGGGTCACTGCTTGAAGCGTTTAGTCCAATTACTAACGAAGTGTTCGTTTCAGCACATGCCCTGTTCTGTCCACGGCTTTAGCTGCATTGCTAGCTGTTAGCCATTCATTCACTCATTCCATGCAATCAAAGAGCAGTCCCAGAGCACGTGTCTATTATCATTGTTAGATGACACACCATAAAAAGGCGTTTCTGTGGTGAAAAGATTTCCCATGGCACCATGGTTTTATTTAGAGAATTGTGAGTCACTATCACAGTCATACTCCGCTTAAAAACTAAGAGATAAGGTAAATGCGTGCGCTGATGTTAAGTGGAGCAAACCGCAACACAATAGAAAAACCGCTTTGCAATCGGTTATGCGTTTGCTGAGATTAGCATGCACAAATGTACAGACATACAAACAAGTAGATAAAAATGTTAAAAATCATTGCCTGGGTTCTATTGCGTCCATAAAACCCCGGTATAATATTTTATCTTATATACTTATTTACTTCTATGTACAAAGAGCGACCAGTTAGGCTTTTATTATAATGTATTGATATTTAAATAAATGTAATGGAATAAGAGTTTGTGTTTTATTGTAAACCTACACTATAAATTCTTCTAACATTCTAAACTAGATGATACCTCTGGCTTTGACTGCCTCGGTGGCGAGCATACTGATCGCTCTAAATGTAACAACCTGTAAATGCCTCTGCCTCAAAAATGGTAAAATAACGTTTTTTAAAATATTTGTGGATATTTTAACACAAAATTGTCTAGCCCAAATTGAGCTATAATAATTAAGCTTGTGCTATAGGATCTAGACGACTGATATCCATACTTATATATTTCTAAACCTATATAAATATATATAGAAAACACCCAAACTCCGACACAAACATTTGTGGATCACACAAATATTTGGACCGACCTAGGAATCGAACCAAGGACCTCGGCGCAGCAGGCAGTATCACTACCCGCTGCTCCCGAATGGCTTCCGAATGCAATCCTGGAACGTTAATCCAAAACGGGGGGTCTCGAACCGTTAGCGCAGCGAAAAACCATAGCGTCCTTGGCTGCCTTCTACCGAATGTATCACGGCGAATGTTCTGAAGAGCTCTTCAATCTGATCCCACCATCTCCTTTCCGATCTCGAACAACGCGTGCCGGGCAGAGGTGCCGCTGATACACAGTGGAAAGAATTTTCGCCAGAACGGAGCGTTTCAAAAGATCGTTCCTCAGTCGAACTATAAAAACTTGGAACGACCTGCCCGCACACGTGTTTCCCTCATCTTACAAACCCGGGTTCTTCAAAAGGAGCGTGAAGAGGCACATCACAGGGCCGCCAACTTGAAGACCACTATCAGAAGTGGCCCCCAATCGCTAGATGCACCACGGCTTTCCATCAGGCTGGTGGCGGCGGCAATTTGGCGAGCTAAATATATATAAAAAAAAACTCGTTTGTTCAAATAATCTGTCGACAGAATTATTTTTGGCAGACTTCTCCTTTCATAGAAAACACGGTTGCAGAAATCACTATTCGTAGAAAGCACGGTTCGCTGAAGTATTGGTTGATAGAATCATTATTGCACAGATGTCTTGGTTGTTCGAAAGCACTGCAGGCAGAAACTCCTGTACATAGACAGCACGGTTTGCCGAATTAATTCATAGAAGCCTTGGTTTTTAGAAAGTACGGTTGGCAGAAACCTTTGTTCATAGACAAAATTCCGAAAGCTTTTTTGATAGAAACCACTTTTTCCAGATAGGACATCGGGTCGGTCGGTCTTCTTCTTTGGAAGAAGACGTCTGCCAAAAATGATCATGTCAACAGATTATTCGAAACGAAAACAGTTTCAGATTAACGATCCAGGCTCATGCGCCGAGACCAAGGCAGAGATATTTGACAGTGTACAAAAAGTTTAAAAACTAGTTTTGTAGACTCGATCTTGAGGTAAATAAACATCAATTTAGTTGGTGATACCAAATTGTGAATTGTTTTTCACCTTTATTTATACTATTGGATAATGGCATTTGGTGGAACTTGCTACATCGATGCCTCCAAGGAACACTCCTCTAACTTCAAATTCATAGGTTTACACGAGAAGCATGTGAACGAAAAAACTCGATAAAATCTTTATTAATGCAGATAATATATTCATGATTTTTTGTATGTTACTAGCTGATTTACTCTTGCTTCAAACCCCATTTATAGTATATTGTAAATCCTTTTAATTTTAAAGTTAGCCCCGATAAAATCTTTATTAATGCAGATATATTCATGATTTTTTGTATGTTACTAGCTGATTTACTCTTGCTTCAAACCCCATTTATAGTATATTGTAAATCCTTTTAATTTTAAAGTTAGCCCCAGTTAGCGGATTGTAACAGAAAAAAATCTAGTTCAAGATTAGGATACATTCCACTAACTCATAGTTGGAGGAATATATGAGGGAATATTAGATAATACAGAATAATAAATAAAATCCTTGAAAGAATAAAATACACATATTAGTTACGTCTAAAATCGAATTTGTAACTTATTTACAGTTTTTTAACCAATATTTTCTGCCAATAAAACCAATTTATATCAATTTATGTTAGTTGGAGTTTTGTAGTTCGGATAACAAGAAAATGTTACGCCGTGTAACAAACTGCTAATAATCATATAGTGGATTGTAACTCATAAAGTGCACGGACTTAACGTTTTGTATTAGTAGATAACAACGAAAACCTTAGAATTTTACATAATACTTTTTATTTTTATTTTATAGATGTATGTAAATAAATGGAAACAAAGTTTACTGTAAACATATTTATTTATTTTAATTATTAAAAATTTCTTAATAACATACAGTACGTACGAATAAAATAATTATTTTTAACTTAAAAACTTCTAGAAATTAATATTCTTACATAGTAAATCACAGTATATCATCGCTTTGGAGGTGAAGAGAGTCAAGCCACATTTACCAATTTTCGAGATAACGAGCATTTAAGTGTCGAGATTGAACTAAAATAATAATTAGTCTACAACTTCCAAACCGTAAGTAAGATTTTAACAAGAGTGGCATTACATTAGGTAAACATGGTCCTTGTTTTTTAGACATAATAATACCTTTTGTTAGCAGACAGTTTTTCGGTTAATTGCAAATTTGCACTTGTCTCTTTTCACTATTGAAATCTTTTGAACATTCCTAATTAATAAACATGGTGGTGAAAAGATATAAGTGTCATAGACCTATTTAGAATTTTCAAATTTAGAATCAATGCTTGCAATTTGTATCAGTTAGGACCTCATTTACATAAAACTAAAATTATCTTCATTAATAACTAGGCACAAAGTAATAATAAAAGATATAGATATTTGTTAAAAATCTTTACTAATAATAGGCCTTCATCAACATCCTCACTTAAAGCATTAAGGTTTATATAAAATCATGACAAGAGGTAGGAATTGTAACTTTCTCACAAAAGTCCTGGGTGCGATAGGGCCCCACCAGCATCCCCGGGGTCTAAGCCAGCCTCACCTACCGGTGGTGCACCTGCCAATTAACGGACGGGGTCATGGTGTAGAGAAGGAAAACTCGCAAGAAACCCTTTACCAAACCCTGGCAACGTTCAAAGGAGCCAATCTGCGCCTGGACGAGCGGCTCATGGAACTCGAGGTAGAACTAGGTCGCATAAACTGGCACATACTGGGTTTGTGCGAGGACCTGTTTTACTTTCAAGAAAGTGACGGAAGCTTTAATGCCATAGTGGGAGTACTAAACGCGGCAAAATGAAAATCAGCCTCTTTGCAGTGGGGCGTAGGAATGACCGTGGGCTTGTCAACTTTCTTGAGTCTCAAAAGCTTTTCTTGATGAACTCATTCTTTAAAAAGAAGCCCCATAAAAAGTTGATATTATAGTCAGGACGCTGCAGCAATAGTCCCGAATGTTTTTGTCCGGAAAAAGCAATAACAGGTGCTCTAAGCTCTCGCCCGAGACTCTCGAACTTATGAGGATAAGATGAGACATGTGATCTTTGCACACGTCTTCGTCAGACCAGTGGGATTTGAACCTAAGGATCCACTAGCTGATACGACGTGACCTCAGACGACATAGCACCAGCGTCGTCGAGGCTGCGATCGAGCAAAACAGGGGTTCCAAGGTCTTAGTCCAACAGCTTGGAAGACCCCGTCTGGTGAAATTAAAGACAGCGGGTGGCCATACCGTGACCTCAATTTTCGAGATTCTCAAGCTATTTTGGCAGTTAGCTGTATTCTCCACCATAAAAACAACATTTTTCTATGCATGTGGCATATTTAGTTCATTTTGAGTAAAATTGTGGCTTGACTCTCTCCACCACCAAAGCGACGATGAACAAACGAGCGCGCGCGTATGTCCCACCAACCGTAGTTGGTGGAATATACCTCGCGGGCAGTCGCGGGCCGCCGCCCGTGCGCTCAGCATACGCTCCGCTATATTGAGGTAGTGGCATGTCTACCCCATGATTGCTGGAAGTACATATACTTAGAGTTTTGTAAATCTTAAAACTATTTTGTTTCTCATGATATTTTTATAAAAATTGGGGGGCTTAATCCTTAGATATTATTAAAGCAAATTAGGTAAAAAACGAAAATTTCAAAATTTTGAGTTAGAGGAGTGTTCCTTGGAGGCATCGACATTATTCCACAACATTCATTTTACTTTTTTAGTTTTGAGAATGCGAGAGGCGAAACCGGTCTGGTGGAAAGTAAATACACTTCACTACATTAATCTATTTTACTTACTCACCTAATAATGTATACTAATATTATAAAGAGGAAAGATTTGTTTAGTTGTTTGTTTGTTTGTAACGAATAGGCTCCAGAACTACTAGACCGATTTGAAAAATTCTTTCACTGTTGGGAAGCTTCACTTTTTGCGGTGAACATAGGCTATATTTTATTCCCGTATTCCCACGGGAACGGGAACTACGCGGTTGAAACCGCGTGTCGTCCGCTAGTATAGTTATAAATGCAAAAGTTCGCGAATGAATTTATGTGTGTTACTCTTTCATGCTCTAGCGGCTAAACGGATCTAGCTAAAACTGGGTACAGGGATGATACATACATACATATGGTCACGCCTTTCTCCCCGAAGGGATAGGCAGAGGCATATTTTGTGCCCACATTTCACCTTTTTTATAATTATGTCCCACGTAATAGGTGGTGAGCCGTATTGCCGTGTTTAAATGGACAGGCGCAGGTTGTGACTGCCTGCTGTTGAAATAAAGCCTTCAACTTGGCCCAACGACTGCTATTTACTGGCAACCGTGACCAACGGCTTAACGTGCCTTCCAAAGCACGGAAACGTTCAAATAAATGTCACAAAGTGATCACATGGATGGTCACCCATCCGTGGACCGGCCATAGTGAAAGTTGCTTACGGCAGTGATTGTTTACAGAACACTGAGTCCGCGAGGCCACGTGCGCTTCAGTTCACGCTTCACGAGCGATTTACTTGTTACAGGGATGATAAATAGAGTAAATAATAAATAAATAAATATTGTTGGACATTCTTGGGTCAGGTTGTCTTAAATAACACACAAGCTACTATTATTAAAAGAATAAGTCCTGCCTGATGGGCTTCGGTACAGCAACATATTTTTTTCGGACCCGCAAGTGTTTTGAGATACTTACCAGTTGAGAGCGCTGAAGATGGACATTCCTCGGCCGCAGTAAATATCTTTTTATAGACCTACAATATTATACTGGTTGAATTTATAGTCGATTTGGAACGGAAAGGTTTAGGCACAGTTTCGATAACAGAACCGATCGGCACTGTCAATTTGAAAATCAAGAAAACAGAATTACGAAAATTTGACCTTCGTCGAATACTGTTCTCACCTTTGGGATGACCCTGCGAGGTATTTACTAGACGCTCTTGACGCTATGCAAAGACGTCTCTGCATAGCGTTAAGCGCGTCTATTTATATATATTAAATAAATATAAATATATATATATACGTATTAGAGATGCGCCGAATGTTCGGCCGAATATTCGAATTCGGTACATTCGGCAAGTTTTCAATAGTTCGTATTCGGCCGAATATTCGGTTTATTTGCCGAATAGTTACCGAATGTTTAAATTATTATTAACAAAATTAATCATTATTGAACAGGTAGGAATTTTCCCATAATTACAGATATCTCTGGTGACGCACAGTAACATGGTCATTTAGATGAAAAAGCTCGGAGTTCTCAACGTTGCTTACCTAAAGAATGCCCGGTTTTCGGGATCCTGCCGTTTGGCAAAATATGTTCCTTCAAATTTCACTTCCCAATAAACTTATCGCATACTTTCATTTCCGAAAAAAATCTTAGCAAATTTATATTTCGCATTTTAATCACTTCGTCAAATATTCATTTGGCAATTTTTTAATTGCTCAATTTTTATTAAGTCAATTTGCAACCGTGAAGAAAGTTTACAGTCGACATGTCTTTTGTCTAAAGATTGAGAGATAGACAGCACTCCCTTATGTGGCCGCACCCGCCAATAGAGTAATTGGTGGGAGATGGTGATAAAGCTAATGTATTATTTTGTAAAAAAAATGTATTCCAAAGTACGTTCGTTCAAAATTTTATTTTAATATGGGGGAAAAATTGCAAAAACATGAAAAGTCTGATGTAAGAGTGGGTTATGTTAAGCTAAGCACCGGATCTTTTTTTTATAATAGCAATTAGCCATATTTTAATGCAATGAATTTAGACTCTTGAGTTAATCATATGGATATGTAATATTCTGGGAAAAGTATGTTATGAACTTGAACTTGAACTACCTTATACTTGGTAAAATAAAACTTTGCCATGTAATTATTTGTTAAACAATAAATTGCCGAAAATAGTATTGCTAACTGTAAAATTGCGAAAAGTTGTTTTGCCAAATGAGAATTTGGGATACATAATTTGGCATGTGGCACTTTGGGGAATGTTTTTGTCAAACATTAGTAAACCCCGGTTTAAAATATAGCTTTTTTAATTTAGCTTGATCTCTGTGACAGTTGTACAAACGTAGACAAGAATAGAATTTATGTCAACGGTATGATATCTTTTGTCACTGTATACTGTAGTTTGACTCGGCCGGATTTTAGAAATAAATGCCTACAGCCGCGCGGTACGTAAGCATGCGATAGGGCTGCCCACCTACAGCATTTTAATAATATGTGCCTACTTTAACTTTCTATTTAGTATTGCGATTGTAAATATGTACATACATACATTCATATAGTCACGCCTTTATCCCTGAAGGTGTAGGCAGAGGCATAGTATACGCCCACATTTTACCTTATAATTTTACGTACGCGTGATAGATCTAGTGAGCCTTGCAGTTGAATTTTTTCAATCCGCCCACAAGGCGTTCAATTTGTATTAAGGAGAGTCGTTTTACTGACAACCGGCTTTCATTTCGAGTAAATATGTACGTTTTTTATTTAAACAAAAAAATACTTTGTAAGTAATAATATAATACGGCGGCGCGGGGCAGCGGCGTGGCGGCTCAGCGCCCGTTATCTACTAACGATTGAGGGAGACGGGTATAGAAATTTGAAAACGAGAAAGCGGCGTAGACAATAATAATCGGCACATCACATGTTTCGTCAGTGATAGAATCACGGAATTCTAGTCTTTATAATCATTGCGTTAAATTTTTGATTTACAAAATGAAAACTATTTTTCGATTTAAAAGTACTAGTCAGTCTCTAGTACTTTTCGAACATTGTCAAGTTGTGTTAAATTTTGGAAGTTCATACATATTTGTCTCTATGCGTGTAATAAAAATCAAAGGTAACAAAAATGCTGTCAATCAAAGTCATACGGTGCTAAGTGTACTGTAACATCGGTCATCCACAAAGAAATGAATACTCTTGAAACATACCTAAATCATTGCTCTCAATTAAATAACTACGAACTGACAACGGAACTAAATGTACTACCTACACGTAGGTACTAGAGTTCTGAACTAGTATTTTTTTTTGGATATTGTACTATATTGGATCGCACCGTTCACTGACTGAGCAAGCACAAGTCTAGTTTTAAACACAAACATACCTACTTCATGTAACTACCTAGTTCACTCGTGTCAATCACTTTGTTTAACGTTAGTCAACTAGTAGTATAGTACCAATTAGTACTTAAGTAAAATCAATTTATAGTCTTACCTTTCGGAGTTACCAGGTAATCTAAAAAACGTTATCTCTGGGTGCGCTATTGATGAATTCATGCAACCAAAACAAGCACAATAGACTCTAGTTGTCATATTAAATATTTTTCGTAAATAAAACACGCGCGGTTACTATCTAAAAAACGACACACCGTCCATTCGTCTACTCGGCACAATCGCCTGCTTGCGAGCTGAAAGGCCTGCCGAAAACGAGACTCGTAGGTATAGGTTGCGCTTCGTCCGTTTGTAGGGAGCTACAATACTGGTTACATATATATATACTGTGCTTTTGTGGTTGACATGCATAGACATAGAGTGAGAGCACAGAAGTGCAAACTGTAAATAACAACTTTATGCTTTTGGAATAAAAGTAAATTTTGGTAACGTTAATGTAACTAGAAATTTTAATGTGAAAAAATTTAGGCCTCGAGCAGGATTCGAACCTGCGTCTTCTGGTTTGCCGGACCAGACGCCCTAACCATTGGACCACCGAGACACTGCTCTCGATCGTCAATTCTTTCACCTTATTACGTCTTGGGGCGACTTAATGTAACTGTCACAGAGGTCAAGCTTTAGTTTACAGAGTACAATGAACCCGTTTAACTCGCAAAGTAGGCACTAATTTTCCCACCAATAAATTGTCGCAATGAAGGGACTGAGTGGTTAAGTTACAATATGCAAGAACTTTGTCTTCACACGACAATATAACTAATTCGCTACAAAACACGGCCGTACACAACCAGTCCAAAACTCCAACTGAACTTAGTCTATGTGAGAATGCACTTCTCATTTTCAATTTAATTTCTCTCATTTTACCTTACTCATCTTAATCTTAATCTTTATTTCTAATCTATCTCTCTTTCTCTTCGTTGGTGGCAAAAAAAACTAATTTCTTTAAAAAAGGAGCCCGTTCAGCTCACCATCTCCCACCAATTACTCTATTGGCGGGTGCGGCCACATAAGGGAGTGCTGTCTATCTCTCAATCTTTAGACAAAAGACATGTCGACTGTAAACTTTCTTCACGGTTGCAAGTTGTTCGATTGAGAATTCGCGCCCTAGGGTTGAGGGCTGCGCGCCCAGCGCTGAAAGAATGTCCCCAGCCTCGTCGACTAACCTGCAGTAACCTGTTTACCGCGTTAATTTGAACCGAATAGTTCGGCCGAATATTCGGTTCGGTACATTTTTTACCGAATATTCGGCCGAATGTTCGAATTCGGTTCAACCCACATTCGGCGCATCTCTAATACGTATATTTCTAAATACATACATATTATATAGGTACATAGAAAACACCCAAACTCCGAAACAAACATTTGTGGATCACATAAATATTTGGACCGACCCGGAGATCAAACCCCTGACCTCCAGCGGCGCAGGCGGTATCACTACCGACTACGCTACTGAGGCAGTCCTCATATTTATTTACTTGTTACTGGGAAAATATGCTACGCTGGCAACATTGATGACATACAGCTGTCAATGAATCGTATAATTAATTATCTCCGAGTATTACCTGTTTTACCGAGATGGTCGTACACACACGAACTTAATATTTATTTTAGTAACAATTTAAGCGTTTTAGAAAGAAATGGTGTTAAGTGATGTAGGTACAAATGTACAAAACTAGTCATTCTAAATGGTATTTAGTTGATTAAAGTGTTATTTTTGTTATCTATTTTAATAAAATTACTGTTTACAAAATGTGGTTGTTTATTATATTAATCGGAACCGCTTTTGGTGAGTTTTCCTGTTATCATATTTTTGTATGATAAAAAAATCTTTATAGAGAACGACTACATACGTCACGAATAGAACATGATTATATACATACATACATAGATAAAGTCACGCCTTTTCTACGAAGGGGTAGGCAGAGGCATAGTATACGCCCACATTACACCTTATAATTTTATGTCCCACGTAATAGGTGGTGAGACTATTGCCGCGTTGAAATGGACAGGCGCAGGTCGCCGCGACCCGCAGTTAAAATTTTTCAAGCCGCCCATAAGGCCTTCAACTTGGCTTAACGATGGTCATTTTACTGACAACCAGGTCTCATTTCGAGATTTCCTTCTCTATGCAATGGATTGTTTAATGAAAGTGTTACACACATAATTATGTATCTATACTTCTATATCTATACTTATATTATAAAGAGGAAAGATTTGTTTTTTTGTTCCTTTGTTTGTAACGATTTGAAAAATTCTTTCACTGTTGGAAAGCTACACTCTTTGCGGTGAACATAAAGTATATTTTATTTCCGTATTCCCACGAGAACGGGAACTACGTGGGTGAAACCGCGTGACGTCCGCTAGTTTCTTATAAATGTGTTTGTGTAAACGCACTCCTTTTGTGGTACACTTTGACAGAGGGGAATGTCTCAGCATGGCACCTCCCCAGCCGATAATAGTCACAGATCGTGTTGATCTATGTGTAGGCCATATTGGGAATGTAAGTATTTTTTATTTATTTATACATTTTGTGAACATAGTTTGGAAAAAGTGTTTACATTTCAGAGATAGGACTCCATGGTTTGTCAGTGTATGACGTATAAACTTAAGTCAATTAAATAAAAAACAATAACAAAAATACATAGTACCAAGCTAAAAGCACGCAGTCTTCAGTTCCACAAATAGACAATAATTAAATTTAAACGATGTTATTGTCCAAGAGATATCCCTGCAATGTGTAGTACCTATGCTTTTGAGCCAAGCAACTACATCAGTTTTTTTTTTAAATAAATGATGTCATTAGTTTGTAGTAGCAATTTAGGTAATTTGTTGTACAATTTTGGAGCAATACCTAAAAAGCTTTACTTGAAAATAGCCTTTTTATGAGCTGTGCAACAAATTTTATTTTTATCACGAGCACTACTCAAGGTTTTAAACAAATGACCGTTAACTTTCACAAATACAGCCACCTCAAATATAATATAGGCACGGCAACGTCAGTATATGGAGATCAGAAAAATAAGGCTTAGGTTTGTAAGCCGGTTGTTATCGGTACTTTGTAAGCCGCACACTGTCCTACAACATCTTTTTTTTGCGCTCTAAAGACCATGTCTGTGGGTCATTATCAGGCGGCTCATTATTTGGTTGACTTCGGTGTACAATTTTTTTTTTTCAACTAAGGTTTTACTTACATGAAATATCAAATCTAGTGTTAATTTAAAACATTTCAGTAGTTGAGGGAACTGTATAGACTGAATGGTTATGAAGGGATTTCACTTTTTAATAATGGTGTCCACCGAAATCAAAATGGATCGAAATCATTATGGATCACACAGATATTTGACTCTGGTGGGAATCGAACCCAAGACCTCGTTATTCGCAGTCGTACATTTCACAGACACACCTCCAGACCAACGAGGCAGTTGAAAAATGCAAATAAATAAATTATTGATTGATTTCGGTGCTTTTAAATATTGATCTCCGTGCAAGTATTTCCACTAAAAAATACCGGAATCAATGGCACTGAAATAAAAATATTTAGCAAAATCATATATATTTTTAAAAGTAATCTGTGTTATGTATACTTATGTTTTTTACTGAAATCTTATACATAAAAGACACAGTTTTAATATAGCTTTACATCATTTGTTCAAATAATTGAGGATAAAATGGATGCACCGAAATCAATTTTAGGTATATACCAAGCCACCGAAAATGATTACGAACCTTAACAAAACAGTGGGGCGATGACACACCGACGTCTAGTCCTTACCACCGGTGCGGTGTAACTGACAGTTTGTATTACTCGAACTACTATTCTTGCAGTCGCTAGAGATACAGAGTAATGAACGAATCGGTGCGCGCCACTGAAGTCAATTCTGAACGTCGGACGTAAAGACAACCAGTTGTAACTTGTCTAATAATGCCGATAATGGCTTAGTAATGTTATAAATAGAGTAAATAGTTATCAAGTTATTTGTGAATATATGCACATTATAACACCTATATTGGAGAAATAAAGATAAAAAATAATTTTCGCTGCAATACGGGACCGGACGCGACACCGAGGTCAATATTTTCGTAGTTTTAATTTTTTTAAACTAATTTTTACGTAATTAATCTAAAAAAAACCACAGGCCCCCCTATTTTTGACCGTACAATTTGTACAAAAAAAAATCATATTGATAAGTAATCTACAGGTATGGGTTTTCGACGCGGACTCGCCTATTTGAGCCGGCTGAGAATGACCGCTGTTTTTGTGTAGATGCCTCAAAATATGATGCCGTATCGTAATGTGGAAGTGACGTAGGCATGATACGTAGTGAGAACTGTTCTTTGATCAGTAACTATAGTCAAATTACGCAATGCGCATGAATATTGATTCAAGCGTTTACAGATGTAGTCATTATGCGACTTCCATGGCATGTCTTTATCTTATTCAAGTCCTAAAAATTCTACTACTGTGGTTTCCAAGATGTCTCATCACATGACCATCAAAATTTACCTTGGGTGCTATGTAATTTGTTCTTTGTGCAAAAGTCATAAATTTAGTTTTGTTGAGGTTGATCTATATATATTATTTGAGATTAACCAGTCAATTATTTGTTTGAGATAATCATGAACAGACCAGAACATCTGTTCGAAAAGGATATAAATGATTATCTCAAACAAATAATTGACTGGAATGGAATCGAAGAAAATCTTTGCAGACGATAACACAGTTGTTTTCCAAGCTAAAACAACTGTGTTATCGTCTGCAAAGAGTACCATTGGATGTTTGGTAACTTTTGTCAAATCGTTAATATAAACAAGGAAAAACAAAGGCCCTAAAATACTGCCCTGAGGAACACCATAATGATTAAACTTATAGCAGGAGTTGTAAGTTACTTCAGATTTAGAGGCAGTGCATAATTTTTAAGTCAATGTCAGTTGCTTTCTATTTCTTAAATATGATTTAATTAAATTTAGCGAGTTACCCCTCACACCATACCTTTCCAGTTTTTTCAATAGTATAATATCTATCCACGTTATCAAAGGCTTTGCTCATGTCCTTAAAGATCGCTGCTACAGGACGTCTTTTATCTATATTTTTCATTACTCTTTAAAACTGATAAATAGCCATGTTAATATTTTTCTTCTTCCTAAACCTGTTCTGTCAGGATATTATTGCGTTCAAGGTATGAGTATTATAAAAAAACCCTTTGTATATTTTTTTGAAAAAAAAAAAAAACAGACAGGTGAGCAACTAAACAGGCCTATAATTAGAAATGATATGTTTGGGCCCTCTTTTATTTATTAATTTTAATTTAATAATTTATTTCTGAAAAAACTTTTGTAGGCACATAGTTACAAAATATAAACATTACATTTACAAAACCCCCTCGACCAAATATATCATTGGTAGATCGCACATCTTTCATTACCATACAGTTGATCTCGGGTCTAATGAAGTTGGCTACCCCTGTATTTTTATTCCCGTATTCCCATGGGACGGGAGCTACGCGAACGTCCACTAGTATCTATTAATATGTTTGTATTTAGTATGTCTATCAGTCGTCTACGGGTTTCACTAAGTGACCTGCTCTTTTAATTATTTTCAGTTCCATCATGGTGTTTGGAAACAGAAGATACAACGTAAGTAGCCCATCACTTTGATGTCTGCCGAGTCCTTTTTTTTCGTGAACGCGTGAAGGTGTCGAGTTGAAATGAACACGATAATAATTATATTTATGGTCTAAGATCCCTTGAAGCTGTAAAAAAATTAAACTTCTGAATTAACGCAGTAAAAAGTTACAGCCGTTCATGTCGTTAAAAACGTGTATTTCGACACTCGCAAATAAATCAAAATTAATATATGCTACTTCCTGTTGTTCTAGAACTATGCCTCTTAAAGTACAAATACAGAAACAGTCTAAAAGTTTTTAATTTCAATTCGATACCTTCCGTTTCACGAGTTATAGGATCTTATTAGACAGACTGACGTACAGATCGCTCGGTGGGCGATTTCGACTCGCACTTGACCCAGCTTCTTATATTTAGGTCGCTAAATGATTCCGTCCACCTGATAGATACCACTAAGGTAGCGGACAAGCATACGGCCCACCAGAAGGACTGGTGTTCAGCGCAGCCTATGACGTTTGCAACACAAGAGGCGCCACACTCGCGCTGCTGACCCTATAAGAACATTATAAGCCCCCTTTTGAAGAACCCCATACTGTAGGCGTTTGGGAAAACCAAGGCAGGGAGATCATACCACAACCTAAGCGTGCGCGGAAGAAAACCTCTATCGGATCTAACTGTTCTGGAACGCTCCGGACGCAGAGTGTGAGGTTGAAGGTTGAACTCTCTGTCTGAGGCGGTGCGGTGGGATCTAGCGATTGGGGGTCATTCTGACAGCCCAGACTGCTGACAGTGGGTTTCAAGTGGGAGGTCCTGGAATCTATCTCTTCCAGCTCGGCTTGAAGAACCCGGGATTGTAACAGAAGAGAAACACGTGCGCGGGCAAAATGTTCCAAGTTTAGGTTAGGTTCGTCAGAGCAACGCATTTCTCACTGTGGAGTAGCTGTTTCGAATCGCTCAGTTCTGGCGAAGATTCTTCCCATGGTGTAAAATCGGGACCTTTGGGGTTGAGTGGGTGCGACCGGTCAACGGGCGATACTTTGGGTTGTAAACCTTCGACTAAGTAATGGTAGATATAGATGGACCCACGTTATACCTTACGAACTCAAAAAGTGAGACTAGTTCAGACTCAAAGAAGACACGACATGCACAATATACATTCTTTTTTCGAATTTAGGGTAGTGTTTTAACACTTGGGGAACGTAAAATCTTACCATGCCACACTTGTTTTACCTTTGGAACAATAACACCGACTACGACCGAGTGAGCGCATGCGCTTGCTTTAAGATCTTTAAAACTAATGCATGGATATACCATCTAAACTATTACTTGCTCGAAGCTGAAAACTCATAAATATGGGTGCGGCAGTACTGCTATAAGCTGAGAAGAATAGGTTCAGCTGGTACTTGATGATACCTGTGTGCTGCTAGCTTAAGCGAATGGGTGCCGTCGAACTTGAGGCCGGGCCTACAGGCTCACTTTCGTAAAGGCATTACATCACAATTTACGCGCGTACGAACACTCAGTCCGTAAATAATTTTTAGGGTTCCGCCAAAGATAATATAATAGTATTACATACAGATTGGCAACTCCCTACCGCGCCACAGCTGTCAGTAGAGTTGACGTACGTGTTGGCGAGACATTCGCTTCGAATTATTGGTCACACGCAAATATTCAAGCTGGAGTTTCCGCCCTGTGATTCCACACCAAAATGATAAAATCGGGATCCAGTCACGAAGATACCGCTGTCCGTCTTTACTGAAGAAGATGATGTGTATAGAAGAAATAGAATAAAATAAATGTACAAGGGTGACTCCCTTGAGCTGGCTAGGGTCGGGTCAGCGGGATGTGTCGTGTGGTGTTCCACAGGGATCGTTGTCATGGGACCCAACCGGGTTCATGTGGTCATCAGGGAATCCAACGCTCCCTACAGGAGACTGTACCTGGGGATCGTGCGAAGTATGACCCTATACGGGGTCCCCGTTTAGGCGGAGAACCTGACGGCCAGCAATGTAGATAGAATTATTAGAATTAGAATAGACAAGAGCTAAGCCCACAGAGTACGATGGCCGTCAGGGTGATAAGGGGATACCGCACGATCTCAGATGAGGCGGCATGTCTCCTAGCCGGGACCCCTCCATGGGACCTGGAAGCGAGAGCCCTTGCGTCACTGTCACTCGAGAAATCGAGGCCCAGCGGTCTTTGCTCCACCAGACAACCGTGGAGACATGGAAGGTGCGACTTGAGCAACCAAAGGGGGCATTCGCCACAATCGCAGCCGTCAGAACGGTCATTGACGAGTGGTTGGAGAGGAGTGGCGGTGCTCTCTCTTACCGGTTGTCACAGATACTAACTGGGCATGGTAGCTTCAGTAGGTATCTGTGGCGAAGAAACCGGGAAACCACGGCCGAGAGTCAGCACTGCGAGGACCGCAGCGATGACACAGCACTCCATACGCTGGTGGAGTGCACGGCGTGGGCGCAACGGCGCCAGGTCCTCGTGGTGGGATCTGGAGTCTGGACGTGGATACTCTCTCGCTCGAGACCATGGTATGAGCCATGATCTCAAGTGGGACTGCGCTGCCTCTTTCTGCGAGCAGGTCATGCTCGTGAAAGATGTGGCGCCGACGGGGCGGGAACGGGAGAGAACTCTCCCGCCCGAGTATCTGCAGTCGGCGGCTTGGGCGCCGACGCAGTGTCTTCGCCGAAGACTATCGGCTTCCATGACCGGAGGCCTGAGAACTGTGAGAGCGCTGCTCACCGTCCTTACAGAAGCAGGCCCATGACGGCAGCGTAATTACCAAGAAACTTCGGTATGACACACCACGGCTTGTCATGGGCGGGATCGACATTGGCATATCCGATGAAATTAAATTGTTAGGTCTAATCATCGACAGGAAACTAACCTTCAATGCGCACGTCAAAAGCATTTGTAACAAAGTCACCAACCTGTACAAACAATTAACTAGGGCGGCTAAAACAAGCTGGGGACTACAGCCGGAGATCATATACACCATATACACAGCGACCATAGAACCAATAGTGTTGTACGCAGCCAGCGATATTAGAAAATGTTTTCTAGCAGACAAATTGGTTAATTTGTTCTAGTTAAGGGCACACGTGGGGATGGAGGGAAATGAGAGGGCGGACCAACTGGCAAAAGAGGCAGCCTTGCGGTCGAGGCGGGCACCGGATTACGACCTGTGTCCGAATGGATACGCTTGGCGAGTGGGGCCGGCGGTACGAGTCCGGTGACACCGCCTCCATCACAAGGCTCTTCTTCCCGAGCGCGGTGGATGCGTACAGCACTATTAGGAAGTTCACACCCAACAAATTCACCACGCAGGTCTTGACAGGGCACGGTGGGTTTTCCGAGTACTTGAATCGCTTCAAGTGCAAGGACGACCCATTGTGCGGATGTGATCCCCAGGTAGAGGAGACCATCCCTCACCTGTTGGTAGAGTGCCCGATCTTCTCAAGGCAAAGGTATAATGTAGAGCAGGCCATAGATTGTTCTATAACAGAACAAAATCTTAAGGCTATAATGAAGAGCACACATAGAGTAAAGTTTTTGAACTATTGTACAAAAATCTGTAAAGCAATTAATTTAAGAAACAAAGCAGATTAAGTGTAACTACAATAACATAATTATGTAATTATGTTAACTGTATTGTAACAAAGGTAAAAAATAAACAGGCAAAGTATAAATAAGGAAATTGTAAAACAGGAGAAAATGAATATAATCTATATCTTCTATACTTATAATAAAACTGCTGAGGGTCGAGAGTCTGTACATGGAAGATATTTTAAAAAATTTAATTGTAGGGTATTCTATAATCGATACTGAAGCCGAAAATGAAATCAATAAATTTCATGTCTGTCTGTCTGTCTGTCTGTCTATCTGTCTGTCTGTCTGTATCCCGAATAAGTATCACGCCGAAACTACTGAATCGATTTGAATGAAACTTGGTACAATTTTATTTGAGCTTATAGTGCGAGGAAGGTTCTAGGATCCTTTTGATCCCTATATTTGGCGCGGTTCCTTTGGGAGAGGGTATTAAAGACAAAACGGTTTTTTAATTGCACCTCTATACGCAAGGTTCGATTCCAAAAAAACTTTTAGTGTTATAAAGGGAATGCTTTAAGAATTTTTTCACACAAGTTTTAAAGTTGAGGTATTTGTAGTTCAGGAATAAGAGACATCTCAAATTTCGCAAAACCTATAATTCAAGGATTCCTTTGTATGTGAGGGTAAATCCAAACTGGCGTGTTGGCTTAGTCATTAAAGAGCTTAATAATATTAAGGCTATCTATACTTATAATAAAACTGTTGAGGGTCGAGAGTCTGTACATGGAAGATATTTTGAAAATTTTAATTGGAGGGCGTTCTCTAATCGATACTGAAGCCGAAAATGTAATTTAAACTTTTCATGTCTGTCTGTCTGTCTGTCTGTCTGTCTGTATCCCGAATAAGTATCACGCCGAAACTACTGAACCGATTTAAATGATACTTGGTACACTTGAAGCTTATAGTCCGAAGAAGGTTCTAGGATACTTTTGATCCCAAAGTTTGCGCGGTTCCTGCGGGAGAGGAAATGAAAGATAAAATGGTTTTTCAGTTGTAATTTCTCAACGCGTGATGCGATTCTAAAATTTTTTCAGTGTTATAAAGGGAGTACTTTAAGGATTGTTTCGCACAAGTTTCAATGTTGAGGGTTTTGTAGTTCAGGAATTAAAGGCATCTCAACTTTCGCAAAACCTAGAATTCAAGGGTTTCTTTGAATGTAAGGTTCATCCTAAACTGGCGTGTTTGCTTAGTCATAAAAAAGCTTAAAGATTAAGGGTATTGTAAAATAATTTTGAGAATTGTTTTAGAATTGACTGAATCCTTAAGCTCTTTTCTGATGAAGCAAACAGGGCAGTTTCTCACGCTCCTAGGAGTTTGATGAAGAAATACCTCCATTTCATAGACCTTATGTGTCGTTAACGAAGTTGCGAGGGTCAGATAGTATTACTATAAAACTAAAACTGGTTTCGTAAACTCCATCTTGAGATAAATAAACATCGTTTTTGTTGGTGATACCGACTTGTAAATTAAATTTGACTGCATCTATTTTACTAATAATATAGGTATAAATGCAAAATCTCGTTATGTTTTTATTGTGAGAAAAATCCTACAAGGATGCTATGCCGGACTACTTTCGGCTAAAAACCACCCGGTAAGCCCTCGGAAGGATGGCTTCAGGATTCCCTTCAGACTTTGACTACCACCCCGGTTTCATCTGTTACTCTTTTACGTTCTAACTGCTGTAGAGCATGCAAGAAAAAATTTCAAGGTTTTTTTTATATTTGACTCGCCAAAGTGGCGTCGCCACCGACTGATGGAAAGCCGTGGTGCATCTAGCGATTGGGGGCCACTTCTGACAGTGGTCCTCAAGTTGGCGGCCCTGTGGTGTCCCTCTTCACGCTCCCCTTGAAGAACCCGGGATTGTAAGATGAGGGACACACGTGTGTGGGCAGGTCGTTTCAAGTTTTTATAGTTCGACAGACGAACGATCTCTTGAAGCGCTCAGTTCTGGCGAAGATTCTCTACACTGTGTATGAGTGGCATCTCTGCCTGGCACGCGTTGTTCGGGATCGGGAAGGAGATGGTGGGATCAGGTTGAAGAGCTCCTTAGAACATTCGCCGTGATACATTCGGTAGAAGGCAGCCAAGGACGCTATGGTTCGAGAGCTCATGTCACCTCAGGAAAACCAATTATTCGGAGAGCACGTCTCTGCATAGCGTCAAGCGCGTCTAGTAAGTACCTCGCGGGGTCATCCCAAAGGTGTGAACAGTATTCGACGCAGGGACGAATCTGCGTCTTGTACAGTAAACATCTCTGATGTGGCGTTTTCATTTAAGAGCTTTTCATTTAGCGCCAAAAGTCTGCCATTTTGATTTTCTAGAAATTTTAATATGCCTGTCAATCACACAATCACGGCGAATCAAATGACACCTCGCATGTCAAAATCCGTCAAGCCATTCGGGCTGTAGGGCGTGACAAAGAAATGGGCATACATACATACATACATATACACATACATACATAGCCTCGAAAAACATTACCCTCCTTTCTTGGTCAGTTCAGGTAAATACTATCCTACACTCTTCCTGGGTGACATCTATAAATTCTATACTAATATTATAAAGAGGAAAGATTTGATTGTTTGTTTGCATCGAATAGGCTCCGGAACTACTGGACCGATTTGAAAAATTCATTCTCTGTTGAGAAGTTACATTTTTTGCGGGGAACATAGGCTATATATTATTTCCGTATTCCCACGGGAACGGGAGCTACGCGGGTAAAACCACGTGACGTCCGCTAGTCTGTTATAAATGGTCAGACAATATTTATTAATTTACATATCTATTACTGGGAAAATATGGTACGCTGGCAACGTTGATGACATACAGCTGTCAATGAATCGTTGTATAATTATCTCCGGGTATTACCTGTTTTACGGAGATGACCGTACACACACGAACATGTTTCGTGACAATTTAGTACCAATTTAAGTGTTAGAAAGAAATGGTGTTGAGTGTTATACAAATGTACAAAAATCTATTTTAACTAAAATTGTTATTTACAAAATGTGGTTTTATATCATACTAATCGGAACCGGTTTTGGTGAGTTTTCCTGTTATTAACTGCCGAGTTTCGAACGCCAAATTGCCTTGTCTAGAGGTTTTTTTTTGTGGTGTTACTTTACTACTAGTTGATGCCCACAGCTTCGCCCGCGTAATTTTTTTTTCTCGTTTAAGCTTCCCGTGGGAACTTATTCCCAGAATAAAAGTAGCCTATATGTTATTCCAGATTATAATCTATCCCTGTTCCAAGTTTCAGCCAGATCCGTTCAGCCGTTAGAGCGTGAAAGAGTAACAAACATACACACTCACAAACTCTCGCCTTTATAATATTAGTAAGATATAAAAACCATTTGAAAACGATCTACTAATCGATACAGAAGCCGAAAATATTTTTTTTTCTGTCTGTCTGTATCCCGGATAAGTATCGCGCTGAAACTATCGAGTCGATTTGAATGATACTTAGCACAATCTGAGCTTATGATTTGAGAAAGGTTCAAGAATACTTTTGATCCCGATATTTTGCGCAGTTCTTTTGCGAGAGAGGATGGAAGACAAAATGGTTTATCAAATATATTATATTTTAGTGTCAGAAAGGATTTTAAAGATTGTGCCATACAAGTTTATGATAAAATATTTTGTAGTTCAGAAATTAGAGATATCTCAACTTTCTCTAAACCGCGAGTTCAAGAATTTCTATGAATAGGATCATGCTGGCGTGTTAGACTAATCATAAAAAGCTTAATGATTAAGGGTATTGTAAAATAATTCAGCCAGGGGCTGAATTGTTTTAGAATAGACTTAAGCTTTAAGCCTGTACCTATAAGATTAAGCAAACACGACAATTTCACACGCTCCTATGAACCTGATGAATAAAAACCATAAGGGATACATATTTACCACGTTTTGATCACTTATTAGAACAGTCTCAAGATTGGGGAATTTTAATTTTCAAATTAAAAAGAATGCACTTGTTATTATTTTCAGTGCCATCATGGTGTTTGGGAACGAAAGATACAAAGTAAGTAGCACTGCAGGATTTCGTACCTCAAAATAAAAGTGAAAGCCTTATTATGGTGGCTTTGTTATCCATCCGTCCGTTGGTCAAGACCCTGTACCTCGTGAACACGTAAGGCCGAAAACTGGACGTCAGCGGGCAGCGGAGCGACGGCGGCGGCGACAGCGGGGCGGGCATGGCGGATCTTGACCGAACAGATCGTGTCGCGGTGACAAAGTGTTGGGTTTGGCGGCAACCCGGCAACCACATCTTTCGGAACGGAATGCTTTTGTTTCGTTTGATTTGTTATGGGCAAAAAAAGATTATTCATCCTCACAATAAACAAAGAAAATAAAAAGGCGATTTCTGTACTAATATTATAAAGAGGAAAGATTTGATTGTTTGTTTCTTTGACATCGAATAGGCCTCGAAACTAGGTACTGAGCCGAATTTTAATTTTTTCACTGTTGTGATGCTACACTATCCCAATATTCCCAATTACCTATCGACTTGTGATTATGTAAGTACTTTTTAGGGTTCCGTACCCAAAGGGTAAAAACTGGACCCTATTCATGAGACTTCGCCGTCCAAATGTTTGTATGTTCGTCACGAGACTGTATATAGAGTGGGGCTGCCATACAACAAACTTGATTTTTTATGTTTTTTTGCTACGGAACCCTCAGTGCGCGAGTTCAACTCGCACTTGTGCGATGTTTGTGTTGTCTTGAGCCAGCCCCGGATCTAGGGGGGGGCAAGCCGGGGCCCGTGCCCCGGGCGGCAAAATCAGGGGGCGGCAAATCAGAGGGCGACAAATTCAAACTTTGCAGACAAATGCACAAATCATCAGTACCTTGACGATACTTAGATTACCTACCTAATAATAAACACTCCAAGACTCCAACATTCAACTCTCTTTTCACAAGAAATAATTATGCTCGAATTATATCAGAAATTAACTATACATATATCCCAGATGCTTCAAAGGAAGCAAACATTCCCATGCATGCATCACTTCTTTACAAACTTGCAGCATATTGTGGAGGCGGCCGACGCAGGGGCGGCGGCGACCACAGTAATTCACATTTAAATTTTTGACAATTTGTTGTGTTGTGCTTAATATAATATATCTCTTGTTGCACCGTAAGTCAACGGATAGCATTATAATATCAATTCACTAAATATTATAAGTAAATTCAATTGTGCCGCTGGATGGCTAGTTTCCTGCACGGGTGACGTATATCTAATTAGTCCTCTGTGCTGGTCAGGTTCCCTGCTTTCTGTAGTTTAATTCAAGAGTACCACAGGGATCTGTGTAGTCCAACACTATTTCTTCAGAATATTATCCCTTGGTTGCACTGGTTGTTATGCAGACGACAGTACTCTACAGGAAAGTTAATCTGGCCGGCCAATGTAGGGGTGGCCCGACCTGGAGGAAAAGAGGCGGCAGCTCGTAGCGTATCTCAACCGGGTCTGAACGCATTTAGGTACCAATGGGATTTCCAAATCTGGTAGATTTAAATGCCAGGAAATAAAGAAGTGTGCATTTACAGCTGCAAGCTCTCCTTTCCGTCCTCTACCCTCTCTTCATAATGCGATAATACTGATGAAAGGCTATCTAGACATCCTCTGACAGCCGCATTTCCCAATTTAATTTAGAAAACCCTATAGAGTAAAATGTAAGGAAACACAGGAATGTGCTTATACAGCTGAAAGATCCCTTTTTCTTCAGAAGAAGAGGAGCAACGGCAACCTCTTCCACCGGTTGTCGCAGATCATTACTGGGCACGGGAGCTCCTGTGTGACTAATATACCGGGAAACCACAGCTGAGTGACAGCACTGCGAGGATCGCAGTCAGGACGCAGCGGTGCATACAGTGGAGGAGTGCACAGCGTGAGCGTAACAGCGCCAGGTCCTATTAGCAGGTCTGGTCGTGGACATTCTCTCGCTGGAGATCATGGCGGCCATGATCCAGTTGGAGAACCTAAGTGGGATGTCGCCTCGACTTTCTGCGGACAGTTCATGCTCGTGAGTGGCGTGGCGTGGAGTATCGGGAAAGAAGCGGGAAACTGGAGATAACTGCGGCGCCCCCGCTGCAGAATTGTCTTCGCCCAAGACCCAAGACTCTTGGTCTCCATGACCGGGGGCATGCTCACCTTTTTAACAGAAGCAGAAGACAGTGTGACGTGAACGTTTCACGCACACCACACGTCCTAAAAAGCGGAACAACACCTGAACAGCCCCCAAATATGCAGAGGACCCAAACCCTTAGGTAAGGTCGCAATGGTAACCAAAGTCTGTTAGGAATCCTGGGACATCTTTACGAAGGCTTTCTCGGGGCTCCGGACCGTAGGCAGTGGTAAGATTTGTGTGCTTTCAGTCGGTAAGAGTTCAGCATAGCATCCATGACGGATTTCCATAAGTACCTATATAAAAATCCCTCAAAAAAGGTGTCTAGGTACTGTACAAGACGCAGATTTGTACCTTCGCTAAAACTACTCTCAATTTTGAATTAAGGAACCTAAAAAAATGGGGGGGGGGGATTAATGGGGGCGGAATTTTCACATTTTGCCCCGCCTAAAAAAATCTCTAGATCCGGGGCTGTCTTGAGCTGATGTCTACCTACTAAGCACTCACTAATAATTTTATTCAACAATTGACCGTGACCAATGATGACATTTGCGATCTTTCAAAAATACACCAATTAATTCCTCTGATAACATGATGCAACAAAAAAACATAGAGAAACGGTAATACGTCAGCTCAATCGCAGCGATATCGCATGACTGGCGCTCCCCGCTCGTGCCCGGGCCCGCCCCGCCGGCCGTCGCCCCGCTGACATCGAGTTCACTTCTATGGCACTCCATACGTTACATCGCCCTGCTCTCGCCCCGCTGTCGCCGCCGCCCCGCCCTGCGCTGAGATGCAGTCTTAGGCCTAAAGGTATCGAGTTGAAAGTAACAAGATATTTTATTTATTTATTTATGAAATTAAGCGCTCGTGGCCCCGCGGACTCAGTGTTCTGTAAAACGAGCACTGAAGTAAGCAACTTTCCTGGCTACCACGTTTACTACCGTCGCGTCGCGTCGCTCATACTTCAAAATTTATTAAAAGGGGTTTGTAAGTGAACCTTAAAAGATAGGCATACGAGTATGCTGTCGAGGACATTTTTTTATAACTTTTGAAGGGGAACATTATTGTAATAAGTACACAACAAGTAAGCAAACCTTAAAAGATTGACATAATGCTGTCGCGGACATTTTTTTTAACTTTTTAAGAGAAGCAATATTGTAATGCTCAATTTTTACGTAGCTTTAACCATTTACACAATGGGGATATCATTCTATGTCGGGCATCAGTCGCGCGGCTGATGCCCAAAATCAGGGGACCCAACGCTCCCTACAGGAGACTACCTGGAGATCGTGCGAAGTATGGCCCTATACGGGGTCCCCGTTTGTGCGGAAACCCTGACGGCCAGCAATGTAGCTAGATTGCTAGGCCCACAGAGAGCGATGGCCCTCAGGGTGATAAGGGGATACCGCACGATCTCAGGTGAGGCGACATGTCTCCTAGCCGGGACCTGGAAGCGAGAGCCCTTGCGTCACTTTGTTTTTTTATTTATACTAACCGGGCACGGTAGCTTCGGTAGGTATCTGTGGCGAAGACACCGGGAAACCACGGCCGAAAGTCAGCACTGCGAGGACACAGCGCAAAATACGCTGATGGAGTGCACGGCGGGGGCGCAACAGCGCCAGGTCCTCGTGGTGGGTCTGAAAGTGGACACTCTCTCGCTTGAGATCATGGTACGAGGCATGATCTCCAGCGGGAGTAAGTGGGACTGCGCCGCCTTTTTTCTGCGAGGAGGTCATGCTCGTGAAAGAAGCTACGGTTCGGGGCGGGAACGGGAGAGAACTCTTCCACAGTTCAGTTCCGCAGTCGGCGGCTTGGGTGCCGCCGACGTGTCTTCGCTGAAAGCTATCGGCCTCCAGGACCGGAGGCCTGAGGACGGTGAGAGTGCTGCTCACCGTCCTTACAGAAGAAGGCCCATGACGGCAGCGTGACGTGAGAAATTCACGCATGCCCCCCCTTAGAAGCGGGAACACACCCGAAACCCCCAAAGACGCGGGATATCACCCGAAACACCCCCTAGGCGAGGCAGCAGTGGTGGCCGTGGGTCTGTTGGGAGTCCTGGGAGATCCTTCCGAGGGGTTATTCGGGGCTCCCAACCATAGACTGCTGGGCGTTACGTGAGGTTTTTTAGTCGGTAGGAGCCCCGCATAGCATCCGTGATGGATTTTCCCTCACATTAAAAAACAAAAAAAAAGGGTGACCCTTACAACAATCGAGATTTTTGCCGCTTTTGGTACGGAACTCTTAGTGTGAATTTGACTTGCACTTGGTCAATTTTTAATATAAAGGTACTTTGATAATCTATATATTTAAAAACAAGAACTGACTGACTGACGATCAACGCAGAGCCTAAACCGCTGGGTCTAAAAGCATGAAATTTTGCACAAATGCTCCTTATGTGACGTAGGCAAGCAATAAGAAGGGATTTTTGAAAATTCTACTCCTAAGGGGGTAAACAAGGTTTGCAAAGTTTGTATGGGACTACGTGATTCCTTGGTCCGATCTTCTTCAAATTGGGCATAAAACATCTTTAACAGAATTGGTGGGAAAAGTGTATTTTATTTTATTGAAATTTATCATTAAACATATTTTAAATGGGTTAGAAAAAAAAATTGAGGGCATTTGCCTCATAGTTCATATTAATACTCCGTAGTCGGTACTTTTTAATAATTATTTTTTTGACACATTGTCATATTTGACAGCTCAATTCAATTTAAAAAAGATGGTCGCAATTTTTGATAAATGTCAAAAAAATCTAATAATAATTTTATTAAAACTGCATATTTTATTGAATTTTGCCCTTAAATATGCGGAATTGCCTTCATATTTTGTATATCAAAAATACATTACATATACTACGATTCATCCGAATAATACAGAGTATTTATTACTATATTCGCTTAGGTACTTTCTAATTATATACACTTACTAGCGGTACCCTGCCACGCTTCGCTGTGACTTTTTTATGGTGGTTTTATGTACCTATGAGAAATGAGTAACAAACTAAATGATAGGTACATTTAAAAAAAAATGTGTGCGTGTACTATTGTACACACGTAAGAAGTGAAACTTCTTCATGACCTTATTTTTCGAAAGAAATATCATGAAATATACATAGGAGTTAGTAGTAGTCCAAAAGTTCAAAAGTTCAAAAGTCCAAAGTCAAAAAGTCAAAAAGTCCAAAAGTCCAATAGTCCAATAGTCCAATAGTCCAATAGTCCAAGAGTCCAAAAGTCCAAACTCCAAAACTCCAAAACTCCAAAGTTCCAAAAGTCCAAAAGTCCAAAATTCCAAAGTCCAAAACTCCAAAACTCCAAAACTCCAAAACTCTGAAACTCCGAAACTCCGAAACTCCGAAACTCCAAAACTCCAAAACTCCAAAACTCTGAAACTCCGAAACTCCGAAACTCCGAAACTCCAAAACTACAAAACTACAAAACTCCAAAACTCCAAAACTCCAAAACTCCAAAACTCCAAACTCCAAAACTCCAAAACTCCAAAACTCCAAAACTCCAAAACTCCAAAACTCCAAAACTCCAAAACTCCAAAACTCCAAAACTCCAAAACTCCAAAACTCCAAAACTCCAAAACTCCAAAACTCCAAAACTCCAAAACTCCAAAACTCCAAAACTCCAAAACTCCAAAACTCCAAAACTCCAAAACTCCAAAACTCCAAAACTCCAAAACTCCAAAACTCCAAAACTCCAAAACTCCAAAACTCCAAAACTCCAAAACTCCAAAACTCCAAAACTCCAAAACTCCAAAACTCCAAAACTCCAAAACTCCAAAACTCCAAAACTCCAAAACTCCAAAACTCCAAAACTCCAAAACTCCAAAACTCCAAAACTCCAAAATGTCAAACGCCCAAAACTCGAAAAGTCCAAAAGTACAAAAGTCCAAAAGTCCAAAAGTCCAATAGTCCAATAGTCCAAAACTCCAAAAGTCCAAAGTCCAAAGTCCAAAACTCCATAACTCCAAAACTCCAAAACTCCAAAACTCCAAAACTCCAAAACTCCAAAACTCTAAAACTCTAAAACTCTAAAACTCTAAAACTCTAAAACTCTAAAACTCTAAAACTCTAAAACTCCAAAACTCCAAAACTCCATCTCCAAAAGTCCAAAATGTCAAACGCCCAAAACTCGAAAAGTCCAACAGTACAAAAGTCCAAAAGTCCAAAAGTCCAATAGTCCAAAAGTCCAAAAGTCCAAAGTCCAAAACTCCATAACTCCATAACTCCATAACTCCAAAACTCCAAAATTCCAAAAGTCTAAAGTCCAAAACTCCAAAATTCCGAATGTCCAAAAAGTTCAAAAATAACATGCAAAACATATCTGATCTCTTTATTAGGTATAGGTAAGTACTCTCTTTTATTATTATGAATGCAAGGAGGCCGCAATCAAAATTCTCTTAAAAAACATCAATCTGGCAGGTACCTTCTAAATAGGTTGTTTATAATATTTTGTTCTGAAGCTGGCAGAATATAATTTAAAAAAAAAACGACCAACGCCATCTATTGGTAAAATCACTTTTTAAAGCTATTTTATTCTTATTGCTGTTATGATAAAAGTGTATAAAGTAGCCTAAAACCATCTCTGAATCTTTTTGTATATCGTGTCCAATTTTGAGCTCAATCGATTCAGTAAATTTTGAGTTTTTAATAGATACACAAACGCACACAACATTTTTTTATATATAGATACAGCGATAATACAAACGATCAGAGGCGTTTTAGGTGAACATTTAGCAGATAAAATCTACAGTAAATGCCTGGTCACAAAAGGAAAAATTGTATTTAGTATGGGTTGCCTCAGCCTCAAAAGTCTGAAGACCTACACAATCCAGAAATACGAGAAAGAAAGAAGTTAAGATATCAATTCCTTAGCAAAAGTAGACAATGCTCTCTAAACCAATTAACAAAGACATTAGGTAGGTATCAATTTTTACAAAAATATAGATTTACTTCGCTCAAAGTAAATACGTATTTTGATTTATTTAGTCAGAATTATAACTACTATATGTACATACAAAAATAGTACTGTATAGTGCCACGGCCGGGCACGGGCGGGTAGCGGGCTGGCCACATCTGCAGAAGACTACAGACGACGGTAGATGGAACAATATTTCCCTAGCACTGCCACTAGAGTCACGGGACAGTAATAAATCCCGTAACCCTACTGAAAGTGCTCAGAGTACCTACTTTTACCTTGACACTACTCTTTGCCAGTAGTAGTAGTAGTCTAAATAAATGGTTTGAAAAACCCTAGAAAAATAGGAGTATTCCCGTTCGTCCCCTTGACTCCGTCCCCCCGAGGGGGACGAACGGGAATTCACAAAAAAATATATAATCAGTTCCCGATCGTCCCCCTCCTAATTCAAGAGGGGACGAATGGGAATATGTTTTTCGATTAAGTGCCATTCGTCCCCCTTTCGTCCCCCTCGACCAAAATCAAATGAAAAAAAAACAAATGAAGATCGACAAAACAAATGACCTTCGGATAAACAAATGATGATCGAAAAAACAAGTGACGATCGAATAAACAAATGACGATCGAAAAAACAAATGAAGATCTATAAAACAAATGATCGGATAAACAAATGATGATCGAAAAAACAAATGAAGATCTGTAAAACAAATGACGATCAGATAAACAAATGACGATCGAAAAAACAAATTAAGATCTATAAAACAAATGACGATCGTCATAACAAATGACGATCGAAAAAACATGCAGATCAGTGAAACAAAAGACTAAAAGCAAGTTGATAAGGTCAAAAGTTACTTGCAGCTATATTTTGTAATCTAATCTATGATCATGAATATGTAAAAAATAAACAAATATTATGCATGTCCATAAGGTAAAGAATTGCTTGTACCTATTTTTTTAATGTTTATGTCATCTAGAATACAAAAAGGGTCCAAGCAAATTTCGACCTAAAGAGCATGCATAATATCTATTTATCTTTTAATTATATTCGTGATCAGTGATGTCCATAAACGCCTTAAAGCACATTTTTAGATAAATGTCATTAAGGTCGAGCTTGCACCTATTTTTTTGAATGGCTCTCGCATCTAGATCCGTGGCGGCCGTACCTTAAATGCGCTCGTGCGGTGAACCACCAGCTTTATTTATTTATTTATTTATTATATACTTTATTGTACACCAAGAACATAATATACAAAATGAGTGAAAATATGTTACAAATAAAGTATTACAATGGGCGGCCTTATTGCTCAAAGCAATTTCTACCAGGCAACCTTTGGATGGAAAAACATGTTATTATGAATGATTCGTAGTTGTTGGCGTTTAAATTTTAATACAAAAGTAGAATTTGCCCTACCATATAAATAAAATATGGAATCATAAACATATACTAATAAATATATACATACCAAATATACATACAAAATATACATATAAACCTATACATACATAAATAAAGTTGCAAAGGAGTGGTTTAAATTCATGTTAAATAAAAGTTTTTTACCATATGTTTAAACTTATTCAAAGTCTCAGCCCGCCTGATCTCCACAGGTAATTTTCGGGTCGGCGAGATGTGTCGTGCGGTGTTCCACAGGGATCGGTTTTAGGGCCGCTCCTGTGGAACATCGGTTACGACTGGGTGCTGCGTGGTCCGTTGCTCAGAGGGATCGGCGTAACGTGTTACGCCGACGACACCCTCGTTACGGCGCGGGGAGCAACGCACCGTGCCGCAGCACTTAAGGCCACGGAAGGGGTTGCTCAGGTCGTGGGTCGGATTCGGCGGCTGGGTCTCGAGGTCGCCCTTCACAAATCCGAGGCTCTGTGCTTCCACGGACCTCGGATGGGGCCACCTGCGGGATCCAGCCTACAGGTAGGGGGCGTCAGCATCGGCATCGAGCCCTCGATGAAGTATCTGGGGCTCGTACTCGATGGCCGGTGGAACTTCGGACATCACTTCCGAAGTTTGGTCCCAAAACTGAGGGGAGCATCGGCCGCACTCGCGCGGCTGATGCCCAACATTAGAGGACCCAACGCTCCCTACAGGAGACTGTACCTGGGGATCGTGCGAAGCATGGCCTTGTACGGGGCTCCCGTATGGGCGGAGACCCTGACGGCCAGCAATGAGGCTAGACTGCTGAGCCCGCAGAGAGTGATGGCCGTCAGGGTGATAAGAGGATACCGCACGATCTCCGGTGAGGCGGCATGTCTCCTAGCCGGGACCCCTCCATGGGACCTGGAAGCGAGAGCCCTTGCGTCACTGTTCAGATGGCGCAAGGAGGCGCTGGAGCGGGGCCAAAGGCCTGCGTCTCGAGAAATCGAGGCCCAGCGGACCCTGCTCCACCAGGAAACCCTGGAGACATGGAAGATGCGACTTGAGCAACCAAAGGGGGGATTCGCCACAATCGCGGCCGTCAGACCGGTCATGGACGAGTGGCTGGAGAGAAGACACGGTGCTCTCTCCTACCGGTTGACACAGATGCTTGCCGGGCACGGTAGCTTCGGTAGGTATCTGTGGCGAAAACACCGGGAAACCACGGCCGAATGTCAGCACTGCGAGGACCGCGGCGATGACACGGCGCTCCACACGCTGGTGGAGTGCACGGCGTGGGCACAACAGCGACAGGTCCTCGTAGTGGGTCTGGGCGTGGACACTCTCTCGCTTGAGGCCATGGTGCGAGCCATGCTCTCCAGCGGGAGTAAGTGGGACTGCGCCGCCTCTTTCTGCGAGCAGGTCATGCTCGCGAAGGAGGCGGCGGGCCGGGTGCGGGAGAGAACTCTCCCACCCGAGTTCCGCAGTCGGCGCCCTGGGCGCCGCCGACGTGTCTTCGCCGAGGACTATCGGCTTCCATGACCGGGGGTCTGAGGGCGGTGAGAGGGCCGCTCACCGTCCTTACAGAAGCAGGCCCATGACGGCAGCGTGACGTGACGCACGCCCCCCCCCCCCCCTTAGAAGCGGGGTCACACCCGAAACCCCCCATAGACGCGGGATTGCACCCGAACCATCCCCTGGGCGAGGCCGAGGGAGTCACGGGACATCCTTCCTGAGGGCTTACCCGGGGCTCGCAACCATAGGCTGTTAGGCGTGGCGTGAGGTTTTTTAGTCGGTAAGAGTCCGGCATAACATCCTATGAGGATTTTCCCGCACGTTAAACAAAAAAAAAAAAAAAAGACGCTCTACAGCCTGAACGGCTTGACGGATTTTGAAATACAAGGTGTCATTTGATTTGTAGTGATTGTGTGAGTTACACCAGGTATAATAAAATTCCTAAAAATCAAAATGGCGGATTTTGGCGTTATACGTTTGACTGCGATGGACGCAGAAACTACTGAACCGATTTTGATGCGGTATTATTTGTTTATAAGACCTTGGTCAGACTTCAAATCTTACATTTATTTGATTGCAATCGGTTGAGTAGCACCGGAAATATGACCAAAAATATAATAATTAAGTTTACTTCCGTATTTAGTAGACAAGCATAAAAGATCTAAGCCAATTTATTTGGAATATGTAGGCCAATAGATAAAAAGTTATATTTATGTCAGAGTGGCTTTGCTACAGATATCAGAAAAGACATTTTTCTGGTTTCTGTGGGCTCCGCAATCATAACACCTGTATTAAGGAGTTTCTTGAATCTCTTAACGAAGCTGATAAATTTTAATGTCTTTTTTGCATCATTTTGTAGGCGTTACGTAGGGTAACTACTAACGATCTCCGTTCTATCCTACTGGAATTCAAGAAGTTACGAAGAGTTTAATTTTGCTCCTCAGTCTTCGAATTAGGTTAACTTACAGTTCCAATAACCATTGTAATGAAAATCCAATTTGTGAAAACTAATCCAATATGTGCCAAAATAATACAACGAGAATACACGCGACAGAAAACCACGCGATAGGAATAGAAGCGAGGGGGAACCTTTATATTTCTCTCTCTCTCTCTTACGCAAACGAAGTTGCGCGGGTCAGCTAGCTAGGTATAATATCATCGATGTGAAACAAATTCTATTTCAGAGTCACAACCTCGTCTCAGTGTGTGCTGCCCCCGTACCCAGATAATGGGATATACGAAGTTCTAAACGTGCCCGATGCCCGACCCGGGCAGAGTTTCTCCAGTGCGGTACTGACGGTGAAGTGTCGCCGAGGGTACGGGATAATGAACCAACTTGATACTACTCAACAAATATACTGCATCGACGGGACTTGGTACCCGTCCACGAACTCGGTAAAATGCGTACGTGAGTACCTATTCTCATTTGTTTTTATATCTACACTATATTCAAGCCTTGGCCACGCATGCGTGGTATTTGGCTAAAGTACAACCGATTTTCAAGAAAGGGTATCAATTGGATCCTGCCGACTATCGCCCCATAGCAGTCACCTCAATTGTTCAGATCGCAAAATATTGGAGCTTTTTATCAACAAACAGCTCGAAGATCACTCGCTACTCAATAATCGGCAAAATGGCTTGAATCCAAAACAATCTCATGGTGACCTTCTAACGTATGTAATGCATGTTTGGGCTATTAGCCCGGACATCACCTTCGATATTGTGTGGCTGACTCTATTGCGCGAGAGATGCCGTGGTAAGGAGGGCTTCTAAGTCCTGCGGTGTTGCTATTCTTGCAGTTGGCACCAACAGAGATGACCGTGCTGTCGCCGCATGCGTCGCCTCGTTTGTTGGCGAGGCAATGCAAAGGAGCAGGAACAAGTGTAGATGCTTCCGGCTATTCTCTGCCGTGCAGTTTGGAGGCGGCGTTGTGACAAAAGATATTTAAATTATGACAGTAATAAATATCACAAATCTATTGCAAAATATTTCATGAGCTGCATGTGCCAGTTATAGCTGTGCTTTTCGCTGTAAAAAAAAATTAAGGCCGTTGTCAACTAAATATACACTTAATTTGTTTCCAGGATTTTGCAAACTAGATCCTCATCCCAGCGTCATATACAAATGCAAGTATCCCGGCCAGGGTGTCCAAGAGTGCAAGAGCTACGTCCCCCCGGGAACATTGGTGGACCCCGTCTGCAACAGTCCCATATATTACTCCACCGATGTCTTGCTGCGGATGAGATGCTTCTCTGGATATTGGAATAACATCGCTCGGTGCAAAGCAGGTGCTGTATTCGTATTCTACTCTAAAATAGTAATAATTAATTATTGTGCGACTTTCTCTTACATATCGTCATCTAGCCCAAACTAAACTTTAAGCTTGTGATAATGGGATAACAGATAAAAAAACATAAAATATTAATAATGTACGAATCAAATAAGAAAGTGTGACGCACGCAATGTTTAATACAGGGTGGAATTTTTCAACGGGAAGCGTGAATAGTAACAAAACTCCTAGCGGATGGAGCCGCAAGCGCCATTTAGGATTGAGATTAATAATATTTTAAATAAATAACTACTAGGAACAAAACCTTATAAGTGTGATGTATGTTAGTTGATTTTGGTCATTTTTCTTAACCCATTTTTAACTTTGACAGTAAAAATTACTATTTTCTTTTTATGGGAAATCCTTTTTTGATACCATTTTAAAAGCAGTAAGTATTACATAAGCATATTTTATAAGTTTGGGCCGCAACACTGTAGTACAAGTTTTTTATATAAAAAAACTGCACAATTTTAGTGATACCTTAAAATTTAAGAAAAAAATTTTTCAATAAAAAATAAAACCGGCTTCAAACAAATCCTGAAAAATTAAATTTACTTAGCACAAAGTTATATGTATTTTGATTTTATCAGATTTTATTTAATATCATATTGAAGTCGGCGCCAAGTAAACCCATAGTTTTATATAGGTATTATTCATGGCACCAACTTCAATATTATATTCAATTAAATCTGATAAATCAAAAAACATATTAATTTGTGCTAAGTAAATTTAATTTTTCAGGATTTGTTTGAAGTCGGTATTACTTTTTATTGAAAAAATTTTTTTTCATTATTTTAAGTGACTGGTGAACCGAAAAATATATCTATCTAAGTATCTAGGACATTTTGCGTCTAGGACATTTCGCGTTCGTAAAATAAGTCATTATGCGTCGAGGGGGAAAGTTCTCATCAATACAAATCAATCAAGCCCAAACACAAGGTAGCTGCTGTAAATCGTTAAGGAATTCCCTCGACTGCCTTTCGGTTCTATCATCAGATCGACTCCAGACATTCATTAAATTGTAGTACATTAAAGCACTGAATTAAAAGCTGTCCCTACATTTTTCGGTGGTTGCTCTCGATTTCTCCTGGATCCCATAATATTTTTTTTTTTTGTAGTCACTAAATCTTTATTGAAATTCAATATACATTGGTACATCTTTCTTAAAAAATATGTTTCTTAGCAAATATGACACTGATCTTCACACTAGGATACCCTGTGTCGTGAAGACTAGTCTCTTTCGCGTGACACTCATGAAGTTAACTGGCCTAATTACTAGATATTACATTTACATTTATCTACACATTATTTTAACCTTCGGTCCGTCGCGTGGGGTCTTTGAAAGCCCGAACATTACAAAAATGCAAAATTTTCTTATTTAAATCCATTGTAGCAGTGCAGTCGTTTATGTACCCTCCTAAGTTAGATTGTAGTTGGCGCGGACAGTGGCTAACTTCAATTTGCTCGTTAGCGCCGTGTGATACGGACCTGTGTAACGTTGTGGAACAACGGGTGCAATTAGGGGTTCAACATTAGGGGTTTTAAAATGAAAACGTAGATTAATAAATGAAAGCGCCATCTACCGAGTTATTGTCGCAACGGCGGAAGCCTCATTCGTATTTAAAAAGCGGTCTTGACGTTTAGTAGTTTCGAGTGGTGCCGCTAGAGGCGCTGTACAAAAATATAAAAACAACCGCGCGCAAATTTCAAAGCCCCATTACTCAAATAATCCAAATATAAGACACTGTGCGTAGGTGCATCAGAGTATAATTTCAAAGTGAAAAAATATTATAGGGAGCCAAGTACTCCCAAAGTGATCAGCGATTTAGCTGCGAGCGTCAATAACCCCATCATTGGGTGAGTCAAATTAATTATAATGAATCTAGATTTTTAAAACAGTGAAAATTAACGGCTGTTGGTCAACCCTGTTATGGGAGGGTAGATTACAGGGGTGTGAAAAAAAGGTCTCTGTAAACTTAGTATATAACCAAACATTGTAAGGCAGCCGACTCCTGACAGGTTTAACAGGGACCGGCTGTCTTAGCAATGGGCGGGAAAAAGGGTTCCAGCTAACCCGTCATCTGGAACATTCCAGGGTCCACCCTGCGGGTTCCAAGCAGGAACGTCCACCCTACGGGTTGTCAACGTCCACCCTGCGGGTTCCAAGCAGGAACGTCCACCCTACGGGTTGTCAACGTCCACCCTACGGGTTGTCAGCATCCACCCTACGGGCTATAGAAGTCCACCTTCGGGTTCCACGAAGGTGAAGACGCACCCTTCAAGTCTACGAGCAGTCACCCACCCTGCGGGTCGAAAACACCGTGCCAGCCGAATTTGTGGACGGCACGGCTACGTCGCGGACTGCATCAGCCTTGAGAACCACTAAGATAAGTCGGAACCCTGCGAAGGCCTTCGGAGATCGCACTTGCTGCCCGAAATTACCACGACCCCGAGCTTAGATTATAATACACCATCATTTGAAATTTTAATTCTATCTTTTTATTTCTCTCTTCTCCTTTTCTGAAAGCCCTCAGCTTTTCACCTGTTTTGAACGCACGGGCTCTCAAAGACCCCACGCGACGAGCATACAATTTCGTAAAGTTACGAATTTTTTTTGTTTATTCCTTATATATTATATGTTACAAAGTTGATTATTTCTATATGATGCCAAAAAAGTATAAAGTAAATAATTACGGAGTAGATTTCTTTATTTTATTTATTTTTTTTAAAAGTGATCTCAGAGTGAGAAAAATAGGTTCCTACTTTTAGATTATAAGTTTAATAAGTAATTAAATACATATTGCTTAATAATGTATCATTGTTTTATTGTAGTTTGACACACAAGTAATAATGTAATGATAAATTATATGAAATGCTTATAAATTCTTATTTTACATGCTATTTTTCATTGGGGTTCTCAAGAACCCCACGCGACAAGCCTCGTTAAGTAAAATGGCGCGACTGACCGAAGGTTAAAAACAAAATATTAAGTAGATATATCTAACCTCTAATCTAATCTATCTAAAAAAAAATCTAATAAAATAGATTTTAACCAGATCAGATCCTGATCTGGTTAAAATGAGACCACCTCAGAAGTGAACTCTATTCAACAAAAACAGATTTGAAATTTGTCTTTAATTGACGAAATATCGGTGAACATACAAGGTAGAGTCGTGTAATTGCAACTAAAAATATTGGAGTCTGTATGTCACCGCTTGATATTTCTATATTCATAAGCAAAATGATTTTTTTTAAAGATTTTTCATGAAGTAAATTTTATGTAGATTTATAACATCGTCTTATATAAAGAAAAGCTTTGAAGAATAAAAATCAATATAAGAAATTTCTGACATAGGTACAAATAGTTGCAATTACCGGTCTTGGCGGGTAATTGCAACGGGATATTTTTAAATGCACATCTATATATTTTTTCTGCACACTAGGCAACTCCACTAATTAACTGAATGCATACCAGAAATCTGAATGCTGTGCAAAAAAACCAATTGATTAACTAAACATGTACTTCTTAAAAAACTAAAATTATACACAAAACGAGATGACCTTTTTTATCGAATTCACATCAAAAATGTGGTTCGTACACCGGATATATGATTTACTAAACAAAAATACGAATTGCTTATCAAAAATACTAACTTGCACTCTAAATTTTACAATCTTATAACTGAATAGGTTAGGTTAGGTTAGTATTTTATATTTTTGATTAATAAAAATTAATTTTGTAAAGATGACTGATTAATTTGGGTTTTTAATTAGAATAAAAGATGTTCATAAAAGTAGATGAGGCGATGGTTTTCCTTAAAAAAGTTTTAATAAGTTTGTTGAGCTAAGGAATTTTTAGATATACGATTTTGATAATAGTGATCTGTTCAGTTAAATAGTTCTGCAAATACCATTAAACAGGGTACACTACATTAATACGAAAAACTTAATTCCGAAAGTCACAATCACGAATTTCATAATTCCGAATTTCAGAAGTCCGAATGATTCGAAATCCCGAAAGTCAAAAATCCGATGTTTCATAAATCCTTTTTATTAAAAGTCATAATTTTAAAATTTCGAATCTTTACAATTCCGACTGTCAGAATGCCGAATTTCAAGAAACCGAACCGTTGAATTCCGAATCATTAAAAATCCGCCATATTATAAATACGAACTCCGATTATCAAAAATCCGAAATATCATAAATACGAAGGGTGAATGTCGTTTCCACCCGTTCCTGTTTTAACCCGAAAACTTATCATTAAAGACGATTATTTGTGTTCCCGATTCCACCCGTTTTTTTAATAAAGTATAGTCAAGTCTAACTATCGAAAATATTATTTCCAAGTGAGTGGAAGGAAAACGACAAAACAAAAAAATATAACCACGAAGGCTAAGGCGGGAGCTCCGCTCCGCTTCGCTCCCGCCTTAGCCTTCTAACCTAACCTATCCGAGTCGGGGTACTCTGAGTCGGGGTGTTAACCATTCACTTATTATGGTTAATACCTCGACTCGGATAGGTTAGGTTAGAAGGCTAAGGCGAAAGCGAAGCGCAGCGGAGCTCCGGCCTTAGCCATCGTGGTTTTTTTTTGTTTTGTAGTTTGCCTTCCACTCACTTGGAAATAATATCTTCGGTAGTTAGACTTGACCGTACTTTATTAAAAAAAACTTAAACAGTGAATTTTCGGATATTTGAAATTCTGAATAATGTGTTTCGGGAAAATAACAGTCCGGTCTTTTGATTATTCGTACTAATGAAATTAGGAAAAATAAAAATTCGTTCTTATGACTTTCGGATAAATGAATATCGTCCTTTTGAATATTCGGAGCTTTGTTTCTTAGGAATTATAATCTTCGGAATTTTGAACATCGGAATATTGAAATTCGGAAAAACATATTTCGGAATTTTTGGGTGTTCCCCATTAAACAGTATATTGAATTGGATTTATTTAGTGTGCATAATTAGTGTGCAACTCAGTATTTTTGGTTTAACTTCGTAATATTTTGTTCGGAAAAGGGAATAAACAGATATCGATTTAAATACATGCCAATTGCAACTAATTGCTCTTTTTTATATTTTTTCTATAGGCGCTACTACCGTTAAATTGAATAATATGTGCCTTGTTCAACATTTCAGATTTCAATATCTAGGACTTGGTAATAACGTTCAATTTTGCACTAAATCACTTTTTCGCCATGGGACGGGTAATTGCAACTATTTACCTGCAAATAGTGCTGGGAGCCATGTTGTGATTTTATCGACTGGGTAGCAAAATTAAAAGTCAGGAATACGGTTGTATCGATGTTTATATTCAGCGGAGTCTAATCAAACACAAAAACGTACATTAATGATTAGGTATTTAAATTAACGAAACTTTAAATATTCATTACATAATATCCCATACTTGCAGGTTATGTGGAACCTCTTAGTGACAGGAGAGACTTTGCTTCTCTGTGTGTATTCTACCGGCTGTATAACGGTTTGTGCTCTGAGGAATTGTTTGACATGATGCCTACGGCTACATTCTATCCGCTCGCCACAGACAGGGTGTTCATCCTCACATGTTGCATCCGGAGCGCTCGAGCACGGTTAGATCCGATAGGGGCTTTCTACCGCGCACGCTTAGTTTGTGGAATGATCTCCCTGCCTCGGTTTTCCCAATCGCCTACAGTATGGGGTTCTTCAAGAGGGGTCTTAGAAGGTTTTTACAGGGTCGGCAGCGCGAGTGTGGCGCCTCTGGTGTTGCAAACGTCCATAGGCTGCGGTGACCACCGGTACATCTGGTGGGCCGTATGCTTGTCTGCCACCTTAGTGGTATAAAAAAAAATACATTATTTAAACCAAGGTGATTTAACTGTCCAGAATTCCATTAATAAATACCGAGTTAACCTGAAAATAAATAATTTATTATTCAATTTATAAATTTGTCACAAAAGGCAAATTTTTGAAGGTGAACACTAGTATTTCTTTCGATAAAATATTTTTATCGTAGTAGACACTTTCACTGTCGCATCCCTAGCATTAATCTTCATATAAAAGTGGTCAGATAATTGCAACTACCCTAGAAATTAAAAAATAGTTGCAATAACCTGACTTTTGATTTTTGATCTGGTAAATGTAACTGAACTCATAATTTTAGCTAGCTTTAACATGGAATGAAACAAATACGTAAAAAATAACTTACCGTGCTAGATAATCACTCCTTAATGAAGAAACCAACCAAAAACCACGAAGAAAAAACAATAAATGCTAATTTAGGAACTGCTTGCACGCCACTGCACTCCAAGCAAAATGACGGTTTGATAAAAGTCATGTCAATCGCACAGTTCAATAGCTATCAGTGCCATCTTTATTTTTTCATTAGCATTATGGTTGAAGAACAATATAAGACCAGTCATGGTTTGAAACAGTAATGATAGATGGAGTTATTTATATTAGTTGCAATTACCAGATAGTTGCAATTACAAGACTCGACCTCATAAAACATTGAGAACTTCTATTTTTTTTAAGTCGGATCTATCAATCTAGGTGTAAAGTTCTCATCAATACAAATCAATCAAGCCCAAACACAAGGTAACTGCTGTAAATTGTTAAGGCCGCGTGGGTCAGATTTTGAGTTTTTTGAAACAATCCTAGTCAAAAAGTAATGGGTTTTTAAATCTGAAAAATATATATATAATAGTTAAGGATATAAGCTAAACATATTCCGAGCCCGTTACACGATCCAATAAATTTCACTAGATAGAAAAAAATCCCAAAGTTGACTCTCTCAGAAAAGTTTTTTCAAAACTGTGGCTAAACTATTAACATTTTTTTTTTTGCACTCAATTAAAGGTATTACGTTTTTATACACATTTTCCGAGCGTTTTTCTATGAACAACTATTTACATAGTTATCATGTACGAATATCTACCAAACGCAATAGAATTGCGCCGCTGACGGCCGATCAGTCTCGCCCTGGCGCTTGTGGAGGCAGGACCTGTGTCAGTTTTTTTCGCAACTATTTCGTAATTATTATGCCAAATTACGTTGAAATCGCGCCACAGTATAAAAATATCAGTAATGGGCAAAATGTAATTAGATTAACTGTTACAAATACATACGCGACTCATGGTAAAAATGTGGTGATCTTTTACTTTTTAAGTGTTTTCACGACATGGTAACTAGCTACCTAATGCATTAAAATGTCTACGAATTACATGATAATTTCGCAATCCAACATGGCAGCCACGCCGTAATCACAAAATTTCATGATGGGTATGGTTTAAGGGGTTTTTTGGTATGCTGAGTACGAAGTACGTGATAATTTTGCAATCCAATATGGCTGCCGCGCCGTAATCACAAAATTTCATGATGGGTATCGTTTAAGGGGTTTGTTCGTATGCTGAGTACGAATCACGTGATAATTTTGCAATCGAATATAGCCGCCGCGCCGTAATCACAAAATTTCATGATAGGTATCGTTTAAGGGGTTTTTGGTATGCTGAGTACGAATCGCGTACTAATTTTGCAATACAAGATGGCCGCCGCGCCGTAATCACATAATTTCATGATGGGTATCGTTTAAGGGGTTTTTTGGTATGCTGAGTACGAATCGCGTACTAATTTTGCAATACAAGATGGCCGCCGCGCCGTAATCACAAAATTTCATGATGGGTATCGTTTAAGGGGTTTTTTGGTATGCTGAGTACGAATCGCGTACTAATTTTGCAATACAAGATGGCCGCCGCGCCGTAATCACAAAATTTCATGATGTGTATCGTTTAAGGGTTTTTTTGGTATGCTGAGTACGAATCACGTGATAATTTTGCAATCCAATATGCCCGCCGCGCTGTAATCACAAAATTTCATGATGGGTATCGTTTATAGGGTTTTATGGTATGCTGAATACGAATCACGTACTAATTTTGCAATCCAAAAAGGCCACCGCGCCATAATCACAAAATTTCATGATGGGTATCGTTTAAGGGGTTTTTTGGTATGCTGAGTACGAATCACATGATAATTTTGCAATCCAATATGCCCGCCGCGCCGTAATCACAAAATTTTATGATTGGTATCGTAAATGGTAGTATCGTAAGTTTACGATACTACCAGTATCGTAAATCATACGTAGCAGACTGTAGTGTAAAAGAGATAGAGACACATGTTCCATTCTTCGTTCTAACATTGCATGGAACGACAGACTAAAAAAACTTGTTCGGTTTACTGTGAGTTAGTTAACCGATAAACGATATTCATTACGAAATTATGTGATTACGGCGCGGTGGTCATTTTGGATTGCAAAATTATCATGTGATTCGTCCTCAGCATACCAAAAACCCCTTAAACGATAACCATCATGGATTATTGCGATTACGGCGCGGCGGCCATATTGTATTGCAAAATTATCACGTAATTCGTACTCAGCATACCAAAAACCCTTTAAACGATACCCATCATGAAATTTTGTGATTACACCGAGGCGGCCATTTTGGATCGCGAAATTATCACGTGATTCGTACTCAGCATACCAAGAAACCCTTTAAACGATACCCATCATGACATTTTGTGATTACGGCGCGGCGTCCATATTGGATTGCAAAATTAGTACGTGATTCGTACTCAGCATACCAAAAAACCCTTTAAACGACACCCATCATGAAATTTTGTGATTACACCGCGGCGGCCATTTTGGATTGCACAATGATCCCGTGATTCATACTTAGCATACCAACTTTAGAAAACTTTAGAAATTTTTATGACCAGCTATTTTGTAATTTACATTTTTTACACAACTGTAGCAAACGTACGCAACGGAAACTCTCAAAAGAAATGAAATATCCTAGTTGTCGAAAAATGTTTCGTTGCTGCTAAGGCGCTAAGCTCTTATTCGCCTTAGTGTGATGTTATATATTTTGGTATTTTTCAAAAATGGACATTCTGTTAAGAAACTCTTGAAATTCAACTAGCAGTCTCTTAGACTCTAGAGTTAGAACAACTAAACAAACAAACAAACTCTTTAGCTTAAAAATAATAGTATAATATACTCGTACATAATTTATTTACGATTAACTCTTTTATTTTTATTTACGAAACTAATAAATCACTACACTTAATAAAGTTAGATGCATTTACTACGTCAAACAAAGTTAGCATGCTGTTTCTTTCAACTATACTGTATACTGTGGCATGAGAGTTGACTGCCGCTGCCGGCGCGCGGTGTGTCTTGCGCCCGGGGCGAGGGGAGCGCCAAATGCCTACTTGTGCGCAATAACCGCCCCTTAAAGAATGCCCTCGACTGTCTTTCGACTCTATCATCAGGTCGACTCCAGATCTTTACTAAAGTGTAGAACATTAAAGCTCTTAATTAAAAAGTGAACAAGCACACTACTTGTCCCTACAATTTTCGGTGGTTGCCCTCGTTTTCTCCTGGATCCCATCATCAGATCCCGATCTGGTGAAAATGGGACCACTTCAGAAGTAAACCCAATTCAACAAAAAAAGAAATTTTGAACTCCGTCTATAATTGACGGAAATATCGCTTAGCATACATAAAAAAAACATACCGACGAATTGAGAACCTCCTCCTTTTTTTGAAGTGGGTTTAAAAATTGAGATGAACTTATTTTTATTTGAAACGTCTGTAGTGGAAATTAATTAACTATATTATTTTTTGGTAGCTCACGTATTTAGCTTTAAAATAGTAAAAACAAAAATAAAAAAAAGCAATTTTCTTTTAAACTACAGCCAACTTTATAAAAAACTAGCTGACCCTCGCAACTTCGTTTACGTCACATAAGGTGTACGAAAGGTGGGGTACTTCTTCATGAGTCTCATCAAGCAGCGTGTGAAACGGCCCTGTTTGCTTAATCATAAAAGAGCTTAAATATTGTAAAATAATTCAATCCGCGCCGAAGGCGTGGATAGAATTGTTTTAGAATAGACTTAATCTTTAAGCTCTTTTATGATTAAGCCAACACGCCCGTTTGAATTAACCCTTACATTCAAAAGAAACCTTGAATTCTAGGTTTTCCGAAAGTTGAGATGCTCCTAATTTCTGAACTACATAACCCTCAATATCGGAACTTATGTGGAATGATCCTTCAAGTACTCCCTTTCCAACACTGAAACAATATTTGACATCGGACCACGTGTTGAGAAATTACAACTGAAAAACCATTTTGTTTTTCATCCCCTCTCCCGCAGGAACCATGCAAAATATCGGGATCAAAAGTATCCTAGAACCTTCCTCGGACTATAAGCTCGGAATGTACCAAGTATCATTCAATTCGGTTCAGTAGTTTCGGCGTGATACTTATTCGGGATACAGACAGACAGACAGACAGACATGAAAATTTTAAATTACATTTTTGGCTTCTGTATCGATTAGAGAACACCCTCCAATTAAAATTTTCAAAATATCTTCCATGTACAGACTCTCGACCCTCAACAGTTTTATTATAAGTATAGAAGAAGAGCGTTTTTCTATAACCCTTGGGTAAATATGGATGAAATTGTAGTATGTTATAGTGGGGCGACTGTTCTATCACACCCTGAGGACCATTACTTACGCCACACCCTGTATATGGTCGAGCGAAAGGACAAAAGGCTATAAACAGGGCTCAGCTTCATTATTTATGTTTATATACGGTACCAGTTATAGGCCCTTTCAACAGACTTTAGTGAAATTCCATTGTCAATATGTCTTCTTTTTAATGTTTTCTTTCTAAAAAATTTAATAGTTCAGATACGCTAAATGGCACTAATTTCGGAATTTTAATGTAATAAAACTAAATTGGAATATTTGTTTAGAGTGTGTGTTTTTTTTGCTGACGCAGAGAATGTGTTTTGTGCCTTTGCTATATACTTCTGTGCCCTCTTATGCTGTACGTTTTCTACTGCCGACCACAGAGAGAGAGAGAGATAGGCCGTCTTAAGAGTTAACCCCGCGGTGTTCCACCTCACCTTAAGGTTACGTCCGCACAGGCAGGCGGCTTGCTTGGCGCCTAGCGCCTAGCGAGTCACCTAGCGAGTCGCTTAGTAAAACGAACATACTTGAATGTTCGCGACCGGCCGCACTGCGCGCTTGGCGCCTAGTGAGTAGCTTAGCGTGTATCCAAGTAAACGAACATGTTGGGTTTTTGTCGCCAGGCGCGAGGCATTTTGTAGAAAAAAATCCCTTTATTAATCACACCGTAAATATAAATAATAGTATCGAGAGTTTCACTACCTTAATGTAACGACTAGTCGTTCTTCGGCTGATATGCTTATACGTAAATATTCGTAAATTTTTTCGTGAAAATTACGCAATTGCTTATTCATAAAATTAAACTCTTCATGACTTGACCGTGACTTTTTATGTCCTGAACCCAATATGAAGCGCTCGTAGCCCCGCGGATTCAGTGTTCTGTAAAGGATCACTGTAGTAAGCAACATTTACAGTGGCCGGTCATGGATGGATGACCGTGATCACTCTGTGACATTTATTGCGTGCGTTTCCGTGCTTCGGAAGGCACGTTAAGCCGTTGGTCCTGGTTGCCAGTAAAATGGCAGTCGATAAGTCAAGTTGAAGGCCTTTTAGGCCGCTTGCAAAATTTCAACGGCAGGCAGTCACAACCTGTGCCTATCCATATCAACACGGCTATACGGCTCACCACCTATTACGAGCGACAAAATCTCAAAGGTGTAATTTGGGCATCTAATTATTATGCCTCTGCCTACCCCTTCGTGGATAAAAGGCGTAATCATATGTATGAACCTAATATGATGGATAAGGCCGTGGAATGGTATACTTTAAAGATGAATTTTCTGTAAGTAGCAGTTTTAGTGATATTTCGTCAACGTGCCGACAAACAAATGACCAAGGCACCTAGCGACCCACCACGCAAACCACCTTTCAGTGCGGCCACCGTGTAACCTAGCAAGTAGCCAGGATGCAAGCCACTAGGCTCTAGGCGCCAAGCAAGCCACCTGCCTGTGCGGACGTAGCCTTAACTGGGTTGCCGGATAGGCCGTAGCGTAATTTACTGGGACCCGGCAAGGCGCCTTGTGAGAGTCAGATGAGCGGATTCCCCGGAGTCACATAAAGAACTAAAAACAAAAACCCGCGTAGCACCGTTCTCTTCGCAAGTAGAGAGTGAAAAGAGCGAGCGGGCGCAGAGGAACCTCCGAAACTCGGAGGGCGGAGGGGTGTATGTGATAGAGTTACAGTAGCTTATGCTAACGCAAAATGCCAGTATTTTGGTCCGAAACCGACTTTGACATCAGATTACGAAGCAAATAATGTTTTATGTTTCCCTTAGAATGTGGTCGAATAACTGCCAGCGGTAAACCACTTATTATAAATGGCACGCAAGCCAAGCACGGAGAAATACCGTGGCACGTCGGTATTTACAGAGTAACGAGCGCACCATTCAAACAGATCTGCGGGGGATCCCTAGTCTCTGAGAACGTTGTAATATCTGGTAAGTTTAAAAAAATTGCCGGTGCCAAAAATACATAAGTATATCATATCTTTATATAAATATGTCATTAACAGATCAGGACTGGTCCGGTATAGGATCTATTCTGAACAGTATGAATAAATAAAAAATAATAAATAAATATTTTTGGACATTTTCACACAGAATCATCTAACCCAAATTAAGCTAATATAAGCTTGTGCTATGGGTCTAGAACACTGATAAACCTTTCTAAATAGTTTTTGTGTTATTTATAGCTAGGGCAAGGTTTGTACAAAAAAAAAAGAAATGAAACAGAAAAAAAATCGTATCTTTTATCTCATAATGGGTCAGCTTGATTATGGCAGAACAAAGTTTGCCGGGTTGGCTTCATATGGCGGAAGAAAGTTTACCGGATCGATAGTACATAATAAAGATAAATTACACCTAGACTCAGAACATCAATATGTTCATCCCACAAAGAGATTTGTCCTGGGTGAGAACCGAACCCACGACCTCCGAATCCGTAGTCAAGTATTGTAACCGCTAGACCACGAGGCCAGTCAATATAAAGCGTACGATAAAAATCAGTTGTGTGCAAGGGAATCGGGACGACCGCAACAACGCATAAGATTTTTTTCTTGGGAATCGAACTAAGGACATTTATTATTACTGCACCGGCAGTGAATCTGCTTACTATAATATCATTTATGTCATTCAGGTTACTTCTTTCAGCTGCTCATTGCGTTTGGACTGACGCTAGAAAGCTAAATTCTGCGCATAATTTCGCGGTGGCTGCCGGTAAACTCGATCGTAATTGGTACAGTGAAGAAGATGGCAGTGCACAAAAATGTTTTGTAAGTACAAGACTTCTACACCCGATCTCACATATCAATCTAGTTCATATTCCGGTAGTAAAAAGGCTAATCTATTCTAGTATCTACCAAATTTCACAGAGTCACCCCAAAGGTGAGAACAGTAATCGGATGTAGGTACGAATCTACGCGTACAGCAAACACTCCTAGTGTGGCGTGAAGAAGCGCTTTTTTGGCCCATAGTTATATTTAAATTGTCGAGTGATCCTCCAGCTATCGCATGAAATGCTAGTTGATGATTAGCTTAAACACGTTGCGGAACGCCCCCTGCCGAGTCTTCGGTCATGCGCACACATTTCATCAATTTCGCAGCTAACGACCCCGTCGCCGTCGCCTTGGGAGTGTCGTGTCCCTACATATTTGCCAAGTTAAAATATTCCTGTGATTCCGTAATTATTCTTCAAAAAAATATTTAAATCGAAATGTTTATTTTAGGTAAAGGAAATACAGATTCCAAGTCTATTTGAAGGAGTGGCCGCTAACTTCCAGGAAGATATAGCCGTACTAATATTGGCGACACCAGTTATGTTCACGACGTACATACAACCCGTGTGCCTCAACTTTCAGTCTATATTCAACAATTTACAACTACAGCACGGGAAGTTAGGAAAGGTAAGCAGAGTGACTAGTATTATATAGCCCAGACCGGCGAGGATACAGGTATACTGGTGGATGTTGGAAATCGCGCAGTTGCGCGCGTATTGCGTTACCGAGCGCCGCCGGTACACCAGGTGTCGCCGGAGGCGTCGCCGCCCATACGATGCGGCAGCTCGAGAGACGAAGCTCTTCGATGACGACCATCAAGCGGTCCAAAAAGTTGTGCCGCGAAGACCTGATGGAGATTCTGGAGCGGAACTCGTGGGGGCGACCGTACCTTATGGTAAGGGGAAAATTACGCTCTAAGGCACCCCCACTGATCCAGAGTCTCCAGCCGGAGTGGCTGGAAGGGGTCCTGGACTCCTTGTTTCCATCGAGGGCGGAGGAACACATTCCTCCGCGCATGGCTCCGTCGCAGGCACCCAACGTGGAAGGCAGCGAGAACGACGTGCCCGTAGTCACCGAGTGTGAGTTAGGGGCGGCTGTACTGCGGCTTAAATCCCGCAGAAGCGCCGCCCCTGGACCCGACGGCATTCCAAGCCGAGCGTAGGTCTTGGCTCTCTATGAGCTTGGGCCTCGACTTTTTTTTTTTTTTTTTTTTTTTTTATTTATTCAAAATAAGCGTTACAAAATTTTTTCTTGCCACATTTTACTCGCCAAACTGTTATGTTTGATGGCGAGACGCGCTCGTGTTCAATACATAGCTTAAGTTTACTTAAATATACCTTAACCTACTAACAACATATTTTTTAATAAGTATTTCAATGCAAAATTGAAAGGTTCGTCTGTAACACAAAATTCAAACAATCATAAATGCACACCCAACACAATGAAAAACATACGACAAAGATATCGTTATTTTTATTTTACACTAGCGGACGCCACGCGGCCCCATCCGCGAAGCTCCCGTTCCCGCGGGAATACGGGAACAAAATACAGTCCACGTTCACCGCAAAGAGTGCAGCCTTCCAACAGCGAAAGAATTTCCCAAATCGGTCCAGTAGTTCCGGAGCCCACTCGTTACATACAAACAAACAAAAAACAAATCCCTCCTCTTTATAATATTAGTATAGATTTGACACTCGGCGACCGCTTCGCGCCACCGCGCCCTCTGCCTTATTGCGACCGTCGAGTAGCAAATCTCGAAACTTGGATCGTAAGATACCCTTACTTATCTTTGGGCTCTGTCTCAGTAAATCGTACTTATTAAAAACCTTTGGTACCCAGTATTTAGATAATCTTTCTCCATAATAGTTGACCATCCGCGGTTGAACCAATCGATTATTTCTGACATTTCTTGTATTATATCTATTTTTTATAAATTCTTTATGCTCGGTATTATAGTAATACTCTAATCCTAATAAATATTCAACCCTTTTTTCCAATGGTAAAATTCTACAGATAGGAAACAAATTTTCATAATCTTTATTACAGTTGTCTTTGTCTTTTTTGCTAACTAAAAATTTGAGTAATCTAATTTGTAAGTCTTTTATGTTTTTTAAGTAAGTTTTAAAAGTTCTGCCGTATACAATAAGTCCATAACTAATAAGTGAGTCCGCCAGTGCATAATATACAATAAGTAATGTGTGTTTATTTAATACTCCCTTCAATTGAAAGAATTTCCCTAATACTGATCGCAGCCTGTTACAAACATCGACAACATGTCTTCTCCAATTAAAGTTTACATCAATAATAATACCTAGATATTTAAATGTTGCTACATATTCTAATTTATTACAATTACAGTTATTCTTTTTCTTATGCAAACATTCATAGGTGTGCCCTATCACAGCAAGGCTTTCCTTCGTCACTGCTCTAGCCCGTCTATTATAAGGCGAGTGTATATGCATGCATTTGGTTTTGGCATAATTTAATATTATGCCATTATCATGTGCCCACTTAGTAATATTTTCCATGTCATCTTGTATATACCTTTGGGTCTCAAAAATATCTGTACCACCATAAACCAGACACATGTCATCTGCATACATATACACCCGACACCTGCTCACAACATTTGATACGCTGTTGACGTGCATCACATAGCCAACAGGACCAAACACTGATCCGGTCGGCACCCCTAATTCCACATTCATTTCCCTACCAGCTATTCCACATATAACGGTGCGCATTTTTCTATTTGACAAGTAATTTTCAAACCATTTATTAGTAGGACCGCGTATGCCGCATTCATGCATGGCCCGCAATAATATTGAATGATCTAGCGTATCAAATGCTTTTTTATAATCTATATATATAGCTATAAGTTGTTTACCAGCATCTAAACATTCATTTACGTACTCTGCAAACCCTGCCAGAGCGGTGATAGTACTCCGCCCCTTACGGAACCCGTGCTGTGGCTCTGCTAGAATATTATGACACTCCAAAAATTTACTTATCTGGCCAACAATATTTTTTTCAATTATTTTATCAATTACCGAGAGTATGGCTATTGGCCTGTAGTTAACATATTCTAAATGACTACCAGACTTATAAATCGGACGTACAATCGCACTCTTTAACTGATCAGGATAGACACTCTGCAACAGAGACATATTCATGAATAAAGCTAGAATAGGACTTAATTGTTTCTTTAAATATTTAATATCACTGACTCTGATTCCATCCAAGCCCGGTGCCTTTTCACCAGATAACGAGTTTATTACCTTTTCGATATCTGACGAGTTGACGGTCATATATCTAAAACTTACTTGACTCGGTGTCACATATCTTTTTCTATCCAAAAATTGGGTGTTACAATTATGCTTGATTGATTTTATTTCCTGCGTAAATGTTTTACCAAAATTTGTACACACTTGCTCCAAATTTTCCGTTTTACCTAAATATCTTACTATAACATCATCCAATTTTTTTTTTTTTTTTTTTTTTTTTTTTTTTTTTTTTTTTTTTTTGACCCAACCATAAGTTAATTTTACCCCATATTTTCCTATAATCCCCGTTACAATTTTTTATTTCCATCTGTCTGTATTTATTCTTGGCAAGGTTTACTAATTTATTTACTTTATTTCTAAATTTTGTATATTCTAATCGCTTATTCATACTTTTTGGCTCTGCTTTCCACACTCTAAATAAATAATCCCGTCTTAACAACATAGTATACAAACTTTTATCCACCCATGGCTGTTTTAGTCTCTTATTATGAATCTTAACTTTAACAATACTTTCCCTATAGATCGAATCGAACGCCGTACACAATGATTGATACAATAACAATGGACACGTAATACCTAATAAAACTAATAGGGCTCTTTAGCGCATGCCTCGAAAAAGGCCAGTTTCCCAAAGTCTGGAACACAGGAAAAATGGTCTTGATCCAAAAGACGGGGCGGCCGGCAAATTCCCCATCAAAGTACCGGCCGATCGTGTTGCTCGACGAGGTGTACAAGCTCTTTGAGTGCATTAGAACGTGGGGCCTGATCTGGCGGATAGCCGGTTTGGCTTCCGTCAGGGGCACTCCACCGTGGACGCGATCTTGCGCATTAAAGGCCTGACGGAGGAAGCAGTCTCACAGGGTGGGGTGGTGGTAGCGGTATCTCTTGACATCGCCAACGCCTTCAACACCTTGCCCTGGAGCTGCGATAGGGAGGCGCTTATCTACCGTAAAGTATGTGGCGAGATGTGTCGTGCGGTGTTCCACAGAGATCGGTATTAGGACCGCTCTTGTGGAACATCGGTTACTACTGGATGCTGCGTGGTCCGTTGCAACGAGGAGTCGACGTAACGTGTTACGCCGACGACACCCTCGTTCCAGCAGCGCACTGAGACGCAGCACTAAGGGTCGCGGCAGAGGCTGCTCAAGTCGTGGGTCGGATACGGCGGCTGCGTCTCGAGGTCACCGTTCACAAAGCCGAGGCTCTGTGCTTCCACGGACCTCGGATGGGGCCACCTGCGGGATTAAGCCTACAGTTTGGGGGCGTCAGCATTGGTATCGAGCCCTCGATGAAGTATCTGGGGCTCGTACTCGATGGCCGGTGGAATTTCGGACATCACTTCCGAAGTTTGGTCCCAAAACTGAAGGGGGCATCATTTATTAATTTTTTTATTTATCTGGGGATCGTGCGAAGTATGGCCCCATTTGGGGCCTCCGTATGGGCGGAGACCCTGACGGCCAGCAATGTGGCTAGACCGCTGAGCCCGCAGAGGGCGAGGGCTGTTAGGGTGATAAGGGGATACCGCACGATCTCCGGTGAGGCGGCATGTCTCCTAGCCGGGCCCCTCCACTGGACCTGGAAGCTAGAGCCCTTGCGTCATTGTTTAGATGGCGCAAGGAGGCGCTGGAGTGGGGCTAAAGGCCTGCGTCTCGAGAAATCGAGGCCCAGCGGTCCCTGCTCTACCAGGAAACCGTGGAGACATGGAAGCTGCGACTTCAGCAACCAAAGGGGGATTCACCACAATCGCAGCAGTCAGACCGGTCATGGACGAGTGGCTGGAGAGGAGACACGGTGCTCTCTCCTACCGAAGTACAGAGGAAGCTTCAAATTTATGGCAAATAGCTTATGGAACGTTTTACCACCACCACTCCGTGCCCTGAAGTCGGTCCACTCTTTTAAAACGAAATATAAGGCTTACTTGTTAGAAAAGCAGAAAAGAGGTCTAACTCACCTTGTGTATCACACGCGATAATGATACACAAGTATCATACAACGTGGCTTCATGCGTGTTTCTCCCTTGCATGTACTGTATTTGTTGGCACAGCTGCGCGGCAATACATCGATTTATTAAAATGTACTCGTACGAAATTGTTGTTGTCGACAGCAAAACCTGTAGGACCGGTTTGGTTATGTTTACATAGTTGAAATAGGTTTTTTAACGATATGACATATTAATTTATTAGTTTAGTGTTTGTGTTAAACGATACAAAATTGTTGTGTTTAACAAATATTGAAAACTTACCGATTGATTCAAATGGCGTTTGTACAGGTTTCAATGATGCTTTTCATACTTTTTATGTTTGTGGCGCTAATTGCGTGGATGTCTTCTTGCAGCCGGTACATGTTGGAGAAATAGTCTAACAATATACAGTAAAGGGCCAAAAGAATGCACATCGAGCTTTAGAAAGAGGCAATCGGCTAATTTCGACTTCGTATAGCGATATCTGTGTCGCACACATTATGAGCGCTCGTGGCCCCGCGGACTCAGTGTTCTGTAAACGATCACTGCAGTAAGCAACTTTCACTATGGCCGGTCCATGGATGGGTGACCATCCATGTGATCACTTTGTGACATTTATTTGAGCGTTTCCGTGCTTCGGAAGGCACGTTAAGCCGTTGGTCCCGGTTGCCAGTAAAATGGCAGTCGTTAAGCTAAGTTGAAGGCTTTATTTCAACAGCAGGCAGTCACAACCTGCGCCTGTCCATTTAAAACACGGCAATACGGCTCACCACCTATTACGTGGGACAAATTATACAAAGGTGAAATGTGGGCATATAATATGCCTCTGCCTACCCCTTCGGGGATAAAGGCGTGACCATATGTACACACCATGACGTTTGTTTTGTCAGTCATGGTTCAAATGCGAGAGAGTGCAGTCGCTTATCTAAGCCAATATATATATAGAGCTGCTAAAACCCCTATAAAATTAAATTAGTACCTACTATGGCATCTATAGAGAAAAAAGGTAAGCCGTTAGTCTACCAGTCACGCGAAATTATCCATAATGTTTATAAATATTTTTTATCTGAAGCCAACCAATTTAAAAAACATGAGGATGTTAATGTAAGTAATTATTTTAAGAAGGTTCAACAGAGAGTTGCAGATGCCACTGGAATTTCAAAAAGAACTTTGAACAATATATTAAACGAAGTCGGCACTGGCACTGATAATACACATTGATGAATGAAGCGCTCGTGGCCCCGCGGACTCAGTGTTCTGTAAACGATCACTGCAGTAAGCAACATTTACTATGGCCGGATATGGAAGGGTGACCACCACGCGGACCACTTTATGACATTTATTTACGAGCGTTTCCGTGCTTCGGAAGGCACGATTGAGACGGGGTCGAAAATGTTTTTTATGTAATCCATTAAGAAAATTTGTAATGCTTTCACTCTCAAATACTTTCAATTTTCATTTTAGCTGTGTCAATACAAGGAAGGGAAAGTGGATTAACATGTAAGCATAGATAAGATAGTAGTTAAGCCATAGATAAGTAGGTAATTTTTGTATTTGGTTTTTGGTTTCTGATGGTTAAATGGGTTCCCAGCATAGATTTAAAAAGTACGAAATATTCTCTAACAGTGGTTCTAATTAATTGTATTTATTTCGGTCTGTGTGCTACATCTATTATTATTATTTATAAAATTGGTTTATGGCTTGGTTGCTGATCTCTCAGCATAAAGTACGGAAGGCACAGTGGCGCCTCCTTTATTTACTACTATTCTTGCCAAATAGAATGTTCATTTTTTCCTTTCTTTTATAAACTGTACTGTTTTCAATTTTGATATGTTTTTATCGATAAGTTGTTGTACTTTTTGTTTTTTAATAAGTATTACTACTGCGCCTGTTGGCTACGTGCGCGTACGTGATTTCCCCTAAAGGCGTCATCTGAAAACCAGCGCTGCCTAACAGTATACGTACTGTTAGTGCAGCAAAGCTGAGATGACGACCTTTTCGGGCATGCACAGTGTACTTTTTACTTGTTCATATGATTGTACCTATGTTATTTTATTTGTGCGTGCCGAATAAAGCTTTTATTTATTTATTTATTTTATTTTATTTATTTATTTTTTAAATTTTTTTTTACGTCGCCTGCCTAATGGAATGTCGTGGCGCATCTAGCGATTGGGGGCCTCTCTCAAAATCCGTAAGACTTCTGACAGTGGTCCTCAATTTAGCGGCTCTGTGATGTGCCTCTTTACGCTCCGCTTGAAGAACCCGGGATTGTAAGATAAGGAAAACACGTTTGTGGGCATTTTAGCAAAGATTCGTCTAAATTGTGGAAAATATTTATATCCAGGTGGCTGGCTGGGGTCTTACAGAAGCTAACGGCGGCGCTGCACAAGTCCTCAAGGTTCTTGAAATGCCATTCATAAGTATTGATGTTTGCCTTGCTGCACTTCCGCCAGCATTTAGAGCATATGTAACTGGAGACAAATTCTGCGCCGGATATATAAATGGTATCTATTTACATAATACACAGTTCACATTTAGGAACTTGGCAGTAAACGGAGACTATGATCTTAAATGTAAATTTTCAAAACTAGTGTGTTCTTGATAGTTTAATAAATTTTTTGACCCAAACATTTTATTTTACCATACTCTCAATAGTAAGAATCGCTGCTTTCCTTATTATTTTCCAAATTCTTTTCACCACTTCACTGATTGTTTTTTTTTTATATTTACATTATATTTGGTGTAATTATTTACATAATGAGAATAAACTAAGACTAAAATAATAAAACGAAATAAACGATTTAATGAAATTAATTATTACGAGTAGTACCTTATTTTCTGGACGGCGCGGCGGCGTTCTGCATAAACTGTCATGACATTGATGCCCAAGGGTGTGCTGAAGACCTTACAGACATAGTGCGAGGAATCTGCCAAGATAAGTTGGCTTGTATAATGTTGGTTGGTATAATGTACAGAAGGCCCTTAGCACCAATTTTACTTCTGATGTAAAATAATGAACACATCATTAATGTCGACATTGTAACCATAGTTCCTTTGACAAAGATGCTAAGTCTTTTTGATATATTTAAGGAGCAATTAGTTTGCTCTCGCGGTCCCGACTACAACTTAAACCTGCGAACGATTAGAGTGTCTGATTTGCCTACGTCGCACCAAGACGTACGGACTGAAAGAAATGGTCGGTTGAGAGTGGTGTCTCGGTTGTCCAACGGTTAGGGTGGCTGACCCGGGTAGTCAGAAGATGCAGGTTCGAGATCTGCTCAAGACTCAAAATATTTTCACATTAAATAAGCGAAGTCTTCAAAATCTAAAGCCATCAGCGCTAAATGTAAATATATTTCCGTTCGATAATAAAGTTGAATACTTGACGGCTACGCATGACCGAAAACTAACACACACAATGTGAGCGGTATCGTACAGAAAGCTAAGCTGCCCTGAACTGCAACACACTTGCAGTATCATCGTGAGGACGATGATGTCCCACGATTCCGTGGTATGGTGTAAAAGCTGGAGCAGAAAGTAGTAATTAGAAAACTTAGCAGACGTAATTTTGAACTTGTACATATTTTGCTATTTTCAGGTTCGGCAGTGTGTATGGGTGACAGCGGAGGGGGAATAGCCTTCCCAGACAAAGAATTAGGCATAGATCGCTACTACCTCAGAGGCGTAGTGTCCACAGCGCCCAATGATGAGAACAAATTGTGCAACGACTACACTTATAGTACTTTTACTAAAATTAGCGAGCATGAGGAGCTTATTAAAGAGTAAGTGCTCAGTACTCCAAATCGACAAAATGTTTTAGGCTTGCCTTATTACATTTTAAGTTTCTGAGTTGACTACAGCAGCGTGGGCAGTCACTTTTTGGTGTGTTAGAAGTTTTTATGCCACTGAGGTGGCTGACAACCATACGGCCCACCAGATGGACTGGTGGTCACCTTAGCCTATAGACGTTTGCAATACCAGAGACGCTATACTCGCGCTGCCGACCCTGTAACTAGCTGCCCAATATTTACACAATTTATAGTTTAGAGATGGCTTTTTCTCTAGCGAACTAATTTGTTTAATTGTAGACCTTTATTTAAAATAAATTAAAGGCCGTGTTTGGATAATTATATGCCAATATCGTTGATACAATTTTTTTTAAGATATTTGAAACAGCTATGCCTAAGTCACAGCGTGTGTTTCGATTTGATTGATTTCGACATAAAATATTTGAAAATATTGACAGTAAAAAGGGAGTTAAAATATTTTTTGACTTATTCATAGCATTCGATCTTGTATCTCATAAAGTGACATAGCTTGACATGGTATTTGAAGACTAGCAAAAATTGGATTTCAACTTATTTGAAGCGTCGAAAACAATATAGGTATGTAGAGAGATACAAAACATTGACAAAAACGTGACCTTACAATTGAATCTGACTTAGCGGAAAACGGATTTAGTGTTCCGCAGGGAAGTGAGTGAGGGTCATTGTTATTTCTGTTATAATTATATTATTGACCGTAATCAAATCTATGCCATTGTAGCATGACATGACATTCTCTGATTATGACAAAATGATACAAATACTGACGTTGATAAATTACATAAATTTTACAATAAACGACATTGTAACATGGCCCAAAGATAAAAAATTACAGGTAAATCTGAGTTAAGCCAGTTATATCCGATTCACCGCAAGTCATAAACCGGCACCAGATGAATCAACTGGTGGTGTCTGTATCTTAATGTACTAAACGCAAGTTATAAAAGCAAATATAAAACTTATTTCCAGTGCACTCGCCGCAAGTGGGCCGATGTGCCCCGTGTTTTCGTTCCAGTGCAACGATGGATCTTGTGTCAATCCTGGATCAGATTGTAATGGGGTAAGATTGATTTTATTAATTTGAATTAAATCATCACCCACTACCCAACCCTTAAACTCTTGGTTCACACACCGTACACATTCTAAAGCCGTATATTATGTTCTACCCATTTTAACTGAAATTCGACAGCAATTCTTTAAAAAATGTCGCATATTATATATAACCACATTTCACCTTTTAGATTTTCGTCGCACGTAATAGGTGATGAGCCGTATTGCCGTGGTGATATGGACTGGCGCAGGTTGTGACTACCCGCTGTTAAAAATTTTTAAGGCACCCGTAAATGCGCCAATGTGGCTTAACGACTGCCATTTTACTGGCAACCGGGACCAACGGCTTAACGTGCCTTTCGAAGCACGGAAATGTTCGCAAATAATTGTCACAATGTGGTCATTGGGTGGTCGGCCATTCATAACCGGCCATAATAAATGTGGCTCACTACAATGATCGTTTACAGAACATTAAATCCGCGGGGCCACGAGTGCTTTGAATAAAGTCATGATAATCTAATTTCTTTGTACTCACCGACAAATAACGAGGAATGTTTTAAGTTTGATCTGTGTATCTTGTATCTGTCTGTAGCATCATTGCTGCTTAACGGGTGCATTAATTTTGATGCTTTATTTGTTCAGATGCCAATATAACCAGAAAGGTTCTTAGCAACAAATTTTGAAGATTTTCTTTTCATTTCCTGAGAAATGAAGGCATTTCATAGAAAAATCAAAGGACCGATTTATCTAAAATGCGGTATACTTTAATTTTATGGTATTTCCATTGCATGTTAACCTTGAACTGTCTAATGCATCAAGTAGTCGCGGGATACCCAACATCTCAGAATTACAGGATACATGCAGGATGTAGAAATATTTGGGCGACCGGTGCGATGATAAAACATAATCAAAGCTATACTGCTTTCTACATGTGAAAGTTTGTAAAGATGTTTGGATAGTTGGATGTCAGTTACTTAATCACGCACTAACGGGTAGCGAATTGGGCTGAAAGTTTGTACAGGATTAGATCATAGACTGTAGTAACATATAAGCAACTTCTTATCCCAGGAACATTTTCCCACGGGATGCAGGAACGTGAACCAAATTCCACGCATCAGCCAATATTTTATAATCCTATTTCATTTTCACAGAAACAAGACTGTGATGATGGATCCGACGAATCCAGCGAAAATTGTTTAGTTTCAAAGTAAGTATTTATTGCATTAGACTACGTACTTCCCAAAACTATCGGCTTCTATAACTGGGGCCCGGAGATTGTGACGTGATAGATTCAAACACGCCTCTAATAAGAAGCAGAATACTATACGATCAATTAGGCGAGGCCGGACATCCTTCTGAATACTTACACGGGGCGCTCGGCGCTCGACGGATAGTCGGATAGGTAGAGACCGTGTAGCTAAATCGGTTTCAGTCCGGCATGACACACCACATTACACACTTATATAGTTAGGTACGAGTACGTCTAAGGGCACTTTATCTCAAAGACTTCTATATAAACTAAGGTAGACATAACCTACGCACCGATTTTTGAAACCCATAAACTGAGCTAATTAGCAGCGTTGCTCGCACTGTAGTGAGTCAAAACTTCGAGAGTACTCGGCTTGCAATCGGAGTCCATACGCCTTCTCTTTTACTCTTGTTCTTTTCGTATATTGCTATTGTGGTGACAATTACGTAAATATTATTTATAAGTGAGTTTAGTCTTAGCAATGTGTGTGTTTGAGGATTGCTTTTGAAATTTCGTTTATTAGAGTACGGCGCGCGTGCCTACATCAGTTTTATATAGAAGTCTTTGCTTTATCTACGTACATACATATATTCGCGACCTTTTCCCCCAAGGGGTATAGAGAGGCATAGTTAACGCCCACATTTCCCTTAAGTTTTATGTCCCACATGATAGGTGGTGGGCCTATTGCTGTGTTAAATTGGCCAAGCGCAAGTCGTGACGAGCCGCAGTTGAAATGTTTCAAGCCGCAAGGTCTTCAACGAGTGAACCGGGTTTCATTTCGAGTTTTCCTTCTCTGCGTAATGGATCGTTTTGCGATAGTGTACTCGTTGCCTCTTACGACACCTTCGGGGTGAATCATGGTGGCGACATATCGTACTTTTTCCCATTGCATATGAGTGCGCCAGAACTGAGCGTTCCAAAAGATCGTTCCTCTGTCGAACTATAAAAACTTTCTTCAAGAGGAGCGTGAAGAGGCTCAGCACATGGCCCTCAACTTGAGGACCACTGTCCGAAGTGGCCCCCAATCGCTAGATGCGCCACGGCTTTCCATCAGGCTAGTGGCGACGTCAATTTGGTGAGCAAATAATAAAAAAAATAAGTACTACACAAAAAATATCACAAAGTAATTCACAACATGATAAAAAAAGATAGTTAAAATTATTATAAATTGATAAGATAGAAATGAATGCGATTTCCGAAATATCCAGCAGGACCCTTCGTCTGATCAGAGCCGTAGAGCAAAGAACCTGACAATAAAACTCACAACTTTTTTATATTCCGCGTTGAAATGGACAGCAGCAGGCATTGTGGTTAAGTACATGTTGTTGATAGTTTTCTGCTAGCGCACGTGTTTCTCTTCTCTTACAACTTAGATTCAAAACGAAGGAAAAAAGAATATAGTTACTTAGAGAGGGAAAGAAAGCATGACATGGAAGGAAAGTGGAAGAGATATAGGAAGGTAGTGAGAGAGACAGATAGAACACTCTGCGTGCCTATACTGTTCAATACTCAATTGATATTGAGGACTGTTTAGTTGTAAACTCATAACAATGATATCTATTTCAGTTTCACGTTGACATCTCAGTCCTACAGCGAGTGTGGTGTGTTTGATGGCAACGAAAATGAAATCCCACCCTGGACAGCACACATCCGTTTACAGCACAAATCCTTTCGTGCTTACTGCCACGGCGCTCTTATATCGAATACACATGTGATACTCTGTCAGTGGTCGGGAAATATAGAAGAAAATACTGACAGATTTTTAGTAGGATTTGGAGAGTACAATTCCAACACATCCGAATTTGCTGTCGAACGACATGTGATAAAAATAATAGGTTCTTATGAACAAGGAGGACTTAATCATTGGAATGCAATATCGAAATTGGATCAACGAGTAGAGTACAGTCCAAAAATAAGACCGGCTTGTCTTTGGGACGGCGGCATTCCTGAAGGATTTGTGACTGACACTATGTTCCCTATTTGGAATGTGTTTAAAGAAGGTACTTCGAAGCTTATAATATCTCGATACGATGCGTCTGTATTTAACACGATACTAGTTAATGAGACACTTAATATAAAGGTGCCTTACCCAGCCGGGGAATGGTTTCTTGGTCCAAGTTACACATTTATGTACTTATCATACGAGAATAAATGGAGGCTTTGTGGTATAATATACGCAGATACCCCAAGTTATTATCCATCCGTACAATCTATTACTGTCAGGTACAAAAAAGTAACACAAAATCTTTTGTCAATGATAAAAAACGCATTAAAGTAGTTAATTGTTTTTTTTTATTTGTTTACTAAGGATAAGGTTTACTTAAAACTGTTTACATTTATACTTATATACTATAGCAAAATATTTGCTAAGTGGAAAGTACAGAGCAATGTAAAAATTACTTATAAGTAAACAACGCATTGTCTAAGTTAACCAAAACCAGCAACAGTTAACATTAAGATAGTAGATATTATCACATCAGTGCCGTATACATAACAACATCAATGTAAATGAAGCAGAATAAGTGATAACAAAATAATTGACTGAAAAGAAGCAATCAAATATTATCTGAAAACTGATGTTCAGGATCCGGTATGGAATTCAGGATGGATTTCATCTTTGGTACAGAATCTAAGTGAAGGTCTATTAGGTCGCTACAACCATTCGCCAACTTGCATATTCTAGCGTAAGGAGATTTAGCTCCGAGGACAGTTCTTCTTAGGGGTGGGCACAGTGCTGTAACTGGGTGGCGTGGAACTCTGAAGGGAACACGTAAGCGACATTAAGGTGGACTGTCAATTTTATTTTATAGTATTTTGCATGCAAATATTAGGTCTAGAAAGCTTCTACGGACGGCTAGGGACTTTATGTTGAAGTGCCTTAATCTGCCTTTATACGAGCTTATTTTTTTTGCGATTCCATTGCTGAACGCGAGGTGCCACAGGAACACACGCTCAAGACGTAATGAGTGAGTAGCCTAATGTGACGCCATACCACACTGCAATATTCTAATACACTACGCACCAAACTGTTGTAAACTAATATTTTAGAGGTATTATTATGGAATATTATACAGTTTCTTAGGACAAATCCGAGCAATTTGGAAGTTTTCTTTATTATATTGACTATATGTGGTGTAAAAGTCAGTTTTATATCAAAAATTACTCCGTGATCCCTGATAGTATCCAGTTCGCAAATCCTATTCTGGTCAATGAAATAACTGCTTTTTATAAAATTAACTTTACGTGTAAACTTTATGTGGTAACTTATTATAGTTCAAAGCCATTTTATTTTCTTTGCACCATTTTATAAGTCTGTTTATGTCACTCTAGAGAAAATTGGTGCCAAAATCAGATTTAATTGTTCTAAAAATTTCAAATCATCGGCATACATAAAAATCTTAGAGAATTGGAAACAGTCTCTCCTCTTTTATTCTCTATCTTCATTAACTCTGTCTTAAGTTTTTTTTAATTTGTTTTTTTTTTAACGTGAGGGAAAATCCTCATAGGATGCTATGCCGGACTCCTACCGACTAAAAAACCTCACGTTACGCCCAACAGTCTGTGGTTGGGAGCCCCGGGGAAGCCCTCGGAAGGATGTCCCAGAACTCCCAACAACTCTGTCTTAAGTTTAATTTGTAGTAACTTCCATCTCTACGCAGACGACTTACAGCTATATATCATTTCTTGGTGCACGATGCCCCATCTGGCATAGCAACCATGAACCAAGACTTGGCCTGCATAAGCAATTGGGCCAATTCAGTCGGTTTACGTTTAAACCCCAATGGATGGAACTTGTATTCCCCTCTCCGACAAAGTTAAGAATTTGGGAGTGGTAATGGACGCTTACTTATCTTGGAGCGCGCATGGAGTCAGCGAGGTTAGCAGGAAGGTGCACTTCACTTTTCACTCCTTGAAATGTCTCCAGGCTTTCCTGCCCTTGAACATTAAGATTACTCTTGCGCAGACTCTTATTCAGCCCATTATAGACTACGCTGATACCTGCTACTTAGATGCCACAGAGGAGCTGTTAGATAAACTTGAGAGGCTACAAAATTTGTGTGTTTTTCTTTTTTATTAAGAACAACGTTCTTAATAATTAATTACAATCTAGCCGTTATATAAGTTTATGGCTAATAAGTAATTTACATCTAACTTAATTTACTAGGTATACTGTTTTTAAACTAAGAATCATGTTCATTGCACTTTCTTAGAGTCTGTTAAGTATGAAAACACTTTGTTCACGTGTTCTATATTATAGCACTATCACTAATATTTGTTCACTACACTAATTCAAAAGGCTTAGTTCGTTTTAATCGTCTCACTATGTCCGTGGTATCAAGCAATTGGATCGCTTCGATATTCACATGGTGTAGGAGTCTGCGTTCGTGGGCTGAAGCAGACTTCTGTATGGTTTGGTAGACAGTATCCACGTTGAGATCACGGTGGAGGTCGTCATTTCGTACGAACCAAGGCGCATTGACGATTGCCCTTAGTATTTTGTTTTGGTATCGCTGTATTATGTCTACGTTGGTTGGTTTAGTACAGCCCCAGAGTTGTATACCGTACTTCCAGATAGGCATCAATGTAAGCTTATATATTAGTAGCTTATTATGAATTGACAGACTAGAGTTTCTGCCTAGCAACCAATGCATACTTTTGTATCGAAAGTCCAGCTCTTGCCTTTTCTTTTTAACGTGAGCTTTCCACCAAAGTTTGGCATCAAGCGTCATGCCCAGATATTTTGCTGTGTTTGCGTGTGGCACTTGTAGGCCATTTATAAATATGGGATGGTACTCATGTTTTTTATTTGAGAAGTCAATGTGTAAGGACTTTGATTCATTTAACTTTATTTGCCATTTATGTGCCCAGTCATAAATTTTCGTGACAGCCACTTGAACTTTCCTAACGGCTTCTTTGTGGCTCGACCCTGTAGCCATAATGGCAGTGTCGTCAGCAAAAGTAGCGATTGTATTTTGTTGTGTTTCTGGTATATCGTAGGTGTACAGCAGGTAGAGAATTGAACCTAATACACTCCCTTGTGGTACCCCTGCTTCAATTGAGTTAAGCTCAGAATACGCATCTTCTTGTCGTATTCTGAATGCTCTGTTGGTGACGTAAGATGTTAATATGTCTGAAAAAGCTTTTGGCAGCGTTTTTTTTAGTTTATATATTAGTCCTTCGTGCCAGACTTTGTCAAAAGCTTGTGCTACGTCTAAGAATACTGTACTACAAACTTTTTTACCTTCTAAAGCTTTCTCAATGTTATTCGTTATCCTATGAACCTGGTCTATAGTAGAGTGGTTTTCTCGAAATCCAAATTGGTGGTTTGGTATTAAATTATTCTTACTAATGATTGGTTTCAACCGCTTTAATAAGAGCTTTTCAAAAAGCTTAGAGATCATAGGCAGCAAGGAAATAGGCCGGTAAGAAGTTGCTTCATGAGGTGGCTTGCCAGGTTTAGCTATCATGAAGACTTCAGCGACCTTCCATGCCTCGGGTACATATTTTAACACAAAGATGGCATTAATAATCTTTGTGATTTTAATGATGGCTTTCTGTGGCAATTGTTTTAAAATTTCCCCTGTGATCAGATCATATCCTGGCGATTTTTTAGAGCTAATGTTGTTTTTAATTTCTTTCATCACTTCCTTTGGCGTGACGAGTTTAATTCTTTGATCCTCTAATACGTTGAGACACGTGAGGTTTTCTGTCTGGTGTCTGTATGGCTGAAAATTTTTTGCAAGGTGCTGTGCAAATCTGTGTGCTTTTTGCTCGTTGCTTGTTGCCCATTTTCCATTGTCGTCCCTAATAGGAGGAATTTGTGTCACTGGCCTTTTGAGTTTCTTGGTCACTTTCCATAGGGAGTAATCTGTTGTGTGGTCACCAGTTAGCTGGTGTAAATTATTCCTTAAGCATTCATCGTTAAACTGTTGAATTTTTTTCTTTAAGATTTTGCTAATATTATTAAGTAAAGTTTTGTCTTTAGGATATCTGGTCTGTTGCCATCTTTTTCTCTGCTTCCTTTTTTCTGTTAGTAATGTTATTATTTCCTTGGGATAAGTGTTACCCTTGTACTTGGCTCTTAGTGATGGCGAATTATTCCATGCACATTGCTGAATATTCACGGTCAACTTATTAGTTTCTAAGTCGAGATTGTGTAATTTTAAGGGCACATTTAAATCTATAGTTTTTTCTAATTCTAATCTAAAGCTGTCCCAGTCTGTATGCTTATTTGATAGCGTCAAATGGGAATTTCTAAGTAAAATTTTATTACTTAATCTTAATATTATCGGAGAATGATCCGAGTTCATGTGACTGTTTTCCTCAAAACATAAAAAAATTACTTGATATATTTTTAAATACGAAGAAGTCTATAAGGTCAGGTACTTTATTCCTATCAGTTGGCCAGTACGTTGGTTTTCCTGTACTTATTGTTTCACACCGCATCTCTTTAATCGCACTTAGTAGTTGTCTTCCTTTTGTCGTAGTTAACCTGGACCCCCAGTACTTATTCTTAGCATTAAAATCACCTCCCAGTATGAACCTGGATCCGAGGAGGTCAAAGAGATGCTTATATTGTTCTGTTACTATTTTGTGCCTTGGGGGACAGTAAATAGAAGCGACGACCACAGGGCCGAATTTAGTTTCGATAGATACCGCCATGGATTGCATGTGAGGTGCTTCATATCTATTATATTCATAGTGGATAAAATTTTTCTTGATAATAACCGCGCTACCTCCTCTAGCAGTATTGTCCGGGTGGAGTGAGTTATATATTTTGTATCCTCTAAATTTAAAGTGAGACTGTTTAGTGAAGTGCGTTTCAGATATCAAGCACACGTCAATGTTTTCTGTATCTAAGACTAACTGCAACTCATTTTGGTGTTGAAGTAATCCATTAGAGTTCCATGCCATAATTTTGAGACTGTTATTCATGGTTGTTTTGTGGGGCAGCTATTTTAACGCTGGATTCTAGTTTATATAGTCTTCGATCGAATGAGGATATATATTTTAAAATTTGACTAAGCTTGTCTTCTATGCTCGATGGCTGTAATGATTTCTTGCTTACATGCGCATAGGAAGCTTTGTTTGTAGTCAGTATACTAGTGGTTGCGGGTGGCATTGAATTGGCACTTTTCCTAGTTGCCTGAACATTAGAGTTGTTCTTAGGGGTAGGCTGTTGTGAGATCGCCTTTTTATTTAGGGTTTTATTCTTTAACTTTTGCATTTCCTTAGCTACGACGCACCCTCTGTAATTGGCTGGGTGAGGGGAGCCACAATGAATACATTTAGGTTTTTCTTCGGCGGGTTTCGTGCAGTCAGCTGTGAGATGCTTGCCTGTGCATTTAACACACCTTGGCTCTTTCGAGCAATATTTTTGTGTGTGCCCGTAAGCTTGGCACCTCTTGCACTGAGGGATAAGCTGAGAGTTTTTAATTGGGTGTATTTCAACCTTGCAACCTAATATATAATTAATGGCATATATATTGTTAATATTTTCTGAATTTTTAAATGATAGTATAAACATGTTTAAAGGCTCTTTATTTCGCCAGCTTAACTTATTTATAACATTTTCTACTTGGAATCCCTGTGACTCCAAATCATTTTTGATTCGGTAGGGTTGACACGAAGAGTGTAATCTCTTAACGATTACTCTTATCGGCCTGGACTGCTTATCTTCATAAGAGTGCCAGCGGTAGTTCTTCTCACTTAGTAATGTAGTGACTGACCTATAAGAGTCTTCATTTTTGCAATTAATTTTGACACAATCCCCACTAAGCATTTTTGCAGTGAAGGATTGTATTGATTGGGTTTGAATTAAACTATCATAAAATAATTGATAGTTCAAAATGTTGTCCACAATAATTGGCGGTGGAAGTGGGACTTTTTTTGCAATGGTTGCATTTTGAGTGGACCCCTGTTCTTGCTGGGGACTTGTGCTGGCGTGTGGTGGCGAGAGGGAAGCATTTAACTTCCGTTTCTTCCTACTCTTTACCCTAATCCACTCAGTTTCTTTCGCTAGCTCCTCCTCATCCGTGCAATACTCAACGGGCTCGTTGGATTTTGGTTGCGAAAAACTTATTTTCGAACTTACCTCGGTAAGCACATTTTTTTCACGCTCCTTGAAACATTGCAGTTCTCCCTGTAGAACCTGAAGTTGTCCTTGGAGGCTTTGGACCTGTTCCTTAAGGTCTAGAATTACCTGTTGTAGGCCTTCATTTTCTTGCTTTTCCTGTATGTAATAATCATACAGTTGTCTTTCAAGCTCGGTTTTTATTGTTATTTGCTTTTTAGACATGTTCGGTAATTAAATTGCACCAAACAAAGTAAACATTATAAAACACTGTAACTAGGTCATGTCGATGACCCGGTAAGCGTATGACGCGCACCGCGACGACGGCGTTGTGCTGTGTCAACAAAACACTAATCATGCGCGCGCGCTATCGATACGACCGTTCTCGATGGAAGTTATGCCAACTGATGACATGACTGAAATACATTAATTTAACACACTTGAAACATAATCATCGCAAAAGTAACATTAACAAAAGTAACAAATTACTAAGTAAGAAATATGAACGGTCTCACAATTACAACGATGCAGATTGCACCGATCACCAAGGTGTGTAGTTCTTTACTCTGCAGCGGTCGACCGTCGAAAAAATAGGGACTACATTGCACGCCTTTTTATATTGGAAAACTAATCATAGACAAGTCGACTTCTAGACGGCCTCTCCTGACCATGCATCGTCCTCGACTGCATATAAGATGTCTGAACCTCAACACTCAGATGGACTAGCTTCAGGATTTGAAACACACTCATGGGCATGAGCTGCGATGCTTACATCGAGGCGGCTTCTAAAATCAAATGACATTACTATGTGCCAATGTAACTCAGAAAGACCTAATTGTTGTATCCATCAACCTTTCAAGGCCTTCTAACGTGCAGTCCAAAATCCATTAACTAAGATAAATAGCACACAGCTTATAACGCGTCACCACATTCATTTAATTTGATTTTGTTCGCGCATTAAATAAGTCAAACTATATGAGGATTTCAGATTCATCCACACTTGGATTCAAGTATTTAACATTCATGCTCACTCTACCAATTCATTGTAGGGCAAACATCCCACAGTCTGTTTGCCGAAAAAGGAACGTCTCGCAGTTCGTCCTCTACATGGGGATTGGCATCCCACAGGCGTACCAATAGGAACGTCCCACAGTCCGTCCTGTACACTGACATTCATCTTTACACTACCACGTAGGGCAAATATCCCGCAGTCTATTTGCCGAAAGGAACGTCCCGCAGTCCGTCCTCTACATGGAGTTGGCATCCCGCAGTCTGCCAATATGAACGTCCCGCAGTCCGTCCTATATACAAGACTACCACCTATACATAAAACTAGTACCCATATGTATACAAAAGTTGTACCCATACAGAACACTGTCACCCAGCATGTCAGCATGGAACATCCCGCAGTCTGTTCCTTCACCAACACTCTGGCTGCGTTCAGATGACACGCACCCGTCAGGCACACGCCACTTAAGTCAGCATCGAGAACTCATACATACATACATATGGTCACGCCTTTTATCCTCTAAGGAGTAGGCACATTATATGCCCACATTTCACCTTTAGATGTTGTACCACGTAATAGGTGCTGTGCTGAGTCACGTGGTGGTTACCCATACAAGAACCTGTCATAGTAAATGTTGCCAATATTACCGTCAACTCGCCACTCGAAGAATGCAGTGCAGGTATCAGGCCACCATTCGTCCTGCCATACCACTATAAACTGGGCCGCACACAGCCTGTTTCAATTCATGTCATCCGCTCGGCAGCGCTCGCTTGACTACGTATGGACCACCATATACCATACCAGGGTCCAACTTGCATTTTTACATAGAACCTGTGCCAAAACACAAACTTGTTAACATTTAAACATACGAGGTGAACCTCTATTACGATCCACGTGTGAACCTTACTGAACCTAGTTACTCTTCAGTAACCCGGCCGTAGGGACTTCTGCACCTTTTTGTTTTACAGTATAGTTGCAATCCTCCCAATGGCACATCTCAGACTAGCGACCAAATCATTGGGACCGTAGTTTAGTTTCTCTTTATGAGACCCAGGGAAAACATGAGGCGATTTCCGTTTAATAACGTTAAGGTCAGCTGCAACTTCCACAAAAATACTTAAACACAAATATTTAAATCATTCATCAGGAACAGTGTTCATCAGGAATACCTCGATACTAAGACCGCTGTAACGAGCCCCATCTTGGTGCAAATGCTGCATCCCTCTGAGGATGCGCAGACTACCCATTACAGCAGTAAGTTCCACGTTTCCATGTCGCTGAAATACCATTAAAGCAATAGTACGTCAAATTTCAGATCGATCAGTCCTGCAAAGCTTAGGAAAAATCCCTGCATCACCTACGAAATGATGATGTTCAAAATGTATAGCTAAGAAACACATTAATCACCTCGGCTCTGAAATAAAAACAAACCGCATCTAAATTGGCCCATCCATTAGGCAGCTGTGATATCACAGACAAACACAGGTTATACCCACAACAACACGCGTTTTCGTCGGGGGTTAATTAATTGATCTCGATTCAGATCATGTTGAGTACAGTTCGAGCGTAAGTGGACCTGTCCGCTAGCGTGGTGCATCTTTGGTGTAACGTAGTACCTAAATCTCTGGCCCTATTTCTTTCACGGATTTCACACAACCAGCAGACTCAAACCTTTGACAGTAAAATCAATGTTGCTGTACAGAAAAGGAACACTACATTTTGTCAGTGTCCCAAACCGTTCGGCTACATTCTGTCGTCGAATTGATCGTTCTGTCGGCGAGGCGTTCGTGGTTGGGGGGTTCTGTTGGTGAACACCAAATAATCGAAGCGTTCTGTAGGCGGCTCGTCCGGCGGAGGGGCGTCTGTCGAAGTTATGTTTCAGAGCCGTTCTGGATATGCCCAGTGAACGGAAAACCCATTTAAAAGATTAACCGAAATAAACGGTTACAGATTGAATCGGTAACCTTTTATAAGGGTTACATATCGATACGGTTAACACTTTATATCGGTTAATTTATCAATAAGGTTTAAAAGTTGAATGATGTGTTTAAATAACCCTTTGAAACGGTTAATAATCTATTGAAACTGTTATCACATACAATGTTAACCTGGGTTTTTAGTTACGATACAGGTTAATGACACAGCCGACCTTTGGACCTTTGGACTTTTGGATTTTGGACTTTTGAACTTTTGGACTTTTGGACTTTAGTACTTTTGGACTTTTGGACTTTTGGACTTTTGGACTTTTGGACTTTTGAACTTTGGACTTTTGGCCTTTTGGCCTTCAGGACTTTAGGAATTTTAGACTTTTGGACTAAAAGTGATTTCAATAAGGTCATGAAGAAGTTTCACTTCTTACGTAAGTACACGCACACATTTTTTTATTATAAAGCGATTACAAAATGGCCCCCGTTTCGCAGTTATATACCTAATGTCTTGCTGGATATTTTTCTAAAGATTTTTGATATATCGGAACGAATTTCAGGTTAATTTTGCAATCCAATATGGCCGCCGCGGAACCGATGTAAAATTTCATGTTGGATATCGTATAAGGGGTTTTTGGGTATGCTGAGTTCGAATTTTCGGTTAATTTTGCATTCCAATATGGTTGCCGCGCCACTGTTATAAAATTTCATGTTGGATATCGTATAAGGGGTTTTTTGATATGCTGAGTACGAATTTAGGGTTAATTTTGCAATCCAATATGGCCGCCGCGCCACTGTTATAAAATTTCATGTTGGATATCGTATGAGGGGTTTTTTGGTATGCTGAGTACGAATTAAGGGGTTAATTTTGCAATCCAATATGGCCGCCGCGCCACCGCTGTGAAATTACATGTTGGATATCGTATAAGGGGTTTTTGGGTATGCTGAGTACGAATTTCGGGTTAATTTTGCAATCCAAGATGGCCGCCGCGCCACTGATATAAAATTTCATGTTGGATATCGTATAAGGGGTATTTTGGTATGCTGAGTACAAATTTCGGGCTAATTTTGCAATCCAATATGGCCGCCGCGCCACCGTTGTAAAATTTCATGTCGGAATAGTATAAGGGGTTTTTTGGTATGCTGAGTACAAATATCAGGCTAATTTTACAATCCATAATGGCCGCCGCGCCACTGTTGTAAAATTTCATGTCAGAAATAGTATAACAAGTATTTGGGTATGCTGAGTACGAATTTCAAGTTAATTTTGCAATCCAATATGGCCACCGCACCACCGATGTAAAATTTCATGTTGGACATCGTATTAGAGATTTTTTGGTATGCTGAGTACGAATTTAGGCAGACATTGAAAATCAGTTACTGTGATTTGCAATGACATCGCTATCATAGTTTTGCTGAATGTCGGCCTATTGCAAGCTCAGTGTACAGAATTTTTATTCATATTTTTAGTGTATATTATAACCCCAACGTGCTTTTGACCACACATAGCGCCACGTCAAGTGTTAAGTGCGTGATACCGCGCCATAGAGTAAAATATGCGTACTTAGACACAGAAAATAATATGTGTGGTCTCCGGACACGGTCAAATAACCAACAATATCTTGACGAAAATAAATTTATACAACTAAACAGTGTTATCTACTTTCATTTAATATTTAAACAGAGTTGACTCAATCTTGTTGACCGTGTCAAGAAAAAAACTGTCCTGTAGTTTTGCAATAAACATTTATTTATTTATTTAATTTCGGGTTAATTTTGCAATCCAATATTGCCGCCACACCACCGTAGTAAAATTTCATGTTGGATATAGCATAAGGGGTTTTTTGGTATGCTGAGTACGAATTTCGGATTTATTTTGCAATCCAATAGGTATGGCAGCCGCACCTCCACGAGTCTCTACTCTACTCTTTCTCTTCTCAGCATACCAAAAACCCTTAAAACGATATCCAATATGAAATTTTATAACGACGGCGTGGCGGCCATATTAGATTGCAAAATTAACCCAAAATTCGTACTCAGCATACCAGAAAACCCTTATACGATATCCAACATGAAACTTTACAACGGTGGCGTGGCGGCCATATTGGGTTGCGAAATTAACCCGAAATTCGTACTCACCATACCCAAAAACCCCTTATACGATATCCAACATGAAATTTTACTATAGTGGCGCGGCGGCCATATTGGATTGCAAAATTAACCCGAAATTTGTACTCAGCATACCCAAAAACCCCATATACGGTATACAACATAAAATTTTACAACGTTGGCGTGGCGGCCATATTGGATTGCAAGAGTAACCCGAAATTCGTACTCACCATACCCAAAAACCCCTTATACGATATCCAACATGAAATTTTACTACAGTTGCGCGGCGGCCATATGGAGTGCAAAATTAACCCGAAATTCGTACTCAGCATACCCAAAAACCCCTTATACGATATCCAACATGAAATTTTACAATGGCGGCGCGGCAGCCATTTTGGATTACAAAATAACCGAAAATTCGTACTCAGCATACCCAAAAACCCCTTATACGAAATCCAACATTAAATTTTACAATAGCGGCGCGGCAGCCATATTGGATTACAAAATTAACCAAAAATTCGTACTCAGCATACCAAAAACCCCCTTATACGATATCAATACATATAATAAAATCGTAACAGGTCGCTGTCTGTACATGGAAGATAAATAAGAAAAAATATTATAGGGGGGCTTTATGAACGCAATAGAACCCAAAACAATGATTTTTAGAATTTTTGTCTGTTTGTCTGTATGTCTGTATGTCTGTATATCTGTTTGTCTGTACGGTTGTGCACGCTAATCTCAGTAACCCGCTCAACCGATTGCAATGCGGTTTTTTGTATTGTGTTGAGGTTTGCTCCAGTTAACATTTAGCGTTTGTTTTATGTAAATCGGTTTAGAAATAAAAGAGTTATAACACTTTTAAGGATCAGATATTTTGAAAATTTTAATTGTAGGGGTTTCTTTGAATGTAAGTGAACCTAAACTGGCGTGTTGGCTTAATCATAAAAGAGCTTAATCATTAAGCTCTTTTATGATTAAGCAAACAGGGCAGTTTCAGACGCTGCTTGATGACTCTGATGAAGAAATACCTTTCCTTTCATACACCTTATGTGACGTAAACGAAGTTGCGGGCTCAGCTAGTCCAACATAAAATTTTACAACGGTGGCGTGGCAACCATATTGGATTGCAAGAGTAAACCCAAAATTCGTACTCACCATACCCAAAAACCCCTTATACGATTTCCAACATGAAATTTTACTACAGTGGTGCGGCGGCCATATTGGATTGCAAAATTAACCTGAAATTCGTACTCAACATACCCAAAAACCCCTTATACGATATCCAACTTAAATTTTACAACAGCGGCGCGGCAGCCATATTGGATTGCAAATTTAACCCGAAATTCGTACTCAGCATACCCAAAAACCCCTTATACGATATCCAACATGAAATTTTACAATGGCGGCACGGCAGCCATCTTGGATTACAAAATTAACCGAAAATTCGTACTCAGCATACCAAAAAAACCCCTTATACGATATCCAACCTTAAATTTTAGAACACTGATGCGGCGACCACATTGGATTGCAAAATTAATCCGAAATTCGTACTCAGATACCCATAAACCCCTTATACGATATCCAACATGAAATTTTACAACGGTGGCGTGACGGCCATATTGGGTTGCAAATTTAACCCGAAATTCGTACTCAGCATACCCAAAAACCCCTTATACGATATCCAACATAAAATTTTACAACGGTGGCGTGGCGGCCATATTGGATTGCAAAATTAACCCGAAATTCGTACTCAGCACACCCAAAAACCCCTTATACGATATCTAACTTTAAATTTTACTACAGTGGCGCGGCGGCCATATTGGATTGCAAAATTAACCCAAAATTCGTACTCAGCATACCAAAAAACCCCTTATACCATATCCAACATGAAAAGAACGGTCGCTGCACCGTTGTTTTCATGTGGCGCGTAAAATAAACTGACACTGCACACAATAAGACATGAATCGGCATTAATTCTGTTACATTATTATTCGGTGTATTCTGGTTACGGTTAACACATATTTGATTGGGTTAATAACAGATATATTTCTGTTATTAACCCAAACCGAAAGAACACTGGATATGCCTACGAAAATATCCTACAAGATCTAGAACTTGTCGGATCTCTAAGAGTTTAAAGGGAATAGGTGAAAATTATAAGGCCTTTACCTTTCGTAAGCTTGGCACTACATGACCGCGGCTGAGGGCGCACGCGTGTAGCACGCACTCGTGAGCATGGCGTAGACTAGCGCGTGTAGCGCTGTAACGGTTCGTTACACTTCCCACTATTATCATAGTTTAGCTACACTAAAACTGTGCTTAATCTATTTAATACTACAGTTTATAGATCGAAGTAAATAATACGGAGGCAAACCTCGCGCAAACGAGTAGTATAAATATTCTTTTGTTCGCGCAGCTATATCTACATATATCTATACCGAACCAGTCACGACGCGCGGCGCGCGCGCGCTGAGGAGATCATTCGAGACTTGACTCGACACAGAACCTTAGATCGTCTTAACGTGTGCACGTACCGCGCGCCGGCAACTAATATTTTATTTAAACAGTAAATTTTATTAATTTTAATAATGTATATGGTTAAACTAAAGTCAGTGTGTGAACCCCGAGTTTATTGGGTGAGTGTTGCATTATCTATATTTATCACTATGTAGGTAACTCGAATCTAGAACTTAGAAATACATCTAAATACATCATTTCATAATTGCTAGATTCTTTCTAATTTTGTTTAGTACAGCCTCGCTAGTGCTTATAAAATATATGTAAGGCTTAATTACATTTTATGTAAGGATTGCACTGCTAAATTTTAATGGCAACTACCTACAGCCAAACTAATCTATCACGCAATTCAGCATTCCCATTGTGTAAAGTCTTCTTACTATTATAAAACTTTGCTTTGTATGACTGCCTCATCATCGAACACCATAGTAGCCTATGATGCCACTTGCTCCCTGCTTAGCCCTCTTCGGGAGTGGTCGTTGTGGTGTTCGTGATGTTGCAGTCAGTAAGAAAACTAAGACAAACTGTGAATCGACCAAATTTCGATTCCAGGGTTCACTTTTACGTCCACTTTCACTCTTCGCCTTCATCTACACATCATCTACGTGACGTCGGTCACACTGCCGCTGCATCTACCTGCACGGCCAGAGACCTGCCTACTGCTGCTGCACGGCCGCAGCTCCGATCCTACCCGGGGACTAACGCAGGACAGTGGCATTCTTATTTCTTGTAATTGCAACCTACGGTTACGAGCATACCGAACCCCCCTGAGAGAACCTTAACCTACCTACCCCTATTTTTTTAATAAATTTTGTATACTTACTACTTAATTGTTTTCTTCCTCTCTCTCCCTCCTAACCCCTAAGGTTACATTGGCGCCCGATATAGGTATTGCTCGCAACCGCAGGGTGTAACGTAGTTGGGTTCCTTGGTGTTGGCATAAAACGCTTAGATTTAAGTTGTTTTTTTTTGTATAACTACCTTGCCTACTGTAGGTAGTTCTGTTTAGCTATAAGAAGTGTTTTACTAGGCGGTAGGGTGAATCTAGGTTCAAGAGACCCTACTGGAAGCTAGACCCTAGTGGGATAGACAGCTAACCGCCCACGGGATAGTGCGAAGTCAGTAGTCTATCTACCTAGATTACTGGCGTTCCCGTGCATCCAGCGTCGCGAAAGAGACGTATGAAAGTGCTGCGTGACTGGGCGGTCACTATTTTTATTTTAAATTTTTTTGTTTTTTTATTTATTTTATACTACTTTCAACCTGATAAATTGCTACATGTTTTTCTAAATTTTGCTGTGTACCGCCACTTATCATTTTACTACCACTTACTGCATTTTAACCAACTTAGGGAAAAGTAGGTAGGTAATTTTTTTCTTAAGTGGTAGATAAAAAAAAAAACACTTTTTTTGTTTTTTAACACAAATTTATATCTAGCTATTATATTTTTTAATTTTGTCTGACTACAATTATTATTTAATTATTACTGTACTTCTGCATATTTTAACCGACTTATAAGAAAGTAGGTAGGTATAATTTTTTATTTAATCTTAAACATTTTAATTATTTGTGTGTAGTTAATAACTACCTTATTAACTACTATTTTTGTATCTAGCTGAAACTTTATGGAACTGCAACACACACCCAAACAATTATACCTAATATGACGGTTCGCGTTAATTACTTTTCATTAAAAATACTAAACCTCTCAAATACTAATTTTAAATTCACAATGATTTGCTTTGCTAACATTACTTTGTTGGGAGATTTTGCTAGTAAAATTCAATTCTATAACACTTCTGTTTCTCGGTTTACGTGGTAAATACTGTTACTCGGAAGCTGGAAGCTTGCCCTAACAGATTTACGTAGCTAATTCTACCACTCGGAAGCTGGATGCTTGCCCTAGTAGATTTCCTCTCTGGGACGGTTGTATAAATCCCAGCCTTCAACTACAAGCCTAATTATACCTACCCCACTTTCAGGCGGTTCGTATTACCTGAATCTATAATCTTAAGCCTTAAATACGTCCTTCTTCTAACTGTCCCATTGAGTTTCTTCAGAATGATCCTAGTACAGGTTTTAAGTTAGTAAGCTAGTTTCAAGGGATTTTCGTAAGCGAAAATCCTAACCTAAAAAGGGGGGTATGTAACGGTTCGTTACACTTCCCACTATTATCATAGTTTAGCTACACTAAAACTGTGCTTAATCTATTTAATACTACAGTTTATAGATCGAAGTAAATAATACGGAGGCAAACCTCGCGCAAACGAGTAGTATAAATATTCTTTTGTTCGCGCAGCTATATCTACATATATCTATACCGAACCAGTCACGACGCGCGGCGCGCGCGCGCTGAGGAGATCATTCGAGACTTGACTCGACACAGAACCTTAGATCGTCTTAACGTGTGCACGTACCGCGCGCCGGCAACTAATATTTTATTTAAACAGTAAATTTTATTAATTTTAATAATGTATATGGTTAAACTAAAGTCAGTGTGTGAACCCCGAGTTTATTGGGTGAGTGTTGCATTATCTATATTTATCACTATGTAGGTAACTCGAATCTAGAACTTAGAAATACATCTAAATACATCATTTCATAATTGCTAGATTCTTTCTAATTTTGTTTAGTACAGCCTCGCTAGTGCTTATAAAATATATGTAAGGCTTAATTACATTTTATGTAAGGATTGCACTGCTAAATTTTAATGGCAACTACCTACAGCCAAACTAATCTATCACGCAATTCAGCATTCCCATTGTGTAAAGTCTTCTTACTATTATAAAACTTTGCTTTGTATGACTGCCTCATCATCGAACACCATAGTAGCCTATGATGCCACTTGCTCCCTGCTTAGCCCTCTTCGGGAGTGGTCGTTGTGGTGTTCGTGATGTTGCAGTCAGTAAGAAAACTAAGACAAACTGTGAATCGACCAAATTTCGATTCCAGGGTTCACTTTTACGTCCACTTTCACTCTTCGCCTTCATCTACACATCATCTACGTGACGTCGGTCACACTGCCGCTGCATCTACCTGCACGGCCAGAGACCTGCCTACTGCTGCTGCACGGCCGCAGCTCCGATCCTACCCGGGGACTAACGCAGGACAGTGGCATTCTTATTTCTTGTAATTGCAACCTACGGTTACGAGCATACCGAACCCCCCTGAGAGAACCTTAACCTACCTACCCCTATTTTTTTAATAAATTTTGTATACTTACTACTTAATTGTTTTCTTCCTCTCTCTCCCTCCTAACCCCTAAGGTTACAGCGCATATCAATGCGCGTCGCGCAGACCAGCAGGCAGCGCGTCGTGTAGACTAGCGCGTGTAGCGCATACCAATGCGCGTCGCGGAGACCAGCGAGCAGCGCGTCGTGTAGATTAGCGCGTGTAGCTCATACCAATGCGCGTCGTGTAGACTAGCGCGTGTAGCTCATACCAATGCGCGTCGCGGAGACCAGCGAGCAGCGCGTCGTGTAGACTAGCGCGTGCAGCGCACACCAACGCGCATCGCGTAGACTAGCGCGTGTAGCGCATATCAATGCACGTCGCGCAGACCAGCGAGCAGCGCGTCGTGTAGACTAGCGCGTGCAGCGCACACCAACGCGCATCGCGTAGACTAGCGCGTGTAGCGCATACCAATGCGCGTCGCGGAGGCCAGCGAGCAGCGCGTCGTGTATACTAGCGCGTGTAGCGCATACCAATGCGCGTCGCGGACACCAGCGAGCAGCGCGTCGTGTAGACTAGCGCGTGTAGCGCATACCAATGCGCGTCGCGGACACCAGCGAGCAGCGCGTCGTGTAGACTAGCGCGTGTAGCGCATACCAATGCGCGTCGCGGAGACCAGCGAGCAGCGCGTCGTGTAGACTAGCGCGTGCAGCGCACACCAACGCGCGTCGCGTATACTAGCGCGTGTAGCGCATATCAATGCACGTCGCGCAGACCAGCGAGCAGCGCGTCGTGTAGACTAGCGCGTGTAGCGCATACCAATGCGCGTCGCGCAGACCAGCGAGCAGCGCGTCGTGTAGACTAGCGCGTGTAGCGCATACCAATGCGCGTCGCGCAGACCAGCGAGCAGCGCGTCGTGTAGACTAGCGCGTGCAGCGCACACCAACGCGCATCGCGTAGACTAGCGCGTGTAGCGCATATCAATGCACGTCGCGCAGACCAGCGAGCAGCGCGTCGTGTAGACTAGCGCGTGTAGCGCATACCAATGCGCGTCGCGCAGACCAGCGAGCAGCGCGTCGTGTAGACTAGCGCGTGTAGCGCATACCAATGCGCGTCGCGCAGACCAGCGAGCAGCGCGTCGTGTAGACTAGCGCGTGCAGCGCACACCAACGCGCATCGCGTAGACTAGCGCGTGTAGCGCATATCAATGCACGTCGCGCAGACCAGCGAGCAGCGCGTCGTGTAGACTAGAGCGTGTAGCGCATACCAATGCGCGTCGCGCAGACCAGCGAGCAGCGCGTCGTGTAGACTAGCGCGTGCAGCGCACACCAACGCGCATCGCGTAGACTAGCGCGTGTAGCGCATATCAATGCACGTCGCGCAGACCAGCGAGCAGCGCGTCGTGTAGACTAGCGCGTGTAGCGCATACCAATGCGCGTCGTGCAGACCAGCGAGCAGCGCGTCGTGTAGACTAGCGCGATCAGCGCACACCATGGCGCATCGCGTAGACTTGCCCGTGTAGCGCATATCAATGCGCGTCGTGCTGACCAGCGTGCAGCGCGTCGTGTAGACTAGCGCGTACAGCGAACACCAACGCGCATCGCATAGACTAGCGCTTCTGGCGCTCAACAAAGCCCCTCGCGTTGATTTAGAACTCCCGGATCGGGCGGGCAGTAGGATTATCGCCGTTACTGTATAGGAGAGTGACAGAGGACAGTTTCTGGACGTTTGAAAAGTTCACGGGATTGCCACTTTCGGTGCTAATTCGCTTCCTTTATGGCAAGTTGTAGAAACATCTCACTTAGAACGATACCGTGCATGTAACAACGAACAAGATCGGATCCGAGACCGCGATGGCGGTGTGAAAGATCGCGACGGCTACCAACGGTATTCCCGTAATACCCTTCGTGACCGATTACACGACACTTGGCACTCACGATGGTGTCAGTGCAATCCACTATGCAATTTGCGGCTTGAATTATGTGTTTTAGACATAATTACACGAGAAAACACACACAAATTGCGTAAAACATACACAACTCACTAAAAGAGGGTACTTTGTAATGATTATGTTTTGTACGTCTTTTGTTATATCAGTTGGCAAAAACGATCAAAAGGCGATGGCTTAAGTAAGCATCCCACTTCTGATGTTAGGTATCAGGAAGTAGTATGATTAAAACGCCATACACAGGTTAACAAATTCAGTTCTATTCTCAAATACATTAATTTAACACACTTGAAACATAATCATCGCAAAAGTAACATTAACAAAAGTAACAAATTACTAAGTAAGAAATATGAACGGTCTCACAATTACAACGATGCAGATTGCACCGGTCGACCGTCGAAAAAATAGGGCCGTCCACTACATTGCACGCCGTTTTATATATATTGGAAAACTAATCATAGACAAGTCGACTTATACAATACATATTTATTTTTTTAAGTATGTAAAAATAAATGTATGTATTTATATGTTGTATTGTATAGTAATAGCATTTGTAAAGTATGTATAAATTGTTGATTCTACCTAGTTCTCTCACAGACTACCTCTATGAATTATCCAATATCATGTTCTCCTCTCGCTGGCCTGCTGGAAGAGATTTCTTATAGAAATAAACAGTGCCATTGTACTCTTCTTTCCTAACTATGTGTCTCTGTAATATATTATGTGTGTACATAAATTGTTAAATAACAGTCCCCGATGAAGATGTGTGATGAAGTAGTTAAAAAAAATTGCGTTAAAAATACTCAGAATAATCGATTTCTGACGCACAATGACCAATTTAAAAATCGGTTCAGTATTTTTTTGGGGTCTATTCAATGCAAAAAAAACAAACAATTAAATCTTTTCTGTTTATAATATTAGTATAGACTATCGAATACCTGTGGCTCCGTCCATAAGGTCACCGCTTCTCATAGTTACTTGTTCCTGGGATTAAAAGTAGCCCGTGTCGTTTCTTTATCTATTTTATATTTGTTTACCAAATTTTATCAGAATGTTTTTAGTGATTTAGTCACAGCCTTACAGATAGACCAAAGACTTTCACGTTCATGTATCAGTAAGAATGTGCAGTCGGCTCCAATAGTATATATGCTTAGGAGTTGTACCTACCTATGTAGACGTTCTATGTAGACGTACCACCTATGTAGACGTAGATAACTAATATATGTAGGTATGTAGTGAGGAAGATCACCAAATAAAATGACTCACTGATTTATTTATTTTATTTATTTATTTATTAATTAACACGGCCTAGGAACAATTACATTAATTAAGAATAACACTGAAACATACACATACAAATTCTATACAGCAGCTCAATAATACAATAAAAATAAAAAAACAAAACATTTCAATAAAAAGAGAATAAAAAAAAATACAAATAGCAGCACAAGTACAATGGTAAATATGACAAAAGAATAGAAAAAATATATATATATATATATATATAAATTATAAATGAACGTAAAATTCACTAAAATGAAGACAAACTAATAATAATTTGGGTAATGTGTCGGCAAATAAGTCACAGCTAGGGTACTTCTCGAGAAGGGCGTTGAATGCAGTAAGTATACGCGGCAGTGGTGATTGCGCTCGCGACTGTGTCCGAGAAAAAGGTACGTCGAACAGCCTGTGCTTACGACTACGCGTGTATTGATTCGGGACAAAGAGTCTGCAGAGCACTTCACTTAGATCGGGAGCATCAATCTTGTCGCGAATTATTTTGATGACAATCATAAGCTGGTGCCAAATGCGGCGAACATCCAGAGAGTTGTAACCTAGACAACCTAGTAGGAAAAAAGTTGGGTACAAATAAGGATAATAGCCGTACTGGCGTTTATATAGGAACCTCAAGAAAGTTTTTTGAACCTTTTCTAATGGAAGAGCATACGTAACTTCATGTGTGTTCCAGACACTAGAGCTAGTTTCCAGCTTGCTGCGAACGAGTGCGTTATATAAAAGTTTAACTGCATGATTGTCGCGGAAATCACGGGCATTCCTAAGAATGAATCCCAGCCGTCTGTATGATTCCTTTGCCAAAGTGGAAATATGCTCGTGGAATGTAAGTCCAGGATCAAATATAACACCAAGGTCCCTGACGATATTAAGTCTACTGATAGGATCGCCGTTAAGTTTGTAATCAAAAATGATCGGCTGCCGTATACTTATATGTTGATTATCACTGTTTGTTACAACTATTTACAAGCTTAGGTTTCTACGTGTATTCATTTGCTCGGTTGTACAACGTGTGTTCGGTAATACCAAGTGAACATTTGTTACACTAAGATCTAACAAAGTGCGCTTTCATAATGTGGAATAAACACTCATAAAAATCATACTTTATACGTCCACATACGTCACAATCACTTACACAGTTACATAACGTTATAGATAAAATTCATGTACATGCAATTTTAGTCATTAGATGCAAAAGTCTAGTAAAGCTTAAGGACTTAAATCGTGTGTACATTAATCAGGATATTACAGGATAACTGTGCAAGCGAATATGACCGTTGAATGCAATATTTTTTGATACTACACCCGCGTGGTGATTTTTTCCAGTGTTACCTGTTTCCCACAGGAACTATTTGTCGGGATAAAACGAGCTTATGTTGTTACGAGTTACACGTACACTACGAGGTTTTTTTTTTCTTTTTTTTTTTATATTCAGCTCGCCAAATTGACGTCGCCACCAGCCTGATGGAAAGCCGTGACGGATCTCGACCGGGACCTGGGTCACATTGCCCAATGGGGTTCTGACAACCTGGTCGAGTTCAATGCGAGAAAAACACAGGCGTGTGCGTTTACAGCTAAGAAGTCCCCATTCCTACCCCTACCCTCTTTTCAGAACATTACGCCACTAAAGGGCAACCTGGAGATCCTCGGTATAGACGTCCGGCGTGAGCTTAATCATAAAAACTACATAGAGAGTTGTATTGGGATGGCCTCGCGGAAACTCGGAGTCCTAAATAAGGTGAGACGGTAGGTACTTCACGCCACATCAGAGATGTTTACTATACAAGACGCAGATTCGTCCCTGCGTCGAGTACTGTTCTCACCTCTGGGATGACTCCGCGAGGTACTTGCTAGACGCGCTTGACGCTATGCAGAGACCTGCTGTCCGAATAATTGGTTGTCCTGAGGTGACGGGAGGCCTCGAACCGTTGGTGCAGCGAAGAACTATAGCGTCCTTGGCTGCCTTCTACCGAATGTATCACGGCTCTTCAACCTGATCCCACCATCACCTTTCCGATCCCGAACAACGCGTGCCGGGCAGATATGCCACTCATACACAGTGGAGAGAATCTTCGCCAGAACCGAGCGTTTCAAAAGATCGTTCCTCTGTCGAACTATAAAAACTTGGAACGACCTGTCCGCACACGTGTTTCCCTCATCTTACAATCCCGGGTTCTTTAAGAGGAGCGTGAAGAGGCACATCACAGGGCCGCCAACTTGAGGACCACTGTAAGAAGTGGCCCCCAATCGCTAGATGCGCCACGGCTTTCCAGGCTGAGGCGACGTCAATTTGGCGAGCTGAATATTCAAGAAAAATGTAGGTATATATAGATCTTATTGGTAGCGAATTAAACGTGCTTTTCTCCTATCACAACTACCCAAGTTTGGGAAGTTCGTTTTCTTTGTTTGTTACCAAGTTGCGGTTCAGGAAAAGCTGTATTGGTTCGCAACTGGGTGCAAACAAGGAATAATATAATAATTTCATTGTTCGCAACTGGTTACGAATCGCAGTTGCGAAGACGGCCAGAGGGATCAGCGCCACCGAGGCAGTCAAAGCCACAGGCATCATCTAGTTTCGAATGTTAGAAGGATTTATACTGTAGGTTTACAATAAAACACAAACTCTGATTCCATTGCATTTATTTAAATATCATATATGTATACATTATAATAATATCCTAACTGGTCGTTCCCTGTACATAGAAGAAAATATATAAGATAAAATATTATACTAAGGGCATATGTGTAAAGACTAATAGTGATCCAACTCGGCCGTTTGGCGGAGCAACGATGCGGTGCGGTATGTTGGAGAGCGGGGTCGCCCCCCTACCCGCGATGCCTGAGGTGCGCCCGCTGGCAATGTATGGCGCTTGAGGTACGCCCGTTCCGGAGTGTCAAATTATGAGACCAATGTAGAAAATACAAAATTTAAATAGAATGTACTTATAATGTAATAATATAACATATTGTTTATAAATAAAGACTAATACTCGCGTCACGGAATTAATGACGTACCTAGTATTATTTTTAACTATACTTATATAGAAATAAAAAATCAAGTGACTTCAAAATGTAGGTACTAAATCATTACGAAAGGTATTTCTAAAAGTTGTTTAGACAAACACTGTAGCTGTTAGGTATTGTGAACTTAGATTTATTTCGTTAGTAATAAGCATATAAAATATCTAAGTAATAATATAAAAATGAATCCCTATTTCCTTGGTCACGATATCACGCGTGAACTGATGGATCGATTTCGTTTATCCTTTTTTACTTGTGTTTGTTATTGCAGGAGAAGGTTTTTATGGGAAAAAAAATAAAACTGCGTGAAAAATTAGAAAATTTGCAAGTTACCTGTAACTGGCTCGAGCTGTTTAAAGAAATGGTTTCTATTGCGATTTTGGATCGGGTCTTGGAACTCAAAGCTCCAAAACGGGAACCGGGAACAGAAAAACAAACTGGTAAATGAAAACCTCGAACCGAGAACTCGGTACCCAAAACCAACTCAGAACACGGGATATCGATTTCCATATTCATAGTTATGACAGGGCAACGTCTGTCTGGTCAGCTAGTATACGCAACGGAAGCTCTCAATAGAAATAAACCTAATAAATATAGTAATGTGTGTTTCTATGTAGGTATATATGAATGTATGTATGTATATGTGTATGTATGTATGTGTGTATTTATGTATGTATGTTTGTATATTTATATGTATAAATACATATTGTAGGTTCATGTTATGTATTTTGTGTTTGTAGTTAAATTTTGTTGTGTTATTCTAAATAGTTCTAATTATATCACAGAGCACCTGCCTAATTCTTTTATCTCTGCATCACCCTAAGGTTGACTGGCAGAAAATGCCTAAGGCATTAAGTCCGCCTTGTACATTGTGCTAAAGTTTGAAATAAATAAATAAATAAATAAAGATTATAGTGACATGAGTACCTACTATTTTATTTCCTTGCCTACAATTACACAAACCCTTAGTTAATCAAAGGAGGTATTTTTATGACAACTCTAGCATATTTTATGTCGAGAAAGCGTTGTAGGTATTTTACGATTTAACAGTGGAGTTGACTCACTATTAGTTTTTACACGTATGCTAAGGGCGTTTTATAGACGCAGCAGAACCCAAGACAATGATTTTAAATTTTTTTGTCTGCTTGATTGTATGACGGTACGTCTGTGCACGCTAATCTCAGTAAACGCATAACCGATTGCAATGCGGTTTTTCTATTGTGTTGCGGTTTGCTCCACTTAACATCAGCGAACGCGTTAACCTTCTCAGGGTTTTAAGCAGAGCATGACTATGATAGCGACTCACGATTCTCTAAATAAAGTCATGGTGCCATGGAAATTCTTTTCATCACAGAAACGTCTCTTTATGGGATGTCATCTAATAATGATAATAAACACGTGCTCTAGGACTGCTCTCTGGTTGCAGGGAATGAGTAAATGAATGACTAACGCAAAGCCAAGCGGCTAAAGCCGTCGACAGAATAGGATATGTGCTGAAACGAACACTTGGTTCGTAATTCTTCAACCTGATCCCACCATCACCATTCCGATCCCGGACAACGCGTGCCGGGCAGAGATGCCACTCATACACAGTGGAGAGAATCTTCGCCAGAACCAAGCGTTTCACAAGATCGTTCCTATGTCGAACTATATAAAAACTTGGAACGACCTGCCCGCACACGTGTTTCCCTCATCTTACAATCCCGGGTCCTTTAAGAGGAGCGTGAAGAGGCACATCACAGGGCCGCCAACTTGAGGACCACTGTCAGAAGTGGCCCCCAATCGCTAGATGCGCCACGGCTTTCCAGGCTGGTGGCGACGTCAATTTGGCGAGCTGAATATAAAAAAAAAAAAGTAATTTTATTAAACGCTTCAAGCATAGACCCGAAGATCAAAAACCACAAACAAACATGGGGACATATTAACTAATTCAACACGCAGAGGCCCTTTAAGATTTTCAATGAAATGAGAAATGGAATTCCTCACTGTAGACAATTTACAGCCGCCTTACGTAGAAGAACGGCAATGGACTGCTTACAATGGGAGCTAAACTATTGTAAAATATGCTAACTACGTAATGAGCGAATGAATTGGGCGTTAAAATTGACAGGGTAATTTGATCTATGAATGAAGACTGCCATTTCAATAACTTATTATTAAAAAATTGGAAGACAGTGACTCGTCAACTCACTAGATGCCCGCCCACCCTATACAATCGCCATAGGCCCGTAGACCTGTAAGGTGACAGTGGGCAACACCGGTGTGAGCGGCTAGGGGTGTCGAGCGGTGCGGCGCCGCCCGGTTTCGCCATCATAGGTCAGACCCGTAGCGGGTTTCCCCTTGTTATGTCCTTGAAAATGACACTTCCACCCCTGAGCATATAGCTCTGGCTTCCTTCCTCTTATCTGCCAATTAAGGCAAGCCCGAGTTGAGATTTGCTGCACTTACGGGGGTAGCGCCCTTCCACTAGCCCATTAAAGGCTAACCGGTGACAAAGCACAACAAAACTCTGAGGAATCTGGACTGAAGCTGTCCTGCGGATTTATTATTATTATTATGTAGACTCTCTACAACACGTTTCCCTCTAAATAGGAGAGAAGCGGCAAAACTAGCTCGGTGAGGTGAGCAACAGTCGGCCGAGGCATCGGGTCGATTGGGAAAGAAACCGGCAGCTATTCGGGCATTATCGAGCAAGACGGCCTTCTGTGTCTTAGCCGTCACCGATTTACCACTAATCCCGAGGTTCTCACCCGATTTTGGCTGAGGATAACGTAGTCAGTCCTTTATAGCATTCTTTGACCTCTCCATAAAGCACACCATCCGTCCTCGACAGGAAATGGTTCCTGAGATTGCACACCTCGCGATTATGCATGACCTTGGCGGTAAGTAGACCTCGGCCACCACACTTTCGCGGGATGTACAACCTCATAACCGAAGACTTCGGCGTGGAGCATTCTGTGGAGGGACGGAGGGACATAGTAGCGCGGACTTTTCTGTCCAGCGCATCCAATTTGGTCTGAGTCTACTTGACCACGCCGAAGGTATACAACAAGACTGGCACCACCCAGCCATTATTCGCCCGTGTCTTGTTCACGCCCGAAAACAGACTTGTACAATCAGACTTGTAAAAAAAGGTTGTGGTGAGATATCTATCATCTCATTAGTTAAAACCACTTTATATCAATAAATTAGTAGTCAAACATACGTCCCACCTGATGTGTGTGACGCTAAAGGCCCTAAAATCACACTGCCAACCCTGCGAAAACATTCCAAAATCCTTTTTTAAAGAACCTCATACTTTGAATTTTCGTTAAAGACCCAGGCCGCAAGTTTAATTCCAGACGTGCATGGAAAACCTATTTAGTACCTTACTGTGCACGAGGTCTCTGCAAAAAAGTGTGGGAAGAACACTCTGCCTGTGGCAAACGGTGCGATTATAGACAGTAACTGCGGGATCACAGTAAAAAATTACTCAAATTGTGGTCTGAGTAAATGTTTACTGTGATCCCGTGTAATGTACGGGCCGTAGGACACACATAACGCATAAAGAGGTGAAAGATCTTCTACTGCGAAGGGGTTCGACATCCCCGATAAGTAAGGAATCGCTTTTGTACGGTGTCGAAGGGGCCAAAATAACCGCAGTAAAATACCACCTTGCTCAGTTGAGCTTTTCGAGCTTCTTGGACTCCAGTGTGGCCTTTTCTATAATAAAGGAACTGGAAGGTCACCAGAGATTTCAACATCAAGGATCCCGATACTATTGGAGATGGACACAGATAAGCCCTAAAATTACGGCGTTACAGTTAATGGGTTTTCTTAGCGGTGAATACACAAAGTTTGAGTCGTACCAGGATTGAATCTTATAATATTAATTCTTATCCAATCTGATACCTTTTTAAGAGAAGCCTTGATTTCAGACACCAGAGTGGTAGATAACTTTCTTTTACAGCGGACTGGAGAATATTGGAGTTTTTGCATGACAATAGATGTCGTCCATAGACAACATGTACATAAATGATATGCAGCAAAATCAGGGGGGGAGGGGGGATTTTACCGGCTTTTGCATAACTGGGACTCTAGCATTAATGGCCATGTAGTCTGAACAGCTGGCATCGATAACGACTTATATGCTTAAACTGGCCCAAAAGCTAGCAGATGTTGCCCGTAGGGAAGCAGCTGCATTGGCGCACTACCTTCATTTAGGGCTTCTACGGTGTCTTTAACTACTTGTGAATCGAAGTTAAGCTTTGTCCGATGGGAGGACAGGTGATGGTATTGGTGAACATTATTTTCTTCAATGCCAGGTATAACATCTTATGAAACAATTTTCCGCCTCTTATTGAGTTTTGTCCACGTTTCACGCTTTTCTTTTGTTCTAGAGTCTCAAGTTTTACGATTCAAGACTCTAATACAAAAAAAAAAACATTTAGCATCGATTCGATAAATTATTTCTGAGGAATACAATCGAATGTACTTATCACGTCCACGTACAATATCAAAAGTACCACATTAGATACTTGTCGTATTAATTACGTTTATGTACAATATCGAAAATGCCACTTTTGATACTTGTCAGCAATACTTGGACATAGAACACTATCGTATCTACCGCATTCGATAGTAAAATTGTTAATTTCCTCCTGAATATGTATACGAATACTATTGAATCGGGCAGTTTCAATGTGTGAACGCTTGTGGACACGACGTACGAACAGTATCGAATGTGGTACTTTCGAAGATGTTCGTTGCTAATAGTGTGCAGTATCGATTGTGTTCGACTCAAAACTTATTTGTATATTGACTTTTTAAAAATCTGTTAAATGTTTCTAATACTTTATATAAAGCGTTATCGGTTAGTGCAATAAAAGTAAAAAAGTTTTATTGTAGATTCGATACTGTTCGTAGTCACAGTCAACATTTAAAATTCTGTTATTGAAACCGAACTGAAGGCAGAGCTACTTACGGGCATTAGCTAGTTACTTATAGGTCAGTAAGCAATTATATTTGGGAGTTATAATGATGAGTCGAATAATAATGCTATTGTGAGTATAGATCAAAACGACGATGTATGTATGCAAGTATAATGCATTTTTTATTGCTCATTAAGCCTATTAGATTATGCGTCAGAGGATGCTTATTAAGGGTATTTTTAAACTAATCACTTTAATTCATTTCCTATCAGCGACAAATAATTCGGTGTTAATTTTTTGAACTTGATATTGACAGAATTATTATAAGGACGATAGATATTCATATGTAGTATGCCACAAAGCCTCCATTTATTTTCGTAATAGAAGTGCAGAAACCTGAAATTACTGCCAAGCTGCCAATCCCCGGTTGGGTATGGTGTTCCTATATCAAATGTCTCATTAAGGTTTCTCAATACGTAAAATAAGTAAGGGTTCGTATTGTACCGAGCTAATTCCAGTCTCTCCAAATCATTATTTCTAAACTTAATCCAAACAATATCGAACAGTGTGGAAATCTTCATTTCCTCAGGAATTTCACCGTCCCAAAGACAAGCCGGTCTTATTTGTGGAATGTACTCTACTCGTCGATCCATTTTCAATATCCCATTGACATATTGAAATTCTTCATGTTCCTCAACCTCCGTTACATGTATCACGTGTCGTTCGACAGCATATGTGAATCCCGCTCCAAACGTCACTAAAATCTTGTCAGAATGATACTTGAGGAGACCCTCCCGATGACAGAAGATCACATGTGTATTCGATATAAGAGTACCGAAGAGGTGAAAGCTGGTGTTGCCAATTAATTGGATGTATGCTGTCCAGGGGAAGATTTGGAATTTGTCTTCTTCAAACACCCCACATTCGCTGTAGGACTGAGATGTCGACGTGTAACTGAAATAGATTGCATTGTTATGAGTTTTCAACTAATATCAGTTCTTAAATGAAAGGAGTATTCAACAGTGTAAGCATAGATAGCCTTGAATGTTCAGTCTTTATATTTCATTCTTCTCCTGGCTCTATACCAATTTTTCTCTTACCTTCTATTTCACTCTCTCTCCTTTAAACTCATTCTCTCAATATCTTATTTCTGATATAACATCTTTCTCTCTTACACACACTTTCTATTACTCTCTCTATCTTATCGTTGTCGAAACATAATAGATTTTCCAAATTTTCCAAGTAGGAGATCAACAGCATTAGGCTGGAATTCTACTTTCAATTGAGCATCAGCTTTCACGATTGTGAGAACCTTAAAGCTAGCATTTTCTCTTCTCTTAGAACCTAGGTTTTGAGAGAAAAAACACACGTACGCGGTTATAAAAAGTTCAACAATAAGTAGCCACACATTGTCATGCCGTTCATAACCCCTAGACAGGTGAGCGTCCCCAAAACGGCGCTGTGAGCATTATGTTATACTGGTGGGTGACCGATTGACAGATAGAGGACGATCATATTACCTCCCAATGAATATTAAACCGTTGCAATATTTTTTATTTATCGTGCTACATAGAGCAACATGCCCTATGACGTTTACCGGGAGGGGAGGCGCCGAGATTATGTAAAGAGCAAACATGCTATATCCACTCCCCTTGTACTGGTCGCAATGCTCTATGTGACACAAAGAAATGTAAATAGAGCAAACATGCTCTGTCTATTCCCCTTGTGCTGGTCGTATTGCTCTGTATCGTGATAGCATCTTTTTAAAGTGAACGGAAAAGAGCAGACTATTTACGAAGCCAATAATAAGAAATTAAGAAGAAAAAGTAAAATAAATACGGACATACGGACAGTGTAAATTTGAGTATGATAATACGAAAGTAAGTATCAAAGTCGTTATCAAAGGAGTATGCCCAGTATTCGTTTTTTTTTTGAAAAACCTAAATAAAAAGTGTATGGCTATCTAAGTAAATTGTTAAATCATATAATATTTTTTTAACTATCAGTGGTCGATCGACTTCTAGCGAGAACGGCCGAGTCACACACTTTCATGCATAAGTGCGCGCTCGTGTACAAGTACTGACGCAGCAGCCTACTCAAACATGCACTGCCGTCACGACCGTCGCGATGACCTACATACGGTCGTAAGTGAATCTATCTATCTATCTATCTACCTCCCTCTTCTTGTTTGCCAATCAGAATAGTGGAAGATCTATATTCCAAAGGCTTTAAAATCCAGGAAGCCATAAACAAATTAAGTTGGAGGACTAAGGAACTTCTAAATATGTTTATAATGCTTTCCTTTATAATACAGATCAGTGTTTCCTTTGGAAAATACGAAAACATAAATCAGATCTATGGTATTAAGACCATACTAGACTGTAAGGTTGAAGTGCAGCCTTTAAAATCATCCAAACTAATACCTCAGTGTAAAAGATGCCAAGCATTTGGCCATACACAGAAATATTGTTCCAAGGAACCTAGATGTGTGAAATGTATTGGTAAACATCTGACCAAAGACTCCACTAAATCAATAGCAGAAAAACCCAAATGTGTTTATTGTGGTCAGCCACACCCGGCGAACTATACAGGGTGCATGGTAGCTAGAGAATTGCAAGAACTAAAAAACAAAGCAATTAAAAAAAAAGGAAATGCAGCTATCGTCCAGGTCCCTAGTAGTAAAAAAACAGTCATTACGTTTTATTCAAAATACTGACGGGATGACTTACAAGTCAAGCGCGTCTTGTAAGTACCTCGCAAAGTCATCCCAAAGGTGAGAACAGTATTCGACGCAGGGGAAAATCGGCGTCTTGTACAGTAAACATCTCTGATGTGGCAAGAAATACAATCTCACCTTATTTAGGACTCCTAGTTTCCGCGAGGCGAGCCCAATACAACGCTCTATGTAGTTTCTGTGATTGAGCTCCCGCCGGACGTCTATAACGAGGATCTCCAGGTTGTCCTTTAGTGGAACCGTAATGCTCTGAAGAGAGGGTAGGGGTAGGAATGGGAACTTCTTAGCTGTAAACGTGACCCAGGTCCTGGTCGAGATCCGCCACGAGTTGCCGTCTCTTCTCCTCCACGTCGCCTCGCCCCTCCGCTGGACGGCCAGAATAACTACCATGTAGAGTACTATCGTCCGCACAACAATGAATGCACCCAAGTGCCAGCATGTCATTGACATGCAGAAGAAAGAGAGTTGGGGACAATACCGATCCCTGTGGTACTCCGGCATTTACCTGCAAAAAACAGGAAGCCTGACCATCACAGAGAACCTGTATACGGCGCCCGTGCAGGATGGCCAACCTATGGCACAGCTGAGGCGATAGACTATATGCCGGCAGCTTGGAAAGAAGCGACGCATGCCATACCCTATCAAAGGCTTTAGCGATGTCTAGGCCAATAGCTAGAGATTCACCGTGCCTCTCCATAGCCTCACCCCAGGTGTGTGTTTTGTACGCCAGGAGGTCATCCGTTGATCGTTTCAGGCTAAAGCCATATTGACGATCGCCATTTAGCGAGTGCTCCTCCAGATAGCGCATGAGCTGTTTGTTGATAATTAGCTCCAACACCTTGCAAATGACGGTGGTTACGGCTTTGGGGCGATAGTTGGCCGGATCCGACCGATCCCCTTTCTTGGGGATCGGCTGGACGTTTGCCTTTTTCCAAGCCTTCGGCACTTCTCCCGATGAATAGGAAAGGTGATACAGGAGTGTTAGCGCTGGAGATAATTTAGCTGCACAGTTCTTCTGCACCACCGCCGGAATACCATCAGGACCACTGGCCTTCCCCGTGTCGAGTGACCGTGGCACCGCTCGCACAACGATCTGCTGGATTACAATATCCGGCATCGTTATTTCCCAGTCAGCAATAGTGGATTGTTTGCCACAGTCATCGACCCGGGAATTAACCGCAAAGAGATTGGTCAGCATTTCTGCTTTCTCTTGGGCCTTGTGAGCCAGTGATCCGTCAGGAAAACGCAGCGGGGGCAGCCAAGGCTTGCAGAAGTTGGCCTGCATGGCTTTGGCCAGTTGCCAGTATTCACGGCTGCCCGTTGGATGTGATGTGAGCTCCTGACCAACCCGCGTGACGCGCTGGGCGTCTGCTCTCTTGAAGGCTTTCTTACTTGATCTAGTGGCTCTGTTGTAAGCTGCTTTGAGGTGGGCTACATTCGGGTCGCGCACAGCTCGAGCCCTGATTCAGGCGCGGTACGGTGTTTTTGTTGAACAGCTACGGCGCACTCACGCCCGAACCAGGGGCGAGCTTTGCAGATGCTGGCGACATCAGTGTATGGAATGTATACTCATACCTAATGTAATCTCACCAGCAACCGCAGAGGAACTTTCCGATGAAAACGGCTGCAAAGTATTCTTATAGTCGGTCCCAGTCTGCTCACGAGTAGCGCCATAATCGCCGTGTCACCTCTACTGCCCTTGGCGGAGATGACACCTGCAGGCAGGCACGCACAACACATTGGTCGGATTCACCCGATGGGGCGCCAACCGACACACTGTACTGTGCTGGATAACTCGTCAGCAGTAAGTTCAGCAGGGCGGTTTCATGGTCCGACCTGTCAGGTATGCGCGTAATTCCGCGTACCACTCGGGTCAGACCATGGGAGAGAGCGAACGCGTGGGCGCACCCCTGGAACCGCACCTGCGCGTCATCAGCCCCCTTGCTGAGATGCTGAAACAGCCTCCTTATTTCAGCTGTCCCTGTTTGGGATCGGTAGACACACACGTAGATCTGACTAATGGAGCCGTGATCTACCTGCAGTCAAAGAACGGATAAGGAAGGGTTCTCAAGGCAGCGCAGCTGACGACAGCAAACATCCGCCCTAACAAACGCGAGCGAGAGAGTGTCCACATCCAGACCCACCACGAGGACCTGGCGTTGTTGCACCCATGCCATGCACTCCACCAGCGTATGGAGTACTGTGTCATTGTTGCGGTCCTCGCAGTGCTGACACTCGGTTATGGTTTCACGGTGTCTTTGCCTATCTGTAAATATCTGTATATTTACTGAAGCTACCGTTCCCGGTAAGTATCTGTGACAACCGGTAGGAGAGAGCACCGTGTCTCCTCTCCAGCCACTCGCCCATAACCGGTCTGACGGCCGATTATGGCGTATCCCCCCTTTAGTTGCTCAAGTCGCACCTGCCATGTCTCCACGGTTTCCTGGTGAAGCTGGAACCGCTGGGCCTCGATTCCTCGTGACGCAGGCCTTTGGCCCCGTTCCAGCGCCTCCTTGCGCAATTTAAAAAGTGACACAAGGGCTCTCGCTTCCAGGTCCTATGGAGGGGTCCTGGCTAGGTGACATGCCGCCTCACCTGAGATCATGCGGTATTCCCTTATCACCCTGACGGCCAACGCCCTCTGCGGGCTCAACAATCTAGCCACATTGCTGGCGTTCAGGGTCTTCGCCCATACGGAGCCTTGGGTCCCCTGATATCGCGCAAGTACGGCTGATGCACCCCTCAGTTTTGGGATCAAACTTCGGAAGTGGTGTCCGAAGTTCTACCGGCCATCGAGTACGAGCCCCAGATATTTCATCGAGGACTCGATGCTGATGCTGCCACCCTTCCCCCCTGTGTTTCTACGGTCTCTGTGCTTCGGCTCCCGCAGGTGGCCCTATCCGAGGTCCGTAGAAGCACAGAGCCCCGGATTTGTGAAGGGTGGCCTCGAGACCCAGCCGCCGTATCCGACCCACGACTTGAGCAACTCCGCCGTGGCCTTTAGTGCTGCGTCTCGGTGCGTTGCTCCCCGCTCCGTAACGCAGGCCTTTGGCACCCATGCCATGCACTCCACCAGCGTATGGAGTACTGTGTCATCGTTGCGGTCCTCGCAGTGCTGACACTCGGTTATGGTTTCCCGGTGTCTTCGCCGACCTCTCTGAGCAATGGACCACGCAGCACCCAATCGTAACCGATGTTCCACAGGAGTGGCCCTAATACCGATCCCTATAGAACACCGCACGACACATCTCGCCGACCCGACCCTAGCCATCTCGGATACATTATGACCCTCTCAGATCGGTCAGTGGGCCTGCTGTTGAGATAACGCTCAGTCGAAGTTTATTTATAGAATAGTATTAACTGTCGACCTTTTGCATTTTTTAGTGCGAGAACCCCAAAGTGTGTGCTTGGTATTAAAGTCACCTCCAGAACAAAGCGCCGTCCTAAGATCTTAAGATAAGTTTTTTAACATACTTTGATTACTGCTACTGGTGGAACAGTCTAATAATAATATATACTTACTTTGAAACCAAACAATTTTCGATTGTTTCGTCGGATCCATCGGCACAATCTTGTATCTGAGGGCAAAATTGAATTGGATTATAAAAAGTTATTTTGAACAAGTACTAATAATAAATCCTGAGACTGTTAAGTCTAAAATACATAGTAGGTACACCGTGTCCCAAAATAACGTTGACAAAATTTTTAAAATGAAAATTCAAAAATGGAACGCGGATTGTTCTCTTTTGTTTTTTTATATTATTTACTGGTTCCTTGGTTAGTCAGTTGAAAAAAAAAATATACGGTCGAATTGAGTAACGTGCTCCTTTTTTGAAGTCGGTTAAAAAATTGTTGCAACTAATTTATTTCGCTATGTCAGCGAAACGAGTCTCTATACTTACTTTGCATGAGCGTGAACAAAGGCAGTGTGAGATAGCAAGTATTCTTGGTGTTACCCGTCAGTTAGTTTCTGCGATAGTTAAAAGCTAAAATGAGTCGGGCAAAATAGAGGATCATCCTGGAAGAGGATGTAAGAGGACTGTTCGAACTTCTAGGAACTGACACATCATCAAACAAAGGTTACTACGCAATGCACAGACAAAGGTGAAATATGTCACGAGACTTGGGGATTAGTCGCTCCACCGTGCAACGCATATTGAAATGTGAACTCCAAATTGATCCCTTATAAAATTAGAAAAGCTGAATTGCTTACAGATAAAGACAAAACATTTCATCTTGAAGGGTGCAGATTGATTAAACAGCGTTTCGTAGCTACAAAATGGGAACCTATTGTTTTTTCTAATGAATAATAATTTTCGATTGAGCAAGCCCACCAAAATGACAGGATCTGGTCAGCAACTCATCCTGGAGCTACTGCGGTTGTTACAGATCGTCAAAACGCACAAACAGCAAGTAACCAGTATAAATAGTACGTTTACAGTAATTTTACCTATGACAGCTTATCATTGAATTATTTTATACGTTGGCATTGCTATAAAGTCGCCCTATGAGTACCAGCCTAAAAGCGTTGGTGCGTACTTGTCCTAAAATCGGTGCCCAAAAGTAGTATTGACATAACTTTACACAGACGACTGTGTCTTATACATTAGAAGCTTGCTAGTGCGTAGGCAGAACATACAGGTGTGGAATAGCTGCCTGTTCCCGTCAATAACAGGACTACGTCCATTTTTTTGGTCATGGACAATATTTTATAATATCGGTGGTTGCATTTTTCTTGTGTAAGTAGTTATTTTATGGTTGCTTGGTTCTGACTCATGTAGAAAGTGAATTACCTTATTGGATAATACCTTCATTGGATATTTTGTAATTTTCGAAAAAGTGTGTGTTTTATAACATCTAATGTCGGTGTCATCGGTGGCCTTTCAAGTACTGATTTTTAGATTTTTATAATGAGGGTGGCAAAGAGTAAGAGCACCGATATTGAAATTCACCCCATACAGTGAAAAACGGGTCTTACGATAGTTTAATTCCAATAAATAAAATGAAATTGCTCTTACCCCGTTACAATCTGATCCAGGATTGACACAAGATCCATCGTTGCACTGGAACGAAAACAGGGGGCATACCGGCTCACTTGCGGCGAGTGCACTGAAAATAAGTTTTATATGCAAATGATTGAGAGATTTTGCTCGGACTGCAGAGATATAATGTGGGTAACAACTGTCCTGGCTGCTTGATTTTTTGTGGAATGAATTACAGAAGGCTTTGAATTTACCTTATCCCCGTCCTTTTCCTACCTCGACCCTTTCCTAACCACCAATCCTATTCCTACCTCATCTTCTTCCCATCCTTTCTCCGCCAAGCCAACGTTGCCGTGCGTATGTGCTGCGTGACTAGGGGCGAGCCTAGTATTAGCGTGCCAATTGCCCTGGGGCCGGGCGACCCCAGAAGAAGGCTAGCCTTACTTAGACATGCGGGGCTCTGTCTGGGTGGACTTTATTTTCCCTTGCTTTTCGTGGGAACGCAATGGACAAAACGAAAAACAAAATTCGAAATGGCGGCGATGTGGTTCGCAACCCATCACGTCTCGTTTCCCATCGAGGCGAAAAGTGGACTTGGGATAGCCACTTTGCTACGTTAAATGTAAGAGGAGGTATGATAGACAAAATTGAGGAAGTATGCAAGATGATGAAAGAGAGACGACTCGATATTCTGTGCGTGAATGAGACAAAGAGGAAAGGATGTGACACCACCACACATGGACCCTACGCTGCCTACTGGTCGGGTGTGCCTAAAACCAGTAAAGCGTGTCAGGGCGTTGGTGTAGTACTGTCTGCGAGAATGAATGAATGTGTCACAGAATATGAATGTGTAAGCCCAAGACTCCTTTGGTTGAGGCTGAAGGTTGGACTTACCCGCATCTTTGTTTTAGGAGTATATGCTCCACAAGATGCGCGGTGGTGCCGATCTTTACGAGACCAAAGTGAGAGGCAGGCATTTTGGGAGAGCATGAGTGATGTTTTGAGTAAGTGCAAACAAAATGAGAGGATAGTAATGTTAGGCGATTTTAATGGGTGGGTTGGAGTCAAGCGTGATGGGTATGAAAGAGTATTGGGAAAGTTTGGTGATGAGCGAGTGAATAAAAATGGAGAAAGTTTGCTTGAAGTATGTTTGGAGAAGAATCTTGTGGTGACTAACACCATGTTTCACCACAAAGATATCCACTTGATTACGAGACAAGAAGGAAGTAAGAGGAGCATGATTGACTTTGTGATTGTTGACGCAAGGATGAGAAAGAAAGTACTAGACACTCGAGCCTACCGCGGTGCTGGGATTGACTCAGACCACTTCTTGGTTGTCAGCCGAGTAAGAGGTCTGTTTCAGCGGTGGAGGCACCGTGTGCGTGAACCTGTTAGTGTACTAGAACGCATAAAAGTTGAGAATTTGCAAGAGATAGGTATAATAGAGGAATTTGTGAGCAAACTAAGCAAAAAGTTTGATAATTTAGATGAAGTATGTGAGATTGAAGAATTATGGAAGCCGATTAAGGAAGGACTCGTGGAAGTTGCGATTGAAGTGTGTGGTGTGAGCAAGAGAAGCCAAGGATGTAAGTTAAAAAGAATGACCGCGGAAGTTCTGAAAGCGTTGTCTGAGAAGAAGAAAGCATGGTTGGACTGGCTGGCCACAAAGGCCAATCAAAGAATGCAGAAGGCAACGGATGAGGATGTACGAATGGCCAACGATGAGTATAAAAGGTATAAGCGTGTGGCAAAAGAGGTGTTAGTAAGAAAGAAGGAGAATGATAGAGATGAATTTGATAAAAGGTTATCTGGTGACTTCCAACAGAATATAAAATTCTTTTGGAAGTCCATAAAAGCGGTGAGGAGTCCACAGACCACATCACCGCTTAATAAGATCAGAAACCAGGATGGAAGTTTTGTGGGAGGAGAAGAGTGTGTGCTAAAAATATGGAAGGAGTATTTTGAAAGGCTATTTGATAAAGAGGATACGCAAGTGCAAACTCATTTTTGTGAAATGAATGAAATTGGCAATGAAAACGACATTAGTATGGAAGAAATAATGGAAGCATTAAATAGTATGAAACTAGGCAAGGCTGCTGGGATTGATAGGGTTTCCGTTGAGATGCTGAAAGCAGGACGTGGCGTGGTGATTGACCAGCTGTACCGCCTTTTTAATCTGTGCTGGAGGAGTGGCAGCGTACCAAAAGAATGGTCCAAAGCCGTCATTGTGCCGCTGTACAAAGGAAAAGGGTCGCAGCAAGAGTGCAAAAATTACCGCGGCATAAGCCTGCTCAGCATCGTCGGTAAACTGTATGCGAAAGTGTTGATAAAAAGAGTGATGAATGAAAGTGAAGGAAAAATGTGGGATGTTCAAGCAGGATTTATGAAAGGAAGGGGATGCACGGATCAGGTCTTCTCCTTACGACGCATAGCAGAAAAAGTTTTGGCGAAAAGCCAAAAGGTATATTGCGTATTCGTAGATCTGGAGAAGGCCTATGACAAAGGGGTGAGGAATGAACTATGGTCAACATTGTCTTTGTACGGGGTGAGCAGCAGCTTGATACGAGCACTGAAATCTCTTTATGAGGGCTCGAGTGCTTGTGTCAGGATCAACGGAGCTTGCACGGACTTCTTTAACATAGAAAGGGGTGTGAGACAGGGTTGTGTAGCGTCACCGTGGCTGTTTAACCTGTACATGGACAGTTGTTTGAAAGAATTGCAAGAGAGTGCGTGTGGTATAAAACTGAACGAGCTGTCCATCAAATGCCTCCTATATGCTGACGATCAGGTGATCTTAGCTGCATCGGCGGAGGAGTTGCAGTTGATGGTTAATATTATGCATGAGGCGCTGAAAGGTAGAGGAATGAAAGTGAATGTAAGTAAGACTAAAGTAATGGTTTTTGAAAGAGAGAAATGTATGACGAATTGCCCTATTATTATCGAAGGGCAAAGAGTGGAACAGGTGAAAGAATTTGTATACCTGGGTTCAAAATTTACGAGGGATGGAAAGTGTGACCAGGATATTGAGAGAAGAGTTTTGGCAGGAAATCAAGTGAATGGGGCGATGCATACCTTTATGAGCAGTCAAAACGTGTCTAAGAAGGCAAGAGTGGCTGTGCATAGGGGTGTGCTTATCCCCACACTTATGTATGGTAGTGAAAGTTGGGTGTGGCAGAAGAAGCATGAAAGTAAAATTAATGCAGTGGAAATGAGAAGTCTGCGAAGTATAGCTGGAGTGAAATTGATGGACAAAGTAAGAAATAGCGTGATTAGAAAACAATGTGGTATAACTGAAGATGTAGTGACAAAGATAGAAAAAGGGATGCTTAGATGGTTTGGACATGTTGAGAGGATGGATGAAAATAGACTGACTAAACAGATCTATAAGGCGAGAATGAATGGGCAAGCTGGTAGGGGTCATCCTCGGCGTACGCATGGTAACCAAATTGATGACCTGCTGGAAAAAGGCCAGGTCAAGAGCACCCTTAACCGGCGAGCGTGTATGAAAGCACTTATGAAAGTAGAAGAAGCGAAAGTGGTATGCCAGGATCGTAGCAAGTGGAAAGCCATAGTCTCTGCCTACCCCGATGGGAAACAGGCGTGATGATATGTATGTATGTATGTATGATTGAGAACTTCATAAAGAACAATGGCAAAAAATTGTCTGATAATTTAAAAACGTCCATACATATTAGTTCCGCCAAAGTAATTAATTGTTTATTTTATGATTTTACTAGTATCTAAAAGTTCCAATAAAAGCCGGCGTTAAATCTACATTTTAAAAGATTTTCAACGATTATTTACAGCAATGAGGCGCGTGAACTAGCCAATCAAACCGTGCGTTCATACCTTGTCACTTTGACTTGACTTGACAGATCACAGAATTGACAGAATACTCCGCGCTTTTTGTCGAAAGTGTTGTTTTGTGCGCTTTTTCTGATTTTCTTTAATAATTCTGACCCTGGACTGTTTTATGGACTCCGATTATTTCCTCGAGTGACTATTGTGTGCCCAACGGACTCTTGATATAGCTTTTGAATGACTTTATGCTATTCCCTACTGGACTGCTTATTTGTGAATTGGATTTGTTGTTCTTGGATAATGGGTGATCGTGGGAGACAATCGAGGCCTACGCGCATTTTATGTGTTTAATTGCATTGTATGTGTAAACATATTGCGCCGATGTGAAGTGTAATTTATGTGAAATAAAAGAAATGTTGTGGTTTTATTTTTCTTTCATGACTGACTCACGATCATATTGACAACAAATCTATTCCCTACTCCTGTATGTATGCACCTACTAAAATGACCATCGAGAAACAGTCCAGTTGGTTATTTAATACTGTAGTCACCATAGTGTTTGAACATATACAGGGTGAATTTTTGAAAAGGGATTGGATGGCCAAATCCGAAACTATAAGGAATAGCGAAAAATGCTGAAAGGAGTCACGAGCCCGATTTTGATGAAACTTAAAACCTCATCATTAGATTTTTGAAAAACCCATGATCCTAGCTGGGAATCGAACTTGTTGATTTTGAAAAAAAAAACACACCCTTTATTATTACACCATACGATAGAGTCGCTGTTAAGGATCAAAATTTGCAAAGTAATGATATACGCCAAATTTTAGGAACAATTGGAATTTTAATAGAATGCATATTTCATGTACCTAAATTTTGTATCATAATTTGTTTCGTTCGAAATCCCAGAATAGATCGTAACTATTCCGTGTTTTAAATTATGCTCAGAATGATTTTTTAGAGAATATTCTCAACGGAATCAATAATATTCCTTAATTATTCCTTGAGGTTTCGAATCCAGCTATGTATTGCAAAGATTTTGAACAATTAATCAGTTAACGTAAGAAAAATAAAATGTATTTTGTTAAAGATGAGCTCTTTCCTGTAGTTTGCCGTATATCATTACTTCCCAGAATATGATCCTTAATAGCAACACTATCGTATGGTGTAATAATAAAGGATGTGTTTTTTTTTTCAAAATCAACAAGTTCGATTCCCAGCTAGGATCATGGGTTTTTCAAAAATCTAATGATGAGGTTTTAAGTTTCATCAAAATCGGGCTCGTGACTCCTTTGAGCATTTTTCGCTATTCCTTATAGTTTCGGATTTGGCCATCCAATCCCTTTTGAAAAATTCATCCTGTATAGGTATGTATAGGTAAGTATGGCGGGACTATACGACAACATAACCTAACAATCAAAACACAATATCTTTATTTTCCGGCTTTCTCGATGGAAAATGAATTCATTTATGGAATCTACTAGCGGAACTGAAACGTTTGACATATTTTTCACTTACGTGCGCTCATCTTTTATGTCAGACAATTGCTAGTAAGGGAAACTGCCATTGTTCTTTATTGCGAAGGCAAATTTCAACCTCGAGTTGGACTCTCTCTTAAACCGAGAGAGCCGCTTTACCAATTACTTAAGCAACCGAATAACATTTTACTCTGACAAAGTAAAGTGCGTAGGACCACTGGCTCGTGACAATCTCTTCCAGGAGTTGGCCGTTCATTTAAAGGTACTCTCCGCAAACACGCGGTTTGAGACCCCCTCAAACCTTCCACTCTCGCGGAGGGCACCTGCAAGTAGTGTCCAGCCCGTCCTTTGAGCTTCTATGTAGAGGCCGCACACTGTGCCTTACTCAGCTGCTCACAGGACATGGCTGTTTCGCCAAGTACCTATACAAGGTCCAACTCCATGCCCATCACCTATGGGCATGGAGTTGGACCTTGTGCTCTATCACTGAACAGGTGGTGCCGAGAACTCGGCAGCACATACATTTGCCGACTGTATGGCGTGGAGTGAGCCGCATGCCTCAGCTTTGGGAAGGATCTGTCGCTGCCGGCGGTGCTGCGAATCATTTTTTTTTATTTCACTACAGTGGCAGACAAGCTCAGGGCCCACCCGATAGATGTGGTAAATGTAGCATATAGACGTTTTCAATACCAGGGGCACTACAAACGCGCTGCCAACCCTGCAAGAACCTTCTAAGACCGCTTTTGAAGAACCTCATACTGTTGACGCTTGGGAAAATCGAAGCAGGAAGATCATTCCACAATCTGAGTATACGCGGAAGCCGCTATCTGATCTTACTGTGCTCAAACGCTCGCAAATTGTAAGAATGAACACCCTATGGCGAGCGACGGGATGGTGGAAAATCAAGCGTGCTGTACACCCGTCACTGACGTGGTGACCGCCAAGCGAGAATTGTACGTGCACACGACCCGACACAATGGCGGTCCGCCCGCCACTTTTGTCGTATTAGTAGGTGGAGGTCAGGGACTCGGTCCACCAACTCCGTCCGCTCGGTTGCTCTCTACCCTTTCTGCTTCAGAAAGGCACTCGAGAGTGGTGCAATGCCGGCTCGGTTTCTTCAACTCCTAAGAGAGCTCCAGGGGAGCTCATGCTCATCTGGCTCCCCTGAGGAGAGATTCCATACGTGCGAGGCTCCACTTGCCGGGTCGACACTAAACGTCGTAGTGTTCCCTTAATTCCCTTCCAGCCGTCCCTTTCTGTGGCTGGTGAGTCCTACACTACATCATCCCAGCTGTCCCGCGACTTGGATAACGGTGCCTGAATGCATTCCCCGCGTTGTCAAAAACCCTGACAAACTTTATCCATCCCAAACGGCTGGAGGGGGTCCTGGACTCCTTGTTCCCATCAAGAGCGGAGGAACACATTGCTCCGTCTCAGGCACCCAACGCGGAAGGCAGCGAAAACGACCAGTCCGTAGTCACGAAGGGTGAGTTAGAGGCGGCTGTACTGCGGCTTAAATCCCGCAGAAACACCGCCCCTGGACCCGACGGCATTCCATACCTAGCGTGGGTCCTGGCTTTCGAGGAGCTTATGCCTCGACTTACAGGGCTCAATAGCGCAGAGGGGCGTTACGCCGACGATATCCTCGTTACGGCGTGGGGAGTAACGCACCGAGACGCAGCACTAAAGGCTACGGCACAGGTTGCTCAAGTCGTGGGTCGAATACGGCGGCTGGGTCTCGAGGTCGCCCTTCACAAATCTGAGGCTCTGTACTTCCTCGGACCTCAGATGGGGCCACCTGCGGGATCCAGCCTACAGGTAAGGGGCGTCAGCATCGGCATGGAGACGTCGATGAAGTATCTGGGGCTCGTACTCGATGGCCGGTGGAACTTCGGACACCACTTACGAAGTTTGATCCCAAAACTGAGGGGGACATCAGCCGCACTCGCTGCGACAGGAGACTGTACCTGGGGATCGTGCGAAGTATAGCTCTATACGGGGCTCCCGTATGGGCGGAGACACTGACGGTCAGCAATGTGGCTGGGTTGCTAGCCCGCAGAGAGCGATGGCCGTCAGAGTGATAGAGAATACCGCACGATTTAAGGTGAGGTGGCATGTCTCCTCCATGGGACCTGGAAGCGAGAGCCCTTGCCTCACTTTTTAAATGGGGCAAGGAGGCGCTGGAGCGGGCCCAAGCTCAGCTCCAGCTACACCAGGAAATCGTGGAGACATAGAAGGTGCGATTTGAGCAACCAAAGGGGGGATTCGCCACAATCTTGGCTCTCAGACTGGTCACGGACGAGTGGCTGGAGAGGAGACACGGTGCTCTCTCTTACCGGTTGTCACAGATACTTACCGGGCACGGTAAGTATCTGTGTCAGCGGGAGTAAGTGAGACTGCGCCGCCTCTTTCTGCGAGCAAGTCACTCGAGTTCCGCAGTCGGCGGCTTGGGCGCCGCCGACGTGTCTTCGCCGAAGACTATCAGTCTTCATGACCTGGGCCTGAGGACGGTGGGGTGGCTGCTCATCTTTCTTACAGAAGCAGGCCGATGACGGCAGTGTGACGTGAGAGATTTACACACTGCCCCCCTAAAAAGCAGTACAACACCTGAATACCCCCAAAGACGCGCGATAGCACTCGAACCACACCCTCGGCGAGGCTGCAGTGGTAGCCGTAGGTCTGTTGGGAGTCCTGAGACATCCTTCCGAGAGCTTACCCGGGGCTCCCAACTATAGGCTGTTCGGCGTTACGTGAGGTTTTTTAGTCGGTAGGAGTCCGGCTTGGCATCCATGAAGAATTTTCCCTCACGTTAAAAAAAGACTGTAGACTTACTCTTTAATAAGCTCCTCATGATCGGTAATTTTAGTGAAAGCGCTATATGTGAGGTCGTTACACGATTTTTCTGCATCATTGGGAGCTGTGGACAACACGCCTCTGAGGTAGTAGCGATCTATGCCTAATTCTTTGTCTGGGAAGGCTAAACCCCCTCCGCTGTCACCCTTACACACTGCTGAACCTGAAAAATAGTAAAATATGTAATATGAGTCAAGAACTACGTCTGTATGATCCATGCTTCATCTCAATGAGGACCCTAATGGGGTCTCATCCATATCTCTGAGCAGTAAATGATCTCAATCAATACATTATTCAAAGTTCGTATTCAGAGTTAGGATAGACTATTTGGCTATTTCTCTTGGTTGCTTAAATTTGATGGTCACACGCTTATATTTTCTAAACCGTATGAGTTAGAAAGAAATGTTTTAAAATAGTGGATAAAACAGCTATTAAGCTATAAAATACATGAAATTTGTGGCAATAGAAGTAAATATTCATACCAAAAATTAACACGAAAGGTCAAAATCGGGGTCGTTTTTCGCATTCTACTCGTGTCACACTTCCCGATTTAGTTAAACATTTGGTTACTGCTTCACCAAATTTCCATAGATTTTGAAGTTACATACACTAAATTCACCGTAATAACATACACTACACACACAGTATTACAAAAAAAATCTTCTAACTATTATTTAGAACTTAAAACACAATATACATCGGTCACACGAATCTAGGTACTCTAAATTTGCGTAGTAAACGGTTTACTGTTGACCAAAACGACCGCCCCAATAACAAAACTCAACTTAACTGAACGTTATGCGTGATCGGGCATCGCGGGAGTGCAACGTGCAACTCCTGGCTCCTTGAGAAAAAAAAATATCAGTTAGTTTCTACATTTGACACTTAATTCGAGTACTTTTCGTGGGTGACTTTTTGTACATTGTATAATAGCTATTGAAGTCAGAGTTTATTCATCGAAACCGCAAATTAATTGAGATATTTATGTAGTATTTGATTTAAAACGTAACGGCTAAACTTTGTCGGAATTTAAAAAAAAGCTATGTTTTCGTTACCTTCGTGTCACATCCTTCGTGGCGTTTTGCCCACGAAGGTGAGTTTATGCCACGAAGGTGATCTCTGACTAGTTTCAGTAAGAGTGGTACTCTTTTAGATTCGTATTGTAGTAGATATGTAGCGGAATAATAGTAGAACAAATAAGTAGGTACCTACAATCATGGCAAAGGACAGAGCAATACCTATAACATTCCGTGTGAAGCCCTTTTATAGGAGTAGAAATCCCACCGGACGTTATGCCAGATCCAAACCGTCTAAAACCCACATCGTAGCTACTTACCCGTCTAGTATTAGGCGCCCCGGGTAACTCCTTAGAATGATGTATCAGGGTAACCGACAGGCTTAGGCTATCACCGTGGCCTCGCCTACGGGTTCGGGTGTTATCTTGCGTCTTTTGGGTTAGTTCAGATGCTTTTCCGCTTCTTGAGGCGTGCAGCATGCTAAGAACTTTTGAACAAAGACACAATGACCATCGCGTCCAAGTCTCAAGAAGAAATCCTGGGAAAGAGTCATGCCTCCTAAAGCTTTATCAAGGCACCTACTACCTTATACTTATATCAACTTAAATACATTTAGGTGTAAACATGGCTAAGGAGTGAGATGTTTATATAATTCTTCAGCAAGGTCTTGTCACCTTTTTTGAAAAACAGAGCCACCGCACTGCCGCTCCACGCTTTAGGTGTTTGTCTCTGTTGGAGGACGGAATTAAAGAAACTCGTCCGCTCTTTGAGAACTAGAGTCCCGCCAGCTTTAAGAAGCTCAGTCGTTATTCCGTCCTCTCCAGGGATTTATTGGTTTTTAGTTGTTCGAGAGCAGCCCTGACCTCGCCCTGGTCAATATCCAGAATGTCTTCGGTATAGTGGCGCATTAGTGGGGCTCTGTGGTCACGGTCGCTAGGTCCCGTCGGTCTTTTTTTCCGTGATGCATATAGTTATCTGTAGAAGTTCCTAACTTCTTCGAGAATCTCGAACCTCGAGGTCTCGATTTTGCCACCCGCTGTCTTCAATTTTGTCAGACGAGGTCTTCCGAGCTGTTGGGCAAAGACTTTAGTACCCCAATTTTGTGTGATCGCTGCCTCTACGATGTTGGTGTTATAACGTTTGAGGTCGCGTCATAGCAGCTTTCGGATTTTGATGCTTAAATCTCTCTGGTCTGACGAAGACCAAAAGTAAGCAAAAGTAAGTATTTTTATTTAGTTATACCAATTAAAAAGAATTAGACTGGTGACCCTACGGACCCCGCTAATTATCGTCCGATTTCGTTGGCTACTGTGATAGCTAAGGTGCTGGACTGCCTGCTTGATACACACATGGCGAGTCGTATACCACTTCACGATGCACAGTTTGGGTTTAGACCCGGTCTATCAACAGAGACCGCCATTGTGTGTCTCAAGCAGACCGTACAGTACTGTACTGCCAGAAAGACCCCAGTCAATGCGTGCTTCCTTGACCTTTCACGGGCTTTTGACCTGGTGTCATATGACACGCTTTGGGACAAGCTCCGTAGGGAAAGCAGCGTTGACGGTTCAGCCATATCGTTGCTAAAGTATTGGTATACTAATCAAACCAATAATGTAAGGTGGGCCGGATCATTGTCGGACGGATACAGGTTGGACTGCGGGGTGAGACAGGGGGGGATTACCTCACCGCGTCTGTTCAACCTTTATATCAATCGACTGATCGTTGAACTCAGCAGCACTAGCGTCGGTTGTCACATAGATGGAGTGGCTATAAACAATATAAGCTATGCAGATGACATGGTGCTGCTGAGTCCATCGATTGGTGGGCTTAGGCGGCTCTTAAAGTTATGTGAGGATTATGCGGTGACTCATGGGCTCAGATATAACGCGAAAAAGAGTGAGCTACTTGTTTTTAAGCCTGGCAGCAAGTGCTACTCTCACGTGCCTCAAGTTGTACTTTGTGACACTCCTCTGACCAGAGTAAAGCAGTTTAAATATCTAGGCCACTGGGTCACTGAAGATCTAAATGATAATTTAGACCTAGAGAGAGAACGTAGGGCGTTGGCTGTTCGATGCAATATGCTGATCCGCAGATTTGCACGGTGTACTAAGGAGGTCAAAGTTACGTTGTTTAGGGCTTACTGCCAGACGTTCTACACCTGCAATCTGTGGGTCAGTTATACGCAGAGGGCATACAACGCTCTGCGTATACAGTATAATAATGCGTTCAGGATGTTGGTTGGGCTGCCACGTTTCTGTAGTGCTTCGGGGATGTTCGCGGAGGCAAGGATTGACGGTTTTCATGCCATCATCCGGAAACGGAGTGCATCTCTCCTGCGCAGGATACGGGGCAGCTCACACAGCATTCTGGGCGTACTGTGTGATAGGTGGGACTGTCCGATGCTGGGACACTGGATACGACTGCATGCGAGGTAGTCAGTGAACTTGCATTGAGGCAGTCTCATACGATTTATCGATGGTCCCTACGTAAAGTATCGAAATTACAAAAAGGCATTTTTTTTTATTACTGTTTTGGACAATTCATGCTATTCATTTTTTGACCCGAGAACAAAAATATAAAAAAAAACATTACTTTTCCGTTTTTTAGAGACGTATTTTATCGAAACGTATCAGTCCATCCGTCCTATAACAACGAAATTTAAATTTCGCGGGTTTACGCTGCATGACCGAGTGTGTGACAAGGACGGAACTACCACTACCGCGAGTGTACGCCGTAACGTCGCCGTCGCGTCGCCCCGCCGCCAGAGCATGCGTGTCGTGTCGTTGCGATTATAAATAAATAAATAATTTAATACATAAATAATTTTACTGTTTCCCACGTAATATATCGATTCGGGCAGTTTTGATTGTTTATGACGGGTTGTCATATTCCTGGTACAACGAAAGTGGCACTTACCATTATGTACGTGGTATTTTTTTAAAGCATTTTTATCGAAACTGACGATTTCGATACTGTACGTGGTATGACGAATTTAAATATTTATTGAAAGTGCCAGTTTCGATTCACAGAGCAAGTTCATTTACGTGTTATACTATCGTAACTCAATTTTCTCGAAAATGGTTTATAATTATTGATTTTTGGTACAATAGAATAGTTTGTGAACTCAACGAAACTGTAAATACAAATTTTTATGAAAAAATAATCATTAATGACAAAGTTATGCAAAAAATTAACTTCAAACAGCTCTCCTGTAAAGTACCAATTTTCAATTTCGATACTTTACCTAGGGACCATCGTTATGTGTTTGTTTAGGTTAATGTTACTAACACTAGCTATAAGAATATAAATATGTTACTAACACTATGGATTCCTGGTCCGAAATAAATCATCATTTATTTATTTTATTATTTTATATTTTTTTATTGAGGTTCGCAAACTGGATTCTCGGCAAGACTATTCAACATCTTTCATTTAGACTCAGTTCAGCCGAGAACTCAGTGCGAACACAGCATGCATCCTAATTTTCGCACTTCAATGAAATGTAGATGGCGTTTCCCGTCTGATTCTCATGAGCTCGAGGGTCTCGGGCGAAAGCTGGGAACACCTATTTTTACTTTTTTCCAGACTGAAACCTTCGGGACACTTGTATAGCGTCCTGACAACAGTGTCGGCCTTATTGTGATCGTTGCCAGTGGTTTCCAGCAGATCGAAACGATTTTGAAGCTCCAATTGAAACTTCTCGGCACACAAAGCTATTTGGAGCGCAGTAGGTCGGAGAGTAGGCTTCATCATCCGGGCCCTTTCGACGCGGAAGTCTAAATTCAGAGACGCTCTGACGAGTCGGTGATCATTTCCGGTATTAAACCTGTTGATCACAGAGACATCTTCTCCAAATATACACCTCCTGTCCGACATGATGAATTTTATCTCGTTCCTTGTGACCTTGTTGGGGCTTCGCCAAGTCCACCTTCTATGGGGTTTCTTCTTAAAGAATGAGTTCATCAAGAAGAGCCCCTGAGCCTCAAGAAAGTTGATAAGCATACTGCCCCGCGGCCCCCTGTAATTTCTACGCCCAACACCGAAACGTCCGATTTTCGTTTCACCTCGTTCTTGTACTCCCACTTTGACAGTGAAGTCCCCTATCATAACATTGTAGTGAGTCTTGGCAGTACTGTGTAATGCTTTCACCACGTCCTCGTACACGGTCTCAACTGCCTCGTCAGTGCTTCTCGAAGTTGGGGCATAGGTACACCTGAATCACCTTCAGGGAGTCCTGTTGGTAAGTCTCAGTATTACGTATGCTACCCGAGGCGAAACACTCCTGATCTCCACAATGCTGCTAACGAGTTCCTTTTTCACCGTAAAGCCGACACCGCCCTCGGAAGAATGTCTTCCATCACCTTCCCGAATGTAGAATAGGTCACCCGACCCAAGGGTTAGCGTGTCCTCCCCCTTTCTTCGGACTTCGCACAACACCAGTATGTGCCAGTTTATGCGACCCAGTTCTACCTCGAGTTCGGTGAGCCGATCGTCCAGCCGCAGAGTGCTTCCATTATAAGTAGCCAGGTTCGGACATTCTCACACAACATCATCTAGCCCAAATTAAGACAATATAGGCTTATGCTATGGGATCTAGACAACTGATAATTTGCCACTTTGTGCCAAAGAGATGTACTGTGTTATTTTTATAATATAATGGTTCCAGAATAACTTTTACGTCAAAAGCATGTGTAGGTATAGGATCTAGTAATTGTTTTTAGTTAAGTAGCTGTTATCATATAACTGCCGAATGAACAAATTAACTTATAATTTGTACTTAAATAATGATTAATAATGTCTGTAAAGCTACTGCGTCACCTTCGTGGATCGTCGCGTCACCTACGTGGGATCAAATAATTCAAAACCTTATTCTTTCAAATCTGACTCAAAATTTAACTTGTTGACTTATATTATGTTACTTAACTTACCAAACGCTTTGTGTTTGTTTAAAAAAATTGTTGAAATAATCAGTATTTAAAATTTACCATGCAGGTGACGATGAGAATCGTAAAAAGTAGAAATAGCCATTTATTGGATAACTTAATATTTTCAGCCGCTTCCGCTGCGGCGCTGGCTTTTAATTTTGTTTTAGGAAGATCGGACGGGGCCAGAGTGTCAACACAAGTTGTATCCCAGACCAGCACCCGACTAATCTCCCACTGTATTAAAGCTGTACCATCCGGTCTCTTGCCATCGTCCCTGAAAACGCCGTTTGGCTCTCGGAGCGCAAGCACATTGACGGTGGCAAGAGCACGGAGAATGATGTCATTTAGCGCAGCGATTACAGAAATTTGATCAACAACATGATCTATAACTTTTATCGGGAAGAGTAGTACTGAGTCTTTCCCCTCTGTCAAAGCTCTGATATTATGAGTGTATTGTTTTGTGTAAGTTCCACTGTGACAGCCGATTGCTTTTATAGTGGTGTATACGAATACGATTTCCCCCCATAACTGTCAGACAATATGTTAGCAAAACATGCTATTTCCCTTTGAAATGGTTACGTTGCTTTGTGAGAATGGTAGGTTCTTGTCGTGTATTATTTTTTAAAAGGAGTGCATAATTCATGTATTGCTTATTAACTATTTTTTGATACGGAGACTACGATTAGACACTTCACCGTCCTGATTTTGGCCTTAGTGTGGGACTTTCGCCCGAGGAGGGATCGTTCTACACAATAATGGACCAATTAAACTATACTACGTCTTGAATAGTATGTTTCGTCTCATGAGTTTGAAGAATATACACGTTGACATGTCATGGTGTTGTGGTCGTGCGTTCATAGCAATAAAATAATATTATTAATCTTTATTACGCATGCGAACTATTGAGGGTTTACTATACCTACAGTCTCCACCAAAAAGGTTGGCTGTAAGAGTTTGCCTTGTGCGATAGGGCCGCCAATTGATATCCAAATAAGTCTTATTTAAACCCGCTCAAATATTATTCTTCTCTACTATTATAAAATTGTGAAAATAGCTGTGACGGTACATTTAAGATTTTTTTTTTAAATAACTGTAATCGAATAATTTAGAACTTCTGAGTCCAAATCTGTGATTTGTTTCTTCGTGTCTGTTTGTTTTTTGGTAAAGGTTAGAGCAAAATTCAGAAGCTTGATCATAATTTGTACTATTAAGATTTTATCTCCGCTTGCGGTGCAAGCATCAAGCGGAGATATTACTTTGGAAGAGATTGAATGGTCGATACGAAGCTTGAAAAATGGAAAGTCTGCGGGAATTGATAGGATATCTGCTGAAATGATCAAATTAGGTGGTCCTTGCGTCCGGGACGCCTTCTGGTCATTGAGCAATCTATGCTGGAAGACTGGAAGGGTCCCAATGGACTGGAGGCGTGCTATCGTCGTGCCCTTGTATAAAGGCAAGGGCTCACGTATGGAGTGCGCCAACTATAGGGCCATCAGTTTGATCAGTATAGCAGCTAAAGTGTATGGCAAAATTATTGAAAGGAGAATGAGGGTGGAATCTGACGGATTACTGTGGGAGGCGCAGGGTGGTTTCCGAAATGGAAGGGGATGTATGGACCAAGTTTTCTCGCTCCGCAACATTGTAGAGAAGCAGCTGGCTGTAGGCCGGAAGGTTTTCTGCGGTTTTGTGGACATGGAGAAAGCATTTGACAGAGTTGTACGGAAGGATCTCTGGGATATATTGCCAGGATACGGGATTGATGGTGCGCTGCTTCGTGCTGTGCAGTCTACATATGTGGGATGTACGGCATGTGTGCGGGTGGGCGGCAGCCTGTCTCCCTGGTTTGACGTCAACATTGGCGTCAGACAGGGTTGCGTGCTGTCGGCTCTGCTGTTTGTCCTGTACCTGGACGATTGTCTTAAGAGAGTAAGATCGATGAATGTTGGATTGCGAATGGGTGACTTACTTGTGAACTGTTTGCTGTATGCAGATGATGCCGTGCTCATAGCCGAATCGCCATCAGAACTACAGTCACTAGTCACAACGATGAAAGATGATTGTCTAATGAGAGGCTTACATTTGAACGCGACTAAAACGAAAGTGATGGTATTCGAAAGAGAAGAGGACAGAACGAATGCCAGGATAACTGTAAATGATGTAGTGCTGGAACAGGTGGATGAGTTTGTATATCTTGGATGTGCATTTAGCAGGGATGGACGGTACACCGCTGATGTAGAAAAGAGGGTAACTGCGGGAAATAGTGTGAATGGAGCGTTAGGCAAACTTTTAGGTACCAAGGCCTTAAGTCAAAATGCCCAGCTCGCAGTACACAATGCGGTGCTGATACCTACGCTAACGTATGGAAGCGAGAGTTGGGTATGGCAGGAAACGCATGAAAGTAGAATAAACGCGGTCGAGATGCGCGCGCTACGCAAAATCTGCGGAGTAACGCTCGCAGATCGCGTTCGGAATGAAGATGTAAGAAAGAGAGTTGGTCTGAAAGAGAGTGTCGGTGTTAAAGTAAGGAAGGGCATGCTACGATGGTTCGGGCATGTGGAACGAATGGGAGATGAAAGAATGACAAAACAGATATACAACGCGAAAGTGGATGGACGTAGGAGTCGGGGAAGGCCACGACACACCTACCACGACCAAATTAATCATGTGTTAGTGGAGGGTGGTGTCAAGAGCCGTAGGAACCGACGTGCATGCATGAAAAGAAAAATGAAAGTTGAAGAGGCGAGTGAGGTGTGTATGGACCGTGCCGTGTGGCGCTCGGTTCTTTCTGCCTACCCCGCAAGGGATTTGGCGTGAAGATAGTATAGTATAGTATAGTATAAGATTTTATAGGTTTTTATCAACTTAAATATTGCTGCATGTTTCATGAAAAAAGCTTCAGGGGAAATGATAATAGAGCTTGACCTATGTTTTACTAGAAGCCCAATGCAATGAACAGGGCAAAGTCGATTGAAAATTAGTTAAAATAACCTCGCCGACGAAGTCTCGTAGAAAAGCTTGTACTTAAAGAAATTTGTACCTTACCATTTACATATCCGGCGCAAAATTTGTCTCCTGTCAAATATGCTCTGAATGCGGCCGGAATTGTAGCAAGGCAGATATCAACGCTAATGAACGGCATTTCAAGAACCTTGAGGACTGGTGAAGCGCCTCCGTTAACTTCTGTAAGACCCCAGCCAGCCACCTGGAAGTAAACATGTTTTCTTATTTACACACACACACACACAACATCATCTAGCCCAAATTAAGCTAATATAAGCTTGTGCTATGGGATCTAGATGACTGATAGACATACTTATATATTTCTAAACACATACATAACAGATGAAATATTTAAAGCAATTAGTATGCTGACTTTTTCATAATATTTAATATAAAGTGAAAAAAGAGAACTTGGCCTGCACGGGATTTGAACCCGCAACCTTTGCCTAAACCAGGGCAGTGCTCTAACCAATTGAGCTAACGGGACCGTACTGACTCAAATTGAAATTCTTCACCTTTTTGTAACCGCCATTTAAGAGTATGGCACAGATCCATCTATCGAGTTTCTTAGTAACTCTGATATCAATGAACGATTTTTTTTGCACTTTATATTAAATATTACATACATAACATGAAAAACACCCAAACTCGGATACAAATATTGGTGGATCATACAATAATATTTGGACTTACCCAGGAATCGAACCCAGGACCTCCAGCGCGGCAGGCGCTAGGCGGTTCCACTACCGACTGCGCCACAGAGGCAGTCTCAGTACAAATGGAAAAGCACCATATTTTTCCTATTTTGGGAGGGAGTATCGTGAAGCCAACGAAATTCTTGTTGAGGAACCGTTGCGTTGCGTTTATCTTACTAATGTTATAATTAAATGCGAAAGTTTGTTCGGATGTGTAGATGCCTGTTTGTATATTCGGGTTTGATTCCCGGGTCAGTCCAAATATTTGTGTGATCCACAAGTGTTTGTTTCGGAGTTTGGATGTTTTCCATGTATAATATGGATGTGTTTAGAAGTATATAAGTTTATCTATCAGTCGTCTAGATCCTATAGCACCAGCTTATATTAGCTTGCGACAATGCGTTGTCAGATTCCAAAAAAAAATCTCAGTGTTATAAAGGGAGTACTTTAAGGATTGATTCACACAAGTTTTAATGTTGAGGGTTCTGTAGTACAGGAATAAGAGACATCTCAACTTTCACAAAACCAAGAAATCAAGGATTCCTTTGAATGTGATGATAAATCTAAACTGGCGTGTTGGCTTAATCATAAAAGAGGTTTATGATTAAGGGTATTGTAAAATGCCTGCCTGCTTCCAAACACCCAAGGTCATTCCTTTCACAGTAACAGTATAACCTCCGCTTCACAACGATTGAAACCCTTTTCTGGGGCCTCCAAAGTCCTATCAAACAGTTGACCATTTCCGTAGTACTTCTCATTGTAACCATCAAATTGTAAGCATTTCACCCTAAATGACCGTTGTGGCCTACCCTCACTTTCCATAAGAAGCGTAGGGAGCTACTCGACGCAGTTTAATTGTTTCTTTTTTCGCATGGAAATCCCACAGGGATGCTATGCCGGACTCCTATCGACTAAAACCAGACGATGCCCTACAACTGTCTACGGCCGGGAGTCCCGGGTAAGCCCTCGGAAGGATGTCCCAGGGATCTCGGCAGACTTTGGCGACCACTTCAGCCTCGCCTATGGGGTTCGTGTGGTATCCCGCGTCTGGGGCGTTAGTTTGGATGTTATCCCGCTGCTTGGAGAAGGGGGGGGGGGGCTGCAATTTCACAGATCATGTATTTCTGTTGCCGCTATAACATCAAATACTTAAATCAAAAAATGATAATATTTAAAGGGGGGCTCCCATACAACATACGTAATTCTGTACCGTTTTTTGGTACAGAACGCTCCGTGCGCCAGTCCGACTCGAACTTGACCGCTTGTTTTATCACAACAACCTATGAGGAATCACATCCTTTATATTTTAGCCAAAAATCATCAAAATTTTCATTAATAACGCGAAAACAATCCTTTCCCTTTTCTCCCCCATTTTTCCTTTTATCAAAAAAAGCTCTCGACAAAAGTTGTTCAATTCGTCTGTATGTTTTTTTATGTATGTTCACCGATATTTCCGTCAATTATAGACGGATTTCATTTTCTTTTTTGTTGAATAGGGTTTACTTCTGAGGTGGTCCCATTTTCACCAGGTCAGAATCTGATGATGGGATCCAGGAGAAATCGAGGGCAACCACTGATAATTGTAGGGACAACTAGTCGTGCGTTTGTTAACTTTTTAATTAAGTGTTTTAATATACTACAATTTAATGAAGGTCTGGAGTCGATCTGATGATAGAGTCTAAAGAAAGTCGAGGGAATTCCTTAACAATGTACAACAGTTACCTTATGTTTGTGCTCGAATGATTTGTATTCATGAGAACTTTACACCTAGATAGATAATTTTGTCAGTCCATCCGTCACTTAAAATAATTCAAAAAAAATAACGACTTCAAACAAAAACTCAAAAATAAAATTTACTTAGCATAAAGTAACACATCATATTTTGATTTATCAAATTTTATTAAATATAATATTGAAGATTTTTTTGTTTACTTGGCGCTGACTTCAATATAATATTTAACTACATTTGATAAATCAAAATATGATGTATGGCAGGTGCTTGGTGTGGGACACAACATGCGTCAATACTTTTGCTGCCAGTCACCTTGCTCGCACCGTTCACACACCGGCAGCCGCAGCAGAGGATGCCGCCTACAAAAAGCGACTAAAATACGCGGGGATAGAGTCGCAATACCTTGTAGTACCGGTGGCCGTGGAAACTATGGGCTGTTGGGGGGTCGAGGCCAAGGCTTTGATTTCGGAGATAGGGCGTAGAGTACGTGATAAGACTCGGGATGCCCGCGCCCGGTCATATCTGGTGCAAAGGATAGCCATAGCCATACTGAGAGGCAACGCCGCGAGTGTATTAGGCACATTTGGGCCAGGTATGGGCGGGGGTGGGTTATCCCGTACAGAATAGGTAGGTTAACTTGACCAGGTCCAGCCATGAAGGAACAAGTAATTTTTTTTTTTTTTGTTTTTTTTGTGTTTAATTGTGTGTGTAAATTGTAAGTTGACATTTTGTAATATAATAAATTAATTTGATAAATTGAAATACATATTAGGTACTTTGTGCTAAAAAAAAAATATTTTTCAGTTGTTTGAAGTCGGTTTTATTTTTGTTAATTTATTTTGTGAATTAAAGAACACGTGTGCCAAGTTTGGTGAAAATCGGTAAAGAAAAGCGTCATCTAGTTTCAAAAACATTATAATCTAGACCGGAACTGACATACAGACATACGACCGAAAGCAAAATCGTCCATACCGTCGAATTGGAGACTCTCGTTAGCTTCGCTCACTCTACCAATTATTGTAGATGTAGATTAGCTGATGACCGCGATAAGCTATCTATTGTAGATAACATCCTATCTTTCAAGTAAGATCACAAGGCGGAAACTCCATACAAAAATGTTCGTTTTCACCCACACTAATATACACGTAATGTGAATGTTCCAATCAAGCTTGAATGTGTGTGTGAGTATACTAGGGACACTAGCTATGGAAACAAAAAATAATATGGAACAGAACGCAATCTCATGTATGTAGGTACTTTCTTTTCAAATCTACCCTCGGCTAAGCACAAATTAAACCAAAGCAATAGCACAAAGTACGTAGCTAGTCATACGTAATGCAACGCAGTGACACTCCCACAAGTACTGACACGGTAATAGACACATCAACTTTGGTGGGGGGATGGGGAAACTTACTCAGTGGGAGGCAGGGAGTTGCCGATCTGTATGTAATACTATTATTATTATCTTTGGTAAGATCAAACTGCATACGGTGTAAGTTTGATTCAAATTGAACAAAGTAGTTAAGGAGTCCTTTGCGGACATACAACGTGATTAATAAGTCTTTTAAACAACGTAATGTTCTTACCTTTCCTAAATTGCCGTGCTGCAGTTGTAAATTGTTGAATGTGCGCTGAAAGTTGAGACACACGGGTTGTATGTACGTTGTGAACTTAAATGGTATAGTTAATGTTAATACGGCTATATCTTGCTGGAAGTTAGTTGCCACACCTCCATATAGTCTTGGTATCTTTATATCCTTTATCTAAAATAAAAAAATTGTATTAAAAATGTTGTCCAGAGAAGGAAGTCATTAGGATGTCAAAATTAGCGCTTTGAGGCACTGGGTTTGATACCCGGGTCGATCCAAATATTTGTGTGAAACACAAATGTTTGTTTCGGAGTTCGGGTATTTTCTATGGATATTATGTATGTATTTAGAAATATATAAGTATGTATATCAGTCGTCTAGATCCCATAGCACAAGCTAATATTAGCTTAATTTGGGCTAGATGATGTTGTGTGTGAATGTCTACAAATATTTATATCCTAAATTGTAGCGTCGGCGTCGGCGTTTACGCTAAAATTTAGGATATAAATATTACCCGTCACCTTTGCAGAACATGGCCCCCTTTCAGCTTGTTGCTGTCTCACGGCTAGCGTGATAACAGCTATCAGATAGGATTTCAGAGGAGGCCATTTGGGACATGAGGACGACTGTTATTTTTAAATCTAAATTAAATATTACAAATACTAAATAGGTAGGTATTAAATATCAGTTAATCAAATCAGCCCATGGCAATTCATTGTTGGACGCAGGCCTCTTCCAAATCACGCCACGACACACCGTTCTGCGCTTTCCGCATCCAGTCATCGTGTATTAAGTCGCGGTCTCTACCACAGATTATATAATATATTCTAGTCTCTACTCCAGACCTCGTTTGCTCCAGCGGCCATCCGTTCTTCTACAGATGTGGCTAACACTTTGCCACTTTAATGCACATACTCTGCGAGCTATTGATCATCTACTGCTAGCCATCGACCAATTTTGTTCTTTGAAGGACACATATACAGTTTCTGTGATGATGTGCCCGTGACCTTCCAAACGCAAGTAAAGGGTGTTTTTTTTCGAGGTATAGAACTTTGAAATGGAATAAAACGAAAGTGATTGTTTTTATTGATATGGAAATGACTTTATTCGAAAGGAAATCTTCTGGCATTATAATTTAAATATGATTTCTGGCATATAACCGCCATGGCTGGCTCGGACGTAGTCTAATCTAGAGGTCCAATTTTCGATGACTTTCCCAACATTTGTGGCCGTATAGCGACAATATCGCGCCGAATGTTATCCTCCAAGTGGTCAATCGTTTCGGGCTTATCGGCGTAGACGAGCGACTTCACATATCTCCACAGAAAATAGTCAAGTGGCGTAAAATCGCACGACTCTGGAGGCCAATCCACGTGTCCAAAACGTGAAACTATGCGGTAACCAAACGTTTCCTTCAATAAATCAATTGTGGCACGAGCTATGTAACATGTTGCGCCGTCTTGTTGAAACCACTACTCCTGCACATCATGGTTGTTCAATTGATGAACGAAAAAGTCAGTAATCTTCGCTCTATAGCAGTCACGATTGACTGTAACATTCTGGTCAGCATCGTTTCTAAAGAAGTACGGACCAATTATTCCACCAGCCTATAAAGCACACCACACAGTCAGTTTTACTGGATGTAACGGTGTCTCAACATACACTTGAGGATCATCATCACCCCAAATATGGCAGTTTTGTTTATTGATGTATCCATTCAACCAAAAGTGAGCTGCACCGCTAAAGAAAATTCGCTTATGAAAATCACGATACGCATTTCGGACAGAACCATGATTTTCAGAATAAATTTGCACAATTTGGAAGCATTGTTCAGGCTTCAGTCTATTTATGTTAAAATGCCAAACCATACTAAACATAAATCACTTTACAGCTGACAAAAATACCGCCGGTTAAAACAGCTAGGCCAACTTAAAGTTCTATACCTCTAAAAAAAACACCCGTTATAAAGGGTTGATAAGGTCTCGGGGATAAACGAAAAGATGTTATTGGCCAGAGAACCAGAGTGGTCGACATAGCTCGCAGAGTAAGCGCATTAAAATGGCAACGGGCTGGCTACATCTGTAGAAGAACCGACGGCAGATGGAGGATGTAATGATTAAGTTCTGGAGTGGAGACCGCAGCTTGATAAGCGTCGGGTTTGACCTGATGGGCCGACGAGCTGGAAAAGGACTGGATGCGGAAGGCGCAGGAGCGTATATTATGGCGTAAATTGGGAGAGGTCTAGTAGTGGAATACCAGACAAAGGCAGATTTGATTGATTGATTGATTGAGAAAATAGATTAACTAGTAATAAATAATTCTACGGTATCGATGTGTAAATATAGATGTGTGAAAGTTGTTACTCTTTCTCGCTCTAACGGCTGAATGGATATGGCTGAAATTTGGTACAATACATGTACTTATAATTATAACACAGGGCGGAAACTTCAGCTCAAATGTGTGCGTGTGATCAATAAAATGTAAGCAAATGTTCCCTCAACGCGCACGTCAACTCTTCTGACAGCTGTGGCGCGACAGGGAGTTGCCGATCTGTATATAATACCATTATATTATCTTTGATTATAGTCTGGAATAATACAAGGAACTACTCGTAGGTTACTTTTTTTATCCGCGAATAAGTTACTATATGATGTGGGAAAAGAAACTGAGGCGGACGCCATGTGGTACTTACAAAGGTCTTTTGTGCAGTGCCATCTTCATCGCTGTCCCAATCTCGATTTAGTTTACCACCTGCCACTCCAAAACCATGAGCAGGGAGTAGCTTCTTGGCGTCAGTCCAGAAGCAATGAGCAGCTGAAAGAAGCAAGCAAAACTGAAAATCAGCGCTGTCTACATGTACCACACGCGGACAGCATTCACGGAGAGATTGCCGTTGTTCCATAATGTGTGCGGAATTTTAATGTCATGTTCATTTTATTGTAAACTAGCTGACCCGCGCAACTTCGTTTGCGCCACATAAGAGAAAGTATTACCTGTTCCCGTCGCATTTACTCCCGTCGCGTTGCGTTTACTCCCGTAGCGTCTCGTCATTAATATTCAATACTGCGTGAGACAAAAGGAATAACTTTCCCCCCGTTTTTGAAACATTTACTATTACTGCTCCGCTCCTATTCGTTGTAGCGTGATGCTTTATAGCCTATGACACTCCACAATAACGTAGCTTTCTATTGGTGAAAGAATTTTTAAAATCGGTTTTGTAGATCCCGAGATTACCCCTTACAATTTAACGAACACACAAATTTTACTTCTTTATAATATTCTAGTCAGCTATAATCAGCTAGTCTAGCTGGCCTGGCTTCGGTATATGTTCTAGGGCAGGAATATCGAAAATAGATTGATGGTTGAGTGACTCAATCAATACAATACAATACAAATACATCTTATTGCACACCAGGAAATACATCAAACAAATTAATGATAAACTTGTTGGTATAACAATTGGCGGCCTTTTCGCACAAGGCAATCTTTTAGAGGCAACCTTTGGATGAAAACCGGAGGGTGAAAAATATTTAGAGCAGTATAAATAAATTATATCTTAATTAAAATAATTGTGTATTTAATTGTCTATAATCATCCATCATTATAGATTGATGATTAATTGTTTCCCAATTTTACACCCTTTTGGGTAGATTTTCATAAAATCCTGAAACACGTGTCCATTTATATTTATTTATAGTATACGAAATTTGAAGTAGTTGTGTTTTGTAATAATAAACACGTGTATGAAATTTTATGCTTCTAACTCTAAACGTAGCGAAATCCCATACTTTGGGAGTCTTGGGACATCCTTCCGAAGGCTTACCCGTGGCTCCCAACCGTAGGCTGTTGGGCGTTACGTGAGGTTTTTTAGTCGTTAGAAGTCCGGCATAGCATCCATGAAGGATTTTCAACCTTTTATACCTTATTTTGCCTCCTTACTGGTACAATTTCCAAAAATTCTTTCTAATCGGTAGCCTACTAAATAAGCGTAGCTTACCCCAAACATTCAGGTTTCGAGGTCATGACTAGATTACCCTGTAATTTTATTAATACCTATACAACACGGCGAAAAATCTACGAACCTGGCTCGTGACGTCATGTAAACAAACTGTACGGGATAATCCGCGCGCATCGAGAATGTGCGGAATCTTGTCAAATACCATACCATTCAATCGCGTGCGGGTTATACTCAATAGGCGAAAACGGGGTCAGGTGCGGGGAAGCGCGAGGGGAAACCAGGTTCGCAGATATTTCCGATGTGTTTATTTTTGGAGATATTTTTGTTAAGTTAATGGTGGTGGTGATTGTAAACTTGGAATAAAAGAATTGTCTTTCTTTCTTCTTCTTTCTTATAAACACACTAGCTGATGCCCGCAGCTTCGCCCGCGATGGCGCTGTATGTGAAAAATGTTTTTCCCGCTTTTCTGTTGAAATTTTTCCTAAATTTTCTTTGCTATAAACCTCACGGAGCCCGAGACCTTTCCAACGAATGCAAAACCGTGGAAATCGGTTCTTGCGTTCTGGAGTTATAGCGTCAGGAAGGAAAACTCGACTTATTTTTATATAGTAGATATTCATTTGAATGGTTCTCTTTGATATCCGGTAGGATATAGGACAACAACCCAACCAAAGAGGTCGTGCTCTAAAATTCGTAACTATTCACATGCTCCTTTGAGTCTGATGAATAAGTTAAATGTCCTTTTCTACTTATAACTTTTTTGAGATAAACGTTCCACTCCAGTATAGACTGACTTGAGTTCTAAGTTAAGCGAAATTTGAGATGTCTCTGATTTCTAAACAAATGAACTTGTTATTAAAACTTATGAAATGAAACAATTCCTAAATTATTCCGTTTAGCAAAAAAATTAAACAGACCCCGTGTGACGACCGGGTCCATTGTTGTGACGGGTAAAAACGACGGGTACAAAATGTCGCCACCCCAATACATCACGAGGGTGTCGACTCGATCGACAGGCGACTAAGGGAACACTTTCGCAAAAAGATCCATTGCGTAGAGAAGGAAAACTCGAAAGGAAAGTTCTCAGTAAAATGACAATTGTTAAACCAAGCCTTATGTGCCACTTGAAAAATTTCAACATCGCCAGCAGGTCGTGGCGACCTGCGCCTGTCCATTTCAACACGGCAATAGGCTCACAACCTATTACGTGGGATATAAAACTATAAGGTGAAATATGGGCGTATACTATGCCTCTGCATACCCCTTCGGGGATAAAGACGTGACTATATGTATGTATGTAACAAAAAAATTTATCGAATTACGCGATAGTAAATTACATAGGTCCATCTAAAAAACCAATTTGTCTTTCATCCCCTCTACCAAAGGAAACAGAATATCGTGATCAAAGATATCCTAAAGCCTTCCTCTAATTATAAGCTGAAATTATGCCAGGGTATCATTTGAAATGATTCAGTAGTTTCGGCGTGATGCATTTTCGGTATACAGACAGACAGTCAGACACAAACTTTTTAGATGACATTTTCGGCTTATCCAGTATAGATACAGAATAACCTACAACAACAATTCACATTACTCGTAACTTCTGTGCACAGATTTTCAACCCACAACATTTATTATCCTACCATCCTACTTCATACTAATATTATAAATGTGAAAGTTTCTGAAAATGTTTGGATGTTTGTTAGTCAATCACGCTCTAACAGCTGAACCTGATACCATAGTTACGTTGAGCTTGTTAGTTGTTGGTGGTAACTACACCTTCACTTTACTCTTGGTATAAGTACGGACTATGCTCTAGTACAACCTTACTCAGATTTTGTTCGAATACAGCCTTATTAATATATATCTAGATATATATTATTAACAGTATTATTATCCCTTACCTGAAATTGCAACGCTCTCAGAGACTAGGGATCCCCCGCAGATCTGTTGGAATGCCACTTCCGTAATTCTATAAATACCGACGTGCCACGGCATCTCTCCGTGCTTGGCTTGTCTACCGTCTACAATAAGCTGTGTTCCGCTAGAAGTTATTCGGCCACATTCTAAAACGAAATTAATAAAACATGATTAGTCAAAAAATAGGTGATTAATAGCACGAGGTTCTACCCGCGTAGTTCCCGTGGAAATACCTGGGAATAATGTAGGTTTCAAACAGTGAAAGAATTTTTCAAATCGGTCGAGTAGATTCGGAGCCTATTCGATGCAAACAAACAAACAATCAAATCCTTTCTCTTTATGACATTAGTATAGATATACGCTGGATATCTGGATATTTGTAAATAGCACATGGCCTGCTGATTATTCTCGGAATTAGTTCCTTTGAGATACGAGGCCAAAAATTGTTTTTTTTTCTAAGTTTCAATCAAGTCAGGCTATCGCAGTCCATTTCTGACGTAGGTCTCTCCTAATTTCATGTTGTGCTAGTAATCAGCTTTACTGTATGGTCGGTAATGTGTTCTTTCTTTCTCATCACTAAGAGCCCGTTTGTGGGCGCCAACAAGTTTGTAAAAAATATGTGAGGCACAGCATGTTGTACTGTGATTTCTGTGTTGTGTATTTTTTGTTTTTTTTTTATGATTCTCGAATATTTTCACACAACGCTATCTGATCCCAAGCCAAGCTAAGAATAACTTGCTTGTATCAGACCACGGATATTAATACCTTAATATTATATACATTTAAATACATATTTATCATACACTAGCAAACGTCACGCGTCACGCGTTTTACCCGTAGTTCCCGTTCCCGTGAGAATACGGGAATAAAATATAGCCTATGTTTACCGCAAAGAGTGTAGCTTCCCAATAGTGAAAGATTTTTTTCAAATCGGTCCAGTAGTTCCGGAGCCTATTCGTTACAAACAAACAAACAAAAAAAACAAAACAAACAAATCTTTCCTCTTTATAATATTAGTAGACACACCCAGATTCTCAAGACAAAAATTTATGTATAGCACAAATTTTTGTCTCCGGTGGGAATCGAACCCATGACCTCATGATCCGCAGTCGCACATTTCGACCCCTAGACCATCAAGGCAGTCAATCATGTATGGATTTTAAAATAGAAGACGAATACAGCACCTGCTTTGCATCGAGCTATGTAATTCCAATAACCATTGATGCATCTCATACGTATCAAAACATCGGCGGAGTAATATATGGGACTGTTGCACGCGGGGACGACCAATGTTCCCGGGGGGACGTAGCTCTCGCACTTTTGGACACCCTGCCCGGGATACTCGCATTTGTACGTGACGCTTGGATCTTGATCTAGTTTGCAAAACCCTGGAAACGAATAATATAGTTGACAACACACTCAAAATTCTGAATACAGCGCCATTTCGTCCGGATTAAGTTAATATCAGCAGGTAATAGAATCTAGCCAACTCCTATACATAGTTAGATGTATTATAAACTTGAAGCTAAAATACTGTGTGTACAACACTAAATGTATGAAATACTCGTATATAAAAACTTCATTAGCAAGCAACTTATCGGAATGTTCTGACAAATTTCTGTCGCTAGGAGTCTGTCCACAGACTTTTAAAAAGGCAAAAATTACTGCAATTCGTAAATCAGAGCCAAGCAACAAACTGAAAAATTCAGTGTTACCTGTACTGTCCAAAATATTAGAAAATATACCACATAAACAACTTAAGATTTCTTATCATGCAATTAATTTTATTTTCGAAAATCAGTCAATTGTAACAGATTTTTGGCGACCATTGACAGTCACAGAAATAAAATCTTATAAATAATTGTGCAAAACATTGTTCACTGCATTATGCATAGATTTAAGAAAAGCGTACGACGCGGTAAGTCACGAGCTACTATTAAACAAGCTGGAACATATTAGTAAGGTATCACAAGTACGGTTCTTGAAATGTTTCACTCTTCACTACATATTATAAAACAAAGTCGCTTTCTCTGTCCCTATATCCCTTTGTATGCTTAAATCTTTAAAACTACGCAACGGATTTTGATGCGGTTTTTTCTAATATATAGAGTGATTAAAGAGGAAGGTTTATATGTATAATAACATCCAATAAATAGTGGAGAAATACTGTATACCCGTGCGAAGCCGGAGCGGGCCGCTAGTACTTGAATAATAGATTCCCGATGACAAAAATTGATAACGCTCATAGTGAGTCCCTCTACCCGTAACATGTGGTGTTTCCCAAGGATCAGTGCTTGGCCCCCTACTTTTCCAATACAGGTAATTTAACTCTTTAATTGCTCATGTTTATTTTATTATTCTAGTTTCGATTGTTACAGATGAAGGTATTTTATTTAAAAAATGTGCCTGGCATCTAGTAGTCTGCGGATATCCAATTTCTCAGAAAATTACAGGATTATATCGACGGCAGCAAAGAGCAAACGGACATCTGCATTTTTGCGAAAATTGTTTTTTTACATAATTGAATTAAGAATTTTGTCTTCCATTTGGACATTTTTTTTTTTTTAATCAAATATTTAGTGGTATTTTGCAGCGTATAAAAAGACACCTACACCCTTTTTTTAGAATGCGACGAAGTACACACGGGCATATACACTTGTCGGTGTGTGCGTCGGGCAATTTGGCGCGTCTCGCTTCATATAAACAAAGGTATCAGTTACTTGATCGTTTCGTCACGGGAGGTTGACATATTATTATTTAAGCTTGCGTACTAAATATTATTATTCTAAAATCTGTGATTTATTCAACTACATTTCATAATACACTGTAACTATAATAACATGTATAGCAGAAGGAATAAATTATTGTTAAATTTGGCACAAAATAGAAAACAAAGTGATGTTTACAACAGCGAAGATCTCACAAATTTGATGGAAAATAGAATCATGGAACAATCCCATGAGGGATCTTTTTTTTTTTTTCAACGTGAGGGAAAATCCTCAAGGATGTTATGCCGGACTCCTGCCGACTAAAAAACCTCACGTAACGCCCAGCAACCTATGGTTGGGAGCCCTGGGTAGGCCCTAGAAAGGATGTCCCAGGACTCCCTACAGACCTACGGCCGCCACTGCGACCTCGCCCAGGGGGTGGTTCGGGTGCTATCCCGCGTATTTAGGGGGTTTCGGGTGTGATCCCGCTTCTAAGGGAGGTGTGCGTGAGATCCTCACGTCACGCTGCCGTCATGGGCCTGCTTCTGTAAGGACGGTGAGCAGCCCTCTCACCGTCCTCAGACCCTCGGTCATGGAGGCCGATAGTCCTCGGCGAAGACACGTCGGCGCCGTCCAAGCCGCCGACTGCGGAACTCGGGTGGGAGAGTTCCCTTCCGTTCCTGCTCCACCGCCTCTTTCACGAGCATGACCTGCTCGCAGAAAGAGGCGGCGTAGTCCCACTTACTCCCGCTGGAGATCATAGCTCGCACCATGGTCTCGAGCGAGAGAGTGTCCACGTCCAGACCCATTACAAGGGCCTGGCCCTGTTGCGCCCACGCCGTGCACTCCACTAGCGTGTGGAGCGCTGTGTCATCGCTGCGGTCCTCGCAGTGCTGACACTCAGCCGTGGTTTCCGGGTGTCTTCGCCACAGATACCTACCGAAGCTACCGTGCCCGGTAAGTCTGTGACAACCGGTAGGAGAGAGCACCGTGTCTTCTCTCCAGCCACCCGTCCATGACCGGTCTGACGGCCGCGTATGTGGCGAATCCCCCCTTTGGTTGCTCAAGTCGCACCATCCATGTCTCCACGGTTTCCTGGTGGAGCAGGGACCGCTGGGCCTCGATTTCTCGAGACGCAGGCCTTTGGCCCCACTCCAGCGCCTCCTTGCGCCATCTCAACAGTGACGCAAGGGCTCTCGCTTCCGGGTCGCATGGAGGGGTCTCGGCTAGGAGACATGCCGCCTCACCGGAGATCGTGCGGTATCCTCTTATCACCCTGACGGCCATCGCTCTCGGCGGGGCAATCTAGCCACATTGCTGGTCGTCAGGGTCTCCGCCCATACGGGAGCACCGTATAGGGCTATGCTTCGCTGGATCCCCAGGTACAGTACAGGAGCATCAGCCGTGCGAGTGCGGCTCATGCTTCCCTCAATTTTGGCACCAAACTTCGGAAGCTTGCACTGGACTCTTTTATTGTACTGAAAAAGCTCATCATAATTAAAAAGACAACTGCAAAATTAGTAACAGGACCTTTATGATACGCAGTAAATTAAGACAACTACATTATTTTGCTATCAATCATACGTGTCCTTTATTTGTTGTCGTAGTTGGATATAGATTATAAAAAGGAAAACAATTATTGAATTTTTTTAATGAAATTAATTAGGGGTAATGATTTAGAAAGTCCGAAGTAGAAGCAAACATATGGCAGTTGACTCATTTAGTAATTTATGTTGTACGAAGTATAAAAAGACATCTGCCGTATTTTTTAAAATATAAATATTACAGTTGACTGACCGCCATTACTTTCTTTGAAATGCTATTTTAATTTAGTATTCCAAATTTCAAGGAGTTAATGAATTTAAAAAAATCGGTCCAACTCCATAACAGCCTTCAACAACCAACCGAAGCAGTTGTTGAGCAAGTTCTATCGCGTTGCCGAAGATAGGTACCTATCTTTGGCAAGCTTCTTCGGCTTCGTGCAGACGAACTACGGCAAAAAAATTTTACCCATGAAGGCGTACAACATTAGAATAAAATAACTTCATCTTTAAAAAAATAACTCTACACGTCTACTTCGATCAACAATACCATTAGAAATACGGCCAGCAATGAGGCTAGACTGCTGAGCCCGCAGAGAGTGATGGCCGTCAGGGTGATAAGAGGATACCGCACGATCTCCGGTGAGGCGGCATGTCTCCTAGCCGGGACCCCTCCATGGGACCTGGAAGCGAGAGCCCTTGCGTCACTGTTCAGATGGCGCAAGGAGGCGCTGGAGCGGGGCCAAAGGCCTGCGTCTCGAGAAATCGAGGCCCAGCGGACCCTGCTCCACCAGGAAACCGTGGAGACATGGAAGGTGCGACTTGAGCAACCAAAGGGGGGATTCGCCACAATCGCGGCCGTCAGACCGGTCATGGACGAGTGGCTGGAGAGAAGACACGGTGCTCTCTCCTACCGGTTGACACAGATGCTTGCCGGGCACGGTAGCTTCGGTAGGTATCTGTGGCGAAAACACCGGGAAACCACGGCCGAGTGTCAGCACTGCGAGGACCGCAGCGATGACACGGCGCTCCACACGCTGGTGGAGTGCACGGCGTGGGCACAACAGCGACAGGTCCTCGTAGTGGGTCTGGGCGTGGACACTCTCTCGCTTGAGGCCATGGTGCGAGCCATGCTCTCCAGCGGGAGTAAGTGGGACTGCGCCGCCTCTTTCTGCGAGCAGGTCATGCTCGCGAAGGAGGCGGCGGGCCGGGTGCGGGAGAGAACTCTCCCACCCGAGTTCCGCAGTCGGCGCCCCGGGCGCCGCCGACGTGTCTTCGCCGAGGACTATCGGCCTCCATGACCGGGGGTCTGAGGACGGTGAGAGGGCCGCTCACCGTCCTTACAGAAGCAGGCCCATGACGGCAGCGTGACGTGAGCACTCACGCACGCCCCCCCTTAGAAGCGGGGTCACACCCGAAACCCCCCATAGACGCGGGATTGCACCCGAACCACCCCCTGGGCGAGGCCGCATTGGCGGCCGTAGGTCTGTTGGGAGTCACGGGACATCCTTCCTGAGGGCTTACCCTGGGCTCTCAACCATAGGCTGTTGGGCGTTACGTGAGGTTTTTTAGTCGGTAAGAGTCCGGCATAGCATCCTACGAGGATTTTCCCTCACGTTAAAAAAAAAAAAAAAAAAAAAATACCATTAGAAATCATTTTCAAAAAGCAATTAGTATGCTAACTCAATCATATTTTTTTATAGTGCCAAGAATAGGTTAAGAGCAGGATTCAAACTTGCGTCTTCTCTCATACCGTGCGAGACGCCTTAACCACTCAGCCTCTGAAACCCTACCCGAAGATCAAATAGTATAATAATAATATGAAAACAGATTAGAATAAGTACTCACGAACGCATTGTATCGAGTCCGGAGACGGGTACCAAGTCCCGTCGATGCAGTATATTTGTTGAGTAGTTCTATGCTCAGCCTGGTCCATTATCCCGTACCCTCGGCGGCACTTTATCGTCAGTATGACATTGGAATAACTCTGCCCGGGTTTCGCATCGGGGACGTTTAGAACTTCGTATATCCCGTCACGTGGGTGCGGGGGCAGCACGCACTGAGGGGAGGTTGTGACTCTGAAAAAAAAGTGACACAGTGCAAGTCGGATTCGGCAACAAATATTGTGAGAGAGTACAGAGTGCTCAACACGACGCGGTTGAACTTGAGTACGGCGCAAACACTGCTTTTCTATAAGTCACAAGTACAACCGCACATGGAGTGATGCTGTCACCTCTGGGCTGAGCCACTGTCTGAACTGATTTGGTGTCAAGGTGAGCCATAAGACAACTATCCTATACTTACAACAGACTGTTTGGAGCCTTCGCGACTGGAGAGACTATGCCTACGTTTACATGTTCACCGTCTGTGCAATAGTTTGTGTTCTGAAGAAATTTTAATGGCTACGTTCTTTCATTGCACCGCTCGCCACAGACAGGGTTTTCAATTTCAGACTTTGCATCCGGAGCATTCCAGCACGGTTAGGTCCGAAAGAGGTCTTTTTCCGTTGACGCTTGGCTTGTGGAATGATCTCCCTGCTTTGGTTTACTCAACGCCTACAGTAGGGGATTTTTCAAAAGATGTCTGAGAAGGTTCTTGCAGGGTTGGCAATTGTGACCACTTTCCATCAGGTGGGCCGTCAGCTTGTCTGCCAACTCACTGGTACAAAAAAACCATAGAGCCTCTAGCTTGTTGGTCTCGTGGGCTGTTATGGTATCAGTCCGAATGCAGCAAGCAGCACAGCTGCCGTTGCAGTGCTGCCGCTTAGGTGCTGCATAGCAATGCTGCCTGTCACGTTGATTACGAGCTCGGCAGCAGTGTCACGCTGCACGTGATGTTATCCTTCGACATTACTATGTTTATTTCATTATAGCTTTAGTTTTTATGCCCGCTATCATTAAGGGATACTCATACCTCAAGAGTATCCTCACTAGATATCGCTATGGCTTTCGATCAGGCGGGCGGCATCATTTTGGCAAGCTAAAAATTAAATACACTGGCTTTGCGTACCAAAAATGGTATAAATCACGATTTTTGTATGGAAGTTCCACTGTATTTCTTTTCTTATTTTAGTATTTGTTGTTATAGCGGCAACGGAAATACACCATCTGTGACAGTTTCAGCTCTCTATCGCAGTTGATACAGTTTTGTAATAGACAGACAGACAGACAGCGAAGTCCTAGTAATAGGCTCCCGTTTTAGCATATGGGTGCGGAACTCTAAAAACTACTTACGTTGTATTTTCCAAACACCATGATGGCACTGAAAATAATTAAAAGAGCAGGTTAATAAAAAAAAGATGGGTCTCTTGGGCACTTGTGTTACATCACAGTGCGTGTTGCTCTGAATCATAAAAGAAACAGGTCAACACGTATTACAGACTTCTTCTTTTCTTAACGTGAGGAATATTTCACTTGATTTGTAACGTATTTGAACAATGTTTCTCTCGAATTCCAGTAGATTTGACCAGAACCCTAGGCTCTTCTACCTCAATAGCAGAATCTTTGTTAAAAGAGAATGTCCCTTGCTGTAATGAAATATTTTTTTTATAGATTTAGCTCGCTAAATTGACGTCGCCACCAGCCTGATGAAAAGCCGTGGTGCATCTAACGATTGGGGGCCAATTTTCACAGTGGTCCTCAAGTTGGCGGCGGTCCTGTGATGTGCCTGTTCACGCTCAGTGGCATCTCTGCCCAGCACGCGTTGTTAGGGATCGGAAAGGAGATGGTGGAATCAGGTTGAAGAGCTCTTCAGAACATTCACCGTAATACATTCGGTAGAAGGCAGCCAAAGAAGCTATGATTCATCGTTGCGCCAACGGTTCGAGGTCTCCCGTCACCTCAGGACGACCAATCGACAACTACAACCAACACAAGTTGTCTCTTGAGTACGATGAATAGACTCGCATAGTAGCCCGCACTGGACAGTACCTACGCCTTTAGGGGCGTTACGCGCATTTAGCAGTAATACTGCCTTACAAAGATAAAAAATGATCAATTTTTCCAAATACTTATTCACGTATTTGTGCTCAGTAAGGTTGAAAAATAACTCGTCATTTATCTAAGCAGGCTCACAAGTCGGTACTCATACCTACTCTGTCTTACCTTACTCAGTTTTTTAAGGTACCTACTTAAACAAGGTAAGATATAAAACGCTTCGCACACCTATTACATAAACCGGGTTATAATAACGCCAATAAAGTCACAAAAAAAAACTATATAAAAAAACGTACAAGTGTTATTCGCTAATACACAACATACGAACGAACTTACTCGCCTCGATTTCACATCGCTGATCATTCTACGCACAGCAATGTACATCATTCTTCATCCTCGCATACATCTCTCACAACGCTCTTGCCCGCGTCACTTTCAAACACTCGCTTCCAACAATCACACACCACGACGCATGCTCAAAAATCAAAACACTGTCGCTTCTCGCTCCTCTAAACATGACAAAAGTTTATTATGCTCAACGCAACAATTTTCTTCGCTTGAAACGCTTACGCAGCGTATACATATTCTATCAAACATCATAGACAACATACAAACATCATTTGCAACCAGCCATCCAAACGTCAGGATAGATGGTCAAAAAAATATTCTTGTTTCTCAGAATCTAAATATATGTATGTCAAAGGTGACTGACTGACTGACATAGTGATCTATCAACGCACATCCCAAACCACTAGACGGATAGGGCTAAAATTTGGCATGCAGGTATATGTTATGACATAGGCATCCGCTAAGGATTTTGATAAATTCTACCCCCAAGGGGATAAAATAGGAGATGAAAGTTTGTTGGCATTATAACATAATTTTCACGCGTACGAAGTCGCGGGCAACAGCTAGTGTGTTATAAGTAGCAATTCTTGGAGACATGAAGCAAATATAAGCAATCATGTAGCAATTTTTTAATATACTTTGGGACTCGCTTGTCACAGGCAACCAGCCATTCTGATCGTGGTTACCCAAACAGCCCCACAAGACTTGGGATAGCACCCGAACCCCTCTAGGTGAGGCCACAGTGATAGCCAATATCTGGCGGGAACCTTGGGGACATCCTGCCGAGGGTTTCCCGGGGCTCCCAACCGTAGTCATAAGAAGGGAACGTGCGGTTTTAAGTCGGTAGGAGTCCGGCATAGCATCCACGAAGGATATTCCTCAGGTTAAAAAAAGATAATAGATAAAACCATCTAAGGAAAAATATTGTAACAGGAAAACTTACCCAAACAGGTTCCGATCAAGAAAATAAAAACCCACATTTCGTAAATAACAATTATTTTAACTACAGTTAAAATAACACTTTTTACACAACTAAATACACTTTATAATGACTTGTTTTATTTGTAACCAGTGATTTGCAGTAATTTGTATATCAAATTACTGCAAATCCATCTCCCTCTAAAATTTATGTTTATTGTTATTTATATAAATATGTACGTGTGTGTATTTCCATCTCGGTAATGAAACTGGAAACACCCGGAGATAAATCATAGAATGTTTCATTGACAGTTGTATGTCATCAATGTTGCCAGCGTAGCAATTTTCCCAGCAATAAGTCGTTGAATAAATGAGGCGCTGAGAGCATAAGTGGATCAACCTCAAAACAATAAATCTGAGGTAGAGGGATCTAATGACTTTAACATTTAAACAAAGTTAAATAGCAAGAAATTGAGGAGGAAGGTTTGTATCTTTATTGTTGCATTTTGATGGAATTAAAGAACAGTTTCAAAGGGTTATCGTATATTTTCATATAAGTTATTATTTATATTTATTTTGTGGGTTGGACCACTTTTGCATTTATCTATTTAGTAGGTTGACCTTCTTTTCATGTGAATGTTATAGAGACATTTTCGTAAATAAAACTGTTTTTAATTATTAAAAACATTTTTTTGTTTGTGTATTTTATGTGTATGTTGCCTATGTTTTTTTTTATACCACCAAGGTGGCAGACAAGCATACGGCCCACCACATGTACCGGTGGTCACTGCTGCCTATGGACGTTTGCAACCCTGTAAAAACCTTCTTAGACCCCTTTTGAAGAACCTTATACTGTGTAGGCGTTTGGGAAACCCGAGGCAGGGAGATCATTCCACAATCTAAGCGTACGCGGAGAAAGCCCCTACCGGATCTAACCGTGCTCAAACGCTCCGGACGCAAAGTATGAGGATGAACACCCTGTCTGTGGCGAGCGGTGCGGTGGTAGAACGTAGCCGTGGGCATTATATCAAACAATTCTTCAGAGCACAAACCATTGTACAGGCGGTAGAACACGCACAAGGAGGCAAAGTCTCTCCTGTTGCGAAGAGGTTCCACACCACCTGCAAGCATAGGATCGTTGACCACTCTCATGGCTCGCCTTTGTATAGGTATATATTAATAAACTAGCTGACCCGCGCAGCTTCGTTTGCGGCACATGAGAGTTAGAAAAAGAGGTATGGTATTATTAGTATTAATATTTTGAGTAATATAATGTTTCCCGTCGCATTTACTCTCGTCGCGCCTAGTCTCGTCGCGTCGCTTATATACATTAGAGCTGACCCGCACAACTTCGTTTGCGTCACATGAGCGAGAAAGAGAGAGGTGTAGTATTAATATTTAAGGTAATATAATGTTTCCCTTTGCATTTACTCCCGCCGCGCCGCATAGATTCTTTAGAGCTGACCCCCACAACTTCGTTTGCATCACATGAGATGAGAAGGAGGTGTGGTATTAATATGTAAAGTAATATGATGTTTCCCGTTGCATTTACTTCCACCCGTCCTTTTTTTGGTACGGAACTTATGTGTGTCCGACTCGCACTTGGCAGGTTTTTATCGTTCAGTTGATTGGCTACCACTGCAGACCACGTTTACCTACTTCCGTCGCGTCGCTCATCAAAACTTATTAAAGGGGTTATTGTAAGTGAACCTTAAAAGATAGGCATATGCTGTTGGCGACATTTTTTTGTAACTTTTAAAGGGGAACATTTTTGTAATACAAAATTTTCACGTAACTTTAACCATTTACGCAACGTACGCAGTGGAAGCTCTCAAAAGAAAGAAATTTTCCCCGTTCTCGAAACACTATTTATGGCTGCTCCGCTCCTATTCGCATTAGCGTGATTTTATATCGCCATTAGCCATCCTCAATAAATGGACTATTAAACTGTAAAATAATTTTCGAAATCCAACCAGTAGTTTCTGAGATCCTAGGACAAACAAACTCTTCAGTTTTATAATATTATGAGCGAACCTTAAGAAACAGACGAATTAGGTTATTGTGAGCGAACCTTAAGAGATAGACATATGCTGCCGCGGACTTTTTTTTAGAACTTTTTAAGAGAAACAATATTGTAATACCTACTCAATTTTTACGTATCTTCAACTATTTACGCAGCGTACGCCTCGAAAGCTCTCTGACAGTAAAAAATATTCCCCGTTTTCGAAACATTATTGATTGCTGCTTTGCCCCTATTCGTCTTAGAGTGATGTTATATAGCCTATAGCCATCCTCAATAAATGGACTATCAAACTGTAAAAGCACTTTTGAAATCCAACCAGTAGTTCCTGAGATCCTAGCGTTCAACCACACAAGCAAACAAACAAACAAACAGACAAACAAACTCTTCAGCTTTATAATATTAGTATAGATATAATTAATAAATAAGTGTCTTTTAAGTATACATTTAAAGAAACTGTTAAAAACCAAATAATACTTGGAGGTTAGACCACTGCTTTGGCGCGCTTTCTACAAACTCATATTAGAAAAGTGGGCTAACCCTCTTGGCCCATTTTGCTTTTGTACAGATTACTAATTTTCAACGGTGCATAAATAGTTTGTAACAGTGCCATCTCTTAGAATAAGTGGGAAGGTTGGTTGATCCACTTTTCTCTTGATGTAGATGAAATTTTGCACCCTTTACACAAGTAATCTAAATTATCGTTTTTTGTGGGTTGGACCACTTATGTTCTCAACGCCTGAAATATTGTCGTACTTTTTATCATACTGCGCCAACTAGACTGCTCACCGTCTTTACGAAAGCAGGCCCTAGACGACAGCTTGACGTGAGGGATTCACGTACCCCCCCCCCCCCCCCCCCTTAAGAAGCGGGATCACACCCGAAAAACCCCCGAATACGCGGGATAGCACGCGAACCCCTCCTAGGCGAGGCCGCAGTGGTAGCCGTAGGTCTGTTGGGAGTCCTGGGACATCCTTCTGAGGGCTTACCCGGGTCTCCCAACCATAGGCTGTTGGGCGTTACGTAAGGTTTTTTAGTCGGTAGGAGTCCGGCATAGCATCCATGAAGGATTTTCCCTCGCGTTAAAAAATACTACTCCATCTAAAGTAACGATCTCTGGATTTTATCGGAAGGAGAAGTGCTACGAGTAAAGCAAGACTTTTCCGTCTGTCAAGGCGTACCCCGAAAGAAGCACGCTTATACACACAATATTTGTAAGATATATATATATATAGGGTGTAACAAAATTACCTCTCCAAATTTCGTGAGATGACTTGGCATCGGAAATCAAATACAATAAAAAAGGGGGGTAAATTTTTTCATTTTTTTAAATTTTTTTTTGTCGCACGTTAAGAATTCATTTTTTACCTCGTCAATTCGAGGTAACATGGTCGCCGTTGCAAAACAAACACAGAGCACCCATCTGGCTGTCGTTGTCGCTTTCTACTGCCGCTCAGTAGCGATAGAAAGGGTTAAAAAGGGAATTTATAGGACCTTTAAAACGGCTTTACGGTTAAAGTATTCATGTGATTTTTTTTTCTTAATTTTTGTAATGTTTCTTGACTGATGCCACGTCACGTGACGAAATTTGGAGAGGTAATTTTGTTACACCCAGTATGTTGGGTCTGAAATTATGATTTCATTGTTTTGTGTAAGTTCCATAGTGACAGCCGATTGCTTTTGTAGTGGTGTTCATGAATACAATTTCTCCCTGTAACATATGACAGACAGAATGATATATCTATACTTCTATACTAATATTATAAAGAAGTAAAGTTTGTGTGTTTGTTAAATTGTGAGGGGTAATCTCGGGATCTACTGAACCGATTTTAAAAATTCTTTCACCAATAGAAAGCTACGTTATTGTGGAGTGTCATAGGCTACAAAACATCACACTACAACGATTAGGAGCGGAGCAGTAATAGTAAATGTTTCACAAACGGGGGGAAAGTTATTCCTTTTGTCTCACGTAGTATTGAATATTAATGACGAGACGCTACGGGAGTAAACGCAACGCGACGGGAGTAAATGCGACGGGAACAGTTAATACTCTCTCTTATGTGGCGCAAACCAAGTTGCGCGGGTCAGCTAGTATATATATATATATATAGAGAGCAAGCATGCTATGTTTACTCCCCTTGTACACTTTGTACAGATTGTATTTATATATTTCTAAATACTTATTATGACTGCCTCGATGGTCTAGAAGTCGAAACGTACGACTGCGGATCATGAGGTCGTTGGTTCGATTCCCACCGGAAACAAAAACATTTGTGTGATCCATAAATATTTGTCTCGAGAGTCTGGGTGTTTCTATGTATGATAAGTATGTATTTAAAAGAATATAAGTATTAATATCCGTGGTCTGATACCCATAACACAAGCAGGTTATTTCTAGCTTACTTTGGGATCAGATAGCGTTTTTCGAAAATGTGTATGAATTTACATATTATATTAACGTTGCGTAACATAAGCTGTCTAATTTGTAATGTTTGGAATTCAATTTCTCAATTGCCTGATCTGACATTGATATTTTGACGTGTGGGAATCCCTCATGGATGTTATCGCTCTTACGGACTAAAGCAACTGGAATAACACAAGGTTACTATTAATTGCTGGGAATATATTTCCATGGTAAGTAAATTACAAGCAAGCGAAATCGCGAGCATCATCTAGTAATACATATTCACAGACATTGTCACAAAACGCTATCTGATTCCAAAGTAAGCTAGGAATAACCTGCTTGTGTTATATTTAGTACCTACTAGCAGACGTCACACGGTTTCAACCGGGTAGTTACCGTTCCCGTGGGAATACAATTTTTTTTCTTCCATAAGAACCTTTTTCAGACAATACTTTACATAACAAAAAAGAATTAGTGAAATCGGTCCACCCGTCCACCCGTTCTGAAGTTATGTGCTTACGGCTCATTTCGCGATTCATTTTTATTATTATAAAAATATTATAGACTAGTGGACATCACGCGGTTACACCCGCGTAGCTCCCATTTCCGTGGGAATACGGAAATAAAATATAGCCTATATTACTCAGGATGAATTTACCTTTTCAATAGTGAAAGAATTTTTAATATCGGCACAGTAGTTTTTGAGTTTATTCAGTACAAACATTATGAAAATACAATTTTTTCCTCTTTAAAATATTAGTGTAGGTGAATTAATTTTGTGAGTTTTAATTGACAAGTTGGTATCACCAAATAAAATTATGTTGACCTCAAAATAGAGTCTACGAAACCAGTTTTTATATAATTTGTTGATTGTTTTACCTATACCATACTTCTTGTAGTTTGACTGCCTCTGTGGCGCAGTCGGTAGTGATACCGCCTGCGGCGCTGGAGGTCGTGGGTTCGATTCCCACCGGAGACAAATATTTGTGTGACCCATAAATGTTTGTCTCAAGAGTCTGGGTGTTTCTATGTACCTATAATATGTATGTATTTAAAAGTATATAAGTATTAATATCCGTGGTCTGATACCCATAACACAAGCAGGTTATCCCTAGCTTACTTTGGGATCAGATAGCGTTGTGTGAGATGTCCGTGAATATTTATTTATTATTATTATTATTGTAAAAAATATTTATAAACTTTGGACTGCTTATTTTTAGGGTTCCGTAATCAAAGTGAAAAATGGAACCCGAGAGATGAGACTTCACCGTCCGTCTGTCTGTGCGTCATGAGTCTGTATCTTAGGAACCGTGGTAGCTAGAGAGTTGAAATTTCGTTGCTCGAATATCCACCCTGATGCATCAACTGTTTAACAAATACTATGGTTTTTTTTAATACTTATCTAAACTTATAATAAAACTGTTGAGGGTCGAGAGTCTGTACATGGAGATATTTAGATTGTTTTTTGTTTCATAGCTTCAACGTAGCGTGCAAATATTATACGTAGGTAGGTCGTAAATAAAACATGTTGTGGGGAAAGGAACCGCAAAACTACGATGCAGATTTTAACAGGAACCATATTGGTATTTTATTAATACTCATGATTATTAATAATAATAATATATCTCTGGAGCCCTAACCACCGGTATCTTGGTCCCTGTATCCGATGCCGGTGGGATGCTATTTTATATATTTTTAAATAGGTTTTTCTTTTTGTATTTTATCAAATTTATTTAAAAATGTATCAAATATGTGTGTTTAATGAATAAAGGACATAATATCAATACATATAATAAAATCGTAACGGGTCGCTGTCTGTACATGGAAGATAAATAAGAAAAAATATTATAGGGGGTGTAACTAACTTATATTCGTTGTTGGTGGATAGAAACTAAAACCACAATGTTATTTGCACTGTATGACTTATATTTCACGAAACACATGAACTTAGACTTAGATTCACAGTATTAACAATATTACACAATAATATCGGACGCCGCTCGTCGCGAGAGATTTCGTTCGAAGCAAGCGCGCCGGCAGACATGTCACTACGCGAAGCGAGCCAATGGTAGCCCGGTAAAGCACGCATGCGCGCTGCGGCCAGCGCGGTCTGCGGGCATTGACCCGCTTGGCGCGAAATTTAAAATATTATTACGAGTTGCCTACATTCCACCCCCTTGTTCCTGAACAAACTCGTCAGTAGGCAACAAGATGACCTTAACAACTGGTCGTTTTAAATAACCTCTATTGGTTCTAATCGTTACAACTCTAATATGGCCGTCGCGGCCAGGGTGAACTTCACTGATTATGCCCCTGGGCCACGTATTTCGTGGCTGATTCTCCTCAAGAATCAACACCATGTCCCCGACTTTTATGGGAGTTGTGCCATGATACCACTTCTGCCGTTTCTGCAACGTGGGGATATATTCTTTGAGCCACCGACGCCAGAACATATCCGCAAGAGCTTGAGCTTTTACCCAAGCTTTCCTACATGTTAAATCAGACGCATCAAAATTACCTAAAGTAGAGGCTCCGGTAGCCGTGCCTATTAATAAATGGTTAGGAGTAAGAGCTACTGGGCCGTCGGGGTCAGTGCCAACAAAAGTCAACGGTCTGCTATTGATCGTCATTTCCACTTCAGCCATCAATGTGATAAGTAGCTCCTCTTTAGGAGCTCGTGAATCGTGATGCAAGGGTGACCTTGAGCGCCGTCTTCACGGACCTCACGAGTCGTTCCCAGCACCCCCCCATATGTGGCGCGGCGGGCGGGTTAAACTGCCACGTAATACCCTTATTAACAGCGAACTCCCGTACCTTACCTGTGTGCAGCTTCTGGATGGCTGCTCTCATCTCCTTGTCGGCACCTACAAAATTGGTTCCCCTATCACTGAACATTATTTCAGGTTGCCCACGACGGGCCATAAAACGTCGAATCGCCATAATCGCAGAATCAGCTGAAAGAGATGACGCGATTTCTAAATGTACTGCCCTTGTAACTAGACAGGTAAAGAGTACACCCCATCTTTTTTCGTGTCGTCTTCCTATCGTGACCTCCATGGGCCCATAGTAGTCTATTCCACAATGTACAAAGGCTCTCCGTGTGTTAATGAGTCTCGCGGCTGGCAGGTCACCCATCTTGGGAGGCAACGGGCGTGCGTGACGAATACGACAAGACTGACATTTGGACACGACTGTTTTCACGGCACGGCGCAATTGAGTGATCCAGAATCGTTCACGAATACTATTTATTACCGTGTCGTTATTAGCATGGTGAACACGGACATGAAAATCATGTATTATCAGGCGCGCGGTATGACTACGACCATCTAGTATGATAGGGAACTTCTCGTTAAACATGAGATCAGGAGCAGCACTGAGACGCCCTCTGACGCGAAGCAGTCCATCAACTTCATACAGAAAGGGGTCTAAATTTCTGATTTTACTATCAGCTGGTAACACGTTGGTATTTTTAAGCAGTGCGAGTTCTTTAGAGAAAGACTCCATCTGAGACTGTTTTAATAGGAGAAGCTCACCGTGACGCATATTCTCGGCTGTCAACTTTTCATCTTGAAGTTTTCTACACTTGCCTATGAAAACTAAAACACGACCTGCACATCTAGCAGCACGCGCCCAACTACTAAACCTTTCAAGTTTAAATAAAGGTTCATATTCCTTAATAACGCTCACCTTCTCAAGCCGTTCTAAATCGACATCAGCTGCTTCGTCAAATTCATTGGTTGGCCAGAAAGCCTTATCCTGATACAAGAACGAAGGACCGGTAAACCACAACTTACAATTTGTAGGCCAACATAATTTAGTAGCCTCATCGGCGGGGTTTTGTGCTGAGGGGACCCAGCGCCAGTCGCTTGGGTCAGATTTACGGTCAATTTCTGCCAGCCTATGAGATACGAACTTCTGAAAGTCACGAGGATCCGAATATACCCACTTCAAAACTGTTTTTGAATCAGACCACAAGTACTTGCGCGTTATATTCAAGTCTTGTTCTGCAATAATAGTACTAGCTAACCTACAGGCCATCACGGCTGCTTGCAGTTCAAGACGAGGCACTGAAATAACCTTCAACGGAGCGACACGAGCTTTACCGATAACAAGTGAGACAGTCGGCTCACCCGATCCATTCCTGCCGACCAAGTACGCTACCGCGGCATAAGCTGCTTCGCTGGCATCTCCAAAGACGTGTAACTCAACATCAGGATTAAGCCGGTACCAACGCGGGATATTCAAGCTATCTAACTGTTTGATGTCTTTCAGCCACTTTACCCATTCATCATAATCTTCAGGCTTCAGCTGCTGGTCCCAACCGATACCAGATCGCCATATTTTTTGTAGCAAGATTTTAGATTTTATTATAAACGGACAGATTAAGCCAAGAGGATCGAAAATACTCATGATGAATCCCAAGAACTGTCGCTTGGTAGGAACTATTTTACCAGATACCACATCAGGAGAAACCTTTTTGAAAGACAAGTCAAACCTTAAATCATCGGATTCTGGGACCCATATCATACCTAGAGTTCGTTCAGCACTATACGGAGACTTGTCAAAATTTACTAAACCGGGCACGACGGATGGCAATTCCTTACGAAGCTCAGGTGAGTTAGTCACCCACCCTCTAATGGAGAAGCCACCAGCTGCATGAATAAATGACACTTCTTTAATTAGCTGGCGTGCAGTATCAACCGAGTCTACACTATCAAGATAGTCATCCATATAATGATTATTGTGGACAGCCTTGACGGCCTTTGGGTATGTATCTTGGAACTCATTAGCATTTTTATTTAAAATATAAATGGCCGAAGCAGGCGATGATTTAGCTCCAAAAATCATGGAATCCATTAAATATATGTTAGGGTCACGCTCCCTATCTTGTCCTCTCCATAAGAAGAGTTGCGCACCCTGATCCTCTTTTCTAACTTTGATACGCAAGAACATATCAGTTATATCAGCTGTATAAGCTATTGACCCAGACCTAAACTTAAACAATATCCCTAGCAAGGAATTTAATAAGTCCGGCCCTGTTAACAAGTAATCATTCAAACAGGTACCCTTACAGGTCGCAGCTGCATCATAAACAAGCCTAAGCTTATTAGGTTTATTAAGGTTAGTAACCCCAAAATGTGGCAGGTACCACAAAGGGTTACCGCGAGGTGGTGCATCTAACAACCTAGCATACTTTTCCGAAATTAATCTATTGATTTGACGTGAATACCCTTCACAGTAGGTAGGATTTTTATCCATCTTTCTTTCAATACCCTTTAATCGGTTAACGGCGTATTGATAATTATCAGGTAAGTGCACGTCGTCACGTGACCAAAGTAGTCCTACTTCCCAACCACCGTCTACACGGCGACTAGTGCTGTCTAGGATCTTACAAGCGCGTTCGGTCTCATCATTTTTACGTGACACTTCTACGATACCGATAGACTCTAACAAGAATTGTTGCTTCACAAGTTCAGTTAAATTATCTAATTCTAAATTATCATCGTGGACTAGGTTAACTGATTCTTGGTCAGATTTATCACTAATACCTACTGGACCGTGTATGACCCAACCTAACTTTGTAAGTGACGCTACAGGTTGGCCAGATTTACCTTGACGTATCTCCTGGTTTACTACTAACTGCCAATTATCTTGCCCTATCAATATCATGGGCTTGGCGCATGACATTTCGCATTGGTACAAATCACGGAGATGATTATTCATAGCCAAAACTTTGGCGGGTACACTCTGGGTCGGTAAATCTAAGTTGTCGATAGTACGTAAAGTGATATCATGACACAAACCATTAGGGCCGCGAATTAGCACTTTTACCCTACATGAATTCTTATCAGTAACAACATGACCACGCGTGCTAACAATCTTTAACGGCAGCAATGGTCCACTAAAATTACAAACACTAGAATCAATTAATGACACAGTGGCACCATCATCAAGTAAAGCATAACAATTATATTCAACATTATTGACAATAATAGTAACAGGTACAATTTTTAATAAAGTTTTTGTGAATCGCTCACCCATACATGTAACCGACTCGACGATATTTGTCGCCGACTGTACCTTACGCACGGTCGAGGCTACCGCGCCGCCCGCGGCAGCGCCGGCGCCCGCCGCGCCCGGAGCGCCCGCGCTAGCCGCGGCACTCGGGGTCTCAGAGGCACTCGACCTCTCGTAGTGGAGGATTACATGATGTGGGGAATTACACTTAACACAACGTTTTGCATGACAACGATAGCGCGAATGGTTTTGCAATAAACACTTAAAACACATTTTATTTTGTTTAACGTAGTCCCACTTTTCTTTCTCGCTTTTAATAACGAACTTATCGCACTCGGGTAACCGGTGACCCGCACTATCACATAACAAACACACTGCCTGCGAAGACGACTGCGTAGAATTCTCGCTGATCACGTGAACACGGTGAGTGTTCTCCCTCTGGTAACGGTTACGATGAGCGTGATCGGAGCTCATGTTACTCAGTGGTAAATAAGCTGATGCTCGTGACAAGTGACTCAGAAACTCGAGCACTACATTTATGTTAGGAGATATTCGTAAATCATCTTCGCTACTGCTCCTTTTTAAAACAAATTTACCGTATTGCATTCGTTGTACGGGAGTTAACTTGCTTAGAATCTCTTGAGTCATTTGAGGGTTATTTATATAACCATGCGCTCTTTTATTTTGCAAAATGTGAACACAATTTCTCACTACACAGGTCATGTTACGTAACTCGGTTCCACTCTCAGATACACGGGGTAGGTTACGTATTTTCCTTAGCACCGATTCTAGTAAAAGGTTCGGATGCCCAAACTCTTCTTCCAGCGCCTTGACTATATCGATTGGGTCAGTCCCGGTGCGTAAGAGGTCTTCTACGGCGCTCTTTGCGGTACCACGGAGTGATGATTGTAGCCGCCGGGTGTTCTCGAACCTATTGTACGTGGGCGCGGTCTCTTCATAGACACGCCGGTACGACAACCAGTCTACTGGGTTACCATCAAACACGGGAAGGTCGTGGTGTGGAAGCGGTCGTTTAGACATGTTTGTAATAATAGCGTCGGCTAGGTGCATGATATCGGACGCTGCGACGCCGACGGTCGGAGCGGCGCCGCCGCGGAGGCGCGCGGGGGCGTGGTTGCAGTCGCTGCCACCTCGTGTGGTTTTCTTTCACCTAAGCACGGACCGACCTGCGTCTGAGGCGGTTTCTCCGCGTACTCGGGACACTCCTTACCCGTACCACTTTTATGCAACCACGTTTCAACGTACTCACGGCCACTACCGATGCTTACGAGATCTTGGGCGGCGTCGTCCTCGATATCTGCTAAGTCTAGAGCTAGTTTCTTCTTGATAAGCCCCTCACGTAACTTTGTCAGTTCTATTTCGGCTTCGTACTCGGCACGGAGGCGCAGGGCTTCGCGGCTGGCGCGACTCGATCGCGACCTGGTGGACGTGGCTAACAATTCACTACGCGGGATCGTAGTGATACACGTCGTATCCGAACCAGGTTGATCCGCGGCAGCATGAGCTTGGCTCCGTGTGACGACACCAACAATTTTGTTGTCCATTTTGATCCGGCTCGAATTGACCAGCTTGTAACTAACTTATATTCGTTGTTGGTGGATAGAAACTAAAACCACAATGTTATTGAAGTGAAACTTCTTTATCGGCGTTGGAAAAAAATTTGCGTCACGTCACGTCACGATTTTTGGTTACGCGCCATCTTTGTTCTGTTCCCCACCACGGTGGATTCGAATTAAGAGTAGGTACTTTATCCAGGGATAGCATGTCATTTAAGGGTTTTTGGACTTTTGGACTTTTGGACTTTTGGGCTTTTGGACTTTTGGACTTTTGGATGGGACATTGGTACTTTGGGTCTTTGGGACTTTGGATCTTTGGGACTTTGTGACTTTGGGACTTTTGGATGGGACCTTGGTACTTTGGAACTTTGAGACTTTGGGACTTTTGAACTTTGAACTTTTGAACTTTTGAACTTTTGGACTTTCGGACTTTTGGACTTTTGGAAGGGACCTTGGTACTTTGGGTCTTTGGGACTTTGGATCTTTGGGACTTTGGGACTTTGGGACTTTTGGACTTTTGGATGGGACCTTGGTACTTTGGGTCTTTGGGACTTTGGGACTTTGGGACTTTTGGACTTTTGGACTTTTGGACTTTTGGACTTTTGGACTTTTGGACTTTGGGACTTTGGGACTTTGGGACTTTGGGACTTTGGGACTTTGGGACTTTGGGACTTTGGGACTTTGGGACTTTGGGACTTTGGGACTTTGGGACTTTGGGACTTTGGGACTTTGGGACTTTGGGACTTTGGGACTTTGGGACTTTGGGACTTTGGGACTTTGGGACTTTGGGACTTTGGGACTTTGGGACTTTGGGACTTTGGGACTTTGGGACTTTGGGACTTTGGGACTTTGGGACTTTGGGACTTTGGGACTTTGGGACTTTGGGACTTTGGGACTTTGGGACTTTGGGACTTTGGGACTTTGGGACTTTGGGACTTTGGGACTTTGGGACTTTGGGACTTTGGGACTTTGGGACTTTGGGACTTTGGGACTTTGGGACTTTGGGACTTTGGGACTTTGGGACTTTGGGACTTTGGGACTTTGGGACTTTGGGACTTTGGGACTTTGGGACTTTGGGACTTTGGGACTTTGGGACTTTGGGACTTTGGGACTTTGGGACTTTGGGACTTTGGGACTTTGGGACTTTGGGACTTTGGGACTTTGGGACTTTGGGACTTTGGGACTTTGGGACTTTGGGACTTTGGGACTTTGGGACTTTGGGACTTTGGGACTTTGTGACTTTGGGACTTTGGGACTTTGGGACTTTGGGACTTTGGGACTTTGGGACTTTGGGACTTTTGGACTTTTGGCCTTTGGGACTTTGGGACTTTTTGGCCTTTTGGACTTTTGGACTTTTTGACTTAATTATAGGTGAGGTGAAAATTAAGTTTATGAAGAAGTTTCACTTCTTACGTGTGTACACTAAGTACACGCAACTTTTTTTGCACTGTATGACTTATATTTCACGAAACACATGAACTTAGACTTAGATTCACAGTATTAACAATATTACACAATAATATCGGACGCCGCTCGTCGCGAGAGATTTCGTTCCAAGCAAGCGCGCCGGCAGACATGTCACTACGCGAAGCGAGCCAATGGTAGCCCGGTAAAGCACGCATGCGCGCTGCGGCCAGCGCGGTCTGCGGGCATTGACCCGCTTGGCGCGAAATTTAAAATATTATTATGAGTTGCCTACAGGGGGGCTTTATGAACGCAATAGAACCCAAAACAATGATTTTTAGAATTTTTGTCTGTATGTCTGTATGTCTGTATATCTGTTTGTCTGTACGGTTGTGCACGCTAATCTCAGTAAACGCTCAACCGATTGCAATGCGGTTTTTTTTATTCTGTTGAGGTTTGCTCCAGTTAACATTTAGCGTTTGTTTTATGTAAATCGGTTTAGAAATAAAAGAGTTATAACACTTTTAAGAATCAGATATTTTGAAAATGTTAATTGTAGGGGTTTCTTTGAATGTGAGTGAACCTAAACTGGCGTGTTGGCTTAATCATAAAAGAGCTTAATGATGAAGACTATTTTTAAACAATTCACGCCGAAGGCGTGGTCTGAATTGTTTTAAAATAGACTTAATCATTAAGCTCTTTTATGATTAAGCAAACAGGGCAGTTTCAGATGCTGCTTGATGACTCTGATGAAGAAATACCTTTCCTTTCATACACCTTATGTGACGTAAACGAAGTTGCGGGCTCAGCTAGTATAATAATAATAGTACGTTTATTTCAGACTTAATCTATATTCACAATAGTTATTATAGTAAAAACATTGCATTTACATAGATAAAAATCAGAATTAATCCATATTTACACTAGTTAACATTACATGTCTATACATTAAAATCAGAATAAAACAGAATATGCAGATAGTACCATACAATAGAATAAGATAAAAATACATACCAATATTAAATGTCATATAGGTCAGATAAATTTCTATAGGTAGGTACATAACAAAATAAACAGACAGAACAATACAATATATAGAATTATATATGTATTTCAATAATACTATTAAATGTCAACAACTGTCATTATTATAAACATTAAGTACATTCATAAATTCATAATCCATAACATATTTCGTCAAAAGAAATTTATCAACTATTTCATATTTCAAAATTGTCAAAAATACTTATTATAATTTATACTTGAGAAGCAAAGAATGAAGTCAATACATCAATAATGTATTGACATTATTGATGTATTGACTTCATTCTTTGCTTCTCAAGTTTGCTTCAAATTTTGACGGGTCTTGTCCTGTAACAATGCACATCCACTTGTACTGAATGGGACAGTCTGATCTTGAAGCAATCATACTATTGCCGCTGCCTCAAACTCTGTTCATTAAAGAGGCTGCTTTTTTACGTATTATGGCATAATAGCCATCCGTATGTGCTTCCACAAACATTAATGATGCACTGCAGTACGGAGGCAGGCGCATCAGCATCCTAAAGATGTTGTTGTATGAACCTGCAAGACATTGGCGGCCCGACGGGTATGATTAACCCACAGGCTGCTCGAGTAGAACGATTGGCAGTATGCCTTAAACAACTCCATGGGACCTGGAAGCGAGAGCCCTTGCGTCGCTCTATCAGTGGCGCAAGGAGGCGCTGGAGCGGGACCACAGACCTGAGCTTCGAGAAATCAAGGCCCAGCGATCCCTGCTCCGCCAGGAGCTCATGGCAACATGGAAGGTACGACTTGAGCAACCAAAATGGGGACTCACCACTATTGAGGCGGTAAAGCCGGTCATGGAGGAGTGGCTGGAGAGACGCCATGGTAGCCTCACCTATCGGATGTCACAGATACTTACCGGACACGGGTGTTTCGGTAAATATCTGTGGCGCATACATAGGGAGGTAACACCCGAGTGTCAGCACTGCGGTGACTGCAGCGAGGACACGGCACTGCATACGCTGGTGGAGTGCTCAGCATGGGCGCTGCAGCGCCGGGACCTCGTTGTAGGCCTGGGCGTCGACGTTCTCACACTGGAGACCATGATGAAAGCTATGGTCTCTAGCGGAAGCAAGTGGGATGCCGCTGCATCTTTTTGCGAGCAAGTTATGCTTCGTCGCAGGCTACTATACGCCCAAGACTACCGTCCTCCATGACCGGGGGCCTGAGAACGGTGAGCTGGCTGTTCGCTGTTCTTACAGAAGCAGGCCAAGACGATGGCGAATATCTCTTTGCTCCTCATAGTGGTGATAGTGGTGGGATAGTACCCAACTTCCCCCTCTTTTCTCAAGTAGCGGCTTGACACCCGAACCAATTCTCCAGACGCGGGATAGCACCCGAACCCCATAGGCGAGGTTGAAATGTTCGCCAAAGTCTGCCGAGAGCCCTGGGACATCCTTCCGAGGGCTTACCCGGGCCTCCCGGCCGTAGACAGTTGTAAGGCATCGTGTGGTTTTAGTCGGTAGGAGTCGCATAGCATCCATGTAGGATTTCCACGTAAAAAAAAAAAAAAAAAAAAAAGTATGCCTTAAACAAAGTTATCTTCACTTCTCTTGAACATCTAGCAAACCTGCGGGCAACCATATTCCCTCGGACTGCCAATGCCCTACGTTCCCTTTTCAAATCATCGTCATCAGTCATGGCCTCATTCATTACATGCCCCAAGTATTTAAAACTGGTTACTCGCTGGAGCTCTGTATCATATAACATAATGGATGGCGCCTGAACCGGCACAGCCAATTTTCCTCTGAAAAGAAGAACTTTACTCTTCTATGCGTTGTATGTCAATCCATGCTCAACCGCATATGTCTCGCATATTGTCAACAGTTTACGTATAGCACCCACCTATTTAACATTTAGAAAATAAGTATTTGAAAAATTGTCCGAAATTAGAAGAGTTATTGTTAGAAAACTTAAGGAATAAACTGTTAAGAATTATAAGAAAAATTGTTAAAAAATGTATAAAATGTTAAAAGGAGCTTTGAAAAATAAATATATAAAATTATATCACCCACCCACCGCCCCAAACGTATGATACCCCACATCCCCAGAATGAAAGGCCATCGTGAAAGTGCGAGAGGCATAAAAGCGTGACGAGTATTACTAGAGGAATAAGAATGAAAGACGATAGATTAAGTTTAGCTAGTTTAGATTAAAGAATGAAAGGTGGGGATAGCGTGGAAGTGCGAGAAGCATACTTGATAGAACTGGAATGATAAAGAGAATTTGGGTGAAAGAGGATATTGTTTAGCTAGGTTCGAGATGGCGGGAGCCAGGGGCGCTGAGCACGGTTTGGCGAGTTTTGGGCCGGTGGCACTGTGAGTCATGCATGACGCGACAACGGTCCACCGAGGCACTTCTCATAATGTTGTAACTCACGGCACATGTGCCCCTGCCCCCCGCCATCTCTTGAAGTAGTTCTTTAAGCCCGCGGGGCTAGATTTCGAAGTATATATATTTAGCTTAGCTAGTAAATTAATGTTATCGCTAGGCTTTGCCCATGGCAGAGGTGCAGAAAAAAAAAACATGAGGATGTTGTCGACATATTTCAATCAAAATTTTAGAATCGCAATTTCAAAGATATTATGTTCAATCATGATCTAACATTAAATTAAAATCATATACATTTACACGAATGAACATCATACTATACAATATATAATACTAAAGTGGCGTCATGTCAAGTTAATAGGTATCATTTGACGTCTGTCAGTTTTATCTTCATAATGAGAATGATGAATGAGAAAGTGAATGAATCGATAAGAACTTAGAAGATATGTGAATTTTTTGAAATCATCAGGCAAACCCCTTTCCCATTATTATATTTTCTTTCGTAAATTTAAGGAGCAAAAAAAGACAAGTGGGTGAATATCCCGGGACCAAGAATAGCGTGGCATCGATAAAATCAGTACTAAAAATAAATTCTTCCCACCTGCAAATGTTGCCGACAAAGTAAAACAGTAAGTAACTAAAGAAAATCACAAAAGAAATGTAGAGCTTGTTTTTTGCTTTTCAGTTGTATGTTTACTTGGCAGTCGGGTTTTTGTATTCTAATAATTAAGTGTATTTAAAACTTTTTAGTTATGTTTGTAGTGGAGTCATTAAATTTTGTGTAGTGAAGGCACATCACCAAAATTCAACCTTAATTATTATATTTTTTGTCATATTTCTGGTGCTACTCAACCGATTGCAATAAAACAAATGTTAGAATTTAAGTCTGACCAAGGCCTTATAAACACATAATACCGCATCGAAATCAGTTGAGTAGTTTTGCGTTCATCGCAGTTAAATAATTGTAACGCCAAAAGTCCGCCATTTTGATTTTTCATGAATTTTATTATACCTGGTGTCACGCACACAATCACGACGAATCAAATGACACCTTGTATTTTAAAATCCATCAAGCCGTTCAGGCTGTAGAGCGTCCAAGAAAAATTATCAAACTTTACATTTTAGCGCCAAAAGTATGCCATTTTCATTTTTCAAAAATTTTAATATACCTGGTGTCACTCACACAATCACGACAAATCAAATGACACCTCGTACGTTAAAATCCATTAAGCTGTGCAGTCTATAGAGCGTGCAAGAATAAAAATCACCGTTTTCATTGTACCGCCAAAAGTCAGGCATTTTGATTTTTTTTAAAAATTAATGTACCTGGTGTCACTCACACAATCACGACGAATCAAATGACACCTCGCATGTCAAAATCCGCCAAGCCGTTCAGGCTGTAGGACGTGACAAAGAATTGGACATACATACATACATACATTCACACGTTAAACATAACCTTCCTGTCTTCGGCAGTTCGAGTAATCATAGTTATAATGATCTAACATTTTTTTTTAATTAGGTGAAATGGTGACCTATGTGTAGCACTAAATAGGATTATAGATAATCCATAATTAAATAGACCACGAAATCTTTCATTGCCGTGTTTGTCTACGCGTCACCTATTGTGTCGTGATACCTCATTGATATAAATATATTGGTTATTTTTACACGAACTGCCGAAGAAAGGAGGGTAATGTTTTTCGAGACTATGTATATATGTATGTATGTTCTATTCTTTGTCACGCCCTACAGCCTGAACGGCTTGGCGGATTTTGACATGCGAGGTGTCATTTGATTCGTCGTGATTGTGTGAGTGACACCATATATTAACATTTCTAGAAAATCAAAATGGCAGACGTTTGGCGCTAAAATTAAAATATTGAAATTTTTTCTTACACGCTCTAAAGCCTGTACGGCTTGACAGATTTTGACATACAAGGTGTTATTTGATTTGTCGTGAATGTGTGAGTGACATCAGGTATAATAAAATTCCTAGAAAATCAAAATGGCGGATTTTTGGCGCTATAATTATTTAACTGCGATAGACGCAAAAATTCTAAACCGAGTTTGATGCGATATTATTAGTTTATAAGGTCTTGGTCAGACTTAATATCTTACATTAGTTTAATTTCAATCAGTTGAGTACAAAAAAGGAAATATGACCAACATATAATACCTAATTAAGGTGAATTTCGGTGATGTCCCTTCACTACACGAAAATTATACCTTCACTACCCGCGGCTCCAGACTTGTGCCGTGAAGCCCCGTGAACAGGCGTGAACGATAATGTGGATGGTTTTCGCGGGTTTCGCGCGCGTTCGCGCCTGTTTCACGGTCGGAGTCGGTATTTTGTGCCGCGACAAAGGGTTTGCGCCTCGTTCACGCGTAGTTCACGCGTACACATCCACATTCACGGCCACTTGCCAGTTTGCTCCTGGCAGCAAGCATGTACGGACGTGTGCAAAGTGCATTCGCTGTGCGCGCTAAAATGGAATCGGGTATGAACTGGAACAGTAAAAGTGAAATGCTCTTTTTGGAACATGATCACAGTGAAAATATACTGTGGGATGCAAAAAACCTGCATCATAAAGACAAAAATTTGGTAATGGCTGTCTCCTGAAGCTAGAAACCGTAGTGTTAAGCTAAACGAATTCTTGCTGGCTAGGTACTAAACGGCTTTATATACTACATTTTATATAATATTGTAAGGAATTCGAGTACTTAATTATTGTGACATTTTTTTGTTTGTGTTTAGAATTAGGCATTAATTGATAATTTTTTAAATTTTGAATGTACTTAGATTGGGGTTTAGTATTTAGATTATTTTCAACACAATATTTATTTATTTATTTATTTTTTTATATTTAGCTCGCCAAATTGACGTCGCCACCAGCCTGATGGTAAGAAAGCAGCGGCGCATCTAGCGATTGGGGGCCACTTCTTACAGTGGTCCTCAAGTTGGCGGCCCTGTGATGTGCCTCTTCACGCTCCTCTTGAAGAACCCGGGATTGTAAGATAAGGGAAAGACGTGTGCGGGCAGGTCGTTCCATGTTTTTATAGTTCGACAGAGGAACGATCTTTTGAAACGCTCGGTTCCGGCGAAGATTCTCTCCACTGTGTAGGACTGGCATCTCTGCCCGGCACGCGTTGTTCGGGATCGGAAAGGAGATGGTGGGATTAGGTTGAAGAGCTCTTCAGAACATTCGCCGTGATACATTCGATAGAAGGCAGCCAAGGACGCTATGGTTCTTCGCTGCGACAAAGGTTCGAGGCCTCCCGTCACCTCAGGACAACCAATTATTCGGATAGCACGTCTCTGCATAGCGTCAAGCGCGTCTAACAAGTACCTCGCGGAGTCATCCCAAAGGTGAGAACAGTACTCGACGCAGGGACGAATCTTATTTATTTATTATACACTTTATTATACGCCAAGATAGTATTACAGGATAGTAATTTGAACATAATAGCAATACAATGGGCGGCCTTATCGCTTAAAGCAATTTCTGCCAGGCAACCTTTGGATGGATATATATGATGGTAGAAATTAACTGGTAGTTGTTGGTTGCATATAAGTGGGTATATTTTAACTTTTAACTTTATACAATAAATTATTAAATGAGCTCTAACATTAAATATATATATATATATATATCCATATATATCACATTGACAAATTATATACATACATACATACAGTAAATAATCAAGTTTCTATGTTATCAGTGATAATATCACTAACAATTTTCAGTCAAGTAGTAGTTTTTAAGAGTCGTTTTGAACTTTTTCAATGTCTCAGTCTGTCTAATTGCTAGAGGTAATATATTCCACAAGCGAACTGCTGTGACGCTAAAAGAACGATCAAAGATCTTTGTGGAATGTGAGGGCACTTTTAGTACTAGGCTTTCCGAAGACCTCAAACATCTATCATGCATTTCATGAAGGAACTTAAAACGTTCTTTTAAATAGGAAGGTGTAGATGGATTAAATAAAATATTATATAACATGGATAAAATATGAGTATTCCGGCGAAGTCGTATAGGTAACCACTTGAGCTATATTGAAATATATAATTGTTATAAAATAAAAATACAATACAATGGTGATATGTGGCCACAGCAAACAAAGTTATTGCAGCAGCAGATTCTACGTCCATTTCACGGCATGGCTCACGTACGAATGAGAGCATCCCGTGAATGTGGAGGGCACGACTGTGCCGCGAATTCACGGCGCGAATACACGCCGTGAATTCACGGCACAAGTCTGGAGCCGCCATTAACATAACTAAAAAGTTTTCAATAAACTTAATTATTAAGAAGACAAAAAACCAGACTGCAAAGTAAAAATACAAAATGAAAAGCAAGAAACAAGCTGTACATTTCTTTTGTGATTTTTTAGCTACTTACTGTTTTACTTCGTCAGCAACATTTGCAGGCGGGAACAAGCTATAGGAACATTTAGCTATTTTGTAAACCACCACTCGCTTGACACAACCACAATATATAAGCGGGATTGTTCTATCTAAGGACTTGCTTCCTCCCCAATATGCGCCAAACATTGCATATTGGTGCCGCCTAGGAAAAATAACGAATAAAAATTCATTGCCATGCCTTGTAAAACAATTTAGTTTCATTGCCGTGGCCAGATATTTAATTACATCGCCGTGGCACGTCATTTTCAATATTGTACTAGTTCGTTATTTTAGTTATCTTCTAGATATTAAGGAAGAGTACATAATTAGTACCAAAACCTTTAATAAACGAGATTTTTTCTATATTATAAAACTGGAGGGAAAAAAATTCACGGAAATGAAGATTTTAATGGACCTATTATAATTCACGAAAGTACATAATTTGATCGTCAAAGGAAGGGGAAATTGAATTGTCAAAATGTTACCCATTAAAATGACTCCACGTTACATGCAAAAGTTAGAAAGTAATACCTACTAATGTCAATGAGAATTTTGATATCCCACAGGCACTAAATGGGCCAGAGATGGCTCTGCCTCCGCTATCCCCGTGAAATGATACGGGTATAATCTAACATACTCGCCAAGGTCTAACTGTTCATAATGTTGTGAGGGCATCAGATAAAGTATTCCACAAAGCCTCCATTTACTCTCATACAAGATGTACAGAAACGTGTGAGTATTACTGTAACTAGTCATGTTTTGGTAAGGTATTGTTAAATTTCGAGATGAGTAAAGTACAGACGCATTCAAGTTAAATATTATCAACGTTGGAGTATTGACTGTAGATGTATCCCAAATAGGAAACATCGTAGAAGTTAAAAAGCCTTGAGGAACTTCACTGTGCCAAAAGCAAGCTGATCTTATATGTGGACCGTATACTATTCGTTGATCCAAAGTCAATATAGTAATGAAATGTTTAAATCCTTCGTATTGTTCAGTTCGTGATATGCGTGTCACGCGCCGTTCGACAGCAAATTTAGATGCTTTGGGGTCGTATTCTCCAAAACTCACTAAAAACATTTCAGGTTGTAATCTTCGCACGATCCAGTCACTGTAGATCACATGTGTATCCAATATAAGAGCACCGACGAGGTAACGAGTAGAAATGTAGTCAGTTACACGGATGTATGCTGTCCACGGTAGGATTCCATTTTTGTTGCCATCGAACATTCCACATTCGCTGTAGGATTGAGACGTCAGTGTGGGGCTGAAATAGATTTCATTGTTATAAGTTAAAAAAAAGCCTTACACGAATTATCTATTGAACTTGCCCTACGTGACCTAGTGCAGACAAAAATATTGTTACTGTTTAAGATGGAAACAGACAACACCCACTGACCGACTCACTAATTACAAACGCAAAAATAAATAAATAAATAAATAAATAATAATATTATTGTACTACATAATTATAATAGAGATTACACATACTTTGTCGATAAATCCAACGATAAAAAGAATAGAATAGAATACAACTTTATTTGTACACCTTATTAAAACTATTTAAAAAAATTTAAACACAATATTGTACAAAGGGCGGTCTTATCGCTTAAAAGCAATTTCTTCCAGACAACCTTAGGATGGACAGAAAAAGATTTATGTTATTAATTAAATGGGTAGTTTAGGTGTAGAGAAAGCATATTTATACAGTATACTACATACATACATACCTACATATATACAAATACTTAAAGACATACATTTAAAAAGATCATTTTTTTCAAACATAATGTTAATTTTATTAGTGTATATTATTATGTTCATGTATATTTTAATTAGGAATAATAATATAGGAAACAGTATCAACATTTGCTTCCATTCATTCTAGTAAATGGTTAGGTTGAAACTATAGTCATAATTTTTTTTCGCTGTTGAAAGCTTAGGACAACAGTGTTTGAGTATCACCGCTTGTACATTGTCTGAGCCATTCGTCTTATGGGCGTCGGGGGACTGGAGCACCGCCAGACCCCCCACTACATGAATTTTATTTCAGATATGGAAGTTGCACACTAGGGATACCATTCTATATAAAGCCATACGCCCCCCTCGTTCATATCAGAATTAAAAGCAAATAATTTTCTGTTCTGACACAAAAAAATTTGAAAATTAGATGAAACCAACTGTAATGGTCTACGTACGCTGCTCACTCCTATTACGAATAGTGTACTATCTCCAAATGGTGAAAAAAAAAACATTGGTTTACCAAGTTTGGCTTCATCATTGTTAGGTACCATCACCAAATCATTCATTACGTACTACGCCATCTACAATAAGGGTCATGAATTCACGATACTAAAGATGAACCCATTGTGCGGGCAAAACAGCTCTTTTTTGAAACAAACTTAAATGTATTGAATAATTTCATATGAAATCCCCTTGTTATTTGACTGCATAATATCTTTGACAATGGGAAGTATAATGTACATGGTAAAAACGCTTTACTTTTCAGATACTCTTCAATGTCCTGTATAGTGGACATAGGTTTTTAAGTAAACTGAAATACATAGATTTTTTTCTAGGGTCTCTAGTAAGCTGAGAACCAAAATCTATATCACAAACGTATACTTTTTTTTATGTAATGATGTGCTTCAATTAGCATATCATATAAATTACAATCTAGCCATAAGACTAATAAGTAATTAACATGTAACCTAAACTGCTAATATAGAGTAAATTGTAAGAATGTGTCCAATAACACTTTTCTTAATGTCTCTATTAAGGGGAAGTCACTTAGTTCATATTGTGTTCATTATTACAAGTTGCACTTATTACACTATGTCACACTGACACTTCACTAAACTAATTCAAAGGGTTTTATCCTTTTTAGTCTTCTTACTAAATCTGTGTGGTCAAGGAGTTGGATAGCCTCGACATTCACATGATGATGAAGTCTTTTTTGATGAGCTTCGGCGTACTTTTGCACTACATTAGCTACGAGATCCACTTTAAGGTCCCTATGGATGTCGTTATTTCTAATGTACCAAGGCGCATTTACGATACCCCTCAGTACTTTATTTTGAAATTTTTGTATAATCTGGATGTTGCTTGATTTGGTACAGCCCCATAGCTGTATTCCATAAGTCCACACTGGCATAAGGACTTGTTTATACAATAGTAATTTGTTTTGCACTGACAGCGAAGAATGTTTGCCTAGAAGCCAGTAAATATTTTTGTAGCGAAGCTGTAGCTCGCTGCGTTTCTTTTTAACGTGAGCCTTCCAACGGAGCCTAGCATCTAGTGTCATGCCTAGATACTTGGCTGTATTCTCGTAGGGAATAATCGTATTATTTAAATATACTGCATGATAGTTGGATTTTTTATTTATGAAGTCTATGTGAACTGATTTAGCTTCATTTAATTTTATTTTCCACTTTTTCGTCCAGTCGTATACGATGTTGACTGCATTTTGGACCTTTTTCACGGCATCTGCATGAGTAACACCTGTGGCCATAATGGCTGTGTCATCTGCAAATGTTGCAATGGTATGGTTTTCTAATACCGGGATATCGCAGGTGTATAATAGGTACAGGACCGGACCTAATACACTTCCCAGGGGCACTCCAGCTTTTATTTCCCTTAAGTCTGAGTATGCATCATCTTGTCGAATTCTGAACGTTTTTTGAGTCAAGTAAGACTTTAAGATGGCAGTGAACTGTTTTGGGAGCATATTTACGAGTTTTTGTGCAAGACCTTCATGCCAAACTTTATCGAGGGCTTGAGCTACGTCTAGGAAGACTGTAGAACACACTTTCTTGTCTTCTAATGCTTTTTCAATGATATTAGTGATACGGTGTATTTGATCGGTTGTAGAATGATTTTGTCTAAATCCAAATTGATAGTTAGGGATTAGGTCACGTTCTTCTATAATGGGCTTTAACCGTTTCAGGAACAGCTTTTCAAATAGTTTTGACATTATTGGTAAATAAATAAATAAATAAATGTTTGTGGACAATGACAAACGGCCACTTTCCACACACCAGGAACATGTGTTAGTCTAAATGAGGCATTAATAATTGTGGTAAGTTTAATAATCGCTTTACGTGATAAGTTGCGCAAAACTTCTGCCGTAATTAGGTCATAGCCAGGGGCTTTGTTTGTATTTAGGCGTTTTATTTCATTGAACACCTCTCTCGGTGTAACAAATCTAATTTCTAACTCATCGCTTGATGCCGCGTCCAAAGGTATGTTTTCGGAGGTTTTATCGTTTGGTCGGAAAATTTGCTCTAAGTGTTGTGCAAATCTGGCTGCTTTCTGTTCATTATTTATAGCCCAACCGCCATTGGTGTCTTGAATGGGGGGGATCTGTATAGTTGGCTTTTTGGAATGTTTTGTACATTTCCATAGGGAGTAATTTGTCGTGCGATCACTTGTTAATTGACTTAGGTAACTATTCACCGTTTTATTGTGAAAATTTTGAATTTCTCTTCTGAGCCTTTTGGTAATATTGTTTAGTTCAGTTTTGTCAGGGGGAAATCTGGTTCTTTGCCATTTTTACGCAGTATACGTTTTTTAGCTATAATATTTCTAATAATCATAGGATAGCAATTATTTTTAATTCTTCGCCTAATTTCCGCTGTATTATGCCAGGCACATTTTTGTATATCCGTTATGAATTTTGACACATCAAGTTCTAGTTGTTGTGGATTTTTTAGCGGTACTTTTAGGTTAATAGCTTCTTCTAATTCGCATCTGAAGCTATCCCAGTCTGTATTTTTATTGACTAAAGAGGGCTTGCTTTCTTTTTGAATAAGAGTTTCACATATGGTCAGTAATATGTCTTTCTTCAATTTGTAAAATGCCGGACGAAAAATTTTTGTAGATGAAAAAATCTATTAAATCTGGTAATTTCCCTTTTTCAGTAGGCCAATAGTAAATAATAAATAAATAAATATTTGTGGACAATCCACACAACATCGTCTAGCCCAAAGTAAGCTAATATAAGCTTGTGTTATGGGATCTAGACGACTGATAAACATACCGTAAAACGGGGTAAATTGGTTCAATTTTGACTTTCAATTGGAATTTAAACCTTCTTCCGTAACGCGTAAAGTATGCCAAGGCATGACTAAGAATGTATGGTTAGTTCTTTTAGGTTTTCATTAACTTCAGATTCCCAAATTACTGTCATATCATGAGAAAACCAACAAAATCCCCATTGGATTCCAATTAACCCCGGATGGGGATAATAAGTTCGAGATAGGGGTTAATCGGAATGTTAACTAGGGCTGCCACTTCAATTCACTTAATCCGTACAAAGTACATACCTACGTTACGTTTAGATGTTTGTTACTCAATCACTCTCTAATGGCTAAACGGATTGGACTGAAATTTGGTACAGATAGCTCATGAATAACACTTAGGCTACTCTTTATCACGGGAAGCGGGAACGAGTACCGGATTTCATGCGGACGAGGCCGCGAGCATTATTTAGTTTCAAAATAAAAACCCATACTGTGTGTTCAATAAAAATACTTTGTAAGTAAGATATTTTTCATTAATTATAACGAAAATCTAACAAAACTATCCGTCGGTTCTTGTGCAGATATGGCCGGCCCACTGCCACTTCAATGTGCTTATTCTGCGAGCGATGTCGACCACTTTAGTTCTCTGCCGGATAGTCTCATTTCGGAGTCTATCCCTCAGAGACACCCCAAGCATAGCCTTTTCCATAGCCCGCTGTGCAACCCTTAGTGTATTAACCAACCTCTCTGTAAGTGTCCACGTCTCGGCACCGTACGTCATAACGGGTAGAACGCACTGGTTGTAGACTTTGGTCTTCAGGCATTGCGGTAAAGGCGAATTGAAGACTCGACGCAGTTTGCGAAATGCTGCCCAGCCCAACCGTATCCTTCTGGCGATTTCCTTGTCCAGGTTCCCTTTGTCCAGTGCAATAATCTGCCCAAGGTAAGTATAATCCTGGACGACCTCTAGCCTCGATTCCTCGACATATATTGGCCCCGGCGTAACGTGGTTATTAAACATTACCTTGGTTTTTTCCAAGTTCATGCCGAGACCAACGCGTCGAGACGCTTCGTTCAGGCTATGCAGCATTCCACTTAGCTGTTCCAGCGTCTCCGCCACAATAACGATGTCATCGGCAAACCGAAGGTGCGAGATTTGCGTGCCGTTGATGTTCACGCCCCACCCTTCCCAGTCCAGAGTCTTAAAGATGTCCTCAAGCGCATTGGTGAAGAGTTTCGGGGATATCACATCACCCTGTCTTACACCTCTACGCAGTTCGATGGGACTGGTTTTTTGGTTCTCCAGCTGGATGGTCATGGTAGCGTTGTCGTAGAGACATCTCAACACCTCGATGTATCGCCAATCGACACGACATCGCTGCAGAGCGTCCAGGACTGCCCAGGTTTCGATAGAGTCAAAGGCTTTCTCGTAGTCCACAAAAGCCATACACAGCGGCTGATTGTACTCGTTTGTTTTCTGTACAATCTGCCGTATAGCATGGATGTGGTCCACGGTGCTGAAACCTTTTCGAAACCCGGCTTGCTCCTTTGGCTGAAACTCGTCGAGCCTTCCGGCGAGGCGGTTTGTGACTACTCTCGAGAACAACTTGTAAACATGGCTCAGGAGTGAGATGGGTCTGTAATTCCTCAGCAAGGTCTTATCACCTTTCTTGAAGAACAGAGCCACCGCACTCCCACTCCACGCTTCAGGTGTTTGTCCCTGTTGGAGAACGGAATTAAACAAACTCGTCAGCTCGTTGAGGACCGGAGCCCCCCCCCCCCCCCCCGCCTTCAGTAGTTCAGTTGTAATTCCGTCCTCCCCAGGGGACTTGTTGTTCTTAAGTTGCCCGAGAGCCGCCCTCACCTCGCCCTGGTCAATGTCCGGAATGTCCTCGGTATAGTGGCGCGATAGTGGGGCTCGGTGGTCACAATCAGTAGGACCCGTCGGCCTTTTTGTCCGTGAAGCATACAGGTCTCTATAAAAAGTCTCAATTTCCTCGAGAATCTCGAACCTTGAGGTTACAGTTATGCCATCCGCTGTCTTCAGTTTCGTCAGACGGGGTCTTCCAAGCTGTTGGGCAAATACTTTGGTACCCCTGTTTTGCTCGATCGCTGCCTCGACGACATTGGTGTTATAGCGTCTAAGGTCGCGTCGTATCAGCTTACGGATTCTAAGGTTAGCATTCCGCTGGTCTGACGAAGACGAGTGTGCATATGGCGTTTCCCGTCTTATTCTCATAAGTTCGAGAGTCTCGGGCGTGAGCTTAGAGCACCTGTTATTGCTTTTTCCGGACAAAAACCTTCGAGACACATGCTGTAGCGTCCTGACCACATTGTCAGCCTTATCGTGAATATTGCCAGTGGTTTCCAGCAGATCGAAACGATTTTTAAGTTCTAACTGGAACCTTTGAGCCCCCGTGGCTAACTGGAGCGCGGTAGGTCGGAGAGTAGGCTTCATCATACGGGCCCTTTCGGCTCGGAAGTCCAGATTCAAAGATGCTCGTACAAGTCGGTGATCACCACCGGTATTGAACCTGTTAACCACAGAGACATCTCTAAATATACACTTCCTGTCCGTCATGATGAAGTCCATCTCGTTCCTTGTGACCTTGTCGGGGCTTCGCCACGTCCATTTTCTGTGGGGCTTCTTCTTAAAGAAAGAGTTCATCAAGAAGAGCCCCTGAGACTCAAGAAAACTGACAAGCATATTGCCGATGCCGCCCTCGGAAGAATGCCTTCCGTCACCTTCCCGAAAGTAAAAAAAAAAAAGGTCGCCTGATGCAAGGGTTAGCGTGTCCTCCCCCTTTCTTTGGACCTCGCACAATCCCAGTATATGCCAGTTAATACGACCTAATTCTACCTCGAGTTCGGTGAACCGCTCGTCCAGGCGCAGAGTTGTTCCATTAAACGTAGCCAGGGTCAATTTTTTATGGCAGCCTCCCGTAACCCGGAGATTCTTAGCACCCCCCCTCCCGCCGTCACTTCGACCGCTGCCGTGATCGGGAACAGCGGGAGTGCCGGGAACTGGGGGCCGTTGTTTTTTTGTGTGTATCATAGGAGGATATTTGGCCTTACTGTACCGCGCTGGCCAGACGGGTTGGTACAGGGTTTAGTTTCGAATTTTCCTTTTCTGTGCGCCTTTCAACACTTTTTCTAAATACAACAGATCAAACACTTAAAGTTTAAAGATACAATTTTCACGTGTCTTCGACGACCTCACTTCGAACATATTTTTTTAATGATTGGCTGGTTTGAATGCTCAGTGTCACCTGTAGCAAAAAATATTCGTTCGTTCAAAAACATTACATGTGTTCTTTTAAATTTTACAGTGTTGAAGTAACAGAATGGTTTAGAAATGCAGATTTTTATTCCAATTAACCCCGCCGTTCCTATAGTCCCCGTTTTACGGTACTTATATATTTTTAAATACATACATATCATACATAGAAACACCCAGACTTTTGAGACAAACATTTATGGGTCACACAAATATTTGTCTAACTAACTAACTAACTAACTATCTTCACGCCAAATCCCTTGCGGGGTAGGCAGAAAGAACCGAGCGCCACACGGCACGGTCCATACACACCTCACTTGCTTCTTCAACTTTCATTTTTCTTTTCATGCATGCACGTCGGTTCCTACGGCTCTTGACATCACCTTCAACTAACACACGATTAATTTGGTCGTGGTAGGTGTGTCGTGGCCTTCCCCGACTCCTACGTCCATCCACTTTCGCGTTGTATATCTGTTTTGTCATTCTTTCATCTCCCATTCGTTCCACATGCCCGAACCATCGTAGCATGCCCTTCCTTACTTTAACACCGACACTCTCTTTCAGACCAACTCTCTTTCTTACATCTTCATTCCGAACGCGATCTGCGAGCGTTACTCCGCAGATTTTGCGTAGCGCGCGCATCTCGACCGCGTTTATTCTACTTTCATGCGTTTCCTGCCATACCCAACTCTCGCTTCCATACGTTAGCGTAGGTATCAGCACCGCATTGTGTACTGCGAGCTGGGCCTTTTGACTTAAGCCCTTGGTACCTAAAAGTTTGCCTAACGCTCCATTCACACTATTGCCCGCAGTTACCCTCTTTTCTACATCAGCGGTGTACCGTCCATCCCTGCTAAATGCACACCTGTTCCAGCACTACATCATTTACAGTTATCCTGGCATTCGTTCTGTCCTCTTCTCTTTCGAATACCATCACTTTCGTTTTAGTCGCGTTCAATTGTAAGCCTCTCATTAGACAATCATCTTTCATCGTTGTGACTAGTGACTGTAGTTCTGATGGCGATTCGGCTATGAGCACGGCATCATCTGCATACAGCAAACAGTTCACAAGTAAGTCACCCATTCGCAATCCAACATTCATCGATCTTACTCTCTTAAGACAATCGTCCAGGTACAGGACAAACAGCAGAGCCGACAGCACGCAGCCCTGTCTGACGCCAATGTTGACGTCAAACCAGGGAGACAGGCTGCCGCCCACCCGCACACATGCCGTACATCCCACATATGTAGACTGCACAGCACGAAGCAGCGCACCATCAATCCCGTATCCTGGCAATATATCCCAGAGATCCTTCCGTACAACTCTGTCAAATGCTTTCTCCATGTCCACAAAACCGCAGAAAACCTTCCGGCCTACAGCCAGCTGCTTCTCTACGATGTTGCGGAGAGAGAAAACTTGGTCCATACATCCCCTTCCATTTCGGAAACCACCCTGCGCCTCCCACAGTAATCCGTCAGATTCCACCCTCATTCTCCTTTCAATAATTTTGCCATACACTTTAGCTGCTATACTCATCAAACTGATGGCCCTATAGTTGGCGCACTCCATACGTGAGCCCTTGCCTTTATACAAGGGCACGATGATAGCACGCCTCCAGTCCATTGGGACCCTTCCAGTCTTCCAGCATAGATTGCTCAATGACCAGAAGGCGTCTCGGACGCAAGGACCACCTAATTTGATCATTTCAGCAGATATCCTATCAATTCCCGCAGACTTTCCATTTTTCAAGCTTCGTATCGACCATTCAATCTCTTCCAAAGTAATATCTCCGCTTGATGCTTACACCGCAAGATCAGTCATCGACTCCCTCGCAGTGCCCGCATCCGGGAGATATTCATACATTTCTCCAAAGTACTCATTCCACCGCTCTAACACCTCTAATGGGTCCGCAAGAATGTCCCCAGCTTTACTCTTTATCTTATCCATTCTGGAAACTGACGAACAGCTCCGAGACTTCTTGACCTCCCTCCAAAAGAGTTTGGTATTTGTCTCGAAGTTCCTCGTCAGCTTCTCTTCCGCAATCAAATTTATTCTTTCACGCTTCTCTTTCACTAAAGCTTTGGCTTCATTCTTGCAGAGGCGGTAAATTTCTTTCTTCGTGTCTTTCATACTGTCATTCAGTTGCAAAGATGAGACATAATCCAACCACGCTTTCTTCTTTCTTGCTACGCAGGATTGTACCTCTGCATCCCACCAGGCATCACCTTTCGAATGTTCATGTCTCTTTGCACTCCCACATGCTTCTTTTGCACTATCCACTATACTTTCTTTCATAATATTCCAGCATTCATCCACATCTAAGTCGGAAAGGCTCGCGTTTGCAAGCCTTTCACTGACTAAGCCTACATACATACTCCTTACGCTTTCATCTTCCAGTTTTTCACTCTTTATCCTTTCATAGTCTCCGAAGGGGACACGCACTCGCCAGTGCCTCCACTTCTTGAAAAGACCAACAAACCGGCTTACCACCAGGTAGTGGTCAGTTTCAAGAGTGGGGCCTCTGTAGGCCCTTGTATCCCTTATAGCCTCTCGGAGACGACTGTCTATCAAAATCAAATCAATTACACTTTTTTCTTCCTTCCGTCTCCAAGTATACGTGTGGATATCTTTGTGACGGAATAAACTGTTCGCCACAAGGAGGTCTCGTTCCAAGCATACGTCTAAGATTGACTTACCAGCATCATTCGCTCTCTTATCTCCATACGGACCAAGGACAGCATCGAAGCCATCTCGCTTGGTCCCCACCCATCCATTCAAATCACCACACATGATCAACTTTTCATTCCCCTCAGCCAAATCGAGGACGTCCCTAACGGAATCCCAGAACTCCGCGAGCACTTGGGGATTAGCCGAGCTGACGGGAGCATAGGCTGCGACCAAAAAAACTCTCGTGATCCCCAGTTTTATACGTACCCACAGGAGTCTTGGGCCTGCCAATCCATAATCTTTCACTCCAGAAGCGAAACGGGAGGAGAGCAAGACACCCACTCCCTTACTGGCATGATCCTCTTGGTCCACTCCGGACCACAAAGCAATTATGCCGCCAGGAAGATCGTCAATGCCGCTCCCCTTCCGCTTCGTCTCTGTGACACACAATACATCCAGGCATCGCTCTTTCATTACATCTATCAATTCATTCATCTTACCTTCCATACCACCACGCACATTCCACGTGCCTATCCGGCACTCGGCTCCTCGCATCCCGCCAGAGTTGGCGCTGCGTGAAGGGTGGCGGCCCCCTTCGCCGCGTGCGCATGCAGTCATACCGACGGGGGCACACCGGTATGCGTCGCCTCGGGGGGACGCCCTAGCCCTGTCGGGACTCATTTCTCGGTAGTGATTGGTTTCGCGTTTTCGCTTTCGCCGCTACTTACGGGGAGGGCCCGAGCACAGGTAACGCTCTTCGTGAAGGCACACTACATCCTCCCCTCACCCTCCCCTAAATATTTGTCTCCGGTGGGAATCGAACCCACGACCTCCAGCGCCGCAGGCGGTATAGGTAGGTTTACCTGTTGATATAACATTACAGTTCATTTCTCTGATAGCACAAAGTAACTGTTTACATTTAGAGTTCATTAATCTCGATCCCTAGTGTATATTTTTGGCATTAAAATCGCCACCAAGGATAAATCTGTTACCAATACTTTTAAAAAGAGTTTTGTACTGTTTTGCTTTTAAACTATGCCTTGATGGGCAGTATATAGCAGAAATTGTTACGGGGTATCGCTTGGTTTTAATAGTAACAGCTATAGCTTGTATAAATTGTTCTTCACATTTATGTTCTACATAATGACTAATGGTATCCTTAATAATTATGGTTCTTTTTTTTTTAACGTGAGGGAAAATCCTCGTAGGATGCTATGCCGGACTTCTACCGACTAAAAACCTCACGTTACGCACAACAGCCTGTGGTTGCGAGCCCCGGGGAAGCCCTCGGAAGGATGTCCAAGAACTCCCAACAGACCTACGGCCGCCACTGCGGCCTCGCCCAGGGGGTGGTTCGGGTGCTATCCCGCGTCTTTTGGGGGTTTCGGATGTGATCCCGCTTCTAAGGGATGTGCGTGAGTTGCTCACGTCACGCTGCCATCATGGGCCTGCTTCTGTAAGGACGGTGAGCCGCTCTCTCACCGTCCTCAGGCCCCGGTCATGGTGGCCGATAGTCCTCGGCGAAGACAAGTCGGCGGCGGCCGGGCCGCCGACTGCGGAACTCGGGTGGGAGAGTTCTCTCCCGAACCCGGCCCGCCGCCTCCTTCACGAGCATGACCTGCTGCAAAAAGAGGCGGCGCAGTCCCACTTACTCCCGCTGAAGAGCATGGCTCGCACCATGGTCTCGAGCGAGAGAGTGTCCACGTCCAGACCCACTACGAGGACTAATAATTATGGTACTACCACCTTTTGCAGAGTTGTTGGGGTGCAACGAATGATAACTTTTATAGCCCTTAATTCTAATATATGATTCTCTAGTAAAATGTGACTCAGATATCAGACATTGTCTATATTTTCTGTAATTAGGACTGCCTGCAACTCATTTTGATGCTTTAGGAGTCCATTTGCATTACATGCCATACTTTTGATTGAATACAACATGTTTATTTACTGTAAGGGTTTAGTTCAAGTTTCTTTAACCTTTCATCAAACGATGTCATTAGGCTAAGAATTTGATTAATTTTATCGTCATTATTAGAACTTACTAGTTGTTGTTAATTAAATATACATCTTGTCGAATTAAGAGTTAAGAGAACTAGAACGTCGATGGGCGCTTGCGCATTGCACGATAACGGTAACGACACGATATCGTGACGATATCGTAGGAGTGGTGTTTTGATACAATTACTACTACACGGTTTCACACTGCGACGAAATGGTCCACGATATCGTGACGATATCATAACGATAGATTACTGTCGTGACGATATCGTGTGACGATACAAAGCTGGGTCACAATATACAGATACAACAGTAAAGTATTTATTTATTTTATTTAATTGGAACATAAAACAATTTGTAAACTTAATACTAGATTGGAACGATGACTTCATAGAAACGTGCGAAACGGCTCACTCACACAGACGTGCGCATCTACTGACCCGTGACATTCACATGTAGTGAGCTACAAGTCATGCTCCAGGGATATCATGGGATCAGTGGTAAAGCTGTTTGCGTATTTTAAACTGTTGCGCCTATTCTTCGCGATCTTTTTATATCTTATATACTAGGACTGTATTGCGTTTTTTTTTACGTGAGTGAAAATCCATCATGGATGCTATGCCGGACTCCTACCGATTAAAAAACCTCACGTAACGCCCAATAGCCTATGGTTGGGAGGCCCGGGTAAGCCATGGGCAAAATGTAATTAGATTAACCGTTACAAATTACAATTACTTTGTAATTCTTTTAATTACTCTGTAACAGATTACTTGAGTAATTAATTACAATGAGTACTTGCTGTGACTAATTACTGAGTAATGGAATTACGCGTTAATCTAATTACATTGTAACTAGTTACTCATTAATTGAATTAACCAACTCTCATAATTAACAATTCTCTCCTGTGGATTCGTCACGGCTCGATCGATTTTGATGCGGTTTATTGATCGTAAGTCAATGTATCCATGATGGTACTTAGCTATACATTTAGAAGACCATCAGCTTAATTCCTGAGTGATGAAGGGATTTCACTAAAATTTCCATACGCGACTCATGGTAAATGAGTTTACATTTTAAGGCTGCAATGTTCGACCTTGACAAATCCTAAGGCAATTCGTACGATTCTACCGTACGCTTTCGCCGGATTTCATTCGATTTTAATACATTATATTACTGTTATAAAATCTGAGGGGTTTTTAGAAAAAATCTAGCCGTAAAATAGTGTTCTGAAGACCTATATCTATTTTATGACAAGTTTTTATGAGGATTTAACTCATTTATTTAGATAAAAAAAGGACATTACTTGTTAAGATTTTTGCAATATTTCTCATTTTTCGAGGGCGATTTCGATCGAACAAAGTATTCCTAATCGTGTTTTGAACCGTTAAAAAAGCAAGAGTATCTAATAAATTAAAATAATATATTTTTTTCAGATCAAATCGAAGAATATTTCCAAGTATAAAGTTCACCCCAAGATGAGTCTCTTTCGAACATACAAGCCTTAAGTGTTTTCACGACATGGTAACCAGCTACCTAATGCATAAAATGTCTACGAATTACATGATAATCATGCAATAAAACATGGCGGCCGCGCCGTAATCACAAAATTTCATGATGGGTATTGTTTAAGGCGGCGCTAGTCGGTCGCTCGAACTCGGCCAAATAAGCATGCTGTTTCACCTCACATCGCATAGTGAGAGCGAGAAGCTGCGATAATGAATTCATTCAAAGGTCTTTTGGTAGGAAGGGTGTTATGAAAAAAGTATTTCATGTATCAACTTAGAATAAAGTTTTCTGAACTCTTTGAGAAATGAACTTTGTCGGAACGGACTTATATTTTGAGTTTTTATACTCCTTTTATTGTTTATTTACGCAGAAAGTTGTCTAAAAATTAGGCAGAAAAATCGAGTTTTTAATGGCTTTTATCTCTTTAATAGTTTTTTAATTCCCATTTTTTGAACGGTACAGACAAAGTTTATTATGAAGCAAAACAGTAAAAGGGCTGGCAGCTTTCTCGCTCAGCGAATAGGCATTGCCATTCAAAGGGGGAATGCTGCTAGTCTTTTGGGCACAATGCCACGGGGGCCTTATTTAGGTTTAGTTTAGATAGTAATAATGTAAATATATAGATATATTATGTAATAATTATATTTCTCTGTAATTTTTAACAATAAATGTTATTATAGATTAAAAAACAGTAAAATGTTCGACTTTGTATGTAGGGTATCAAACAGTTGAGTAATATCCTCCCGAAGTTTGTATGGACAAAGTAGCGACTAGCGCAACCTTAAGGGGTTTTTTGGTATGCTGAGTACGAATCACGTGATAATTTTGCAATCCAATATGGCCGCCGCGCCGTAATCACAAAATTTCATGATGGGTATCGTTTAAGGGGTTTTTTCGGTATGCTGAGTACGAATCACGTAATAATTTTGCAATCCAATATGGCCACCGCGGTGTAGTCACAAAATTTCATTATGGGTATCGTTTAAGGAGTTTTTTGGTATGCTGAGTAAGAATCCCATAATAATTTTGCAATCCAATATGGCCACCGCGGTGTAATCACAAAATTTCATGATGGGTATCGTTTATGGGGTTTTTTGGTATGCTGAGTAAGAATCACGTAATAATTTTGCAATCCAATATGGGCGCCGCGCCGTAATCACAAAACTTCATGATGGATATCGTTTAAAGGGTTTTTTGGTATGCTAAGTACGAATCACGTAATAATTTTGCAATCCAATATGGCCACCGTGCGCGGTGTAATCACAAAATTTCATGATGGGTATCGTTTAAGGGGTTTTTTGGCATGCTGAGTAAGAATCACATAATAATTTTGCAATCCAATATGGCCACCGCGGTGTAATCACAAATTTCATGATGGGTATCGTTTATGGGGTTTTTTGGTATGCTGAGTACGAATTACGTGATAATTATGCAATCCAATATGGGCGCCGTGCTGTAATCATGAAATTTCATGATGGGTATAGTTAAAGGGGTTTTTTGGTATGCTGATACGAATCACTTGATAATTTTGCAATCCAATATGGCCGCTGCGCCGTAATCACAAAATTTCACGATGGGTATCGTTTAAGGGGTTTTTTGGTATGCTGAGTACAAATCACGTGATAATTTTGCAATCTAATATGGCCTCCGCGCCGTAATCACAAAATTTCATGATGGGTATCGTTTAAGGGCTTTTTCGTATGCTAGGTTCTAATTTAATGTAATAGGCCTATATTTTACAATAAAAACCTATTGTCACAGTATTTTCGTATTGCTAGTTCAGAATGCCTAAACTTAATAAGAAAATCTTTTTAGTTTACTACTGTAAATAGCTTAGGCGGCCATATTGGATTGGAAAATTATCACGTAATTCGCACTCAGCATTCGAAAAATCCTCTTAAACGATATCCATCACGAAATTTTGTGATTACGGTACGGCGGCCATTTTGGATTGCAAAATTATCATGTGATTCGTACTCAGCATACCAAAAAACCCCTTAAACGATACCCATCATGAAATTTTGTGATTACGGCGCGGTGGCCATATTGGATTGCAAAATGATCACGTGATTCGTACTCAGCATACCAAAAAACCCCTTAAACGATACCCATCATGAAATTTTGTGATTGCGGCGCGGCGGCCTTATTGGATTGCAAAATTACCACGTGATTCGTACTCAGCATACCAAAAATCCCCTAAAACGATACCCGTCATGAAATTTTGTGATAACACCGCGGCAGCCATTTTGGATTGCAAAATTATCACGTGATTCGTACTCAGCATACAAAAAAAACCCCTTAAACGATACCCATAATAAAATTTTGTGATTACTGCGCGGCGCCTATATTGGATTGCAAAATTATCATGTGATTTGTACTCAGCATACTAAAAAACCCCTTAAACGATACCCAGCATGAAATTTTGTGATTACGGCGCTATGGGGGGCGTGCGTGAACTCCTCAAGTCACGCTGCCGTCATGTGCCTGGTTCTGTAAGGATGGTGAGCAGCCCTTTCGCCATCCTCAGGCCCCCGGTCATGAAGGCCGGAAAGTCTTCGGCGAAGACACGTCGGCGGCGCCCAGGCCGCCGACTGCGGTACTCGAGTGGGAGAGTTCTCTCCCGTTCCCGCAACCTTTCCTGGCGCAAAGCTACTAACCGAATAACAAGATGTGGGTTATATTGTGTCAATTTTGTTCGGATGTATCGTTGAACGATATCGTGACGATGTCGCGACGATATCGCGACGATATCGTTGAACGATATCGTGCCACGATATCGTGTGCAAGCGCCCAATGTCAGATGCCACCACTAGTTCTTTCTTTTCTTTCTAGTCTAAGTTTTCATGTTATCAAGCTAATCTAAGCTTCCCTCTTGTACTACACGTTCGCTATTACTTTGCCGTTTCCCTCTCCCCCTTCAACCGCCTACCGCACCGCTGAATCGTCCTCTTAGTAGCGATAGCAACGTCATCGTTGAATGCGTGGATTATATTATTCCTGAACATTATTTGTTTATTCAGATTTCTTAGTTTTTCACTGGGAAAAGCGTTAAGAAACGTAAGACAAGAGATTTAAAAAAAGTAGCGACACCATCTTCGGAAGCTGGCACGAGTACACAAGTCGTTAAACTTTCGACAAATCATTGCTTAATTAATGCCATTAATGTGGCTAAATTTACCTGAGAGAAGTATCTGGCGTTGAAACTATGAACGTTACTGATTAAATGCAATTAATTTTGCTAAATTTACCTGAGAGAAAAATCTGGCGTTGAAACTATGGACGTTAGGTACCGATTAAATGCAATTAATGTGGCTAAATTTACCTGACAGTGAAGTATCTTGTGTTGAAACTATGAAGGTTGGTGATTAAATGCAATTAAAATGGCAAAATTTACCTAAATACCAAATTTTTATTGTTATGAATCAATAAAAATATTTAGTAAAGTTTCTTTCTTTTTTGGCGACGCTACCCCTCGAGAAATGTCAATGTCATCTCGCCAACGGCAAAGTAATAGCGAACGTGTAGTAATGGTATCTTCATGACGGTTATGTTAGAAGTAGCGTTGAAAGTTAAAGTATAAGTAGATAATGTAGAACTATGGAGCAAATATAATAGATATATAATGGTTCAAACAAACAAACAAAATATCCATAAGAGATAAATATTGCTGTTGCAAACTTTTTTTTAGAACTTTTGAAGAGGAACAATATTGTAACTAGGGCTTGTAATATCGGAAGTAATTCAATTCCGATATTGATTTCCGATATTGGATCTCAATATCGGAATTCTGATATCAGTATCGGAATTGGACATATTCGGTAAAAAAAGGTCCATTTTCCATAAAAAATGCACAAATTCGGTTAAAAGTTGGAATTAATAGAATAAAAACAATAGTTTTTGCCGTAGATTTAAAATGTACGTAACAAAAAATTCTAAATCTATGGATTTTGCTACGTTTTACTCATTCCAGACCCATGGCCCCACTGGGGGTGCCTTGCTTTGTAAATGAACCAGCCACACACCCTCGATTCGATAATCATGTTTGTTTTTGTTTATTCAACATACTGCATAACAGTTGAGGATAACCTCGAATATGAACTGACGTATGAAACTCTTGCGGAATTGAAAGGTGTTATATTTTAGTGCGGCCTACTCCACACTCTTGAAGACAGACTACACAGGTACACTTGTACATCACTCTTACAACACCAGTTAGTCGACGTCGTTTCATCGATACTGATAGACTATCGACGACCTACATCATTCGGATATAATGACACCGCGCCGTGCGCATGTGCGAAACGTCATTGAGAATGTTCTAGGTGACAGACAGAACGTCTTGTCTTGTCAGCTAGTCAGTGAAAAAGTCGCTCCGAATAATTTAGTAGGTAATTATTTTGTGAATTGAGTGCGGTTGCCCGTCTCCACCTTCCTTTCTGTACACACCTGTATAATATCGTTTTTATAAAAATATATACGTTTGTCGGTTGAACCACGACTTGTGAGTACCTACATCAATTCCTTCCTGTATCTATCTTCAGTACCTATAGTGTAGTATACACAGCAGTATTACCCCTGACTACTTACTGCTACAAGGTGTTATACTTTTATAACACTAACGTTGCAGACAAGCTTATAGGTCCACCTGATGGAAAGTGGCTCTACCGTGCTCGAAAGCTCCGGATGCCAAGTGCGAGGATGTAATGCCTGTCTGTGACGAGTGGAGACGATAAAAGAACGTAGCAGTGGGCATCATATTTAACAAATCCTCAAACCGTAAACCACCGGTAGAACACGCATAGAGAGGCTAAGTCTCTCCTGTCTGAAGTATGGAATCGATGATCGTCACCCTTTTTGGGTATAGGATGCACTGCATGTTCTTGAACGAAGAGGGAACTGGTTTCAAGGAATATGAAGGTGTGAAAAGACGTGTAAGTATGCATAGCGGCCGCAGTGGCGGCCGTAGGTCTGTTGGTAGTCCTGGGACATCCTTCCGAGGGCTTCCCCGGGGCTCCCAACCATAGGCTGTTGGGCGTAACGTGAGGTTTTTTAGTCGGTAAGAGTCCGGCATAACATCCTACGAGGATTTTCCCTCACGTTAAAAAAAAAAGAAAAAAGTCTAATTGGTAAAAAAATAATATATTTATTGATTTTTTTTCTTGTAATGTGATTACGCAGTGAAACTACACTTACATACATTCTAGAACAAACAGTTCATCCATTAGAACGTGACTGTATCTATGCATAAAGACATCCCCACTACTGTCGCTCAGCGTTCTTTTTACGTGACGGGAAGTATAACATGGATGTTGAAGTAAGCAAGTAGTTTTGACACTGACCGCTAGATGGACAGTGAGGATCCGTAACGTTTTTAGGTACCTAATAATGCAGATTTATAAACCTAAGAAATCCTTATTAAACAGTGCAGAAATGTTGTTCTACGATGAAATTTTTTTTTTTTTTTTATTTATTTATTTATTTACATCGTTTGATAAACACAATTAAAGAAGTTGTGACCAAATAACTAGAGAAGTTTGCAGAGTGTTCGACGCGGTGGCTTGTGACGTCACATCACCCAAATCGCTGCCAGTTAGCCGTAGCAGCGTTATAGACGCGCAAGGTTTTGTTTGATTTTTGTAACTATGAAACAAATTGTTTCTGATTAGTGGCTACTTCATGTTTTGAAGTTTGTATAAATATGGTATACACCAGAAAAACTATTTTTGAACGAGCCGAAGGACTCAGTCCTTCATAAAATTCGTATAATGGATTTCAGTCCAGTCTAGAAATATAGTAAACATGTCATGTTTTGACAGTCGTGGCCTAAGACAGATGAGTAAAAAATATTATGACAGTTTTACAAATCATTAAAAATTTTACCATTCTGAATATTTTAAAATAAAAATAATCAATCTTAAAGAAGGTAGGTATATATGATGTCGAAATGATTGTAAGAACACTGTATGGTTCCTTGATACGTAAATAATATATAATCAGTGTGATTATTCAAACATAACTAAATATGGAGATATTGATGTCAAATGTGTTTGTTTACTTTTTTGAACGCTATTGAAAAAAGCTTTACGAAGGTAGGTGTTCTGATGTACAAAGAAAGATAAAACTTCGCCCTCTAGCCGAGATATAATAGACATTGCTATGAATTCGAAGTTGAGATGTTCGTAGCCTACATTATATATTCACGCTATTATCCCAAGATGGGTAGGCAGAATGGTACCTGCGTATAGGTGCCATTGTGCCTACCCATGCTTCATGTCACCTTTTTAGTTTTTATTCCCAATAGAGGGTCTATGTAATATTTTGCGGTTAAAACAATTACACAGCGACATACTCGGGCAAACCGGCCAAGTGTGAGTCGAACCCGTGCAAAAAAGGGGGGTTACGTTCCAAAAGGCAGCAGAAACAGGTTTGTTTGTCACCAGACTATATCCCATGAACCGTGATAGCAGGGCTAGAACAAACGATTAAAAAAACCGGTCACCCATGAAGGGTTCCGTAGCAGCAAGTTACATAATATAAAAGTTCTTGTAGTTCGTTGTAACTTTGATTATTATGTTAAGGAAATTAAATGTTTTTTTTCTATTTTTGTGTTAATAGAATGAAAGGCAGAAATTTTCGGTTTGTTAGGTAGGTATTAAAAAAACTACTTACTAGATCTCGTTCAAACCTATTTTCGGTGGAAGTTTGCATGGCAATGTACGTCATAATTTGTTTTAGATTTTTCATTCTCTTATTTTAGAAGTTAGAGGGGGGGGGGGGACATTTTTCCTCTTTGGAAGTATCTCTCGCGCAAACTATTCAGCTTAGAAAAATAATATGTTCGAAACCTCAATAGCGTTTTTGACCACACCCACACGTATGGGTTTGATGAAAAAAGAAATTAAGTTTCTGTTCTAAGTATGGGGACCTCCATTTATTGCTCTTTTTCGATTTTTGTGTGAAATTCTTAGTGCGGTTCACAGAATACGTATCAAGTTTCAACAGCATAGGCCTTATAGCTTCAGAGAAAAGTGGCTGTGCCATATGGACGGACAGACAGACGAATCTATAGATTCTGTAACATACCTCCGACAGATGTTTCTCTGCCGGATGAGCCGCCGACAGAACGTTTAGATTATCAGGTGTTCACCGACAGAACCTTTCAACTACGAACGTTTCGCCGACAGAATGAATAATTCGACGACAGAATCGTTGACCAAATAAGAACTCGTCGACAAAACAAAAAAAAACACGAAAGCTAAGGCGGTAGCTCCGCTCCGCTCCCGCCTTAGCCTTCTAACCTAACCCATCCGAGTCGGGGTGTTAACCATTCACTTATCATGGTTGAATTAATCGTTCTGTCGGCGAAACGTTCGCAGTTGAAAGATTTTGTCGGTGAACAACTCATAACCGTAACGTTCTGTCGGTGGCTCATCCGGCAGAAAAACGTCTGTCGGAGTTATGTTTCAGAGCCGAATCTATAAGGGTTCCGTTTTTTTGCCATTTGGCTTCGGAACCCTAAAAACGGGCCAAAAGAGAATCTGACTCGCACACGCAGGGTTCCGTACCAAATGAGGCAAAAAATCACGTTCGTTGTATGAGAGGCCCCCCATAAATATTATAACACTAGCTGAAGCCTGCAGCTTCGCCAGCGTAAAATTTGTTGCCGTTCCCGCTTCGCGTGGGAACTTATCCCGTGGGATAAAAAGTAGGCTATGTGTTATTCCAGACTATAATGTATCCTTGTACCAAATTTCAGCCAGATCCGTTCAGCCGTTTGAGCGTGAAAGAGTAACAAACATCCACACTCACAAACTTTCGCATTTATAATATTAGTAAGATTCATGATATCAAGTATTTGTTGCTTTGTGGCAACAAACATACATCGTCTGAGAAAATTTCAGCTCTTGCTATCACGGTTCTTAAGATACAGTCTCGTGGTGAACGGACAGACAGACGGACGGCGATGTCTCATCAATAGGGTCCCGCTTTCACCCTTTGGGTACGGAACCCTGAGATTGCAAAAAAAATGCAGTCGCCCGTACCTTGGAATATTATATAGACCCCCTATTGGGAATACAAACTAAAAAGATGACATGAAGGCGTATACTACATTCTGCCTACCCATCTTGGGATAATAGCGTGAATATATAATGTAGGTTACGAACATCTCAACTTCGAATTCACAGCAATGTCTTATATCTCGGCTAGAGGGCGGAGTTTTAACATCTCTTTGTACATCGGAATACCTACATACATACACACGAATTTTACGAAGGTTTGAATCCTTCGGCATGCTTAAAAATAGTTTTTGTGTATAAACCATATACATGTATACTTAAAAACATGAAGCAGACAGTAATCGGAAACTTAATTTGTTGCAAAGTTACAAAAATCAAACAAAAACCTGCGCGCCCATACCGCGGCTACGGCTAACCATCACTGTGACGTCACACGCACCCGCGTACATGGACTTCCAGTGATAGAAACGGCCAGAGTTTATTGCTAAATATCTCCGTAAGTAATAGTCCGATTTAGGTAATTCAAAAATATTTATCATTCTGATGTCCTAGAGAATAACGTGGATAGATTTTTTTGGTATTTGCTATACCTTTACTGATCCTCATTGTAAAGTGGGCGGATACTAACCCCTCCTCACTGCACCCTCTCCCCCGCCCCGGATCACACTTTTTTTCATAGAGAAATCTTAGTACAACACCTCTCTTATAGGTAGGTACTCGATGCTCCATGTGTAGAACGAAATCAGAAATAAATATATTGCCGTTCCATGTCCCGAACTCCACGAAACCGGCAATTGCTTTACCTATTGGATTATATACATAAAAAAAAATAGTTGCCACATTTATTGACTTACCGATATTTAAATGAACTATCAAACTTAAACTGATGAAAAAAATTAGCAATAAACCCTTTCCAACACTAAAAAAATATTTGAAATCGGACCACGCTTTGAGAAATTATAACTGAAAAACCATTTTGTCTTTCATCCCCTCTCCCGCAAGAACCACGCAAAATATCGGGATCAAAACTATTCTTGCGATTGAAGTGTGTGGGGTTAGCAAAAGACGACAAGGATGTATGGCAAAGGGAATGAGTGCGGAAGTTCTTAATGCGTTGACTGGCAAGAAGAAAGCATGGTTGGACTGGTTGGCTACAAAGGCCAATCAAAGAATGCAAAAGGCAACGGATGAGGATGTAAAAATGGCAAAGGATGAATATAAAAAGTATAAACGTGTTGCAAAAGAGACGATGATGAGAAAGAAAGAGAATGATAGAGAAAAATTTGATAAAAGGTTATCTGAAGACTTCCAACGGAATATTAAATTTTTTTGGAAGTCCATAAGAACAGTGAGGAGTCAGCAAACAATGTCGCCGCTCAATCACATCAGAAACCAGGATGGAAGTTTTGTAAGAGGAGAAGAATGTGTGCTAAAGAGATGGAAGGAATATTTTGAGAGTTTATTCGAAAAAGAAGATATACAAGGCGATACGCGTGTTTTAGAACTGAATGAATTTGGCGATGAAAGCGAGTTAAGTATGGGAGAAATAGTGGAAGCGTTGAATTGTATGAAAGTAGGAAAGGCTGCTGGAATAGATCGGATTTCTGTCGAAATGCTGAAAGCTGGACGTGGCGTGGTAGCTTGCCAGCTGTACCGCCTTTTTAACTTTTGTTGGCGAAGTGGCAGAGTACCAGCAGAATGGTGTAAAGCTGTCATTGTGCCGCTTTACAAAGGAAAAGGGTCGCAGCAAGAGTGCAAAAACTACCGCGGCATAAGCTTGCTCAGCATCGTTGGCAAATTGTATGCAAAAGTGTTGATAAAAAGAGTGATGAATGAAACTGAAGGAAAAATGTGGGATGTGCAAGCAGGATTTATGAAAGGAAGGGGATGTACGGATCAGGTCTTTTCCTTACGATGCGTAGCTGAGAAAGTTTTGGCTAAAAGTCAAAAGGTCTATTGCATATTCGTGGACTTGGAAAAGGCCTATGACAGAGTGGTGAGGAATGAACTGTGGTCAATATTGTCCATGTATGGAGTGAACAGCAACTTGATACGGGCACTGAGGTCTCTCTATGAGGGTTCTAGTGCTTGTGTCAGGATCAACGGGGCCTGCACGGACTTCTTTCACATTGAAAAGGGTGTGAGACAGGGATGTGTAGCGTCTCCGTGGCTGTTTAATCTATACATGGATAGTTGTCTGAAAGAACTGCAAGAGAGTATGTATGGCTTAAAAATGAATGAACTGACCGTCAAATGCCTCCTATACGCTGATGATAAGGTGATATTAGCATCATCAGCGGAGGAATTGCAGCTGATGGTTAATAGATGAATGAGGCTCTAAAAAGTAGAGGAATGAAAGTTAATGTAAACAAGACGAAAGTTATGGTTTTTGAAAGAGAAGAAAGTATGACGAATTGCTCAATCTTCATTGAAGGGCAAAGAGTGGAACAGGTGAAAGAATTTGTATACTTGGGTTCCAAATTTGTAAGGGATGGAAAGTGTGACCAGGATATTGAGCGAAGAGTTTTGGCAGGAAATCAAGTGAATGGGGCTATGTACACCTTTATGAGCAGTCAAAATGTGTCTGAGAAGGCCAGGTTGGCTGTACATAGGGGAGTGCTCATCCCTACACTTATATATGGTAGTGAAAGTTGGGTATGGCAGAAGAAGCATGAAAGCAAAATTAATGCAGTGGAAATGAGAAGTCTGCGAAGTATAGCTGGAGTGACTTTAATGGACAAAAAAAGAAATAGCGTGATAAGGGAAAAATGTGGTATAACAGAAGATGTAGTGACTAAGATCGAAAAAGGGATGCTTAGATGGTTTGGACACGTGGAGAGAATGGATGAGAATAGACTGACAAAGCAGATTTATGAGGCGAGAATGAATGGGCAAACTGGTAGGGGTAAACCTCGGCGTACGCATGCCGATCAAATCAGAGACGTTCTGGAAAAAGGCAAGGTCAAGAGTACCCTTAACCGGCGAGCGTGTATGAAAACAGTTATGAAAGTAGAAGAAGCGAAAGTTGTATGTCAGGATCGTAGCAAGTGGAAAGCCATAGTCTCTGCTTACCCCGATGGGAAACAAGCGTGATTATATATGTATATGTATGTAAACTATTCTAGAACCTTTCTCGGAATGTACCAAGCATCATTCCAATTGGTTTAGTAGTTTCGGCGTGATACTTATTCCGGATACAGACAGACAGACACAAGTTTTATTAAATGTTATTTTCGGTTTCAGTATCGAATAGAGAATGCCCAACAATTAAAATTTAGAAAATATCGTCCATGTACAGACTCTTGATCCTCTACAGTTTTATTATATGCATAGATTTTCATTTCATTTAAAAATTGCCATCGCCAGCTTTGCAATATTAGGATAACTAAAAAGTTTGAAATAAAATATAAATATAATTATGTTACAAGTTATTGGTATTTATTTATAAAACAATATCATTTTATAAGTCATTTACACTTAAAACTAACTAAATAACTCGCTCCTCACCGGATCCGGTGCAAAGGTGCCCATTACACTCATAGATTTAGAATTTTTCGCTACATTACACTGACGGCATTGCCACGCTGGATAGCTATGGCCAACCTTTGCACCAGATACAATCCGGAGCGAGAATCTCCTGTTGAAATAAAATTAATTATTGAGAAAACGAAAAACCCGACTGCAAAGTAAAAATACAACTGAAAAGCAAAAAACAAGTTCTACATTTGGATGCGCCAGTACCGACGCATACATATTTTTTAGTTTATGTATTTAATGGTATTTATTATAATTATTATATGTCAACACTCACGCACTAAACGCATCTTACTTTTATGTATTGTCTATGGCAACACTATCCCGCCCGCTTCCTACATTCACATTCCGCCATAGCTATTGGAAGATACGCACGCACCCGTCTCTTAACGCTCCGCTCCGCTATCGGCCGCTGTGATTACCCATCATATCGCGCTACATCGCTTATCATCAGCCACAGTCTCGAGAGTTACGGTTATAACTCCTGTGTGCATATTTCGCGGTCGTGAATCAAGACCCCGAACGCAAAGCTGGGAGCAGCGCCTACCTACCAACAAGAGTTCAAGGTAAGTGCATTTCCATGTGTGGTCCTCCGTCCGGATATTCCATCTAACGCATTCTTTCTACTAATAATATTAATTACCTCTTTTCCTATTAAATTCACGCATACGCATATATATATTTAGTATATTACTCCTAAATACTCAACGCAAATATTATATTTAACGCCACCCGCACGCATTAGAAAAGTTAATTATCTTTTCACACCGCATATTTTATATTACTCATAAGTACTCATATTCTATAACGCATTTACGCTATTTATCATAATCATATTTACCTATATATAATCAACCCGCTGGCAGGTAGCGCCCCCCGAAATTATCGCTACCCAGGACTTGGACCATCCTGGCCATGTTAGTCCGGTTGTCCGATTCTAGGCAATCATTTTGATATTTTTGGTAATTAGGAGTTTTGGCATAAAGTAAAACGGACAATCCAAAATTAACAATTTTCTCAACCGTCATAAATTTAACGTAGTTTTCCCCAATTTCATTACAATTTCATATTATCTTTCGAATTGTAATCGTAGATAAAACTCATATTTATACGTTAATTTTATACCCACATATATTTATTTTATTGTGACGGTACTGGGCAACGCAGCCGATACATAACGGTATTCAAACGATTAACAGCTGATTGTTACGCAGACTCCATATTGGGTTTGTTCTCTGAATACTTTACCGCAAACAGCTGATTTAAGCTAACAGCTGATCGTTGTTCGAATTTTATACTTTTTCGCTGAATATTTCTATTACCTACCCACTTATATACATACTCGTATCTCGTATCAATTATATTATCATGGCTTCTAAAGACAAATCCCATAGTAAAAGTTCAGACGAAAGTCAGGTCATGATAAATTTTTTAGAATACAAAAAACAAAGTTTGTTTCACATAGTTCAAGAAGTGTACAACTTAAGTCTCAAGGTTACCGATGAAACAGTACGCATGATGTTTCTCGCTCGGGTTCAATCTATCGATAAAACCCGATCGGATTACATCGAAACTATCGATAAATTGTTAATTGAACAATTAAAAGATAATCCGCAGGTACAGCCGAGTTATAGTGTTTTTAATACATTTGATGAATTATACTGTTTCATAAAGCAAACGGAAACTACTCTGAGACAAGAACTCGACGATAAAAAGAAAAGTGATAATTTTAATATCAAATTACCCCCACTTAAACTCACAGGTTTCGATGGTACTTATGGTAAGTGGCCTATATTTTATGAAAATTTCTGTAGTGTGATACATACGAATACTCGTCTCACCAACGCCGAAAAGGTTCAATATTTGATAGGTTGCCTTTCGGGTAAGGCACTTACTGTTTGTTCAGGCATAGCTGCTACCGCACAAAATTACGATGTTATTTGGCAAGCCCTTCTGGCTAAATACCACGATACCAGGGTTCAGGCGTCGTGCTATTTAGAACAAATGTTACACCAGAAGCCAGGGCAATCGGCTGATCAGATCTTGGAGAACTTTTGTTCAGCTGAAGCAGCTCTGCAGCGTCTACCTATCACAAATTTATCAGATTTCATAATAACTCATTTAGCATTAAGCAAGTTTGATAAACCTATGCTTGAATTGTTTGAACAATCTCATAGACATTTGAGTGTACCTACATATAGTGACGTCAAAACATTTTTGACAGAACAAAGCAAACTCCAAACGCTCCGCTCACCATCACATTCCCAAAAAGGTGATTATCGAGCTCAGCGGAGTTCAACCGCCTCTCATTTAAATAAACCTAAGTCATTTTTTACGCAAACCCGCCCTACTAATTTGAAATCAGTCGATACTTCTAACATAAAAAATTGTATCGTATGTAACAATAATTCCGCTCACCCTTTGTTCAAATGTCAACATTTTATTCAAGAGACTGTTGAAACGCGAAATGAAATAGTTCGTAAACATTCCTTTTGTGTTAATTGTTTAGGTTTTCATCACGTGAGTGCTTGCAGATCTGTTAATAGGTGTTCGATTTGCAATCGGTCTCATCATAGTTTACTGTGTTATAAAAATAATTTGAACGCATCAAATTCAACAAGAAATCATGCTACCGGCAACGCATCGAGGCAGGCAAACGCGTCTACTGCGCCGTCCGAGCATTCCATGTCGACTCATGCGTCATCGGCAGATGATCCGTCCCGCTCGCACTCGCGGGAGGCGCGGTCACACAGTGGCAATATCGCGTCGTTATCGGCTGTGATCCCTCCGCCGCGTAATTCAAGCAGCGCGACCACGGTTTTGTTGCCGACTGCTTGTGTATATGCAAATTATAAATCGGATCGTATACGTTTGTTTTTGGACTCAGGGTCTATGAGTAACTTTATTACGAAGTCTTGTTGTGAGCGTTTGCACTTAACCATACTTAACGCTCCTTCTGTCATTAAAGGCATAGGTCAACTTGAAAGCCAATCTTATGGAATTACGCATTTCAAAATATATTCGCGATTTGATGCCCGCTGTTCTTATTCGGTTAGTGCACGGGTTATAGACACTATTACAGATTTTTTGCCTAACGTGGAAATTGATACAGCGGAATTAACCCATTTACAAAATTTACCTATGGCTGACGAACGATACTATACTCCGGGTGGTATAGATTGTTTGTTAGGTAATGAACTCTTCCCCATGATTTTAGGGTCGCAAAAAATTACATCCCCAACCTCATCAGTAATCGCGATAGAAACCACGCTCGGATACGTCGCAATGGGAAAGGCGCATGCTTTACCTTATTCGCTAGTGGCAAACAAGCATCCCCGCGATCGCATGTCTCATTCCTCCGTGTCCGACAAGGCCTTCTTATGTCACACTCAAGATGTGTCTCTCGAACAATTAACGCAACGCTTTTGGGAGATAGAACAGGTGCCAGATAAGAAGCACATTAGCACGGACGACGCAGCATGTGAAAAGCTGTTCTCGTCTACGTACTCACGCGACGATACCGGTAGATATACGGTTAGTCTTCCCTTTAAATACCCTCCCAGTGAGCTAGGGCATTCGTACACAATCGCCAAACGCAGGTTTTTAAATTTAGAAAAAAAGTTAGACGCTTCTAACTTACGCAACGATTATAATGCCATTATTCAAACATATATTGATCAAGGTTATCTCACTAAAGTGTCAAATAGCTTTCTAGACTCTCAAGTTTATTATATGCCGCATCGGGCCGTTTATCGCCCTGACAAAGAAACCTCTAAAACGCGTGTGGTCTTAGACGCTGGGTGTAAAACCACGTCAGGTAAATCGCTTAACGATTTGCTTTATACGGGACCAATATTACAGAACAATATCTTTCATTTGCTTCTCAATTTGCGTATGTACCCGGTTGCTGTAACCGCGGACATAGAAAAAATGTATTTTCAAGTGAAACTTACTCAAGATCATCATACATATCAAAGAATATTATTTAGGTTCGATTCCAATTCTCCTATTGAAAGCTATCATTTCAACCGCGTTTGTTTTGGCGTCTCCAGCTCACCCTTCCTGGCAATGCGAGTCGTAAACCAGCTCGCGTCAGACTGTCGCGCTTTATATCCTCTGGCGGCTTACGAAGCTGACAATCACATGTATGTTGACGACTACGTTAGTTCCATAGAGAATGTAGATTTAGCTGAAGACACCTATAGGGAAATGGTCGCTATGTTTAAATCTGGAGGTTTTAACTTAACTAAGTGGATCTCTAATGACAATACCCTATTGTCACGTATCCCGTCAATTCATAAGAGCTGTCTCGCTGTCAAGTTTGATGAGGATCCTCATGTTGACACTAAGATCGTGGGTATGCAATGGCAACCTAACGATGACACCTTTAACTTTAAAATAGTGATCGACATGCCTTTAACATGCACTAAACGCTCGATCCTTTCCGTAACCGCGCGCTTGTTCGATCCGCTTGGAATCATCAGTCCAGTGGTCGCATACATGAAGTTGCTTATACAAGAATGTTGGAAATTACAACTGGACTGGGACGAGACGGTCCCGGGTTGCATTCTGTCTAAATGGAAACACTTTCATAGGGAGTTGTCGCGTTTATCTGAAATAAAAATACCGAGACATATAGGTTTAACATCCGCTCGTCGAATTACTCTAATAGGCTTCTCGGATGCCAGCCAGCAATGTTATGGTGCTGTTATCTATGTACGAATAGAAACGGCTGAGAACGGAAACGCTCTTAATGTGAATCTACTGACCGCTAAATCCAAAGTGTCAGATTCTAATAAAACGCTAGCGCGTTTAGAACTCTGCGCGGCGGTCTTACTCGCAAAATTAATTAATTCTGTGCGCACTGTTTTTAATAAGCGGTGTCAAATAAACAATATATTCGCATTCTCTGATTCTACGGTAACCCTTACCTGGATTCACTCTCCCGCTCATAAGTTTCAAACTTTTGTAGCTAATCGCATCGCTCAGGTAAATGAATATCTGCCTGCTTCCCATTGGTATCACGTTCGTGGGGTTGAAAATCCCGCCGATATAGTCTCGCGCCCTGTGACACCTAAAGGGTTAATAAATAACTATCTTTGGTTTCACGGGCCGAAATGGCTGTCCGCACCTATAAATGCATGGCCTGTGAAGGAATATAAAATCAATCATAACGAGAAGACAGAATTACCGGAAATTAAAATAGCTTCTCTCCATGCACATACCATACCTGTCTCCGATCACGTTCACATGATAGACGAACTTGCCGAGCGTTGCTCGAGTTGGGTAAAATTTATTCGTTCACTGGTTTATGTATTACGTTTCACAAGGATTCTCAAATCCCGCGGTATACTTTCTGTATACGATTTAGAATACGCAGAATATTATGCGGTCCGCTTCGATCAGTCTAAGTATTTTCAGGTAGAATTACAAGCACTTAAGGCTACTAAAATTTGTCCAAATCAGGCTATTTTAAAACTCAACCCTTTTCTTGACGAACAAGGGTTAATTAGAGTAGGTGGTCGACTTACTCATTCTCAACTAAATTACAATACAAAATATCCAATACTGCTATCACCTAAAGGACGTATAGTGTCGCTCTTAGTAGACCACTATCACACCGACAATTTACACACCGGTCCTGGACTAGTGTTAGCATTGACTCGCCAAAAGTATTGGATTCTTTCTGCACGAAATTTGATTCGCCAACGAGTACATAAATGTAATTTATGTTTTAAAGCTAGGCCTCGTTCTACAACTCCACCTATGGGTGATCTTCCATCCATTAGAGTTTCACAAGTAAAGTCGTTTGTGCATACCGCAGTTGATTACGCGGGACCCTTTTACGTAACTCACATAAGGCGTCGTGGAGTAAAAAGTCATAAAGCGTATATTTGCTTGTTCGTCTGTCTCACAACAAAGGCGCTCCATTTAGAGTTAGTAAGTGATCTTAGTACAGATTTATTTCTCGCTGCCTTTAAACGTTTTATCTCACGCAGGGGTCCTGTTTCAGTGTTGTACAGCGATGGAGGCACTAATTTCATAGGTGCGAAACGAAAATTGAACGAAATTTACACGCTTATACAGTCCACTAATTATAAAAATGATCTGAATAAATATCTAACTCAACATAAGATTCAGTTTCAGCACAGCCCACCTTTCGGGCCCAATTTTAATTCGTTGCCTGAAATTAATGTCAAATGTGTTAAGTCTCATTTATTTAAAGCTATCGGGAGTCAAATACTCACCTATGAAGAATTCAGTACAATATTGGTGCAAATTGAAGGCATTTTGAATAGCCGTCCGATTTGCATACTTTCTTCGGATCCATCGGATCCAACCCCCCTAACGCCTAATCATTTTCTTAATGTTACTCCGCTTAAATATTTACCCGCTGAACACGTTGAACCCCTATTACCAGATAACAGACTCACCCGCTATCAATTATTAAATAGAATTGTTCAAAGTTACTGGACACGTTGGAGCAAAGAATATCTTACCTCTCTCCAACTTAGACATAAGTGGAATATGCCGTCCAAACCTGTGACGATAGGAACTGTAGTTGTTGTTAAGGATGACAATACGCATCCTTTATCGTGGCCACTCGCGGTTGTATCAGAGGTGTTTCCCGGGAAGGATGGTGTAATTAGAGTCGTCAGAATTAAGACTTCTTCTGGTGAATACATTCGTCCTGTAACTCGGCTTTGCCCGTTACCCACGCAATAACTCCTACGCTTTTGAATTATATTTTAGTTCATAAGTTTTCATTCCTTTTATTTTTTTTATTTTGTTTATTCAATGTAGAGGAAGAATCCTCTAAGCCCCCCGAAGTTGGATGCGCCAGTACCGACGCATACATATTTTTTAGTTTATGTATTTAATGGTATTTATTATAATTATTATATGTCAACACTCACGCACTAAACGCATCTTACTTTTATGTATTGTCTATGGCAACACTATCCCGCCCGCTTCCTACATTCACATTCCGCCATAGCTATTGGAAGATACGCACGCACCCGTCTCTTAACGCTCCGCTCCGCTATCGGCCGCTGTGATTACCCATCATATCGCGCTACATCGCTTATCATCAGCCACAGTCTCGAGAGTTACGGTTATAACTCCTGTGTGCATATTTCGCGGTCGTGAATCAAGACCCCGAACGCAAAGCTGGGAGCAGCGCCTACCTACCAACAAGAGTTCAAGGTAAGTGCATTTCCAACATTTCTTTTGACACCTTCTTTAGCTACTTACTGCAGACGAGAACAAGCTATGGGATCATTTAGCTATTTTGTAAAGCACCATGGCTTGTTCCCGTCTTCAGTAAGTAGCTAAAGAAAGTCAAAAAAGAAATGTAACTTGTTTTTAGCTTTTCAGTTGTATTTTAAGCTATTGCATAGCTTCTATCGCGGGCCTTGCGTGGAGACCGAATCCAGAAATTGTGTCACGAAAACGAGTCACACTCGGCTACCTTCGGCCACGTTCGTGTATCTAGTCTAGCAATTCATAATTTTTTTGTTTACGTCAATTATGAACTCTGCAGTCGTTATATATTATTATTATTATGTCAAATAATCCAAAAATTGATGCTTGTACCCAGAATCGATCTTGCGCCTTCTGCGTACCGATCCGCGTCTTAACCACTCGACCAAAGTTGAATTAAGAGTGTTGGTCGAATTTAGAGTTCTTAATGTGTAATGACAATTTCGATGCTGTCAATTACATTAGTTGCTGTCAATTTACTTCGTCTAAATAAAAATTCGACTATAGGTGTATAGGTATTCATCATCTATGTACAACAGTGAACTGTACTCGTATAATTTGTGTAAAAAGTGTTTTAAATATAAATAAACAAAGTGCATTTATTAATGTAGAAAGTCACGAAAAATAGTGAAAGAAAATGAGTGAGTACTGTATATACATACATTTTATTATTATTATCACCAATGCAGTATCATTTTTTGTTTTGTTAATTTATATATAATACTGCTATAAAGATAACTAAACCCGGGAGTACGTTCCCATGGGAAGCGGGAAGAAAATTTCACGCTGACGTAGCCGCGAGCGCCATCTATCCCATACCTATGTACTTTAAACGTGTCATAAAAGTCACAACAATACCATACATGCATATTTCAAAGAATGTCTATTATTACCATAAAATTTGTAAAAATAGTTTTTAAGTAGAAAGAAGAAACCTATTGTTTTATCTTTTAACTAGCTGACCCTCGCAACTTTGTTTACGTCACACAAGGTCTATGAAATAAGAGGTATTTATTAATCATACTCATCAAGTAGCGTGTAAATCTGCCCTGTATGCTATATCAAAATAGAGCTTAATGGTTAAAACTATTCCTCAGTATAGAATTTTCCTCAGTATAAACAATTTACATACAAACACCGGCGTGTTAGAATTTTATTACATGTATCAATGTAGTAGACGTAACGTGTATAAAATGACATCAATCAAATGTCATCAATATTCTGAAAAAGAAATTAAAAATAGAGTTCACAAACTCTTTTGAAAATACATACTGTACCTACCTTAGAGGATCGTTATGAAGATAACAGGATAGTTAACAACCATCCATAGAAAATAGATGGTATAATGCTGAATACCGCAAAGAACAATCGGCGCGGCATAGAATGGGGCCTATACTGATATCCTGGAGGATATTAATGATGCCGATGTCCTGTGCCTGCTGAGGCACACACACGCCGTCATGCATGTCTGCAGGACAACGTGCAGGACAACGAGCAGGATGAGGCAGCGAATGGCTGGACTGAAATTAAAATCGACAGACGCAAGAGATGTGGTGGAGGCACTAATTCACGTACCTCGGGAGTGTCGTGTCAGAAACTGATGGAATAGAAGAGTACCCTACATCATTTCGAGTCTCGCCAAGGCCAGAATAACCTTTACACAGCTGCGCCCCGTAGGCAGTTGCGAAAATAGACACGAAGAGTGAAACTCAAAACAAAGTAAACGTTAAAACTGTACTGCTAACTGCTATACGGATGCGAGACATGGAAGGTCACTAAAGTAAAGACATTTCGCACCAGCTACCAGCTATAAGTCTTCGTCAAACGCTGCCTCCAATGGATCCTCGGTACATATGGGCCCGAGAACATCACGAACGTAAGACTATTGGAACGCTGCAGTGAGACCCCAACAGATCAAACGTCGGAAGTGTAGCTGCTGCGCTGGATTGGACACACGCTGCAAAGGGACCATGAATCACATCATACCAAGGCAAGCCTTGCTGAAACTACTGGTAGGCTTTCAAAAACTGTTCGATAGTAAGTAGGTACATTTATTGATAGTGGCTATAGGCTACATAACATAATGCTAAGATTAATAGGAGTGGTGCAGCAATGAGGAATGTTTCGAAAACGGAAAACATTTAATCGTTATAAGAGTATCCGTTGCGCCTCTGCGTAAATGGTTGAAGTTACATAAAAATAATTTATTACAAAATAATTGTTCTTCTTAAAAAGTTCTAAAACAAAATTCCAAAAGCCCAAATGTCCACAGTCAAGTAGGCACTTGGTACTTTACTTTGTTGAACATAGGCCTTAAAATCTTACTTCTTACTAATATTATAAATGCGAAAGTTTGTGAGTGTGGATGTTTGTTACTCTTTCACGCTCAAACCGCTGAACGGATCGGGCTGAAATTTGGTACGGAGATACATTATAGTCTGGAATAACACATAGGCTACCTTTTATCCCGGGAATAACTTCCCGCGGTAACAAATTTTACGCAGGCGAAGCTGCGGGCATCAGCTAGTATTCTTATATAGAAATAATTATACTAGCATAGTTGGTAAAAAATGCTATGTAATAGCTTTACCGCGGCAGTCCCCGAGTGCCACACGTCTTTTTTTTTTTTACTTTGCAGTCGGGTTTTTTGTATTCTGAATAATTAATTTTATTTAGATCAGTCATTAGGCGTCAGAAAGGGACTGACCCGTGGTACACCTATTTCGTCCACCTAAGTGGTCCACAATTAACTCGAGTCACGTTGGTTCACCCGGGTGTTCCACGGTTAACATTTTGTACTCTTGGTCCACCCAAGTGATCTACGGTTATTCCGTCCGTCCGACAACGTATTTTAGGGTTCCATATCCAATAGGATCAATCCTACATGGATGGAATCCCCTAGTATCAGTAGTCCGATTGAATAGTCCGATGATCGAACTACTGAGACTTTTCCGGCTCAGTAGTCCGATGATGCAGATTATTATAAATCATCGGACTACTGAGTCTTTTAGTCCGATTCGAAATTCCGAAATATGAAATGGATGCAGTAGTATTTACATTTGTTTTGCATATTTATTTTTTCTAACATGCTAAATATAAAGCTAGAAAAAAAAAGAAAAAAAAAGAAAAAAAAGAAAAAGGAAAAAAAAGCAAAGTAGAAAAAGTACCTATTATTGTATAAAATTGATTTACATTTAGCATGTTGGAAAAAATAAATATGCAAAACAAATGTAATACTACTGCATCCATTTCATATTCCGGAATGTCGAATCGGACTAAAAGACTCAGTAGTCCGATGATCTATAATCATCTGCATCATCGGACTACTGAGCCGGAAAAGTCTCAGTAGTTCGATCATCGGACTATTTAATCGGACTACTGATACTAGGCCGATGGGGCGGGCGATGACTAAAATAACACAATGTCTTACAACAGTCTGGCCGGGAAACCCGGGTTCTTCGAAAGGGGTCTTAGAAGGTTTTTACAGTGTCGGCAGCGCGAGTATAGCGGTGTTGCAAACGGCCATAGGCTGCAGTGACAACCAGTACATCTGGTGGACCATATGCTTGTCTGCCACCTTAGCGTTATAAAAAAAGAAATCCCTCGGGAGGATGTCCCAAGTCTCAATACATAAAATCTTCTTTGTAAAATTATGAAACTGAGTTCAAAATCAAAAACGAGTTGTGAGGTCCCGGGCCCGGCTCTACAGTTTTTAAAGCCCGGACGCTACCCAACCAGGGCTGAGTAACTTGTAGAACTTTACACAGCGGCACTAGCCTAGTACGTTAGTAAGCAGGTGTAGCGCTTGCAAGTAAGAGCGCTTGGGTCTCCTGGAAATCGGTGACAAATATTAAAGCCTTATTTTAAAAATTTGCTCTTCAGTAGGGGCGCCTCTAGGTCGGGGGCTCGTGGCATTTTGCTACCCTATGGTTATGCCACTGGAAAAATACAGTAGTACAAAGTCATTTTTGACTTAAAATATTGAAATTCATAATTTATTTCAGGCGTGTTTATCTTTAAAACCGAACATTCAACTTTTACTGTTTTTTTTCCTGTATGACTATGTACATACTTACTTACTTGAAAACGTGATAATCAGACCCTTACACCTGTAACTGTATTTATTACTAGCTGAGCCCGCAACTTCGCTTACGTCACATAAGGTGTATGAAAGGAGAGGTAATTCTTCATCAGAGTCCATTATATTTCAAGATATCTGATAAATCAGAATATACTAACTTTGTGCTAAGTAAATTTTATTTTTCAGTTTTTAGTTTTGTTTGAAGTCGGTTTGTTTTTTGTTAAAAATTTTTTTTAACATAAGTGTAAAGTAACAGTGGAACACCTAGGTGGACCAGGGGTACAAAAGTTAACCGTGGAACACCAAGTGGACCAACGTGACTCGAGTTAATCGTGGACCACCTAGGTGGACGAAATAGGTGTAACACGGGTCAGAAGGGGTTTAGTTCTAGTATCTAAAACCCTATTAACTACTTTAATGCGTCCTTTATCATTGTCAAAAGATTCTGTGATAATTTTTTATACTGGACAGTGATAGATTCTATATAAGAACTTGGGGTATCCACAATTATTAAGCCACAAAGCCACCATTTATTATCGTATGAGAAGTACATTAATGTGAAACTTTGGCCAAGATACCATTGCCCGGCTGGGTAAGGCACCGTTATATCAAGTGGCTCATTATCTGGTCTCATGTTAAGTGCAGATGCATTGTATCGAGATATTATCAACTTTGAAGTATTTTCTTTACTCGAATCCCAAATAGGGAACATAGTGTCAGTCACAAATCCTTCAGGAATGTCGCCGTCCCAAAGACAAGCCGGTCTTATTATTGGACTGTACTCTACACGTCGATCCAATTTCATTATTGCATTCTGGATACCAATTCTTCCTCGTTCAAAAGATTCAATTATGTTTATCACATGTCGTTCGACAGCAAATTCAGCTGTTTTGGAATTGTACTCTCCAAATCCTACTAAAAACCGGTCAGTTATAACCTTTAGAATACCCCACCAGTGACAAAGTATCACATGTGTATTCGATATAAGAGCGCCTTGGTAGTAGTTACTATTATAGTAGGTAAGTATACGGATGTGCGCTGTCCAGGGTGGGATTTCATTTTCGTTCCCATCAAACACACCACACTCGCTGTAGGACTGAGATGTCAACGTGAAACTGAAATAGATATCATTGTTATGAATTTTCAATAAAAGAGTCCCCAATATCAAAAGAATATTTTACAGTGTACGTAGAATTAACCTTGAATATTCTGTATTTCTCTGTCACCCCTTCCCATCTCTTCCACTTTCTCTCTATATCACTCACACTCTCTTTACTATGTTTTTTTTTTCTTCTTTTAAAACCTAAGTTGTAAGAAAAGAGAAACACGTGCGGAACTCGGGTGGGAGAGTGTCCACGTCCAGTCCTACTACGACGACTTGGCTCTGTTGCACCTACGCCGTGCACTCCACAAGCGTGTGGAGCGCTGTGTCATCGCTGCGATCCTCGCAGTGCTGACACTCGGCCGTGGTTTCCCGGTGTCTTCGCCACAGATACTTACCGAAAATACCGTGCCCGGTAAGTATCTGTGACAACCGGTAAGAGAGAGCACCGTGGTTCCTCTCCAGCCACTCGTTCATGACCGGTCTGAAAGCCGCGATTGTGGCGAATTCCCCCTTTGGTTGCTTAAGTCACGCCTTCCAAGTCTCTACGATTTCCTGATGGAGCAGGGACCGCTGGGCCTCGATTTCTCGAGGCACAGGCCTTTGGCCCCGCTCCAGCGCCTCCTTGTGCCATCTAAACAGCGACTCAAGGGCTCTCGCTTCCAGGTCCCATAGAGGGGTCCCAGCTAGGAGACATGCCGCCTAATTTGAGATCGTGCGGTACCCCTTTTCACCCTGACGGCCATCGCCCTCTGTGGGCTCAGCAATCTAGCCACAATGCTGGCCATCAGGATCTTCGCCCATACGGGGGCCCCGTATAGGGCCATGCTTCGCACGATCCCCATGTACAGTCTCCTGTAAAGACGTACGTTATATTCGTTATACGTTGGGCATTAGCCGCGCGAGTGCGGCTATTGCGGCGGATGCCGATGCTGACGCCCCCAAACTGTAGGCTGGATCCCGCAGGTGGCCCCATCCCAGGTCCGTGGAAGCACTGAGCCACGGAATTCTGAAGGCGACCTCAAGACCCAGCAGCCGTATCCGACCGACGACTTAAGCAACCCTTGCCGTGGCCTTTAGTGCTGCGTCACGGTGAGTTGATCCCCGCGCCGTAACGAGGGTGTCGTCGGCGTAACTCGTTACGCCGACCCCTCTGAGCAACGGACCATGCAGCACCAAATCGTAACCGATGTTCCACAGGAGCGGTCCTAATACGATCCCTATGGAACACCGCACGACGCATCTCGCCGACCCGGCCTTAGCCAGTTTGGGTAAGTTATGGCCCTCTCGGAGAAATACCTAGACCCCGACAATTCGACGGAGGTACTCCATGATAGATAAGCGCCTCTCTAACGCAGCTCTAGGGCAAGGTGTTGAAGGTGTTGGCAATGTCACGAGACACCGCCACGCCCACCTCACCCTGTAAGACATGCTTTCTCCGTCAGGCCTCTAATGCGCATGATCGCGTCCACGGTGGAGCGCCTCTGACGGAAGCCAAGCTGGCTATCCGCCAGATCAGGCCCCACGCGTGTGAGGTGTCCGACGAGGCGTTGTGCAATAATGCGTTCGAAGAGCTTGCACGCCTCGTCGAGCAACACGATCGGCCGGTGGTTGGCCAATATTCATCGTTCAATTAATTTTCAAAGTTCAAGTAGATGATTATTGTTCTTTAAATTAATAAATTAAATTACTTTCAAGTGATTCATTTCATTTTGGTGGGCTAGTATTATTTATATGATATGTCAAACATTACCTATTTTCAGTTTTCGTCGTTGTCTAAACTTTGAACACATGTATCTTTAAGAGTAAGAGCACGAAACATGAAAACATGCAAAAAATCATGAGTGTTGTCAAAGGTATGTAGTATTTGAAATATATATTTATAACCATTTACGATGGTTCATCACTATGTAAAAAAATATAAGATAAAAAGTAAGGAATTTCGAGACTTCAATTTAGTTTTATTAATTTTTTCCCTGTTTCGGGGATTTTGCCCGAACGATTGAGTTCGAATTTAAATACTACATTATTATATAAGTCACTTGAAACTAGTACCTATCCGGGCAAAATCCTCGAAACAAAAAAAAAATAATCAAACTAAATTGAAGTCTCAGAATTCCTGACTTTCTATGTATATTTTTTTTACCAAGTGATTTAACATTGTAAACGGTTATAATAATGTAATTTAAATACTACATACTTTACACAAGTGACTTTTGAGGTACATTCTTTGAACAGCCTTCCTTTACAAACGCAATGTCATAGCTTTTGTTTGCGGTTAATCCCTTTTTCGCTCTCGCTACCGCCAAACTGACAGCCTCACGTATGATTTCCAATACCCTATCATGTCGGCGTGAGTAATGACCCCGGTCTAATAGCATCTTACAACCAACCGTTCAGGTAGAATCTAAGCAAAGCCGGCGACCAGTCGTACAATAAGGTACGCTACTGCAAGGCCATGGGAATACAAAATTCGCCCAGAGTAAGCCATTCATTCTGCATCTCCAGGTTCATCGCGTGCACCTTATAGGCATCGCTCTCATCCTGCTCCAGAAAAGATTTTGTAACGTCTTTATCTGTTTGTCTTCGGATACTACCCAAACCCACTCAACCAGTCTGCGAACCCACCATGAATTTCATGTGGAATTGGAGGCGTGACTCAAGTTCTGCTATATTTTTATCCTTTGGAAGAGTTTGAACGATTTTGTCTGTTGATTTTACCAAGACGTGCATTTTAGTAACTCTTAGATGTTTATAGAGTTCCGACGGCTTCTTAAACATCATTCCGAAGTTATCGTCGGCCGATTGAGCTAGCCCTAGCTACGACTTCAACGTCTTCGTAACATTCGCATTCAATTTTCTGAGCAGGTTTTGGCTTATATCGTACTCAAGAAACGGCCAGTTTAGACGTGATGTTAAATAGTTGTCGTATATAATTATATTTGCTAGGTTTTGCCCTCATTCCATCTGTCCATGTACAGAATTCATCCACATTACGCAGTAGGTCTTGGCACTGCTTTGGGCTGCGAGTCAGGATTGCGAGGTCGTCTGCAAACGCTAGGATGGACTCTGTATATTTACCATTTATTTTAAACCGATATCCCCACTTCTTCTCATGAGTAATAATACTGTCTATCAAAATATTTATGTCTATCGAAGTTTTTTTTCGGAATCGACAGTTGAGGTTGACAATGAAGTGCGTATTGCACCAAGTGCGTGTGTATTTGGTTTTATATAAAAATAATTTGTTTGCATTATTATATGCTTGATGATAAAAAATATATCAATAAACCTATTGCCGTTTACAAAATCGTAAAATATGGTCTGGTTGTAGAGTAATCATTTTTTTAGTGGAAGATAGTAAGACAACTTCAGGATGTCATCACCCGACCGTCTTAACGTGACCTACCTTTGGCAGTGACAGTTTGGTTGCAAGGACTGAAGGGTTAAACCAACTAATTTACACTATAGGTACCTTTTTATCCCCGGGTATGTGTTCAGAAGGATGTCCGAACTCGCCTAAGTGTTCGTATATATTATACTGATTCTTAGGGCATAAGGCGTGTTTGAATCTCTCACGTCACGGTCTCAGGGCCTCGGTATAGAAGCCGATATTTTGAGGAAAGCACGTAGTTTAATATAATAAATACTTACTTTGAAACCAAACAATATTCGCTGGATTCGTCGGTTCCATCAGCACAATCTTGTCTCTGTAGGCAAAATTACGAGTTAATGTTTTAAATATTAATATTTAAATATTTGTGGAAATTCACACACATTATCATCTAGCCCAAAGTAAGCTAATATAAGCTTGTGTTATGGTATCTAGACGACCGATAGACATACTTATTATATATTTCTAAATACATTCATATTATAAATAGAAGGCACCCAAACTCCGAAACAAACATTTGTGGATCACACAAATATTTGGACCGACCCAGGATCGAACCCAGGATCTCCAGCGCCGCAGGCGGTAACACTACCGACTACGCCACAGAGGCAGTCAATAGTATCATAATATAATATAGGCCCGATTATTTTCCATCACCGGTCGCCCAAATATTTTTTACCCTGTATACCCTGTAATTCTGAGATGTTGGGAATCCCGCGATTATCTAATGCATCAGACAGTTCCAGGTTAACAATGTCATGGAAATACCATAAAATTAACTGTACACCACATTTCCGATATTTTTTAAGTTTTACTAAAATCGTCACCCAGGAAGTCAACTACCTAATAATCTTTAAAATTTACATACATACATATGATTTATTCCCAAAAGGGGTAGGCAGAGGCATATTATATGTGACTGCCTGTTGTAGACATTTTTCAAGCCGCCCATAAAGGCCTTAACGACTGCCATTTTACTGGCAACCGGGACCAACAGCTTAACGTGACTTCCGAAGCACGAAAACGTTAGCAAAACAATGTCATAAAGTGGTCACGTGATGGTCATCCATTAATGACCGGCCATAGTAAATGTTGCTGACTACAGTGATCGACTGCAGAACTCTGAGACCGCGGAGCCAGGAGCACTTCAAAAATCTTCAAAATATATAGCTAAGATCCATCCCGGCCCTATCGGATTTCGAACAAAAAATACCAAATATCATAAATTTATTGTGATGGTTTAATTCTAATAAATAAAATTGCTCTTACCCCATTACAATCTGATCCAGGACTGACACAAGATCCATCGTCGCACTGGAACGAAAACAGGGGGCATGTCGGCACACTTGCGGCTAGTGCACTGAAAATAAGTTTGATATTTTTTACGTATTGGACGGCATCAAAAGTTTTTTTTTTTTTTGTTGACGCGGGGAACGCATTTACGCGCCTTCATCCCAGCTGCGGGGGCAGCTGGGATGGTGTGTGGGACTCCCGGCCCGGTCCGGAATGGACCGTCCTACCCACTAAACCCCGCGGTGTTCCTCCTCACCCTTTAGCCGGGCCGAGGGATATCAAAAGATTATTCACGTCGACCCGGCTAGGGGCGCCCCGTTTGTTCGAGGCTCTCCTCGGGGGAGCCCGATGGGCGGCTCCCCAAAGCTCCCTAAGGAGCTGAATACCACGCCTGCACCGCTCTCGAGCGCCCCTCTGTAATAGAGGAGACAGAGAGCGGCTGGCGCAGGCGTGCGCTAATGGGCACCCCCGGAACACGGGGAAGGTGCCCACCGCCATGTGACTGTTGGTGGGCGGGGTCCCCCGACCTTACGCCCACGGTCAAGAAACAATCGGGGGCGCGCAGTGACTCCTCACCGCGGCGCCCCCGAACTGCACGGCAGAGCGGGAGCATTATCCGTTACTCCCGCTCCCCCGCACAGTGCACCTCCCGCTTTGCCGCCATCACCTCGCCAACCGGCGAGGTGACAGCGGCCCAGCACTGTTGCCGCCGGTCGCGCCGTTATTCACGGCCGGCAGCCCGAACTGCATGGCAGGGCGGGAGCATTTACCCAAACTCCCGCCCCCCACGCAGTGCCTCTCCCACTTTGCCGCCATCGTCTCGCCAGCAAAGGTGGCGAAGCGACGGCGACCCAGCATTGCTGCTGCCGGCCGTGAATAACGGCACGGCCGGCAGCAACACACACCACCGAGCAACCCACAGGTGGGTTACTCCCGCCTCGGCCGGAATTAGCCAGAGTAGCACAACTCCCCCACAGAGGAAGGGGAGTGGTCGCTACTCCGTTGCCCAGGATGCACCACGAGGAGGATCCGACCCATTGGGGTCCTTAAGATGTTAGTAGGACCCCGCATCCCACGGCATCAAAAGTTTCAGTGACTGTGTGAATGAGAGAGTTACAAATTGTTATTTTTATTCCTAAGAACAACAAATCTTTAACTTATGTTATTTTATTATTTAAATTTTTTTTTATTTTTTAACTTGTGTTAGGCTCATGACTAGCAGTAAATCGTGTATAATCGGTTTTATTCAGATTTACCTCTGACGTGTGACGATGTCATTTGTAACATTTATGTATTTTACTAATTTACCATCGTCAGTATTTGTTTCATATGTCATAATCAGAGAAATGTTATCAGTATAATTTATAATCATTAGAAAAAAATTAAGTGAGGTTATACAGAAATAACAATGGCCCTAACACACTTCCCTGCGGGATCCTAAGTACGTTTTCCACTAAGTCAGATTAACATATTCTTATGTCACGTTTTTGTCAATGTTTTGTATCACTTTATATATTTATCGGGGGAAGCGTGTCAGAGGAAGCTACGAGTCTGGTTGATGGCTGTTTGCATGAAGAACGCACATTATTGAATTTGTCTGCCCTTTAATTACTTTTAGAAATGTTCATTTAATTTTATGATACTAGTCAATTTATTTTTATAATTTAAAAGCGTTACCAATTTATTAAAAGTTTCTGAATTGTCATTAATGTATCGATCAAACAGAGTAGAATACTTGACGTATTTGAGCGCAGTCTAGGCAGTCATTGCTTGCTTGGAAGGAAAACAGTTGAGTTGAAGTGAGGCGGTTGAGTTTGGTGACGGTCAGGTTGGACCGTGATGAGGTTATGGAAAATAAGTAAGAGTGGTGCCTAGAATCCGCTGCTGATAAATCAGTGTAGAAAGCAGCAGAAAGTGTTTTTCATAAAATTAAACCAATAAAAATAGTGTGAAACAGTGATAATTGTGTTTTATGCTCGCATTTCACCCACATACGCCCACTCAGCTCGGAAACAATACTGAAGATGTCGACCAGGATGGTGTCTCTCCGACATATTTATATTGTTGTCGACCCTTCAAATAAGTTGTAATCCAATATATTAAGCTAGTCCTTAAATACTTTGTTAGGCTGTGTCAGTATTGTTTCATAAGATCCCAGATATAATGTTTTGGATTTGGCAAAAAAATCTCCGTCAATATTTTCAATTATTTTGTGCATCAAATTGAAACACGCAAATGTTATAAATTTACCCTATTGAAAATTATACTGTTCGTATGGTAAAACGCTGTCTTTAAAAAATCTGGCAAAATATTTAATAATAGCTGTTTCAAATATCTTTAAAAAATTGTATTATTCAAACACGTACCTACCTGTACATTTTAGTTTACTAGGAAAACTGTTATCTCTAAATGATAAATTTACTAAATATGTCAGTATAATCATTTTAATCTAGGTCATCCTGCGATGTACTACATAGACAGGGTACCAGCCAGTTTCAGGCTGACACAGATGAAGGGGTATTAGGGCAACTTCTAACGCACAATATAATATTATAGTGATTGTCCACGCTGTAGTCATTACAAAAACTGGCACTTATAGTATCCGCAATACGAACTGGCACTTTGGGTCATAAATGTCACTTTCTGTAGGGGTTGAACCATGTCGGTAAAATATTTAAGAATTTGTCGATATGTCGTAATCTGATATTAAGTGGGTAATTGGCTTTTAGTCGTAAATATGATATTAATAGCAAATAAGATTTTCTTAAATAATTAGCTAAATTTTAACAATAAAAAAGTAAATTTGATTTTTTTTTAGTTAGTAATTCATCTACTCAACCTACTTATTTTAATATATTTATTTAATTTAATACATTTGTCTTAATAAATCAATGCTGGTATAAAAATAAATAAATCATATTAAAATTTTTCATTTCATTACTTTTGTCGATACTATTAGGGAATACGTAAAAGATTGCCTGCACAGCACTATGGGTGCGAGTCCCGCTCCATAAGACTGTGTAGGTGCGAAAGAGATAGCACGAATCCGATGATTTATGGCCCAACGTGCCAGTTCGTATTGCGGATACTATAGTTAAGATATTTTTAGACTGAGAACTTACTCTTTTATAAGCTCCTCATGCTTGGTTATTTTAGTAAAAGTGCTATAGGTGTGGTCGTTGCACAGTTTTTCGTCATCAGTCGGCGCTGTGGACAACACGCCTCTGAGATAGTAGCGATCTATGCCTAATTCTTTGTCTGAGAAGGCTAACCCCCCTCCGCTGTCACCCCTACACACCGCTGAACCTGAAAGATTACAAAATATGTATAAGTTCAAATCTAAGTCTGCTTAGCTTTCTGATTATTATTTCTGCTCCAGCATATTCCACCATATCACTGAAGTGTGGGATACCAAATCGGCCCCACGATCGCATTTTAAAGCTAGAGTTTTAGTCTCTTTCTCACCAGTACTTACAGACTATGAGACGACTTGCCTTACAGATGCCAAGAATGTTTGGCTTATGGCTTGTCCGGGACAAAATTTGCCCACCCATCCAGATTTACAACGGAGCTGGTACGATGCTATATCAAAATTAACCTTTGACTCCTTGTTAAACGCCAGCTTAGGCCCAAATCGGGCTAGATATTAGCGCTCAGTAGAAAGGAATCCGATGATTGACTCTCCTAGCGCCAAACGACGTTATAAATAGATGTTATAGCATCCTATGAGGATTTTCCCTCACGTTAAAAAAAAAGGGTGCGAGGTGGGAATAAGGAAAATCGCGATTTTTACAGTTAAGAGCATTGTAAAAATATATGTTTTGGTACATTTACATTAAACTATCAAAAACATATTCGTTTCGAAAAATTATGTAAAAGGACATAGTCCCAGTTTACCATCAAATTCTTAAATGTGAACTATGTTTTAGGTAAATACCATTTATATATCCGGCGCAAAATTTGTCTCCCGTTACATATGCTCTGAATGTTGGCGGAAGTGCAGCAAGGCAAATATCAATACTGATGAATGGCATTTCAAGAACCTTGAGGACTTGCGAAGCGCCGCCGTTAGCTTCTGTAAGACCCCAGCCAGCCACCTGGATGTAAACATGTTCCACAATTTAGACAAATCTTTACTAAAATTATAAATGCGATGGTTAAACAGTGTGGATGTTTTACTCTATCACGCTGTAACGGTTGAACGGATCTGGCTGAAATTTATGGTATAGTGTCCCGGGTTTGATTCCTGTCCTCCGAAATGAATTTTTGCGTGATCCACAAATGCTTGTTTTTTATTGATACTAATATTATAAAGAGGAAAGATTTGATTGTTTGTTTGACTGTTTGTTTGCATAGGTTCCGAAACTACTGGACCGATTTGAAAAACTCTTTCACTGTTGGGAAGCTACACGCTTCCCGGTGAACATAGGCTTTATTTTATTCCCGTATTCCCACGGGAATGGGAGATGCGTGGGTGAAACCGCGTGACGTCCGCTAGTGTTTCATATGTATGTTATTATTCCGTAGGACGCTTTACGCGACATGCTAGTATAAATGACATCATCCGTCGCGCTCTTTGCCGGCGTGCCAGTCCTGTGCAGGAGCTGCTGCCACATCTGCTGAGGCACTCAAATGGCGCAAATACATAAATCTTGTTGGAGCTTATTTATTTGAGCAGTTTGGGGGTGAAACTCTTGGACCGTGAGGTCCTAGTGCAAAGCTTGAATACAGAACTATATGCAAGCTTTTGATCGACAGTTCCCATGACCAGATGGCTGGCGTGCGCTTGGGCCAGCGGCTCAGTATTGCCATTTAACGTGGCAATGCCGCTAGCGTTTTGGGCACGGTTGTGGTTGACAGCGATGTGGAAGAATTTTTCGATGCCTGAATCGGATATTTTTTCTTATTTTTATGTTTGAAATTTACGTACGTATCCTTTGTTCCTTTTCTTATGTAAAAGTGTATAGTAAATATAAGATGTATATACTATATATGTATGTATTTATTCAATAGCATAAGTTTATATTAGTTATTCTCTTGGTCGCCTCTTACGACACCCTCGGGATGAATTGGGGTGGTGACATTTTGTACTCTTGTCCGTCGCCACTCGGAGCTACATATCAATGTATAAATAAGACCAGTCACTCTCCTTACCTTTCCTAGCTTCCCGTGCTGTAGTTGTAAATTGTTGAATGTAGGCTGAAAGTTGAGGCACACGGGTTGTATGTACGTCGTGAACATAACTGGTGTCGTCAATATTAGAACGGCTATATCTTCCTGGAAGTTAGCGGCCACTCCTTCATATAAACTTGGAATCTTTATTTCCTTTACCTAAAATAAACATTAAAATTAATATTCAATACGTTTTGGAGAAAAAATTAAGAAATTCATTGAGATTGTTATCTATTTGACTGCCTCTGTGGCGTAGTTGGAAGTGAAGCCGCTTGCGGCGCTGGAGGTCGTGGGTTCGATGCCTGGGTCGGTCCAAATATTTGTGTGATCCACAAATTAATGTTTGTTTCTGAGTTTGGGTGTTTCGGACATCCTCAGAATTTCAGTTGGTTTGAGACTTGGCGTCACGCTTTGCGCACCACATCGATGCCCCTGCGGTTTTAACGTTGACACTTTGGGGCATCATGGTCTTTCATGTTTAAAGAGCGCAAGCCGCTTCTCACGCCACGCTGCGCTGAATGACATCATTTTCCGTGCTCTTGCCACCGCCAATAAGCATGCGCTCTTAGAGCCAAACGGCGTTTTCAGGGACGATGGCAAGAGACCGGATTGTATAACTTTAATACCGTGGGAGATGAGTCACATCCTGGTCTGGGATGCAACTTGTGTTGACACTCTGGCCCCGTTCCATCTTCCTAAAACAAAATTAAAAGCCAGTGCAGCAGCGGAAGCGGCTGAAAATATTAAAATCTATACATATAATAAAACTGTAGAGTGTCGAGAGTCTGTACATGGAAGATATTTTGAAAATTTTAATTGGGGGGCGTTCTCTAATCGATACTGAAGCCGAAAATGTAATTTAAACTTTTCATGTCTGTCTGTCTGTCTGTCTGTCTGTCTGTATCCCGAATAAGTATCACGCCGAAACTACTGAACCGATTTGTATGATACTTGGTACACTTGGAGCTTATAGTCCGAGGAAGGTTCTTAGATACTTTTGATCCCGAAGTTTTGCGCGGTTCCTGCGGGAGAAGGGATGAAAGATTAAATCGTTTTTCAGTTGCAATTTCTCAACGCGTGATGCGATTTCAAATATTTTTTTAATGTTAGAAAGGCAGTACTTAAAGAATTGTTCCACCCAAGTTTCTAGGTTCAGGATTTTGTAGTTCAGAAATTAGAGGCATCTCAGCTTTCGCCAAACCTATAATTCAAGGGTTCCTTTGAATAAGAGGGTAAATCTAAACGGGCGTGTTGGCTAAATCATAAAAGAGCTTAATTATTAAGGCTGCTTAATTGTAAAATAATTCAGTCCGCGCCGAAGGCGTGGACTGAATTAGGCGGGCAGTTTTCTCGCTCAGCGAATAGGTATTGCTATTCAAAGGGGGAATGCTGCTAGTCTTTTGGGCACAATGCCACGGGGGCCTTATTTAGGTTTAGTTAAGATAGTAATAATGTTATTATATAGTAATAATTATGTTTCTCTGTAATTTTTAACAATAAATGTATCAAATCAATATGCATAGTTATGGCAGGACAATGTCTATCGGGTTAGCTGTCTGTTTAATATTATTTATAGGTGACAGGCATTTATAGGAGGCCGATAGTCCTCGGCGATAATTTCAGTGTTTTTGTGTTGATTTTTTTTAAAGTTTAGCATGCCATTAATTTTGTGTTTTCTTATAATTTTAGTTAGTTAGTTATGCTTTATTGTAACACCAAAACATACAGTTACATTTTATACACTTTGACAATATTAAACAGGTTATACAATAGGCGGCCTTATCGCACAAGGCGATTTTTTCAAGGCAACCTTTGGATGGAGACTTTAAACGAACTTAATTTGGGGCAGCATGGTATTACGTTGAAATATTAACGTTTTATTTAATTATAATATTTACATAAACTAAACGTATACATAATGTACACATAAGGAACAATGAAGGGATATAAAATACATACACGACTATGAATATATAAATACACATACACATACACATATACACATATATACATACATATACATACATACACATATACAGAAACTATTCAGAAGGCGGAAACACTAAGTATAACCAATATCTTTTAAGTAATGATTGTTTACTAGTATCTTAAATGTCGCTAAACTCTGTGCACGTCTAATAGAAACTGGCAGTGCATTCCACAACCGAACTGCTTGGACAGTGAACGATTTATCCACAAAGTTAGTGGAATGCCCGGGCATCTTCAGCCTCAGATTCTCCGACGATCTCAGGAACTTACTGTTACACAAAAAATCAAAGCGTTTTTTTAGATAGGAAGGAGTGTAAGGGTTAAAAAGTATGTTATATAATAAGGTGAGGATATGGGTATTCCGGCGAAGGCGGATAGGCAACCACTTGAGCTTTTTTCTGAATTCGGAAACGTGATCATATTTGCGAAGTCCAAATAAATCTTATAAAGAAGTTTTGGAGTCTCTCAAGTTTATTTAGTTGGTCTTCGTTTAGGTCTAGATAACTGACGTCTGCATAATCGAGGATGGGGAAAAGAAGTGATTGCACAAACGCAACCTTAGTTTTTATAGGTAGAAAATTTCGTAGCCGCCGCAGCATAGATTTTACGACTCAGCTCTTGCAGCTGAGGCCCCCAGGATAAGCATGAATCTAATCTATTAGTGTTTCTTTTTAGTCGAGTTTGTTTCTAAGCTAGTATTTTGGAGTTTAAATAAGCGAGTTTAAAATAGGTACTGTGTATGCTCACATTATATTTAATAGTATAATTTTAACTTATACATATATTTATATATTTTACACATATATATTTATATTTTGTTAATTTATTAATCTTATATTTACACATTACACATTATTTATTTATTAATATGATATCTGATGATGATGATGAATTATATCACTCTGCTTATGAATATTCTTCGGCGCCTGGTGAAGATAGCTTCAGCTCCTCGACCGGAACCTTGGGTGACTGTCCTCGTAAAACCTTTGAGTCCAAAAGCAACAACCTGTTAAATGTTTGTCATTTTAATGCACAGAGCATTCCCTGCCACTATAGTGCGTTAGAGGAGGCGTTTTCAAACACTAACATTCACGCTATTTTAATTTCAGAGAGTATGCTCAAGACGGAATGACAGTCTACATCATATTCCAGGTTTTGTCCTCGTTCATAACGATCGCGTTCGTAGTTAGGTGAAGCGATCAGGTGGGGTAGCTGTTTATATCCGCAGTACGTTTCTGTTTAAAATTCTGGCCTCATCCTGAGTACACTGCTGATGCTGAATTCCTATTTTTAAAGGGTTACTGTTAGGAATACTATGCCGGTTGTGGGGATCGTTTACTGTCCTCCTTCTATTGACTACTTCTTTAGCCTGGAAACAGTGCTGGACTCCTTGGGGTCATCGTACACTCATAACATCGTTATGGGAGATCTGAATACCGATTTATTAAAAGCAGAAACATCTCGCGCCCGTAAGCTACTCCATATTGTGGAATCTGCTAGTCTACATATATTACCTTTACAGGCACCACAACATATCGACTGACGATACCTGGATTGATTTAATACTTACTTCTTCCACATCCCTTGTTTCTTCCCATGGGCAATTACCTGCTCCTGCTTTTTCAAATCATGATTTTTTTATTCCTCTCCTATGCACTGAAACCCCCTAAGTCCCGCGTAGTTTCAGGCGTATTTGATTTAGATCAGTTGCGCAAGGAAGCTGCGTTGGTGCAGTGGGATGAGTTAGAGTTAGCCTCGAATATAGATGAAAAAATCGAGATTTTTAATGATGCGGTGCTTTATAATAAATAATAATAAATAATTTATTGAAATTAAGTCAGTTCAAATACAACAAAGCAGAGTGTTACAGAATTTGTGAGGTAATACACTTATGTTATACTTAATATTCTATATATTTATTTATTTATTAAATCATTGCAAATATGGGTGCAGAAGTGGTTACAGGTAGTATGTAAATATTGTTTCACCATATTTCACCATAATAGGCATGCAATTAAGAACACAGCACACATCAAACGGTTATACATTACATCATACTAACAGTTTCAAAAATACCGGAATATAAATCAAATTATCATACCTCCTAAAGGACCAAAATTAACACTATGAGAGTGTAACAATATGCATAAATATAATTTATCATCTTATATTAAAATAGTCAATTACAATGTCAGTTAGTCAATGAAAAGTGATATAATAATAGAATAGATGTCAAAAAAAAAGAAAAAAGAAATAAATTTTCCTTGTCACAACGTTTTTTCTTTTCACACACAACTGAACACAACATACCCCATACGACTAAGACACTTTATAGTGCCGTAATGACACATCAGATAAGAAATCTTTTACGGAGTAATAGCATTTTTTGATTAACAAGTCACGGAGTTGCTTTTTAAATATTTTTATGTTTGGAATAGTTCTGATACACTCCGGAACATTATTAAAAATCCGCGGGGCCAAGCAGAAGATACTGTCGTGCATTAGTTGAGTCTTACTAGCGACTAGATGCAACTTGGTATGATGCCGTGCACGTGTACGATAACTAAATAAATCAGAATTGTTTTTCACAAATACTGCGGCCTCAAGTATATATATGCATGGCAATGTCATTAAATTCATTCTTCTGAAGTATGGTTCACAGGAGTCAGGTGCATAAAAATTAAACATAGCCCTGATACATCGTTTTTGAGCAACGAATGCCCGATCGTGGTCTGTACTGTTACCCCAGAATATCACGCCATATCGAAGAGCTGAACTAACGTACCCATGGTAGGCTGATATTAAGGTGGATGTATTTGTTACCTTCCTTAATTTTTTCAATGCGTAAGAAAACTGGGCTAGTTGCTTACACACATACTCCACATGCAGTTTCCACTTTATTTTGCTGTCAATATGTAGTCCTAGGAATTTAGTAACCTCAACTTCTTCAACCACATTGTCTAGGTAACAAATTTTTAAAGGCGCTGTGCGATCAACTCGTATTTTAAAATTCATGATTTTAGTTTTGTCAATGTTTATTTTTAAATTATTAGTTATAAGCCAGTCAATAATTCGTACCAATGATTGATTAATGTCTGATTCTAAATTTAATGTGTCTTTATTAGTAAATAGCACTGTACTATCGTCAGCGAACAATGTGATGTCATGATGTGTAGCCATAGGCATGTCATTAATGTACACAAGGAAGAGCAAAGGGCCTAATTTGGGTTTACCCATCTTATTTCAATAAATTGTTTTCTTCTAGAAAGGTACGATTTCAAAAGATTGTGCACATTGCCTCTAACACCATACGCATACATTTTATTTAGCAGAATGCTATGATCAACACAGTCGAAAGCCTTTGACATATCCATATATAATGCCACAGCTGGTTGTCCCTTGTCTAAATTAGTCATTACTTTACTTAAAAAGTTGTATATTGCTACGTTAATGGATTTACAAGTTCTGAAACCATACTGACAAGGGGTAAAAATGTTTTGCTTTTCAAAAAAGGTATTTAGGCATCTATGTATCACCTTTTCAAATATTTTAGCAAAGATAGGTATTAAAGCTATAGGCCTATAATTACTCATAATTTTTCTATCGCCTTTTTTAAATATTGGCTTAATGATTGATATTTTTAGTTGATCTGGGAAATTTCCTTGTTCTATGCACAAATTAAAAATATGGCTTAAGGGTTCAGATATAAGGTGGGCGGCATCTTTAACAATGCTTGTCAAAATGCCATCAAAGCCAGTACTGTAAGTGTTTTTTAAATTGGTTATTATCTTATATACGTCATCTGTGTTAGTTGGTGCCATAAATATTGAATTAGAAATAAAAGTTATTTTGGTAGAAGAGTCATTAGTATTATTAGATGTATTAGTGAGTATATTATTATCATGATTATTTATGTCAAGAAAAAAATTATTAAATAATTTGGTGATGTCTTTTGGATTATCAATTATTATGTCATTATTCAATATTTGATTTATACTCTCAGTTGGGTATCTATTTTTCGTCTCATTTATAACTTTCCATGTTGCTTTATTTTTATTCGGTGCTGTTTTGATGAAGTAATCATTTTGCGCTTTTTTTGTCTTCCTAATTATACATTTATACGTCTTTGCATATGTTTTAAATTTGTTTTTATTACTTTGACTTTTATTATTCCTATATTGCCACAGTAGATGTGACTTCCGCTTGCTGCATATTTTTATACCGTGCGAGATCCATTTTGGCCTTGATATATTACGTATCCTATATTTTTTTAAAGGAAAGCATAGTTGGTAAAACATAACAAAGTTTTCATAGAATTTGTTGTAAGCGCTATTTGCATCAGTACAGCTGTATACATCGCTGTTGGTAAGCTGTTTTAAATATTTAATGAATATTATTCTATTCTCCTTTGAGTAATCTCGTTTTACAATAAACCAATATTTCAAGGTACAAGTTTTCCTTACTGGAACCTCAATAATTTGAGCATTGTGGTCCGATAGTGCCAGTTCTCTGATGGTGCCTTTGCATGCTCTGACATTGTGGGCTATGTTATCTAAGCAGGTCTTACTGGTGAATCTCGTTATTTGTTTAAGAGTAGTAATTTCAAATTATGTGTCAATAAAGTTTCGACAAATTGAATGGAGGTCTTGGTCTGCTTTAAAATATCGATGTTGAAATCCCCACATTAAATAATCTTCCTGCCTCTCAAACATACTTTACTTAATATTTTATTTAACACAGTGAAGAAACTACCGAGAGAATGAACAGAATGATCTGGTGGCCTATAGATACATATTATTATCATTTTATGTTCGAGTATTTCGATGGCAGAGCATTCAATGGTATTTTCAATTGAAAGATCTGATAGATCGTTAAGAATTCTGAATTTCAAGTATTTTTTTATTAATATACATGAACCTCCGTGTCTGCTATTTCTCATGCAAAAGGAAACTAGCTTGTAGTTTGGTATTGTTAGATACACCTCATCTCCCTCTATCATGTTGTGCTCAGTTATACACAGTACGTCAATAGAAATGTTTTGAGTGGTCAAATTATTAATACAAACAGAGAGCATGTCAGATTTGTTGAATAATCCGTCAATATTTTGATGCAGGATCGTCAGAACATTATAAACGAAATAAATTATTCACCAGGTTGGGACTTGAGCTACGACTAGTACTCGGTTCGATTATGGGATCACTATCACTTGTATTGTTGACTGACAAATCCTTTTCTAGATCTAAATTTACCTGAGTATACTGATCGACAATTTTTTTAGTTTTTAACAGTTTTTCATGAAGTGATATTTGAAAGTGATAGTTCAAACATAATATTTCCTTCAGAAATGACCTAGCAAGAGTTTGTACAGAATTTTTTCCAGTTGGTATAAATCTAGAGTAGTTCATGTTCATGAATAGCGCATTCTTAAACTTACTACAAATAAATCTAAGTTTATAGTTCAGTTTAGCTTCACTGAGAAACCTGTTATTTGGCACTTCACTAAATTATAACGTTCGTATGGGCAGTTGAGGTCAAAAAGTGGTGTAGGTTGATGTCCATATCATCTGGGTGCTTGTCGAAGCATCCTCCCAATACAAGGACACAGTCGTCATTTGTCAGAGCACTGATCTCATTACTGGAGTGCTGTAAGATCTCACCTAGTACGGCACCAGGTTTTAGGTATGAACACACCGTGTATTCTGTTCCAAGCAGGCCCTCTAGTATGCTGCGTAGACCTCTTCCCTGGCCGTCGCCTAAAATAACTACCTTGTGCTTTTTGTTTTGATTTCCCATTGGTGCACTTACTTTAGACGGACGTTGTATATTCTTATTATTTTTCATGCAGTAAGATGGTAGTTGCAATTTAGTGTTGGTATCGTAATTTGTTTGTTCCTGCTCGCTTTGTGTAGTACGCTGATCATCCTTAGGACTATTAGTTGTACAGATACCTTTTGCAAGATGTAGAGGAGAATGTCGGGAAGTATTTACTTTCATGTTTAATACTCTGCTTGAGATAGGCGAAGAGTTGTTTATTCGTTGTGGAGTAGTGTAGTTAACTTTTTTAAGGAGATCTATTTGTCGTTGCTGGGCCTGTAATTCCTGTTTTAATAGAGTATTTTCCTGATTCAGATTTTCGATTTCTTTATCAGCACTTTTTAATTGTTGTTTAATCAAATTCATTTCTCGCCGTAGGTCGTCAGCCACTGACTGATAAGTGTATTGTGTAGCACTTCTCATACTCGTAATACTTGAGTCTAACATTGTAGCATTAAGTAAGTCTTGGCTTGTTGCATGTGTCAAATTTGTTTCCGATTGTGTTCTCGTCAAGTTATTACTTATAGTCACGTTCTCCATTTTTCAATATTGACTTTTATAAATTTTGTGAATTTTTATTTTTTGTTTTGGTAATATGATAAAGATAAATTCACATTCGGACAGACTCGAGAAATCAGTAACATAGGACAAAAAGATCTTGGTCGCGTTAAATTTGAACCCACGACCATTCACAGCGCTTGTTTTAGTAGCAGCGTTATCCGATACGCCACGGATAGTTTTAGTTATTCATTCAAAATACTTGACTCCTTGTGTACTGTTTACTTTGTATTGAGCAGTATCGTTAGATTGTGACTCATGCAGAAAATATTTTTGCACAAACACAAGACTGTTGATTTTTGTTGGGTACTATAAGATTTAATATTTGCTTTAATGGCTATTATTTGCTTGTTGATGAAATGCACTGTATCCTTCTGTCCTAAGTCCTATCCTTTGTCACTTTAAAGTTTTTAATTTAAACATTTTTCGTAAGATTACTCGCGTATTTGAAAGTTTTGAAGTATTATGTTCCAGTAACTTTTTTGTCGTATTTCTTTGTGTGTCCGTTTTACAATTCACTAGATAACACTGTCACTGAAACTTCAGATACTTTTTCACATATTTATTTAGCCGAGACACTTTTATGAATTGTTTATATATTTTTTAGCGTTAAATAACACAGACTCGATGTTAACGTGACGACTAGCGCCATCTCGCTTCGAACGCTTTTTGTACATACATATATGTATGTACTCGTACTTATTAGAATGTGACTGTCAACGTACTAAGCAAATCTTGTACAATAGGAGTGCTAGGTGTCTATGATCGTCACGCTCCCGTAAGGAAAGTAAAGCTCCACCGGCTCCATGGATATCCGAAAAAGTTCACCGGGTGGCAATGAAGCGTAGAGATCGCATATTTGTAAGTTCCGTAAAAACCACACGGAGGGGAGTTGGAACCTTTTAAAGACCGCAAAAAATCGTAGTAATCAGATGAAAAGTAGTGCTAAACGCCGACATATCCTTGAAAATATTAACTGTTCTTCACCGACCAGCGTATGGCGGTTTCATGGTACACTAGGTGTTGGCAAACATTGTGTAGATCATCAGAATACGGTTGGGTTGGATGATTTGAATCGACGTTTCTCCTCTACAACTCCCTTCGATTACCAAACCAAACTTCGCACGTTGAGTTACATAGCTGGTCTCGTTAAACCTAGTGTGGACGCTTTTAAATTTTCTCTAGTTGCAACCGAAGATATTAAAAAGGTGGTTTTGTCTATAAAGTCCAATGCAGTAGGCAGTGATGGGATAAGTCGACGCATGATTGTCACTATTATTGACCAACTGCTTCCCGCTATCTCCCAGATAATGAATTTTTCACTTTTTTCAGGAAAATTTCCATCTAAATGGCGTTATGCCTACGTTATCAATCCTTCATTACCCAATCACTTTCGACCTATTTCTATTCTACCTTTCCTGTCTGAGGTTCTTGAGTCATGTGTGCACAGACAACTCACACTTTTCATATATAAAAATAACCTTCTCAGTCCACTGCAATCGGGATTTAAGCCAGGTCACAGCACTTCAACAGCCTTGGTAAAAGTAACTGGGGACATCAGAGCTGCAAGGAGGACACTATGGCTACGGTACTAGTCTTGGTCGCCTTTTCAATGATATCTTACTAGCTATCCTTTCACACCTTAAAATGTCTTCGGAAGCACTGGAATTCTTCTCTACTTATCTTCAGGGACGCCAGCAATCAGTTTGCATCGATGACTCTTTCTCGAGTCGGTGTGTTATTGGTTCTGGTGTTCCTCAAGGCGGTATTCTCTCTCCCTTATTATTTTCTATTTTCATTAATCTAGTTACCTATAATTTTCAATGCACGTATCATATGTATGTTGACGACTTGCAGCTTTACACTTATGCACCTGCTGATGACATAACATCAGCAATCCGTCTTGTGAATGCAGATCTTGATTATCTCAGAGATTGGTCGTATAGGTTTGGCTTCATTCAAGTTAGATTTTAAAAAAATCTAAATTGCCTAATTTAGGGCTTCTTAGTCCAAATTAATGATTAATTTTTATCGTGGTAATTTGTTTTATTTTTTCGGGATTGGAGCAACATTCAGAAGCTTGATCATAATTAAACTACTAGGATTTTCTAGGTATTTTTCAACTTAAATATTGTTAAAAATTTAAGTTGAAAAATACCTATTATATAGGTGCAATTGCGATTATATAGGTGCAATTCTATACATTCGAGCCGTGCAACTTAACTAAGTTACCGGTAGATGGTGCCTACGTCGCCCCAAGACGTAATAAGGTGAAAGAATTTGACGATCGAGAGCAGTGTCTCGGTGGTCTAGTTAGTAAAGGCGTCTGGTCCGGCAAACCAAAAGACGCGGGTTCAAATCCTGCTCGTGATCAAACATTTTTTCACATTAAATTTGTGATTGAGTCTGCATACCAATTGCTTTTCAAAATTATCTTTAAATATTGTTGTATGTTTCATCAAAATCGGTTCAGCGGAAATAATGATACAGCTTGACCTATGTTTTACTTGAAGCCCTATGCGTTGGACACGTCAAAGTAGTTTGGTTTATCCTCCTGACGCCCCTTGTACATTATTTTGCACAAATTAAAATACTACACTCAGACCCAACACAAATTTGAACTTGAAGTCTTTAATACCCAGAGTACATATTTCTGTACAAAATAATCATTGCAGTAGGTATATTGATTTAAAATTTTGGCGCTTTAAAAAAAAGCCCAGTGTTCAAATTTTTGAACAAAAATAGAACAATTTAATTTTCTCTAATTAGTCATAAATATATAGGTAGTTCTACTGTCCTCCAGCAGGGTCAGACACCCAAAGCGTGGAGCGGGAGTGCGGTGGCTCTGTTCTTCAAAAAGGGTGATAAATCCTTACTGAAGAACTACAGACCTATCTCACTCCTGAGCCATGTCTACAAGTTGTTCTCGAGAGTAGTCACAAACCGCCTCGCTGGGAAACTCGACGAGTTCCAGCCAAAGGAGCAAGCCGGGTTTCGAAAAGGCTTTAGTACCGTGGACCACATCCATACTGTTCGGCAGATTGTACAGAAGACAAACGAGTACAATCAGCCGCTGTGAATGGCTTTTGTGGACTACGAGAAAGCCAGGAAGTCAGGGCAGTCCTGGAAGCTCTGCAGCGGTGTCGTATCGATTGGCGATATATCGAGGTGTTGAGGTGTTTATATGATACCGCTACCATGACCGTCCGATTGGACGATAAGAGGACCAATCCCATAGCGCTGCGCGGAGGTGTGAGACAGGGAGATGTTATATCACCTAAGCTCTTCACTAATGCGCTTGAGGACGTCTTCAAGTCGTTGGACTGGGATGGGTGGGGCGTAAATATAAACGGTGAATGTATCTCACACCATCGGTTTGCCGACGACATCGTTTTAGTAGCGGAAACGCTGAAACAGTTGAGCGGGATGCTGCATAGTCTAGGTGAAGAGTCTCGACGTGTTGGCCTCGGCATGAACTTGAACAAAACCAAGATCATGTTCAATAAGCATGTCGTGCCGGGACCAATTTACGTTGAAGGATCGAGGCTTGAGGTTGTCCATGAGTACACCTATCTTGGTCAGGTTATCACATTGGAAACAAATAACCTGGACAAGGAAATAGCCAAAAGGATTCGCTTGGGCTGGGCAGCATTCAGCGACGTTTGGGAGAGGCCTATGTCCAGCAGTGGACTGCTATAGGCTAAATTGATTGATTGATTGATATAGTTCTATAACCCTAAAGTAATATTAAGTTTTCATATAGTGTAAAACAGGAATCACGATAAAAAAAAAAACTCCTTGGGCCTGAGGAACTATAACTAATTTGTACATTAAATTGTACTTTGGGTCTATAAAACTACATCGTAATTAATTAAGTGGGCCTCAGGAGGTTATAGTAAAATCATCTCGCGAACGAATTTGCGGACAAAAGCTAGTCTTAAATAAAGAGAGGCAGTTCCTCAAGCCACGCCAGAGATGTTTCCTGTACAAGATGTAGATTCGTCCCTGCATCGAATACTGTTCTCACCGTTGCAATGTCTTAGTGAAAGGAGATGTCCAGCAATGGTTTTTTATTCTTGAAAAAATCCAACACCGTTGAACCTAATGTTTTTGAATAGTGTTACATAGAACTAATATTATAATTTATAAAATGGAATTTTAAGTTCCAGCAATTTTGAGAAAACATAATTTTTATTTTCGTCTATTATTAGGCTGAATACGAACAAAACTTACATTGCTTTAGCCTAACAAACATATTAAAAGTTTGACATATTGTCACGCGTGACAAGTGGATGACAGTTGTTTCAATGACAGTTCTTGTTTTTGTAAACAGTTATAATTTTTGTTTACTTTGGCATGATAGAGGGTGAGATTTTTGCAAATATAAAAATAAATTGATTTATTATGTCATGTTCAGACAAAAATTGTTACCTGCTATTGATTTATCTATATGAATAGAGTGCAATATCCAACTAAGTAACAATATTGTTCACATGTAGTGTTTTGAAACCATGAGATTTAAACCGCATCATTGTACCTATTCCTTAATTATGAAGCCGCTTAACGTAACAACAAATATATGCCGAGTGGTTGTCCTATCTAGTTATTTTGTAATATTAAAGATTGATTGTAAGTCTAGTAAAATAAAACAAATTGTCTAAGGTTAATATAATTATTATTTATTCAACACCTTGATTTTCAATATCTTCTCATATTAATATATGGTCTAAAACTATGCAGATGGAGAAATGTCATTTTGATCCAAACCCATCCAAGATACGAAACAATAGTCATCGCATCATGCGAAAAAAATACCGACGTAAACGGGGGCAGAGCCGCGGGCATCAGCTAATTTAATAATATATTTCACCTCCAGAGTAATCCACTCTTTTAGTATTGAGATAAACTCCGGACTCGTGCTAATAGCTTTATACTGAAACTGTTGCCTGGCCCGGATAGCTAAATTGCAATTTATGCATTATTGTAGTTACTTTAATACAGGTAAGCATTTAAAGTATACTCCATAAGAAAGGTAAGCAAAGTAGTAATATGCTTACAGTCAGTGTTTTAAAATCGAAATTTCAAGTCCGAATCAGAAGTGTTAACAAATAACAGTTGTGAAAAAGCCAAGTCGTTTTATATACTTACTTAAGTCCAAACACTATCAACATCCAATTCATGTACACAGTCAAAGAATTCGTTGCGATAAGCCAAGTAGTCAAAATAAGTGGAAAAATAACGAAACCAGTGAATATAAACGATATTGACGAAACGCGATATTGACATAATTGACAATTGACATTTACTTTATGTGACAGTTCACAGTGATGACAGTCATAATTGCTATTGCAAAAAATATGTTTGTATTGCCAACCATTTAATTAAAATATCTACTAACATAAAATAACTTGTGGGTTTTCTCTTAAATACAGGTTTTAAAAATTATTATGTAACTAATTCTTGATTCCTAATTTTAGCTACTATTTATCAGTGTAATTTCAGCCATGTTGGATTTTACTTGGAATAAAAAACCAACGTCCATACAAAAAGTGGACATCTCCTTTGGTACAGGAATATAATTATTATAGCATAGTTTGGCATAACACATAAGCTAGGCTTCTTGTTCCCGGAATAAGTTCCTTCTGGATATGTGGGATTGGATGCAGAAATCTTGTACTTACAAAAGACTTTTGAGGACTGCCATCTTCATTACTGTCCCAATTTCGATCGAGTTTGCCGGCAGCCACCGCAAAATTATGAGCAGAAACTAGCTCTTTAGCGTCAGTCCAGAAGCAATGAGCAGCTGAAAGAGGAGGTTACCAGAATGACAAATGATATTATTGGAAGCAGATTGACTGCCTTGGTGGCGCAGCAATATAATTATGATACTTATTAATATTATAAAGCTGAAGAGTTTTTACTTTGGTTGAACGCTAGCATCTCACGCAAACTACTGGTTGGATCTTAAAAATTCTTTTGCAGTTCAATATTGTACCGTACCAACCCGTTTGGCCAGCGTGGTATAGTAAGGCCAATAAACCCTCCCAAAATGATAAGACAGGAAAAACAACGGCCCCTAGTTCCCGGCACTTCTGCTGTCCCCGATTACGGTAGCGGTCGGAGCAAAGGCGGGAGATGGGGTGCGAAAAATCTCCGGGATACGGTAGGCTACCACCCACGACTGACCTGAACCTCATTGCACTCGAAGTAGAACTAGGTGGCATACAGTGGCACATACTGGAACTGTGCGAAGTCCGTAGAAAGGGGAAGGACGCGCTAACCCTTGCGTCGGGCGACCTGTTCTAATTTCAAAAGGGTAATGAAAGGACCTCCTCTGAGGGCGGTGTCGGTTTTATGTTGAAAAAGGACCTCGTTAGCAGCGTTGTGGAAGTTAGCAGCGTCTCGGCTCATACCGGTAGCATACCTCATACTCAACCTCACCGACAGGTACACCCTGAAGGTGATACAAGTGTATGCTCTGACTTCGAGAAGCTCTAATGCACTACACAGCACTACCAAGGCTCGCTATACGGTAATACGTCAAGATCGTCCCAAGAATGAGTGATGGGGTGGTGTAATGTTGGCGGTTCGCAAAGAGCGGTTCATCGCGTTATTGATATAGACTGTTATTCAGCTGAAGTTGAAATCGTTATAGGTTTGATTAGTTTTAAGTACTGTTTGTGTCTTTTACATTCCACCCGGCTCTGATGATACGAAATACTAGACTAGTTTTGCAGTATTAGAAAATGTTGTAACGCCAAAGTGCGAGTACAAGAATGCGGCAAAACGAAAATCGGCCCGTTTAGCGTGAGGCGCAGGAATGACTGGGGGCGCATGCTTGTCAGCTTCCTCGAGTCACAGGGACTCTTCTTGATGAACTTCTTCTTCAAGAAGAGGCCCCACAGGAAGTGGACAAGATCAAAAGGTCTTGACAAGGTCACGAGGAACGAGATAGACTTAATATTAACAGACAGGAAGTGTATATTTAGAGATGTTTCTGTGATTAACAGGTTTAATACCGGCAGTGACCACCGATTTGTCCGAGCATCTCTAAATTTAGCGTTCCGCGCCGAAAGGGCCAGGATGATAAAGCCTACTCTCCGACCTACTGCACTCCAAATGACCATGGGGTCTGAAAGGTTCCAATTGGAACTTCAAAATCTTTTCGATCTGCTGGAAACCACTGACAGCATTCACCATAAAACCGACAAAGTGTTCAAAACGATTCAGCAAGTGTCCAAAAGGTTTTTGTCCGGGAAAGCAAAAAGAGAGACTCATAACTCTCATCCAAGACTCTCGAACAGAGGGACATAAACACTAAAATCAGAAAACTGATAAGACGCGACCTCCGACGCTACAACACTAGTATCGTTGAGATTGCAATTGAGCTGCACAGGGGCACTAAAGTCTTTGCCCAGCAGCTCGGAAGACCCCGTCTGACGAAACTCAGAACAGCGGATGGCAGAACCGTAACCACAAGTTTCGAGATTCTTGAGGAAATCGAGAGTTTCTACAAGCGAAAAATTCTAAATCTATGGTCTACACAGATCCGATGACGACTACAAAGCCCCATTAACACGCCACTACACAGAGGATTTTAAGACTGCTGATTGACTAGAGAGCTAACGAGCATATTTTTAATTCCGCCCTCCAAAAGGCCAAACACCCAAGGCGTGAAGCGGGAGTGCGGTTGCTCTGACATCGGCATAGTTGCGGAAACACTGGAACAGTTGAGTGGGTATCAACTTTGATAAAACCAAGGTCATGTTCAATGATCATGTCATGCCGGGCCCAATCTACGTCGAAGGATCGAGGCTTGAGGTTGTCCAGGAATACACCTACCTACGCCTACGGCAGGAAATCACACTGAAAAAGAATAGCCTGGAAAAGTAAATAGCGAGGAGGATCCGCTTGGGCTGGGCCGCACCGTCGACGGACCAATACCGCAATGCCTGAAGACAAAAGTTTATAACCAGTGCGTCCTACCAGTTATGACCTACGGTGCCGAGACGTGGATACTTACAGTAAATCTAGTTCAAGCCCTTAAACATGCACAGCAAGCTATGGAACGAGCTATGCTCGGGGTGTTATCCGTCAGAGACCAGAGTGGTCGGCATAGCCCACAGAGTATGCGTTTTGAAGTGGCACTGGGCTGCCCACATCTGTAGAAGAACCGATGGTGGGTGGAGTAAACGGTTTCTGGAGTGGAAACTGCGACTTGGTACACGAGGGGTAAGGCGACCCCCCGCCGGATGGACCGACGACCTGAAAAAGATCGCAGGAACTGACTGGGTGCGGAAGGCCCAGGACCGTGTATTGTGGCGAAATTTGGGAGAGGCCTACTTCCAACAGGGGACTGTCATAGGCTGATTTGATTAATTGATTGATTGAGTTCAATAATTCGTTTATTGAGAATAATATATGTTAAAATAACATTACGCTAAGGCAAATAGGATCAGAGCGCCAATGAAAAATGTAACGATTAATAATAATTATTGCGTACGGAACGGCAGCTCACGGAAGTAATAAATTATTGGCAAATTATTAATCAGGCGACTAACAACTTATTAGGCGACTAACTACATGGTTCCAAAAAATATAACTTGGTAGTGTTTAAATATTTTAGCAACAATCATATAATAATAAGGTACAAAACTTAAGATTTATAAAAACTGAATAACGGCTGCCACTCTAGGATAGCAAATATATTAAACAGGAAAAATTAAATAATATGCTAGGTATTAAAAATAATGACTTGGCAGCTAATATTAACTTTGGGATATCAAACATTGTATTATTAGCAACTATTGGCTTTCATATAAAAATAAACTTTCGGGTAGTGTTTGCAAGCAGTTATAAAAATTAAAACGGGTCCAAATTTTAAGTAATAAGATATCAGAATTTTAGTTCCTAGAATCGTTAAGTATTGAAAAAAGCGACAAATGCGTTGGTAGCATAGAAGCAGAGCGGTGGCCGCAGCGTGAGGTGGAGCAAAAGCATAATTTTCATTTCATCGAATATTTATTTGCGATAACAACATTTGCGCAATTGATCAAAAAGTATAATACTCATTTTATGAATGTTCAGTTGATAAAATATGTATGAGTATTTCATCGAATATTCAATTGGTATAATGTAATGTTGTATTGAGTGTAGTGTAGAAGGGCAGGATTAGGTTAGGTAAGAACTGTGACCACGACAAGGCCAGGCAAAAACAAAGTATGAAAAAAAAACAATGAAACCACCGTCAGTTTCTTGAGAATGAAAGGAAACTAGTTATTACTAAACCGATATTTGTGGACATTCACACACAAAATCATCTAGCCCAAATTAAGCTAATATAAGATTGTGCTACGGGATCTAGACGACTGATACTTATATATTTCTAAATGCATACAAATTATACATTGAAAACACCTAAACTCCGAAAAAAACATTTGTGGATCACACAAATATTGGGACCGACCCAGAAATTGAACCCAGGACCTCCAGCGCCGCAGGCGGTATCACAGCCAACTACGACACAGAGGCAGTCGTAATCATATTTAGTCAAGTCATAATACTATAGTAGATCAATAATATTTTCTGCATGCCGCAATTTGCTTTATTTAGACCTTGTAAAGTGTCGCAAAGAGTATGTTTTTATGACCATGTGCATATTTTATTCTCTTCTCAGTTAATTTTATAAACAACCTCATTGTATAATATATAAAAGCCTATTTTCTACTTTATTTTTGCCGCCAAGTTGTCGCCTAACATAAAATTCAGTTGCTTCACCAAAAAATCACTGCCAATTTAAAATTAAATAGAGCGTAGATCTCAATATAAAGCTGCTACTTTATAATTAAAATGCTATTTCACTGTAGCTGCCAACCCATTATTTTCCTACCCGTTTTCATTATTTTTAATATCCTAAATATGATTAGTTTGTCGCCGCGTTAAATACATGCCTAAATTATTTATTCCTTTCATGAGCTGCCGTTCCGTACACTGCGTTGTGGAATAAAGAAATATAAAAATTGTGTAAAGCTAAATCTTTCCGATTGTAGTTCGGAAATTAGATACCTACATCTCAAATTTCGCTAAAGAAAAAGAATCATTGGTTCCTTACAATGTAGGGGGGTTTTTCTAAACAGGGCAGTTTCCCACCCTCCGATGAGTCTAATGAAGAAATACCTCTCCCTTCATACACCTTATTATGAACTAGTTGAAGTTGCGAAGGTCAGGTAGTTTCATTAATATAAAAATAGATATACTCATGTATTTCTTGCACAGACAGTGTCTTCAAACTTACCAGATATTACAACGTTCTCAGAGACTAGGGATCCCCCGCAGATCTGTTTGAATGTCCTTATTCTGTAAATACCGACGTGCCACGGCATTTCTCCGTGGATAGCTTGTCTACCGTCTATAATAAGTGGTGTCCCGCTGGGAGTTATTCGACCACATTCTAAGAGAAATAAAAAAAACGTTATTTGCTTCGTGCTCTGATGTGGAAGAAGGTGTTGGAAAACCCTGCTATTTTGTGTTAGCACAAACTACTGTAACTCTATCACATACACTTTTCCACCTTCCGAGTTTCGGAGGCTCCTCTATGCTCGCTCGCACGGATCACTCTCTACTCACTTAGAGAACAGTGCAACGCGGGCTGTTGTTTTCAGTTCTGTGTGGGACTCCGGGGAATCCGCTCATCTGACTCTTACAAGGCGCCTTTCCGGGTCCCAGTAATTTATCCTCTGGCCTATCCTGCGACTCAGTTAAGGTGAGGTGGAACACCGCGGTGAAATCTCACCCAAAACAAATATTCCAATTTAGTTTTGAATATGTCATATTAATTACCATTGAATCCCAAAACTATAGGTAACCGCATAACTGAGTCCACGCCTGCGGCGTACAAGAGGGGTGGGGTAAGAGGGTAAGACGAGAACGGGGACCGCGAGAGGTGAGGCGGCAGACAAATCAAATGAGCGCACACCGCCCGCACCTCTCGCGGTCCCCGTGTTACCCCGCCCAACTTGTACCCCGCAAGCGGACTAGGGCTCATAATAATATAGGGACATAGGGTAGGACTCAGTTATGCGGTTTACCTGTAGTGCAATTTAGCGTTATTTTCTTTCTAAACAGTGTCATTTTTATTTTAAGTAAATCGCATATTTTAGACATAACAGTAGAATTTTACTTAAGTCCATTGATATGACCTACTGGTACCGTACAAGAATACTGAGCCCAATTTACAGCTTTATGTCCTTTCGCTCGACCATAATAGTCATCGCGTGCGTCACGCTTTCTTATTTGACCCCGCACATTAATAATATGTTATGAATTTATATCTGTTATCATGGGATAAAAGATATAAACTTGATAATGGTATCACAAGCTTAAAGTTTAGTTTTGCTAGATGACGATGTGTAAAAAAAAGTCGCGCAATAGTTATTATTAAATTATTATAAAAGTAGAAACGAATACAGCACCTGCTTTGCATCGAGCGATATAATTCCAATATCCAGGGAAGCATCTCATCCGCAGCAAGACGTCAGTGGAGTAATATATGGGACTGTTGCAGACGGGGTATACCGATGTTCCCGGGGGAACGTAGCTCTTGCACTCTTGGACGCTCAGGTCGGGATACTCGCATTTGTATATGACGCTTGGATGTGGATCTAGTTTGCAAAATCCTGGAAACGGTTTTTTTTTTATATTTAGCTCGAAAAATTGACGTCGCCACCAGCCTGATGGAAAGCTGTGGCGCATCTAGCGATTGGGGGCCACTTCTGACAGTGGTCCTCAAGTTGGCCGCCCTGTGATGTGCCTCTTTACGCTCCTCTTGAAGAACCCGGGATTGATTATATACTTAGTGGACAACAGACTCATTTTTTTTCATGAAAAGCACAGACGTGCAGTTAATAATAACATAATTTAAGTATTTTTCTCACAACGCCGCCTCCGAACTGCACGGCGGAGGATTGGCGGAAGCATGTGTTCGTCGTGCCAACCGTGTCGGTACTCATGGCCGGCAGCATCAGCAACTACAGTGCCAAAACACGGTCTCCCTCGTGCAAAGGAGTCAACCTCACCAAATCAAAGGTAATGTCCATCGCCGCGCCTCTCCACAACCACACCCTAAACATGCGTTATGTACCCTAGGAGGACACACGTAGATCGTTTCGGCCTAAAACCATTTTTGTCGATTATTGAGTAGCTAGCGATCCTTGAGATAAAAATAAGCATGATCAGCTCAAACATTTTAAATCTGGACTCAAATTGAGGTAACTACTATGGGGTGATAGTCGGCAGGATATATACCCTGTCTTAGAAATTGGTTGTATGTTTGCCGAATTAATAACGCATGCGAGGCCGCGGGCGCAATGTAATTGTAAAAACCGATGAGAATAGGTACTTACGTACGCATTGTACCGAGTCCCAGGACGGGTACCAAGTTCCATCGATGCAGTATATTTGTTGAGTAGTACTAAGTTGGTTCTCTATCCCGTACCCTCGGCGACACTTCACCATCAGTACTGCACTGGAGAAACTCTGCCCGGGTCGGGCATCGGGCACATTTGAAACTTCGTATATCCCGTTATCTGGGTACGGGGGTAACACGCACTGAGACGAGCTTGTAACTCTGAAATAGAATTTGTTTCAAATCGATCGTATCTTTAGTAGTTCGGGTGCTATCTCGTCTTTGGGAGGTTTTTCGGGTGATTTTCGTGCTTGAACCTCTCACGTCACGCTGTCGCCTACGGGCTGCATCTGTAAGGACGGTGAGCTGCTCCCTCACCTGACGGCCATCGTCCCCTGCGGACTAAGCAATCTGGTCACATTGCTGGTAATCAGGGTCTCCGCCCATACGGAGACCCCGTATAGGGCCATGCTCCGCACGATCCCCAGATACAGTCTCCTGTTAGGGAGCGTTGGGTCCCCTGATTTTGGGCATCAACCGCGATAGTGCGGCCGATGCCCCCCTCAGTTTTGGGACCAAACTTCGGAAATGGTATCCGAAGTTCCACCGGCTATCGAGTGCAATTCCCAGATACTTCGTCGAGAGCTCGATGCCGATGCTGACGCCCCCTACCTGTAGACTGGATCCCGCAGGTGGCTCCTTCCAAGATCCGTGAAAGCACAGAGCCTCGGATTTGTGAAGGGCGACCTCAAGATCCAACCCACGACTTGAGCAACCCCTGCCGTGGCCTTTAGTGCTGCGTCTCGGTACGCCGCTCCCCGCGCCGTCAGCATAACACGTTACGCCGACCCCTCTAAGCAAAGGACCACGCAGCACCCAATCGTAACCGATGTTTCACAGAAGCGGTCCTAAGACCGATCCCTGTGGAACACCGCACGACACATCTCGCCGACCCGGCCCTAGTCAGCCCGGGTAAGTAATGGCCCTCTCGGAGAGATAGACCCCGATAATTCGAGGTAGGAAGGCACTCCATGGTAGATAAGCGCCTCCCTAACGCAACTCCGGGGCAAGGTGTTGAAGACCTTGGCGATGTCAAGAGACACCGCCACCACCACCTCACCCTGTGAGACTGCTTCCTCCGTCAGGCCTTTAAAGCGTATGATCGTGTAAACGACGGAGCGCCCCTGACGGAAGCCAAACTGGCTATCCGCCAGATCAGGCCCCACGCGTGTTTGGTGCCCGACGAGGCATTGTGCAATAAAACGCTCAAAGAGCTTGCACACCTCGTCGAGCAACACGATCGGCGGCTACCCTGATGGGGAGTCTGCCGGCCGCTCCGCCTTTCGGATCAGGACCAGTTTCCCTGTCTTCAAGTCCTTGGGAAAGGGAGCCCCCTTTAAATATTTAATTTATTCTGTTTTTAGTATTTGTTGTTAAAGCAGCTATAGAAATACATCATCTGTAAAACAATGCAGCGGAGGCTGTGTAGTTGGGTCCTGTTTTAATCCTTTGGGTACGGAACCCCTCAAAATCGGTTACTGATCGAGTGCTCGTTCCGGCTTATGTTCCACGGCACCCATTCGCTTAAGTTTGCAGAACTCAGGTATCATCAAGCACCAGTTGCACCGATTTGTCTCAGGTTAAAGGAGTACTGCCGCACCCATGTTTATGAGTTTGTAGTCTAAAGTATCACCCGGTGACCGGTCGCACTCTTACACATACATACATACATATGGTCACGCCTTTATCCCCGAAGGGGTAGGCAGAGGCATATTATATGCCCACATTTCACCTTCGTATAATTTGTCCCACGTAATAGGTGGTGAGCCGTATTGCCGTGTTTAAATGGACAGGCGCAGGTTGTGACTGCCTGCTGTTGAAATAAAGCCTTCAACTTAGCTTAACGACTGCCATTTTACTAGCAACCGGGACCAACGGCTTAACGTGCCTTCCGAAGCACGGAAGCGCTCAAATAAATGTCACAAAGTGATCACATGAATGGTCACCCATCCATGGACCGGCCATAGTGAAAGTTGCTTACTGCAGTGATCGTTTATAGAACACTGAGTCCGCGGGGCCACGAGCGTTTCCGACTTGCACTTGTTCCACCGACCGTTTCATGCGTCCGACCTTTATGTCTGACCGTTATGTCTCTCCGTCTGTCTGTCATACATACATATAGTCACGCCTTTAACGTCGAAAGGTTTTAAAGTTTTATGTTCCATATGTCAAGATCATTTAATTCGTGAATAGGAAAGTATCAATGTTACACTAAATAAAAACAGCTTTTAAAATTTTCATGCAAGGGAAACTGGGGATACTTGATACTTTTTTTTTTTTATTTAACGTGAGGGAAAATCCTCGTAGGATGCTATGCCGGACTTCTACCGACTAAAAACGTTACGCCCAACAGCCTGTGGTTGGGAGCCCCGGGGAAGCCCTCGGAAGGATGTCCCAGAACTCCCAACAGACCTACGGCCGCCACTGCGGCCTCGCCCAGGGGGTGGTTCGGGTGCTATCCCGCGTCCTTTGGGGGTTTCGGGTGTGATCCCGCTTCTAAGGGGGGGGCGTGCGTGAGTTGCTCACGTCACGCTGCCGTCAAGGGCCTGCTTCTGTAAGGACGGTGAGCCGCCCTCTCACCGTCCTCAGGCCCCCGGTCATGGTGGCCGATAGTCCTCGGCGAAGACAAGTCGACGGCGCCCAGGCCGCCGACTGCGGAACTCGGGTGGGAGAGTTCTCTCCCGTACCCGGCCCGCCGCCTCCTTCACGAGCATGACCTGCTCGCAGAAAGAGGCGGCGCAGTCACACTTACTCCCGCTGGAGAGCATGGCTCGCACCATGGTCTCGAGCGAGAGAGTGTCCACGTCTAGACCCACTACGAGGACCTGGCGCTGTTGCGCCCACGCCGTGCACTCCACCAGCGTGTGGAGCGCCGTGTCATCGCTGCGGTCCTCGCAGTGCTGACACTCGGCCGTGGTTTCCCGGTGTTTTCGCCACAGGTACCTACCGAAGCTACCGTGCCCGGCAAGCATCTGTGTCAACCGGTAGGAGAGAGCACCGTGTCTCCTCTCCAGCCACTCGTCCATGACCGGTCTGACGGCCGCGACCGGTCCCGGACCGGACCGGACCGGGATACTTGATACTTACGGGAGACTAGGTACACGTGCTTTCAGAACTTCTATAGGCCGTAATTAGTTTTATAGTAGTAACCCCGTTAACTTTCTGAAGTTGGTACACCTGTCACATTTGACACTATAGGTGGGAGACCAAATGATTTTTGCGGCAGAAAGAAAATTTTGGTGAGCTTTTATTTCTTTAACCTTCGGTCCGTCGCGTGGGGTCTTTGAAAGCCCGAACATTACAAAAATGCAAAATTTTCTTATTTAAATCTATTGAAGCAGTGCAGCAGTTTATGTACCCTCCTAAGTTAAATTGTAGTTGGCGCGGAAGGTGTGATACGGACCTGTTTGAACGCAAGGGCTCTCAAAGACCCCACGCGACGAGCATACAATTTCGTAAAGTCACGATTTTTTTTTATTTATTCCTTATCTATCTATACTTATAATAAATCTGTAGAAGTGAAAATTCTGTACATTCAAAATATCAAAAAAATAAATAGCAGGGGGTGTTACTAGACCGACACCGAACCCAAAAATGTGATTAAAAATTTTTTTGTCTGTCTGTCTGTCTGTCTGTCTGTCTGTCTGTCTGTCTGTCTGTCTGTTTGTTCAGGCATCACGCAAAAACTACCGGTTCGATTACGATGAAACTTAGTATAATTATTCTTTAATAGCCTGGGCACAACACTGGGTACTTTTTATTCCGGAAAAGTATATAGAATTCAAAGCAAACTTAATTTTGCGTTTCGATCCCTATACCCAAAGGTATTATCAATTTTTGCTTAAACGGTTAATGATACGATGATGAAACTAAGCATGAGCGTTGTTTGTTACAATTTGAAAAAAGTAATTTTAACATTTTTGCAAATTCCACCTCCAAAGGTATAAAAAAGGAGGGTAAAGTTTGTATGGGATAGCGTGATTCCTTGGTCCGATCTACTTAAAATTTGGCATATAGCATTATTAACATAATTTATTGAAGACGTGTTTCGTATTTTATTGAAATTTATGCTATAACGAGCTAAAAGGGGAATTTAAATTATTTTGGGGTCGATATCAATACTCCTTAAATACTCTTCTTTTATACTCAAATTACTTTTTATTTTGACACATAATTTTTGAAAGCGTTGTCATTTATGTTAGGGATATGGTTTACCTTCAGACTTCAAAGACAGGATTTTACTACAAAGCCATAAAGTTAAATAAAAAGCGCTATTTTGGTATAATATTAACCAAATATGCTATACGGAAGTTTTGTGTGACAAAAATACATTTGTGAGAAGAAAAACTAAGATGGCTTGCCAGAAAAAATGAAAGACCACGCTTCAGGTAGTATCCACTGGTCAATAAAATAACACCGCATGTTACCATCTAAGCTCAATCCTTACGACAAATATTGTCAGCAGAGTGATCATGGAAGGCATGAACTTTATTCTACATATAGTGCTGACTGCATTCTGTCAGGAAACAGACTCACTAAGTCTTTGTAAAATACGGGAATGGCCTCTACGAAGACTACATTCGACAGGACTGAAAAGAGCCATTACAATTAACATGAACGCTGAGCTAATGAAATTTACATTGTTATTACGTTACCAGGTCTTGGTTGGACCATCTGTATTAGGAGGACAAGCCTACAGTAGTTCGGTTTGTTTAAACGTCGTAGGCTGGGACTACCTGAAGAAACAACTAAGTTACGATGTCAATTGCTTAGAAGAGAAGTTGTGTCAAGTAGTAGTTTAGCCATTGAATTAAGAAATGTATTTAATAAATAAATTTACTTGGCTCATATTTTATGCATTATGAATTTGACGATGTATTTTTGTTGCCGGCATAACAACAAATCTGTCTATCTATATAAAAAAACACTTTTCGTTGTAATTTTATAACTCAAGAACGAGCTCACCTATCCAAACCAAATGTCTAGGCTTTGTTTGGACTATTTAGTTGATGGTTTATGTGAAGTTAGCACAAAATCGGTCGAGCGGTTCTTCATTCATCACGCAAACGAAGTTGCGCGGGTCAGCTAGTATATTATATGTTACAAAGTTGATTATTTCTCTATGATGCCAAAAAAGTATAAAGTAAATAATTACGGAGTAGATTTCTTTATTTTATTTATTTTTTGTAAAAGTGATCTCAAAGTGAGAAATATAGGCTCCTACTTTTAGATTATAAGTTTAATAAGTAATTAAATACAAATTGCTTAATAATTTATCATTGTTTAATTGTAGTTTGACAAACACGTAATAATGTAATGATAAATTATATGAAATACTTATAATTTCCTATTTTACATGCTAGAAGGGTTTTTCATATTGAGGTTCTCAAGAACCCCACGCGACAAACCTCGTTAAGTAAAATGGCGCGACTGACCGAAGGTTAAAATAGGACTTACAAAGTGTGTATGAATTTAATACGAACCAGTTTATTTAGAATTTAGAATTACAATACAATTGTATTTTTATTACGTATAAAACAGGTAATATAATAGACATGTGAAAATATTCTTGTTTATTACCTGAAATAGCTCTTGGTACACTTTAATATGGGAGATTTGATCCTCATGGATCAAGTGTCCTCCTAACTTTTTTTTCAATTCATTATAGATAAATATACCCAGAGTCTAAAAAACAAGAGAAGGTGCCCGAAAAAGGATGCCAGTGAACGAAAAAAAATACAATCTGCAGTGAATTAGGTCATCGCCGGTGCCAGCATTCGAGGCACAGCAAAAGGGTATGGCTTAGCCGTAATTACCTTAAAAAGGTACGTGAGAAAGACGAAAGAGGCTACGACTAATGACATTCAGTAGGTACGCTCCAAATTATCGTCAGTGCCAATTTTTTTCATTTTCAGAGGAAAATGAACTGAAATATTTGATGATGGTCAGTAAATTGCATCACAGAGCCACCAACTTGAGGACCACTATCAGAAGTGGCCCCCAATCGCTAGATGCACCACGGCTTTCCATCGGAAGGGTGGCGACGTCAATTTGGCGAGCTAAGTATAAAAAAAATCACGGGTTAACGCCGAAAAATGTGCGGTAACTTGCATATCAATACGCCACAGAAAATCAAAAGAAAATACCACTAAAATGGTCTGACGAAGCACCCTATGATTGGTTTTATGAACCGTCACAAAGAGCTATCACTGAGTGTCCCCGAAGCCACTAACTTGCCGCGCGCCACTGCATTTAACAGACACAATGTTGCCATTTTATTTTCAATTTGGTCCAGACCAAATTTGGAATATAGACGAAACGGGCATAACGACAGTCCACAAACCAAAAAAAAATTGCCTGTAAGGTAATCAAACAAGACGTGTCTAAAGTAACATCCGGTAAACGTGGGCAGCTCGTAACTGTATGCGCAGCTATCAATGCCATAGGTAATCTCCTACCACCATTCATGATATTTCCACGTAAAAATTGGCAGCAGCGAATGGTAGATGGTGAGCCACCGGGTACAGAAGGAGCCCCATATCCAAGTGGTTGGATGACCAGTATCAACTTCTTGCTTTTCTTGAAATTTTTCATTAAACATGTAAGATGCAGCAAGGATAATCCATGTCTCATTATATTTGATAACCACGAATCCCTCATTTCTATAGATTCCATAAACTTTTCTAAAAATAACGGTATACACCATTTGACAATACCAACCCATACCTCACAGAAACTGCAACCTTTAGACAGAATAATATTTGGAACAATGAAATCGTATTATAATACTGCATATGATAATTGGATGGTTGGTCACCCACGGCGGCCATTAAGCATTTATGATTTGGCAGGATGTTTAGCCAGTGCCTACCCAAATTCAATGACACCTAGAAATATTCAGAAAAGTTTTTCAGTTGCTGGTGTTTTTCCATTTAACCTTGATGTCTTCACAGATGACGAATATTTGAGCTCTTACCGTAAAAGCGTAACTTCTTCACCGTCTATTCTTTCTGGTCCATCTTCTTCCGTTGCTCCATCTTCTACTGCTGTGCTTGCCCCACTTATGCCTATATTAATTAATGATGAATTAGCTACGCCAATTACAACAGAACCAATACAAAATACTCCTAATATTGTAATAAATAATGGAACCACTACACCATTTGTACCAGAGCCAATATCGAATCATGATGCGAGTCCTCAGTCTGTGATGAATGCTGAAACAACCATAGTACTAGAGAAAATTTCTAAAGACGATACCACTCCTGATATTTCTGACCATGAAAGGAAAATACTTACTAATATTATATCTAACCCCAAAACACTGGTTCACGTTTGCTCCCATTATGTGTAGCCAAGACATCTAAGAATAGATTAAATGCTTTTGTCAAATAACTACTAAATTTAGACATTCATTACTTTGGCTCTTATACTCGTAGCAATTATCTATACATATAATAAAATTATAGAAAAGTCAAAACTGTACATTGGAAATATTTTTAAAAATATAGTTAGAAAAATTATAGTCTGTTTGCTTTGCTTTGTCCGGAAGGATCTCGAAAGCACAGAATAGATTTTTTTCAAATTTTGCACAAATATTACTTAGGGGTGGGGTCTTCAAATAGACTATATATTATCACGCTACATATCCTAGGGGCTAAGCAGAGAGCAATAAAATATGTAAACCGGTGGATTGATTTAAGTTTTAGGAGTTGTCACCTATGTAGGTGTGACAACCCTAAATATGTTGTGAGGGAGATCACTGAATAAAATAAGTTACTGATTATTCACTGAAATTAATAATCACTGTTTGTCACAAATATCCACAATCTTAGGTCTCTACAGTATGAAGGGCGTACAACGTGTGTTCCACACAATAACATTCATTTGTTTATAATAAGAGCTTAAACACAGAGCGCTTTTATAAAGAGTCATACACAATCAATCATAAACAATCATATTTTATGTCCCTACAAACTAAAACTTAGCAGGAATATTTGTAAGAGATAGGTTTTACACACAGACAACATATATTATTATTACGCTAGTTAGCTTGGAGGCTTGGCAGAAAAGAATTCAAATCCAAACCAAATTGGCATTATAGCATAATTTTCACGCGTACGAAGTCGAATACGCGAAATAAATTTCGCGTATTTCAGTACCAATGGTTTTTTAAACGGATACTCAATAAAGAAATTAGGGATAAAAACAAAAGAGGGGATCAAGTGCCCCCAGTTTCCCATATTTGTATTTTAAGAAACATAGTTCTAAGTCAACGCGAAGTAATCAATTAGGTTCGATTCCTTTGAGAGTGTCGAAATACACGTTAATGGCGACATAAACGGCTGTAACTTTTGTCTGCCTTTACTTAGAAGTTTAATTTTTTACAGCTTCAAGGGCCGTTTTTTTATATTCACTTTTTTTACGTGAGGGAAAATCCTCAGAGGATGTTATGCCCGACTCTTACCGACTAAAAAACCTCACGTAACGCCCAACAGCCTGTGGTTGGGAGCCCCGTGTAAGCCCTCAGGAAGGATTTCCCGGGAAGGACGGATGTCCCGGGAGGAAGGATGTCCCGGGGGAGCTTCAAGGGACCATAGACCTAAATATATGGCGTTAATTTCAACTCGAGACCTTTACGCGGTCTGGAGGTCGAGACTAAAAAGGGATCTTATTAGGATTTCTCATTTACCTTTTGACGTACGGAACCCTAATGTACTACTTACGTTGTATCTTTCGTTTCCAAACACAATGATGGCACTGAAAATAATAACAAGTGTTAATTTAGAAATTACAAATACCCCGATCTAGGTGACCGTCCGAACTCGGCTGCAAGCAGCATTGCGGTCGCGGCATTGCAATTGCTGAGGTGCGGGCGGCGCCGCAATGCTGCCTGCCGCGTTCATTCCGAGGACGACCGTAGTGCAGCGCTGCACGTTATACTGTACTGTTGTGTGTGTTGGGAAGATGTCGCTTAAGCACGAACTATCATGTACATTATTGGCAAAGGAATAAGTTGATGTGGTGTTGTTTTATGCAAATAACAAGAGAAAGGCAACAGATTCGTCTTTTAAAAGCAGACAACGCGAAGGATGTTACAAGACAATAATTAAAAAACATTTAATAAGTGATGAGGATAAATTCCGAATGTACTGTTGGTAAAATAACAATCAGTTTCATTTTATACATGGTTTAGACAAAAATAACCGCAGAAAAGTACTCTGCGGTCGACGGATCACTGGTCTGCAGCGGCTGCAAGGCGACAGTGCCGCGCAGCAAGCTGTCGCTGCAATGCAGTCGCGACGCTGCAGCCGAGTTCGGCATGTACTCTAGTACAAATCTATACAGATTGTATGGGGACCGGTAGTGCGGTCGCGGCACTGTAGCGACCGCAATGCTCCTTGCAGTCGAGTCAAAAAGTGTCAAAACTCCAAAGACTGGTCTGCAGCCGCTGCAGACCAGTGATCCGTCGACCGCAGAGTACTTTTCTGCGGTTACTTTAATTTTTGTCTAAATTTAAACCATGGAAAAAATTGCCAAGCTGCCGGCATATGGTCTATCGCATCAGTTGTGCCGCTGGTTGGCCAGCTTCCTGCACGGGCGACGTATGCGGGTTCTCTGTGATGGTCAGGCTTCCTGCTTTTTACAGGTAAATGCCGGGGTACCACAGGGATCGGTATTGTCCCCAACTCTCTTTCTTCTGCATATCAATGACATGCTGTCGCTTGGGTGCATTCATTGTTATGCTGATGATAGTACTCTGCATGGGAGCTATTCTGGCCGTCCAGCGGAGGGGCGGGGTGACGTGGAGGAAAAGAGACGGCAACTCGTGGCGGATCTTGACCGGGACCTGGGTCGCATTACCCAATGGGGTTCAGACAACCTGGTCGAGTTCAATGCCAGAAAAACGCAGGCGTGTGCGTTTACAGCTAAGAAGTCCCCATTCCTACCCCTACCCTCTCTTCAGAGCATTACGGTTCCACTAAAGGACAACCTGGAGATCCTCGGTATAGACGTCCGGCGTGAGCTCAATCACAAAAACCACATTGAGAGTTGTATTGGGCTGGCCTCGCGGAAACTTGGAATTCTAAATAAGGTGAGACGGTACTTCACGCCACATCAAAGATGTTTACTGTATAAGACGCAGATTCGTCCCTGCGTCGAGTACTATTCTCACCTTTGGGATGACTCCGCGAAGTACTTGTTAGACGCGCTTGACGCTATGCAGAGACGTGCTATCCGAATAAGTAATTGGTTGTCCTGAGGTGACGAGAGGCCTCGAACCGTTGGCGCAGCGAAGAACCATAGCGTCCTTGGCTGCCTTCTCTTCAACCTGATCCCACCATCTCCTTTCCGATCCCGAACAACGCGTGCCGGGCAGAGATGCCACTCATACACAGTGCAGAGAATCTTCGCCATAATCGAGCGCAAAAGATTGTTCCTCTGTTGAACTTTAAAAACATAGAAAGATCGGCCCCCATACGTGTTTCCCTCCTCTTACAATCCCAATTCAAGAGGAGCGTGAAGAGGCACATCGCAGGGCCGCCAACTTGAGGACCACTGTAAGAAGTGGCCCCCAATCGCTATATGCGCCACGGCTTTCTTTTCATCAGGCTGGTGGCGACGTCAATTTGGCGAGCTGAATATAAAAAAAAAACTGAAACATAAATACAACACACATACACTGATATACAAAATATACACACATACACATATACGTGTTTCCTTTCTCCTCGTCTTTTTTTTTTAATGTGAGGGAAAATCTATCATGAATGCTATGCCGGACTCCTACCGACTAAAAAACCTCACGTAACGCCCAACAGTCTATGGTTGGTAGCACCGGGTCCCTCAGAAAGTTGGCTCAGTATACCAGTTGAAAGCACGGAGGACAGAACGGACTGAGAAGAAGGAAATTCCTCGACAGCAGTAACAATCTTCATCTGTAGGTACTATGCATACATACATAAATAAATAAATATTCACGTACATTTCACACAACGCTATCTGATCCCAAAGTAAACTAGGAATAACCTGCTTGTGTTATTGATATCAGACCACGGATATTAATACTAATATACTTTTAAATACATACATATGCCCAGGCTCTTGAGACAAACATTTATGGGTCACACAAATATTTGTTTTCGGTGGGATTCGAACCCACGACCGCTGCCGTACGCCACAGAGGCAGTCGACATACATACATAAAGTCACGCCTTGATCCCCGAATTTACTATGCCTCTGCCCACCTCAGGCAGAAGCATACGTCCACACTTCATCTAATAGTTTTATGTCCCACGTAATAGGTGGTGAGCCTATTGCCGTGTGTGACGTGATAGGTGGGTCCAGCCACCCTATCACGTCCAAATATAGTGAGGATTATCAAGGAGATGATTGAGAACAATTGGTTGGTACAATATTGCAGCTTATCTGCGTTTATTAAGACAGGTACAAAAGAGAGATGTTCATTTAGTGAGCAAGTAGGGGAGGGTTCCGTAGGTTTCCCTAGACCAACAGATCCAGCCAAGGTGATGATGGAGAGAGGTACATCTCAATCTCTCATCCAAAAGGTTCACAATGTATAAGTTATACTAATAAAGAACAATACCGAAATTTGGTAGATAGTCAATTTAGATCAAAATCGTAAAAATTCTTTAAAACAAAATTTCGTATAAAAATATAGTAACAGGAAAACTCACCAAAACCGGTTCCGATCAATATAATAGACAACCACATTTTGTAAATAACAATTTTTAATTAAAATAGATAACAAGAATAACACTTTTGATAACTAAATACCATTTAGAATGACTAGTTTTGAACATTAGTTTCAAACGCTAAAATTGTTACTAAAATAAATAATTATATATGTCGCGTGTGTGTACGACCATCTCGGTAAAACAGGTAATACCCAGAGATAATTATACAACGATTCAATGACAGATGTACTCGTACTATATGTCGTCAATGTTGCCAATATAGCATATTTTCCCAGTAATAAGTAAATAGTTAAATATTGTCAGACGCAGTTTCACCTGCTTAGTTCCCATTTCCATAAGAATATGGGAATAAAATACAGCCTATGTCGCCTAGGAAGAGCGTAGCTTCCCAACAGTTAATCATTTTTTAAAACCGATTTAATTGTTGAAGACCCATTCAACAATCAAACTTTCCTCTTTATAATAATATAGTATACTTAGTACTTATAGATGATAGAGAAGAAAGCAAAATTTTCACGCAATGTATTTCTAGTGCCGCTAATAATAATATTTAAGAGAGGCTCCCGTACATCAAATGTGATTCTTTACCTTTTTTGGTACGGAACCCTCCGTGCTTGTGTCCGACTCGCACTTAGCCGGTTTTTTAAAACTGGGGGCCCCTTTCAGTTTTGCCACCCCGGGCCTCAGGTGGACTTAGTCCGCCACTGGTTTTATCTAACTTCATGTTGGTCGAATCCACCCTTAGACGTTATACAAACACGACTTTCTGCAACTACGACGTTTTGCCTACAATAAGCAATTAATTACGACGAAGACGTTTTGTATACATAGACTTTTTGCAACCAGGACATTTAGCTAAGTGCGCCTTCACACTAGCGTTTTTCCAGCGTAGGCGTACGATGGAAGTATGCGCGGCGGATACGCGACGGCAACTTGACGTATACGTGACGCATACGCCGCGTTACTGGGGGATCGTGTACAATGCTGTTCACAAGCGACTTATCCTCGAATGAAGCTACTAGAAAAAAGAAGAAATGATTGCTACTAGAAAATAATTATCTTAAGACTGAAGAGTATATAAGACTTAATCAAAATTAAGCAAGATGTTATTTGACGAAGCAATTAAAATGCGGAATATAAATTTTCTAAAGATTCTTTTAGGAAATGAAACTATGCGATAAGTTTTTTGGGGAGTGAAAATTGACGAAACAAATTCTGCCAAACGGCAGGATCCCGGTTATTTTATATGCTGAGTGGGAATTACATGATAATTTAGCAATCCAATATGGCTGCAGCACCGGAATTACAAAATTACATGATGGGTATCGCTTAAGGGGTTTTTGAGTATGCTGAGTACGAATTACATGATAATTTTGCAATACAATATGGCCGCCGCGCCGTATTTACAAAATTTCACGACGGGTATCGTTTAAGGGGTTTGAGTATTCTGAGTACGAATTACATAATAATTTGGCAATCCAATATTGCCACGGTAAAATTTTGTAATAACGGTGAAGTGGCCATGTTGGATTGCCAAATTATCATGATATTCGTAGTCAGCATACTTAAAAACTCATAAAACGATACCCATCACGAAACTTTGTAAATACGGCGCGGCGGCGGCCACCTTGGATTGCAAATTAAGATGTATTTTTGTATGCAGCGTTTTAATTATTATGTAATTAATGAAAGAAATCGATATAAAAAAATAATAGCATACGGTCCCGAGGCGCCAGCCCGGGAAGTCTTTCCCGAACCACGAACAAAATTTTATTCGTAGTTCGCACTAATCTTCTTTTTTAAAAGTAAAGCCATCAATAGTGTTTCTTGGTCAGAATCTATTTTGTTAACGATGATACCAAAACGCGAACGAAATTGTGACGCTAGCGCAGCGTATACGCCGCGTATACGTCGCGTATACGTCGCGTATACGTCGCGTATACGTCGCGTCTACGACGCGCATTCGTCCATCGAACGCCTATGCTAGTGTGAAGGCGCACTAATACCGACGTTTTACAATCTAGTCCTTCCGAACTTAACCCAAAAAAAAATAAGTATCGATTAAAGAATGCCCTATGATTTTTTTTTAAATATCTTCCATGTACCGGTCCTCGACCTTCTCTACACGAAATTACAGGCTGGGCTACATATGTAGCCCGCGTGTGCACTCTAGTGTTAACAAACTAACTGACGCCCGCAGCTCCACCCGCGTCCAGTTTTGTTCCCGTTTCCGCTAGCCCGTTCCGCGATAAAAAGTAGCTTATGTGTTATTCCAGACCTATATCTACCCCTGTACTGAATTTCAGCTAAATCCATTCAGCCGTTAGACTGTGAAAGAGTAACAAACATCCACACATCCACAATCACAAACTTTCGTTATACATAAGTAAGAAGATTAAAATAATGAAAAAATCAATCACGTCAAATAAAAACAAAATATAAGAACAAAATTAGTGAGAAATGAATAAAATGTTATTGCAGTAAAATGTCAAAGTAAAATATGTATATAGTCTATGCCTATTAATAGTAAGATAAATATGGTTAAATTTAATTTATAGGTTGGTATTACCAACTAAAATAATGTTGATTTATCTCAAGATCGAGTCTACGAAACCAGTTTTACCTCAAAAATGAATTTCAAATATCTAGTGATAATTATATTTCATAGACTTACTAAACAATAATAATAAAACTGTAGAGGGTCGAGGATCGGTAATCGAAACTTAAATTTTATTTTTGGGTTAAGTTTGGAAAGACTAGATCGCAAAACGTCTGTATTAGCTAAATGTCCTGGATGCAAAAAGTCTATGTATACAAAACGTCTTCGTCGAAATTAATTGCATAATGTCTAGGTAGGCAAAACGTGGATGAATACACAGGCAATATCTTTCCCCTCCCACACACAACACTCTAGCACACGCATAAACCCACGGACATGCAAACAAACACACACACACACACACACAAATCATGCACGTGGTACACTCACTGAAGACAGGAACTACTAGCTGAACAATGTGTTTTATGTAAAGGTTGCTGCTTATGGAACAGGTTATTCCTAGTGTAAGCAGCAAGGCTCATCATATTGTGACAGAAGCTGTTCTTTTTGGTACTCCTGAACTCCAAAGTACAGGCTGTTGCCGTACTTTGAACTTATACAGTGCTATTAGTTATAAGACTAGCTCCTAAGTTTTTGAAATAAAGATTACTTACTTACTTACGTCGTAGTTGCAGAAAGTCGTGTTTGTAAAACGTTTAAGGGTGGATTCGTCCAACATGGAGTAAGATAAAACCAGTAGCGGACTAAGTCCGTCCGAGGTCCAGGGTGGCAAAGCTGAAACAAGCCCCCCAGTTTAAAAAGAACCAGCCAAGTGCAAGTCGGACGTATAGCTATCATGTTCCTGAGGATACAGCTCACGCCGATTAGCTGAAATTGTTCCGGCGCCCTATGATTTCGAACGTCTAGGCAGAATAGGAAAAATCCGACAAAGTGCGAGTCAAACTTGTGCAACGAGGGTTCCGTATCAAACAGAAACACATAATTTGTGAAAATTCCAGCTCTCTATCTATCACCGTCACCAAATTTAATATATTTTAAACTATTTGCTGCGCGCGGCTTCGCCCGCGTGAAATTCGGTACCCGTTCCGGCTGCCCGTGGGAACATATTCCCGGGATGGAAAGTAGCCTATGTGTTATTCCAGACTATAAACTATCTTGGTACCAATTTTCAGCCCAATCCGTTAAGCCGTTAGAACGTGATTGAGTAACAAACATCCAAACATCTTCACAAACTTTCACATTTATAATATTAGTAGGATGACCGCCATGTTCATTTTTCGATGTAAATATAATGTAGTGTATGTAAATGTAGGCGTACAAGAGTGAATTATTTGCACTTTACTTATTCAGGGATTCAGTTCAGCCAAGTTAAAAAAATAAGTACCGCGTAAAACGTCTAGATGGCTCTAGTGTAGTGTAGTATTTCATCAAGATCGAAGATGAAATTATGAAGGTACTAAGCACATTTTTAAAGTCTTGCTTAGTATTTGATCAGGGGAACACAGAGACATTTGGTTGTCCGTATGGATTAAGGAGCCATCTCTCCTTTTTAAATGAAACTCACTGCTTCAACCCTTATTCAGTACACAATAAAAAGTAATATAAGTAGGTCAATTTTTGGAATTTGCAGGCCATTATATAACAAGTTATATCTATGTCAAAGTGGCTCCTCAATCTAAACATTTGGATTCAGGAGTTTCTTGAATTTTTTAACGAAACTGATACATATTATTGATTTTCTTTTTGTATCATTTAGTACGGGAACACCCAAAATTTCCGAAATATGTTTTTCCAAATTTCAATACTCCGATGTTCAAAATTCCGAAGATTATAATTCCTAAGAAACAAAGCTCCGAATAGTCAAAAGCACGATACTCATTTACCCGAAAGTCATAAATAAGTACGAACATTTATTTTTCCTAATTTCATTAGTACGAATAATGAAAACTCCGCAGTGTTATAGGCCCGAAAAACGTTATTCCTTATTTCAAATTTCCGAAAATTCCCCCTAATAATAAATACCCCTCAAGTGTGGGTTTGATGAAAAAAAAATTTTTGAGTTTCAGTTCTGAGTATGGGGACCCCCAAAATTTACGACTTTTTTTCTAGTTTTATATGAAAATCTTATTCTTTATTCTTTATTTATTTAATGCGGTTCACAGAATACATCTACATACCAAGTTTCAATATCATAGACCTTATAGTTTCGGAGAAAAGTGGCTGTGACATACTGGCGGACAGACAGACAGACATGACGAATCTATAAGGGTTCCGTTTTTGCCATTTGGCTACGGAACCCTAAAAAGGGTTTCAAAGCACGAGATGTCATTCAAAAAATTATAAATAAAAATTAGGTGTCAGTTGATATTTCACATAATATCCTATAAAATTTAATTGTAATGGCATTTCAAGTCCATATCGAAGAAAAAAATGTAGAATAGAATTTTGTCGGATTTTTCATTCCTTTATCATTATTTTTAACCCATTGAATAGCAATACTAAGTATAGCGGAACCCACAAGTAATTTGGAAAAACGTAAACGTACAGTACATAATTATCCATATCCATACTAATATTATAAAGCTGAAGAGTTTGTTTGTTTGTTTGTTTGTTTGTTTGAACGCTAGGATCTCAGGAACTACTGGTTGGATTTCGGAAATTCTTTTACAGTTTGACAGTCCATCTATTGAGGATGGCTATAGGCTATATAACATCACGCTAAGGCAAATAGGAGCGGAGCAGCAATCAAGAATGTTTCGAAAACGGGGAATATTTTTTACCGTCTGAGAGCTTCCGAAGCGTACGCTGCGTAAATGGTTAAAGTTACGTGAAAATTGTGTATTACAAAATTGTTTCTCTTAAAAAGTTCTAAAAAAAAGTCCACTACAGCATATGTCTATCTTTTAAGGTTCGCCCACAATAACCTAATTTGTCTATCTCCTAAGGTCCGCTCACAATATTTTAAAACCGAAGAGTTTGTTTGTGCTACGATCTCTGAAAGTACTGGTTGCATTTCAAAAATAATTTTACAGGTTATAGTCAATTTATTGAGGATGGTTAATGACAGTATAACATCACGCTAAGACGAATAGGGGCGGAGCAGCCATGAATAATGTTTTGAGAACGGTGAAAATTTTCTTTCTTTTCAGAGCTTCCATTTCGTACACTGTGGAAATGGTTAAAGTTACGTAAAAATAGTGTACTATAAAATTGTTCCTCTTAAAAATTTTAAAAAATAGTTCGCATATGCCTATCTTTTACGGTTCGCTTACAATAACCCTCTTAGTAAGTTTTAAAATAAGAGCGAGGCGACGACGGCAGTAATCGGGTCTGCAGTGGTAGCCAATCAAGCGTACGATAAAAACCGGTCAAGTGCGAGTCGAATCGGTACCAAAAAAGGACGGGCGGAAGTAGATGCGACGGGAAACATCATATCACTTTACATATTAATACCACGCCTCTCTCCTTCTCACTTTTATGTGACGCAAGCGAAGTTGTGTGGGTCAGCTCTAATGAACATAAGCAACGGAGTAAATGCGACGAGAAATATTATATCACTAAATATTTATACTACACTTCTCTCTTTCTCACTCCCATGTGACGCAAACGAAGTTGCGCGGGTCAGCTAGTTAAGGATAAAATTAAAGGTGTAAAATTATACCAGAAATAGAAACACTCGTGTAACTTCGAGTTTGGTCGAATCCAACCTAAGTTGGATATATTGTAATTCCATAATATTAAATTATTTATACTGTAAAATTGCACGCCCAACGAGGCCGAACACAGCGATCTGCGTTTTCACATAACAACCTGAATAATGTATTTGTATTTACCTGTGTTTCGCATGGAATAAATGATTATGATTATGATTATGAAGAAGGATTTGATATTGTTCTAAAACGTTTGGAAAGGCAAAACGCCGTGGGGATATTTTCTCTCTCTTTTTTTACTTCTATCGACTAAAACCACACGAGTCCTTAGGCGCCCGGTCATGGAGGCCGATAGTCTTGAGCGAAGACAAGTCCGTGGCACCCACGCCGCAGATTGTGGAACCCGGGTGGGTGAGTTCTCTCTCGCTAAATGGCGTCATGGTAATAGGACCACGGCCGTCACACGTAGGTACCTACTTTATGTTCTGAAGGATGAATTAATGTGGTTTCATTTTCAGGTTGTTGAACCAGCTTTAAGGTTCGTATAAGTAGTGATATTTATGAGGATTCTGACTCAAAAATTACCATGGTTTGACTCGCTTTCGTTTCACTCCACTACGTCTAACCATGCTCATTTTTGAGTCAGAATCCTCATAAATATTTCAAAAAACATTTTGCAGAAACAAGTAACATTCTTTGTATAAACTCACTCACCTTTAGCGTTTACGTTGAGCTATACTATCCATCGCCTTGACTTCACAAATAAAATCCTTTTAGCACTACGTTTCAGCCGTAAATTATCACGTGAGTTAAAAAGTTCTTTTTTAACCCCCGACGGAAACCCGGACGGGGTGTTATAAGTTTGACGTGTGTGTGGGTGTGTGTGTGTGTGTGTGTGTGTGTGTGTAAGTCTGTCTGTGGCATCGTAGCTCCCAAACGGATGAACCGATTTTAATTCTGTTTCTTTTGTTTAAAAGATGGGTTAGGGGAGAGTGTTCTTAGCTATGTTTTATAAAAATCGGTTAAGCCATTTCAAAGATATGGGGGGTGAAAGTGGGGATGAAAAATTGAATGTGTTCCAATATACCCGCGTTGGGTATCAAAGGTCATAACTTATACATCACAATGCCGCAAGTTTTATGAAAATCGGTTCAGCCATTCGAAAGATATGAGGAGTGGAATGTATCTTAATTTTGTAACCGCACTCCGCGCAATTCGCATTAGCTCTGAATAATTTTTGATAGACTATACGTATGTTGATATTAAAAAACCCCTATAAAAAGTATGAAATAAAAAATTAAATTAAAAATTTACTTTTTAATTTTATTTAAGACCTATCTACCCTAAGCATTGAACCTTTATTATTATTATAGGTAGCTATATTATTTACGTATTCATATTTTTAACTAACAGTTTGTCTCGTCGGGGACCGCTCACCTAATCATAACCTAATCGTACGTCTGTCTCTATTTGGGTATATTAGCGGTCCTCCCGACGAGACCAACTGTTAGTTAAAAATATGAATACGTAAATAATATAGCTACCTATAATAATAATAAAGGTTCAATGCTTAGGGTAGATAGGTCTTAATATAATAGTTTTTTTTACTTTTTACAGGTTTTATATTTTTTTTTTTTTGTGAGTCGGGGGTTTTTTAAATTTTTGTTATATACTGTTGGACAAACCATATAGCCATTAAGTTGTCTGGTTGTCTAAACCGCCCAAGTCCTTAATGTATATCTAGACCCCGCAGACCGATCTCTTGAGACTTGCCTATCAAGTAACTGCATAATACATCACAGGGTTAAAATCTTTAGTTCGGTTTTAAGGAATGACCCGTCGCGTGGACGGTGGACGCTAACAGCCATCATTATCCTACGTAGTAGTAACTTAGATTAAGAATAACTAGATGTAATATCGACGCGAGAAATCCGGCACCTATGTATAGAAGACGGCTCACTACTGACGGCACTTTGAACTGGCGGCAATGGGCCGACATTGAATAATACAAACGTATCGTCGTAGTCGGAACAAAACGACTTAACTGATATATCAGTGGCATGGTATTTTATGCTTACGTTTAATAACGTTAAGGTACATTTTACGTTAAATGTGAAGTCTTGAATTATTTATTTACGATTGCCTGACTTGGGACACTTTTTACCTTTCATTTTGTTCGCGACCCGTAATCTATGTTATTCTTGATCTAAGAGTAGTAACTATTTAGTAATCTGTGACGTAGTGTACACGTACCTGTGTTCATTGAATAAAGTTTAGTCAGCGGTTTTGAAGTTCTGATAATGTTATTGCAATACTAGCTAACGTTGAAACGTGATATTTTACCGATAATAGTTTTAAAACGCGAAATCGCTTGCTTTATGTGTTTAAAATAGGAATAAATATCTATAAGTTACGCTACAATTTATCAGTAAAATTATAAATCATATTCAATTACTTAGTTACTACAGAATAAGTTGATTAGAAAATAAAATATAACGCGGTAGCAGATAATTATTTATTTATTATATTTAGTAATGTACTAGCATGAAGGAACCCTTTTGAAACTGATTCGATGATGACCTATTAAACTGATTGTATTATGAGTGTCGTCTATACGTATGTGTGGGTGGAAATTGGTGTCGTCACACTCGGAGCAAGTGCCCTTGAATTTATAAATACTACATCAAGAATCAAGTGATCAGTAACATAATGTATGTAAGTTCTTTACTACATATATTACAAACTATGACAAATATTTGCTCTTATTAAGAAACGTTTATTGTGTTTTAATGTACACATAACGATACTGGGCTCAAAGGTCGTAAAGGACATTTGGGCAAAAATGACTTTTTGATTCAGTTTTACTCAATTTTTAATTCCCTATCGATCTGTATATTCCGTTTTACGAAATTCGCAAAAAAATGCCTTTACGACCCATATAATCGGAGACTTTAATCCAAGTTTACCGTGAAAATATGGAAGTACACTTACCTACTACAGTGAAATTAATTTGGTAGTAAAGGAAAGTATAAAGAAAATTTTGAGTGTGAAACACATAAATAAAATTCAATTGTATTATACTCCCTATAAGTCACCTCAAAATATGGATGTAAAGGACATCAGGACAAGAAGCAGTGTGTTAAAGTGGGAAACTTTAAAAGTGAGCAACATACATTCGACTTTGGAGACCCACAGGATAGCGTGCTTGGCCCAAAGCTTTTTATAATGTATATGGATGATCTCCAGAGAGAGCTACTAGGTCCAGTAAGAGAGCCTTCAAAAGAGTGGACGCCCAGCACGTCAAGCGGCTTGGACAAGAGCTCACGTAACATCCGACGGGCAGACGTGAATATTGGCAACTGACCAAAGCCGTGCAGGCCAACTTTTGCAAGCTCTTGCTGCCGCCGCTGCGCCATCTTGACGGATCACACACACAAGACCCAAGAGAAAGCAGAAATGCTGGCCAATCTCTTTGCGGCTAATTCCCGGGTCGATGACTGTGGCAAGCAACCTCCCACTATCGCCGACTGTGGAACCACGATGCCGGATATTGTAATCCGGCAGTGCGGCATTGGTGCTGAAGAAGTGTGCAACTGAATTATGTCCAGCGCTAACACGCCTGTATCGTCTTTCCTATTCGTCAGGAGAAGTGTCGGAGGCTTGGTAGGAGGCGAACGTTCAGCCGATCCCCTTTCTTGGGGATCCGGCCAACTATCGCCCCATAGCCGTAACCATCGTAATCTGCAAGGTGTTCGAGCTAATATCAACAAACAGCTCATGCGTTATCTGGAGGATCACTCGTTAATTAGCGATTGTCAATATGATCAACGGGTGACCACTTAGCGTACATTACACACAGCTGGGGTGAGGCTATGGAGAAGCACGGCGAATCTCTGGCTATTGGCATAGACATGGCTAAAGCCTTTGATAGGGTATGACATGCGTCGCATCTTTCCAAGCTGCCGGCATATGATCTATCGCCTCAGCTGTGCCGATGGTTGGCCAGCTTCCTGCACGGGCGATGTATACGGGTCCTCTGAGATGGTCAGGCTTCCTGCTTTTTGCAAGTTAATGCCGGAGTACTACAGGGATCGGTATTGTCCCCAACTCTCTTTCTTCTGCATATCAATGAAATGCCGTCACTTGGTGGTGAAAAAGGTCTGGCAACACTATCGAACTGTCAAAAATTTTAGCTCTCTGAAAATATTTTTATAATTAATTAGTTATTTAGTATTTAAACAATTTAAACCAACTAAAACCAATATCATCGCATTAATAGTGTCCTAAAATAGTCAGATAATTTAATAAAAGTGTTCTGTTCGTGTATTTTGGTGTGGGAAGTGATGAGTCAGGTACCCGTTTTTTTCGAATGTTGAATGTTTTCTTTTTTACGTAAATACATTCTAAATCGACTGTTTCTCGTGAGTAGAATTATTATACTTATATAAGCGTTTACTCGACGTTGACGACGGTCGGTGTATTTGCGTAAGTACATAAAATATTAAGTATAATTTTATTGCCGGTACATAACCTTGTTACTTCTTACCATAAACTGTACAAAGAGCTCCATCATCAATATAATTCGCGTGTAATTGCACTTATTTCTAAATAATTAATACCCGTAGTCGCAGAGCTCTCTGCTGCCAGCAGGAGGACACCAAACTTCAGTTGGTGCTGCAGGATGACATGCTGTCCCTTGGGTGCATTCATTGTTATGCGGATGACAGTACTCTTCATGGGAGCTATTCTGGCCGTCCAGCGGCGGGGCGAGGCGACGTGGATGAGAAGAGACGACAACTCGTGGCGGATCTCGATCTGGACCTGGGCCGCATTGCCCAATGGAGTTCAGACAACCTGGTCGAGTTCAATGCCAGAAAAACACAGGCGTGTGCGTTTACAGCTAAGAAGTCCCCATTCCTACCCCTGCCCTCTCTTCAGAGCATTACAATTCCACTAAAGGACAACCTGGAGATCCTCGGTATAGACGTCCGGCGTGAGCTCAATCACAAAAACTACATAGAGAGCTGTATTGGTCTGGCCTCGCGGAAACTGGGAATCCTGAATAAGGTGAGACGGTATTTCACGCCACATCAGAGATGTTTACTGTACAAGACGCAGATTCGTCCCTGCGTCGAGTACTGTTCTCACCTTTGGGATGACTCCGCGAGGTACTTGTTAGACGCGCTTGACGCTATGCAGAGACGTGCTATCCGAATAATTGGTTGTCCTGAGGTGACGGGAGGCCTCGAACCTTTGTCGCAGCGAAGAACCATAGCGTCCTTGGCTGCCTTCTATCGAATGTATCACGGCGAATGTTCTGAAGAGCTCTTCAACCTGATTCCACCATCTCCTTTCCGATCCCGAACAACGCGTGCCGGGCAGAGATGCCACTCATACACAGTGGAGAGAATCTTCGCCAGAACCGAGCGTTTCAAAAGATCGTTCCTCTGTCGAACTATAAAAACATGTAACGACCTGCCCGCACACGTCTTTCCCTCATCTTACAATCCCGGGTTCTTCAAGAGGAGCGTGAAGAGGCACATCACAGGGCCGCCAACTTGAGGACCACTGTAAGAAGTGGCCCCCAATCGCTAGATGCGCCACTGCTGTCTTACCATCAGGCTGGTGGCGACGTCAATTTGGCGAGCTGAATATAAAAAAAAAAAAAAGGAAATTAAATCTAAAACGGAGCTCTGTGTACAGTTGGAGAAGGAAAGAGAGGAAAATGAAAACTTATTGATAAACTCTCTGAATTACTCTAAAAAATTAAAATGCGAACTATCGAGACTTCATGTTAGTTATGATGACATTGTTGCGGAGCGGGACCACCTTTAATCAATTGTAGATAGGTTCCAAGAGTGCAGTGACGAGTATGAGAAAACCTTGAGGAGGACTACCTTTCTGGAACAGGAGCTAAGGGACGCCCAGGGACAGATCTCACAACTGGAAGAAGCTGCTGAGAAAGTAACTGCCCAACAAACTGATAATCTTTATAGTGAGTTAATGAGTGGTATCCCGCAGTTTATTCCTTCTGCAACTTCTCAAAACCTGAACTTGAGTAGGTACTATAGATCTTACAGGTGACAGTCCATATCAACGGGACAAGTCGGTTTTGTTTTGCAGCAGAAATAAACTAAAAAAATACCTAAAAATTAAAAAGTTCATACAAAAATCAAAAAAGCAATAAAAATTCCATAAAATGTTAATCAAGAAATGTAAAAATATAGGTTCTAGTTTAAAAATAAGAGAACAAGCTAAATTGTCAATGTTAGAGCTTGAACAAAGCCATCTAAAATATTGGGTGTCCTGCCTTTTGACCAAAAGTCATTTGGCAAAATTACACTTGACAAACAACGTTTGGTAAAACAATGGTTTCGCCGACTGATCATTTTACAACTTAGCATTTTACAAATGACTCACTTTTCCAAATGATCAACTCATAAATATACATTTAATAAATAGTTATTTTACAAATTGATCATTTAGCAACTGAGTCATCTGTTATGACTACTATTGGTCTAAAAACGTTTGATATAATTTATTAAGTGTCAAGTGGTTCGTTTATTATTAATATAACGTTTACGTAATCGAAAATCATTAGGTCAAACGTTAAAATATACATCATTATGGTATGGCACCTCGACTCAGATTACCCCGACTCGGATAGGTTAGGTTAGAAGCCTTAGCCTTCGTGGTTATTTTTTTTTAAACCACCCAGAAATAGGAGCCCCGCGGAGCGGGGCTCCGTCGACTTATATTAGCGCAGGTGGTAATCAGCTTACCTGTAAATAATCTAAAAAAGTAAATAAATAAATAAATAAATTCTTTATTCGGCACGCACAAATATATTAAACAACAAAACAAAAAAATAGAATAAAAATGCATGAGTATAATGTGCGTGCCCGAAAAGGTCGTCATCTCAGCTAATTGCTGCACTAACAGGTTAATGTTAGGCAGCGCTGATTTTCAGATGACGCCTACCTTTAAGGGACGTCACGTACGCGTACGAAACATCACGACTCTATACAAGCAAACTTACCAAAATGCATAATTAAAAAAAACAAAACAAAAATCAAATAAGACAGTATAGCCTAAGCCTAACCACTGATTCTGAATGTACACCAGCACAGTCATGTGACATCAGCGTCAAATTTCCAAATCCATGAGCCAAACAGATAACAGAAAAAAAAAGAATAAACAAAACCGCAAACTGTAGAAAATGACGGTGGCGCCACCGCCGTGCACCGTGAACGTTCAGCAGTCAAGCCATCGAGTAATATTAAAAAAAAAAAATAACAAATTGAACACATGATTCCTAGGATCAAGTATACCCTGGACTAGCTAAGCGCGTACACCCGAAAGGGACAAACACATAATCCTTACAGTTTTTGTATGTTGTGTCTCGTTCATACGCGGTATTATTATTTGCGTAGCCAATCCAGGGTATACTTGATCCTAGCATGATTCCGTTTTCAATGGCTTCAATCCGTCCGTCACTGTCACTGTCATCACCGTCACGTGTCAACAGTGTCAACACAAAACAGTACAAGTATAGTACCGACTACCGTTACACGATCCGACTCCGAAAGTAAAAGTGATAAAGATGTAAACAACTTTCAATTTCGACTTCTCTTACTTCATTCTTATCCAATTCGAAGAAAAACAAAAATCATACATTTACTGGCTGCGTGAAGGCACCCACGCAATATCCGCCATAAAGAATAAGTACGTAAGCATCACAAGTTCTGTACACTACCATGCAACGCTATTGCTTTTATAAGTAAGTACCTAATAAATTTATCTTTAAAACATAATATATACATATACGTAACGATTTTTACTTCAATATATAGGTACTATTTGCTACTTGACATGAGCAATTTGATATTGAATAATACCAACACCAAAGTAACACACAACTTATCACAAGCTATTTTTCCCATCAACTAATGATGTATTACAAACAGACCCGACGTTCACGCAAGTACATCATGGCTATTATTAAACAGAGGAACTTTTCAAATTACAAATTATAAATAATAAATAAAAAGGTAGGACTTCGGATTGTCGTCCCACGATTTAAGGGGCGGGAGGGGGTGGAAAGGGGGGAGGGGGGGTTGTAGAACCCCCCTGAAGGAAAAGTTGCGGAAGCCCCCCCTTTTTGAGTTATGATTTTTTTAATATCCTAACCTAACTTTCACATTGTCTTGTGTTGACATCGATATAAAGGTCGAAATTGTTAAAATAATATTATAAAGCGCTCGGCGGCCGCTGCCGCGGCACGCTCGCTTCGCTCGCTCGCCTTCGCGCGTCAATGGTCACAGTTCCAACCTAACCTAACCATAATAAGATAATCAACAATAGTTTGGCTAAAAGGCTGAAAAATATATATTACAAAAAAAAATATAACTGTCAGAAAGTAACAGTGACAGCGTTTCGACGAATTTTTACGTTTAGTTTTACATAGCGGCAATAGTCGGTAAATTATTGTCAGAATACATTTAAGTAATAGCATTCATTTATATCAGCAAAATATACGTAATATTATAAAATATGAATAAAATTTTACTTTGTTACTAAATATAATTATTTATTTAATTATTAAATGAAGTAAAACATTGTTGTGCTTTAACCTTACGGAAAACGAAACGTATAGTGACGAGCCGAATGTCAAAAGCATTGAGCGTGTATGTATTCTGTGGTGAAAAGTGACAAATTATTGGTGAATTTTAATGATTTTCATTATTTTTTTTCTCGTTATCCATTAATTTCCGCAAGTTAAAACTTCGTGTGGAGGCTTATAATAATATTAGCTTTGTGTAAAAAAAATATGAACCCCAAACTCCACGTCAGACAATCTAAAGTTGAGCCAATAAAAAAAGAATTCATAATCATAAATAAATTAATCTGTAAAAAAAATAAAAAAATAAAATGAGGCAAATTCCCCACCATCTTCCCGCCATTGCGCAGTGTAGGTAACATATCTATCTTTTTTATAAATCATTGATCTCAATCCATTCCCACAGGCTCCGACGTCAACAACAACAAACAGTATGTTGTGCCAATTTTCCAATAAATATCGATGCACTGCTGCGGCTGCGCCAACATGAAGAATGCAATACATGCACACATACATACACAAGGAGACATCAAAGAATAAAGTCATCATGCCTGCCACTCGTGGAGTCCCAACCTCCCTCAGCCCTATCATGTGCGAAATACATGGTGAGTTTCACTGTTTCTCTGCCTTTCCAATAAATAACCCCTATATTTCCTTCTAAATGAATTGATCGATTTCAGGGTACGATAAGGCGGTGGCAAATCGTTCCAGATGCGACAGGCCATAAATTTAAAACTGCCTCTATATTTAGTAATTTTGTGTCGTGGTATAACCATGAGGTAAGCAGAGGCACGTGTTCTAAATCTATTCAAATTTCGTGACCATGGCAGTTTGTTGAATAGATACTGAGGTCTGTGTGTCTGCACCAAGCCAAACAGCAGAGTGGCAAGATGCAACTCTCTACGCTCTGTCATCTTTAGCATGCTGCCCTCATTAAGAAATGGAGTAACATGTTCTCTTGGTGGTATCTGAAAACAAAATCTCGCACAGGAATTCTGCACTCTCTGTATAAGCCTCTCTGTGCGTTTCAGTATACAACTACCATACACAGTGTCAGCATAGTTGAGCTTGGAGAGGATAAGAGACTCGCATAGTAGTATTCTGATGCTGACACTGATGTATGGGCGTATCCTGTATAAAAGCTTAAGTCTGAAAAAGCAGTTACGAACCCCCTGCAAGACGTGTGTTTCAAAATGTAATTGCTCGTCAAAGACCACACCGAGATTCCGCACTTCGGACACTCGCTCCACACAACTCCCGTCGATACTTATGTTTAATGGTAATTGATTCATATCTTGAACTTTCTGCTTCGTACCAATAACAATAAATTTAGATTTCCCAGGATTCAATACCAATGCGTTTCTTCGAGTAGTACTTTTATGAAATAACATTTTGTTAAATGAATGATTTGGTTAAATGAAGAAAGGTCAATTGACATTTTAATATTTAATACATTTGTCAAGAATGGTGTTTGTTAATTGATCATTTGCCAAGTGAGTTTTTGTAAGATGATACTTTTGTCAAATGTCTTATTTGCCAAATGAACATTTGGTGAAACGTTGTTTGTCGAATGACCATTTGTCAATTATTTTTTGGTCAAACATTAGTGAACCAAAATATTGCACTGACACGCAAAAATTAGAGTCAAAAATACAAAGTTTGCAATTTGAACTACAATATGTGACTAAAAAATATGAATGGTCCCTTAAGGACTTTACTAAATGTTCTTTAACCATAGATAAGGTACTCAAAACATCAAATGATAACACTGAGCGCCTTAATTCTTTCCTAAATGACCACTTATGCAATAATAACTGCCCTAAAGCAATTGAGCTGGTGGAGGCTCAGGATGAACCGGTTGCCCCCGGACCCCTAGCTCCCAATACCACATGCTCGCCCAGTACATCAGTGGGCAAATTGTGTGACAGTGTAAATGATAGTGATAGTTGCATTAAATTAATTGTATTTAGTGATGATATTGGTACCAATCAATTTCATTTTTGAAACAAAACTTTAATTCAATTTATTACTCGGTTATTAATAATTGCTATCCGCTTCATTAAGTTATATTATGCAAAAGATACTAGAAGACGCCTCAGCGGTTACAACATCAGGCAAGTCATTCAACGATATTCAGGCTGTAGGCCCTAGAGTTCAGGATGATCTGATGTCTATTCTATTGCGGTTCCGCCAACATAAATACGTCATATCAGCTGACATAGAGAAGTTTTTCAGACAAATCAATATTGAGGAATCTCAACGGCCTCTACAGCAGATTCTATGGCGATGCGATCCTTCTCTGCCCCTTATAGAGTATATTTTGAACACAGTAACTTACGGGAATTCAGCTTCACCATACATCAGTACAAGATGTCTGACTGAGCTCGCGAAGCAGGCATCTACTACACAAGCGCAACGCGCTATTCATCATGATCTCTACGTGGATGATCTCCTGTCGGGGAGTGACTCCATCGATTCCACTATCACCCTAGGCAGAGACATCATCAAAACTTTGGGGTCAGCACAGTTGACTCTACGGAAGTGGCAGTCTAATAGCCAAGAAATTCTAAATTCAGTGACAAATCAGACTACAACTTCTTCTAACACAGTGAGTTTAAGCATTGACGAACCTAGTAAAACTCTCGGTCTCAATTGGCGGTGTAACACAGACACACTCACTTTTTCAATAAATTCACCATTACACACAAACACTATCATTACAAAACGTCACATACTGTCTATAATTGCACAGATCTTTGATCCCCTAGGACTAGTTTCACCAACCATCATGGAGGCCAAGCTAATCCTCCAAAGGCTGTGGATTGATAAGTGTTCTTGGGATGGAGAGGTGCCGGCAGAGGTTAAAAAGCTTTGGCTAAAGCTTACTGAAACTTGGCCTCATCTGAACACACTAAGTATCCCACGGTGGGTTGTATGTGACAATCCTTCATCTATAGCTTTACACATTTTTGGCGACGCTTTCGAACGGTGTTACGGCGCTTGCATTTACATTCGCGCCGTGGCAGGCGATGGCTCCATTCATGTAAGTCTACTTACCTCCAAGAGCAAGATCGCACCGGTTAAGGCTACTACTATCCCAAGGTTGGAGCTTTGCGGCGCTTTACTCGGTACAAGACTATGTACGAAAGTTCTGGAATCCCTAACAATAAAACCTGATAGTTGTATCTTTTGGTGCGACTCAATGATAGTTCTGGGATGGCTGTCATCGTCCCCGGCTTCTCTTCAGCCTTTTGTCAGGCATCGCGTTTCCGAGATCCGGGAAGGTTTTGGTGATCACACATGGCGCTACGTGCCCTCAAAAGAGAACCCAGCTGATCTGATCTCACGTGGTCTTAGCGCTGACCTCATAGGTCAGTGTTCCTTGTGGTGGTCAGGTCCTTCCTATCTGTCTCTTGATGCCTCTCAGTGGCCGTCTACACCTAAATCAGACAGCAATGTTCCACTACCGGAGCTATTGAGATCACACACATAATACAATGCATCATTTCATACAAACACAATTACTCAGTCCAATGAAATCAAATATAATCAATTAATTTTGAATTTAATCAACAATTCATCTAATTACACTAAATTACAACGTACTATAGCATATTTATTTAGATTTGTAAATAAGGCTTGTAATAATAATTTAAGTCTAGGCCCAACTCTAACAAGTTCAGAATTGTCGTACAGTGCTGACTTTATTATTCAAACATGTCAGAGGCAAATGTTTCCCATGGAGTATGATCTGCTCTCATCGGGAACATCTCTTCCCAAGAAAAACCGTCGTTATTTCTTTATCACCATTCATCAAATCAGGAATCATACGTGTAGGAGGAAGACTGGACAACTCATACTATGATTACAATGTAAAGCATCCGATTCTTATATGTAGTCAGCATCATATTACTAAGTTGCTATTCAATACCTACCACTTAAGATTATTTCATGCTGGACCACAGTTATTATTGTCGTCATTACGACATAACTACTGGCCCTTGGGTGGCAGGAACCTTGCAAAATCCACAGTACATAAATGCGTCAAATGTCAACGTATCAAGGGTCAAACCGTTCAACCTATGATGGGTAATCTGTCAAAGGAACGGGTTCAGTTAGAGTTTCCTTTCCTCGAGACAGGCACGGATTACGCCGGACCAATTCTGATAGCCGATCGTAAAGGTAGAGGATGCCGACTCATTAAATCCTTTTTTTGATTGTTTGTCTAGCCACACGGGCAGTTCATTTGGAGCTTGTCTCGGATCTTACCAAGGAAGCTTTTATTGCAGCACTTAACAGATTTATTGCTCGTCGAGGTAAACCGAAAACCATCTACTCTGACAATGGTACTAATTTCGTAGGAACATGTAACGCGCTGGCTGACATTTTAAAGCAGGACTACTCATCCGAAATGGCAGAGTCAGGTATTAATTTCTCTTTCATTCCAAGTTATTCTCCTATGTTCGGTGGGATATGGGAAAGTTTAGTACGTAGCGTAAAAGGACATTTGCGACGTATACTAGGTCTTACACATCTTACCTTCGAAGAGATGGCTACGTGTTTGATACAGGTTGAAGCCATATTAAACTCTCGTCCTCTTACACCCTTATCCACAGATCCATATGACCTTTACCCTTTAACTCCTGCCCATTTCCTAATTGGAAGGTCTCTCACTGCTTTGCCTCGTCCAGAAGTAACCAGCCAGAACATTGCCAACCTAAAGCGATTCGAGCGCATAGAACACCTAAAACAACAATTTTGGAAAAGGTTTTCTAACGAATACATATTTTACCTCCAACAGAGGACCAAGTGGGCGCACTCCGAAGGAACCCTTGAAGAGGGATCTATGGTGGTCCTGAAGCAGCCAAACACGCCGCCTCTCATGTGGCCAATGGGGCGCATTGTTCGTCTCATACCCGGGAGAGACGGAATAGCTAGAGTCGCCGATATCAAGACTAAGACAGGTATCGTTCGACGCGCTTATAATACTATCTGTCTCCTTCCAGTCACACACTGAATTTGAAGACAAGTCTTCAACCCCGGGAGCATGTCGGAGACATATCGTCGCCAGCAGGACGACGCAGGGGCATCCAAGACGCGGGGGGTCCACGCGCCCCGCTCACCGAGCAACAGCTGTGCGGCCGTCAATCACTACGTCATAAAACACCGTCACCTCAACACGCACCTATACGTACCTACCTATACCTACGTCGATATTTGTACAAATAACCGTTAAATTATATGTTCACCAAGAAACCAGCTGTTTCTCTTGCCACTACCTACAAGAACCCAGAGCACGTCGTCGCCACACGTGTTTCCCTCCTCTTACAATCCTGGGTTCTTCAAGCGGAGCGTGAAGAGGCACATCATAGGGCCGCCAAGTTGAGGGCCGCTTTCTATAGTCTTACAGACTGGGACGGTGGCCCCCAATCGCTAGATGTCGCTGTGGCTTTCCATCAGGCGGCGGTGGCATCATTTTGGCGAGTTAAATTTATAAAAAAAAAAAACCTTTTTAGAATTTATGCAACATAAAAGGTAGTGAGCCATACCTAGGTATTGCCGCGTTGAGATGAACAGGCGCAGGTTGTGACTGCCTGTTGTTGAAATTTTTCCCTTCTTTTCCGTAGTTCCATGTAGTCCTTCACTTAGCTTTTTTGCATAAAATAGATAATCATAAAGCAGTACAAATAAAGTTTAAGTTTCATAGCTGCAATGTAGCGTGCAAATTTTATACGTGGGTCGTAAATAAAACATGTGGAGAATAGAAACAGCAAAACAACAATGCAGATTTTAACGGGAGCCATATTGATATTTTATTAATACTCATGATTATTATTACTAATGTCAGAATTAGAAAGACATGATGTACCAGAATGTCATACGAGTATAAGGCAAATAAGTATATCATTGATGTCATATAGTTAAAGTCACCTGATACTGAAAACTACAAACCTGATACTGAAACTACAAAATTACAAACAATGTACGCATTAAAACACATAATAATAAATCTGTTATGAAGTCGCTAACAGTATAATAACATTTATCTGTCAGTAAATCTTTTAATCATTGTTTATAAATTAACACACTTGTTACACTCCTTGAAAAAGCGATCCCAAAATTAACTTTACTATTATGATCCAAACATGAGGATGTTGTCTACATATTTCAATTGAAATTTTAGAATAACAATTTCAAAGATATTATGTTCAATCATATGATCTAACATTAAATTAAAATCGTATACATTTACACGAATGAACATCATACTGTACAAAATGTAATACTAAATTGGCGTCATTTTAATCGGTAACATTTGACGTCTATCAGTTTTGTCTTTATAATGAGAATGATGAATGAGAAAGCGAATGAGAACTTAGAAGATATGTGAATTTTAAAAATCATCAGGTGAATCCATGTCCCATCAATATTTTTTCTTTCGTAAATTTAAGGAGCAAAATAAGACTAGTGGGTGAATATCCGAGAAACAAGAATTCATGAAGTCGGTAATAAAAATCATAGTTATAATGCTCTAACATTATTATCTGGTTAGGTGAAATAGTGACCTATGTGCAGCACTAAATGGGATTATAGGTACTCCAAAAAAGAAATTAAACCACGAAATCTTTCATTGCCGTGTTTGTCCACACGTCACCTATTGTGTCATGATACCTCATTGATATAAATCTATTGGTTATTTTTACTAAAACCTAGTTTTATTTGATACGTGAATAGTTAAAGTATTGTTACGAAATTAATTTATTCAAATATTTAAACAATACAACAAATGGTTAAAAAAAAAACATTTGTCCCAGAATTACCTTTCAGCGCCGTAATCTAAACATGTTTTAGAATATCGTTTATCTAACGACTTACTTCACGCCTCATATGTGCCAAACGTTGCATTTTAGTGCCGCCTAAGTGCTCGACGTGGAAGGACGTACACACGTGCCTGCGTTTTGGCGCATTAAATAAAAGTATACCATTGACATTTTTTCTTTCATCGCTGTGAATAGGTATAACTATCTGTTTCTATAAGTTAATCCTCTTGATTAAACATTCAATAGAACGTCATTTTTCTTGTTTATTTTTGTTAAGTGTTTATAACTTCGAATAATTAATAGATTTTTGTTATTTTATATTTTTGCCTTATTTTCCATTGCCTTGCTTTCATTGCCGTAGTTTCCGTGGTCAAAATTTGCTATGGCAATGAAAAAAACAACAGTAACGAAAAAAAATTCATTGCCATGCCTTGTAAAACAATTTAGTTTAATTGCCGTAGCCAGATATTTAATTTCATCGCCGTGGCACGTCATTTTCAATCTTGTATATCTCGTTAGTTATTTTAGTTATCTGCTAGATATTAAGGAAGAACACGTATAGTATCAAAACCTTTAATAAACGCGATTTTTATATTATAAAACTTAAGTGAAAAAATCCACGGAAATGTAGATTTTAATGGACCTGTTGTAATTCACCCAAGTGCATAATTTGACTGTCAAAGGATTGTGAAATTGAATTGTCAAATGTTACTCATTAAATTGACTTCACTTTACATGCAAAAGTTAGAAAGTAACGCTAAGGACCATGAGAATTTTGATATCCCACAGGCACTAAATGGGCTAGAGATGGCTCTGCCTCCGCTATCCCCGCGAAATGATACGGGTATAATCTAACATACTCGCCAATGGCTACCATCTCATAATATTGTGACGGCACCAGATAAAGTATTCCACAAAGCCTCCATTTACTCTCGTATAAGATGTACAGAAACGTGTGCGTACTCGTATTACTGTAAGCCATGTTTTGGTTTGGTATTATTAAATTTCGAGATGAGGTTAGAAGTATAGACGCATTAAAGCTCGTAAATATTATCAACTTTGGAATGTTGATTGTAGATATATCCCAAATAGGAAACATCGTAGAAGTTAAAAAGCTTTGAGGAATTTCACTGTGCCAAAAGCAAGCTGATCTTATATGTGGACCGTATACTATTCGTTGATCCAATGTCAATATAGTAATGAAATGTTTAAATCCTTCATATGGTGCAGTCCTTGATATGCGTGTCACGCGCCGTTCGACAGCAAATTCAGATGTATTGGGGTTGTACTCTCCAAATCTCACTAAAAACATTTCAGGTAGTAATTCTCGCACGTTCCAGTCACTGTAGATCACATGTGTATCCAATATAAGAGCACCAACGTGGTAACGAGTAGAAGAGTCGTCAGATATACGGATGTATGCTGTCCACGGTAGGATTCCATTTTCGTTGCCATCGAACGCGCCACATTCGCTGTAGGATTGAGATGTCAGCGTGGGGCTGAAATAGATTTTGTTGTTATAAGTTTAAAAAAAAGCCTTACACGAATTATCTATTGAAATTGCCCTACGTGACCTAGCGTAGACAAAAATGTTGTCTGTTTAAGAGGGAAACAGACAATATCCACTGACCGACTCGACTAATTACAAACGAGAAATATATGACAAATTCAGTCCGCGCCGAAGCACAGTGTACTGCCTAGAACAAGCTAGCTGGACAAAAACAACATTGACTATTCTGGAAACTGTTACTGAGGGTAGTTAGAGTATAAGTTGCTAATCATAAATATGGGTAATGTTTTCTATGAAATGTGTCAAAACATTAGTAATGAGGGTAGTAAGTATTTAAGATACTCGATTAAAATGCATTAAATTAGTTGCATTTAAGCTCCTAATACGAAAACATTTGATGTGCTCTCGTTTGTTGTTAAGTTGTGAATTGGTGATGGATTCAATAACCAAGGGTAAGTAGTTTTTTTTTATACTACTATATTCAATGTTGTTTAACGCGTAACCAGTAAAAAAACGTTTGATTTAAAATAAATAACCAAAAAATTTTAAATTTGTAATTTACAAGACGATAAGTAAAAATCCCCTCATTTCCCCGGGCTGTTTTTTTTACTAAACAAGAAATTTATCATTTAAATTTTAAATACATGAACTTTTTTTTGCTCGAATTTGCTCTTTTATTTTTTATTAATATTTTTGTAGGAGGCAGTTTTACTTTATCGAAAATGGTGCTTTTTGAAGAATGGGTGAAAACTTCCAGTGATGGGAGAAATATTGCGCTTTTTAATTTTATTGCGATGAAACATGATCTGGGCAGCAAATCGGAGCAGTCGTTCAAGGACATCAAGGCAGTTATTTCGATATTTTCTGCGAAATTATCGTAGAAATGGGAAAATTCTCGTAGAATTCGGGATCGCTTTCTGTCTTTGAATTAATCGTGGCAAGAGGGGAATATAACGTTTCGTACGCTATAAAACACTGTAGAGCCGTTCTCATCATGGCTGGCCCTGGAAGACCGAAAGTAGACTTGCAAGATGCCGCTTCCAAGACTAAACGTCGACGTGTCGATGATCTTATTCAATCCCGAAGTTCTGAAGAACTGATCGCTGCTGCCGAGATATCTTCCCGACTATCCTATATAAATATAATATTGTATACCTATGTATTACATAATATGTAATACAGAGGTATTATTAAGAAAGATTTACACATAGTATAAGTATATGTATATTATACATATACTTATATGTGTAAATCTTTCTTAATAATACCTCTAAATTTAACTTCTGTTACTTACTTTCAGTAAAAAGAACTATGGCCAGTCTGATCGGGCAGGTCAGCAGGAGTCCAGAAATAATCAAAGATTCCCTAAAGGCGACTAAAGAAATTAAGGAGATTCCCAAAAAAAAGACGGTTCTGTTCCTCCTGAGGTTTTAGATTAAATTTTAGAGGCAACAAGTAATTTAAAGAGAAATGCAGTCCATACGTTAAGTGTTGTATGTCATATAGACTACACTGAAGAAGATTCTTCGGAAGAAGAATTGAGTGATGATGAGTAGGTTAGGTTATTGTTTCCCTTTGTGTAACTTATTGTTTCCTCTTATTCTATTTTATCCTGTTATGTTTTTGTGTAGGTACCTACCTAGTGATAAGAAATATATTATGGATTTCAATTTTTTGTTTTTATTTTTTCTCGCTATAACTATACACTGAAAACAACTTAGATGTGTATAAACATAAATAACAAACACTTTAAAAATTAAAAACATTGAAAAATAATATTGTCCAGCTAGCTTGTTCTAGGCAGTACACTGTGCGAAGGTGAGAACTGAATTGTTTTAGAATTGACTTAATCTTTACGCTCTTTTATGATTAAGCAAACGGCAGTTTCACACGCTGCTTGATGAGTCTGATGAAGAAATACCTCACCCTTCATACACCTTATGTGACGTAAACGAAGTTGCGAGGGTCAGCTAGTCTATCTATCTATACTTATAATAAAACTGTAGAGGGTCAAGTCTGTACATGGAAGATATATCCACTGACCGACTCACTAATTACAAACGAGAAATGTATGTCGCTACCGGAGGACCCAAGGAAAACAAACTAAATTAAATTATTGAAAAAAATTACAAGTGAATCTAATCTAAATATCTTACTAATATTATAAATGCGAATGTTTGTGAGTGTGGATGTTTGTTACTCTTTCACGCTCAAACGGCTGAACGGATCAGGCTGAAATTTGGTACAGAGATACATTATAGTCTGGAATAACACATAGGCTACTTTTTATCCCGGGAGTACGTTTCCATGGGAAGCGGGAAGTAAAATTTCACGCTGACGTAGACGCGAGCGCCATCTATCCCATACCTATGTACTTTAAACGTGTCATAAAAGTCACAACAATACCATAAATGCACATTTCAAAGAATGTCTATTATTACCATAAAATTTGTAAAAATAGTTTTAAGTAGGCAAGAAGAAACCTATTGTTTTATCTTTTAACTAGCTGACCCTCGCAACTTTGTTTACGTCACATGAGGTCTATGAAATTAGAGGTATATATTAATCATACTCATCAAGTAGCATGGGAATCTGCCCTGTTTGCTTAATCAAAATAGAGCTTAATGATTAAAGCTGTTCCTCAGTATAGAATTTTCCTCAGTATAAACAATTTACATACAAACACCAGCGTGTTAGAATTCTATTACATGTATCAATGTAGTAGACGTAACGTGTATAAAATGACATCAATCAAATGTCATCAATATTCTGAAATAGAAATTAAACATAGAGTTCACAAACTCTTTTGAAAATACATACTGTACCTACCATCGAGAATCGTTGTGAAGATAACAGGATAGTTAACAACCATCCATAGAAAATAGATGGTATAATGCTGAATACCGCAAATAACAAGCGGCGTGCCATAAAATGGGGAATATCCTGATATCCTGGAGGATTTAAATGATGCCGATGACCTGTGCCTCAGCAGATGAGGCAGCGAATGGCTGGACTGAAAATAAAATCGACAGACGCAAGAGATGTAGTGGAGGCTTTAATTCACGTACCTGTCGTGTCAGAAACTGATGGGATAGAAGAGTACCCTACATCATTTCGAGACTCGCCAAGGCTAGAAAAACCTTCACACAGCTGCACCCCGTAGACAGTCGCGAAAATGGACTCGAAGAGTGAAACTCAAAACAATTTAAACGTTAAAACTTTACTGCTAACTGCTATACGGATGCGAGACATGGAAGGTCACTAAAGACCTTTTGCACCAGCTACCAGCTACAAGTCTTCGTCAACCGCTGCCTCCAACGGATCCTCGGTATATACGGGCCCGAGAAAATCACCAACGTAAGCCTATTGGAACGCTGCAGTGAGACCCCTATCCACCAACAGATCAAACCTCGGAAGTGTAGCTGAATTGGACACACGCTGCAAAGGGACCATGATCACATCATACCAGGGCAAGCCTTACTGAAACTAGATACTGGTAGGGTTTCAAAAACTCTTTAACTGATCGATAGTGAGTAGGTACATTTATTGAGAATGGCTCAAGGCTACATAACATAATACTAAGATTAATAGGAGCGGTGCGGCAATGAGAAATGTTTCGAAAACGGAAAACATTTTAATCTTTAGAGTATCCGTTGCGCCTCTGCGTAAATGGTTGAAGTTACATAAAAATAATTTATTATAAAATTGTTCCTCTTAAAAATTTCTAAAACACAATACCTATTTATTTATTTATCTTTTAAGGTTCGCTCACAGTTATTTTTTTTTAAAGTGAGGAATTTCCTATATGTATGCTATGCCGGACTCTTAAAGACTAAAAACTACACGTATCCTGCTTAACAGCCTACGGTTGGGAGCCCCGGGTAAGCCCTCGGGAGTCAACCCAGAACTTCCAACAGACCTACGGCTATCACCATGGCCTCACCCAAGTGAGTTTGGGTGCTATCTCGCGTTTTTGGGAGGTTTTCGATCACAGTAACGTTAATTATTTCTAAAATAATGAATAGTAGCGATGAGACGGGAGTAAACGCAACGGGGGTAAATGACGGGAAACATGATATCAAAATTATAGCGCTCTTTCTCTCTGTCTCTCTCTCTCTCTCTCTCTCTCTTATGAGAAGCAAACGAAGTTGCGCGGGTCAGCTAGTAATATATATAACTCAAAGGTGACTGACTGACTGACATAGTGATCTATCAACGCACAGCCCAAACCACTGAACGGATCGGGCTGAAATTTGGCACGCAGGTAGATGTTATGACGTAGACATTCAGTAAGAAAGGATTTTGATAAATTCCATCCCCAAGGGAATAAAATACGGGAAGTGGGAACGGGAACAAATTTTACGCGGGCGAAGCTAGTTATATCTAAAATCTAAAAGCGAGTTGTCCCGACCGATGTTAGGATCAGAATGTCCTCTCTACACCACCTCATCGAGTCAGCAGTTTGGTCTCCAAGTTTAAGCCGTTACCAAGTACTATATTGAAGTCACTGCACAGTAGCAATATCAGCAGATTACTCTTCATGAGTAACTCTGTTACCAGGTGCTGTAATAAGAACGCTGCACAATGGCGGTTTATTTCTATACTTCGAAATACCAAGTATCTACTATAACAAACGCAATAATAATAATATTATTGTACTACATAATTGTAATAGAGATTACACATACTACGTCGATAAACCCAACGATAAAAATATCATTTTCTTCAAACATAATGTTAATGGGTATATATTATTATGTTCATGTTTATTTTAATGAGGAACAAGAATACAGTAAGCAGTATCAACATTTGCTTCCCTTCATTCTAGTAAAAGGTTAGGTTGAAACTAAGTATATAGGTACTTAAAATTTTTTCGCTGTTGAAAGCTTAGGACGACAGTGTTTGTGTATCACCGCTTGTATAATATTGTCTGAGCTTTTCGACTTATGGGCGTCGGGGAACTGGAGCACCGCCATACCCACCACTAGATAAATTTTATTTCAGACTAGCTGTTGCCCGCGACTTCGTACGCGTAAAAATTATGCTATAATACCAATTTGATTGCTCTCTGCTTAGCTCCTAGGATATGTAGTGTGATAATACATAGCCTATTTGAAGACCCTACCCCTAGTTAATATTTGTGCAAAATTTGAATCAAATCTATTGAGTACTTTTCGAGATCCTTCCGGACAAAGCAAAGCAAACAGACAAACAGATAAACAGACAAACAGACAAAAAAAAATCTATTTATATTTTCGGCTTCGGTATTTTATGTTGAACACCCAGCGAGTATTTTTTTTAAATATTTCCAATGTACAGTTTTGACTTTTCTATCATCTATACATATAATAAAACTGTTGAGGGTCGAGAGTCTGTACATGGAAGATATTTTGAAAATTTTAATTGGAGGGTGTTCTATAATCGATACAGAAGCCGAAAATGTAATTTAAATTTTTCATGTCTGTCTGTCTGTCTGTCTGTCTGTATCCCGAATAAGTATCACGCCGAAACTACTGAACCGAATTGAATGATACTTGGTACATTCTGAGCTTATAGTCCGAGGAAGGTTCTAGGATACTTTTGATCCCGATATTTTGCGCGGTTCCTGCGCGAGAGGGGATGAAAGACAAAATGGTTTTTCAGTTGTAATTTCTCAACGCGTGGTCCGATTTCAAATATATTTTAGTGTTGGAAAGGCATTACTTTAAGGATCGTTCCACACAAGTTTCGAGATTGAGGGTTATGTAGTTCAGAAATTAGGTGCATCTCAATTTTCGGTAAATCTAGAATTCAAGGGTTCTTTTGAATGTGAGGGTAAATCTAAACAGGCGTGTTGGCTTAATCTTAAAAGAGCTTAATGATTAAGGCTATTGTAAAATAATTCAGGACTGAATGGTTTTAGAATAGACTTAATCTTTAAGCTCTTTTATGATTAAGCAAACAGGGCTGTTTCACACGCTGCTTGATAAGTCTGATGAAAAAATACCTCTCCTTTCATACACCTTATGTGGCGTAAACGAAGTTGCGAGGGTCAGCTAGTTTTATTATATGTATAGATAGATATGGAAGTTTCAAACTAGGGATACTAAGCTATAAAAAGCCATATGCCCCCATCGTTCATTTCAGAATTAAAAGCAAAGAGTTTTCTGTGTCAGAATATGAAACCAACTGTAAAGGTCTACGTACGCTGCTGACTACCATTACGAACAGTGTGCTATCTTCAATTGGTGAAAAAAAAACATTGGTTTACCAAGTTTGGCTTCATCATTGTTAGGTACCATCACCAAAATCATTAATTACTTACTACGCCATTCACAATTAGTTCTCTATATATCAAACTTTGAAACAAATTAACGATATAATAAAACGCATTTCTGAACTACAAAACCTTGAAACTTTTGTGGTAGTACCTACTCCCTTTTCAACACTAAAAAAATATTTGAAATCGAACCACGCGTTGAGAAATTACAACTGAAAAACCATTTTGTCTTTCATTCCCTCACCCGCAGGAACCACGCAAAATATCGGGATCAAAACTATTCTAGAACCTTCTTCGGGCTATAAGCTCAGAATGTGCCGAGTATCATTCAAATTGGTTCAGTAGTTTCGGCGTGATACTTATTCGGGATACAGACAGGCACAAAATTTTAAAATTACATTTTCGGTTTCAGTATCAATTTAGAGAATGCCCAACAACTAAAATTTTTAAAATATCTTCCATGTACAGACTCTCGATCCTCTACAGTTTTATTATATGCATAGATTTTCATTTGATTCAAAAGTTGCCATCGTGACGTAGCTTTGCAATATTAGGATAACTAAAAAGAGAATATATATTTAAAAAAAAAAGTTTGAAATAAAATATAAATATATATTATGTAACAAATTATAAGTATTTATTTATAAGACAATATCATTTTATATGTCATTTACACTTAAAACTAATTATATAACTCGCCCCTCATCGTATCCGGTGCAAAGGTGCCCATTACACTGCCGGCATTGCCACGCTGGATAGCTATGGCCAACCTTTGCACCAGATACGAACCGGAGCGAGAGTCTCCTGTTGAAATAAAATTAATTATTGAGAAAACAAAATCCCGACTGCAAAGTAAAAATACAACTAAATAGAAAAAAAAACAAGTTCGACATTTTTTTTGTGAACTTCTTTAGCTACTTGCTGCAGACGAGAACGAGCTATTATGGGATCATTCAGCTATTTTGTAAAACACCATGGCTTGTTTCCGTCTTCAGTAAGTAGCTAAAGAAAGTCAAAAAAGAAATGTAACTTGTTTTTAGCTTTTTAGTTGTATTTTTACTTTGCAGTCGGGTTTTTTGTATTCTCAATAATTAATTTTATTTAGATCAGTCATTAGGCGTCAGAAAGGGACTGACCCGTGGTACACCTATTTCGTCCACCTAACTAAGTGGTCCACAATTAACTCGAGTCACGTTGGTTCACCCGGGTGTTCCACGGTTAACATTTTGTACTCTTGGTCCACCCAAGTGATCTACGGTTATTCCGTCCGTCCGACAACGTATTTTAGGGTTCCATATCCAATAGGATCAATCCTACATGGATGGGATGACTAAAATAACACAATGTCTTACAACAGTCTGGCCGGGAAACCCGGGTTCTTCGAAAGGGGTCTTAGAAGGTTTTTACAGTGTCGGCAGCGCGAGTATAGCGGTGTTGCAAACGGCCATAGGCTGCAGTGACAACCAGTACATCTGGTGGACCATATGCTTGTCTGCCACCTTAGCGGTATAAAAAAAGAAATCCCTCGGGAGGATGTCCCAAGTCTCAATACATAAAATCTTCTTTGTAAAATTATGAAACTGAGTTCAAAATCAAAAAACGAGTTGTGAGGTCCCGGGCCCGGCTCTACAGTTTTTAAAGCCCGGACGCTACCCAACCAGGGCTGAGTAACTTGTAGAACTTTACACAGCGGCACTAGCCTAGTACGTTAGTAAGCAGGTGCAAGTAAGAGCGCTTGGGTCTCCTGGAAATCGGTGACAAATATTAAAGCCTTATTTTAAAAATTTGCTCTTCTGTACCTCTAGGTCGGGTGCTCGTGGCATTTTGCTACCCTATGGTTATGCCACTGGAAAAATACAGTAGTACAAAGTCATTTTTGACTTAAAATATTGAAATTCATAATTTATTTCAGGCGTGTTTATCTTTAAAACCGAACATTCAACTTTTACTGTTTTTTTCCTGTATGACTATGTACATACTTACTTACTTAAAAAAGTGATTATCAGACCCTTACACGTGTAACTGTATTTATTACTAGCTGAGCCCGCAACTTCGCTTACGTCACATAAGGTGTATGAAAGGAGAGGTAATTCTTCATCAGAGTCCATTATATTTCAAGATATCTGATAAATCAGAATAAGTATACTAACTTTGTGCTAAGTAAATTTTATTTTTCAGTTTTTAGTTTTGTTTGAAGTCGGTTTGTTTTTTGTTAAATTTTTTTTTTAACATAAGTGTAAAGTAACAGTGGAACACCTAGGTGGACCAGGGGTACAAAAAATAACCGTGGAACACCAGGTGGACCAACGTGACTCGAGTTAACCACGGGTCAGAAGGGGTTTAGTTCTAGTATCTAAAACCCTATTAACTACTTTAATGCGTCCTTTATCATTGACAAAAGATTCTGTGATAATTTTTTATACTTGACAGTGATAGATTCTATATAAGAACTTGGGGTATCCACAATTATTAAGCCACAAAGCCTCCATTTATTATCGTATGAGAAGTACATTAATGTGAAACTTTGGCCAAGATACCATTGCCCGGCTGGGTAAGGCACCGTTATATCAAATGGCTCATTATCTGGTCTCATGTTAAGTGCAGATGCATTGTTTCGAGATATTATCAACTTTGAAGTATTTTCTTTACTCGAATCCCAAATAGGGAACATAGTGTCAGTCACAAATCCTTCAGGAATGTCGCCGTCCCAAAGACAAGCCGGTCTTATTATTGGACTGTACTCTACACGTCGATCCAATTTCATTATTGCATTCTGGATACCAATTCTTCCTCGTTCAAAAGATTCAATTATGTTTATCACATGTCGTTCGACAGCAAATTCAGCTGTTTTGGAATTGTACTCTCCAAATCCTACTAAAAACCGGTCAGTTATAACCTTTAGAATACCCCACCAGTGACAAAGTATCACATGTGTATTCGATATAAGAGCGCCTTGGTAGTAGTTACTATTGTAGTAGGTAAGTATACGGATGTGCGCTGTCCAGGGTGGGACTTCATTTTCGTTCCCATCAAACACACCACACTCGCTGTAGGACAGAGATGTCAACGTGAAACTGAAATAGATATCATTGTTATGAATTTTCAATAAAAGAGTCCCCAATATCAAAAGAATATTTTACAGTGTACGTAGAATTAACCTTGAATATTCTGTATTTCTCTGTCACCCCTTCCCATCTCTTCCACTTTCTCTCTATATCACTCACACTCTCTTTACTATTTTTTTTTTTCTTCTTTTAAAACCTAAGTTGTAAGAAAAGAGAAACACGTGCGGAACTCGGGTGGGAGAGTGTCCACGTCCAGTCCTACTACGACGACCTGGCTCTGTTGCACCCACGCCGTGCACTCCACAAGCGTGTGGAGCGCTGTGTCATTGCTGCGATCCTCGCAGTGCTGACACTCGGCCGTGGTTTCCCGGTGTCTTCGCCACAGATACTTACCGAAAATACCGTGCCCGGTAAGTATCTGTGACAACCGGTAAGAGAGAGCACCGTGGTTCCTCTCCAGCCACTCGTTCATGACCGGTCTGAAAGCCGCGATTGTGGCGAATTCCCCCTTTGGTTGCTTAAGTCACGCCTTCCAAGTCTCTACGATTTCCTGATGGAGCAGGGACCGCTGGGCCTCGATTTCTCGAGGCACAGGCCTTTGGCCCCGCTCCAGCGCCTCCTTGTGCCATCTAAACAGCGACTCAAGGGCTCTCGCTTCCAGGTCCCATAGAGGGGTCCCAGCTAGGAGACATGCCGCCTAATTTGAGATCGTGCGGTACCCCTTATCACCCTGACGGCCATCGCCCTCTGTGGGCTCAGCAATCTAGCCACAATGCTGGCCATCAGGGTCTTCGCCCATACGGGGGCCCCGTATAGGGCCATGCTTCGCACGATACCCATGTACAGTCTCCTGTAAAGACGTACGTTATATTCGTTATACGTTGGGCATTAGCCGCGCGAGTGCGGCTATTGCGGCGGATGCCGATGCTGACGCCCCCAAACTGTAGGCTGGATCCCGCAGGTGGCCCCATCCCAGGTCCGTGGAAGCACTGAGCCACGGAATTTTGAAGGCGACCTCAAGACCCAGCAGCCGTATCCGACCGACGACTTAAGCAACCCTTGCCGTGGCCTTTAGTGCTGCGTCACGGTGAGTTGATCCCCGCGCCGTAACGAGGGTGTCGTCGGCGTAACTCTTTACGCCGACCCCTCTGAGCAACGGACCATGCAGCACCCAATCGTAACCGATGTTCCACAGGAGCGGTCCTAATACGATCCCTATGGAACACCGCACGACGCATCTCGCCGACCCGGCCTTAGCCAGTTTGGGTAAGTTATGGCCCTCTCGGAGAAATACCTAGACCCCGACAATTCGACGGAGGTACTCCATGGTAGATAAGCGCCTCTCTAACGCAGCTCTAGGGCAAGGTGTTGAAGGTGTTGGCAATGTCACGAGACACCGCCACGCCCACCTCACCCTGTAAGACATGCTTTCTCCGTCAGGCCTCTAATGCGCATGATCGCGTCCACGGTGGAGCGCCTCTGACGGAAGCCAAGCTGGCTATCCGCCAGATCAGGCCCCACGCGTGTGAGGTGTCCGACGAGGCGTTGTGCAATAATGCGTTCGAAGAGCTTGCACACCTCGTCGAGCAACACGATCGGCCGGTGGTTGGCCAATATTCATCGTTCAATTAATTTTCAAAGTTCAAGTAGATGATTATTGTTCTTTAAATTAATAAATTAAATTACTTTCAAGTGATTCATTTCATTTTGGTGGGCTAGTATTATTTATATGATACGTCAAACATTACCTATTTTCAGTTTTCGTCGTTGTCTATTGCGGAAAGCCAAGCTTAGTGTAAACTTTGAACACATGTATCTTTAAGAGTAAGAGCACGAAACTTATGCAAAAAATCATGAGTGTTGTCAAAGGTATGTAGTATTTGAAATATATATTTATAACCATTTACGATGGTTCATCACTATGTAAAAAAATATAAGATAAAAAGTAAGGAATTTCGAGACTTCAATTTAGTTTTATTAAATTTTTCCCTGTTTCGGGGATTTTGCCCGAACGATTGAGTTCGAATTTAAATACTACATTATTATATAAGTCACTTGAAACTAGTACCTATCCGGGCAAAATCCTCGAAACAAAAAAAAAAAAATCAAACTAAATTGAAGTCTCAGAATTCCTGACTTTCTATGTATATTTTTTTTACCAAGTGATTTAACATCGTAAACGGTTATAATAATGTAATAATGTAATATACATTCTTTGAACAGTCTTCCTTTACAAACGCAATGTCATAGCTTTTGTTTGCGGTTAATCCCTTTTTCGCTCTCGCTACCGCCAAACTGACATCCTCACGTATGATTTCCAATACCCTATCATGTCGGCGTGAGTAATGACCCCGGTCTAATAGCATCCTACAACCAACCGTTCAGGTAGAATCTAAGCAAAGCCAGCGACCAGTCGTACAATAAGGTACGCTACTGCAAGGCCATGGGAATACAAAATTCGCCCAGAGTAAGCCATTCGTCTTTATCTGTTTGTCTCCGGATACTACCCAAACCCACTCAACCAGTCTGCGAACCCACCATGAATTTCATGTGGAATTGGAGGCGTGACTCAAGTTCTGCTATATTTTTATCCTTTGGAAGAGTTTGAACGATTTTGTCTGTTGATTTTACCAAGACGTGCATTTTAGTAACTCTTAGATGTTTATAGAGTTCCGACGGCTTCTTAAACGTCATTCCGAAGTTATTAGAGGCTCTGTATAATGCCGACGGGTCGGCCGATTGAGCTAGCCCTAGCTACGACTTCAACGTCTTCGTAACATTCGCATTCAATTTTCTGAGCAGGTTTTGGCTTATATCGTACTCAAGAAACGGCCAGTTTAGACGTGATGTTAAATAGTTGTCGTAACCCCGATTTTAGCTGATTTTTAATACGTTTAAAATTATTTGGTTTAATTGACTTAAAAAGGGGTTAAAGGATCTTAACCGTTTTTTTAATAAAGTTTTTGATGATAACCCTTTTATTATTTAGCTTCATTGTGAGATTAGCTGAAACTTTGCTAGTCTTTAGCTGAGTTATAGGATGTTAACTGGACATAAGACTAGCATTAATGAATAACTTTATTTTAGCCAAGAAAATTAAACATAAAATATTTAGATTTCATGAAGTTATGATACTTTACCGCTGTTATAATCTAGTCTTGTGGGTTAGCTAATTTTTAACTAAGCAAACTCCAAAAAATGTGTCACTTAACGGTTAGCTGACACTCTGTATCTCCGTTTAAAATAATGATACAGGTATGGTTCTTAGAGAGAAATGTAGAGAATTTTGCGCTGTGTCACTTTGTATTATTAACTCAGAAATGACAAAATGTGGGTTAGCCCTTTTTTTAGCTTAAGTAGGGCAGAGTTGCATCCCAGACCAGGATGTGACTCATCTCCCACGGTATTAAAGTTATACAATCCGGTCTCTTGCCATCGTCCCTGAAAACGCCGTTTGGCTCTAAGAGCGCATGCTTATTGGCGGTGGCAAGAGCACGGAAAATGATGTCATTCAGCGCAGCGTGGCGTGAGAAGCGGCTTGCGCTCTTTAAACATGAAAGACCATGATGCCCCAAAGTGTCAACGTTAAAACCGCAGGGGCATCGATGTGGTGCGCAAAGCGTGACGCCAAGTCTCAAACCAACTGAAATTCTGAGGATGTCCGGTTCCCAAAAAGTTCCGGTGTTGGCTGTAGGGAAAGCTTTCAGCCAATCACCGGATTCCTTTCCACTGAGCGCTAATAATCTAGCCCTATCCGGGCCTAAGCTGGCGTTTAACAAGGAATCAAAGGTTAATTTTGAAATAGCGTCGTCCCAGCTCCGTTGTAAATTTGGATGGGTGGGTAAATTTTGTCCCGGACAAGCCATAAGCCAAGCATTCTTGGCACTTGTAATCAGCAAAGCTCATCTTTATTAAGGTAGGTGCGTAAGGCGTGGACCGCCGCTTCACACCCACCTTTGGCACCAAACCCTAATTGAGTCGGTTCAAATTTATGTTACAATTTTGACAAGATGCAACGGACAAAAATTTTGGATGCCAAACGCCTAAAAGTGGACCCACACCATTAGCCGAATTAAGCTTATAAGCTTGTGTTATGGGATCTAGACGACTGATATACATAGAGTAATTTCGGGTAATATGGCCTGGTCGGTCAATATGGCCTACTGCGATTTCTCTGAAATGAATGAATACTTGCGTCCGCTTGACTCGGCATAGCAACGCACCCCTTCTTCTCACTTCCTTAGTCAACTCGCGCGAGACGAAGTGTGCATGTGCGTCCCGTGCGAGCGCTCGATCGAAAATTACGTAAAGTGATTTAATTTTTTGGTAAGTTTTACTCATTATATTTCTTGAAATTGTAGTTATTTTTACATTGGTACTACACAGGTTTGTAGATTAGCTATTCATGTGTAGTATTGTGATAGATTTTAAACATATTTCTTGCTCATTTTTAGGCCTGATTTTACCTATTAAAAACGTTCCCGCGGCCAATATGGCTCACCAGATGGATGGTTAAAATGGTACCAGGCCATATTGTCCACATAATTTTATATTGTTTCTATTATGTTTTGTTTTTAGATAATGGCTTCGCGGAAACCACATTCACAAATAGAATGACAAATATGCTCTGCAAAGTAACACAAAGTTTATTTAGTGACTGTTATATTTCTGGAGGGATTGCCCTCCATCTATCATCAATCTATATTGATAGCTCACCTGATTTGTGGCTAATATGGCCCCAGGCCATATTGCCCTTCCATTATTAAAATTTGATAATTTTTGAAGGTTCAGATTTTGTTTTTTGTAAATTATTTCTTAATGTTGATTGTTTTGAAATTCTAATTATTTATTCGTTATAAGTTCTAAGACTGAATTGTAAAATAAAAACTGATCGATCTCAATACAAATTTGTTTTATTCCCAAAAAGGCTTATGGCGTGCCATATTACCCGAACTTACTCTACTTCTATATTTCTTAATACAAACATAAACACCCAAACTCCGAAACAAACATTAATTTGTGGATCACACAAATATTTGGACCGACCCAGGCATCGAACCCACGACCTCCAGCGCCGCAAGCGGCTTCACTTCCAACTACGCCACAGAGGCAGTCAAATAGATAACAATCTCAATGAATTTTTTAATTTTTTCTCCATAAACGTATTGAATATTAATTACAATGTTTATTTTAGGTAAAGGAAATAAAGATTCCAAGTTTATATGAAGGAGTGGCCGCTAACTTCCAGGAAGATATAGCCGTTCTAATATTGACGACACCAGTTATGTTCACGACGTACATACAACCCGTGTGCCTCAACTTTCAGCCTACATTCAACAATTTACAACTACAGCACGGGAAGCTAGGAAAGGTAAGGAGAGTGACTGGTCTTATTTATACATTGATATGTAGCTCCGAGTGGCGACGGACAAGAGTACAAAATGTCACCACCCCAATTCATCCCGAGGGTGTCGTAAGAGGCGACTAAGAGAATAACTAATATAAACTTATGCTATTGAATAAATACATACATATATAGTATATACATCTTATATTTACTATACACTTTTACATAAGAAAAGGAACAAAGGATACGTAAGTAAATTTCAAACATAAAAATAAGAAAAAATATCCGATTCAGGCATCGAAAAATTCTTCCACATCGCTGTCAACCACAACCGTGCCCAAAACGCTAGCGGCATTGCCACGTTAAATGGCAATACTGAGCCGCTGGCCCAAGCACACGCCAGCCATCTGGTCATGGGAACTGTCGATCAAAAGCTTGCATATAGTTCTGTATTCAAGCTTTGCACTAGGACCCCACGGTCCAAGAGTTTCACCCCCAAACTGCTCAAATAAATAAGCTCCAACAAGATTTATGTATTTGCGCCGTTTGAGGGCCTCAGCAGATGTGGCAGCAGCTCCTGCACAAGACTGGCACGCCGGCGCGGCGGCGGAAAGAGCGCGACGGATGATGTCATTTATACTAGCATGTCGCGTAAAGCGTCCTACGGAATAATAACATACATATGAAACACTAGCGGACGTCACGCGGTTTCACTCTCAAATTTGAACCGACTCAATTAGGGTTTGGTGCCAAAGGTGGGTGTGAAGCGGCGGTCCACGCCTTACGCACCTACCTTAATAAAGATGAGCTTTGCTGATTACAAGTGCCAAGAATGCTTGGCTTATGGCTTGTCCGGGACAAAATTTACCCACCCATCCAAATTTACAACGGAGCTGGGACGACGCTATATCAAAATTAACCTTTGATTCCTTGTTAAACGCCAGCTTAGGCCCGGATAGGGCTAGATTATTAGCGCTCAGTGGAAAGGAATCCGGTGATTGGCTGAAAGCTTTCCCTACAGCCAACACCGGAACTTTTTGGGAACCGGACATCCTCAGAATTTCAGTTGGTTTGAGACTTGGCGTCACGCTTTGCGCACCACATCGATGCCCCTGCGGTTTTAACGTTGACACTTTGGGGCATCATGGTCTTTCATGTTTAAAGAGCGCAAGCCGCTTCTCACGCCACGCTGCGCTGAATGACATCATTTTCCGTGCTCTTGCCACCGCCAATAAGCATGCGCTCTTAGAGCCAAACGGCGTTTTCAGGGACGATGGCAAGAGACCGGATTGTATAACTTTAATACCGTGGGAGATGGGTCACATCCTGGTCTGGGATGCAACTCTGCCCTACTTAAGCTAAAAAAGGGCTAACCCACATTTTGTCATTTCTGAGTTAATAATACAAAGTGACACAGCGCAAAATTCTCTAAATTTCTCTCTAAGAACCATACCTGTATCATTATTTTAAACGGAGATACAGAGTGTCAGCTAACCGTTAAGTGACACATTTTTTGTAGTTTGCTTAGTTAAAAATTAGCTAACCCACAAGACTAGATTATAACACTTCTATACCGAGGCCCTGAGACCGTGACGTGAGAGATTCAAACACGCCTTATGCCCTAAGAATCAGTATAATATATACGAACACTTAGGCGAGTTCGGACATCCTTCTGAACACTTACCCGGGGATAAAAAGGTACCTATAGTGTAAATTAGTTGGTTTAACCCTTCAGTCCTTGCAACCAAACTGTCACTGCCAAAGGTAGGTCACGTTAAGACGGTCGGGTGATGACATCCTGAAGTTGTCTTACTATCTTCCACTAAAAAAATGATTACTCTACAACCAGACCATATTTTACGATTTTGTAAACGGCAATAGGTTTATTGATATATTTTTTATCATCAAGCATATAATAATGCAAACAAATTATTTATATATAAAACCAAATACACACGCACTTGGTGCAATACGCACTTCATTGTCAACCTCAACTGTCGATTCCGAAAAAAAACTTCGATAGACATAAATATTTTGATAGACAGTATTATTACTCATGAGAAGAAGTGGGGATATCGGTTTAAAATAAATGGTAAATATACAGAGTCCATCCTAGCGTTTGCAGACGACCTCGCAATCCTGACTCGCAGCCCAAAGCAGTGCCAAGACCTACTGCGTAATGTGGATGAATTCTGTACATGGACAGATGGAATGAGGGCAAAACCTAGCAAATATAATTATATACTACAACTATTTAACATCACGTCTAAACTGGCCGTTTCTTGAGTACGATATAAGCCAAAACCTGCTCAGAAAATTGAATGCGAATGTTACGAAGACGTTGAAGTCGTAGCTAGGGCTAGCTCAATCGGCCGACCCGTCGGCATTATACAGAGCCTCTAATAACTTCGGAATGACGTTTAAGAAGCCGTCGGAACTCTATAAACATCTAAGAGTTACTAAAATGCACGTCTTGGTAAAATCAACAGACAAAATCGTTCAAACTCTTCCAAAGGATAAAAATATAGCAGAACTTGAGTCACGCCTCCAATTCCACATGAAATTCATAGTGGGTTCGCAGACTGGTTGAGTGGGTTTGGGTAGTATCCGGAGAATCGTTAACTGTGTTAACGATATAATAAAACGCATTTCTGAACTACAAAACCCTCAATATTGAAACTTTTGTGGTAGTACCTACTCCCTTTCCAACACTAAAAAAATATTTGAAATCGAACCACGGGTTGAGAAATTACAACTGAAAAACCATTATGTCTTTCATCCCCTCTCCCGCAAGAACCACGCAAAATATCGGGATCAAAACTATTCTAGAACCTTCTTCGGGCTATAAGCTCAGAATGTGCCGAGTATCATTCAAATTGGTTCAGTAGTTTCGGCGTGATACTTATTCGGGATACAGACAGGCACAAAATTTTTAAATAACATTTTCGGTTTCAGTATCAATTTAGAGAATGCCCAACAACTAAATTTTTTAAAATATCTTCCATGTACAGACTCTCGATCCTCTACAGTTTTATTATATGCATAGATTTTCATTTGATTCAAAAGTTGCCATCGTGATGTGGCTTTGCAATATTAGGATAACTAAAAAGAGAATATTTATTTAAAAAAAAAAGTTTGAAATAAAATATAAATATATATTATGTAACAAATTATACGTATTTATTTATAAGACAATATCATTTTATATGTCATTTACACTTAAAACTAATTATATAACTCGCCCCTCATCGTATCCGATGCATAGGTGCCCATTACACTGCCGGCATTGCCACGCTGGATAGCTATGGCCAACCTTTGCACCAGATACGAACCGGAGCGAGAGTTTCCTGTTAAAATAAAATTAATTATTGAAAAAACAAAATCCCGACTGCAATGTAAAAATACAACTGAATAGAAAAAAAAACAAGTTCGACATTTCTTTTGTGAACTTCTTTAGCTACTTGCTGCAGACGAGAACGAGCTATGGGATCATTTAGCTATTTTGTAAAACACCATGGCTTGTTTCCGTCTTCAGTAAGTAGCTAAAGAAAGTCAAAAAAGAAATGTAGAACTTGTTTTTTGTTATATTTTACTTTGCAGTCGGATTTTTAGGGTTTTGTAGCCAAATGACAAAAACGGAACCATTATAGATTCGTCATGTCTGTCTGTCCGTCCGTGTTTCACAGCCACTTTTCTCCGAAACTATAAGGCCTATGCTATTGAAACTTGGTAGGTAACTAGATGTATTCTGTGAACCGCATTAATATTTTCATATAAAACTAGAAAAAAAGTAGTAAATTTTGGGGGTCCCCATACTCACAACTGAAACTCAAAACTTTTTCTTCATCAAATCCATACGTGTGGGGTATCTATAGATATGTCTTCAAAAATGCTATTGAGGTTCCTACAATCATTTTTTTCGTGAATAGTTTGCGCAAGAGACACTTCCATAGTGGAAAAATGAGTGTCCCCCCCCCCCCCTGTAACTTCTAAACTCAGAGAATGATAAATCTAAAAAAAATATATGATGGACATTGCCGTAAAAACTACCAACGAAAATTAGTTTGAAAGAGATAGAGCTGGTAGTTTCTTTTTAATACGTCATAAACTGTAATTTTCGGTTAGCAAAATCACTACCACAACGACCGTGTTAAAACATCAATCAAAGTTACAACGAACTATAAGAACTTTTATATTATGTTACTTGACGCTACGAAACCCTTCATGGGCGAGTCCAACTCGTACTTACTACTACTTAATTTTATTTAGATTAGTCATTAGGCGTCAGAAAGGGTAGTAGTAGTATCGAAAACCCTATTAACTACTTTAATGCGTCCTTTATCATTGACAAAAAATTCTGTGATAATTTTTCATATCTGACGGTGATATGATATTCTTGAGTATCCACAATTAGTACACCACAAAGCCTCCATTTATTGTCGTATGAGAAGTACATAAATGGGCAACTTTGGCCAAGATACCATTCATAGGCTGGGTAAGCACTAGTGGGCACCGTTATATTAAGTGTCTCATTAACTGGTATCTTGTTAAGTGCAGATGCATTGTATCTAGATATTATAAGCTTCGAATTACCTTTAAATATATTCCAAACAGGGAACATAGTGTCAATCACAAATCCTTCAGGAATGTCGCCGTCCCAAAGACAAGCCGGTCTTATTTTTGGACTGTACTCTACTCGTTGATCCAATTTCATTATTGCATAATTAAATCCTCCTTGTTCAAGAGATTCAATTATGTTTATCACATGTCGTTCGACAGCAAATTCAGATGTTTTGGAATTGTACTCTCCAAATCCCAGTAAATATTTGTCAATAATAAGAGAAGTACCCCACCAGTGACAAAATATCACATGTGTATTCGATATAAGAGTGCCTTGGTAGTAGACATTATAGTAGTCGGTAAGTATACGCATGTGTGCTGTCCAGGGTGGGGTTTCATTTTCGTTGCCATCAAACACACCACACTCGCTGTAGGACCGAGATGTCAACGTGAAACTGAAATAGATTTCATTGTTATGAGTTTTCAACTAAATCCCCAATATCAATAAGTTTAATTTTCTTTGGTGTACAATAAAGCATATTATTATTATTCCGTTTATTTACAATTTTAAACTTATTTAATTAAATTTTTAAATACATTTCAAAAAACAAAAAAAAATATATTTAAAAATATAAAAAAATAGTGTCCCACCGGCATCGGGTACTGGGACCAAGCTACCGGTGGTTAGGGCTGCAGAGACAGGAACCTCCTCACAATACGTGCCGTGTCTAAGAGAACTGCCTTTTGCCCTTGACCCAACTACCTAACCCGAGCCTCTTGAGGTGTTGATCGAGGCTCTTGGCAATCAGACCATGTGCTGATACGACTATCGGAACAATAATCGCTGATTCCACATCCCACATGTCGACAATCTCGTGAGCCAAATCCAAATATTTTATTTGTTTTTCCTTTTCTGCTTTCACGAGATTTTCGTCATGTGGCACGGTAATGTCAACGATTATTGCGAGGCGCTCTGATCGATCTATTACCACTATATCAGGCTTATTGGCTACAATAGTCCTGTCAGTGATAATAGATCGATCCCAATAAAATGTGACACGGCCATTTTCTAGCACTGGGTCGGGCACATACCTGTAATACGGTACCTCTGAATCAACAAGTTTATATTTTAGGGCAAGTTGCTGATGAACAATCCTGGCCACTTGGTTATGTCTATGCAAATACTCATATGCAATACTTCATACTTATTATTATTATTATTATTATCAATAGAATATTTTACAGTGTACGTAGTATTAACCTTGAATATTCTGTATTTCTCCCTCACCCCTTCCCATCTCTTTTCCACTTTCTCTCTATTTCACTCACGCTCTATTCCCCACAGTTTTCCTTTCTCTGTCACTATGTTTTTTTTTTCTACTTTTGTAACCTAAGTTGTAAGAGAAGAGAAACACGTGCGCTTTTTTAGCGTGAGGGAAAATCCTCATGGATGTTATGCCGGACTCCTACCGACTAAAAAACCTCACGTAACGCTCAACAGCCTATGGTTGGGAGCCCCGGCTAAGCCCTCGGATGGATGAACCAGGACTCCCAACAGACATACGGCTACCACTGCGGCCTCGCTAAGGGGGTGGTTCGGGCCACTCCTGTGAAACATCGGTTACGATTGGGTGCTGCGTGGTCCATTGCTCAGAGAGGTCGGCGTAACGTGTTACGCCGACGACACCCTCGTTAGGGCGCGAGGAGCAACGCACCGCGACGCAGCACTAAAGGCCACGGCAGCGGTTGCTCAAGTCGTGGGTCGGCTAACAAGTTACGCCAACCTCTCTGAGCAACGGACCACGCAGCACCCAATCGTAACCGATGTTCCACAAGAGTAGTCCTAATACCGATCCCTGTGGAACACCGCACGACATATCTCGCCGACCCGACCCTAGCCAGCTCGGGTAAGTTATGGCTCTCTCGGAGAGATAGGCCCCGACAATCGACGTAGGTAGGGAGGCACTCCATGATAGATAAGCGCCTCTCTAACGCAGCTCCAGGGCAAGGTGTTGAAGGCGTTGGCGATGTCAAGAAACACTGCCACCACCACCTCACCCAGAGAGACTGCTTCCTTTGGCAGATCTCTAATAGGCATGATCGCGTCCACGGTGGAGCGCCACCGACGGAAGTCAAACTGGCTATCCGCCAAATCAGCCCCACGCGTATGAGATGCCCGACGAGGCGTTGTGCAATAATGCGATCAAAGAGCTTGCACACCTCGTCGAGCAACATGATCGGCCGGTATCCTGATGGAGAGTTTGCCGGCCGCACCGCCATGCGCTAAAGAGTCCTATGCGCTGAAGAGTCCCATAAGTCGAGGCCCAAGCTCCTCAAGAGCAGGGAGTCACGCTCAGCCTGGAATGCCGTCGGGACCAGGGGCGATGTTTAAGCCGCAGTACAGCCGCCCCTAACTCACCCTTCGGACAGTCTCTGAAGAGGTGCGACCACACCTTACCGCGAAAGCGGAGGGTCTGGTGGCGCCTCCCAGGGACCAGCACACTTCCCATGCTACCGAGCGGGTGGTCAGGTTGCGGATAGACCACCCCGCGCCCGGAAACACCAAATGGTGCAGACTGGCGCGGGGGCTGCCCATGTTGGGCCCCGGACAAGGGAAGGGCGTTCACCTACGGGTCAAGGTAGATGACGTCTATCCCCTTACCCACCATCCCATGATCCACAAAATCCCATCCCTCCACTCCCATCCCTAGAGGTGGTCGCGCAGCGCCCAACCGTCCTTACAATCCCCTCACAAACCAAACCGAAGCTTCACTCCAAAAGCGACAATCCCAACCCAACATCCAACTTCCCACCTATCCACCCTAGCGGGCGCATCGGAGAACTAGCGGACACAAAGCAGTGAAAGCTAACACGCTGGTGCGCCTAAATAGGGTTAAAAATCCCTCCCCACACATCCTACACAAACCCTTCCCACCCACAATCCAATAACCCCTCCTTTCACATACCGGCAGCCCCGGAAAATTCTACAATTATGAGCGCAAGTAAAAAGTTATGTGTACCACAGGAGGGTACTGGCGATGCCGGAGAATCCCTCCCTGGGCCAAGCGGTCTGGGCAGCCCCACTGTATCTGTGGAGGGGCAACCTGCGCGATCTTTAAATATTGAAAGCACGAAGGGCACGCAAGGGGGGCACCCTGGGAGGTCTCTGTCAGAGACTCTCGGGGAACGCCTCTCAAAAATGAGGCTAACCGAAGATGGTTGGATCACGGTGTCGAAATACAAAAGAATGAGGAAGGCGGAGAGAAATAAGAGGAAGAAAGCACTGAGGCAGGCCAACCCGCATGCTACAACGGTCAACATGGCTGGCGCGGCAGAGGGTCAAGCAGGCCCGCATGCTGCAACGGCCACTATGACTGGAGCGGCAGAGGGTCAGGCAGGCCCAAGACCCCAAAAAGTACGGAGGCAGGGAACGGACCCTGGAGAGCGGACACAGCAACTTCCACCGAAGCGTCCGAGATATCACGCTGAATCGAGTGAGACGACACGGAGATCAGCAGTGGGTCAAAGTGATCTCTCAGTAATCATCCAGCGTGAGGACGGGGCTCCGGTGGACGAAGCGACGGCCGCCCAAATCAAACAGGGTCTAACATACCTCATCGAGGACGCAATAGTAGCCGGAAAGCGCAGCGCCGAACTGACCTTCCTAGCCTCGGGCCTGGTGTCAGAAGGGTACTACCTTGTGACACCCGGCACCGAGGAGTCGATGAAATGGCTGCTGACTTGCGAGTTTGGCAACCAGGACGGCGTACCCTTAAGAGCGAGAAAAGCAGAGAGGCACCGTATCCTGATCTGGCTCCCTGGTTGCACGGGGGGTCGTTCCATGGAACCGCTTGAGTTCATTAAGAACCAAAACGACAACAGGGAGTCGGATCTGAAAATCTCGCAGTGGACACTCATACACAAGGAGAGAGTACCCCTGGGAACTCGACTGGTGGTGGGTGTCCCCAAAGAGGCGGTGGCGGTGGGAAACATACGCCTGAATTACCAGGCTACACAAGTTCTCGCTCGACCTCTAACAAAAGAGAACGAAACCGGCACAGAGAGATGCAATGAAAGGGCGAACGAGCTTCCGGCTTGCAGCGATGTAACCAACCTGCCAGGTACATCAACGGGGGGCCCCACCGGGGGGGGGCAAATAGGCCGACGGATAGAGATCCTCACTACACCATCACACAACACGGGGAAGGAAGCGTCTCCAGGCAGCGTCAGCGACATACCTAAGGACTTACCCCAAGGACGTACCTCTGGGAGCCGCGACGCTGCTGAAACCCAGCAGACAATTCCCAACCAGCACACACCAACAAACGTCACGAGACACCACCTCCCTGCATCGAAAAGTGACCTAACTCCCCCGCGGAGCGTCGCATTACTGCAGCCGCCCTGGTACGGGGAAAGGTCCACAGACATGAAGTAGGGAGGTAAACAAAGACACACACACACATACATACACCTAAAACACACCAATGAACACACACAGCAACACAAAACAAAAACACAATAAAATAAAAATAGTACAACTCAATATGCACCACTGCCGCGAGGCGACCAACGAACTTTGCCGCTACGTGGTGAATGAGGGAATAGATATCGCCCTACTGCAGGAGCCATACATACGCAACAACCGTATAACTGGGCTCGACGCTCTGGGAGGAGACATAATTCATCACCAAGACGGTGAGTCAACCCCAAGAGCATGCATTTATGCCAGCAGTAGGACTAGGACGATAGGGCTAATAAAAGCAGATTGTTACAGTGACCTCGCCAGCGTCGAAATAACGCTGGAAACGAACAAGGCCAAAGAACGGGTGTTGCTGGTCTCCGCTTACCTGCCAAGCGAGAAAGACTTCGAGCCGCCATCAAGAGAGCTCCAAGACATCGTGCAGAAATACCAAGGTAAGAGCATACCCATTATAGTAGGCTGTGATGCCAACGCCCATCACTTAGCATGGGGCAGCACAAACTGCAATAAAAAGGGTGACCTATTGTTAGAATTCTTAAGCTCCTCAGAGTTAGGGATAATGAATGTGGGCAACACTCACACCTTCGTCACAAGTACAAGGAAAGAGGTGCTGGACATCACTATCGCCAACGACAGGATAAGCAGATACATTAGAGACTGGAGGGTAGACGAAAGCGACTCCATGTCGGATCATAGGAGAATAACTTTCAGTCTAGAGGGAAAAATAGAAAGAGTAAAGATAAGAAACCCGAGGAAGACTAACTGGGCGATGTTTGAAAACCAAATTAAGGAAACATGGCCCCCAAGTCAGGAGAACTCGATTGATAGCATCGACGACATAGAGAGTCAGGCAAGCAAGCTGGATGAAATCCTAAGGAGGGCATACCACAAGGCCTGCCCTCTGAAAGAGATTAAACCAGGAAAGGGACAACCCTGGTGGACGAAGGCACTAGGGAAGAAAAGGAAAGAAGTAAGACGGGCTCTCAGAAAGGCACTCAAAAAGGGAGATGATGAGAGCTGGAGGAAATACAGAGAGGAAAGAAATAAGTTCAAACAAGAATGCAGAAAAGAAAGCATGAGTGGCTGGAGGGCTTTCTGCGAGGGCATAGAAAAGCAACCAGATGCAGCAAGACTCGTAAAAACCCTATCCAAAGTACACTCATGCAAACTTGGCAGCATAAAGAACGGGAACGAATTAATTACCGAACCCGCTAAGATACTGGAGGTCATGCTGAAAACGCACTTCCCAGACTGTAAGAGCCATATCGATGACATAGCGTCGGCCAATTCACGCAACATCGAAATCAGACGGCCGACAGAAGTCATCACGGAAGAACATCTAAGATGGAGCATCCAGTCCTTCCAACCCTACAAGGCGGCTGGACCAGACGGGATATTCCCAAAGATGCTGCAAACAGCAGGCAGCCACATAGCAAAGGACCTGGTTGCGCTGTTCAATAGCAGTATCAGCGCAACATACGTCCCAAAGAAATGGAGGGAGGTAAGAGCAGTGTTTATACCAAAGCCTGGAAGGCCATCGTACCAGGAGCCGAAAGCTTTCAGATGCATAAGCCTCTCCTCCTTCCTACTAAAGACACTAGAAAAAATACTAGATAGAATAATAAGAGAACAATTAGAAAAAAGCGGATCACCACTGCACCCAAACCAACACGCATATATGGAGGGCAAATCAACTGACACAGCCCTCCACAATCTGGTCAACAGGGTGCAGGAATCGATGAACGCCAAAGAATATGCGCTGGGATGCTTTTTTGATGTAGAGGGAGCCTTTGACAGGGCCACTCCCGAGTCGATAGAAAGCACCCTAAACCGAGAAGGAATCGACAAGAATATATCAGAATGGGTGAAACATATGCTAAGACACCGACTGATACAAGCAGAAATAGCAGGTGCAACCCTCACCGTGGTGGCACAAAGGGGGTTCCCACAAGGCGGATGCCTGTCGCCACTACTATGGTGCCTGCTAATAGATGAGCTAATCAAGAAAATAAATAGAATGCATATATACACGCAAGTATACTCCGATGACGGGGTACTCCTCGTCACTGGTCCAGTACTAAGCGTCATAAGTGACATCATGAACAGGGGACTGAAGGCAGCACTGACATGGTGTAAGAGCAAAGGGCTAGATCTAAACCCTGAAAAGACCAAATTAGTGCTATTTACCAAAAAGAGGAAGCTGGGCAGCGCTGAACCAGTGAGACTAAACAACCAGGCCTTAGAAATGGTTAATGAGATAAAATACCTGGGGGTAACACTGGACAGCAAACTCACATTCAAGAAGCACATAGTAAATACATGCGCAAAAGCAAAAATGGCGCTGATGCAATGCAAAGGCGCCATAGGAAGAACATGGGGCATGCGACCAGCGACTGTAATATGGATTTACAAAGCGGTTGTCCTACCGAGAATACTACATGGAGCTCTAGTCTGGTGGCACAAGGCTGCTAACAGAACAAGCAGGAATGAATTAGACAAGGTACAGAGGCTAGCTGCCCTAATGACCACGGGTGCGATGAGGACAACTCCAACAGCCGCACTCGAGATGGCACTGGGACTATACCCCCTGGACCTAGAGATAAAGAAGAGAGCGATAGAACAATGGTTCAAGCTGAGGAGCGTGGGTCTGTGGAGGGCAAAACCCACGGATAACGGACACGCAAAAATCAGCAACGAATATGAGGACAAAATGTCAATGATCCTTTTAAACAACGATCTAATCAGAAAGGAAAGGATTTTTGACAAAAAATATAGAGTACATATAGGAACCCGAGAAAGTTGGCAGATAGATGACAGGCAGGGCACTATCTGTTACACAGACGGCTCAAGAAAGGAGTCGATAAAGCGATCCGGATCCGGAGTGCACATAAAATGTGATGACGGAACGGAAATGAACAGATCCATTAGCCTAGGCAAATACGCTAGTGTCTTCCAAGCGGAAATCAGAGCAATAACAGAGTGTGCGCAACTGATACACAACCACACAGAAACAAGGAAGGCCACTATATACAGCGATAGCCAGGCAGCACTGAAAGCACTTAGTAAGGAAGAGATATCGTCAGCTACTGTAAAGGAATGCAGAGCATCCCTTGATAGACTGGCGGAACAAGCAGAAGTCAGCCTGGTCTGGGTACCCGGTCACGAGGGAAACCAAGGAAACGAAGTGGCAGACAGGCTGGCAAGAGAAGGAGCAGACGAACCCCTGGTGGGACCAGAGCCCGGGATCCCCATTGCTCACAAAATCACCAGGGGAGTAATAAACAGAAGAATAACAGTAGAAACCAACCGCAGATGGAGATCTTCAGATGGCATGAGACAGTCAAAGATCTTCATCAAAGGAATGGACAAGAAGAGAACTAGCCAACTGGTCAAACAAACCAGAGGAAACATGAGGCTAGTCATTGAGATTATCACAGGACACAGCAGACTAAACAGACACCTAACCCTAATAGGCGTGAAGGACGACCCAATATGCCCAGAATGCTTGGAAGAGGAGGAAACCAGCATCCACCTACTAGCTGAGTGCCCAATATACTCGCTGAGCAGATGGGAGATTATGGGCACAGATAGAATAGAACAGGAAGAACTGGAACTACTGAAGGTGGATCAGATAGTAAGGTTCTGCAAAGAAACCAGAAGATTCGACGGGGCACCGTGAGGATTGCTGGGATACCCAAACCCATCCCTCGGAGAGGTCCGGGGAAATGGACGAAATGGGCGGCAATATAGGCGGTCGGATCGTCCGCCCGGCGATGCCGGCGTCCCCACAAGAAGATAATAATAATAACTCACCCTTCGTGACTACGGGCACGTCGTTCTCGCTGCCTTCCGCGTTGGGCGCCTGAGAAGGAGACATGCGCGGAGGAATGTGTTCCTCCGCTCTTGATGAGAACAAGATGAGCAGGACTCCCCCCAGCCGCTCCGGCTAGACATTCTGGGTCAGTGGGGGTGCCTTAGGGCATAATATGACCCTTACCATAAGGTACGGGTGCCCCCACGTGTTCCCCTCCAGAGTCTCCATCAGATCCCCGCGGCCCAACTTTTTGGACCGCTTGATACCGTCTGGAGGGCCATCTTGGCCTCCTTGCACCCATCGTAGAGCTCTGTCTCTCGGGCTGCCACATCGTCTGGGCGGCGACGCTTCCGGCGGAACCTGGTGTACCGGCGGCGCGCGGTAACGTACTCCGAGCGCAACTGAGCGATTTCCGGCGTCTACCAGTACACCTGTTTCCTCGCCGGTCTGGGACTGGGCCTGGGCATCGCCGCATCGCAGATATGCGACATGGCTCTCCTGAATCACTCCACCTCGGCATCAACATCAGCATACCTGTCCGCTATCGGGATCCAGGCTTGCAAGATGCCTTCCAGACACGCGCGCTTGCAGAAAAATATCAAGAACATGTAACCACAATGCCTGCTGCTGTCCATTTCAACGCGGAAAAAAAAAGAAATTGTATTTTAATGGCAGGTTCTTTTCTCTCCGGCTCTGCCTAATGTGCGGCAATAAATTTAAATGAAGAAGCAATTTTGGCGTTCTTATGTGTTGTTATGTTAAAACTATCGTAGTTAGGTATTTATAACCATAATTATAGAGTTTGGTACTTCGCGCGAAATACTTTTTACAGACGTGCACTGACGTTTCGGCCACGTTGCGGCCTCACAGATACAGTACCTTTGCGCGTAACTATAAGTGTGCGATGTATAATGCCGGATTTAAACCAACTAATTTACACTGTATCTTTTTATCCCCGAGTAAGTATTCATTCATAAAGGTGAAATGTGGGCATATAATATGCCTCTGCCTACCCCTTCGGGGATAAAGGCGTGAACATATGTTATGTTATGTTAAGTATTCAGAAGGATGTCCGAACTCGCCTAAGTGTTCGTATATATTATACTGATTCTTAGGGCATAAGGCGTGTTTGAATCTCTCACGTCACGAACTCAGGGCCCCAGTTATAGAACTTATAGAAGCCGGTGTTTTGAGTCAAGCACGTGGTCTAATATAATAAATACTTACTTTGAAACCAAACAATATTCGCTGGATTCGTCGGTTCCATCAGCGCAATCTTGTCTCTGTAGACAAAATAATGAGTTAATTTCTTAAATATTTTGTGGACATTCACACACAACATCATCTATTCTATCCCAAAGTAAGCTAATATAAGCTTGTTTTGGGAACTAGACGACTGATAGGCATACTTATATATTTCTAAATACATACATATTGTACATAGAAAACACCCGAACTCCGAAAAAAAACATTTGTGGGTCACACAAATATTTGGACCAACCCAGGAATCGAACCCAGGACCTACAGCGCCGTAGGCGGTATCACTACCGTGTGCGCCACAGAGGCAGTCAATAGGATTATAATATATTATAGTCCTAATTATTTTCCATCGTCACACTGGTCGCCCAAATATTTTTTTTACCCTGTATATCCTGTAATTCCGAGAGGTTTGGAATCCCGCGATTACTTAATGCATCAGACAGTTCCAGGTTAATAATGTCATGGAAATAAAATACCGACACTACGAAAATTTTCAACCACATGGCATGGCCGTTAAAGGCCTTGTGGCTGCTGACTACCAAGACTTCGTGTTCATTTATAGAAACAGAGATCAGTCCTGAAAAGGACTTTGGATTTCAAGACTTGTCTGAAGAAACGATATGACTTCACTGTTATGTAGAAATGAGATCAATGGTTTGCCAGAAGCCGTTATCCTCTTCAGTTGATCCATGAACGAAGATGTCACACGCCGCCATCTTGATATGCACGCCAACCCACGCCGCGTTGCTGTCGACGGCCAACGTTCTGCGCGCGCCGCACGTGTTTTCTCGCCGCTTGCCGCGTAGAAGATAAAGGAACGACTCTGTGCGCGACCTCGCTTATATATCATCGCATCGCAGTCGATTCATTACGTTACGAAGAATTATGTTTTGAAATGAATCAAGATGGATACTATACTCGCCACAGTACTAGCTAGTTGTAAATAATTATTTGTACATATACTGGGTGTTTCTTTTAGGGTGTCAAGCCGCCACTAGCTGGTAGCAGGGTTCCATACATATCGATTTAACCCCCATGTATGTTCTACGATTTTTTGTAGTTTTCGAGATATAATTATTTTTTATGAAATATAATTATTAATTAAAACTTCTTTTTGGTTCGACTTTTCTTGGATATTTTTTTATTATTATAATGCCTATTGATTGCAGTATTATGGACAAAATAATCTCCTTCCTAACTTTGATACAAGATGTAAAAATTTTAATCGATAATAAAATGCTATCTCACACATTATTAACTTTTCCCTAACTTCTGGACAAGTTCCAATCTTGTGGCGTAAAGCCTACGTTCGTCCCCTTCCCAAAATTTCCAATCCCTCTCTCCCAAAACACTTTCGTCCAATCTCTATCCTTCCTTTTCTATCGAAAGTGCTGGAGGCGTGCGTGCATAGGCAGTTGTCCAATTTTGTACACAGGAATGCCATTCTTAATCCCCTACAATCAGGATTTAGGCCAGGACATAGCACGACTACAGCACTCCTAAAAGTAACAGGTGACGTCAGGGATGGGATGGAAAAAGCTAAGGCCACAGTGATGGTCTTAGTGGACTTTTCCAATGCCTTTAATTGCGTTAACCATGATATACTTTTGTCCATCCTTGCACATATAAAGATCTCTTCGGACGAGCTGGATTGGTTTTCTTCATATCTTCAGGGTCGCCAGCAGTCAGTTTGTGTTGATGAGATGTCGTCGAGTTGGTGCAATCTTGACTCTGGGGTCCCTCAAGGCGGCATACTATCTCCTCTTCTTTTTTCGATATTTATCAACCTCTTAACCACCGATCTTCAGTGTACGTATCACTTGTATGCTGATGACTTGCAGTTATATAGCCAAGCTTCTGTGGACAATATCTCAGAGGCGATTGATTGTGTAAACGCAGATTTGGATTTGATAAGTGGATGGTGTGATAAATTTGGGCTGGCTGTCAACCCTGACAAATGCCAAAGCATAATAATTGGTACTAATTATATGGTTAACCGTTGAAATGAACGGACTCTTCCGTTGATAACCTTTAACGGAAAAGTCATTCCTATTAATGTGAGTGTTAAGAATCTGGGCTTGCACATAGATTCAACCTTGAGTTGGCGGGTTCAGGTCACTAAGGTCTGCCAAAGGGTGACTGGGACACTTCGGGCTCTTTATCGTCTCAAAAATTTTCTGCCAGCCAAAACCAAGACAATGCTTATGCAGACTTTAATTTTTCCTATTTTCGACTATGGTGATGTGTGCTATCTCGACCTGAATGCAGATCTGCTCAATAAACTCGACCGGCTTCTCAATAATTGCATTCGATTCGTCTACAATCTTAGGAAGTACGACCACGTATCGGTATTCCGTGAGGAGCTGGGTTGGTTACCTATTCGACGACGGCGTAGTCTGCGAGCTGTCTGTTTAATTTTTTCACTTCTAAATTCTCCCAATGCCCCTACTTACTTAAAATCCTATCTTCATCTACTTGGCTCCAATCATGACAAACATCTACGCTCTTCTAACAATCTTCTTCTGCACTGTCCAACTCACACTTCAAATCTCGTCCATACCTCTTTTCCAGTGCGATCCATTCTTCTTTGGAATGCCCTTCCTCTGGAAATTAGAACATTGACCGACCGTTTTTCGTTTAAAAACAGAGTACGTCAACTTTATAGGGTCCCATAGGCAGAACTTTAATAGTATTTTCCTGTTTGTATTTATTTATACCTATATATTTATAGTTATATATATTTAATAATGTATCTATATATTTTATATTTGTAAGGTATTTATCATCATTTTTTATTTTTATTTTTATATAATTGAGATGTAGATTTTTATTATTATCTTTATAATATGATATATTTATGTACCTACCTATGTACTTAGTAACTATAAGTTCTCAATACTATTTTTTGTTGTTGAAGCTTTTAATTCAGACCATTTTATTCTTATAACTTTCTTTGTCATACTTTGAGCACCTACTTTAATTAATCTCTGCATCACCCAAAGGTTGACTGGTAGAAAATGCCTTTGGCATTAAGTCCGCCTTTGTACAAATATATTTTGTGCAGGAAGTTTAAATAAATAAATAAATAAAAAAATAAAAAAATAGGGAATTATGCAGAACATTATATCTCGAAAACTACAAAAAATCGTAGAACATACATGGGGGTTAAATCGATAGGTATGGAACCCTGCTACCAGCTAGTGGCGGCTTGACACCCTAAAAGAAACACCGTGTATATACAACATGAAAGTTTGTATAGCGCAAACCTGAAAACACTTTGATCAGAATCAGTAACATTATCCAAAGGTTTCAACCTATGGTATTTTTTTTCAAAACTTCAAGAAAAAAATTTAACGCATTCAACACTCTAATATCGTAAAGTTATTATCATAAAATAACATCACTACGTGTAATCAAAAGCGATCCGCCGAGCCGATCCCATGCCCTCGACCAGCCACCCCGGCCGCGCCCCTGCGCCCGCGCCACCCTGGCTGGCCACCAGTCAGTGGCCGATAAAACGAGCGCGACGTCATACGTGTCGCCGTACTCGTCGTCCCGCGTGCCGTGTCGCTGTGCAAAATACGCGATCGTGCAACAAAAATACACTGTCTGTTAAACTGTGCTGAAATAAATACCGGCCAAATGCGAAACGGACTCACGCACAGACGGTTCCGTACTAAAAAAGCAGCAAAAATCGGGTATGTTGTTTGGAATCCCTTTTAATCGCCCCCTTTTATCTGATTTTAGTATCTGTAACTAGCTCTAACTATCGCGGTTCCGATAGAGTCTTGTTACGGACCCTTTTGGGTACAGAACCCTAAAAACAGATCAAAATAACATTAAAGTGGGCTCCCATAAAATAAACGTGATTTTTGCCGTATTTTGGTACCCTACATGCGCGAGTCCGACTCACACTTTACCGGTTTCTGTCTAAAACACTGTTCCATAATTACCACTTATGAAAATGGTTTCTTAACGTTATTATCAATACCACGCGAATAGTGACTAACTGCCTTGTGTATAATACCTACACCTAAATAGTGCAACTGTAAAGGCTTACTTGGTCAGTTTTCGTTAGTTTAATTTAATTTTTTTTATACAGTATTTTAAAGCGGAACTCTAGTTGGGGTGTCTGAGCTTTGCGCTATACAAAAGTTCACGTTGTATATTAGGACCTACGAATAATGTATTCTATAGAAGTGTAATTCGGCTTAAAAAATGACTCCACCAAATGGGGACCGCGGAAGGTGGGGCTTAAAAAGGGGACCGCGCGACACAGTTAGTCCGCGCTGGCACGCGTAACGTACGGTTGTGTCGCTGGAACCAATCAGTCAGTGATATTAATTGTGTTTTCGCGTTAAATATATCCCAAAAATGCCTTCGTGTGTTGTGAAGTGGTGCAGAAGCCATACGGATATGAAAAACTCTGGAATCACCTTCCATAAGTTAGTAAATATTCATTTTAAAAACACGTACTTGGGGAAGTTGAAAAGTGTTATGCAACATGAACGCAATTCCAAAATTAAATTATTTTTATGCAGTGTTCATAGTATGTTTAGCACTGAGGTAATATTGTTAGTATGATATTATATTAGTAGGATGATATTATGCATAGAAATTAAATTATAATTTTTGTTTGTTTCGGAGTTTGCATGGCGTTGTCAAATATGCTGTATGTGCAACGTCAACTTCCAGAGACAGTTGAGCAAATTGTGGGCTATATTGCAGGGTTCGTAGCAAAAAGTTACAAACCAAAATAGAATGTTTGTCCTGCATCAATTTATTACTGGCAACGGAAAAACTTTATTTTCACAAACTAATACATTATGAAAATTCACTTGTACTATTCCACTTTTATTTTAATTTAAAAAATACCTGACCGGTTTCGCTTTTAAAGCATTATCAAAGGTTCTTACACTAATTTTGACATAACGTAATGACGTTTGACGAAACAAACAAATGTTTGTAATAACAAGTTCCATCAAGTGCCAACAATCGAAAGTATAACGGATATTTCACAAACTAATTTGTTTGAAAGATTTTGGAGGATTAGTTTATCCCTCATTCATTGTTTTCAAAATATGTCTTTGGTCTGAAACATTACTCAGGCAGCTTGTCAACATAGAAGGAAAAGGGTCGTCTAGGGCACACAATTCGAAAATAATGGTAAATAAGTGTTTTGCCAAAATAATAGAAAGAAATGACGTCACGAAACCCCTGAAAGACAGTCATCCTATAGAAAGCAATCACGATGTTATGTTGTTGAAGGCTATAATCGAACAATTTCTAATAATTCCTTTGCATTATATTGCTAAAAACGAGTCCTTATTAAATTCCAACCGCCATAAATTAAATAAACTAATTATTTTTAGAGGTTCATAATTGTGAAAAATAAAACGTATTTTAATTTGTATATACGCATACAAAGTAGTTCAATCAATAGAAAAATAATAACAATCCAGTTATTATTTTTCTGTTGATTAAACTTTGATTGAACTTATTCAATAAAAAATAAACACATAAACAAGCTTTCTTATTATTGCATAAAACCATCCACGCTTATCACGTTCGCCGCTTCGGGTGGGGCGCCGGCCGCCGAGCCGGCATGACCTTGGCGCGACCAATCGCATGCAAGAATTCAACGATGGATGTGTGAGTGTTATGTTTTATTGCTGTTTTTTAGTATGCGTAAGTTACTCCAAGATTTCGGCGGTAACTTTATAGGTGTTACATTTCTATAGAATACATTATTCGTAGATTAGGACATTTTGTAAATAAAGTATTCTATTCTACACGCAACCAATCGAGTTTCTCTTCTCTCCAAAGCCTTAACGACTGCCATGTGACTTGAAAATTTTCTACAACAGGCATATACATATATAATATGCCTCTGCCTACCCCTTCGGGGATAAAAGGCGTGACTATATGTATGTGAATTTTAAAGATGTTGACTTCCTCGGCGATGATTTTAGTAAAATTTAAGAAAATGTCGAAAATGTGGTATTCTGTTAATTTTATGGTATTTCCATGACATTATTAACCTGGAACTGTCTGACGCATTAAGGATCCGCGGGATACCCAAGCACGGAAACGTTCGCAAATAAATGTCACAAAGTGGTCATTTGATGGTCAACCATTAATGACCGACCATAGTAAACGTTGCTCGCTACAGTGATCGACTGCAGAACACTAAAGCTGATCGCTCATTTGTCAGCACCGTACGCGCCGCATTTTAGAATTCGTTGTATGAAATTATATGAAACCTCGCATATTACACCCGCACCGTGCGCCGCATTTCGTGAAATACGGTAGGCATCCGAATAACATTCTGATGACGTCATAATGCGACGCGTACGGCGCGTGCTGGTGCTCGGTGTAGCCGCATGCATGCTCAGTATTGCCATATATACGTATTTGCCCGTATCTACACGGAAATAATGTTCAAACCGGACAATACATAATACATACACACGGGTTTTTATACTGAATTATTAGGCAAATGCAAAGAGAAGTTTCTTAATATTTCTAAGAAATTGAATTTAAATACACGGAACTTTATTTGATCTTTCATAAACTAGCGATTTGAATTTTTAAAAGAAATATTTACTCCTTTCATTTTATTCTTCCTCCGCCAATAAGCAGGCTATTACAACACCCTTCCCTTCGGGGCAGAATGTACAAAACGCAAAATGAGCACCACACGCAAAATTTACAAAACGCAAAATGTACACAACGCAGAATGTGCACGTAAGAGCTTGTCTGTACTATAATAGGTCTAGATCGGCAAAATAAATGAAGATAGGCGTAACAAATGAATATCGATGAAACAAATGACGGTCAGATAAACAAATGACGATCTAAAAACATATGCAGATCAGTAAAACAAAAGACTTAGCATGTCGATAAGGTCAAAAATTACTTGCAGCCATATTTTGTAATCTAGTTGCGATTGCCATTCAAAAAATTGCTCCAAGCAAATCTCGACCTTAATGACACTTCTCTAAAAATGTGCTTTCTTATTATTGCATAAAACCATCCACGCTTATCACGTTCGCCGCTTCGGGTGGGGCGCCGGCCGCCGAGCCGGCATGACCTTGGCGCGACCAATCGCATGCAAGAATTCAACGATGGATGTGTGAGTGTTATGTTTTATTGCTGTTTTTTAGTATGCGTAAGTTACTCCAAGATTTCGGCGGTAACTTTATAGGTGTTACATTTCTATAGAATACATTATTCGTAGATTAGGACATTTTGTAAATAAAGTATTCTATTCTACACGCAACCAATCGAGTTTCTCTTCTCTCCAAAGCCTTAACGACTGCCATGTGACTTGAAAATTTTCTACAACAGGCATATACATATATAATATGCCTCTGCCTACCCCTTCGGGGATAAAAGGCGTGACTATATGTATGTGAATTTTAAAGATGTTGACTTCCTCGGCGATGATTTTAGTAAAATTTAAGAAAATGTCGAAAATGTGGTATTCTGTTAATTTTATGGTATTTCCATGACATTATTAACCTGGAACTGTCTGACGCATTAAGGATCCGCGGGATACCCAAGCACGGAAACGTTCGCAAATAAATGTCACAAAGTGGTCATTTGATGGTCAACCATTAATGACCGACCATAGTAAACGTTGCTCGCTACAGTGATCGACTGCAGAACACTAAAGCTGATCGCTCATTTGTCAGCACCGTACGCGCCGCATTTTAGAATTCGTTGTATGAAATTATATGAAACCTCGCATATTACACCCGCACCGTGCGCCGCATTTCGTGAAATACGGTAGGCATCCGAATAACATTCTGATGACGTCATAATGCGACGCGTACGGCGCGTGCTGGTGCTCGGTGTAGCCGCATGCATGCTCAGTATTGCCATATATACGTATTTGCCCGTATCTACACGGAAATAATGTTCAAACCGGACAATACATAATACATACACACGGGTTTTTATACTGAATTATTAGGCAAATGCAAAGAGAAGTTTCTTAATATTTCTAAGAAATTGAATTTAAATACACGGAACTTTATTTGATCTTTCATAAACTAGCGATTTGAATTTTTAAAAGAAATATTTACTCCTTTCATTTTATTCTTCCTCCGCCAATAAGCAGGCTATTACAACACCCTTCCCTTCGGGGCAGAATGTACAAAACGCAAAATGAGCACCACACGCAAAATTTACAAAACGCAAAATGTACACAACGCAGAATGTGCACGTAAGAGCTTGTCTGTACTATAATAGGTCTAGATCGGCAAAATAAATGAAGATAGGCGTAACAAATGAATATCGATGAAACAAATGACGGTCAGATAAACAAATGACGATCTAAAAACATATGCAGATCAGTAAAACAAAAGACTTAGCATGTCGATAAGGTCAAAAATTACTTGCAGCCATATTTTGTAATCTAGTTGCGATTGCCATTCAAAAAATTGCTCCAAGCAAATCTCGACCTTAATGACACTTCTCTAAAAATGTGCTTTCTTATTATTGCATAAAACCATCCACGCTTATCACGTTCGCCGCTTCGGGTGGGGCGCCGGCCGCCGAGCCGGCATGACCTTGGCGCGACCAATCGCATGCAAGAATTCAACGATGGATGTGTGAGTGTTATGTTTTATTGCTGTTTTTTAGTATGCGTAAGTTACTCCAAGATTTCGGCGGTAACTTTATAGGTGTTACATTTCTATAGAATACATTATTCGTAGATTAGGACATTTTGTAAATAAAGTATTCTATTCTACACGCAACCAATCGAGTTTCTCTTCTCTCCAAAGCCTTAACGACTGCCATGTGACTTGAAAATTTTCTACAACAGGCATATACATATATAATATGCCTCTGCCTACCCCTTCGGGGATAAAAGGCGTGACTATATGTATGTGAATTTTAAAGATGTTGACTTCCTCGGCGATGATTTTAGTAAAATTTAAGAAAATGTCGAAAATGTGGTATTCTGTTAATTTTATGGTATTTCCATGACATTATTAACCTGGAACTGTCTGACGCATTAAGGATCCGCGGGATACCCAAGCACGGAAACGTTCGCAAATAAATGTCACAAAGTGGTCATTTGATGGTCAACCATTAATGACCGACCATAGTAAACGTTGCTCGCTACAGTGATCGACTGCAGAACACTAAAGCTGATCGCTCATTTGTCAGCACCGTACGCGCCGCATTTTAGAATTCGTTGTATGAAATTATATGAAACCTCGCATATTACACCCGCACCGTGCGCCGCATTTCGTGAAATACGGTAGGCATCCGAATAACATTCTGATGACGTCATAATGCGACGCGTACGGCGCGTGCTGGTGCTCGGTGTAGCCGCATGCATGCTCAGTATTGCCATATATACGTATTTGCCCGTATCTACACGGAAATAATGTTCAAACCGGACAATACATAATACATACACACGGGTTTTTATACTGAATTATTAGGCAAATGCAAAGAGAAGTTTCTTAATATTTCTAAGAAATTGAATTTAAATACACGGAACTTTATTTGATCTTTCATAAACTAGCGATTTGAATTTTTAAAAGAAATATTTACTCCTTTCATTTTATTCTTCCTCCGCCAATAAGCAGGCTATTACAACACCCTTCCCTTCGGGGCAGAATGTACAAAACGCAAAATGAGCACCACACGCAAAATTTACAAAACGCAAAATGTACACAACGCAGAATGTGCACGTAAGAGCTTGTCTGTACTATAATAGGTCTAGATCGGCAAAATAAATGAAGATAGGCGTAACAAATGAATATCGATGAAACAAATGACGGTCAGATAAACAAATGACGATCTAAAAACATATGCAGATCAGTAAAACAAAAGACTTAGCATGTCGATAAGGTCAAAAATTACTTGCAGCCATATTTTGTAATCTAGTTGCGATTGCCATTCAAAAAATTGCTCCAAGCAAATCTCGACCTTAATGACACTTCTCTAAAAATGTGCTTTTAGGCGTTTATAGACATCACTGATCACGAATATGTAAAGATTAAATAAATATTATTCGTGTTAATAAGGTCGAGAATTGCTTGCACCTATTTTTTTAATGGTTATAGCATCTAGATTACAAAAAAATGGTGCAAGCAAATTTTAACCCTATGAACATGCATAATATCTATTTATTTTTTATATATTCGTGATCAGTGATGTCTATAAACGCCTAAAACCACATTTTTAGAAAATAGTCATTAAGGTCGAGATTTGCTTGCACCTATTTTTTTGAATGGCAATTGCATCCAGATAACAAAATATGGCTGCAAGTAATTTTTGACAATATCAACTTGCTTATAGTCTTTTGTTTAAGTGATCTGCATTTGTTTTTTCGATCGTCATTTGTTTATCCGACCGTCATTTGAAAGGTCGATCTTCATTTGTTTCGCCGATCTTCGTTTGTTTTTCCAATCTAGACCTATTATAATAAAGACAAGCCCTAACGTGCACATTCTGCGTTGTGTACACTTTGCGAGTTGTTTTTTTTGCGTTTTGTACATTTTGCGTTATGTACATTCTGCGTTTTATACATTTTGCTTGTGGTGCTCATTTTGTGTTTTGTACATTCTGTTCACATCGCCTTAAATAGGGACATTGTAACATCGCCTTAAATAGGGACTTGACATCAAAAAATTCGACATTAAATAAAAATTTGACATTAAATAGTAAATTGACATCAAAAAACAATTTGACATTAAATGACAAAGTAGAATTTAAAAACAATTATGACAATAGTAATATAAAATCAGAAAGGAACTCAAAACTAAATAGTAAGTCTAAAGTACCTTTTTGCGCAGGCTACAAGTCCATATTTATGAATCCAACAACACCACACGATATTAACAGAATTATCCAATCACTAAAAAACACGCCCAGTATAGGATACGATGAGGTCTCTACACGCGTTCTAAAGCACGTAAGTGAGGTGATATCACCCGTATTATGCCATATCTTCAATCTATGTATTTCCGAAGGAGTATTTCCTTCTAAATTAAAAACCACTATCATAAAACCCATTTTTAAAAAACTTGACCGTGAAAATATGACGTGTTACAGACCCATAGCCCTCATTCCTGTTCTATCTAAAGTAATGGAAAAAAATATTTATGAGAATTTAAATAATTACTTAGAAAAATATCAAATAATCACCGAGGCGCAAACAGGTTTTCGAAAATCAAAAACCATAAATCAAGCTATATTTAAATTTCTAGCAGAAATAATGAAAAGTCTTGATAGAAACATACCAGCCTGTGCATTATTTATGGACCTTACCAGGGCCTTTGACTGCGTAGACCATAAAATACTTAAAAATAAGCTCTACGCCTGTGGCATCCGAGGCAATGTATTGAATTTGATTATGTCATATATCACAGATAGAAAACAAGCTACATCTATCACAAGAATCTGTCAAATACAGAAAAAGGAAATTATATACACGTCAAACTACAAAGAAGTTAAATATGGTGTGCCTCAGGGAAGTGTTTTGGGTCCATTATTATTCCTCATTTATATAAATGAATTTCCTAAAGCTATTAATGCCCCAATGTTTCTCTTCGCAGACGATGATGAGATAGTACGGTAGTATTTTGTAATAGAAATCAAAATATTCTAAAAAGCACTATAAACAACAGCCTAATTAATATAATAGATTGGCTAAAGGACAATAATCTTGTAATCAATTTAAACAAAACAAACATCATGGTGTTTAGGAATCGTGCTAGATATTTACCTCAAAACTTTGACATCGAATATTCGGGTACCATAATAGGTGAGGTGGAGACGACAAAATTTCTGGGACTACAAATAGATTCTACATTAAATTGGAAGGCACACATAGATTTTATCTGCACAAAACTAAATAAAAGCGCCTATGCACTATACAAACTCTCTAGGACGGTTAATATTTCCACACTCTTATCTGCGTACTATGCCTATGTGGAATCAGTTTTGAGATATGGTGTGATATTTTGGGGGAATTCCACAGATTGGGAGGTCGCCTTTAAAGCGCAAAAGCGGTGCGTAAGAGCCATGATGAGAATCAAACGGACAGAGAGCTGCAAACCTCATTATAAAGCCTTGAAATTACTTACATTACCAAGCCTTTATATTTTAGAAATAGCTATTTTTGTGAAAATGAATCCTAATTTTTTTGAAAGATTGAATAGCAATCGTAATAAACACAAAATACACACAATACCCAATAAGACAGCTCTTTTAAACAAAAGTGTCTATTGCATGGTCTCTAAAGTATACAATAAATTACCTACTGAGCTGCTTAAAATAGAAACAATTCATGTATTTAAACAAAATCTCTATAATATATTAATTGACAAAGCATACTATAGCATACGGGAGTTTTTGGATGACAAAAATGTTAAAATGTAATATGGTAATGGACTGATTGACTCAATTTCTTAATGTATTTTAATTTTGTATCCCTCTGTTTGACATTGTTATGATTTTGATTTTATTTAATTTTATAATTGTTTAAATTTATTTGATTATTTTTGTATGATCATAAATTTCTCTTTTGTTCCTTATACTAATATTTGCAAGCCTCCGGGTGGAAGATGGAGAAGCTCGATTTTAATGTAACACCACTGTAACCCATTTTCGCAAATAAACGATTTATGAATTATGAAAATTATGAATTATGAATTATGTTCTGAAGGGATCTTCCCCTCATAGCCCACTGTCACAATACCACTCACTGTACCGTTGCACACCAGAGGTAAAAGAAACTGCTATAGTTGGCAATACCAAAGATTTGATTACGGCGCGTACGGCGCGTGCGGTGCGTACGGCGCGTATGTGCGAGGCTATCAGGAAATGCGGCGAATGCTGACATATGTGCGATCAGCCTAAACTAAGACCGCGGAGCCAGGAGCACTTCAAAAATCTTCAAAATATATAGCTAAGAACCATCCCGGCCCTATCGGATTTCGAAAAAAAAATACCAAATATCATCAATTTATTGTGATGGTTTAATTCTAATAAATAAAATTGCTCTTACCCCATTACAATCAGATCCAGGACTGACACAAGATCCATCGTTGCACTGGAACGAAAACAGGGGGCATGTCGGCACACTCGCGGCTAGTGCCCTGGAAATAAATTTGATTTTTTTACTTATTGGACCTGAGCATTTCGGCATCAAAATTTTCAGTGACTGTGTGAATGAGAGAGTTACAAATAGTTATTTGTATTCCTAAGAACAACAAATCTTTAACTTGTGTTATTTTATTATTTGATTTTTTTTTATTTTTAAACTTGCACAAGGTTCATGACTTTTTTTTTTTATACCACTAAGGTGGCAGACAAGCATACGGCCCACCAGAAGGACCGGTGGTCACCGCAGCCTATGAACGTTTGCAACACCAGAGGCGCCACACTCGCACTGCCGACCCTGTAAAAACCTTCTTAGACCCCTTTTGAAGAACCCCATACTGTAGGCGTTTGGGAAAATGAGGCAGGGAGATCGTAGAAGAGAGAACGTAGCCGTGGGCATCATATCAAACAATTCCTCAGAGCACACACCATTGTACAGTCGGTAGAACACGCATAAGGAGGCAAAGTCTCTCCTGTCGCGAAGAGGTTCCACACCACTTGTAAGTATAGGATCGTTGACAACTCTTACAGCACGTATTTGCACCGAGCCAAATGGACGAAGCTGATATTCAGGTGCCCCCGCCCAAAGGTGACAGCAGTACTCCATGTGCGGCCGCACTTGCGACTTATACAGAAGCAGTGTTTGCGCAGCAGTAAAGTACCGCCGCGCCCTGTTGAGCACACCTAGCTTCTTGGACGCCAGCTTAGCCTTGTCCTCCAAATGACTACGGAACTGAACGTCACTAGAGATGTCAACGCCAAGGATCCCTATACTTTTGGAGATGGAAAGAGATGTGCACTGAAATTGCGGCGCTACAGTAATTGGGGTTTGCTTAGCGGTGAAAAAAACACGCTTGTGTCTTGGAAGGGTTGAACTGGACAAGATTTTGTCTACCCCAATCGGACACTCTAGTAAGAGTAGCCTCGATTTACGACACAAGCTGTTCACGATTTTCCTTCACTGTGTCCCGAGAGATACCGGGGCGGCCCGTGTAACAAGTGTCCCCCGTACTGTCGTCCGCATAACAATGAATGCCGTCAATAGACAACATGTCATTGATATGCAGCAGAAACAGAGTAGGGGACAACACTGAGCCTTGCGGTACTCCAGCGTTTATGGCCATGCAGTCTGAACAGCTGCCGTCAACGACGGCTCTGATGCTTTTACCGGCCAGGAAGCTGGACACCCATCCGCATAATCTGTCGGGCAGTCCATATGAGGGCAATTTCGTAAGAAGACCACGGTGCCAGACCCGGTCAAAGGCCTTAGAGATATCGAGGCTCACTGCTAGAGCCTCGCCCTTACTCTCGATAGCCGTCGCCCATCGGTTTGTGAGGCACACCAGAAGATCGCCCGTCGAGCGACCGTGACGGAAACCGTACTGCCGGTCACTGAGCAGGTCGTGTTCCTCTAGGTACCTCAGGAGCTGTGTATTAATTACACGCTCCATCACCTTAGATAAAAGGGAGGTGACGGCTATAGGCCTGTAGTTCGCCGGGTCGGTCCTGTCACCCTTCTTGGGCACAGGATGCACATACGCGGGGACGGGTACGGGAGAGAACTCTCCCACCCGAGTTCCGCAGTCGGCGGCCTGGGCGCCGCCGACGTGTCTTTGCCGAGGGCTATCGGCCACCATGACCAGGGGCCTGAGGACGGTGACAGGGTGGCTCACCGTCCTTACAGAAGCAGGCCCATGACGGCAGCGTGACGTGAGTGAGACAATTCACGCACGCCCCCCCTTAGAAGCGGGATCACACCCGAAACCCCCCAAAGACGCGGGACAGCACCCGAACCACCCCCTGGGCGAGGCCGCATTGGCGGCCGTGGGTTTATTGGGACGTTGGTTGGGCGTGACGTGAGGTTTTTTAGTCGGTAGGAGTCCGGCATAACATCCATGAGGATTTTCCCTCACGTTAAACAAAAAAAAAAAAAAGGATGCACATACGCGATCTTCCACGACGCCGGGACTTGTTGCTTGGCATATGAAAGCGTGAAAAGACGTGTAAGTACCGGACACAACTCTGGACCACACTGCTTCAGTACCACCGCGGGTATACCATCCGGCCCACTCGACTTATGAACGTCCAGGGATCGAAGCTCACGTCGGACATTCCACTGTGTAAATTTTACTTCCGGCATGGAAGTTCCACACCACGGAATATCCGGCGGCAAAGCACCCCTGTCGCTCATGGTCGAGTTAGAGGCAAAGAGAAATCCAAAAGGTCGGCTTTCTCCTTAGCGCTCTGGGCCAAATTACCGTCGCGTTTAAGTAAAGGTGGTAAACCTGACCGACAGAAATTTCCCTCGGCAGCTTTGGCAAGCGACCAGAATTCGCGACTCCCTGAAGGATAGCCTGCTAGCCGTTCACCAATTCTGCCGACGAAATCGAACTTAGCCGTGACAATTGCTCTTTTGCTGGCCCTCGGGGCGGCATTTAATTTGCGTTTCACCTCAGAGATATTTGGATCTGAATTTGCACGAGCCGTGGTCCAAGCCCTGTAAGCAGATTCTTTCAACATCAAAGTTTCTCTGCAGAGCCGATTGAACCACGGTCGCTTTTTTGCTCCTACAGGGATCCAACGGTTAGGAATGTAGCATTCCATGCCCTCCAAGATCCCCGCAGCGACTGCTGCAGCGCAAGAATCCAGATCCTCTAAGGCAAAACAAAGCCGCCTCCATGGGTACGACGCGAAAAACTCTCGCAGTCCATCCCAGTCTGCTGATTTATAGTGCCATATATGTCGCCACTCCTTGGGCCGAGGTGGTTCAGGCCTTGCGAGAGGCACATGCGCCCGAACGACACAGTGGTCCGACGATCCGAGCGTTGTCAGCAGGAGATCCAGCAATGCACTATGCTCGTTCTTCTTGTCTGGTATCCTTGTGTGGGATTTAACCAGTTGAGAGAACCCATAGGTCAGGGCAAATTCGTGAGCAGCTTTCCCCGCAAAGTCGGTGGTCCGGGAGCCCAACCAGTCAACAGGATGTCCGTTGAAATCCCCCAGAATCACTATCTCCGCGGAGGGAAACTGCTCAATGACCTTGTCAGTTGATTGTTGCAGGTGGTCAAAAAGGCGAACTGTGCCCGTGTTACCACCGCTGTGAGACCTATACACGCACGCGTAGATCCGAGTGTGGCCCCCGTGATCCAAGCGTGCCCATAACGTAGACAGGTCCCTGTCTTCGAGGCTTGTAAGACGACGACAGCAGACATCATCCCGGACGTACATACATACCCCGGCTTTCTGCCTAAAGTGGTACTCAAGCTTGTAGCCAGGGTACATTAAGCAAGATGTATCGCCCGGACGTAAGATCTGCGTCTCCGTTAAGAAAAAAAGGGTCGGCTTCGCAGTTTCAAGATGGTGGTGGACTACGTTGATGTTCGCGCGCATACCTCTGATGTTGCAAAAGTCCACTTGAAGTGTGGACGACGATGCCGCTGTGGATACCTTTTTCTTGCTTTTGTCTTTAGCCATAGTTCTTAAAAAAAATGGGGAATTAAGAAGGTGAAGGGGGCGCTTTTGTGTCGGTGGCGCAGGAGACTAGGCGAGGCTCGAACTCACCGAAGGCAGACAGAGGTAGTGCGGTAGATTGGCACGGCGTACGGAAGGGCCCCCGGTCCCCACCTGATGCAGTAGCCGCGTCCACTCCGGTATCCTCCTCCGGCACGACCACAGCACCAGGGACTTTACACAGGCTGCTGGTTCAGCCTCCTGGGGCGGAGATTAAGTAATCCCCAGGTTCAGGTCCCGTACAGCCTGCGGGCGGTCAGCGGTCAACCGTTTCACCGGGTCTCCCTGATCGCCGTACCAATATTCCGCGCCTCGATCTGCCAATGAAGACAGATAAGCTTCTGGTCTCACCGTCACCGGCACAATGTCACCCTAATGAGCTCTGGATCCCTGCTAACCGACGGAGAACATAAACCGACCGGAGTCAGGTTACTATTACCGCGGTCTTCTGCAGGGCGGAGGTACTGCCCCAGGCGGGCTGCTCAACGAACGGAGTACCGTTAGGCCCTTCCTCCTAATGTGGGCTTTTTCGTTGATCCCTAAGATATTGGATCTTAGGGATCTGATTGAAGAAGCCACTACTGTACCCTCAGGGTGTAACGTTAACTCCATGAGAAGTAACGCATGTCCCCGAAACCCGAAGGGGTAAAAACTGACTATCAGTAAGTTGGGTATAAATGGTTTTATTCAAATTTACCTCTAAACATGGCTCAAAGATAATATCTTTGAGCTATGTTACGATGTCGTTTGTAACATTTATGTCTTTTACTAATTTACCAACGTCACTACCTATTTGTATCATATGTCATAATCAGAGAAACGTCATCAGTATAATTTGTAATCATTTGAAGAAATTTAAGTGAGGTTATATAAAACAGAAATAACAATGACCCTAACACCCTTCCCTGCGGAACCCTAAGTACGTTTTACACTAATAAGGCTGGATTCGACCAAACTCGAAGTTAAACGAGTATTTCTATTTCTGGCATAATTTTAGACCTTTAATTTATCCTTGTTAGACCTATGTACGTTTACGTTTTTCTAAATAGCCGGATCTACACCACACGATCCAACGCGCTCCGATCGCACGCGGCAGGAGCTGTTTTCTTAGCAAACTAAAATGTATAGGTAGGTACATACATTTTAGTTTGCCAGGAAAACATTCATCTCTAGGATAAATTTACAAAATATGTCAGTATTACGAGTAGGGCAACTTCTAACGCACAATTTAATAATATAGTAGTTGTCCACGCTGTAGTTTTTTCTTCATTTTGTCGATCTGGAGAATTCCGAATATCTAAATATCAGGATGGCGAATGATTGAAGACTTCATACATTTAATGTGAAAAATAGTTTCAGCCTCGAGATAGACTCTTTCTTCAGGCAGGACAGCCGAATTATGGTGCGCGTCCATTGGCCCGCGCCGGACGCACCGCACGCACGGCACGCAACGGATTAAACGGATTTGCCGATGGCATGCGTCCACTGTAACCGGATTTTTTGTTTAGTTTTGAGTGTTATCTTGTCGTGAGTGGACGTATTTTGCCATGGAGATTGACGAGAGTATACGAGTATTATTATTATTAGTTGCTTCTTGGCAGATGAAGAAAAACGTTAAACTAAACGTAGAATGAGGGTTCATAATATGAATTTGAAGCGACCAATATTTGGAGAGTGTAATTTATTATTTGTCCCGATTTACTTCATGGTGAAGAAAGATTTTTCAAAAACCTTTACACGTCAATAGCTAAATTCATAACTTTACTGTAGTTACATATCTGTAGGTTAGCAACAAATCAGAGTATGAGCTGGTAGACGGTTACAATAAACAAAAGTTTTTAAATAAAGTATTTAATTGTGTAACCAGTTTTTTATTTAGAACTAACTGTGACCGCGCCTTCGTCTACGTGAATTCAGTTTTTAGGGTTACAGACCAACATTTTTAAAATAGTATTATTGCTATAAGTATAGTTTATACATTCAATGCAATCATTAACCTCTCAACCGTGTTGTGCCGTATCCGTCCATACCCCCCCATATGTGTTGTCCCGTATCCGTCCCAAGAATACCGGCTCTAAATTTACGCAAATAAAACGCTAATTCTCTTGAAAATAGGTTCTTTTATTGCTTGATATTGTATCTATGATCATCAATTTTACCACTCAGTAGTGCCATCGTTAAAAAAAAAATATATATCAGTCAAACAATTCGACAAACGCCGATTTGCAATATTTGAAATCTGTTTTTAGGAGTGATTTATTGCTGGAATCCAGATAGTTTACTTATCAATTGATTGGAAAATTATCTAGAAATGTGTAAAAATAAAAATAACCAAATTCTGTGAACTAATTTATTGACAAAATCGTTAATGTTTTGCAACAGGTAATGTTCGATAATATTATAAAAAAACATGATTTTATAAATAAATGTTCATAAATAACATTATTCACTTATTTATCTTCCTAAAACAGTCATTGTTCATATTATGATTCATATAAATTTTCCTTGAATTTTGAGAAATTCGAAGAGCAGTCGCGCGCTCCCAGCGGCCTGTCTAACTTGCCACAGACGACGGGTACAAATTTGTTGCCCCTTCCACGTACGAAAGGTTAATAATCTGTACTTTTTATATTGCAAACACACACTTAAATTTTATTATTTGTAAAGATAGATAAAATAAACTTTAATAAATGTAGGAACCCTTAAAAAGTACATACGTATATGTATGTATAAAAAAAATAAAATTTCAACACGTGCACAGTGGGTGATGCCAGTGGCCAACTGATTTGTGTGACGTCACCGTCACGCAACGCATTGTTTGCTCATAAATGCCGGCTGTCGATGCGGCCGGTGCGGATAGTGGACGCAGCGCTGTGTAAAACCATACAAAGCAAACTAAAATCCGTTGCGTGCCGTGCGTGCGTTGCGTCCGGCGCGGGCCAATGGACGCGCACCTTTAAGTTATTGAGTAACACTTAAAACTGAAATGCTTATCAACCTCATACGTCATGGGGTGACGTAGGCACTATTTATAGGCACTTAGTTAAGATACTTTTAGGACTTACTCTTTTATAAGCTCTTCATGCTTGGTAATTTTTGTAAAAGTGCTGTAAGTGTGGTCGTTGCACAATTTGTTCTCATCATTGGGCGCTGTGGACAACACGCCTCTGAGGTAGTAGCGATCTATGCCTAATTCTTTGTCTGAGAAGGCTAACCCCCCTCCGCTGTCACCCATGCACACAGCTGAACCTGAAAAATAGCAAAATATGTATAGCTTAGCTTTCTGATTATTTTATTCTGCTCCAGCATATTTCACCATATCACTGAAATGTGGGACACCATCGACCCGACGATAGCATTCTAGAACCTGAGGGCTATGGGGTTTTGGTCTCCACCTCCCTCCTGCAAATTTGTTGCAGTACTTTAATAAAAAACAGAAATATATTTCCAATAAGCGCTAATAGCTTTAGGTTTGCAAAACATCACTTATTTAATGTGAAAATATTTTTGGTCTCAAGCAAAATTCGAACCTGCTTCTTAGCACTTACTGGGTCAGACGCCCTAACCGTTGGACCACCGAGACACCACTCTCAACCGACTAATTCTTTTAGCTCATATGTTTTGGTGGGACGTAGGCACCATACACCTTTATCACATGAAATTCGTGATTTAGCTAGCAATAATGGCTCTTCAAATATATTGGCTTTCTTGTGAATGGAACTATGTTTATAATATAAACATTTATGCTGAGTTCATTAGCTTTACCCCACAAGTACATTTGTGTTAAAGGCTCTTTACACAATTTAATTTGTGATGTACATAATATCCATACTGTTTGGCAGATAGTACAAAATACAAACGAGTACAATCAGCTGCCGTGATTGGCTTTTGTGGACTTCGAGAAAGCATTTGACTCAGTCGAAACCTGGGCAGTCCCGAACGCTCTGCAGCGGTGTCGGGTCGATTGGCGTTATGTCGAGATGATGAGATGACCATCCAGCTGGAGAACCAAAAACAAATCCCATCGAACTGCGCAAAGGTGTAAGACAAGGCGACGTAATATCCCCGGAACTCTTCACCAATGCGCTGGAGGACGCCTTCAAGACGCTGTACTGGAAAGCATGGGGCGTGAACATCAACGGCGTCCGCATCTCGCACCTTCGATTTGCCGACGACATCGTCATAGTGGTGGAGACGATGGAACAGTTGGGTGGAATGTTGCACAGTCTAATCGGTGCGTCTCGACGTGTTGGTCTCGGCATGACCTTGGAGAAAACCAAGGTCACTTCGATGAGCACGTCACGCCGGGACAAATCTACTTCGAAGGATCGAGGCTTGAGGTTGTCCAGGAGTATACATATCTTAGGCACGTTATTAGGTTACACAAGGGCAACCTGGACAAGGAACTCGCGAGAAGGATCCGTTTGGGCTGGGCAGCGTTCTGCAAGCTATGTCGAGTTTTCGATTCATCTATACCGCAGTCATAATTACTTTTGACCAGTGCGTCCGACCAGTTACGACATATGGTGCCGAGACGTGGACACTTGCTGTGGGGCTTTTCCATGCCCTGTAGGTTACACAGCGAGCTATTTAACGAGCCATGCTTGAAGTTTCTCTGAGAGATACCTAAACTCCGAAATGAGGTTATACGGCTGAGAACCGGAGTGGTCGACATAGCTCGCAGAATAAGCAAATTAAAGTGGCAATGAGCTGGTCACATCTGTAAAATAACCGACGGACGATGGAGTAAGCGAGTTCTGGAATGGAGACCGCGACTCGGTAAACGTAGGGTGGGACTTGAGAATAAGGAAAGTCATGAGAGCATTGTGAAAAAATGTTTAGGCACTAAGCATTTATGTTAAACTATAAAAAAACACATTCGTTTCAAAAATTTATATAAAAGGACACAGTCCCTGTTTACCGCCAAATTCTTAAATGTGAACTGTGTTTTAGGTAAATACCATTTATATATCCGGCGCAAAATTTGTCTCCCGTTACATATGCTCTGAATGATGGCGGAAGTGCAGCAAGGCAAACATCAATACTGATAAATGGCATTTCAAGAACCTTGAGGAGTTGTGAAGTGCCGCCGTTAGCTTCTGTAAGACCCCAGCCAGCCACCTGGATGTAAACATTTTCCACAATTTAGACAAATCTTTACTAAAATTATAAATGCGATAGTTTAACAGTGTGGATGTTTTACTCTTTCACGCTTTAAAGGCTGCACGGATCTGGCTGAAATTTATGATGTAGTATCCCGGGTTTGATTCCTGTCCTCCGAAAAAAATATTCGCGTGATCCACAAGCGCTTGTTTCGGAGTGGAGTGTTTTTTATGTATTATATATGTATGTATTTATTCCGTAGGACGCTTTCCGCGACATGCTAGTGTAAATAGCGGTTTACTAATGTTTGCCATAATTTAAAATGCCATAATTTTGCAAGAAATAACGCTTCAGTTGCCATAATCGTGAAATGACATAAAATGACTTGCACTAATTCCATTGGTCATAATCGATCAAGTATCATAATAATTTATAAATATATTTGCCATAGTTTTCGTTTTCAATAATGCCATTTTCCATAACTTTTATTCACCATAATATAAATAAAGATAATTTATACGACACACACTCTTTATATTTTTACTACATCCACAAAAATGGAACTCATCGTGTCCGACTCGTACTTGGCCGGTTTTTATCGTTCAGTTGACTGGCTGCCACTGCAGACCAAGTTTACTCCCGTCACGTCGCTCATACTTTAAAACTTAATAAGAGGGTTATTGTAAGTGAACCTTAAAAGATAGGCATATGCTGAGGAGGTCTTTTTTTATAACATTTTAAGAGAAACAATTTTGTAGTACGCAATTTTTACGTAACTTTAACTATTTATGCAGCGTCAGCAATGGAAGCTCTCAAAAGAAAGAAATAATCCCCGTTCTCGAAACATTATTCGTGGCTGCTCAGCTCCTATTCGTCTTAGCGTGATGCTATACCGCCATTAGCCAGTAAATAGACTATTAAACTGTAAAATATTTTTTGTAATGCAACCAGCGGGCCTAAAAAGGCAACATTGTATGTTTCATTATATGAAACATACAATTCATATAATTTGAAATACAGAACATACAAAGCATACCAAACATTTTACGTTTCATAATATGAAACATACAATGTTGCCTTTTTAGGCCCTCTGTAGTTTCTGAGATCCTAGCACAAACAACTCTTCAGTTTTATTATATAGTGAGCGAACCTTAAGAGATAGACAAATTAGGTTATTGTGAGCGAACCTTATAACATAGACATAATTGCTGTCGCGGACTTCTTGTTAGAACTTTTTAAGAGCAACAATTTTGTAATACACAATTTTTACCTAACTGTAACCATTTACGCAGCGTACGCCTCGGAAGCTCTCAGACGGTAAAAAATATTCCCCGTTTTCAAAACATTCTTGATTGCTGCTCCGCTCCTATTCGTCTTAGCGTGATGTTATATAGCCTATAGCCATCTATCATCAAAATGGACTATCAAACTGTTAAAGAAATTTTAAAATCTAATCAGTAGTTCCTGAGATCCTAGCGTTCAAACAAACAAACAAACTCTTCAGCTTTATAATATTAGTATGGATTTTCATATTTTGATTATGTCAAGAGTCGATTATGAGATGTGTTACTTATGGAAACTAATTATTATAATACATGTTTTTATAGAAAGTCATTTTATGGCAAATAAAAGTTATCACTGTTGAGTTGTTGAGGCAAACGTTATTAGTATAAATGATAATAGTGCAAGTAAATATTATGATCGGGGATGATTATGGCAAACAATATAAGTGAAAATGAATTTATGGAAAACGAGAGAAGACCGTAAATGGCATCACCCGTCGCGCTCTTTCCGCCGCCGGCGTGCCAGCAGTCTTTGAACCCAAGGGCTTGGCTCGAGACGACGTGAAGGGGCCCAACCCGTGCCATGGAAAATGGGAAGACCGCTTATGTGGGATGCCACATGCGTGGACACCATTGAGCCTTCTCATGTTCCTGGTACTGCTAGCTGCGCGGGAGCTGCTGCCGCATCTGCTGAGGCCCTCAAACGGCGCAAATACATTTGAGCCGTTTGGGGTCGAAACTCTTGGACCGGGGGGTCTCAGTGTAAAGCTTGTATACAGAACTATATGCAAGCTTTTGTCGACAGTTTCCATGACCAGAAGGCTGGCGTGTACTTGGGCCAGCGGCTCAGTATTGCCATTCAACGTCGCAATGCCGTCAGCGTTTTGGGCATGGTTTTAGGAATTTTTTAGTTTATTTATTTGTTTGAAATTTACTTATAATTATCCTTAGTTCCTTTTTGTTATGTAAAAAGCGTATAGTAAATATACGTTGTATATTATGTATTTATTTCATAGCATAAGTTTATATTAGTTATTCTCTTAGTCGCCTCTTACGACACCCTCGGGATGAATGGGGGTGGCGACATTTTGTACTCTTGTCCGTCGCCACACGGGGCTACATGTCTATGTATAAAGAAACCAGTCACTCTGCTTACCTTTCCCAGTTTCCCGTGCTGTAGTTGTAAATTGTTGAATGTAGACTGAAAGTTGAGACACACGGGTTGTATGTACGTCGTGAACATAACTGGTGTCGTCAATATTAGTACGGCTATATCTTCCTGGAAGTTAGCGGCCACTCCTTCATATAGACTTGAAATCTTTATTTCCTTTACCTAAAATAAACTTTCTATATAATATACATACAGACATATGGTCAAGCCTTTATCCCCGAAGGGGTAGGCAGAGGCATATTATATGCCCACATTTCACTTTTGTATAATTTGTCCCACGTAATAGGTGGTGAGCCGTATTGCCGTGTATTCTATACTAGCTGACCCGCGCAACTTCGTTTGCGTCACATGGGAGTGAGAAAGAGAGAAGTGTAGTATAAATATTTAGTGATATAATATTTCCCGTCGCATTTACTCTGTCGCTTATGTTCATTAGAGCTGACCCACACAACTTCGCTTGCGTCACATGAGAGTGAGAAGGAGAGAGGCGTGGTATTAATATGTAAGGTGATATGATGTTTCCCGTCGCATCTACTTCCGCCCGTCCTTTTATGGTACGGACCGGTTTTTATCGTTCACTTGACTGGCTACCACTGCAGACCACGATTACTGCCGCCGTCGCCTCAATCATATTTTAAAACTTACTAAGAGGGTTATTGTAAGCGAACCTTTAAAGATAGGCATATGCGGTTAAGGAATTTTTTTTTAAACTTTTAAGGAGGAACAATTTCATAGTACACTATTTTTACGTAACTTTAACCATTTCCACAGTGTACGCAATGGAAGCTCTGAAAAGAAAGAAATTTTACCCGTTCTCAAAACATTATTCATGGCTGCTCCGCCCCTATTCGTCTTAGCGTGATGTTATACTGTCATTAACCATCCTCCATAAATTGACTATTAAACTGTAAAATGATTTTCGAAATGCAACCAGTAATTTCTGAGATCGTAGCACATTCGTAAATAGACAAATTAGGTTATTGTAAGCGAACCTTAAAAGATAGACATATGCTGTATCGCGGACTTTTTTTTAGAACTTTTTAACGCCCTTAGCACACCTCCGCCGCGAAACCATGATAGCGGAACCGCAGTAATTCCGCCAAGTTCTGTCACATGTAGGAGGAGCGGAACACTAGCGAAACCGCCTGTTCTAATGCATAGATTAACGCCTGTAGCACACCTCCGCCGCGAAACCATGATAGCGGAACCGCAGTGATTCCGCCAAGTTCTGTCACATGTAGGAGGAGCGGAACACTAGCCAAACCGCCTGTTCTAATGCATAGATTTAACTATCTTCTATCTCTTTCCCCTCACGGTTTCGCCAATCTGCTCCTACGACAGTCAAACCTCCGCGCTTCGGCCGCCTTGTTGTTGCGGTACCGCGTTGTCTACGCGCCGGTTTGTCAAAATTGACACAAATACAGAGCGAAACAGTGAAACTAATATTTTTTCAGTAAATGGACGTGAAGTTCACGGAAAAACTACTTCAAGCCATCAGAAATAGACCCTTTATGTATTTATTAAGTCATCCAGATAATAAAAATAATATGATAAAATTGCGATAGCGTCACATCGACTAACTCGTGTCAGGTTCCGTTGTCCAGTTCCGCTGTTCAATCCACACTTGATCACAGCGGAATTCATTCAGCGGTTCCGCTGTTCTGGTTTCGCGGCGGAGATGTGCCTAGGGCGTTAATGGACGTGAAGTTCACGGAAAAACTACTTCAAGCCATCGGAAATAGACCCTTTATGTATTTATTAAGTCATCCAGATAATAAAAATAATATGATAAAATTGCGATAGCGTCACTTCGACTAACTCGTGTCAGGTTCCGTTGCCCAGTTCCGCTGTTCAATCCACACTTGATCACAGCGGAATTCATTCAGCGGTTCCGCTGTTCTGGTTTCGCGGCGGAGGTGTGCCAAGGGCGTGAAAAAATATTAGTTTCGCCGTTCCGCTCTGTATTGCCGTCAATTTTGACAAACCGGCGCGTAGACAACGCGGTACCGCAATAACAAGGCGGCCGAAGCGCGGAGGTTTGACGCCCTTGGCACACCTCCGCCGCGAAACCAGAACAGCAGAACCGCTGAATGAATTCCGCTGTGATCAAGTGTGGACTGAACTGGGCAACGGAACCTGACACGAGTTAGTCGATGTGACGCATCGCAATTTTATCATATTATTTTTATTATATGGATGACTTAATAAATACATACTATTTCTGATGGCTTGAAGTAGTTTTTCCGTGAAGTTCACGTCCATTTACTGAAAAAATATTAGTTTCGCCGTTCCGCTCTGTATTGCCGTCAATTTTGACAAACCGGCGCGTAGACAACGCGGTACCGCAATAACAAGGCGGCCGAAGCGCGGAGGTTTGACGCCCTTGGCACACCTCCGCCGCGAAACCAGAACAGCGGAACCGCTAAATGAATTCCGCTGTGATCAAGTGTGGATTGAACAGCGGAACTGTGCAACGGAATCTGACACGAGTTAGTCGATGTGACGCTATCGCAATTTTATCTTATTATTTTTATTATCTGGATGACTTAATAAATACATAAAGGGTCTATTTCTGATGGCTTAAAGTAGTTTTTCTGTGAACTCCACGTCCATTTTATGAAAAAATATTAGTTTCTGTTTTGCTCTGTCAATTTGTCAATTTTGACAAACCCGCGCATAGACAACGCGGTACCGCAACAAAACGGCGGCCGAAGCGCGGAGGTTTGACTGACGTACGCCCTTAACACACCTCCGCCGCGAAACCAGAACAGCGGAACCGCTAAATGAATTCCGCTGTGATCAAGTGTGGATTGAACAGCGGAACTGGGCAACGGAATCTGACGCTGTCGAAGTCGATGTGACGCTATCGCAATTTTTTCATATTATTTTATAATATGGATGACTTAATAAATATACAGGGTGGAATTTAAAGACGGTAGTTGGAGGGAAAGTACCCTTAATAATGATAATGGCAAGTTTTGCTGAAAGTAAACATTCCTTTATTTTCAAAAGTAAGTAAAACTGCATTTAAAGATTTTTGAAAAATCACCTGGTTGAGCCGGGAACCGAACAAGGGGGATGTGAAAAAAAAACATCCTGTATTTTATGATACCAACCGAAAGAGTCTTTAATAAGGAACAATTTCTTTTAAACAACATAGTATCTTAAATTAAAGAAAGACCAAGTAAAATATGTTTTTATTGTAAAGCTTACTCACTATCTGAAGAAGAAAACAGTCTAATTGAGATTGTTCTCCTTTTTTGAAGTTTGTTTAAAATGTTCTGGTTTCTGTGAATGGGAATAGTCGTTCTGGTCACGTAGCCAGCCAACTTAAAAAAAAGTAAGAGGTTCTCAAATAGACTGTTTTTTTTTCTCTTTAGATAGTGAGTAAGCTTTACAATAAAACCATATTTTACTTGGTCTTCCTTTAATTTAAGATACTTTGTTGGATAAAAGAAATTGTTCCTTATTAAAGACTCTTTTGGTTGGTACCATAAAATACGGGATGTTTTTTTTTCACATCTCCCAGGTTCGGTTCCCGGCTCAAGCAGGTGATTTTTCAAAAATCTTTAAAAGCAGTTTTACTTACTTTTGAAAATAAAGGAATGTTTCCTTTCAGCAAAACTTGCCTTCATCAATATTAAGGGTACTTTCCCTCCAGCTACCGTCTTTAAATTCCACCCTGTATAATAGGTTTATTTCTGATGGCTTGAAGTAGTTTTTCTGTAAACTTCACGTCCATTTACTGAAAAAATATTAGTTTCACTGTTTCGCTCTGTATTTGTGTCAATTTTGACAAACCGGCGCGTAGACAACGCGGTACTGCAACAACAAGGCGGCCGAAGCGCGGAGGTTTGACTGTCGTAGGAGCAGATTGGCGAAACCGTGAGGGGAAAGAGATAGAAGATAGTTAAATCTATGCATTAGAACAGGCGGTTTGGCTAGTGTTCCGCTCCTCCTACATGTGACAGAACTTGGCGGAATCACTGCGGTTCCGCTATCATGGTTTCGCGGCGGAGATGTGCTAAGGGCGATAGAATAACGCCTGATTTAACTATCTTCTATCTCTTTCACCGCTCGGTTTCGCCAATCTGCTCCTACGCCAGTCAAACCTCCGCGCTTCGGCCGCCTTGTTATTGCGGTGCCGCGTTGTCTACGCGCCGGTTTGTCAAAATTGATAGAAATACAGAGCGGAACGGCGAAACTAATATTTTTTCAGTAAATGGACGTGAAGTTCACGGAAAAACTACTTCAAGCCATCAGAAATAGACCTTTTATGTATTTATTAAGTCATCCAGATAATAAAAATAATATGAAAAAATTGCGATAGCGTCACATCGACTAACTTGTGTCAGGTTCCGTTGCCCAGTTCCGCTGTTCAATCCACACTTGATCATAGCGGAATTCATTCAGCGGTTCCGCTGTTCTGGTTTCGCGGCGGAGATGTGCCTAGGGCGTATGCATTAGAACAGGCGGTTTCGCTAGTGTTCCGCTCCTCCTACATGTGACAGAACTTGGCGGAATTACTGCGGTTCCGCTATCATGGTTTCGCGGCGGAGGTGTGCTAAGGGCGTTAATTTCTACAGATGTTTCGCCTGAGGACGTGCGATAGTCAGGGTTGGCCGTGACGGCACACTTCAAATGTGATCCAAATGACAAGTGACATTGACAGGTGACATAACACAGAGCGCTGGAGGGGCGGCCATGCACGACATGACAGGACGTTGTCGTATCATCGTATGAGTCTCGGTCATTATTGGTGCAACGATCGACCGGTGCGCACGCGCCCACGCGTTCTGGTGGAATGTTATATCAGTGTGAATCTAGTTAATCCTCCAAAGTTCTTCTAGTTTAACATTAGTTATACGATTGACTAAATGAGTGTTAACTAAAGTCTAAACCACGCGTTATTTCTAAATACCACGATTCTTGGATTCATAGCCCGACTACCTACAAGTAACGGTTAAATATGAATGTAACAACGTGCCACCTGACACCACTCAATCCTACATATATAATCTTTGTAGTATATTATACCTAGTTATTTCTGTATTTAGTAACACAGTTCTTAATATTTTTTACTTGTATCTAATTTGTAATTTGTACCATTTTATACAAACCTGTCGGTTTATACTTTTAGCACCTGCTCTATCTTATTTCTGCATCACCCAAAGGTTGACTGGTATAGAATGCCCTAGGCATTAAGTCCGCCTTTGTACATATTCTTGTGCACAGCTATTTTCATTCAAGTTAGGTTTTAAAAAAATACTGTTGTCGACTAATTTAGGGCTTCTGAGTCCAAATTAATGATTTATTTTTATTGCGGTTTGTTTGTGTGTTTGTATATTTGTTCGGGGTTGGAGCAACATTCAGAAGCTTGATCATAAATTAACTACTAGGATTATTTCGGTATTTTTCAACTCAAATATTGCTGTATGTTTCATCAAAATCGGTTTAGCGGAAATAATGATACAGCTTGACCTATGTTTTACTAGAAGCCCTATGCGTTGGACAGGTCAAAGTAGTTTGGCTTTTGGTAAAATCACCTCGCGAACAAATTCGCGGGAAAAACTAGTCTTAAATAAAGAGAGGCAGTTCTTCAAGCCACGCCAGAGATGTTTGCTGTACAAGATCCGAATCGTCCCTGCATCGAATACTGTTCTCACCGTTGCAATGACTTAGAGAAATTTGGTACAGGAATATCTTACTAATATTATAAATGTGAAAGTTTGTGATTGTGAATGTTTGTTACTCTTTCACGCTCGAACGGCTGAACGGATCTGGCTGAAATTTGGTACAGGGATATAATATATTATAGTTTGAAATAACACATAGGCTACATTTTATTCCGGAGATAAGTTCCCACGGGAAGCGGGAGCGGGAAGAAATTTACGCGGGCGAAGCTGCGGGCATCAGCTAGTATAAAGTTTGGCATAGCTAGGATTCTTATACCCGGAATAACTTCCCTCAGGATGTGTGGGACGGATGCAGAAATCTTGTACTTACAAAAGACTTTTGACGACTGCCATCTTCTTCATTTTCCCAATTCCGATCGAGTTTGCCGGCAGCCACGGCAAAATTATATGCAGAAACTAGCTTTTTAGCGTCAGTCCAGAAGCAATGAGCAGCTGAAAGAGGAGGTTACAATGATGACAAATGATATTATTGGAATGCAAGGTTTCGTTGTTTTTGCATGATTTCTGCTGTGGCAACATATTCAATGTTGAGCGTTGAGTGATGATGAGCGGGTGGGGAACGTTTATAAAAAGCGGCAACGCCATTTTGTGGGGCTCAGTCTTAAACTAGACGTCGCGTCGGTAGATAGAAACGTGAAAGTATATGGGCAATGGGGAACATTGTTAGCGGTAGAAGGTGAGCGTTAATGCGCATAGAAAGGTGGCCACCTCAAACCTGCAGATTGGGTCGCAAGTCCCAGACACTGTTGCAATGTTCTTCCTTGTGCCACGTGGTGTATAAGGGTTCCTAGTACTTATTTTTTATGAAAATAAAGAAGAAGTGATGAAACCCTGTGTTTCCTTCTGAGGTATTACACGAAGCAGTTTGACTGCCTTGGTTGCGCAGCAATATACTTAGTTATGATACTTTTTTTATATTTAGCTCGCCAAATTGACGTCGCCAGCCTGATGGAAAGCCGTGGCACATCTAGCAATTGGGCGCCACTCTCACGGTGATCCTCAAGTTGGCGGCCCTGAGAAGTGCCTCTTCACGCTCCGCTTGAAGAACCTGGGACTGTAAGATGAGGGAAACACGTGTGCGGGCAGGTCGTTCCATGTTTTTATAGTTCGATAGAGGAACGATCTTTTAAAACGCTCAGTTGCTAAGATTCTCTCCACTGTGTATGAGTAAGTGTACTTATTAACATGCTGAAGAGTTTTTAGTTTGGTTGAAAGAAATATTTTTCTAACTACATTTTTGGCCTCGGTATCTTATGTAGAAAAACCAGCGAGTAATATTTTTTTTTAATATATCAAACTAGCTGTTCCCCGCGGCTTCGACTGCGTAGAAGTCGTTATCGCGTAAAATCATAACCCTCCCATTGCGCAGCCGGTTAAAAAGTAGCATATGTTCTTCCCAGGGCCTCAAACTATCTCAAATTACATATCAATCGCTCCAACTGTTTAGTCATGAAAGCATAACAGACAGACAGACAGACAGACAGACTGAGTTACTTTCGCCTTTGTAATATTAGTAGGAAGGTAAAGATGTACAGTTTTGACTTTTCCATCATTTTACTTATGAAGAAGTACCTCTCACTTCATACACCTTATAATGACGTAAACAAAGTTGCGAGGGTTAGCTAGTTTTATTAATATAAAGATTTACCCATGTATTTCTTGCACAGACAGTGACTCTAAACCTTTAGTCGCGTTTGGTCCAATACGCGTTTGGTCCAAACCACCTAATTTGCGGTTAGTCCAATTCGCGGTTAGTCCGATTAGCGATTTGTACAATTCGCTATTGGTCCAATACGCGATTGGTCCAATAAGCGCACATGGAGTACTGCTGTCACCTCTGAGCGGGGGCACCTGAATATCAGCTTCGTCCATTTGACTCGGTGCAAAGGCGTGCTGTAAGAATTGTCAACGATCCTATACTTACAGGTGGTGTGGAACCTCTTCGCGACAGGAGAGACTTTGCCTCCTTATGCGTGTTCTACCGACTGTACAATGGTATGTGCTCTGAGGAATTGTTTGATATGATGCCCACTGCTACGTTCTATCATCGGACCGCTCGCCACAGACAGGGAGTTCATCTTCACACTCTGCGTCCGGAGCATTCCAGCACGGTTATATCCGATAGAGGGTTTCTTCCGCGCACGCTTAGGTTGTGGAATGATCTCCCTGTCTCGGTTTTCCCAAACGCCTACGGTATGGGGTTCTTCAAAAGGGGTCTTAGAAGGTTTTTACAGGGTCGGGGGCGCGAGTGTGGCGCCTCTGGTGTTGAGGAAACGTTCATAGGCTGCGGTGACCACCGGTCCTTCTGGTGGGCCGTATGCTTGTATGCCACCTTAGTGGTATAAAAAAAAAGCGATTGGTCAATTTTTTCTTGTGAGGATACCGCGCAATCCGACTTGGATAGGTTAGGTTAGAAGGCTAAGGCGGGAGCGGAGCTCCCACATTAGTCTTCGTGGTTATTTTTTTTTATAACCACCTGAACAAAACCACGCCAAATTCTAATTATTGCACTTATTGTTCTGAATAACATAACATATACATCAAACTTGCCAAGTGAATGGTGGTAACTTTGGTGGTTATAAAAAAATAACCGCGAGGCCTAATGCGGAAGCTCTGGCTGCGCTCCGCTCCCGCCTTAGCCTTCTTACTTAACCTATCCAAACAAATAATAACAAAGAAATATTACCAATATGTCGTTTTATTTAATAAAACCTCAAATTGAACCAATAGCGTAATGGACTAATCGCGAATTGGACCAATAGCGTAATGGACTATTCGCGAATTGGACCAATCACGAATTGAACTAACCGCGATTTTTACCTGTTTTTGACAATTGGACCAAACGCGTATAGGACCAAGCGCGACGAAAGGTCTTTAGACTTACCAGATATTACAACGTTCTCAGAGACTAGGGATCCCCCGCAGATCTGTTGGAAATTTCTTATCCTGTAAATACCGACGTGCCACGGCATCTCTCCGTGGATAGCTTGTCTACCATCTATAATAAGTGGTTTCCCGCTGGGAGTTATTCGACCACATTCTAAAAGAAATGAAAAAAAAAAACGTTATTTGCTTCGTGCTCTGATGTCGAAGTTGGTGTCGGAAAATTCTGCTATCTTGTGTTCACAAGCTACTGTAACTCTATAACATACACTCCTCCACCTTTCGAGCTTCAGAGGCTCCTCTATGCTCACTCGCTCGGTTCACCCTCTACTTACTTAGAGAACAGTGCAACGCGGGCTGTTGTTTTCAGTTCTGTATGGGACTCCAGGGTATGCTATCATCTGACTCTCACAAGGCGCCTTTCCGGGTCCCAGTAATTTATCCTCTGGCCTATCCAGTTAAGGTGAGGCGGAACACCGCGGGGATAAATCTCACCCAAAACAAATATTCCAATTTAGTTTTGAATATATCGTATTAATTACAATTAAATCCCAAAGCTAGTGCCATTCAGCGCTATTTTCTTTAGAAACAGTGTAATTTTTATTTTAAGTAAATCCCAATTTTTTTAATTACAGTGAATTTTACTTAAGCCCATTGATATGACCTACTGGTACACATAAAACAGGAAAACTGAGACCAATTTATAGCTTTTTGTCCTTTCGCTCGACCATATAGTCATCGCGTGCGTCACGCTTTCTTATTTGACCCCGCACATTAATAATATGTTATGAATTTATCTCTGTTATCCCATTATCACAAGCTTAAAATCTAGTTTGGGCTAGATGACGATGTCGCACTATAGTTATTATTAAATTATTATTATTTTAAAGTAGATACGAATACAGCACCTGCTTTGCATTGAGCGATGTAATTCCAATATCCAGAGAAGCATCTCATCCGCAACAAGACGTCAGTTGAGTAATATATCGGACTGTTGCAGACGGGGTATACCGATGTTCCCGGGGGAACGTTGCTCTTGCACTCTTGGACGCTCAGGTCGGGATACTCGCATTTGTATATGACGCTTGGATGTGGATCTAGTTTGCAAAATCCTGGAAACGAAATTATTATTTACTTAGTTGACCACAGACTCATTTTTTTTTTCACAGCGCCAAAAGCACAGGCGTTACTAGCACAGCTCTTGAAATGATACGCTTTAAAGTAATAGATTTCAGAGATTTTTCTCACAACGCCGCCTCCGAACTGCACGGCGGAATATTGGCGGAAGCAAGTGTTCCTAGTGCCAACTGTGTCGGTACTCATTGCCGACAGCATCAGCAACTAAGGACGGTGAGAGGGTTGCTTACCGTCCTTACAGAAGCAGGCCCATGACGGCAGAGCGTCACGTGAGGGAGTCACGCACGCGGGAGTCACATCCGAAACCCCCAAAGACGCGGGATAGCACCCGAACCACCCCCTAGGCGAGGCCGCAGTGGCGGCCGTGGGTCTGTTGGGAGTCCTGGGACATTTTTCCGAGGGCTTACCCGGGGCTCCCAACCATAGGCTGCTGGGCGTAACGTGAGGTTTTTTAGTCGGTAGGAGTCCGGCATAGCATCCATGAGGATTTTTCCTCACGTTAAAAAAAAATAAGCATCAGCAACTACAGCGCCAAACCACGGCCTCCCTCGTGCAATGGAGTCAATCACACAAAATCTAAGGTTAGACAAATAGCTTAAGACTCGCCGTGCCTCTCCATAGCCACACCCTAAACATGCGTTATGTACAACTCGCGCCAAATATCTTTGCGTCTCTGAAATTCGTTCGTTAGCGCCGCAATTTTGCAATAATAGGTTTCAGAGAGAGAATTACTACTGAGGCAGGAGAGGCACCCCTTCTGCCTCAGCTGCGCAGTAGTTCTTCCAGTGAAACCTATTATTTCATAATTGCGGCGCTAACGAACGAATTTCAGAGACGCAAAGATATTTGGCGCGAGCTGTACATTAGAAGGGCACACGTTGATCACTTTGGCCTAAAGTCATTTTCGCCGATTATTGAGTAGCTAACGATCCTTGAGATAAAAATAAGCTCAATCAGCTCTCTCAGCAAACTATGGGGTGATAGTCGGCAGAATAATTGATAGGTACCCTTTCTCAGAAATTGGTTGTATGTTTACCGAATTTCACGCATGCAAGGCCGTGGGTGCAATGTAGTGTAGTTATAAAAGCCCATGATAATAGATACTTACGTACGCATTGTACCGATTCCGAGGACGGGTACCAAGTCCCATCGATGCAGTATATTTGTTGAGTAGTACCAAGTTGGTCCATTATCCCGTACCCTCGACGACACTTCACCGTCAGTACCGCACTGGAGAAACTCTGCCCGGGTCGGGCATCGGGCACATTTGAAACTTCGTATATCCCGTTATCTGGGTAAGGTGGCAGCACGCACTGAGACGAGCTTGTGACTCTGAAATAGAATTTGTTTCAAATCGATCGTATCTTTACTACCCGTTCGCTCTAACTTTGCCGCTGGCGTAGAGGCGTATACCTGAATTGTTAATTAGACGAAGTAAATTGACAGTAGCTAATGTCACTTCGTCATAGAAAATACGCAACATTGTATGAAGAAGTGACATTAGTTGCCGTCAATTTACTTCGTCTAATTAAAAATTCGACTTAAGTATGGAGCCAAACGGCACAGTTAGAGCGAACGAGCAGTAGATACCTATGTTTAAAAAGCGGCCAAGTGCGGGTCGAATTCGCAGAAAATGATTTCGTAATAAAACCGGCAATAAATCTAGTTTGTTGTAAGGCCCCCTTTTATGCTCCCGTATGGGCGGAGACCCTGACGGCCAGCAATGTGGCTAGACTGATGAGCCCGCAGAGAGTGATGGCCGTCAGGGTGATAAGAGGATACCGCACGATCTCCGGTGAGGCGGCATGTCTCCTAGCCGGGACCCCTCCATGGGACCTGGAAGCGAGAGCCCTTGCGTCACTGTTCAGATGGCGCAAGGAGGCGCTGGAGCGGGGCCAAAGGCCTGCGTCTCGAGAAATCGAGGCCCAGCGGACCCTGCTCCACCAGAAAACCCTGGAGACATGGAAGATGCGACTTGAGCAACCAAAGGGGGGATTCGCCACAATCGCGGCCGTCAGACCGGTCATGGACGAGTGGCTGGAGAGAAGACACGGTGCTCTCTCCTACCGGTTGACACAGATGCTTGCCGGGCACGGTAGCTTTGGTAGGTATCTGTGGCGAAAACACCGGGAAACCACGGCCGAATGTCAGCACTGCGAGGACCGCAGCGATGACACAGCGCTCCACACGCTGGTGGAGTGCACGGCGTGGGCACAACAGCGACAGGTCCTCGTAGTGGGTCTGGGCGTGGACACTCTCTCGCTTGAGGCCATGGTGCGAGCCATGCTCTCCAGCGGGAGTAAGTGGGACTGCGCCGCCTCTTTCTGCGAGCAGGTCATACTCGCGAAGGAGGCGGCGGGCCGGGTGCTGGAGAGAACTCTTCCACCCGAGTTCCGCAGTCGGCGCCCTGGGCGCCGCCGACGTGTCTTCGCCGAGGACTATCGGCCTCCATGACCGGGGGTCTGAGGACGGTGAGAGGGCCGCTCACCGTCCTTACAGAAGCAGGCCCATGACGGCAGCGTGACGTGAGCACTCACGCACGCCCCCCCTTAGAAGCGGGGTCACACCCGAAATCCCCCATAGACGCGGGATTGCACCCGAGCCACCCCCTGGGCGAGGCCGCATTGGCGGCCGTAGGTCTGTTGGGAGTCACGGGACATCCTTCCTGAGGGCTTACCCGGGGCTCTCAACCATAGGCTGTTGGGCGTTACGTGAGGTTTTTTAGTCGGTAAGAGTCCGGCATAGCATCCTACGAGGATTATCCCTCACGTTAAAAAAAAAAAAAAAGGCCCCCTTTTATTTTAACGTGAGGGAAAATCGTCATACACGTTTTGCCGGACTCCTACCGACCAAAAAAACGCGCGTAACGCCTAACAGCCTACGGTTAGGGGCCCCGGGTAAGCCCTCGGAAGGATACCCCAGGACTCCCAACAGACCTACGGCCACCACTGCGGCCTCACCTAGGGGGGGGTTCGGGTGCTATCCCGTCTTTGGGAGGTTTTTCGGGTGATTTCTCGCTTCTTGGGGGGAGGGGGCGTACGTGAATCTCTCACGTCATGCTGTCGCCTACGGTCTGGAACGGCCATCGTCCTCTGCGGACTAAGCAATCTGGTCACATTGCTGGTAGTCAGGGTCTCCGCCCATACGGAGGCCCCGTATCGGGCCATGCTCCGCACGATCCCCAGATACAGCCTCCTGTAGGGAGCGTTAGGTCCCCTGATGTTGGGCATCAACCGCGAGAGTGCGGCCGATGCCTCCCTCAGTTTTAGGACCGACGACCGTCGGAAATGATATCCGAAGTTCTACCGGCTATCGAGTACGAGCCGCAGGTGGTCCTCTTCCGAGATCCGTGAAAGCACACAGCCTCGGGTTTGTGAAGGGCGACCTCAAGACCCAGCCGCCGTATCCGACCCACGACTTGAGCAACCCCTGCCGTGGCCTTTAGTGCTGCGTCTCGGTACGTCGCTCCCCGCGCCGTAACGAGGGTATCGTCAGCATAACACGTTACGCCGACCCCTCTGAGCAACGGATCACGCAGCACCTAATCGTAACCGATGTTCCACAGGAGCGGTCCTAAGACCGATCCCTGTGGAACACCGCACGACACATCTCGCCGACCCGTCCTTAGTCAGCTTGGGTAAGTTATGGCCCTCTCGGAGAGATAGGTCCCGATTATTTGACGGAGGTAGGGAGGCACTCCATGGTAGATAAGTGCCTGAGGGAAGCCCAACTGGCTATCCGCAAGATCAGGCCCCACGCGTGTGTGGTGCCCGACAAGGCGTTGTGCAATAAAACGCTCTAAGAGCTTGCACACCTCGTCGAGCAACACGATCGGCGGGTACCCTGATGGGGAGTCTGCCGGTAGCCCCGCCTTTTGGATCAGGACCAGTTTCCCTGTCTTCCAGACCTTGGGAAAAAGAGACCCCTTAAAATATTTAATTTATTCTGTTTCTAGTATTTGTTGTTATAGCAGCTATAGAAATACATCATCTGTAAAACAGTGCAGCGGAGGCTTTGTTGTTGGATCCTGTTTTAATCCTTTGGGTACGGGACCCTTCAAAATTGGTTACTGATCGAGTGCTCGTACGCGAGTATATTGTTATGTAATGTCCTTACAAAAGTGAGCTTGAAACCCGGCTTATGTTCCACGGCACCCATTCGCTTAAGCTTGCAGAACTCAGGTATCATCAAGCACCAGTTGCGCCGATTTGTCTCAGGATTGTGTCTTCATGACTTTGCAGTCCAAAGTATCGCCCGGTGACCGGTCGGACTCTTACACAAAGAAAAGAATCTCTCTGACGAACCACAATACCTTGGAACAACTTCAACGCGCACGTGTTTTCTCTTCTATTACAACCCCGGGTTCTTCAAGCGGAGCGTGAAGAGGCACATCACAGGGCCGCCAACTTGATGACCACTGTTAGACGTCTGAACTCTGAGAGTGGCCCCCAATCTCTAGATGTCGTCAAGGCATTCTATCAGGCGGGCGACAGCAATTTTGCGAGTTAAAAAAAAATCGTACAAACTGCAAGTCGATTCCGATTCCGACTTGCACTTGTTCTGCCGACCGTTCCGTTCGTCCGACCGCCCCTCTCTCCGTCTGTCTGTTAATACATACATATTATAGTCACGCCTATATCCCCGAAAGGGTAGGCATTATATACACCCACATTTCACCTTATAGTTTTATGTCCAACGTAATAGGTGCTGTGCCTATTGCCACATATGTTTTTCAAGATCCTTTATCTCTTGAATGGGGAGGTATCAACTTTACTTCAAATAAAAACAGCATTTAGAATTTTCATGTATTGAAGCATAGTTCGAAGTCAACGGGAAGCGCCCTATTAAATTTTATTCCTTAAAGTGTCGAAATGTAACTTTTTAACCGACTTCAAAAAAAGGAGGAGGTTCTCAATTCGTACGCTATGTTTTTGGAACAAAGTTCCTTATCGCGCGTTGTGAAAGGGGGCTAGACGGAAAAAATTCTCACGAAAAGTTGTAACGACACTTTTGGTAGTGATAGTGGTAGTGATAGTGGTAGTGATAGTGGTAGTGATAGTGGTAGTGATAGTGGTAGTGATAGTGGTAGTGATAGTGGTAGTGATAGTGGTAGTGATAGTGGTAGTGATAGTGGTAGTGATAGTGGTAGTGATAGTGGTAGTGATAGTGGTAGTGGTAGTGATAGTGGTAGTGATAGTGATAGTGGTAGTGATAGTGGTAGTAATAGTAGTAATGATAGTGGTAGTGGTAGTGATAGTGATAGTGATAGTGGTAGTGATAGTGGTAGTGCTAGTGCTAGCCAGGGGATGAACATGAACTCTACGAGCAACACCAAAGCAAATAGGAGTTTCGCTCTGTTCAGTTTCAGTCGCGCGTAAAGGTTACACGCACTCACTTTTTTTTATATTAGTTTTCTTTTTGTTTTTGTTTCTGTTTTTGTTTTTGCTTACAATAAAATTTTAAAATTAAAATAGAATTTTATTACAATTCCTTCACTTTAATCGAAAGGAACTTCGTTCCATCCGGGTGTCCCTTGACACCTCCCAAGTTTTTTTTTGTATGTATGTTACGCGATAGCGGCGCCAATTATGGATGGATTTTGAAAATTCTTTTTTTGTTTGAAAGAGGCTACTTCTGAGGTGGTCCCATATCCAGGGTATCAGGATCTGATGCTGAAATCCAGGAGAAATCGAGGGCAACCACCGAAAATTGTAGGGACAACTAGTGCGTTAATTAACTTTTTGATTAACGGCTTTAATGTACTAAAATTTAATGAAGGTCTGTAGTCGATCTGATGATGGAACCGAAGCAGTTACCTTGTGTTTCGGCTTGATTGATTTGTGTTAATGAGAACTTTACACCTAGATAGAAATACTTTTCGGTCCACCCGTCACTTAAAATAAAAAAATAAAAATTTTAAATAAAAAATAGAACCGACTTCATATTAATCCTTAAAAATAAAATTTACCTAGCACATAGTAATATGTATTTTGATTTATCCGATTTTATTCAATACTAGCTGTTGCCCGCGACTTCGTACGCGTGAAAATTATGTTATAATGCCAATTTGATTGCTCTCTGCTTAGCCCCTAGGATATGTAGCGTGATAATATATAGCCTATTTTAAGACCCTACCCCTAGCTAATATTTGTACAAAATTTGAATCAAATCCATTGAGTACTTTTCGAGATCCTTCCGGACAAAGCAAAGCAAACAGACAAACAGACAAACCGACAAACAGATAAAACAAATTCTAACTATATTTTCGGCTTCGGTATCTTATGTTGAACACCCAGCGAGTATTTTTTTTTAATATTTCCAATGTACAGTTTTGACTTTTCTATCATTTTATTATACCTATGTATAGATAATATTGAAGTTGGTGCCATTAATAATACCTACCTAAACCTATGGGTTTACTTGGCGCCGACTTCAATATGATATTGAATAAAATCTGATAAATCAAAATACGTATTACTATGTGCTAGGTAAATTTTATTTTTAAAGATTTATATGAAGTCGGTTCTACTTTTTATTTAAAATTTTTATGTCTGCGTTAAGAGCTTGCCTGACCCTAACCAAATCGCATGATTCACTACCGCTACCCCCGCGCCCCTTTGCTACAGATCGCGCGCCATATTCACGCGGCGCCGCGTCAGTCGATGACAGATTACGATAGTAACGCAAGTAGCGGCGGATCACACACAACGCACTAGCGAACAATGAATAGAATGGAGTAGATATTTGTGTGAATAGTTTTACTCGGTTTTTATTTTTTCTTTTTTTAAAAATTGACCGTATTATACTACTTATAAAAATAGGAGGAGAATTTTTATAAAACTTTAAAATGAACAATTTCGCAATTCACAATTTTTATGTAACTTTAATTATATTTACTCAGCGCACGCAACGTATACTCTCAAAAGGAATAAATTTTCCCGTTTTCGAAACTTTATTCATGGTTGCTCCTATTCGTTGAAGTGTAATGGTATAAACCTTCCTCAACAAACGGACTATCGAGCACCCAAACTCCGAAACATCATTTTGTGGATCACACGAATATTCGGCCTGACCCCAGAATAAAATCAGGGCCTCAGCACGGCCATCGGTTATACTACCGAATGCACCACCGCATCAAGGCGAATTATGAAGAACGAATAATCCTTTTTACTATAAAAGAACAATGATGAAAAAGATACTATCCATCTATCTACCTTCACGCCAAATCCCTTGCGGGGTAGGCAGAAAGAACCGAGCGCCACACGGCACGGTGCATACACACCTCACTTGCTTCTTCAACTTTCATTTTTCTTTTAATGCATGCACGTCGGTTCCTTAGGCTTTGGCACCACCTTCAACTAACACACGATTAATTTGGTCGTGGCCTTCCCCGACTCCTACGTCCATCCACTTTCGCGTTGTATATCTGTCTTGTCATTCTTTCATCATCCATTCGCTCCACATGCCCGAACCATCGTAGCATGTCCTTCCTTACTTTAACACCGACACTCTCTTCCAGACCAACTCTCTTTCTTACTTCTTCATTCCGAACGCGATCTGCGAGCGTTACTCCGCAGATTTTGCGTAGCGCGCGCATCTCGACCGCGTTTATTCTACTTTCATGCATTTCCTGCCGTACCTAACTCTCGCTTCCATACATTAGCGTAGGTATCAGCACCGCACTGTGTACTGCGAGCTGGGCCTTTTGACTTAGGGTTTTGGTACCCAAAAGTTTGCCTAACGCTCCATTCACTCTATTTCCCGCAGTTACCCTCCTTTCTACATCAGTGGTGTACCGTCCATCCCTGCTTAATGCACATCCAAGATATACAAACTTATCTACCTGTTCCAGCACTACATCATTTACAGTTATCCTGGCATTCGTTCTGTCCTCTTCTCTTTCGAATACCATCACTTTCGTTTTAGTCGCGGTCAAATGTAAGCCTCTCATTAGACTATCATCTTTCATCGCTGTGACTAGAGACTATAGTTCTGATGGCGATTCGGCTTTGAGCACGGCAACATCTGCATACAGCAAACAGTTCACATTCACAAGTAAGTCACTCATTCGCAATCCAACATTCATCGATCTTACTCTCTTAAGACAATCGTCCAGGTAGAGGACAAACAGCAGGGCCGACAGCACGCAACCCTGTCTGACGCCAATGTTGACGTCAGACCAGGGAGACAGGCTGCCGCCCACCCGCACACATGCCATACATCCCACATATGTAGACTACACGGCACGAAGCAGCGCACCATCAATCCCAAATCCTGGCAAGATGATGAGATGACACATAATCCAAACACGCTTTCTTCTTTCTTGCTTCGCAGGATTGAACCTCTGCATTCCACCAGGCATCACCTTTCGAATGTTCATGTCTCTTTGCACTCCCACATGCTTCTTTTGCTCTATCCACTATACTTTATTTCATAATATTCCAGCATTCATCCACATCTAAGTCGGAAAGGCTCGCGTTCTAACCCTTTCACTGACTAAGCCTACATACATACTCCTTACGCTTTCATCTTCCAGTTTTTCACTCTTTATCCTATCAAAGTCTCCGAGAGGGACACGCACTTACCACTCCACTTCTTGAAAAGACTGAATGAAGAAAAAGATACTAATAATAATTTTTTTTTAACGTGAGATAAAATTCATCATGAGTGCTATGCCGGACTCCTACCGACTAAAAAACCTCACGTAACGCCCAACAGCCTATGGTTGGAAGCCCCGGGTAAGCCCTCGGAAAGATGTTACAGGATTTCAAACAGACCTACGGCCACAATTGCGGCCTCACCCAGGGGGCGGTTCGGGTGCTATACCGCGTCTTTGGGGGGTTTCGGGTGTGATCCCGCTTCTAAGGGCGTGCGTGAACTTTTCACGTCACGCTGCCGTCATGGGCCTGCTTCTGTAAGGACGGTGAGTAGCCCTCTCGCCGTCCTCAGGCCCACGGTCATGGAGGCCGATAGTCTTCGGAGAAGACATGTCGCTAGCCCAACTGCGGTACTCGGGTGGGAAAGTTTTCTCCCGTACCTACCCCATCGCCTCTTTCAAGAGCATAACCTGCTCGCAGAGAGAGGCGGCGCAGTCCCACTTACTCCCGCTGGAGATCGTGGCTTGCACCATGGTCTCGAGCGAGAGAGTGTCTACGTCCAGACCCACTACAAGGACCTGGCGCTGTTGCGTCCACTACACCAACGTGTGGAGCGCTGTGTCATCGCAGCGGTCCTCGCACTGCTGGCACTCGACCGTGGTTTCCCGGTGTCTTCGTCACAGATACCTACCGAAACTACCGTGCCCGGTAAGTATCTGTGACAACCGGTAGGAGAGAGTACCGTGTCTCCTCTCCAGCAACCCGTCCATGACCGGTCTGACGGCCGCGATTGTGGCAAATCCCCCTTTGGTTGCTCTAGTCGCACCTTCCATGTATCCACGGTTTCCTGGTGGAGCAGGGACCGCTGGGCCTCGATTTCCCGAGACGCAGGCCTTTGGCCCCGCTCCAGCGCCTCCTTGCGCCATCTAAACAGTGACGCAAGGGCTCTCGCTTCCAGGTCCCATGGAGCGGTCCCGGCTAGGAAACATGCCACCTCACCTGAAATCGTGCGGTATCCCCTTATCACCCTGACGGCCATCGCCCTCTGCAGGCTCAGCAATCTAACCACATTGCTGGCCGTCAGGGTCTCCGCCCATGCTAATAATACTATTAACGTGAACTTTGTTACTCAGAAGATAAACAAATGGAACTCTTGACACTTGTTTATTGTTCGGTGTAATCGATCAAGATAAGGGCGAAATCATGTAAGATGAAAACGTCGACAGAAATTTATTTGCGAAATATCTTTTGTCTCATATTTAAAAATGACAAATTTTGAGATAGAAGACATTTCACCAGTAAATTTTCATATTTACGCTTTCGAGTAGTTAGGTCGAGAATGGATTTCTTGGTTGGGCCCGTGATGGCCGAAAGCTTTGTTAGTAATCCATCTTGGCATCTAGGAGTTAGGTCGTCATGAAGCCATGTTGAAGGTCAAGTCTAAGCAGGTTTCCATAGCCTGCCTCTGTTCACTTCAACGTATTACGTGGGACTAAGTGATACTTTTGGAATGTGACCGTGTATAGAGCCTTCAATTGCGTTTTTTTATGAAATAAAAAACAAAAAAGAACTCTAAAATCTTTTTATTTATTAAAATAGTTAGCAATTTTAAATTTCATGGATTCATCAACAGGTTGTCGATGAATCTATGAAAAATTTGAAATGACTACATTAGGCCGATAGAAACTACAGCTAAAATAAGAACAGTGCATGACTTTAATCAGTTCAAGTCTGACACGTTTATAATGTCTTTTAGGTCCAGTGGGGTAATGGGGCTCATGTACATAACGTATTTTCAAAAGTATTTTTTGATACATTGCTGTTTTTTTGGAATCAGGTGTTATATAATTGCTCTTTCTTTTCACATCACTGAGCTCTTTTTAATAACCACGTCAAATTCTCTTAGGGGCATGTTTCGTGAATGTCTGGGATCCAACAATTCAGCCAGTAAGGATACAATCGAGATAAGAAGACTTAGAGTTTGAGGACCATGAAATCTTCCTATAATATCTGGTTTCGTTTATTTCGTTCTATTTTTATGGGGCGATTTTCACCTGACCAGGTAGCAATTAAACATTCTTTCCTATGACTAATATTAAATAAAATTAATATTAATTAAAATTGCCGTCATTCAAACAAATTTTTCAAAGGCATTTTGTATTATCTCTTGGGTATTGAATTTCTTTCCCGCCAAAAAGTTATCCAAATTCTGGAAATAGTAGTAGTCTGTATCGCAAGGTCTGGTGAGTTTGGCGGATGACGGAGAGCTTCCAACCTCAGTTCTTGCAACTTGGGGACCGTCTGCAGTATGAGGTCGCGCATTGTCGTGCAGGAGCAGCGGAGACGAGCGATTGATCAATGCTGTGCCAGCTTCTCCATCATTGTGTTCAGTTCTTCACAGAACACATCTGCATCAATGCTCACCCCGTTTGGTAAAAAGCTGTGATGAATCACACCGGCGCGCTAGACCACCAAACAGTGACCATCACTTTTCTAGGGGTAAGTTTTTGTTTAGGGCATTGTTCGTCTTTAATTCGTCATTGTCGACCAAAGTCTTCGGACGACCGCGAGGTTCATTTTTCAGGTCGAAATTTTCAGAACGAAAGCGAGCAAACCAAGTGCGAGCAACAGGCGGTGCGTTGGATTGTAGTGTTAGCTCCGTAAACGTCGTTGATGTTGCGTGCCGCTTGTGCCGCGTTGCTGCCACGACGATTCTCATATTTCATAACTAGCGGACGTCACGCGGTTTCACCCGCGTAGTTCCCGTTCCCGTGGGAATACGGGAATGAAACAAGCCGACTAAAAAACGTCACGTAACGCCCAACAGCCTATGGGTGTGAGGCCCTCAGAAGGATGTCCCAGGACTCCCAACAGACCCACGGCCGCCACCGCGGCCTCGCCCAGGGGCTGGTTCGAGTGTTATCCCGCGTCTTTGGGGGGTTTCGGGTGTAATCCCGCTTCTAAGGGGGGGCGTGCGTGAGTTCCTCACGTCACTCTGCCGTCATGGGCCTGCTTCTGTAAGGACGGTGAGCCGCCCTCTCACCGTCCTCAGGCCCCCGGTCATGGAGGCCGATAGTCCTCGGCGAAGACACGTCGACGGCGCCCAGGCCGCCGACTGTGGAACTTGGGTGGGAAAGTTCTCTCCCGTTACCGCCCCGCCGTCTCTTTCACGAGCATAACCTGCTCGCAGAAAGAGGCGGCGCAGTCCCACTTACTCCCGCTGGAGAGCATGGCTCGCACCATGGTCTCGAGTGAGAGAGTGTCCACGTCCAGACCCACGAGGACCTGGCGCTGTTGCGCCCAACAGCATCATCATTCAGTAAAAACTCATTTTTCTTTCATTAGTACCTTCAATAAAATGATTATTCTTTTATGTGAATCAACAAGTATTTTTGAAACAATAAATTTGTTTTGAAAATATCACCGGCAATTTTCTACTATTAAATCGAAAGTCTAAAGACAGTGTTATATTTTACAGATTTTTTTTTTAAATACTTACACTGTCTTTTTTGTACTTGAATTAGCCGACTCCATTGTTTTATGTTCCGTGCAATTACTTCCGGCACCGACTCGCCCGCATGGCATCCTAGTAGTGGCGGTTTCTGGGTTTTGTATGACATTTTTAGGGTTCCCTAGCCAAATGGCAAAAACGGAACCCTTATAGATTCGTCATGTCTGTCTGCCTGTCCGTCCGTGTGTCACAGCCACTTTTCTCCGAAACTATATGGCCTATGCTGGTAAAACTTGGTAAGTAGATGTATTCTGTGAACCGAATCGAACCGAACCATCAAGATTTTTGTATAAAACGAGAAAAAAAGCAGTTAATTTTGGGGGTCCCATACTCAGAACTGAAACTCAAAATTTTTATTTTCGTCAAACCCATACATGTGGGGTATCAATAGATAGGTCCAAAAATGCTATTGAGGTGTATAACATATTTTTTTTCTAAAGTGAATAGTTTGCGCAAGAGACACTTCCAAAGTGGAAAAATGTGTGTGTGTCCCCCCCCCCCTCTAACTTCTAAACTAAGAGAATGATAAATCTAAAAAATATATATAATGTACATTGTGATAAAATCTACCAAAGAAAATTGGTTTGAACGAAATCAATACGGTCGTTTTTTTTTTAAAACGTCATATACCGCAATTTTCGCCGAGAAAAATCACTACCACTGCGAACATCAATGAAAGTTACAACGAACTACACGAACTTTTACCTTATGTTACTTGCTGCTACGGAACCCTTCATGGGCGAGTTCAACTCGCACTTGGCCGGTTTATTATTATTGTTCCTAGAAAGCGTCCAGTTCAATTAGGCAACCTATCGAGCTTGGGGGGGTAAGACAGCAGTCGCTCTCAACTTTGCCAATGGGGATGAAAATTCAATTCATAGCTGCTGCTCCTGGCAGCCAATAAAAGCTGCGTCTGGTTTGAAATATGGTTGGGCTTGAAGGCAACTGGGCAGATGCTAATATGCAGATAAGGTCTGGGCCCCATGAAGATCTTCTAGGCCCAGGTCGACGTCACTCGAAGCACTGCAGGTGCTGACCAACGAACGAGGTCCTGGTACAGGCATTCCGTAACGCCATTGGGAACTTAGATGATTCTCAGTGGCAACAATATCGAGGAGATAATATGCCAAATCATACGGACGTAGTCCACACAAAAGTAACACCCCAGTTTCTACAAGCCATCGTGAAGAAGCTAAGTAAGAAAGAAAATTTACATCGGATAGTAAACAATCAATACGGTTCTTAGCTTTTTATTTATCTCGTTCTACGAGCGAAAAACGTTTTTTATGTTCCTTTTTAGTAATTTTTTTGGTCTTTATATTTATAACTTTTATAATTAGTTACATTTATTATTTACACAAATTAAGATTTTAAGCACCTACAGCCATCGCCCCCCCCCCCCCCAGCTTACTTCAGGAATTCAAAAGTTTTTTAATCGATCTATCGATGTCGTAATTGAGCATTGTGTGACGCAATCGGGCATAGGTCCGCTTCCTACAAGGCGCGCAGCCAGACTAATCGTAATCGGTAGAGGATAGCGCATACAGATTTCGTGAGGAAAGAAAGAGAGAGAAGGTTTGGAGCGCGTTTAGCGAAATGATATGAAAGCTAAAAAACAGATAATTACAGATAAAAAGAAAACTATTATAAATATAAAAAAACCGACTAGTGTAAATGAAGTTTTTAGTATTGTCTTTCTTATACATTAAAAATAATATTCTAATAATAGATAATTATAGAGATCCAGCCTAAAGTGTGGAGGTGTTTTTAAAAATTAAAAGTATCGAGGTTTTTTTTAGTAATCGTGTTTTCAGGCTAGTAGATCTTTAGTTCATGAACTGAAGTTGCTTGTGTTGTAATGTTAGTTCATCAGACCTCACGAGTCCTGAGATCTAGATCAAGATAATAGTCCATTTGGCGTCATACGTCCTCTTAACTCAGAAGTTTAAATTTTTTTACAGCATATAGGGATAGATCTAAATATATGGCGTTTATTTCAACTCGAAACCTTTACGCGCCCTGGAGGTAAATGGTCTCGACCGACAGACTACAAAGTGATCTTATTAGGGTTCCTCTTTTTTTTTCAGATGCGGAACCCTGAAGTTCTAGGTACTTACGTTGTATCTTCCGTTTCCAAACACAATGATGGCACTGAAAATAATAACAAGTATTAATTTGGAACTTACAAATCGAGTCTAATAACCCCAAACATGGAATAGGTTCCTATAATTTTCGCAGGAGTTGGGTATCCCGTAGACGACTTGATGCATCTTGAAAATATATATTACTAGCTGTTGCTCGCGACTTCTTACGCGTGAAAATTATGTTATAATGCCAATTTGATTGCTCTCTGCTTAGCCCCTAGGATATTTAGTGTGATAATTTATAGCCTATTTGAAGACCCTACCCTTAGTTAGTATTTGTGCAAAATTTGAATCAAATCGATTCAGTACTTTTCAAGATCCTTTCGGACAAAGCAAAACAAACAGACAAAAAAATTCTTACTATATTTTCAGCTTCGGTATCTTATGGTGAACACCCAGCAAGTATATTTTTTCAAATATTACCAATTTACAGTTTTGACTTTTCTATCATTTTATTATATGTGTAGATATATACATGTATACTAAGAATCATCCCCGTTACATCAAATTTCGAAAAAAAATAACACATCATAATTGGTTCATCTGTGAAGCCGCTACGATGCCACATACAGATACACATATACACATAAACTAAAATACAAATACACACATACACTGATATACATATACACACATACAAAGATAAGTGATTCCCTCTCTCGCTGTTTCTCTCTCTCCCTCGTCTTGCGATCCCGAGTTCTTGAAGCAGAGCTTGAAGAGACACAACATGACAGGGCCACCAATCGCCGGCAACGTGACGACCACTGTCAGAAGTCGTACAGTCTGTGAAAGTGGCCCCCAATCGCTAGATGCGCCATTGCTTTCCATCAGGTTGGTGACGTCAATTTGTCGAGGTTAATATAAAACAAAGATACACAGGTCTAACTTATGACACCCCTCGTTTTACATCGGGGGTTAAGAAGAGCAGGTCACTATTGAACCCCGTAAGCCTAACACGCCTTCTAACTGGTGCAGCCTGCTGATTGATAGATGGGGCTCTTGGGCACTTTTGAGCACAGTGCGTGTTAGTCAGAACCAAGAAAGATACATACATATAGTCACGCCTTCTCCGAAGGGGTAGGCAGAGGCATAGCATACGCCCACATTTTACCTAATAGTTTTTTATTCAATAAATGCTTTCAACTTGACTTAACAAGTGCCATTTTGGCCACCGGGATCAACGGCATAAGGTGCGTTCCGAAACTCGAAAATGCTTTTTTTTTTTTTAACGTGAGGGAAAATCCTCGTAGGATGCTATGCCGGACTCTTACCGACTAAAAAACCTCACGTAACGCCCAACAGCCTATGGTTGAGAGCCCCGGGTAAGCCCTCAGGAAGGATGTCCCGTGACTCCCAACAGACCTACGGCCGCCACTGCGGCCTCGCCCAGGGGGTGGTTCGGGTGCAATCCCGCGTCTATGGGGGGTTTCGGGTGTGACCCCGCTTCTAAGGGGGGGCGAGCGTGAGTTGCTCACGTCACGCTGCCGTCATGGGCCTGCTTCTGTAAGGACGGTAAGCGGCCCTCTCACCGTCCTCAGACCCCCGGTCATGGAGGCCGATAGTCCTCGGCGAAGACACGTCGGCGGCGCCCAAGGCGCCGACTGCGGAACTCGGGTGGGAGAGTTCTCTCCCGCACCCGGCCCGCCGCCTCCTTCGCGGGCATGACCTGCTCGCAGAAAGAGGCGGCGCAGTCCCACTTACTCCCGCTGGAGAGCATGGCTCGCACCATGGCCCCAAGCGAGAGAGTGTCCACGCCCAGACCCACTACGAGGACCTGGCGCTGTTGTGCCCATGCCGTGCACTCCACCAGCGTGTGAAACGCCGTGTCATCGCTGCGGTCCTCGCAGTGCTGACACTCGGCCGTGGTTTCCCGGTGTTTTCGCCACAGATACCTACCAAAGCTACCGTGCCCGGTAAGCATCTGTGTCAACCGGTAGGAGAGAGCACGGTGTTTCCTCTCCAGCCACTCGTCCATGACCGGTCTGACGGCCGCGATTGTGGCGAATCCCCCCTTTGGTTGCTCAAGTCGCACCTTCCATGTCTCCACGGTTTCCTGGTGGAGCAGGGTCCGCTGGGCCTCAATTTCTCGAGACGCAGGCCTTTGGCCCCGCTCCAGCGCCTCATTGCGCCATCTGAACAGTGACGCAAGGGCTCTCGCTTCCAGGTCCCATGGAGGGGTCCCGGCTAGGAGACATGCCGCCTCACCGGAGATCGTGCGGTATCCTCTTATCACCCTGACGGCCATCACTCTCTGCGGGCTCAGCGGTCTAGCCTCATTGCTGGCCGTCAGGGTCTCCGCCCATACGGGAGCCCCGTACAGGGCCATGCTTCGCACGATCCCCAGATACAGCCTCCTGTAGGGAGCGTTGGGTCCCCTGATGTTGGGCATAAACCGCGCGAGTGCGGCCGATGCTCCCCTCAGTTTTGGGACCAAACTTCGGAAGTGATGTCCGAAGTTCCACCGGCCATCGAGTACGAGCCCCAGATATTTCATCGAGGGCTCGATGCCGATGCTGACGCCCCCTACCTGTAGGCTGGATCCCGCAGGTGGCCCCATCCGAGGTCCGTGGAAGCACAGAGCTTCGGATTTGTGAAGGGCGACCTCGAGACCCAGCCGCCGAATCCGACCCACGACCTGAGCAACCCCTGCCGTGGCCTTAAGTGCTGCGGCACGGTGCGTTGCTCCCCGCGCCGTAACGAGGGTGTCGTCGGCGTAACACGTTACGCCGACCCCTCTGAGCAACGGACCACGCAGCACCCAGTCGTAACCGATGTTCCACAGGAGCGGCCCTGAAACTGTTACCTGTGGAACACCGCACGACACATCTCGCCGACCCGGCCCTAGCCAGCCCGGGTAAGCTATGGCTCTCTCAGAGAGATAAGCCCCGCCAATTCGACGGAGGTAGGGAGGCACTCCATGATAGATAAGCGCCTCCCTGACGCAGCTCCAGGGCAAGGTGTTGAATGCGTTGGCGATGTCGAGAGACACCGCCACCACCACCTCACCCTGTGAGACTGCTTCCTCCGTCAGGCCTCTAATGCGCATGATCGCGTCCACGGTGGAGCGTCCCTGACGGAAGCCAAACTGGCTATCCGCCAGATCAGGCCCCACGCGTGTTAGGTGCCCGACGAGGCGTTGTGCAATAATGCGCTCGAAGAGCTTGCACACCTCGTCGAGCGACACGATCGGCCGGTACCCTGATGGGGAATTTGCCGGCCGCCCCGCCTTTCGAATCAAGACCAGTTTCCCTGTCTTCCAGACCTTGAGAAACTGGCCTTTCTCGAGGCATGCGCTAAAGAGCCCAATTAGTCGAGGCCCAAGCTCTTCGAGAGCCAGGACCCACGCTCGGCCTGGAATGCCGTCGGGTCCAGGGGCGGTGTTTCTGCGGGCTTTAAGCCGCAGTACAGCCGCCCCTAACTCACCCTCGGTGACTACGGGCACGTCGTTCTCGCTGCCTTCCGCGTTGGGCGCCTGAGACGGAGCCATGCGCGGAGAAATATGTTCCTCCGCTCTCGACGGGAACAAGGAGTCCAGGACCTCCTCCAGCCGCTCCGGCTGGAGACTCTGAGTCAGTGGGGGCGCCTTAGGGCGTAATTTGCCCCTTACCATAAGGTACGGGCGCCCCCACGGGTTCCGCTCCAGAGTCTCCATCAGCTCATCGCGGCCCAGCTTTTTGGACCGCTTGATGGCCGTCTGGAGGGCCCCCTTGGCCTCCCTGTACCCATCGTAGAGCTCCGTCTCTCGGGCTGCCGCATCGTCTGGGCGGCGACGCCTCCGGCGGAACCTAATGTACCGGCGGCGCGCGGTAACGCACTCCGCGCGCAACTGCGCGATTTCCGGCGTCCACCAGTACACCTGTTTCCTCGCCGGCCTGGGCCTAGCCCTGGGCATCGCCGCATCGCAGATGTGCGACATGGCTCTCCCGAACCACTCCACCTCGGTATCAACATCGGCAGGCCTGTCCGCTGACGGAATCCAGGCCTGCACGATGGCCGCCTCCAGGAGAGCCTCCCGATCAAGGCGCTGAAGTGCCCAACGCGGTTCCGGGGGATTCGCAATTGCTGGCGGCAGGTTTGGTGGAGGGGAGACGTCGAACCGAATATATCGGTGATCTGACAACGTCTCCTCCTACTCCACCACGCGCCATCCCTGGACACGGCGGGTGAGCTCAGGGGTCGCAAACGAGACGTCTATGACCGAGCTGAGCCCCCGCCGCGTCCAGGTTGCGACATTCCCCCGGTTCAGGATGACTAGGCCACGTGTTGTGACTCAGTCCTCCAGTTTCCTCCCCCTGTCTCTGGTTTCCCGGGAGCCCCAAGCCTGCGACCAGGCATTGAAGTCTCTCAGGACCAGGACAGGGCGAGGCCGGCATGCAGCGAGGACGACGTCCAGCTCAGGGAGCCATAGCTCGAACTGATGCTGGTCGAGGCTCGGCGAAATGTAAACGGCCACGACAGCGACACCCTCGTATTCCGCCGCGACACAACCCGGACCCCTAGCGATGACCACCAGGCGCGAGTCGTCCGCGCCGGTCCCCCCAAAAATAGTCGCCATGCCGTCCAGATCCACCGGGCTTCCCGGGTGAACCCAATACAGCTCGGCGACGACTGCGATGTTAATGGACCACTGCCTGATGCTCTGGTACAGAAGGTCCTGAGCACCAGTGCAGTGGTTCAAATTCACCTGCAGGATGCGGATATGGGTGCCCATTAATGGACGTCCATTTCCGCACCCTGCCGCGGGCGTGCCACCTCACTCTCACCCCCCCGTGCGGACGGACGGGGCCTTGGCCTTGAGGCAGCGCAGGACTTGCTGCCCGCCCGGTGGTCGGCCTCCTTGCCCTCCGCCACGCATTTATAACACCGCGGCGGGGCGTCACAGGCAAGGGCCTTGTGACCGGGCTGACTACAGCGGAAGCACCGGTTTTCCACGGTGACTTCCGCCGCACACTGCACCCTTACATGCCCCACGACCAGGCACCTGTAGCACCTGGCTTCGCGGGGCTGCAGGAGATGCAACTGCGCCCTCAAGAAGCCCCCAATAAGGAGGCTTCGTCCGTCCGCCACTTTCTGGGCCGCCGCGACGGGGCAGCTCACGACTGCCGACCCGTGACCGGTGGGGCCAAAGCGGATTTCGCCTGACCTCACCTGATCACGGGGACAGCCGCTCGCCTCCACGACGGCGGAGATAAGCTCGTCCGTCGTGGCCGCGTCATCCAGACCCGAAATGCGCAGCGCGGCTCATTTGTTGGGTCTGGACACGCGGACATCGCCTGTATTCAGCGACTCCCGCAGCTTCGCCGCTAAGGCATCCGCTTTGGGGCCGCTGGTGGCGCCGGAGACCTCGAGGAGGCGCGCTCCGGTGCGCGTCACCTTGCACCGGAGCCCTCCCTCAATCTCGAGGGCCTTGAGGTCAACTGAGGCTTTCGCCTACCTCAGTACCTCGGCGTACCCCACGTCCTTCGCCTTGCCCTCTGTCGTCACCGTAATGACGAAACTCGAAAATGCTCGCAAATAAATTTAAATAGGTAGTGGCAGGTAATAATAATACTCGTATTTTAAATGATGAGGGATCTACTCGTATATTGTCGAAATCGTTTTAAAAGGTTCACAATGTATAAGTTATACCAAAAAAACATTCGGCATCCTAATTTTGGCAGTCAATTTAGATCACAAACGTAAAGTTTTTTGTTTAAAAAAATCTATACTTGATATTATAAAGAGGAAAGATTTGTTTTTTTGTTTGTTTGTTTGTAACGAATAGGCTCCGTAACTACTGGACCGATTTGAAAAATTCTTTCACTGTTGGAAAGCTACACTCTTTGCGGTGAACATAGGCTATATTTTATTCCCGTATTCCCACGGGAACGGGAACTACGCGGGTGAAACCGCGTGATGTCCGCTAGTATTATATAAAAATATAGTAACTGGAAAACTTACCAAAACCGGTTCCTATTAATATAATAGACAACCACATTTTGTAAATAACAATTTTAAGTAATATAAATAACAAAAATAACACTTTTAACAACTAAATAAGTACCATTTAGAATGACTAGTTTTGAACATTTGCATATCACTTAACACCGTTTCTTTCAAACACTTAAATTGTTACTAAAATAAATAATAATATACGTGGCGTGTGTGTACGACCATCTCGGTAAAACAGGTAATACCCGGAGATAATTATACAACGATTCATTGACAGCTGTATGTCATCAATGTTGCCAGCGTAGCATACTTTCCCAGTAATCAGTAAATAAATAAAATTAAATATTGTCAGACGCGGTTGCACCTGCTTGGATCCCATTACCATAAGAATATGGAAAAAAATACAGCCTATATCGCCCAGGAAGAGTGTAGCTTCCCAAAAGTGAATGTTAAATCCTAAGTTAATTGATTATGTTAAATAGATTTGTTTGCTATGACACTACTAGGTGGCGCCAGTAGTCAATTTAAATATCGTTGAGATTCTTCATAAACATATTATATTGTATCCTAGTTGTTCACGTCTTGCCACTAGATGGCAGCAGTAGAAAAATTAAAAGTCGGTGTTAAGAGTCTCCGTAAGGTTTACGTTTTGTATCCGTGAATATTGTCATATGTAAGTGTTCTTTCAGAAAAATAAACAATGTGTGAGTAAATATACAAGTGTGAGTGTTTCAATTAACCAATGAATAAATTTTTAAAATCTATTTAGTTGTTGAAGACCCATTCTATGCAAACAATTCAACTTTCCTCTTTATGATATTACCCTATTATAGTGTCAGCCGATCCTTAAGAAAGGGGATCGGTTGGATCCGGTCAACTATCGCCCATAACCGTAACCACGGTCATCTGCAAGGTGTTCGAGCTAATTATCAACAATCAGCTCATGCGCTATACGGAAGATCACTCGTTAGTTAGCGATCGTCATTATGGTTTTAGGCCGAAACGATCAACGGGTGACCTCCTAGCGTACATAACACACACCTGGGGTGAGGCTATGGAGAGGCACGGCGAATCTCTGGCTATTGGCCTAGACATCGCTAAAGCCTTTGATGGGGTATGGCATGCTCCGCTTCTTTCCAAGCTGCCGGCATACGGTATATCGCCTCAGTTGTGCCGCTGGTTGGACAGCTTTCTGCACGGGCGACGTATACGGGTTCTCTGTGATGGTCAGGCTTTCTGCTTTTTGCAGGTAAATTCCGAAGGATCGGTATTGTCCCCAACTCTCTTTCTTCTGCATATCAATGACATGCTGTCCCTTGGGTGCATTCATTGCTATGCGGATGATAGTACTCTGCATGGGAGGTATTCTGGCTATCCAGCGGAGGGGCGTGCGCTTGACGCTAAGCAGAGACGTGCTATCCGAATAATTGGTTGTCCTGAGGTTACGGGAGGCCTCGAACCGTTAGCGCAGCGAAGAACCATAGCGTCCTTGGCTGCCTTCTAACGAATGTATCACGGCGAATGTTCTGAAGAGCTCTTCAACCCACCATATCCTTTCCGATCCCAATCAACGCGTTCCGGGCAGACATGCCACTCATACACAATGGAGAGAATCTTCGCCAGAACTGAGCGTTCCAATAGATCAATACAAATATAATCCCGGGTTCTTCAAGAGGAGCGTGAAGAGGCACATCACATGGCCGCCAACTTGAGTACCACTGTCAGAAGTGGCCCCTAATCGCTAGATGCGCCACGGCTTTCCATCAGGCTGGTGGCGACGTCAATTTGGCGAGCTAAACAAAAAAAACCTTCCGAGGGCTCGGGTCTCCCGATCGTAGGCTGTGTGGTTTTAATCGGTAAGAGTCTGACATACTATCCGGGATTCACGCACACCGCTCCTATGAAGCGGGATAGCACCCCAACCTCCCTAGGTGAGGCCGTAGTACCCAGTGGTCTGTTGGGAGACCTGGGGTATCCTTCCGAGGGCTTACCCGGGGCTCCCAACCGTAGGCTGTCAGGTAGGATACGTGTGGTTTTTAGTCGGTAAGAGTCCGGTATAGCATCCATGTAGGATTTTTATCACGTTAAAAAATAAAGGTACACTTACCCAATAACAAAGTTGTACGACGTGTTATATTGCGAATTACTAGTAAGTGGAGTCAATTTAATAGGTAACATTTGACAATTCATCAAAATTCAACAACGCAATCTTGTTACGGCGGGCATTGTTGCGTCAAGTTACAACTGCAGTCGTGTGTGACACGCCTTAAGTGCATCGCTGAGCATTATGGTTAAAAAAGTCTAGAATTTTTATCGTCGCTTGTCTATGCGCTGTTTGTACAAGAAATGTTCTTTTTCTGTTCATGTTCACTGCCGCCATTACAGCATTATTTGTGAGGAAAAATCAGTCTTTTCATTTTACACCAACTAATTCTTCGCACCGGCATATTTCCCGTTAC